>CM061267.1:28540000-29926250 GCA_030848825.1 Tadarida brasiliensis | reverse complement strand
ATAGTAATTGAAATGCCAAAAATTAAAGAAAAAGAGAGAATCCTAAAGGCAGCAAGAGATAAACAACAGGTTACCTACAAAGAAACCCCCATAAGGCTATCAGCTGACTTCTCAACAGAAACACTGCAGGCCAGAAGGGAATGGCATGAAGTAATCAAGGTCATGAAAAACAAGGATCTGAATCCAAGACAACTCTATCTAGCAAGGCTATCATTCAAAATAGAAGGTCAAATAAAGAGCTTCCCAGACAAAAAAAGGCTAAGGGAATACATTAATACCAAACCATCACTGTAAGAAATGTTAAAAGGACTGCTGTAATTAGTAGAAGAAATAGGAAGGAAAGTAGAACCACACTAAACACAAATGGCAATAAATAAGTACATATCAGTAATCACCTTAAATGTAAATGGTTTGAATGCTCCAATAAAAAGACACAGAGTAGCAGATTGGATAAGAAAGCATGACTCATATATATGTTGTTTAGAAGAGACCCACCTCACAACAAAAGACTCATATAGTTTGAAAGTGAAGGGATGGAAAAAAATCTTCCAAGCAAATGGAAAGGAAAAAAAAGCTGGGGTAGCAATACTCATATCTGATAAAATAGATTTCAAAATGAAGGCCATAACTAGAGACAAAGAAGGTCACTACATAATATTGAAAGGATCTATCCAACAGGAAGATATAACCTTGGTAAACATATATGCACCCAATAAAGGAGCACCAAAATATATTAAAAACCTTCTGGAGGACTTCAAAGGAGAAATCGACAGTAATATAAACATAGCAGGGGACTTCAACACCTCACTGACATCACTAGATAGATCCTCTAGACAAAAAATTAACAAGGAAACAGAGACTCTAAATGAAGCACTAGACCAAATGGATTTAATAGATATTTACAGAGAATTACACCCCAAAACCACAGAATTCACATTCTCCTCAAGCGCACATGGGACATTCTCAAAGATAGACCACATGTTAGGACAAAAATGAAGTCTCTACAAGTTCAAGAAGATTGAAATCATATCAAGCATCTTCTCAGATCACAATGGCATGAAACTAGAAATCAATTGCAACAAGAACATGCAAAGACATTTGAACACATGGAGGCTAAATAGCATGTTATTAAACAATGAATGGGTTACCCAGGAGATCAAGGAAAAAATTAAAAATTTCCTTGAAACCAATGAAAATGAATATACAACAACACAAAATTTATGGGATTGAGTGAAAGCAGTTCTGAGAGGGAAGTTCATAGCACTCCAGACCTACCTCAAGAAACAAGAAAAATTTCAAATAGACTATCTAACCTCACAACTTCAAGAACTAGAAAGCAAGCAAAAAGAAAACCCCAGAGCAAGTAGAAGGTAGCAAATAGTAAAGATCAGAGCAGAAATAAATGACATAGAGACCAAAAAACAATTCAAATGATCAGTGAAATAAAGAGCTGGTTCTTCGAAAAGATAAACAAGATTGATGGACCCTTAGCTAGACTCACCATGAAACAGAGAGAGAGAACCCAAGTACACAAAATCACAAATGAAAGAGCAGAAGTAACAATTGACACCACAGAAATACAAAGGATCTTTAACAAATACTATGAACATTTATATGGCAACAAATTCGACAATCTGAGGGAAATGGACAAATTTCTAGAAACACAGTGTCCAAAAACTGGACCAGGAAGAGATAGAAAACTTGAAGAGATCAATAACAACTAAGGAAATTGAAGATGTAATCAAGACTCTCCCAGCGAACAAAAGCCCAGGCCCGGACGGCTTCATGGGGGAGTTTTACTGAACATTCAAGGAACAGCTAACACCCATTCTCCTCAAACTATTTCAAAAAATTCAAGAAGAAGGAAGACTTCCAAACTCGTTTTATGAGGCCAGCATAATTCCAATTCCAAAACCAGAGAAAGACACTACAAAGAATGAAAACTACAGACCAATATCCCTGATGAACATAGATGCCAAAATCCTAAACAAAATACTAGCAAATCGCATCCAGCAATACATCAAAAAAATTATTCACCATGACCAAGTGGGATTCATCCCAGGGATGCAAGGCTGGTTCAATATTCGGCAATCAATAAATGTGATACACCACATAAACAAAATGAAGGATAAAAACCACATGATCATATTAATAGACGCTGAAAAAGCATTTGACAAAATCCAGCACCCATTTCTGATAAAAGTGCTCAGAAATTTGGGAATAGAGGGATCATATCTTGATACAATACAGGCCATATATGAAAGACCTACAGCCAACATCATACTCAATGGGCAAAAACTAAAAATATTTCCCTTAAGAACTGGAACAAGACAGGGATGCCCACTTTCACAACTCTTATTTAACAGTACTGGAAGTCTTAGCCACAGCAATCAGACATGAAGAAAAAATAAAAGGGATCCAAATTGGAAAGGAGGAATGAAAGTGTCATTATTCGCAGATGACATGATATTATACATAGAAAACCCTAAAGACTCCATCAAAAATCTACTAGACTGAATAAATGAATTTGGCAAAGTAGTAGGATACAAAATTAACATCAAGAAATTGACAGCATTCTTATACACCAATGATGAACTCACAAAAAGAGAAACTAAAAAAACAATCTCATTTACCATTGCGGCAAATAAATGAAGATACTTAGGAATAAACTTAACCAAAGAAGTAAAGGACCTATTTGCAGAAAACTACAGGACATTGAAAAAAGAAATAGAGGAAGATATAAAACAGTGGAAGCACATACCTTGTTCATGGATTGGAAGAATTAACATCATTAAAATGCCCATATTAATAAAACAATCTATAGATTAAATGCAATCCCCATCAAAATACCAGTGACATATTTCACAGAACTAGAACAAATACTTCAAAAGTTCATATGGAACCATAAAGGACCCCAAATAGCCGCAGCAATCTTGAAAAAGAAGGATAAATTAGGTGGGATCATAATACTGGATATCAGGTTATACTATAAAGCTACTGTAATCAAAACAACCTGGTACTAGCACAAGAACAGGCATATAGACCAGTGGAACAGAACAGAAAATCTTGAAATTGACCCAAGACATTATGCTCAATTAATATTCGACAAAGGTGGCAAGAGCATACAATGGAGTAAAGACAGCCCCTTTAATAAATGGTGTTGGGAAAATTGGACAACTTCATGCAAAAAGATGAAACTAGACCATCAACTTACACCACACACAAGAATAAACTCAAAATCGATAAGACTTAAATGTGACTCATGAATCCATAAAAATCCTAGAAGAAAATGTAGGCAACAAAATTTCGGACATCATACCCAGCAGAATCTTCACTGATACATCACCTAAGGCAACAGAAACAAAGGAAAAAATGAACACATGGGACTATATCAAACTCAAAACCTTCTGCACAGCAAGAGAAACAACCATCAAAACTGCAAGGGAACCCACTGTGTGGGAGAGCATAATTGCCAATGATACATCAGATAAGGGGTTAATCTCCTAAATATATAGAGTGCTCATACAACTCAACAAAAGGAAGACAAAGAACCCAATTAAAAAATGGGCAGAGGAACTAAATAGACACCTCTCCAAACAGGACATACAAATGGCTAAGAGATATAGGAAGAAATACTCAACATCACTAATCATCAGAGAGATGCAAATTAAAACAACAATGAGGTATCACCTCACACCTGTCAGAATGGCCGCCATCAATAAATCATCAAACAACAAGTGTTGGCGAGGGTGTGGAGAAAAGGGGACTCTAGTACACTGCTGGTGGGAATGCAGACTGGTGCAGCCACTGTGGAAAACACTATGGTGTTACCTCAAAAAATTAAAAATTGAATTGCCATTTGACCCAGTGATCCTACTCCTAGGAATATACCCTAAGAAGCCTGAAACACCAATCAAAAAGAATACATGTACCCCCATGTTCACAGCAGCATTATTTACAGTATCTAAGATCTGGAAACAGCCCAAATGTCCATCAGTGGATGAATGGATAAAAAAGCCTTTGTACATATACACAATGGAGTACTATGCAGCTGTAAGAAAGAAAAAATCGCTTACCGTTTGAGACAACATGGAGGGACCTGGAGAACAAGCCAAGAAGAGAAAGACAAATATCACATGATCTCACTTATTTGTGAAATATAATAAACATAACAGCCTGAGGAACATAGTAGACCCAGAGATATGGAAGTAGGGTACAGACTGACAACCCTCAGAAGAGGGGGTGGCAGGTGAGGGAAGAAATAAACCACAGAACTTATGCGCATGTAAGTATAACTTATGGACTTAGACAACAAAGCTGTGGATGGGATGAGGGGATGGGGAGAAGGGTGTCAATGGGGAAAAAAAGAGAAACATCTGTAAGAAAAAGAAATTAATTTTAAAAAAAAGTCAAGTCCAACCAAATGTGTAAAGAAGAAATAATACTTGTTCTTTTTAAATTCTTTTAGAAAATAGAGGAAGAGGGAACATACCTCACAACTCATCTTATGAGGCCAGTATTATATTGATATTAAAACTACATGAAAACATGATCAATGCCAAGGCTTATCACTAATGATTACATGCAAAGAAAACTATTATTAATTTGCTGAACAGTTGAGAGCTTGGATAATTACAGTAAATGGAAATAGATTACAAATAAAATCTAGATTGGAATGACAGAATATTTTGTTTTATAATACCATGTTTTCAACAAATAAAGACACATAATTCTGAAGTTAAGATTGCTATAATTAGCCAACTATTTTCTCTATGTATCTTAATTAAATGACCATCTCTATAATAATGTTGTCAAATTAATCTTAAAGCAGGACATTTAAACTTTTAAACTATTTATCTACTAAATACTTATAATGTTTATGTTTTAAAAAACCCTGAATGTTCTTTACAAAATATGTCACAAAATTATGAAATAAGAAGTTATAGACCTTATGAGTGCTAATTTGTATGATTCAAGTATATGCACTTTTCTGAATATAAATTGAGTTCACAGAGTTCTATTGTAATAGTTGGTAATCATTGCTGAACTAATTTTGCTAATATTTGGTGAATTCTGTTTTTATTTAATATTTCTTTAGTTTAGAGAAAGTGGAAATAAAAATTAGATTAAAGGACAATTATTAAATATACTGTTAATGAAGATGCACAACTAACACAGTAAGAATTGTCTCCTTCCCTTTATGAATTCTATATATGTTTTCTTATTTATTTGTTTATTTATTATTTTTAATTAAATTTATTGGGGTGATAATGGTTAATAAAATTATATAGGTTTCAAGTGTACAATTCTATGATATATCATCTATCTGTGTATGCATTGTGTGCTCACTACTCAAAGTTGGCAAGGGTGTGGAGAAAAGGGGACTCTAGTACACTGCTGGTGGGAATGCAGACTGGTGCAGCCACTATGGAAAACACTATGGTGTTACCTCAAAAAATTAAAAATTGAATTACCATTTGACCCAGTGATCCCACTCCTAGGAATATACCCTAAGAAATCTGGAACACCAATCAGAAAGAATATATGTACTCCCATGTTCATAGCAGCGCTATTTACAATAGCTAAGATCTGGAAACAGCCCAAGTGTCCATCAGTAGACGAATGGATAAAAAAGCAGTGGTACATATACACAATGGAGTACTATGCAGCTGTAAGAAAGAAAGATCTCTTATCCTTTGAGACGACATGGGAGGACCTGGAAACTATTATCCTAAGCGAAACAAGCCAAGCAGAGAAAGACAAATATCATATGATCTCACTTATTTCTGGAATATAATGAACATAACATTGTGAGTAACAGGGTAGTCCCAGAGACGTGAGTAGGGTACAGACTGACAAATTGCCAGAAGAGGGGGTGGAGGAGAGGAGCAATGAACCGCAGAACTTGTATGCATGTATGCATAACCAATGGACATGGACAATAAAACTGGGGACGGGGCAGGGAGGGAGGGGGAGGAGAGAGTCAATGGGGGAAAAGGAGAAACATCTGTAACAAAAATAAATTCATAAAAACAAACAAAAAAACAAAAAGTCAAATCTTCTTCCATCACCATGTATTTGACCCCCTTTACCCTTTACTAATCTTTCATCACACTGAACAAACAATAAAAACAAACAAAAACCCATAAACACGGACCACGGTATGGTGGTTACTAAAATTCTATATTGTAATGTTTTACAGTATTTGTTTTCTCACTTTGATGTCTTCCAACATAGAATTCAGCATACTTTGTAGACACTCCAGACAGTGTTATAAGCTGTGTTATAAGAATTGTCAAACTTTTTGTATTTTATTGTTCAGCCTTCCTGGTATTCAGTAGGATTCAAACATATGCAATTGTTGAT
Organism: Tadarida brasiliensis; assembly: GCA_030848825.1. NCBI lineage: Eukaryota > Metazoa > Chordata > Mammalia > Chiroptera > Molossidae > Tadarida > Tadarida brasiliensis. The sequence goes on along the minus strand of CM061267.1, from coordinate 29,919,884 downwards.
ATTAATTGTAAGCAAAAAGTGTTAGGGTAGCCCTACATAAGAGACATGCTTAAAATGCATTAGCTTTTTATACAAGGTGCATTGGCAAAGTCATTTCAAATTTTAATAGATGGCAGTAGCTTGCAAAATGCACTGGTGAAAGTAAGTCTTCTAGAGTAGTTACAAGAAGAATGGAAAGATACATTACAGTTAGTCAAATAGTTAACTAATACTTAAATAAAAATGGCTATGTCTCTTGGCTGTAAGTCATGTACCTCACCGTAGTCATTTGTATTACAGACAGATATTTTTATTTTATGCCACATTAGCCTGTGTTCAAGTGAATCATAATAAATATTGTCTATAGCTAGTTATGTAATGAAAAGAAGTAACAGTTGCATTGTTTTTAGAAAACATCATTTTAGTTTACAAATAAATTTGCTTCTATGCATTGAATGATAAGGAAAATGTTCAAATGCATTTTTATAATGCAAATGTTCTATTCCATCTTTATACTTAGCATTCAGATATTTGAATTACTACATGCATAAATTATGCTATTCAAGAAATAAATCTTTTGAATTACATTGAGAGCACATTATACAAAGTAAATATATACAATGTGTGTGTATTTAATCAGAGTAAAATAGCTTTCACATATAAAAGATACTTGAAGTGAAAAGGGTCTGCCAACAGAGCTTTAAAGTTAAATAACTTACTAAAATTTACTGCTTTTTAACAAATCATTTTTTAGTGAGACCTCAGATTCTCATGAAATGGTAGCAATCTACAGGTTGGGCTGTGGGTGGATGGGTCAATATTAAATTATCTTGGTGCTATTGGTTGTATGTGTAATTTTGATAAAAATGTTGCCTGCATCAATGACAGGCCTTTAGTGTGTTACATACTGCCAGACCTCTGAGAATTTGATTTTGCCCTTGGCTGCTGAGGCAACGAACACTCGACCTGAAGAAATAGCCAACCATTTCTCATGTTCCAAACAAGACTTCCGCCTGGAGATGACAGTTTAGAAAGAATAGTACCCTATAAAAAATGTTCCTGAATATTACCTAAAAATAGACCTATCCACACAAAATTAGAACTGTGTAATATTATTTAACAAATCTCTTGCTCAGCTATTAAAATAATATCTTCAGGTAAACTACTATTTACTATTCAAAACAAGATAAATATATTCAATGACTAGAAATTGAATTTATCTTGTAATTACATCCCACAATTACGTCCACATACTGTAAAGCTTTCTTTTATTTGTACAATAAAGTTGTTTCTTATCCTGTAGCCTACCTGCTTTGAAAACAGAATGAGTCTTTATAGCAATTCTGTAGCTGTACTTTGTATCTAAAAAAACAAACACACACCACACACACACACACACACACACACACACACACACACACACATCTTTATATTGTTTGGGTTTTAACAATACATTAAATTGAAAGGCAGCTTACCCTGAGGAATGTAGTCATCTCTGGGGAAATGGGGAATTTTTTATAAAAAGTAAGGCACTTTCATAAACTCTCTGTAGAATAAAATTCAATTTTAAGATTTATAATATAATCGAGTTTTGCCAAAAGAAAAAAAAAAGTTAAAGTTAGGCACAGTTGGAAGGGACTCAGAGACAACTCAGTGGAATCTCCACTTTTAACCAAATGAGAAAATCAATATCAAGAAAGATCAAAGGACTTTCTCAAGTTCATACAATTAATTACCTAGAAAGAAAAAAAAAGGCTAATCCCCAAACTATTGGCTCTCAATGTTTTTGTTCTAGCAGAAAAGACACAATATCAAGAGTAAGTATAAGTAAATTTTCCACTATGTAGGAAGTGATAAGAGTCACACAAAAAAAGAAAGAAAAAAAAAGCAGAAAGAGAAATGTACAGATTGTCAAAGTTAAGGAAAAGTATGAAGTAAGATATACAGCAGTCAAGTAAAATAGTCATCATTTTCATCATTGAACAGGTGAGATTTGAGCAACAATTTGAGAGACATGTGAGTTAACAATGGAGACATCTGGGAAATAGTAATCCAGGCAGTAAAAATGTGTAAACCAAAGGCCCCACCTTACTGGGAGTACCATCTGGTTTGTTCTAGTATCCCATAGCCACTGTGGCTACAGTGAAATGAGTAAAAGAGATATAAGGAGATAGTATAGAATTTGGAAGAAGACAAATGGGAACCATTAATGATTTTTTAATAATCACTTTCTGGTTGTAGTTTCAAAGTAAACATTGTAGCTGCTGTTTTTTAAAAAGCCAATGGAAGGAAAAGAGCAGAAAAAGTGAGACCAGTTAGTAATATAGTGATAATGATGTAGTTCAGACTAGGGTGTTAGCAGTAATGAAAATGGGTGATATTTCCAATAATTTTGAAAGCCAAACCTAATATTAGCTGGATTGGATGTGGTATGTGACATTGTTGACTCAAAAAATCAGTCAACCCTGGCTACTGTGGCTCAGCTGGTTGGGGCATTGTCCCACACACCAAAAGGTTGTGTGTTTGATTCCCCATTAGGGCACATATCTAGGTTGCATGTTTGATCCTGATTGGGATACCTGTGGGAGGCAATCAATTGATGTTTCTCTCTCACATAAATGTTTCTCTCTCTCTAAAAAACAAAAAACAAAACAAAAACTAAAAAAAGCAGAGTCAACAATGACATCAAGATATATGGCTTGATCCTAATCTTAGAGGAAAAACTTTCAGTTTTTTACCAATGACTATGATATTAGCTGAGGATTTGTCACATATGGTCTTTATTATGTTAAAGTATGTTTATTTCATACCTATTTTATTGAGCATTTTAATCCTAAATGAATGTTGTATCTTACCAAATGCCTTTTCTGCATTTATTGAAATGTATCATATGCTTTTTATCTTTTATTTTGTAATGTGGTGTATTACATTAGTTTGTGTATGTTGAACAATTCTTGTGACCTGAATGAACCCCACATGATTGTGATGTATTATTTTTTAAATTTTGTTGTATTGAATTTCCTAGAATTTTGTTTAGGATTTTGTATCTGTATTCATCAGAGATATCGGGGTGTAGTTTTGTGTGTGTGTGTGTGTGTGTGTGTGTGTGTGTGTGTGTGTGTGTGTGTGTTATCCTTACCAGGTTTTGGTATCAGGGTTATGTTTGCCTCATAAAATGTATTGGGAAGTATTGCTTCTTATTCAATGTTTTTGAAGAGTTTTAGAAGGATAGATAATTCTTCTTTGAATGTGTGGTGGAATTCACTAGTGAAGCCATCTGGTCCTGGACTTTTACTTTTCGGGAGGTTTTTGATGGTTGTTCCAATTTCCTCTCTGTTTATTGGTCTATTTATATTTTCCAATTCTTCATGATTCTGTCTAAAAAGGTTATATATTTCTAGGAACTTATTCATTTCTTCTAGGTTATAGAATTTGGTGACATATAACCTTTCATAGTATTCTAGTATGATAATTTTTATTTCTGTGCTGTCTGTGGTAACTTCGTCTTTCATTTCTGACTTTATTTATATGTATTTTTTTTCTGTTTCCCTTAGTGTGTCTAGCCAGGGGTTTGTACAAGACAAGGATGTCCACTATCACTACTCATTCAACATAGTATTAGAAATCCTAGTCAGAGCAATCAGGCAACAGAAAGAAATAAAAGTTATCCAAATTTGGAATAAAGAGGTAAAAGTGTCACTTTTTGCAAATGACATGATTCTTTATCTATAAAACCCTAAATACACTATCAAAAATCCATTAGAAACAATAAGCAAATACAGTAAAGTTGCAGGATGAAAATTCAATGTATAAAAGTCCATTGCATTCCTACATACTAACAATGACATTTCAGAAAAAGAAATGAAAAAAAATTCCTTTTGCAATTGCAACCTAAATAATAAAATACCTATGGATAAAGTTAACAAATGATATGAAGGAAATATATAAGGAAAACTACAAAGCATTATTAATAGAAATTGAAAAAGAAACAATGAAATGGAAAGATACTCCACGTTTATGGATTTAAAGAATCAACATAGTTAAAATGTCCATATTACCCAAAACAATATACAGATTTAATGAATTCCCCATCAAAATACCAATGGCATTTTTTAAAAATGGAACAGAAATCATCAGATTTATATGGAACCACAAAAGAGCCCATATAGCCAAAACAAACCTGAGAAAGGTGAACAAAGCCAGAGTTATCATATTACCTGACTTCAAATTATGCTACAGAGAAATGACAATCAAAACAGCACAGCATTGGCAGAAAAATAGACACACAGACCAATGGAACATAATTGAGATCCCAGAAATAAAACTACACGTATATGGGCAAATAATTTTTGACAAAGGAACCAAAAACATACAGTGGAGAAATGAAAGCCTCTTCAGTAAATGGTGCTGAAAAAATTGGAAAGCCAGATGCAAAAGAATAAAACTAGACTAATGTTGGTCTCCATATACAAAAATTAACTCAAAATGGATCAAATACATAAATTTAAAGCATGAAACAATAAAATACATAGACTAAAACACAGGTACTAAATTTATGTAATTGGTCTTAGAAAAGATTTTATGAATTTGACTCCAAAGGCAAGGGAAGTAAGGGGAAAATAAATGAATGAGACTATATCAAACTAAAAAGCTTCTGCACAGCAAAAGAAACTTCCAACAAAACAAAAGGGCAACCAACCAAATTGGATAAAATATTTGCCAAATATATAAAGAATTAACAAACCTCAACACCAAACAAACAATCTAGTTAAAAAACAGACAAAGGACTTGAACAGACACTTCTCTCAAGAAGACATACAAATGGCCACCAGATATATGAAAAGATGCTCAACTTCACTAGCTATTAGGAAAATGCAAATCAAAGCAATAATGAAATACACTTCACGCCTGTTAGAATAGATATTATCCACAAGACAAGTAATAACAAGTGTTGGAGAGGTTGTGGGGAAAAGGAACCTTCAATTCACTGCTGGGGTGAATGTAGACTGGTACAGCCACTATGGAAAAAAATATTGTGATTCTTAAAAAAATTATGAATAGAGTTACCATATGACCAGGAACCTGCCTTCTGGGTATCTATCTGAATATTTTGAAAGCATTTATTTGCAAAGATATATGTGTCCCTATGTTCATTGCAGCATTATTCATGGTGGCCAAGACCTGGAAACAACTAAAGTATTCTTCAATAGATGATTGGATAAAGAAGATGTGGTACATATATACAATGGAATACTACTCAGCCATAAGAAAAGATTAAATACTGTCATTTACAACAACATGGATAGACCTTGAGAATATTATGATATGTGAAATAAGTAAGTCAGGAAAAGCTAAGAACCATGTGACATCACTCATATGTGGAATAAAAAACTGAAACTCATAGACATGGACAACAGTATGGTGGTTACCAGAGCGAAGGGGATGGGTGGTGGTGGGAAGTAAAGGTGGCCGAATATATGCTGATAGAAGATGATTTGACTTTGAGTGGTGGGCACACAATGCAATATACAGATCATGTATCATTGAAATGTACACTTGAAACCTATATAATCTTATCTAAGATTACCCCAATAAATTTAATTAAAAATAATCATTCAAAAACAAAAATATATGTGGCTCAAACAATTAGAAAGGCAGACTTACCATCTTAAGATGATGAGGAAGACAATAGTAAGGTAATCTTTGGGGAACAGGACTAAGACTTCAGTTTTGTTAAATTAGCCCTCTAAATTGAGATGTTGAGTAAACAATTGGATATGAGTTCATATTTAGGAAATAAGTGTAGAATGGAGATGTGAATCTAGATGTTTGGAGCATATAGAAGTTAGTTAAGTCCAGGGACTGGATAAAGTCTCCAGAGAATGAAAGTAGATAGGGAAGATAAAACATACAAGAATTAAACCTTGGCAATTTTGCTATCTAAAGGAATGAGAGAAGATGAATCAACGTAGGCACATGAAGAGGAATTTTCAATGACTAAGAGGAAAAAAAGAAGGAGAGAGAGAGAGAAGGAGGTGTCCTAGGAATAAGGTGAAGCAAATTTTTCAAAGATGAGAAAGTGAACAGTGTGACAAATGTTACTGATCAGTCAAGATTGATGACACTAAGAAATAATTTTGAAATAAGACTTATGGAAGTTACTATGGTGACGGGAAGGGAAATTACAGTGGTGTTACAGGAAGAAAAGCTAGAATAGAGTGGTTGTATGAGAACATATTCATCAATATATTCTATCAAAAATAAGAACAAAGGGATACTCTAAAGCACTAAAGTGAAGTTATTATAGACTTAGAAACCAACCTTAGGACATTTTAATTCTTTAACATTAGATCATTCTACTAAATATGTATTAAATAGAGACTGGCTTTGCAACCTTAATTAGCTATCTAAATACTAGAATGTCTCATTTATTACTAATTGTCCTCATTTGGAATTCAAATATATAGCCCAATAATTTTTTTGGTGGTGAATCCAAGAAAATAAACACCTTACCATTATGGTTAATTTGAATCTTTAAAGGTATAAGAACCATTTAAAGTATCCTTCCCTCCATGAAATTTATGTAATAATTGGATTTCCCTCACCTTGATTTAAAAATCTGAATTTGTTCATAAATACTTTTTACTCATCTGTTGCAAAGTCTTTCATCATCTGTAAAACTATAAAACTACTACCAAAATAACGGAATAGTTGAACAATTTTGATCAATTGACCAGAGTCCATTCGAGTTAAAATCATCCAAATTTTAAAAAAAGGTTTTTTTTCTTTGATTTTAGAGAGAGAGGAAGGGAGAGGGAAAGAGAGAGAGATAGAACCCTCGAAGAGAGAGAACATTGATTGGCTGCCTCCTGCATGCCCCCCACTGGGGATCAGGCCCACAACCTGGGCATTTACCCTGACTGTGAATCAAACCGGCGACTTCTTGGTGCAACCACTGAACCATGCTGGCTGGGCAAAACATCCAAATTCTTATCTTCGGTATATTTACATTTCCTCAATCACTCTATGTCTATGTGCCCTGGTAAACAATTGATACAATATTATTTGAAAGTCAATGTATATCAAAATAAGCTTGAGGCTTTAAAAAATATATAGATGTCCTCTCATACTACACTCCATTGATTTGGAATCAATCTCAAATGCTACTTTCTGGATGTTTGTATTTTTAATCAAGAATTCCATTTGATTTTAAGCACATTAACCCACATAACTAATCAGAAAGAATTGTGAAATCCATGCTCTGGTTTCTCCTAAGATTTAGGTTTCTTTGCATTTCAAATTATAATATCTTTAGAAAGATTATAAATGTGCTATGATATTGAGTTCTCATCCAAACGTTGGATTATTGCTGAATATGTAACATGCTCTTTGGAATTAACAATTACACAGCCTCAAGAGATGGAGATTACCCGGAAGTCATTGCATTTTTTTCTTCTCACAAAGGACAATATTTTCTCTCTCCATAATTAAATTTGTAGTTTGGATAAGCAAATTTGATAGGCTCACAGAGAACTTGGAGTCTAATATCAGAGAAAACAGATGTCTATTAATAAATATAATAAAATAAAAATTTCATTCATAGGAAAACAAAACCACTGTGGGATATTCAAAATGAAAGGAATTGTTTCAAGAAAGATGGATTAGAAAAAAAATAGAGGAGAAAAAGACATTATTTATATCACTTTGTTATTTTTTAAACATTTAATTAATTTTTTATTTAAGTATAGTTGGTATACAATCTTATATTGATTATATTAGTTTCAAGTATACAATATAATGATTCAACAAACTGCATTTAAGCTGGGCTTAAAAAGAATGTATGAAGAATAGGGAAGATGTGGGAAAAGTGAGGTGAAGTATATTGGAGCAAAGCATGAGCAAAGTTGCAGAGTTAGAGCAATCTAGAGTGACAGAAGGCTTGCCGCTCAGGTTATGAATTTCCGTGCTTGTAGATCCTGTTTCACATGTTCATTTATTAAATTAAATGTTTCTCTTTCATAATGCATGTTGCCATCATCCTGGCCCATTCATAAATCCCATTCCTTACATTTGAAATTATAAATAGCTCACACATCTTTTCATGGAAATTTAAATGTATTACAAGTTATATACATATATATATGTAAATGGAAAAAAGTCTGTATTCTCATTATACTTTCCTTCTAAACCCCTCCTCCTTGATTCTTTCTTTTTATTTATTTTTTTTATTGATTGATTTTATAGAGAGAGGAAGAGAGACAGAGAGAGAGAAATAGAAACTTTGATGAGAGAGAACATGGATTGGCCGCCTCCTGCATGTCCCACACTGGGGATCTGGCCCACAACCTGGGCATGTACCCTGACCAGGAATCGAACTAGCGACCTCTTGGTGCACAGGTCAGCACTCAATCACTGAGCCACACTGGCCAGGCTAGGCAATTATTTGAACTGTAAATAATTTTATGTTAATCCTACAACAAATACCCATGGGAAACCAAATAAAATCTTAGAAGTAGTATTGAATTCAGAGGGCCCTGTGTTATTGTTTCAAGAAAGTATATTTTCACAGAAAATTTACTATTTATTACTTGTTACCAAAAGTAAAAACTATTTACTAAAAGAAAATTATTTTTGAAAACAAAGTGACAAAGATCAACAAAAACATGTGGTTCTCTTTTTACATATATTATCTCATTAGCAATTAGAAAAATTCAATCTAGAATACAACAGATCTAAAAAATTCCTTTGGGTCTATAAACATTCTAAAAAAGTCAATGTTGTCAAAGTTAATACACATAAAATACTTTTATTTCATGTTATGATTTGAAGTGAATAACTCTACCCTGGCCAGTTTGGCTCAGCGGTTAGAGCACCAGCCCACGGACCAGACAGTCCTGTGTTTGGTTCCCGCTAAGGGCATGTACCTCGGTTGCAGTTTGTCCCCAGCCCCAGTTGGGGTCGTGTGGGTGGCAACCATTTGATGTGTCTTTCTCACATCAATGTTTGTTTCTCTCTCTCTCTCTTCCCCCACCTCTCCCTCCTGCTCTCTCTGAAGATAAATGCAAAAAAAACAAAACAAAAAAAAAAACAACAAAGTCCTCTGGTGAGAATAAAAAATAAATAAAGTGAATAACTCTTTTGCATTAAATTTTATCTTAATGGTTTTTAGAATTGCCAAGTATATTTTTATAGACATATCCAAAATCAATATAACATCAAAGCACAGACAAATGTGCTTAAAAGTGATTTCATCTTCAAGATGTTTTTATACTTAGAAAACCTAATTACTCTAACTGTAATGGACATTTATAATGTAATTTATACCATGGTGTGGTAGAAAATTGTGATAGAATTTGAAGTCTTTCATATATTGGCAGAAATATCAGATCTGTTCCTTATTAGCTGCTCGACTTAGGGAAGTTACTTGAGTCTCTCATTCTCAGTTTCCTTGTTTATTACATGGTTTTATTAGTGATACCACATAAAGTGCTAGCAAAGAGTAAGCACAAAGTATAATAGTGTGTACACTTAGAGTTGTCAACCCTGAACTCAGACTGGGTGACTTCAATTCCCAACCCTATTTCATGAACTGTGTTGACTTAGACAAGTTATTACACCTTGCTGTATATAATCCTCATATTTGATCACTGGGGATGATAATAGTACTTAATTTATATTGTATTGTTTATTGTTGTATATTTGTATACATTTTAATGATGAATTAAATATTTTAATTACACAATATAATGTAAATTAAAATAATTCATTATTGTTTAAATTAAAATAATAAATTCATGCTCATGCCCAAGAACAAAACCTGGTATATAGAAAGCATTCAATATATGTCAATTCACATTTTTATAATAGTGGTAGTCATAGGAAGAGATATCCTAATTAAGGAGCAGCATTCATTCATTCACTGATCACAGTGATCATAAAGTTAAAACCCATAATATAGAAGTAAAGGTTCTTGTATGTATATTTGTCTCAATTCACTATGTATTAGGCCAAATATAGTAATTTCAGAGTGTTCATCACTTAAAAGTAAAACCACCAGTTTAATCCTATGTTAATTATAAAAATCAAGAGTACCGTATCCAGTCTGGTCAACTCCAAATAGTAAATTGTATCTCTTACATCCTAACAAGGCTTATATCTTACGTAGATTTATTAAACATGACGTCAAAGTATGATAAATTGAAATAGGGCCAGCAGTACATAGAATTCCAGCAAAGTAGCAGCCCTGGAAAACAAAGAAAATCATTTGTTAACAGAATGTTTAAAGATAGAGGACCAAAACATGGGACCCATAATGTCTTTTCTTCATTCTTATATTTTTGTTTGTTTTGTGATGAAGATTTTGAGAAATGAATACTGTCTTTGAGTATGACGGGGACATTCAATTTATCTCAAGTTCCAAGTGTTTTCAATCTACATGAACATTAGCATCAATTTGAGAGTTATTTTAAAAATAGTCATGCCTAGTTCTTGACTCATACTAATTTAATTAAAATCTTTGGAGACCAGAAAAAATTCCCCAGGCAATTCTAATGAGTAGTCAGGAAAAGAAATTACTGAAATACATCATTACATAGACATAGCAAGCTAGTAATAAAAAAAGAAAAAATGGTGAAAATAGAAAAACATGTATCAAGGCATATTTGCATACTCTTTGCAGTTTAAAAAAATCTACATTTAAAATCAATGTATGAACAACACAGTTAAAATTAGTGAATATATCATAATGGATGAAATTCCAGCAGGTTATTTATTGCACCTATTAGGTTCTACCTATAGTCTATGAAGGCACACTTGTGATATACAATGTAATTATGTAATATGTTTGTAATATATAATAAAACTAAAATGGATTTTTTTGGTATAATCATACCAAAAGTTCTACTTTCCTTTTGTCTTGTGCAAATTAACAGTGATTCTTTTTTCAGTCTTTCCATGATTTCTATGGGCATATTATTTTCATATATATGTAGTTATGTATTAAAGTATGCTAACTATTATAGAATTGGAATTATATAAATGTATATAGAGTTCAGTATGTTAGATCTTTATATTCAAAAACTCTTACTAATTAAAAGGATATTCCATATTATGATACTAAGAAAAGTAATTTTATTTCTTTTAAAAACATGTAGCACATAGGAAACAATGTTCTAAATGTCAGATGTTACACATTTGAAATTCACTTTGTTCTGATGTAGAAAGTAGATAACAATCACTTAATCCTTTTTGTATGCAAACAAATTAAGGTAAATTGTTTACAATAATGCATTCTCTCTTATGTACTAAACAGTCATACTATTTTTTTTTTATTAATTTATTTTTGTTACAGATGTTTCTCCTTTTTTCCCCATTGACACCCTCCTCCCCATCCCCCCACCCCATCCCCAGCTTTGTTGTCCATGTCCATCAGTTATGCATACATGCGTATAAGTTCTGTGGTTTATCTCTTCCCTCCCCCCCCACCCCCTCTTCTGAGGGTTGTCAGTCTGTACCCTACTTCCACATCTCTGGGTCTACCCTGTTCCCCATACTGTTATGTTTATTATATTCCACAAATGAGTGAGATCATGTGATATTTTTCTTTCTCTGCTTGGTTTGTTTCGCTTAGGATAATACTCTCGAGGTCCCTCCATGTCGTCTCAAAGGATAAGAGATCTTTTTTTCTTACAGCTGCATAGTACTCCATTGTGTATATGTACCACTGCTTTTTTATCCATTCATCCACTGATGGGCACTTGGGCTGTTTCCAGATCTTAGCTATTGTGAATAGTGCTGCTATGAACATGGGAGTACATATATTCTTTCTGATTGGTGTTTCAGGTTTCTTAGGGTATATTCCTAGAAGTGGGATCACTGGGTCAAATGGCAGTTCAATTTTTAATTTTTTGAGGTAACACCATAGTGTTTTCCACAGTGGCTGCACCAGTCTGCATTCCCACCAGCAGTGTACTAGAGTCCCCTTTTCTCCACACCCTCGCCAACACTTGTTGTTTGACGATTTGTTGATGGCGGCCATTCTGACAGGTGTGAGGTGATACCTCATTGTTGTTTTAATTTGCATCTCTCTGATGATTAGTGATGTTGAGCATTTCTTCATATGTCTCTTAGCCATTTGTATGTCCTGTTTGGAGAGGTGTCTATTTAGTTCCTCTGCCCATTTTTTAATTGGGTTCTTTGTCTTCCTTTTGTTGAGTTGTATGAGCACTCTATATATTTAGGAGATTAACCCCTTATCTGATGTATCATTGGCAATTATGGTCTCCCATACAGTAGGTTCTCTTTCCGTTTTGATGGCTGTTTCTTTTGCTCTGCAGAAGCTTTTGAGTTTGATGTAGTCCCATGTGTTCATTTTTTCCTTTATTTCTGTTGCCTTAGGTGATGTATCAGTGAAGATTCTGCTGCGTATGATGTCCGAAATTTTGTTGCCTACATTTTCTTCTAGGATTTTTATGGATTCACGATTCACATTTAAGTCTTTTACCCATTTTGAGTTTATTCTTGTGTGTGGTGTAAGTTGATGGTCTAGTTTCATTTTTTTGCATGTAGCTGTCCAATTTTCCCAACACCATTTATTAAAGAGGCTGTCTTTGCTCCACTGTATGCTCTTGCCACCTTTGTCAAATATTAGTTGAGCATAATGTCTTGGGTCAATTTCTGGATTCTCTGTTCTGTTCCACTGGTCTATATGCCTGTTCTTGTGCCAATACCAGGCTGTTTTGATTATAGTAGCTCTGTAGTATAATCTGATATCTGGTATTGTGATCCCACCTACTTTGTCCTTCTTTTTCAAGATTGCTGTGGCTATTCGGGGTCTTTTTTGGTTCCATATGAACTTTTGGAATATTTGTTCTAGTTCTGTGAAATATGCCACTGGTATTTTGATTGGGATTGCATTGAATCTATAGATTGCTTTGGGTAATATGGACATTTTAATGATGTTAATTCTTCCAATCCATGAACAAGGTATGTGCTTCCACTTTTTTATATCTTCCTCTATTTCTTTTTTCAATGTCCTGTAGTTTTCTGCAAATAGATCCTTTACTTCTTTGGTTAAATTTATTCCTAGGTATCTTAATTTTTTTGCCGCGATGGTAAATGGGATTGTTTTTTTAGTTTCTCTTTCTGTGAGTTCATCATTGGTGTATAAGAATGCCGTCGATTTCTTGACGTTTATTTTGTATCCTGCTACTTTGCCAAATTCATTTATTAGGTCTAGTAGATTTTTGATGGAGTCTTTAGGGTTTTCTATGTATAATATCATGTCATCTGCGAATAATGACAGTTTCACTTCCTCCTTTCCAATTTGGATCCCTTTTATTTTTTCTTCACGTCTGATTGCTGTGGCTAAGACTTCCAGTACTATGTTAAATAAGAGTGGTGAAAGTGGGCATCCCTGTCTTGTTCCTGTTCTTAAGGGAAATGTTTTTAGTTTTTGCCCATTGATTACGATGAATTTCTAGAAACATATAGTCTCCCAAAACTGGACCGGGAAGAGATAGAAAACTTGAACAAACCAATAACAACCAAGGAAATTGAAGATGTAATCAAGACTCTCCCAGCAAACAAAAGTCCAGGCCCAGACGGCTTCACAGGGGAGTTTTACCGAACATTCAAAGAAGAACTAACACCCATTCTTCTCAAACTGTTTCTAAAAATTCAAGAAGAAGGAAGACTTCCAAACTCATTTTATGAGGCCAGCATAATTCTAATTCCAAAACCAGAAAAAGACACTACAAAGAAAGAAAACTACAGGCCAATATCCCTGATGAACATAGATGCCAAAATCCTGAACAAAATACTAGCAAATCGGATCCAGCAATACATCAAAAAAATTATTCACCATGACCAAGTGGGATTCATCCCAGGGATGCAAGGCTGGTACAACATATGCAAATCAATAAATGTGATACATCACATAAACAAAATGAAAGATAAAAACCACATGATCATATCAATAGACGCTGAAAAAGCATTCGACAAAATTCAACACCCATTTCTGATAAAAACGCTCAGCAGTTTGGGAATAGAGGGATCATATCTCAACATTATAAAGGCCATATATGAAAGACCTACAGCCAACATCATAATCAACAGTCATACTATTTTTCTGTATGTTTGAATTTCTTAGTTATCACTACATGAATAATTCAAAGGAAAACTTTTGCAGTCTAGATTAAGTTATACATTCTGCACAGTGGGGATTTAATATTATAGAAGTGCTAGAAATTATTTTATTTAATTATATTTATTTATTTATTTATTTATTTACTTATTTCTTATTGAAAGTATTACAGATGTCTCTCCTTGTTGCCCTCATTGATCCCCTCCTCACTGCTCCCACCCCTCCCCTGTCTTCCTCACATTATTGTCTGTGTCCACTGGTTATGCATATATGCATATAAGTTCTTTGGTTTATCTCTTTCCATCCCTCCTCCCCCTTCCTTCTGAGGTTCATCAGTCTAACAATCAATTTGTACTTTTTAATCTTTTCATCTTGTCGCCCATCCCCCAACTCCCTTTCTATCTGGCAACCAACAAAATGTTCTCTGTATCTATGAGTCTGTTTCTATTCTGCTTGTCCATTTTGTTTGCAGATTCAATTGATGATAGATATGTATTTATTGACATTTTATTGTTCATATTTTTTATCTTTTTCTTCTTCAAGAAGATCCTTCAACATTTGATATAATACTGGTTTGGTGGTGATAAACTTTTTTTGGTCTGGGAAGCTCTTTATATGTCCATCCATTTTAAATGATAACTTTGCAGGATAATATTGGTTATAGTTCCTCACTTTTCATCACTTCGAATATTTCTTTCAACTCCCTTCTGACCTACAAAGTTTCTTTTGAGAAATCAGTTGACAGTCTACCGGAGCTCCCTTGTAGGTAACTGTCTGCTTTTCTCTTGCTGCTTTTAAAATTCTTTCTTTGTTTTTAACCTTTTGCATTTTGATAATAATGTGTCTTGGTGTGGGCCTCTTTGCGTTCATCTTGTTTGAGACTCTCTGTGCTTCCTGGACTTGTATGTCTGTTTTCTTCACCAAGTTAAGGAAGTTTTCTGTTATTTTTTCAAATAGGTTTTCAATTTCTTGCACTCTCTCTTCTCCTTCTGGCACCCCCACAATGCGAATGTTGGTATGCTTGAAGTTGTCCCAGAAGCTCCTTACACTATCCTCATATTTTTTTATTCTTTTTTCTTTTTGCTATTCTGATTGGGTGTTTTTCGCATCCTTATATTCTAAATTGATGGTTTTCTTCTCAGCTTCACCTACTCTACTATTGATTCCTTGTAAATTATTCTTTATTTTAGTTAGTGCTTCCTTCATTTCTGACTGGTCCTTTTTTAATGCTCTTGAGGTCCTCACTAAGTTCCTTGAGCATCCTTATAACCAGTGTTTTGAACTCTGCATTGGTTAGATTGCTTATATCCATTATGCTTAGTTCTTTTGTTCTGTTATTTCATTTGAAACATGTTTCTTTGTATCCTCATTTTGGCTGCTTCCCTATATTTGTTTTTATGTGTTAGGTAGAGACTGCTACATCTCCTAGGCTTTGGAGGGTGGCCTATTGTAGTAGGTGTCCTATAGGGTCTGGTGGCACAACCTCCCTAATCACCATAGATGGGCATTTGAGGTGTACCCCCTGTGTGGACTGTACACCCTTCTGTTGTAATTGAGTCTTGATTGCTGTTGGCACTTAAATTAGGGTGATTTACTCAGGCTAATCAGTTGCAAGACTGGCTATGACCACTAACTACCAATCTCTGATCCTCGGAGGATCAGCTACGCAGGGGCCTACCACACAGAGCAAGACTTACTTCAGCAGGGCTCTGGTACCCACTGAGTCCACCCCTTGATTGTGTTACTTGTGGAGGAGGTTGGGAGGTAGTGCTTTCATGTGGTCTGAAGCTGTCCTCTGGGTGTGTTGGCTCTGGGGCCTCCAGGGAGACATAGGCTGAGGTAAGCCACTGCCTGTGTTCTGTCCTGGGGTCATCAGGCATAAGTTATAAAGCTATCTGCAGATGGTTGCTTCTTGTGCTGAGCTTGAAGGTGCCCAGACAAGACCAAGCTGTGAACCAAGGCTTGCTGCTGCTAGTGCTGGGCCTGAGGCCACTTAGTGAGAGGTATGGGGTTTGCTGAGGCCAGATGCTGCTTGTTTGAGAAATTTTAGGAAAATCTGAAGCATTAAACTAGACAGGTCATTCCTATGGCAAAGTCACTGGATATAGCTTGGGTGAGCCTGAAAGTTGGGTGGGGCAGGGCCTCAAGGAATCACCAGGGCAGGGCAAACAGTGTGAGTCAGGTACTGGAGTACCTGATATAGTGCTCATCTGCAGGCCCCATGGGAGAAGAGCTCATCAAATGAACAACAGTTTCCACCAGTACTTCTGTCCAGGAGAAAGCTACCCCTCAAGCTCCCGCCCTGATGCCAAGCAACTCAGTTCTTCCCTGTATGTCTCTGGTGCCTTTCAAGCTGCCTCCCCCACACTGGAACCCACAGGTAGCAAGTCTGAGTAAGTCCATGAACGGGCCCTTTAAGAGGAACTGCCTGGGATTCCAGAAACCTCAGCTTCTTTCAGCCTCAATTCCTGCTGATTTTTACAGCCAGAAGTTGTGGGGACTTCTCTTGCTGGGACTGGACCCCTGAGCTAGGGGGAATGGTTTGGGAGTGGGACACCTTGTTCTTCAGGGATGACCTTCACATCAGAGGTATCCTCCTGATTTTTATTTGCCAAATGTGGGTGTAGACCAGCCCTTACTCGCCTCCATCCCCGCCCCCCACTAGTCTTGATGTGGCTTCTTTAATTTCATAGTTGTAGGACTTCCATTTAACTCGATTCAGGCAGTTATGAATGATGCTTGTTCTGTAGTTTAGTTGTAATTTTAATGTGGTTGTGGGAGGAGGTGAGTGCCACATTTACCTACACTGCCATCTTGACTGGAAGTCTCTCTGGAAATTATTTTATTTTATTTTATTTTTTTATTATAGTAGAGTTCTTTTTTCTTTTTTTTTTATTAATTTACTTTTGATACAGATGTTTCTCCTTTTTTGCCCCATTGACACCCTCCTGCTCTTCCCTCCCTGCCCCGTCCCCAGTTTTGTTGTCTATGTCCATTGGTTATGAGTACATGCATACAAGTTCTGTGGTTCATCGCTCCCCTCCCCCACCCCCTCTTCTGGCAATTGTCAGTCTGTATCCTACTTCCACATCTCTGGGACTCCCCTGTTCCTCAAACTGTTATGTTCATTATATTCCAGAAATAAGTGAGATCATATGATATTTGTCTTTCGCTGCTTGGCTTGTTTCGCTTAGGATAATAGTTTGCAGGTCCTCCCATGTCGTCTCAAAGGATAAGAGATCTTTCTTTCTTATAGCTGCATAGTACTCCATTATGTATATGTACCACTGCTTTTTTATCCATTAGTCTACTGATGGACACTTGGGCTGTTTCCAGATCTTAGCTATTGTAAATAGTGCTGCTATGAACATGGGGGTACATATATTCTTTCTCATTGGTGTTTCGAGCTTCTTAGGGTATATTCCTAGGAGTGGGATCACTGGGTCAAATGGTAATTCAATTTTTAATTTTTTGAGGTAACACCATAATGTTTTCCATAGTGGCTGTACCAGTCTGCATTCCCACCAGCAGTGTACTACAGTCCCCTTTTCTCCACACCCTCGCCAACACTTGTTGTTTGATGCTTTGTTGATGGCGGCTATTCAGACAGATGTGAGGTGATACCTCATTGTTGTTTTAATTGGTATCTCTCTGATGATTAGTGAAGTTGAGCATTTCTTCATATGTCTCTTGGCCATTTGTATGTCCTGTTTGGAGAGGTGTCTATTTAGTTCCTCTGCACATTTTTTAATTGGGTTCTTTGTCTTCCTTGTGTTGAGATGTATGAGCACTCTATATATTTTGGAAATTAATCCCTTATCTGATATATCATAGGCAATTATGCTCTCCCATACAGTGGGTTGCCTTTCCACTTTGATGGTTGTTTCTTTGCTGTGCAGAAGCTTTTGAGTTTGATGTAGTCCCATGTGTTCATTTTTTCCTTTGTTTCGGTTGCCATAGGTGATATATCAGTGAAATTCTGCTGCATATGATGTCAGAAATTTTGTTGCCTACATTTTCTTCTAGGATTTTTATGGAATCATGAGTCACATTTAAGTCTTTTATCCATTTTGAGTTTATTCTTGCGTATGGTGTAAGCTGATGGTCTAGTTTCATTTCTTTGCATGTAGCTGTCCAACTTTCCCAACACCATTTATTAAAGAGGCTGTCTTTACTCCATTGTATGCTCTTGCCACCTTTGTTGAATATTAATTGAGCATAATGTCTTGGGTCAATTCCTGGCTTCTCTGTTCTATTCCATTGATCTATGGGCCTGTACCAGACTGTTTTGATTACAGTAGCTTTGTAGAATAACCTGATGTCTGGTATTGTGATCCTGCCTACTTTGTCCTTCTTTTTCAAGATTGCTGTAGCTATTCAGGGTCTTTTTTGGTTCCTTATGAAATTCTGAAGTATTTGTTCTAGTTCTGTGAAATATGTCATTGGTACATTGATGGGGATTGCATTGAATCTATAGATTTCTTTGGGTAGTAAGGACATTTTAATGATGTTAGTTCTTCCAATCCATGAACAAGGTATGTGCTTCCACTTTTTTATATCTTCCTCTATTTCTTTTTTCAATGTCCTGTAGTTTTCTGCAAATAGGTCCTTTACTTCTTTGGTTAAGTTTATTCCTAGGTATCTTAATTTTTTTCCACGATGGTAAATGGGATTGTTTTTTTAGTTTCTCTTTCTGTGAGTTCATCATTGGTGTATAAGAATGCCGTCGATTTCTGGATGTTAATTTTGTATCCTGCTACTTTGCCAAATTCATTCATTAAGTCTAGTAGATTTTTGATGGAGTCTTTAGGGTTTTCTATGTATAATATTATATCATCTGCAAATAATGACAGTTTCACTTCCTCCTTTCCAATTTGGATCCCTTTTATTTTTTCTTCATGTCTGATTGCTGTGGCTAAGACTTCCAGTACTATGTTTAATAAGAGTTGTGAAAATGGGCATCCTTGTCTTGTACCTGTTCTTAGGGGAAATGCTTTTAGTTTTTGCCCATTGAGTATGATGTTGGCAGTAGGTCTTTCATATATGGCCTTTATAATGTTGAGATATGATCCCTCTATTCCCAAACTGCTGAGCGTTTTTATCAGAAATGGGTGCTGGATTTTGTCAAATGCTTTTTCAGCGTCTATTGATGTGATCATGTGGTTTTTACCTATCATTTTGCTTATGTGATGTATCACATTTATTGATTTGCGAATATTGTACCAGTCTTACATCCCTGGGATGAATCCCACTTGGTCATGGTGAATAATTTTTTGATGTATTGCTGGATCCGTTTTGCTAGTATTTTGTTAAGGATTTTGGCATCTATATTCATCAGGGATATTGGCCTGTAGTTTTCTTTCTTTGTAGTGTCTTTTTCTGGTTTTGGGATTAGAATTATGCTGGCCTCATAAAATGAGTTTGGAAGTCTTCCTTCTTCTTGAATTTTTTGGAATAGTTTGAGGAGAATGGGTGTTAGTTCTTCTTTGAATGTTCGGTAAAACTCCCCCGTGAAGCCGTCCGGGCCTGGGCTTTTGTTTGCTGGGAGAGTCTTGATTACATGTTCAATTTCCTTTGTTGTTAATGGCCTGTTCAAGTTTTCTATCTCTTCCTGGTTCAGTTTTGGGACACTGTGTGTTTCTAGAAATGTGTCCATTTCGCTTAGATTGTCTAATTTGTTGCCATATAAATGTTCATAGTATTTTTTAATGATCCTTTGTATTTCTGTGGTGTCAGTTGTTACTTCTCCTCTTTCATTACTGATTTTGTGTATTTGGGTTCTCTCTCTTTGTTTCTTGGTGAGTCTAGCTAAGGGTCCATCAATCTTGTTTATCTTTTCAAAAAACCCGCTCTTTGTTTCATTAATCCTTTGAATTGTTTTTTTGGTCTCCATGTCATTTATTTCTGCTCTGATCTTTACTATTTCCTCCCTTCTACTTGCTCTAGGGTTTTCTTTTTGTTTGCTTTCTAGTTCTTTAAGTTGTGAGGTTAGGTAGTCAATTAGAATTTTTTTTTCTTTCTTGAGGTGGGCCTGTAGTGCTATGAACTTCCCTCTCAGAACTGCTTTCGCTGCATCCCATAGATTTTGCATTGTTGTGTGCTCATTTTCATTGGTTTCTAGGAAATTTTTAATTTCTTCCTTGATCTCCATGGTAACCCATTCATTGTTTAGTAACATTCTATTTAGCCTCCATGTGTTCAAATGTCTTTGCATGTTCTTGTTGCAATCGATTTCTAGTTTTATGCCTTTGTGGTCTGAAAAAATGCTTAATATGATTTCAATCTTCTTGAACTTGTAGAGAATTAGTTTGTGCCCTAACATATGGTCTATCTTTGAGTATGTCCCATTGCACTTGAGAAAAATGTGAATTCTGAAGTTTTGGGGTGTAATTCTCTGTGTATATCTATTAAATCCATTTTATCTATTGCTTCATTTAGAATTTCTGTTTCCTTGTTAATTTTTTCTAGATGATCTATCCAGTGATGTCAGTGGCATGTTGAAGTCTCCTGCTATGATTATATTGCAGTCGATTTCTCCTTTGAAGTCCTCCAGAAGATTTTTAATATATTTTGGTGCTCCTATATTGGGTGCATATATGTTTACCAAGGTTATATCTTCCTGTTGGATAGACCCTTTCAATATTATGTAGTGGCCTTCTTTGTCTCTAGTTATGGTCTTCAATTTGAAATCTAATTTATCAGATATGAGTATTGCTACCCCAGCTTTTTTTCCTTGGAAGATTTTTTTCCATCCCTTTACTTTCAACCTATGTGAGTCTCTTGTAAACACCATATATGTGAATCATGTTTTCTTATCCAGTCCGCTACTCTGTCTTTTTATCGGAGCATTCAGTCCATTTACATTTAGGTGATTATTGATATGTACTTATTTATTGCCATTTTTGTTCAGTGTGGTTATGTTTTTCTTCCTATCTTCTACTAATTACATCAGTCCTTTTAACATTTCTTGCAGTGCTGGTTTGGTGCTAATATATTCCCTTAGCCTTTTTTTTTTTTTTTGTCTGGGAAGCTCTTTATTTGACCTTCTATTTTGAATGATAGCCTTGCTGGATAGAGTAGTCTTGGATTCAGATCCTTGTTTTTCATGACCTTGATTACTTCATGCCATTCCCTTCTGGCCTGTAGTATTTCTGTTGAGAAGTCAGCTGATAGCCTTATGGGGGTTCCTTTGTAGGTAATCTGTTGCTTATCTCTTGCCACCTTTAGAATTCTCTCTTTGTCTTTAATTTTTGGCATTTTAATCACTATGTGTCTTGGTGTGGGCCTGTTTGGGTTCTTCTTACTTGGGACTCTCTGTGCTTCTTGAACTTGAATGCCTTCTTTCTTCACCAAATTAGGGAAGTTTTCTGTCACTATTTCTTGAAATATATTCTCTAACCCTTGCTCATTTTCTTCTTCTTCAGGGACTCAAGTGATGCGAATATCATTACGTTTCCAGTTGTCCCACAGTTCTCTTAAGCTGTCTTCCTGTTTTTTCATTGTTTTTTTCTTTTGATTTTCTGATTGGTTGATTTTTTCTACCCTGTCTTCTAATTCACTGATCCGGTCCTCTGCTTCCTCTATTCTGCTGGTCAGTCCTTCCAATTTGTTCTTTATTTCTGCTATGTCATTCTTTATTTCCACTTGGTTGGTTTTCATGGTGTCGATGTCCTGACTCATGCTGTTTAGTTTCCTCAAGATCATGGCTCTGAACTCTACCTCTGATAATTTACTTAACTGCATTTCATTTATCTTATCTTCGTAGAGTTCTCTTGTTCTTTCATTTGGGATCTGTTTCTTTGTTTCATCATTTTTGCTATCTCAGTGGGTTTTGGAGCCTGCCATATTTTCCCTGTGGGTGTTGGTGTTCTGCTCTTTTTGGCTCCCTCTACCTGGTTTGGATGAGCATTGAGGGCCCTCCTTCAACACAACTGTCAAGTTTCACTCTCCTGGGTAGATTTGCAATGTCAGGAAAGGTTCAGTTATGCTCTAGCTCTTTGCCTGGAGGCTATTAGCCTCAGTTACTTGAAAAGCCTTAGGATCTCAGTTGAATGAGAAACTCCCTCAGGTGTTTACAGTGTAAGAGGATTTCCTGAGGGTGGGGCCAATGCTGGTTGTTAATGAGCCTCAATTTGCATTCCTTTGACTCTTTGCCTCACCTGGGAATCTCCGAGGGAGGGGCTGCTGCAGCAACGGGAAGGAGCAAACTTGACTGCAGTTCTTTGTAACCAGGAATGAGCAGACTGGCCACCTCCGTCCTTTGTGGCCATGGCTCAGCACAAACTCTGAGCGCCCTCCAAATCCCAGGTGTCCCCACAGAGTTCCAGTCCAGTCCGCCCTCCCTCTGCCGGAACCCCAGGTGAGTGGTTGTAGCTATGTAGTGCTCTGTCCAAGCTCTCTGCACTGTGGAGCAGCTTGGGATCTTAACCCTGAGGGCTGGCGCCGCCGCTGCTCACAGCTCAGGCCGCTGCTCTCCATGAGCTCTCAGTCCGCCACCCTCTCGCACCTCTGCAGATCCTACCAGGTTCATTCAGTGTCCCTGGTTGTATGGTCCTCTCCCGCTGCTTTTCTGTTGCTTTTTGCCGACTATTTGTCTTTATTTTAGTTGTAATTCCCGTTTTGTCCTGGGAGATCGTCTGTGTAGCTTCCATTCACTCCTCCGCCATTTTCTCCTATCTGGAAATTATTTTAAATGTCTCATTTATATCTTAGAAAATCAAAGTAAAAATGCCATTCCATGTTAGGTATGCTACTTTTTCTATAAATGTGTATGTACAACATGATTAATAATGTTACACTATAATAACCTATTTCCTATAAATTTAAGTTAAATTCTCACTAGTATTAATACCAATAATATTGACTAAATACTTGCAAATATTGATATTGAGGCTGATGCTCTAAAAATACTATCATTCACCTTATTAAATTCAGGCTTTTTGGACCACACAAAAGACATATGGAAATAGAACTGTAAGTGGGAGCTGAACCATGGATATTAGTGAAATTCAGGTATATGATACACACATTTTCCAGGAAGGTCTCCTCCTCCTGTGTCTCAGAGAGGCTAATACCTATTTTAGCAACAAAGGTGGCTGAAATTGGAAAATAAGGTTAGAATTTGAGTTAAACTTCAAAACATTTGAAGCAACCTATATAGAAAATTATAATACAGATCATCCATATTTCCAGTTAAACACAATGAAGTAATACTTCCCTCTTAGCCCCCGTGAGGATATTCTTTCCTATCGAAATAAATTGACTTCATAAATTCAGTATATCACGAGTTTTTAAAATATTTGGATGGCATAAACTGATTTTATATGCTTTAGGAAAAGGGATTTTACTTGTATTACTGACTTCACTGAGGTTTTATTTGTACGACTGACTTCTAAACTTACAAAATATTTGCAGAAATAATCTAGTGCCAGCATGAACTCAGAAATTTTCAGTCATGTGTTTTAAAAATATATATGCTCAGTGATTGCTTTCACATCACATTTTACAGTTAATCCATAGGCCATTTTACTTTTTTTTTATCCTCCCCGGACGACATTTTTTTTCTTTCTTTTTTTTTCTTTTTTGCATTTATCTTCAGATAGAGCGGGAGGGAGAGATGGGAGAAGAGAGAGAGAGAAACATCGATGAGAGAGAGACACATTGACTGGTTGCTACCCACACGACCGCAACCAGGGCCGGGGACAAACTGCAACGAGGTACATGCCCTTAATGGGAACTGAATCCGGGACTCTCTGGTCCGAGGGCTGACACTCTTACTTCTGAGCCAAACCAGCCAGGGCTTATTTGTTTTTTAAAAATTTATTTTTATTGTTGAGTGTGGTGAGGACATGGGGGGCAGGAGTGCTGTGGAGGGGGTTAATAGGGGAAGCCATAGGCCATTTTAAAATTACAGTGTCAGTTTGCAAGGTTGTCTTCAGAAAGACTGTGCAAAGATATTTATTTCCTCAAAAATATTATTTTCTAAGCATTGTTGTTCCTTATGTAATTTGAACAAAGCATGAAGGGCAGTTAGTGAGGATATAACATTATTTAAAAATCAATCCCCATCAGAACCTGGAGCTGTCCCTTGGGAAAACACTATTGGGAAGTGGATTAATGTTTTACAGTTTGTAGTTTCAAACTCTTTGTTTAAATATTGCTCATATGCTACTGGCTCTTTGCGGTGGAGTTAATATTTTGTAATACTATATTTTATGTGTTCTCCTAAGGGTTCCTCATCTTGGTTTTCATTTATTACACTAGTACATTATTTGGCTACAAGTAAGGACATGAGCACTATTCTGTTGTTCAGTTTTAGCTGTCAAAATACTTTAGATCAATACAACTCTTAGAAAAATTAGGCTATAAAAAGCAATGCATTTAGTAATTAGTCATTATTAAAACTTTCAATACAAGTCCATGGGATGACACTCAATCCACTGAGACACACTGGCCAGACTTAAAATATTTTTAAATGGGCTTCCATGAAAGATTTAAACCAAACATAAATTATTTCTTGATTTTCTTTAATGTGAACAGAGAATTTTTGATGATTCCATGCTAACAAAGAATTCTCAATACTACATGCTAGTCCATTATGTTTATTTATTTCTTTATTTTCTTAAATTAATTATTTTTTTATTACAAATGTTCCTTCTTTTTCCTCCATTGACACCCTCCTCCCTGCTCCCATCCCCCACCCGTTCACCACACTGTTTTCCATGTCCATTGGTTATGCATATATGCATATACGTTCTTTGGTTTATCTCCTCCCACCCCTCACTCTCTTTTCCTCTGAGTTTCTCAGTCTGTTTTCTACTTCTATGTCTCTGGATCTCTTTTAAGCTTATTTTGTTCATTATATTCCACAAATAAGTGAGATCATGTGATACCTGTCTTTTTCTGATTGGCTTATATTGCTTAGCATAGTAGTCTCCAGTTCCCTCCACCTCACCTCAAAGGGTAAGAGGTCTTTCTTTCTTACAGCTGCATAGTATTCCATTGTGTACATGTACCACAGGTTTTTTATCCACTCATCTACTGATGGACACTTGGGCTGTTTCCAGATCTTAGCTATTGTGAATAGCACTGCTATGAACATAGAGGTTCATATATTCTTTCTGATTGGTGTTTCAGGCTTCTTAGGATATATTCCTAGAAGTGGGATCTCTGGGTCAAGTGGCAGTTCTATTTTTAATTTTTTGAGGAAACACCATATTGTTTTCCACGTGGCTGGTCTGCATTCCCACCAACAATGTACTACAGTCCCCTTTTCTCCACGCCCTCGCCAGCACTTGTTGTTTGATGATTTGTTGATGGCAGCCATTCTGGCAGGTGTGAGGTGATACCTCATTGTTGTTTTAATTTACATCTCTCTGATGATTAGTGATGTTGAGCATTTTTTCATAATTCTCTTGGCCATTTTTATGTTTTATTTGGAGGTCTATTCAGATCCTCTGCCCATTTTTTAATTGAATTGTTTTTCTTCTTTGTTGAGTTTCTTATGTATATATTTTGGAAATTAACTCCTTTTCTGATGTATCATTGCCAAATGTGTTTTCCCATGCAGCGGGTTCACTTTGCATTTTGAAGATTTTTTTTTCCATGCAGAAGCTTTTTAGTTTTATGTAATACCATTTATTATTTTTTTCCTTTGTTTCTCTTGCCCCAGGTGATGTATCGGTAAAAATTCTGATACGTGTGATGTCTGAGATTTTGCTGCCTACATTTTCTCCTAGGATTTTTATGGTTTCATTACTCACATTTAAATCTTCGATCCATTTTGAGTTTATTTTTGTGTATGGTTTAAGTTACTGAGCTAGTTTCATTTTTTTGCATGTACTTGTTTAATTTTCCCAACACATTTATTGAATAGACTGTCTTTACTCTATTGTATGCTATTGCCTCCTTTGCAAATATTAATTAAGTATAATGTTTTGAGTTGACTTCTGGGTTCTCTGTTCTGTTCCATTGATCTATATGCTTGTTTGTGTGCCAGTACCAAGCTGTTTTGATTACAATGGCTTTGTAGCATAACTTGATATCTGGAATTGTGATCTCTCCAACTTTGTTCTTTTTCAAGATTGCTGTGGCTCTTCAGGTTCTTTTTTGATTCCATATAAACTTTTGGAGTATTTGTCCTAGATCTGTGAAAGATTCCATTGGTATTTTAATAGAGATTGCATTGAATCTATAGATTGCTTTGGGTATTATAGACATTTTAATGATGTTGATTCTTCCAATCCATGAACATGGTATATGCTTCCACCTTTTTATATCTTTCTCTATTTCTTTTTTCAGTTTTCTGAGAACAGATATTTTACCTCCTAATTCAGTTTTTTCATAGGTATCTTAATTTTTTTTTGCAATAGTAAATGGGATTTTTTTTTAGGTTCTCTTTCTGTGTGTTCATTATTGGTGTATAAAAATGCCAATGATTTCTGGATATTGATTTTGTATTCTGCTACATTATTGAATTCATTTATTAAATCTAGTAAATTTTTGGTGGAGTTTTTAGGGTTTTTAGGGTTTTCTATGTACAATATCATGTCTTCTGCAAATAATGACAGTTTCACTTCCTCCTTTCCAATTTGGATGCCTTTTATTTTTCTTTCTTGTCTGATTGATGTGGCTAAGATTTCCAGTACTATGTAGAATAAGAGTAGTGAAAGCACACATTCCTGTCTTATTCCAGTTCTTAAGGGAAATGCTTTTCGTTTTTGCCCATTGAATATGATGTTCACTGCATCATATGCATTATGTTGAAGTATGATCCTTCCATTCTCACTTTCCTGAGAGTTTTTATTAAAAAATGGGTGCTGACTTCTGTCAAATGCTTTTTCATCATCTATTGATGTGATCATATGATTTTATCTTTCATTTTGTTTATGTGGTATATCACATTTTTTGATTTGTGAATATTGTACCAGCCTTGCATCACTGGGATAAATCCCACTTGGTCATGGTGTATAATTTTTTTAATATAGTGCAGGTTCCAATTTGCTAATATTTTGTTAGGAAATTTGGAGTCTATGTTCATCAGGGATATTGGCCTGTAATTTTATTTCTTTGTAGTGTCTTTATCTGGTTTTGGGATTAGGATAATGCTGGTTTCATTAAAAGAGCTTGGAAGTCTTCCTTCCTCTTGAATTTTTTCAAATAGTTTGAAGAAAATAGGTGTTAGTTCTTCTTTGATGTTTGGTAAAACACCCCTGTGAAGCCGTACAGACCAGAGGTTTTGTCTGCTGTTAGTTAATTGATTACTGCTTCAATTTCATTAGTTATTTGTCTGTTCAGGTTTTTTAAACCTTCCCAGTTGAGTTTTGGAAGACTATTTTAATCTAGGGATTTCTCCATTTTACCAGGTTATCGAATTTGTTGACATATAGTTGTTCATAGTATTTTCCTACAATTCTTTGTATTTCTGTGGTGTCAGTTGTTACTTCACCTCTTTCGTTACTGATTTTATTAATTTAGGTCCTCTCTCTTTGTTTCTTGCTGAGTCTGGCTAAAAGTTCATCAATCTTGTTTATATTTTCAGTGAACCTGCTCTTGGTTTCACTGATCTTTTGTATTGTTTTTTAGTTTCTATGTCATTTATTTCTGCTCTGATCTGTATTACTTCCTTTCTTATACTATCACAGGGTTTTCTTTTTCTTCTCTTTCTAATGATTTAACTTGTAGGGTTGGATAGTTTATAAGATATTTTTTATGTTCCTTGAGGTAGGCCTATATATATAATTCTATGAGGTTCTCTCTCAGGACTACTTTCACTGTGTCCCATAGATTTTGTCTTGTTGTGCATTCATTTTCATGTGTTTCCACAAAGTTTTTGATTTCATTATTGATCTCATTGATTGTGGTCTGGATATTTGGGTTGCAAGTCATCTGATGGCATGTGGTGACACAGTGTCCTCCCATCACAGGTGAGACTGTTTTCCCTGTGAGTGTACCATGTGTGTAATGGCCATGTGGGCCTCAGCAGTACTGATAGAAAATAGGATTAACAGATCCTCCCATTATGGGAGAGGTATTTTACCCTCCCATCGCATCACCTGGATGCTGCACAGGTGGGTTCCAGTTGCTTGGAAATAAAGCACAACTACAAGTGTGTCTAAATGCAGCGGTGGTGCAGGGACTTGCATCAATACTGGATGTGGTGTAGCCAGGAGAGTTCCCAGTGGTCTGATAAAAAGTGAAAACAGACATATCTCCTGACATACTTCTATTCTCTATGGTGGTGCCTGTTGCAAGTGTAAGAGGTTTTCTATGTCCAGGTGGGCCACAAGTGCACTGATAGCAAGTGTGAACACTAGTACCTTCAATCATGGGAATGGTATTATATTCTTCCATCACCTTGCCACCTGTACTATGGACAAGTAAGCTCTAGGAGATGAGATTTAAGGTGGAACCAGCAGTGTATCCAAGCACTAAGGTGGTATATGTTCCTTCTACTGCAGAATCCATGCTGCGCCCAGATGGATCCCCAGTTATATGGCCAAAATGAAATATAGAAGCAGTGCTGTGTGCCTTCCCAAGTCCATCTCTAGTATTGATGCTCTGGATACCTGTGATGAGTGGGACCTGTGGTGGATATACTGGCCCCATAGCTCCTAACATCCTGGGGAGCTCCAGGACCCATAATGACAAGTGGGCCAACATATGTACTGGCAAATAGTGTGTTAGGTGTCTTGGTAACAACTCCAATGCCAGCAGTAGTAGATGTGTTAATGGGGAGAATACATGGGTTGCCACCAATGCCCAGCTGGGTGCTGTCAATAGTGTCAAGTGTGGAATCTGGCAGTTGCGAATCTGCACTTTCTGAGTACATTATGCTGCCCCTGGCTGGCTGGACTGCAGAAGCCTTGTGCTAGGGCAACCACTTTTCCCAACATTGAAGGGTTTTTAGGCTGCTGACCATCACTGGCCCCAAATGTGAGCTAAGGTGTGATTCTTGGGTCTAAGTGAAGGTTGGAAACTTGGGTCCCGCTGCTCACTATTTTTTAGGTAAATGGTTGGAGATGTCAGCTTAGGGAATACTGCCATTGGGTGGTGTGTTGTCAGGATTAGGAGGTGCCATGTACAATGGAGAGTGGTTCTCCCCGGAGACGGGAAGAATGGGAAAGGACAGCCTGAGAATGAGGAGTGGTGTCTATACCTCCTCGGTGTCAACAGCAGGGTTGAAATGTGCAGAGGTACTGTTTACTGGAACATAAATGACTACAGAACCCATAATAGATAAGCTGGTACTAAGAGGAACACTGGGGAGAGAGGTTTCTTTCTGCTGACCATCAGGGATTCTTAAAGTGCACTGACGTGTGGTTTGGGGCCAGTGGGATGGTTTGAGGTAGGGCATGTGTCCTTCAGTGCAGGTGTCTGGAGGAGATATGGTTATGGCAGCATAGCAAGGGGAAGTAGTATCCATTTCAGTGCCAATAGGATCTAAAGTAGACCAAGAGGTCAAATCTGCAAAAACCTTGGCTGTGTTGGTAAAAGGGATGGCCACAAGGGTGGTGGGGGGCAGTAGAAACAAGGGTCCTAGTAGAAAAGACTGGGAGAGGTGTGGATAAAACAAAAGGAAGGAGATAATTGATATGCATAGGTATCTGGGAATCATTTTGGCAGGAGGGCAGCTGGAAGAAGAAGACTGAGGTGTTCTCCAAGGTGCCCAGATTTTCATCATCAACAAGGCAAAGCAGCTTAGGAAGTTGGGGCAGCTCACCTCAATCCCACAGCAATGGTGGCAGTGGTGTGGAAATTTTGTTTTTGCAGGGCTTCTTGCTATCAAAATCCAGTGGAAAATTGTTCCTTGGTGGGAGGTTTAAAGACTTTTCACAGTGCATTTTTTTACTCAAAGTTAGTGAACTTGGAAAGCTGGGTGGATGGTTTTCACCCAGCACTTCCTTTATGGATCTCTCCTGTAGCAGGGAGCAGCATGGGGTTGGGTCAGAGAGCACTACTGGTTCTGAATGAGGTTTCAGAGAAGGTAAAACATCTCCTGCAGGGTTTTATGAGCTTGTGAGGAGGAGGAGCACATGGGAGACATCTGGACATTCCAACTCAAGATGTCTAGTGGGTGCTTGGGTTGAGGTCCAGATGCCCAGGACTGCACTTGCGGGAAGTGAGGACTCCAGTTGGTCTTCAGGGGCCTTGATGTCAGTGATAGATCCCTGCTATGCTAGGGGGGCTGTTCTGATCATCCTGTCCATTGTTCTCTACCTGATTGTCTTTGTTCTTTGCCATCCCTTTTGGGGGCTCTTTTTGGACCTTCACCTCCATCTCCTTTTGGCAAGGAAGTGAGATGGTACTGGAATGCACTGGATTCACAGCCTTGCCTACCTGCTCAGGTAGTGAACTGGGGAGAGAAAGTCTGCTCCCTGGGGGAGAGATGTAGATGGTTTTTGAGGGTCCAAACATCATGGAATGATGAGGATATAGCACAGGGTTCTTTGTAGGGTCCTTAGAGTTCACCAAGGGGAGCATCACCAGAGGAGAGTACATGGTCTTCAGGAGAAGATACTGCCTCCTTGGCTCTATGTAAAAGCCAGGTAGTAAAGGTACAGAATCCCAGTGAAGCAGCCTGTGACTAGTGCCTAAGTTAGGTGCTGTTGCAGCAAGGTGACCCAGCCAGATCAGGCATCATTCCACATGGCAATGAAAACCAGTAGGTGATGTCACTGGGCAAGGTACTGAGTTGACAGAATGACAGACAAAAGTTAGAATGCTAGTTGCCCATCTAGAGTCATTTGTGCACCAAGCAAACATGAGTATAGAGTAGAAAATGGGAGAGCTTCTCCTTAGCTTCCCACTCCTCTCAAGGTCTAGCAAGCACTGAACTAACTTCAGCCAGGGGCTTGTGATGTCACAGATAATAGTGGAGGGACCAGGGTGTACAAATGCTTGAGGTGGAGGTAATGTAGGCCACAAGTCCAAAGCCTAAAGACAAAACAGCAAAGGGCAAAGGGCGAGGCCTCATTGACTGACCAACTCCTTCTGGACCTTCTAGCACCTGTGACTCTCTGCAGTTGGCTGCAGGTATTTGACTCCAGATAAGCTACCATGTGGGGATTGTTCAGGAGCTCAGAGGGCCCATCCACCAGAGCTCACCTTGCCTTAGCATATGCTCTGTAGGCCTGAGGGGAACCTTTCCCATGCTTCTAGAAGCCAGAGCCTGCTCAAAGCCCAAGACTAGAGCCTCCAAGATTATGCCCAGATGTGGCCCACCTCCTCCGGGGAACTTTCCAGCTTCTCTGTGAGCCTTGGAGTCAGATGCACTTTCTCCATGGCTTCCCTGGTCACCATTCTCACCAGCCAAGTGTGAAATTTTCTGGGAAGTGTATAGGCAGCCCTAACCTGACTGGTCCAGCACCCTGAGACATCCCTTCCTGAAGGCAAGTTCTTTTTTTTAAATTTCTTTTTAAACTTGGTAAAGCAACATTTAAACCTTAGATGGTTCCTCGGCTCTCTGTGAACAGAGAGCTCCCGCTCTGGCCTGTGGTCTTTCCTTATGGTATATTCATTGTATGCTATCATTTTCTTTCTTTCTCTCTTTTTTCAAATATATTTTTTATTGATTTTTTTAGAGAGAAAGGAAGGGAGAGAGAGAGAAACATCGTTTTTAGAGAGAAACATCAATTGGCTGCCTCCTGCCAGTTGAGCCCACAACCGGGGCATGTGCCCTGACCAGGAACTGAACTGGGACCTCTAGGTCCATGGGACGATGTTCAATCCACTGAGCCACACTGGCTGGGCCATTTTCTTTCTTTCTTCATTTCCTTTCCTTTTCCTTCCTTCCTTCCTTCCTTCCTTCCTTCCTTCCTTCCTTCCTTCCTTCCTTCCTTCCTTCCTTCCTCCCTCCCTCCCTCCCTCCGTTCCTTTCTCTCTCTCTCTCTCTCTCTCTCTCTCTCTCTCTCTCTCTCTCTCTCTCTCTCTTTCTCTCTCCCCCTCCCTCCCTCCCTCTCTGTCTTTCTTTCTTTTCTTTCCATTGCCCAAATAAGATATCTTAATTCTTACTCATAAATTGATTAAGAGCCATCCTGGCTTCTAGTGCCAGAAAATGTAGGTCAAGGACAACCATTGTCAGCATAGCACCATCCCACATTTCTAATTGAGCCTCGCAGTTCAGATTTTCTCTTTGGTCTAGTTTCAAGCATCCAAATATGTGAAGATTATATTCTAGATAAATTGTGATTTATCCTGAAAGATAGTCACCAGTGTGTTATTCCATATGTATTAGAAGCCACTTTCTCTGGTCTTCCTGGAATGTGTCTATTAAGGAATTTCATTCATGACTTGAAAGCAAATGCATCATTTATTATTAGTTAATAATGGAGCAATGTATTGGATTAAAGTTACAGCAATACAATTCAATCATTTGAGCACACCAGCTGTGTCCATTCTTCACTACACAGTATTGATACCTAAATGTAACTCTAGATATTTTTTATGCTGGAAAGAGGAGACATACCTTGGGTGTCCAGGACAAGGGAAATGTGTTATTGTTCAGGAGCTGGGAGCTTCAGCATGACAAGAAAGATTGGAAAAATCCTGGCCTGCACATGGCTTTATCTAGTTTGAATCTTGTTTTTTTTTTTTTTGGCTTACTTTATTGATGTTTATTCTCTTTTATGAGTCTGACATGACATACAGAAGTTTAAGATGCAAGAATCATATAAATAAGCAAAAGTATTTAAATTTATATATTTTATATATTTATTTGTTTTATTTTTATTTATTTTTAAATTCTCAAACAAGAATATTTTTCCATTGATTTTTTTCAGATAGAGTGGGAGGGAGAAGAGAGAGAAACATGGATGTGAGAGAGACATATCGATTGGTTGCCGTCCTCTCTACCCTCACTGGGGCCAGGGATTGAACCTGCAACCAAGGTAAGTGCCCATGACTGGGAATCAAACCTGAGAAACTTTGTTCCACGGGCCAACACTTTAATCACTGAGCCAAATGGACCAGGGCTGAATTTATATTTTTAGTAAAAATCTATTTAAAATAGTATTGGACATGATTCAAATATTACAAAATTAGTTTTAACCCTCTGCTCATGAGATTTTTTTAATACTACGTCAGAGTAAATTTGAACTTTCATCCCCAACACCTTTTGAGGTTGATGAGACACAAAGGGTTTGCTCTTCAAACAGATCCAAGTTCTGTTTTAAAAAGGAGAAATTTCATAAACTCTTTCTAACCTCTTCAGAGCAGAAAAAATTTACAGTTATGACAACTAATCATATTCTTTAATATAATTTGAGGTCAGCTTAATAAGGATCAATCTCTTGATTTTGTTTGCTTGTTTAAACAAAAATAGCAAGCTGATGCAAATTTGGGACAAAGACTGTTTCTAGCAGGAATCTGAAAAAGATAATCACATGTCAGACTTACTTGAAAACAATAAATTTGTAATGTTATTTACATATTTTTTCCCAAAAGACAAAAAATTTATTGAACATATAATTTATTTTGGGGTTTCAGGACAATAAAAGGAAATCTGAACAAGGATAATCCATGAAAATCCACTTCTTGATGTCCTGTAGCATAGGAGTAGATGAACAGGATGCTTCTTTGACATATAGAACATTATCTTAGTTGTCCTTATAAGGCAAAATAATATTAGATGGACAGTGGTTATTCTGAGATAATTTGACTTGGCAGAAGCAAGCAACTTGAGACAACATTTGTCAAAGCTAAATATTTTTTTAAATAATTACTTTAATAGTTAATAAAATACTTTCATAATAAGAGCAATTTTTAGTTGCCAGATGAGACTACTTCTAATTAGATAATTTTAAAAACATGAATCCCCAGTCATATCAAATGAACCTAGGGGTGGGCAACATTGGATGGAATTTTTAGAGTTACAATAAACCATAGCTGTGGTTAAACACTCTCACTCCGTTTTCTTGACATGTTTATCGATAATCCATTACAATTTATTCAGAGTTAATGTGGAGTATACTGAGCGATTCCTGGAGCTCATTAAATTAAATAAATATCTTTCTCTAAAATAACTTTTGCCTCCTTGTTTTAAGCCCATTTTTTCTCTCTCTCTTTCACTCTTTTCCATATATATATATCTCCTTTTCCCCCATTGACACCATCCTCCCAATCCCAGTCCCCCCTCCCCTGCCTCCAGCATTGTTGTCCCTGTCCATTGGTTATGAATACATGCATATAAGTTCTTCGGTTTATCTCTTCCCTCTCCCCTACCCCCATCACCCTCTTCTGAGGTTTGTCAGTTTGTATCCTACTGCTATGTCTCTGGGACTACTTTGTTCATAAGCTTATTTTGTTCATTATATTCTACAAATAAGTGAGATTGTGTGATATTTGTCTTTCTCTGATAGGCATATTTCGCATAGCATAATACTCTCCAGTTCCCTCCATCTCATCTCAAAGGATAAGAAATCTTTCTTTCTTACAGCTGCATAGTATTCCATTGCGTATATGTACCACAGCTTTTTTATTCTCTCACCTATTGATGGACACTTGGGCTGTTTCCAGATCTCAGCAATTGTAAAGAGTGCTGCTATGAACATAGGGGTACATATAGTCTTTCTGATTGGTGTTTCCAGCTTCATAGGGTATATTCCTAGAAGTGGGATCACTGGGTCAAAAGGCAGTTTAATTTTCAATTTTTTGAGGATACATCATATTGTTTTCCACAGTGGCTGTACCAGTCTGCATTCCCACCAGCAGTATACTAGAGTCCCCTTTTCTCCACACCCTCACCAGCACTTGTTGTTTGAGGATTTGTTGATGGCAGCCATTCTGGCAGGTATGAGGTAATATCGCATAGTCATTTTAATATGCATCTCTCTGATGGTTAATGATGCTGAGCATTTTATCATATGTCTCTTGGCCATTTTTATGTCCTGTTTGGACAAATGTCTATTTAGGTCCTCTGCCCAGTTTTTATTTGGATTTTTTGTCTTCCTTTTCTTGAGTTGTATGAGTACTCCATATATTTTGGAAATTAAACCCTTATCTTATGTATCATTGACAATTATGCTCTCCCATATAGTGGGTTCCCTTTCCATTTTGATGGTTGTTTCTTTTGCTGTGCAGAAGCTTTTTAGTTTGATATAGTCACATGTGTTCATTTTTTCCTTTGTTTCTGTTGCCTGAGGTGATGTATCACTGAAAATTCTGCTGCATATGGTGTCTGAAATTTTGTTGCCTACATTTTCTTCTAGTATTTTTATGGATTCATGAGTCACTTTTAAGTCTTTTATCCATTTTGAGTTTATTCCTGTGTATGGTGTAAGTTGATGGTCTAGTTTCATTTTTTTTTTGCATGTAGCTGTCCAGTTTTCCCAACACCATTTATTAAAGAGGCTATCTTTACTCTATTTTATGCTCTTGCCACCTGTGTCAAATATTAATTGAGCATAATGTTTTGGGTCAATTTCTGGGTTCTCTGTTATTCCATTAATCTATGTGCCTGTTCTAGTGCCAGTATCAGGCTGTTTTGATTACAGTAGCTTTGCAGTATAACCTGATATCTGGTATTGTGATCCCTCCAATATTTGTTCTTCTTTTTCAAGATGGTGCATATTTGGGGTCTGTTTTGGTTCCATATAAATTGTTGGAGTATTTGTTCTAGTTCCATGAAATATTTTATTGGTGTTTTAATGGGGATTGCATTGAATCTATAGATTGCTTTGGTAGTATGAGCATTTTAATGATGTTAATTCTTCCAATTGATGAACAAGGTATATGCTTTTACTTTTTTATATCCTCCTCTTTTTCCTTTTTCAGTGTCCTGTAGTTTTTTGAGAACAGGTCCTTTACTTCTTGGGTTAAGTTTATTCCTAGGTATCTTAGTTTTTTTACTGCAATGGTAAATGATTTTTTTTTTTTTTTAGTTTCTCTTTCTGTGAGTTCATCATTGATGTTTAAAAATATTGTTGAGGAGGAGAAGAAATGGTGGTGGAGTGAATGGAAGCTACACAGACGATCTCCCAGGATCAAACGGGAATTACAGCTAAAATAAAGACAAATCATCTGGAAAAAGCAACAGAAAAGCAGCGGGAGAGAACCATACAACCAGGGACACTGAATGAGCCTGGTAGGATCTGCGGAGGCCCGTGAGGGTGGCGGGCTGGGAGCCCACGGACAGCAGCGACCTTGGCTGTGAGCAGCGGGCTTGGCTGGGAGCGTTGGCCTTAGCTGGGTGCAGCAGCAGCGGCGCCCGCCCTCGGGGTTAAGAGCACCAGCTGCTCCACAGCGCAGAGGGCTGGGACAGAGCGCTAAATAGCCACAGCCACTCACCTGGGGCTCCAACAGGGAGGGCGGACTGGACTGGAACTCTGAGGGGACACCTGGGATTTGGAGGGCGCTCAGAGTTTGTGCTGAGCTGTGGCCACAAAGGATGGTGGTGGCCAGCCTCTCCTTCCCGGTTGCACAGACCTGCAGCCAAGCTTGCTCCTTCCCGGAGCTGTGGAAGCCCCTCCCTCTGAGATTCCCAGGTGAGGTAAAGAGGTAAAGAAATGCAAATTGAGGCTCATTAACAACCAGCATTGGCCCCACCCTCGGAAATCCTCTTACACTGTAAACATCTGAGGGAGTTTCTCATTCAACTGAGATCCTAAGGCTTTTCAAGTAACTGAGGCTAATAGCCTCCAGGCAAAAAGCTAGAACATAACTAAACTTTTCCTGAGCTTTCAAATCTACCCAGGAAAGTGAGACTTGATAGTGGTGTTGAGGGAGGGCCCTCCACACTCATCCAAGCCCAGTAAAGGGAGCCACAAATAGCAGAACACCAAAACCGACAGGGAAAATTTGGCAGGCTCCAAAACCCACTGAGATAGCAAAAATGGTGAAACAAAGAAACAGATCCCAAATGAAAGAACAAGAGAACTCCACCGAAGATGAGATAAATGAAATGCAGCTAAGCAAATTATCAGAGGTAGAGTTCAGAGCCATGATGTTGAGGAAACTAAACAGCATGAGTAAGGACATCAACACCATGAGTAAAGATATAGAAACACTGAAAACCAACCAAGTGGTAATGAAGAATGACATAGCAGAAATAAAGAATACATTGGAAGGATTGACCAGCAGAGTAGAGGAAGCAGAGGACCGGATCAGTGAATTAGAAGACAGAGTAGAAAAAATCAATCAATCAGAAAACCAAAAGGAAAAAACAATGAAAAAACAGGAAGATAACTTAAGAGAACTGTGGGACAACTGGAAACGTAATAACATTTGCATTATTGGAGTCCCTGAAGAAGAAGAAAATGAACAAGGGTTAGAGAATATATTTGAAGAAATAGTGACAGAAAACGTTCCTAACCTGGTGAAGGAAGAAAGCATTCAAGTTCAAGAAGCACAGAGAGCCCCAAGTAAGAAGAACCCAAACAGGCCCACACCAAGACACATAATAATTAAAATGCCAAAATCAAAGACAAAGAGAGAATCCTAAAGGCAGCAAGAGATAAGCAATAGGTTACCTACAAAGGAAACCCCATTAGGCTATCATCTGACTTCTCAACAGAAACACTACAGGCCAGAAGGGAATGGCATGAAGTAATCAAGGTCATGAAAAACAAGGATCTGAATCCAAGACTACTCTATCCAGCAAGGCTATCATTCAAAATAGAAGGTCAAATAAAGAGCTTCCCAGACAAAAAAAGGCTAAGGGAATATATTAGCACCAAACCAGCACTGCAAGACATGTTAAAAGGACTGCTATAATTATTAGCAGAAATAGAAAGATAATTAGAACCACTCTGTACAAAAATGGCAATAAATAAGTACATATCAATAATCACTTTAAATGTAAATGGACTGAATGCTCCGATAAAAAGACACAGAGTAGCTGACTGGATAAAAAAAGCATGATTCACACATATGTTGCTTACAAGAGACCCACCTCACAACAAAAGACTCACATAGGTGGAAAGTAAAGGGATGGAAAAAAATTTTCCAAGCAAATGGAAAGGAAAAAAAAAGCTGGGGTAGCAATACTCATATCTGAAAAATTAGATTTCAAATTGTAGTCCACAGCTAGAGACAAAGAAGGCCACTACATAATATTGAAAGGGTCTATTCAACAGGAAGATATAACCTTGGTAAACATATATGCACCCAATATAGGAGCACCAAAATATATTAAAAATCTTCTGGAGGACTTCAAAGGAGAAATCGACCGCAATACAATCATAGCAGGAGACTTCAACACCCCACTGACATCACTGGATAGATCATCTAGACAAAAATCCACAAGGAAACAGAGACTCTAAATGAAGCACTAGATCAAATGGATTTAATAGATATATACAGAGAATTACACCCCAAAACTGCAGAATTCACATTCTTCTCAAGTGCACATGGGACATTCTCAAAGATAGACCATATGTTAGGGCACAAACTAAGTCTCTACAAGTTCAAGAAGATTGAAATCATATCAAGCATCTTCTCAGACCACAATGGCATGAAACTAGAAATCAATTGCAACAAGAACATGCAAAAACATATGAACACATGGAGGCTAAATAGCATGTTACTGAACAATGAATGGGTTCCCATGGAGATCAAGGAAGAATTTAAAAAAATTTTGGAAACCAATGAAAATGAACACACAACAACGCAAAATCTATGGGATACAGCAAAAGCAGTCTGAGAGGGAAGTTCATAGCACTACAGGCCCACCTTAAGAAAGAAGAAAAATTTCTAATTGACTACCTAACCTCACAACTTAAAGAACTGGAAAGCAAACAAAAAGAAAACCCTAGAGCAAGCAGAAGGAAGGAAATAGTAAAGATCAGAGCAGAAATAAAAAACATGGAGACCAAAAAAACAATTTAAAGGATCAATAAAACAGCTGTTTTTTTTAAAAGATAAACAAGATTGATGGACCCTTAGCTAGACTCACCAAGAAACAAAGAGAGAGAACCCAAATACACAAAATCAGAAATGAAAGAGGAGAAGAAACAACTGACACCACAGAAATACAAAGGATCATTAGCAAATACTATGAACATTTGTATGGCAACAAATTCGACAATCTAAGCGAAATGGACAAATTTCTAGAAACAAATAGTCTCCCAAATCTGGACCGGGAAGAGATAGAAAACTTGAAGAGACCAATAACAGCTAAGGAAATTGAAGATGTAATCAAGACTCTCCCAGCAAACAAAAGCCCAGGCCTGGACGGCTTCATGGGGGAGTTTTACTGAACATTCAAGGAACAGCTAACACCCATTCTCCTCAAACTATTTCAAAAAATTCAAGAAGAAGGAAGACTTCCAAACTCGTTTTATGAGGCCAGCATAATCCTAACTCCAGAACCAGAAAAAAACACTACAAAGAAAGAAAACTACAGACCAATATCCCTGATGAATATAGATGCCAAAATCCTTAACAAAATACTAGCAAATCGGATTCAGCAATACATCAAAAAAATTATTCACCATGACCAAGTGGGATTCATCCCAGGGATGCAAGGCTGGTTCAATATTCGCAAATCAATAAATGTGATACACCACATCAACAAAATGAAAGATAAAAACCACATGATTATATCAATAGACACTGAAAAAGCATTTGACAAAATCCAGCACCCATTTCTGATAAAAATGCTCAGCAATTTGGGAATAGAGGGATTATATCTTGATATAATAAAGGCCATATATGAAAGACCTACAGCCAACATCATACTCAATGGGCAAAAGTCTTAGCCACAGCAATCAGACTTGAAGAAAAAATAAAAGGAATCCAAATTGGAAAGGAGGAAGTGAAACAGTCATTATTCGCAGATGACATGATATTATACATAGAAAACCCTAAAGACTCCATCAAAAATCTACTAGACTTAATAAGTGAATTTGGCAAAGAAGCAGGATACAAAATTAATGTCAAGAAATCAATGGCATTCTTATACACCAATGATGAACTCACAGAAAGAGAAACTAAAAAAAACAATTCCATTTACCATCACGGGAAAAACATGAAGATAACTAGGAATAAACTTAAGCAAAGAAGTAAAGCACCTATTTGCAGAAAACTACAGGACATTGAAAAAAGAAATAGAGGAAAATATAAAACAGTAGAAGCACATACCTTGTTCATGGATTGGAAGAATTAACATCATTAAATTGTCCATATTACCCAAAGCAATCTATAGATTCAATGCAATCCCCATCAAAATACCAGTGACATATTTCACAGAACTAGAACAAATACTTCAAAAGTTCATATGGAACCAGGCCCTGACGGCTTCACGGGCGAGTTTTACCGAACATTCAAAGAAGAACTAACACC
Organism: Tadarida brasiliensis; assembly: GCA_030848825.1. Lineage (NCBI taxonomy): Eukaryota > Metazoa > Chordata > Mammalia > Chiroptera > Molossidae > Tadarida > Tadarida brasiliensis. The sequence continues at coordinate 29,879,485 of CM061267.1, read as the reverse complement.
CATTCTCCTCAAACTATTTCAAAAAATTCAAGAAGAAGGAAGACTTCCAAACTCGTTTTATGAGGCCAGCATAATTCTAATCCCAAAACCAGAAAAAGACACTACAAAGAGAGAAAACTACAGGCCAATATCCCTGATGAACATAGATGCCAAAATCCTTAACAATATACTAGCAAATCGGATCCAGCAATACATCAAAAAAATTATTCACCATGACCAAGTGGGATTCATCTCAGGGATGCAAGGCTGGTACAATATACGCAAATCAATAAATGTGATACATCACATAAACAAAATGAAAGATAAAAACCATATGATCATATCAATAGATGCTGAAAAAGCATTTGACAAAATCCAGCACCCATTTCTGATAAAAACGCTCAGCAATTTGGGAATAGAGGAATCATACCTCAACATTATAAAGGCCATATATGAAAGACCTACAGCCAACATCATACTCAATGGACAAAAACTAAAAGCATTTCCTTTAAGAACAAGAACAAGACAAGGATGCCCACTTTCACCACTCTTATTTAACATAGTACTGGAAGTCTTAGCCACAGCAATCAGACTTGAAGAAAAAATAAAAGGGATCCAAATTGGAAAGGAGGAAGTGAAACAGTCATTATTCGCAGATGACATGATATTATACATAGAAAACCCTAAAGACTCCATCAAAAATCTACTAGACTTAATAAATGAATTTGGCAAAGTAGCAGGATACAAAATTAACGTCAAGAAATCAACAGCATTCTTATACACTAATGATGAACTCACAGAAAGAGAAACTAAAAAAAATCCCATTTACCATCGCGGCAAAGAAATTAAGATACCTAGGAATAAACTTAACCAAAGAAGTAAAGGACCTATTTGCAGAAAACTACAAGACATTGAAAAAAGAAATAGAGGAAGATATAAAAAAGTGGAAGCACATACCTTGTTCATGGATTGGAAGAATTAACATCATTAAAATGTCCATACTACCCAAAGCAATCTACAGATTTAATGCAATCCCCATCAAAATACCAACGACATATTTCACAGAACTAGAACAAATACTTCAGAAGTTCACATGGAGCCATAAAAGACCCCGATTAGCTACAGCAATCTTGAAAAAGAAGGACAAAGTAGGATGTATCACAATACCGGACATCAGGTTATACTACAAAGCTATTGTAATCAAAACAGCCTGGTACTGGCACTAGAACAGGCACATAGACCAGTGGAACAGAACAGAGAATCCGGAAATTGACCCAAGACATTACGCTCAATTAATATTTGGCAAAGTTGGTAAGAGCATACAATGGAGTAAAGACAGCCTCTTCAGTAAATGGTGTTGGGAAAATTGGACAGCTACATGCAAAAAAATGAAACTAGATCATCAACTTACACCATACACAAGAATAAACTCAAAATGGATAAAAGACTTAAATGTGACTCATGAATCCATAAAAATCCTAGAAGAAAATGTAGGCAACAAAATTTCAGACATCATACGCAGCAAAATTTTCACTGATATATCACCTAAGGCAACAGAAACAAAGGAAAAAATGAACACATGGGACTACATCAAACTCAAAAGCTTCTGCACAGCAAAAGAAACAACCATCAAAGTGGAAAGGCAACCCACTGCATGGGAGAGCATAATTGCCTATGATATATCAGATAAGGGACTAATTTCCAAAATATATAGAGTGCTCATACATCTCAACAAAAGGAAGACAAAGAACCCAATTAAAAAATGGGCAGAAGAACTAAATAGACACCTCTCCAAACAGGACATACAAATGGCCAAGAGACATATGAAGAAATGCTCAACTTCACTAATCATCAGAGAGATGCAAATTAAAACAACAATGAGGTATCACCTCACACCTGTCAGAATAGCCGCCATCAACAAAGCATCAAACAACAAGTGTTGGCGAGGGTGTGGAGAAAAGGGGACTCTAGTACATTGCTGGTGGGAGTGCAGACTGGTGCAGCCACTATGGAAAACACTATGGTATTACCTCAAAAAATTAAAAATTGAATTACCATTTGACCCAGTGATCCCACTCCTAGGAATATACCCTAAGAAGCCTGAAACACCAATCAGAAAGAATACATGTACCTCCATGATCATAGCAGCGCTATTTACAATAGCTAAGATCTGGAAACAGCCCAAGTGTCCATCAGTAGATGAATGGATAAAAAAGCTGTGGTACATATACACAATGGAGTACTCTGCAGCTTTAAGAAAGAACAATCTCTTATGCTTTGCATCGACATGGGAGGACCTGGAAAATATTATCCTAAGTGAAACAAGCCAAGCAGAAAAAGACAAATACCTTATGATCTCACTTATTTCTGTAATATAATGAACATAACAGTGTGAGGAGCAAGGTAGTCCCAGGGACGTGGAAGTGGGGTACAGACTGACATCTGCCAGAAGAGGGGGTGGGGGAGGGGAGCGATGAACACAGAACTTGTATGCATGTACTCATAACCAATGGACATGGACAACAAAAATGGGGACGGGGCAGGGAGGGAGGGGGAGGAGGGTGTCAATGGGGGAAAAAAGGAGAAACATCTGTAACAAAAGTAAATTAATAATAAAAAAAATAAAAAAAAATATTGTTGATTTCTTGATGTTAATTTTGTATCCTGCTATTTTGCCAAATTCATTTATTAGATCTACTAGATTTTTGATGGATTCTTTAGTGTTTTCTAAGTACAATATCATGTCATCTACAAATAATGACAGTTTCACATATTCCTTTCCAATTTTTTTCCCTTTCATTTTTCCTTCTTGCTTAATTGCTGTGGCTAAGACTTCCAGTACTATTCAAATAAGAGTGGTGAAAGTTGGCATCCCTGTCTTGTTGCTGTTCTTAAGGGAAATGCTTTTAGTTTTTGCCCATTGAGTATGATGTTTTCTGTAGGTTTTTCATATATGACCTTTATTATGTCAAGATATGATCCCTCTATTCCCACATTACTGAGTGTTTTTATCAGAAATCGTGTTGGATTTTGTCAAAAGATTTTTCAGCATTTATTGATATGATCATGTGGTGTTTATCTTTCATTTTGTTTATGTGATGTATCACATTTATTGATTTGTGAATATTGTACCAGCCTTGTGTCCCTGTAATGAATCCCACTTGATCATGATAAATAATTTTTTTTAATGTATTGCTAGATCTAATTTGCTAACATTTGTTAAGGATTTTGGCATTTATTTTCATCAGGGATATTGGCCTGTCATTTTCTTCCTTTGTAGTGTCTTTATCTGGTTTTGGAATTAGAATTACTCTGGTCTCATAAAAAGGGGGTTGGAAGTCTTTCTTCTTCTTGGATTTTTTTGGAATAGTTTGAGGAGATTGGGTGTTAGATCTTTGAATGTTCGGTAAAACTCCCCTTGAAGCCGTCCTGGCCTGGGCTTTTGTTTACTGGAAGTTTATTTTTTCTTTTTTCTTTTTCATTGATTTTAGAGAGAGAGGAAGGGAGAGGGAGAGAGAGATGGAAACATTAATGATGAGAGAGAACATCAATTGGCTGCCTCCTGCATGCCCCACAATGGGGATTTGGCCTACAACCTGGGCATGTGCCATGACTGGGAATGGAACCGGTAACCTCTTGGTGCATGGGTCAATGCTCAACCACTGAGCCACACCAGCTGGGCCTTTTTTACTTTTTAAAAAATTTCATTATCATTAATTTATTTTTGTTACAGGTGTTTCTACTTTTCCCCACACCTTCCCACTCCCCGCTGCCATGCCTTGTCATCAGCATTATTGTCTATGTCCGTGGTTATGCATACATGCATATGAGTTCTGTGGTTTATCTCTTAACTTCCCCCCCTCCACCCGAAGTTTGTCATTCTGAACCCTAATTCCATGTCTCTGGGTCTATTTTGTTCATCAGTTTGTTTTGTTCATTATATTCCACAAATTAGTGAGATCGTGTGATATTTGTGTGTCTCTGATTGGCTTCTTTTGCTTAGGATAATAGTCTCCAGGTTCTTCCATGTTGTCTCAAAGGATAAGAGATCTTTCTTTCTTAAAGCTGCATAGTGTCCATTGTGTATATGTACCACAGTTTTATATCCACTCATCTATTGATGGACACTTGGGCTGTTTCCAGATCTTAGCTATTGTAAATAGTGCTGCTATGAACATAGGGGTGCATATATTCTTTCTGATTGGTGTTTTAGCCTTCTTAGGATATATTCCTAGAAGTGGGATCACTAGGTCAAATGGCAGTTCAATTTTCAATTTTTTGAGGGTATACCATATTGTTTTCCATAGTGGCTGCACCCATCTGCCTTCCCACCAGCAGTGTACTAGAGTCCCCTTTTCTCCATGCCCTCGCCAACACTTGTTGTTTGATGATTTGTTGATGGCAGCCATTCTGACAGGTATGAGATGATGTCTCATAGTCATTTTAATTTGCATCTCTCTAATGGCTAGTGACGTTGAGCATTTCTTCATATGTCTCTTAGCCATTTATATGTCCTGTTTGTAGAGGTATCTATTCAGGTCCTCTGCCCATTTTTTAATTGGGTTCTTTGCTTCCTTTTGTTGAGATAGACCACATGTTACAACACAAAGTAAGTCTCCACAAATTCAAGAAGATTGAAATCATATCAAACATCTTTTCAGATCACAATGACATGAAACTAGAAATCAATTTCAACAAAAACATTCAAACATTTGGAGGCTAATAGCGTGTTATTAAACAATGAATGCGTTACTAAGGAGATCAAGGAAGATATTAAAAACTTCCTGGAAGCCAATGAAAACTAACACACAACAACACAAAATCTATGGGATGCAGCAAAAGCAGTCCTGAGAGGGAAGTTCATAGCACTACAGGCCTAGAAAATTTCCTAACTGACTTTCTAACCCTACAACTTAAAGAACTAGAAAGTAAACAAAAATAAAAACCCAGAGCAAGTAGATGGAAAGAAATAGTAAAGGTCAGAGCAGAAATAAACGACATAGAAACTAAAAAAGCAATTCAAAAGATCAATGAAACAAAGAACTGGTTCTTTGAAAAGATAAACAAGATTGATGCACCCTTAGCCAGACTCACCAAGAAACAAAAAGAGGGGACCAAAATAAACAAAATCAAAAACGAAAGATGAGCAGTAACAATTGACAACACAGAAATACAAAGGATCATCAAAACATACTATGAACAATTATACGTCAACAAAATGGACAATCTAGATTAAATGAATACTTTTCTAGAAATATACGGTCTCCCAAAACTGAACCCAGAAGAGATAGAAAACTCGAACAGACCAATAACAACTAAGGAAATTGAAGATGTAATCAAGAACCTCCCTGCAAACAAAAGCCCAGGCCCAGACGGCTTCACCGGGGAGTTTTACCTTATAGTCAAAGAAGACCTAATACCCATTCTCCTCAAACTATTCCAAAAAATCGAAGAAGATGAAAGACTTCCAAACTTATTTTATGAGGCCAGCATAATCCTAATTCCCAAACCAAATAAAGACACTACAAAGAAAGAAAACTACAGGCCAATATCCCTGATGAACACAGATGCAAAAATCCTTAACAAATATTAGCAAATTGGATTCAGCGATATATCAAAAAAAATGATTCATCATGACCAAGTGGGGTTCATCCCAGGCATGCAAGGATGGTACAATATTTGCAAATCAATAAATGTGCTACACCATATAAACAAAATGATAGATAAAAACCATATGATCTTATCAATAGATGCTGAAAAAGCATTCGACAAAATCCAACACCCATTTCTGATAAAAACACTCAGTAATGTGGGAATAGAGGGATCATATCTTGACATAATAAAGGCCATATATAAAAAACCTACAGCCACCATCATACTCGATGTGCAAAAACTAAAAACATTTCCCTTAAGAACAGGAACAAGACAGGGATGCCCACTTTTGCCACTCTTATTTAACATAGTACTGGAAGTCTTAGTCACAGCAATTCGACATCAAGAAAAAATAAAAGGGATCCAAATTGGAAACTTTTTTCTTTTTTAAATTTTTTTTCCTCTATTGATTTTAAATAAAGAGGAAGGGAGAGGGAAAGAGAGATGGAAACATCAATGAGAGTGAACATCAATTGAGAGTTTCTTGATTATATCTTCAATTTCCTTAGTTGTTATTGGTCTGTTCAAGTTTTCTATGTCTTCCTGGTTTAGTTTTGGGAGACTGTGTGTTTCTAGAAATGTGTTCATTTTACCTAGACTGTACAATTTTTTGGCATATAATTTTTCATAGTATTTTTTAGTGATCCTTTGTATTTCTGTGGTCTCCGTTGTTACTTCTCCTCTTTTGCTTCTGATTTTGTTTATTTGGGTCCTCTCTTTTTGTTTTTTGGTGAGTCTGGCTAAGGGTCCATCAATCTTGTTTATCTTTTCAAAGAACCAGCTCTTTGTTTCATTGATCTTTTGAATTTTTTTTTTTTTTTTTTTTTTTAGTTTCTATGTCGTTTATTTCTGCTCTGATCTATACTATTTTTTCCTTCTACTTGCTCTGGGTTGTTTTTTTTTTTTGTTGTTTGTTTGTTTGTTTACTTTCTAGTTCTTTAAGTTGTAGGGTTAGAAAGTCAATTAGAAATTTTTCTTGTTTCTTGAGGTAGGCCTGTAGTGCTATGAACTTCCCTCTCAGGACTGCTTTTGCTGCATCCCATAGATTTGGTGTTGCTGTGTGTTAGTTTTCATTGATTTTCAGGAAATTTTTGATATATTCCTTGATCTCCTTGGCAACCCATTCATTGTTTAATAACATGATATTTAGCCTCCATGCGTTTGAATGTTTTTTTGTTTTTTTTTGTAATTGATTTCTAGTTTCATGCCATTGGGATCTGAGAAATGCCTGATATGACTTAAATTTTGTTGAATTTGTAGAAACTTATTTTATGTCCTATCATGTGGTCTGTCTTTTAGAATGTCCCATGTACACTTGAGAAGAATGTAAATTCTGCAATTTTGGGGTATAATTCTCTGTAGATATCTTTTAAATCCATTTGATCTAGTGCATCATTTAGAGTCTGTTTACTTGTTAATTTTTTGTCTAGAGGATCTATCCAGTGATGTCAGCAGGGTATTGAAGTCCCTTACTATGATTGTATTGCTATTGATTTCTCCTTTGATGTCCTCCAGAAATTCTTTCATGTATTTTGGTGCTTCTATGTTGGGTACGTATGTATTTACCAAGGTTCTATCCTCCTGTTGGATAGATCCTTTCAATATTATGTAGTGGTCTTTGTCTCTAGTTATGGCCTTCATTTTGATGTCTATTTTATAGGATATGAATATTGGTACCCCAGCTTTTTTTTTTTTCCTTTCAGTTTGCTTAGAAATTTTTTCCATCCCTTCACTTTTAACCTATGTGAGTCTTTTGTTGTGTGGTGGGTCTCTTGTAAAAAACGTATATATGAGTCATATTTTCTTATCCATTCAGCTACTCTGTGTCTTTTTATCTGAGCATTTAATCCATTTACGTTTAAGAGTATTATTGATATGTATTTGTTGTTGCTATTTTTGGTCATTATGGTTAAGTTTCTCTTCTTATTCTTCTGCTAATTACAGCAGTCCTTTTAAAATTTCTTGGAGTGCTGGTTTGGTGCTAATATATTCCCTTAGCCTTTTTTGTCTGGGAAGCTCTTTAATTTCACCTTCCTTTCTGAATGATAGCCTTGCTGGATAGAGTTGTCTTGGATTCAGATCCTTGTTTTTCATGACCTTGATTACTTCATGCCATTCCCTTCTGGCTTGTAGTGTTTCTGTTGAGAAGTCAGCTGATAGCCTTATGGGGGTTCCTTTGTAGGTAACCTGTTGCTTATTTCTTGCTGCCTTTAGGATTCTCTCTTTGTCTTTAATTTTTGGCATTTTAATTATTATGTGTCTTGGTGTGGGCCTCCTTTGATTCTTCCTATTTGGGGTTCTCTGTGCTTCTTGAACTTGTATGCCTTTTTCCTTCAACAAGCTAGGGAAGTTTTCTGTCACTATTTCTTCAAATGTATTCTCTAACGCTTGCTCATTTTCTTCTTCTCTGGCACTCCTATGATGCAGATGTTGTTACATTTCATATTGTCCCACAGTTCTCTTAAGCTGTCTTCCTGTTTCTTAATTGCTTTTCTGATTGAGTGATTTTTTATACCCCATCTTCTAATTCACTGATCTGGTGCTTGGCTTCCTCTACTTTGCTGGTTATTCCTTCCAATGTGTTCTTTATTTATGCTGTGTCATTCTTCAGTTCCAATTGGCTGGTTTTCTATGGTTCTATATCTTTATTCATGCTGTTGAGCTTCCTTATGATTATTATTCTGAACTCTACCTCTGATATCTTGCTTAATTCTATGTCATTTATTTCTTCTCCTGCAGAATTATCTTGTTCTTTCATTTGGGATTTGTTTCTTTGTTTCACGATTTTGGCTGTTTCAGTGGTTTTGGAGCCTGCCAAATTTTCCCTGTGGGTGTTGGTGTTCTGGTGGCTGTGGCTCCCTCTACTGGGTTTGGATGAGTGTAGGAGGACCCACATTAAACACCATTGTCAAGTCTTACTTTCCTGGGTAGATTTTCAAGCCAAGGAATGGTTCAGTTATCCTGTAGCTTTTTGCCTGGAGGCTATTAGTCTCAGTTGCTTGATGATCCTTGATTTGTAGCCCTTAGCTGAATGAATAATCCCTCAGATGTAAGAGGATTTCCAGTGGGTGGGGCACTTGCTTGCTATCAGACTGGATGTTAATGAGCCTCAATTTTCATTTCTCTGGCCTAGACTGGTGGTGTTGAATTTCTGCGAGAGAAGCTATTGCTTCCCCCTAGGACTCTATTTAACTTCTAAAGATATATAATAAAACTAAATATATTGATATGGATTTAAAAATGAACACTGCCATTGGTTAATAAAATTATATAGGTTTCACATATATAATTCTATAATATATCTGTATGTTCACCACCCCAAGTCAATGTCACCCCAATAAATTCAATAAAAAATAAAAAAAAAAATAATGCTACATTTCTGCTTCTGGAATTGTAGCACTGCTCCATTCTAATAGAATCTCCTGAGTATAATAGCTAAAAATTTAAGGAAAAAACTAAAAACGTTTAATTTGTAAAATTAAAAAATTATAATATAATTAATTTGCTGAGAATTGTATAGTGTAAACATAAAGAAGCAGCTTATTCAGATTAGTCAAAACTTTGATCAATACTTGCAACAGTGTGTTTCCTGTACCTTCTTTTAAATGAATTTTCTCAGAGAGTGAGCACAGCCATAAAGTAGTATGGGGAATTAAAACTGTGAGACCTGAGGTTTCAGTTTTGGCTGGAGGACATAGAAAAACAAGTCTGGGAAATCTTGGTGCTGTAGATACCTAGAGAAGAAAATCTCCTAAGTCTATGTATGAAGAAACACCACATATATAAATGTGACAGATTCAAAGAAGCAGTGCACAGTCTTAAGAAATGAACTAAAAAAGGACCACACACGTAGGTAAGCTTGGGCTTACAAATTGAATAAAATATTCAGAATATATGTATAATAACATATGTATATATAATATATATTTTATATATACTACACATTTCATATATAATATGTATATATAATATATATTATATATAATATGCATTGATTCATAACTATAATTAGATATAAATATGTATGCATGCACATATATAATGAAAGTACAGTAAAATACATTGAACCGTAAATATATCTCTGTTTAAAATTTACATGAATTTTTTTAAGCCTAAGGCTCTCCAGAAAATAGACAATATGCGGTCCCTGTGGAAAATTAATAAATTCATGCAATAAAATGTTTAAATCTTTATTAAAGGATAGTGGGTTCTATGAGGGATACCAGATATATAAGCAATTAAAGAGCTATTCTTTTCATAGCTCTTTCAGGCCACAGTCACTCTCCAAATATTTTCAATCAACTAATTTTCTTTCTTTTTTTTTTTTTTTAAGATTTTCTATTGATGTTTAGAGAGAGAGGTAGGAAGAAAGAGAGAAAGATAAAAACATCAATCTGAAAGCGTAACATCTATGGGCTGCCTCCTGCATGCCTCCTACCGAGGATGGAGCAGGAAACCCAAGCATGTGCCCTGACCAAGAATCCAGTGAGCAACCTTTCAGTGCACAGGACGATGCCCAAACAACTGAGCCACACCAGCTAGGGCTAAATCCACTACGAAGAATTATTTTTCTCTTACCATCTTGCACATGGTCAAATGTGATTACTTCAGCCCTGACATTTTGTTTCAAGATCCATTTATGGGATCCCACTTGGAGTGTGAGTATGTTAATATAATTTTCTGAGATAGAATCTGATTGCTCCTGCTTACCTGCATAAAATTGAACTGCCCAGTATTCAGGTGTCCACACTGATCCCAGCATACATGGCCAAATGAAAAGTTATATGACATAAAGCTAGACTAGCCAATTGGTAATCACTGACTTTTTTCAACAATGATGGGGCATTTTCCCATACAAAATTGCCTGGACTACCCAGGAATCTCCAGACTATTGCTCCTTCATATTTTCATCTAATAAGCTCCTCAGTAGAACATTTTATTCTTCAACAGTGGTATGGGGGAGATTACCATTTATGGTCTCATCTCTAGCTTTCTTTATACATAATTATATTTCAACCATGACCCCTCTAATAGTCATCCCCATAGTCAGAAACTCACACAATTTTTCTCTGAATTATTTTAAAAATGTCCAGCTACTTTTAGGCACTGCTGTCAAATATTGATCAGATCAATGCTTTATTTCTGATCTCATCTCAGGTACCCTACCACCTATCTTTAGCAGTCTTATTTGTCAAACAAGCAGTACGTGTTTGCTCCAACTGCTAATAGATAGTTTATAAGTATTCATATTGGCAAAGAACATATAAGCATAACCCATAAACACAGACAACCCTGTGGTAATCACAAGAGGGAAGGGGGGCTGGGTAGAGGTGGGCAAGGGGGAGGGGAATGGGGACATCTGTTATAGTGTCAATAATAAAAATAAAGATAAAAATGTAAGAATGCAAAAAATAAAATAAAATAAAAAATTTAAAAACAGTTGAATTTTATACTAGCAAAACTCTAGAAAATTATATAACAATGAAGAGTGCCAAGAGCTATGAATTATGAACACAGTTGTCTTCTGGAGTACTTTTACTTTGTCCAAATCAATGCAGTGTATCATGCTACCTAAATGATGCCAAACAACGTACCAACTCCACTCAGTACAGAACACTAGTGTGATATACAAGTGTGTTTCTAATTATGTGCTAAATAAACATCAGGTTTTGCTGTGATAACTTCTTCTAGTACAATTAGTCAGAAATAATTTATTAGCCTACAAGTTCTTTAAATATGTTCATGTGTATGGATTATATTTGTGTGTGTGTATACATACATACATATACACATATGTGTGTGTGTGTATATATATATATATATCGAGAGAGAGAGAGAGAGAGCGAGAGAGAGAGGTGTATTGTTGTTCTTTGCATAAAACAGAACATCAGCAATTTTGCAGGAAAGAATGCTGAGTAATTTTGACCAAATATCATGTGTCAAAATATGTCATAATATTCCATTTACAAAGCACTGTAACAGTTTCAAGAAAGGGCAGAAAGTAAAGTCATTAACGTTCTGAAAACTCTGCAAGATTATTCAATTCCTGGTGTTCCCTATATTGTAATCAAATAGAAAATGATCTTTATTATGGAACATTCATCACCAGCAATAATTACTTTTTTAATTAATAATTTTACAGGATAAAGAATAGACTGAGGTCATAGTAACTGGCAGCCTTTATTGTGTTAGTATGCAAATCATGTGCTGCATCTAAAATTACACATAGTAATTTTAGAGATGAAAATTAAATACACAGAAAATTATCTTCACCATTGAAAATTCAGCTCTCTTCAATTTTCTACAAAGACAATAGCAATTTTGCAATTGGTTTAAAGGATAAAATCATATGAAGAGGACAGACGTAGAAAGACCACTAATAAATCCCATTCCCCTACCAGAGTACCATGTGGAAATAATTTCAAGATGTCAAATATAACTTGCTTTTAAAAAGCTTACAAAGTAGCTTCCACAAACTCTGACTTCCAGAGACTCAGCCCTTTTTTGTTTTACCACTCATGTTTCATATAATTACTTAAGTCTGTTTTCTTTTATTCATGTTCAGCACATAGAGGAGTATTTTTATTTTAAAGAATTTAATTTATTTATTTAATATATTTTTTTTAATCCTCACCCGAAGATATTTTTCTATTTATCTTCAGATAGAGTGGGAAGGAGGGAGGGAGAGGGAAACAGAGAAAGAAAGAGAGAGAAACATCGATGTGAGAGAGACACAGCGACTGGTTGCCTCCTACAGAACCCCAACCAGGGCTGGGGACAAACCACAAGCTAGGTACGTGCCCTTGACTGGAATCGAACCCGTGACTCATTGGTCGTCAGGCCGATGCTCTAACCGCTGATCCAAACCGGCTACAGCTAAAGAACTGTATTTTAATTTTTCCTGCCAAATGAGACTAATTCCTCAACTAATTTAATTTGTTTTTGTGATGACTTAATTTTGATAACGGCCAAGAACTATAGTAGACATAAACAGCATATGACGTAATGCTTGACTTCGAGGAAGTAATAATCTTTTTAGGGCAACATAGCTACTACATAAGAGTAATGAAGAAGTTTTGTAAGCAAATAAAAAACTTATAAAGTTCAATATAACCACATTTTAAACATATTTTAAAGAAAATATCAATGAAGAATTAGGAAGATGAGAAAGAAGCACGTTATTGGGAATTATTAAGGCATGCTTCTTGGAGCATTTAGAACTGGAAATAATCCTTCAGTAATGTGCAGATTACTTTTAAGTGTAGAGGGGAAACGAGAACATTTGATGTGTGAGAGGAAAGCAAAGATACATTTAAAGTTCTGCAGAGATAAGGGGTTATTTATCTAAATTTGTAAATTAGCATGTCGAGAATGTTACTGAAGAGTAGAAAGTGCAGGACAGCTTCAGAGAAGGGGATTTATTACTATGACTGGGGTGAAGAGTTTGATCTCATAGGAAATGAAAGATAATGGCAGGTTCTTAAATGAGAAGGTCACTCTTTTACAGCAATGCTTTTGACATCACTTTATATACTTCATTCCAAATAACTTCTATGTAATTAAAATTAAACCCTAGCTTTAATTAATTTCTGGTTATGAAAAATACCCAAAAAAGTAAAATTAAATTATTCTTCAATGAACTATTTAGAGATATCTATTTCAAGCATACTAGAACAAAAATGAAAGACAAGTTTCTATGATCAGTTAATCTAGTACATAGTCTAAAGAAAGTTAAAAGTTCAAAAATTATATAATGAGATACAAGATATTTTTTTGTAAAATTGACAGAGAAATCTAAAATGTGTAAATGTGAATATCAAGACACAGGAAGAATAGAAGCAAAGTAAACAAAGTGTATCTTCATGGGCTTCTTAAAGGAGAAAAGTTTCCTTCCAAAGTGTTGTGGAAACTGTGTGATGGGTATTTAGTATTCTGAGTTGCCTTTGGATATTATTGCTTGTATTTCTGAAATTAAGGCGTTTTTATTGAGACATTATTTAAATGGAATTATTATCCTAAGTGCTATAGACTATTCTGGAGGTTTGTGAGATTTTTTTTTTTACAGAATTATATTCGCATATTTTCTGTCATTATTTTAATCACATAATGTATTATTCATTCCAGTCTTTTAAATGACAGGAAGCCTATTAAAATTTTTTTATGCAGAAATCAGAAATACATTTTGACACATTACTAAATGGCTCAAAAACAATCATGTTTCTAATAGATCGGCTCTCAAGTTATGGTCCTAGGAGTAGCTACATCGACTTCACTTGGGAAATGCTGGATGGAAAGCTCAGGGGATAGGACCCACTGATCTGTTTTTACAGGCCTTTGGGGTGATTCTGATAGAGGTTAAAATGTGAGAACAACTTAGTTTAATATGGATATTTACATGTTGTTTTAATAAAATAATCATAATTTTGCATTTGATGATATTTATCCCCTTTTAAACAATTATTACAATGTAGTTGTAACCTAATATAGTACTATTTTCCCATAGTGACGCATTTCGTCTGTCACACAAATAACCCTTTTATGAGAAATTTAAATTTGGCATGGCACAGAGTTGGTCTAAAAATTAATGATTAAGAACAATATATTAAAAGTAAGGGAAATTTTTAAATTATAAATGATATTAAAATATTGATTGACATATTAGCTACATAGAAAATTCATGATTTGATGTTACAATAGAAGGTAAGTCAAACACACACATATATATATATAATATATATAAAATTTATCTTTTACTGTAAACTATACACCTGACAGTTTATATTTGCCAAAATTACTGGATTAAACACTTAAAATTGGTGAATTTTATTGTATATAAATTACATCTCAATAAATGTGACAAACATTTAAGGCATCACATTAGGATTCTATCTAAACTCTCCCATATTTATACATCTCCATAAAATTCTGATTATCCTGAGTTAAATGTTATATCTAAATTATACCATAGATTTATCAACCTAGATAAGCTAAGCACAGGCAGTCCTGGGAACATTCCAGATTTGATAAATAATTTAGGTTTGAGTATGACAAAAGGAAAGTAAGCTGACCTAGAAAAGTTGAATCTTGGCCATTTCAGAAAAATCAGGAAATTTCTCTCTCTCTTGTTGATACTACAACAATGAATTCATGAACAGAGAGATCAGGCTTTACCTTAATAAGGATGGGGAAGTGCTTACAGTACTTAAGTTCTTTAAGCATTGTCATCTACTTTGTGACACTAAAGATGTGTCTAGAGGAGAATGCATGGACTTTAAATCAGAAGGGCACAGTATTTAACACTAACTGTCCAACATGTAATAACTTTGGTCAAATACCAAACCTTCTTGAGCCTCAGTTTTTATAGTTGTATGTTAAGATCAAATATGCTAACATCTGTGTAGTACCTAGTGTAATGGTAGGTCCTGGGTAAGTGGATAGCATTGTTATTTTTCTTTAGCAGGTACCAAGTGTCTCTCGAGTTACCCCTAACCTCATTAATTGTGATATAACCCATTTGGCCATTACATTACATTCTTCTTCCACATCTTTGAACAGGAATGGCACAAATTCTTCTTCTTATGTTCTGGTGAGGAGGACTAATGGGATTGAAGTGGGGGAACGTGAGGAAGCAGGAATCAGGTAAACGAGGGCAGGTCCTCTGCCTTAATTATTCCCTGAGCCCAAATCCCGATATTGAGTCAGATGCTAACTCATGGGGTTATTTCTGGACTTGCTGCTGCACCCCTGGAAGTCCCTGCCACTCACAGAAATCAGAATGCTCTCTATTCATAAAGGAATAAACCAAAGGGGAGAGCTGTCTCCAAGTATTGCCCATTAGCAGCCAGCACATGAATAGATTTCATCTGCCCAGCTAGACCCCTGGAAACTCCAGAGGCTAGCTAAACAGGCTCACTCAGTCCTTCCATTAACTTTGCAATAACTGCATCTCCATATTTTACATGATGAAGCTTTTTGGATTCTGCTTATTGCATTATGATAGTATTTTATTCTATGTAATAATATATTAATCAGCCTTTTTATTTTCTGTTTTTCTGATGTTTTGACATGTTGAGGCTTTGCTGAATCTGAAGAGACTGTCCCTCCCAGGGCTAGCCAATTCCTAGAAATAGTGCGCACTAACCAATACTGAGCTCATACCCCCATGATTGCTTCTATGGGCCATTATAACTAAGGCCACTGTTCTCTTGCCCTAATCAGCCCAGGGCCAGGAACCAGACAGCTAATAGACAGCTTCTATATCTATTCGTTATATACCATGGTACCCACTGAAATTATTCAAACTACCCAATTCTAATACTGGTTACCCTACCTCGCCTTGCCTTTTCCAGGGAAAGCACAGTAAAAGTTCTTGCCCGCATTTTCCCTTCATTCGCTGTGCGTCCTGATTGACCCAGGTACTTCCCTGTGTGGCCCGCATGACATGGTATGTTCCTTCCTCTTAGGAACTGTAACAAACTATCTTTGTCTCCTGATCTGTTGACCTCAACATAACTTGATTAATAAAAACAACAACAACAAAAACCCCACAACACCCTATATCTTAAAACAGATAAAAAGTGTGACAAGACATTTAGCCAGTTCTTCTCAAACTTTAATGTGCAAAGGAATCATATGGATGGACATGTTGTTAAATGCAAATCTGAGCCATAGATCTGAAGTGGGACCCTGCATTTTCAACAAGGTGACGCCACGCTTCTAGTATATGGGCCATATACTTTGCCAACAGCAAAGTACTAAACGACGTACACCTAGATTCAATATTATTTTTCTGAGAATTTTTGAGAATTATGTTACCTCTTCACAAATGGTTTCCTTCTTTGTAAAATGGGAATTAAACACACTGCCTCCTAATAAACTATGCTAAAGATAAAATGAGGTGATATGGATGAAAATAAAAATAAAAATTTATTAAGCAATAATTATATATAAAGCTATGAAAAATATAAACTACCATATAAATTATTCCAGGACATAAAATACTTGTATTTCACCCTTTAATAATGTAGATATAGCATTTTACATTTGAAATGCTTGTTATGGATTTTCTGTAACTGTATATTATAGCAAGTCTCCAAAGAGCACTTTTCATTGACATTGTTTCTTATTTTAATATAAAGTTGGAAAAAAATTAAATCTCTCTAAACATATACTATTAAAAGCCCTCAAATTCAGAAGTATTTTCTTCAAAATTAACTGTTTCTGAGTTTTTGTTGCCCAGAGCACAAAGGGACACACAGTGCAATGTGTCTATACTATTCACAAGTTTAGAAAGACATCCCCCAAAAGAATATTAATAAATACATTCTTTAAGCCAGAGTAGAGATAACTGCAAAGCTTACTCTGAAAAACAAACACAAAAACTCAAGAGAAGTTTTGAGGTTATTTAATGAAGCAATAATCTTAATCTTTGCAATAAAACTGAATTATACCAATAACCATGGAGGTATAATTCAATAGAAAAAATACAAATAAAGACTCTTTTGTATGCAAACCCTCATAGTACCTTGTGGAGAAGGGGACAGGGACAGTCTTTGAAGAGCTGATTATCTGTATATCTATAGGGTAACTCAGACCACTTTATAGGAGACAGACATGGTAAATGTCTTATGAGAAGAACAAATCCAGTAATGGTTGGTCCCAAAAACATTTGTTGAGGTTAAGTTTAGCTTATATGAAGAAATGCAGAATTTGAAATTCATTACGGAATTTGAATTAGAGATTAAAAAAAAAAAAACCCAAAAAACAACAAGGCAGAGAATAGAAGTAAAATCAGTAGAGACATGTAATGTGGGAGCTACTAGACAAGGTGAGAGGAAAATGCATACAGGATCTCCAGCTTGGTAAGATAATGCCAATACAATAACATCTGTATGTGATAAGATATAAACTAGGAAAAAAAGAGGCTGAATCTACTTCGTAGAAAGCTTTTTACCCCAGGTGAGATCCTACAACAATATGAAGCCAGTCTTTAAAAAGAGATAGAGAGAGAGAGAGAGAGAGCATCTGTTGGTTGCCTTCCATTCCTGACCCAACTCAGGGTTGAACTAGAAATCTAGGTATGTGCCCTGACCAGGAATTGAACCCACAACCTTTCGGTGTATGGGACGATGCTCCAACCAACTGAGCCACATTTTTCAGGGCTCATTCTTTACTTTTCATTCTATTTCCTACACCTTGGGAATTTGCTTTCATATTCTCTCATAAACTAATCATATTTTAATAAATTATAATCTATACCATTCACGTACTCAAATGGAGGAGTATTTACTTACTTTCCATCAATTCCCATGGTCAAAAATTCACCCTCTTGTATAGCAGAATTCCCAGAACAGATACATATATAAAAATGCAAGAGATAATGTGTCTAAAATGGGGGCAAAGCAATTATGAATACATAAAGTATGGTTATTGATAGATATATTTGGTAATTACTTGAAAGAACAATCAAACCATCAAACAAAGCAAATAAACCAGGTTATCTAGTCATTGTTCAGCTTGAAGGAAAGTAATAGGGATTCAAAAGTAAACAATACATTCTTCACCTTCAAATAATTCGCAATCTGGTAGCAATATTAAAATGTTTGAAAAAATTACAGTTAAAAAAATACACACACACACACAAACACAGTAATTCTGGCAATTATAATCACCATCTACCATAATGTATCTTCTTTTTTTTCACTGAATATATTTCCCTGTGTTATTTAAACATGAAGTATATTTTATAATCACTAAAATTCAAGTATTTTGGGAGCATGTACATGTGCTTTCATATAATACAAGAAATAAGAATAAGAACAAATAATATAGGGCATTAACATTACAATTATCTATTAATCTAAACCTAACCTATTTAATATCAAGCCATAGAGGGTAAAATGTCCACTCAATGATATGGGCTAAAATTATTTTTATCTTGAATCCTGAGAAACGTCATGTTTTGGAAACAGAGCACTACTATAAGGGAAACACTTGCATCCCTGATCAGTTGTGCTTTGATCTCTTCTGGCTAAAGGCAGGCTTTGGAATAAGATACTGACCTAAAGAACTATCAATGCCCAGACCTGTGATTGATCTGCAGCATTTTAAACTTCCCTTTTGCTATTAAACATTTTATTTGAGTCAGGTCAACCTTTCCATGAAAAGACAAGTCAGGTATAGAAAATAAATTAGAATGATGCACATTCTAACCATAAATTCAATAGGAAATGTTAATTGATTTTTTTGACAACCAAATTTTTGTGCTAATTATATATTTTTGTATATTTATCTTATACCTAATAAAGCTGTTACAATTATTCTAACTTTATTTTTATGTTGACACTATTACAGATGTCCCCTTCCTCCCTCCTTTGACTGCCCCCACTCAGATGAACCCCTCCCTTTCCCTTTGGCCATCACCACACTGTTGTCTGTGTCTATGGGTTATCCATATATGTTCTTTGACTAATCTTTTTACCTTTTTAAATCCAATCTACCCCTCATTTCCCCTCTGACAGTTGTCAGTCTGTTTCATGTAGTTTCATGTATTTATGCCTCTGTTTCTACTTTGTTCGTCAGTTTATTTTGTTCATTAGATTCCACATATAAGGGAGATCATATGGTATTTGCCTTTCTCTGATTGATTTATTTCACTTAGCGTAATAATCTCCAGGCCCATCCACGCTATCACAAAGCGATCCCACTTCTGGAAATATGTAGTAAGAATCCTGAAACACCAATTCGAAAGTATATATGCACCATGATATTAATAACAGCATTATTTACAATAGCCAAGATCTGGAAACAGTCCAAGTATCCAGCAGTAGATGAGTGGATAAAAATGCTATGGTACATTTATACAATAGAATACCACATGGCCATAGAAAGAAGGAAATCTAACCTTTTGCGACAGCATGGATGGATCTGAAGATTATTATGCTAAGTAAACAACCAAAATGTTAAAGATTTGTAATAGTACAAATGTTTTGATGTGGAAGTTTAGAAACACAAAGAGATTTAAAAGTGTTTTGCTCACTATAGGGTTGTTGTCTTCAAAATATTTGCAGTTCTGCATAATGAAAACACTTTATAATTTCTATGATGCTCTAGGTAGCAAGTATTTCCACATTAAGTTATACCAGATATAATAACTTAATTTTGCTGAATTGTTTTGTTATGAATTACAAAAGTAGCAGTAGCATGCTGCTCTTCAAAACAATGGTAGTATATTTATGACATAGAAAAACTAGTCTCCCTTTTCAAGATTAAATCAGTTAAACTGTCCTTCTGAAAACACGTTTCTTCTGTTAGCCATTTAAATGATAGGTATATTCACAGAAATACTGGGTAGTATAAATCTTGAATAAATTCAATTTCTTATCTGTTATTTTGAAAAAAATACTCTACTTTTAAAAAATATATTTAGTGTTGATTGATATTCAAGAGAAAATATTTTGTAAAAAGTTTTGGGTCAGTTGTTATGATTGAGTTGTACATTAAATTTAGTTTCTCATTAAAACGCAAAAGACTTCCTCTATACCTTCAAGCTTTAGATATGCTATTAGTATTTATTGAACTGTTTTATTTATTTTTAGACATAAATTTACTTTTGTGGCAATATGAATGAATTTTACCAAACAGAAGTCCCCAAAGACTAAAAATAAATAATCACCTAAGCAGAATTGAAAATTAACCAAATGATAATATTAAGTTTTTACCTGCTAATAATGACTTTCAAGGTAAATGAATTAAATTTTTCAATCAAAAGTTATAGAGTGACTCTGGCCAGTGGGGTTCAGTTGGTCCTTGAGCATCATTGTGTGCACAGAAATGTTGCTGGATCAATTCCCAGTCAAGACACATGCCTGTGGTTGAGGGCTCCATCCCTAGTAGGGAGCAGGCAGGAGACAGCGAATTGCTGTTTCTCTCTCATTGATGGATGAAAAAAAGATCCTATTTTTTGCTGCCTACAAGAGACTCATCAGCTTTAAGGACATACATAGATGAAATTGAAGGGATGAAAATAAATATTTCATACAAATCAAAACCAAAATCAAAATATAGCAAGAGTGGCTATACTCACTGTAGACAAAATAGACTTTAAGTCATAAACTGTCATAAGAACAGAGAAGGTAATTATATATTGACAAAACGGTCGATTAATCAAGAGGATATAGCAATTGCAAATATATATACACCCAAGATCTGATTATATAATGTCCACGTATTGTTTTCCCGATTTTATTTAGTTATCTATTTTCTCTTGTTCTCTGAGTTTTCTTAAAACAAATATTTTCCATTCTTGGTCAGACAATTTGTAGGCCTTCGTTTATTTGGAATTTGTTACTGAAAAGGTGTGTTTTTCTGATGGTGTCATATTTTCTTGACTTTTTTTGTGTTCTTTGAAGTCTTGTGTTGCTGTTTTCACATTTGACAAAAGAGTGAGTCTTCTCCTGCCTTTACAGACTGGCTTCAGGATAGAAACATCTTCACCAGTCAGGTCACGTGTCTGAAGCTCCCTCAGACTTTTTCAATGGATGCACCTGCTCCACACCTCTTGTTTCCACTGGAAGTGGTTGGGTAATTTTTAAGGTTGTATGCCTTCTGTCACTACTACAAAGCCAGACTGGGGGCTGAGAGCCTCTTGCTTGTTGCCCTCAAGTGTTGCCTGATTTACTCAAGTTCATAAATCTTCTCCCAATCCCAGAGGGTTGGTCCAGCTTTCTACAAACACCCATGAGCTGTTTGCAAAGGCTAACATTCATTATCCGTGAGACTATGCATGAGGAGCCAGTCTCAGAAGTGTGGTTGAGGTGCCTGGAGAGTTGAATGTGCCTGTGGGTCAGTTGGGGCTTATGGTCAAACTTGCTGATGGAGTCTGTGCAGTTAGTAGGATGCCTGGCCATTTGTTGAGTTCTGAGCCCTGATGGCTATAACTTCCCACTTCTCTTCTTTGCACCCAGTGTCTCCTTATCAACTGTGCCAAAGACCTCTATATTCTGGGTGGGATGAGAAAGAAGTGGGCCTCTTGGACAGCATCCCATGCAGATGGGAAAGCCAGATACTCACTTACTACAGCTTCACTTTTCCACATGGAAAAATTATGAACTGAGATGTATCTCTTGGCACTTAACTGTGCTGCCTTAGGGGAAGTATAACAAGGGTAAAGTGAAATTGCTTTTCTTACCCTCTTCAATAGATGTATCGTCAGATGTTTTGTTTCAACGCTGCTAGAACTTCTCTGCTGGACTCTCAGACTACTGGAAAGGTATTTTGTCTGTGTGTGGTTGTCAACATTGATGTTCTTTAAAGGGATGAGAGTAGAAAGCTCCTATTCTGCCATCTTTCTATGGTCAATCCTTGTTGTCCTTCATTTACCATAACTTCCACATATTTTTCAATTATCTCTGGTTTTTACTCTTTGTGTGCTAAATTAGCATGTCTCTTCTCTTAGACTGTAAATACTTCTTTTTAAGAATATTTTTGATGCTCTGCAGCTTACAAAATATATTTTAATTACTGTAATATTTAAAGTAGCATTATAGTCACCTGGCTGGTTTGGCTCAGCGGTTAGAGTGTTGGGCTGTGGACCAGAGAGTTCCGGATTCAGTTCCCGCTAAGGTCACGTACCTCAGTTGTGCTTTGTCCCCGCCCTGGTTGGGGTTGTGTGAGTGGCAACCACTCGATGTGTCTCTCTCACATCAATGTTTCTCTCTCTCTCTCTTCCCTCCTCTCTTCCTCCCGCTCTATCTGAAGATAAATGCAAAAATGTCCTTGGGTGAGAATAAATAAATAAATAAATAATAAAGTAGCATTATACTGCTCCAAATACGGTAGTATACATTTTAGGCAAGTACCTTTTATCAGAGTATTTCTAATTCATCCCCCTTGTTCATAGAATATTGTTGTCATGTGTTTCACATCTCCATATGCAAGAATAATTTAGTACAGTGACTGTTATTATTTAAATAAATAAATATGTTTTAGATTTGTTTAGAATAAAAATATTAAATCTTTTTATTTAACATAATTTATTTATTCTCTAATGCCTTTCCTTTCTTTATTAAATCCAAGTCGCTGACCTATATAATTTTTACGATGTCTGTAAAACTTCTTTTAACATTGTAATTGAAGTTTGTTAGCAACAAATTCTCTTTGCATTGCACTGCCATTTGGGATGTTTTTTTATTAACCTGTCTTCAAATTTACTAATTCCTTTCTTAGCTATGTCAAATCTACTGATGAGAAATCTATTGATTTCTACCATTTATTTTGATTCTTCATAAGAATATCCATATTTCTTCTTACACTACCCAGCTGCTTTTACATGTTCTCAACTTGTTTTCTTGAGAGCCCCACAATATGGTTGTTATAATACTATTGACTATATTTCCTATCTTGAACTTTACATAACTGTAACTATTTTGTAACTACCAATGTGTGCTTCTTAATCCCTTCACTTTTTTCACCAATCCCTCCAAGTCACCTCCCATCTGGAAATCATCAAAATGTTCTTTGTATCTATGAATTTGTTTCTCTTCTGTTTATTTGTTTGTTTTTTTAGATTTCACATATAAGTGAAATCCTATGGTACTTGTTTATCTAGGTCTGAGTTTTTTCACTTAGCATAATACCCTCTAGGTCCACCCATGTTGTCACAAATGGTAAGATTTCTTTCGTTTTCATGGCTGAATAATATCCCATTGTATATTTGTATCATTTCTTCTTTATCCAGTCATCTATTGATGAGCACATGGGTTGCTTCCATATCTTGGTTGTTGTAAATAATTGCAATGAATATAGGCATGCATGTTATCTCTTTGAATTAGTGTTTTGGATTTCTTTGGATAAATACCACAAAGTGGAATTGCTGGCCCATAAGGTAGTTCTATTTTTAATTTTTTGAGAACCCTCCATGCTGTTTGCAATAGTGGCTGACCAACTTACAATCCCATCAACAATGCATGAGGGTTTCCTTTTCTCCACATCTGTACCAACACTTATTGTTTGTTGATTTATTGATGATAATAGCCATTCTGACAAGATTGAGGTCATATCCCATTGTGGTTTTAATTTGCATTTCTTTGATGATTAGTGACATTAACCATCTTTTCATGTCTATTGGCCATCTGTATTTCCCTTTTAGAGAAATGTCTATTTAGGTCCACTGCCCATTTTTAAAATTGGATTTTTTTCTAGTGTTCAATTGTATGAGTTCTTTACAAATTTGGATATATATTAACCCCTTACTGATGGATCATTAGCATATATTTTCTTCTAACTGGTAGCTTATCTTTTTATTTTGTTGATGGTCTCCTTTGCTGTGCCAAAAGATTTTAGTTTGATGTGATCCAATTTCTTTATTTTTTTTTCTTTTGTTTCTATTGCTCAATTGAATATCAAAAAATATTCAACTGGTTGAAAAGCAAGGACCTACAATCAAGACTACCCAGCAAGGCTATCATTTAAAATTGAAGGAGAAATAAAGAGCATCCTGGATAAGAAAAAGCTAAAGGAGTTCATCATTACAAAGCCAGGATTACAAGAAATACTAAAGGGACTTGTTCAAGAAGAAGAAGAAAAAAGAGGTACATAAATAATGTATAATAAAATGGCAATAAATATGTATCTATAAATAATCACTTTAAATATAAATAGATTAAATGCTCCAATAAAAATGGATTAGAAAACTAGACCACAAGAGACCCACCTGAGAATGAAAGACACACACAGACCAAAAATAAAGAGAAAGAAAAATATATTTTATGCAATGGAAACAAATAAACAAAACAGCTGGGATAGCAACATTTATATCAGACAAAATAGACTTTGAGACAACAGCTGTAACAAGAGACAAAGAAGGACATTACATAATGATAAAGGTATCAGTCCAAAAAGAGGAACTAACCCTAGTAAACATTTATGCATCCATTATAGGAACACCTAAATATATAAAGCAAATATTGATGAACATAAAGGGAGAAATTGACAGTAATACAATCATAATGATACTACTGTAATTAACCTAGTTATGAATAACTGGAAAAGAGCACAGGGAAGGACAAATAGTATAGGCCTGCCATTTGTGCAGCTTTGCCAGGAAACTGAAGTTTATATGCATGCCCATTAAACTCGGTAAAACAGAGAAGGTACTTGCCTGTCAGTCACACCTGGGAACAGGTCATTGGCCAGAGTAGGCATGGCCACTGCAAGCAGGGGAAGATTTTAGATATTTAATCTCCTAATCAACTGAGTTCACTCTCTTGGTTTGCTCTTGTGCTCTTTGCTTGCTTGCTTACTAATCCTTGACTCCTGGCTTCAGGAGCACTCATGCTCCTGAATTCACCCACATGACCCACAGCCATGTGGACCCCACACACAATAGACTAATGGGCTAAAACTAGCATGATGCTGTACCAGACCCAGCCCCACCATGGAAAGGAAACTCTGGAAAATGCCTTTGCTTCTGGCTATGCTAAATATCAGCTGTACATCTTCCAGGACTAAATATGACTTTGGAAACCCAGGAATGTAATTCCACGCAAATAAAAATCACTTATCCTCCCATGCAAGTCTCAGAAAATTATTTTCCTTGAGATATTGTAAGGACCCAACCCCCAGCACCCAGTGATGAACAGATACCCCACTTTACTGATAACAATAATATGAAACTTTAATTTTTAAAATGTTTTCAATTACAGTTTACATTCAATATTATTTCGTATTAGTTTCAAGTGTACAGCATAGCAGTCAGACAATCATATACTTTATAAAGTGTTCCTCTTGACATTTTCAGTACCCAAGTGGCACCATACATAGTTATTTCAATATTACTGACTTGAACACCCCATTGACATCAATGGATAAATCTTCCAGACAGAAAATCAACAAGGAAACAGCAGCCTTAAATGACACATTGGACCAGATGGATTTAATTGATATTCTCAGAGTATTTCACCCCCAAAATGCACACGTTTTTCCAAGTGCACATGAAATATTTTCTAGGATAGAACATGTGTTAGGCCACAAAACATGTCTCAATAAATTCAAAAAGTTTGAAATAATTTCAAGCATCTTCTCCCACCTCAATGGTAAGAAACTAGATATCAATTCCAAGAAATAAATTTAAAAAAAAGCATGCTAACACATGGAGGCTAAATAGTATTTTACTAAATACTATTTCATTGTTAATGAATGTGTTAACAATGAAATCAAGGAATAAATTTCTTGCTATTTTTAAAATTAACTAGTTTTACAAGATGATTGTTTCTCAGACAGGACTGCACAGTTCACAGTAAGGACAACGCCAAAGATCTGTTTCTAAGAGTCAGAAGATAATCAACATTAATTCTTAGGGGAGGGTTATATGACTTCAAGTCACTAGGCATTCAGAGTCCTATGTGTGTATTGGGAGACAAATTCAATAAGACACAAAGTATCTCTGGTAACACCTTGCAGAAGTCAAGGACTAGCTACCTCCACTTACTGAAAATGAGGAGGCAGCAAATATCTGTCTTGGTAGTCAAATGCTACTTTGGTAAGCTCTAGCCATGAACAGAAGATCTGAGAAAGGGCAAAATAAAGTAATTTTCTTTTATATTTCTTCTTTGCTATATTACTATAATGGACATTCTTAGTAAGGAATTAATCAGACACAGTCATAAGATATTTCATGTGCTATGATAAGGTATCCCAAGTTTGTTATAGATATGCTTTAATAACTTTCTACATCAAAGTGATATCATGTAAGGAGTAGAGGTTATACATGATGTATTGAACAGAGGAAAAAATTGGAAGAACTGTGTCAAGTTATAAAATATATGAAAAGGTTGATGCAGCAATATAAGGAATCGGTTTGGAATATGGCATTTGACTTTATTCTTGACAATGTTCAGGGGGTTTTACAACGAACTTATGGAAGCATATTGAAAGTTGCATAAATATTACCAGGAAACCTGATGCTCTCCATTAGCTTGTGAGATATTTGCAAAAGACATGACAGTAGTGCTCTGAGTTTTTATAATTGAAATTTTCTTTCTTAGAAAGTGTTTTATATATTTCTTTTCGATAGGTAAAAATTTGTACATATTGCTTATAAATACTTATGTTAATTCATTTACTGTAGTATAAATTCTATTTACAAAATGCTTATGAAGTTTTTCCCCTCCTGTAGTTTTTACAGTTGTTTAATAAATAATTATAAGCAAGAAAAAGTAATTTTACTAATAAAATATTAGCCTTTTAACATGAACAGTTCTAAACCAATATATTTTATTAGTTTCTAAAAAGCAGGTGTTATTAGTTAGTGATAGATAGGTTACCTTTTGAAAACAATTATTTTGATGTAATTTTAATAAAGTCCAAATACTAATCAATTGTATCTTTACCCTTTTATGAACTAACACAAAGGATCATAATCCTGCATGAATGAACATGATATGGTAACTAGTCTCAACCTTAAACTAATAATTTTAAGAATATAGTCATTTAAGAGGTACAGATAAAACAGAAAAATGTTCAGCAACATCCCTAGGACATTTCCTGTCATAATGGGCATATGTCTCTGGCTTAGGATTAAAGATGACGTTTCTAAGTGAAGTTTGTGAGTCACCTCACATGATGAGAGTGTTTAGGTTTTAAGACATTTTATATCCAGATTATTACAGAGTTTACATGACATTTTCCAAGGAGCCATGCTTCATGATTTTGTCTATTCAAGTCCTTTTTTACCATTAGTTATCTCACGGGGATATTCCAATAAGAGAATTTCATAGAAAAGGACTCTCCTCCTAGAAAACAGCATTAGTCAACTTATCAGGAAGGCCAGTTATTAGCATGTTTACTAGGAGATTAGATTAAATCACTTGTCTTCTTTCCCAGGGAGTACCACTTCGGACTTCACACTCTTCCCAGTATTCACTTCCCTTGTTTTCCCCTATTATCCTCCTCCACTGGGTTCCGCCCTGCCCCAGGCCTTCACCACGCAATTGTCTGTGTCCATAGGCAATACATATATGCATATACATTCTTTAGTTAATTTCTTCTCTCCCCACCTACCCCTTCCCTATGAGATTCATCAGTCTGTTCCATGTTTCCATATCTCTGGTTCTATTACATTCATCAGTTTATTTTGTTCTTTACACATATAAGTGAGATCATGTGATATTTGTCATTCTCTGACTGGCTTATTTCACTTAGCATAATAATCTCCAGGTCCCTCTATGCTGTCTCAAAGGGTAATAGATCCTTTTTTTTTTTTTTTTTTTTTTTACAGTTGTATAGTATTTCATTGTATAAATGGAATCCTTTCTGCCACAAGGTATCCCAAGCTCATGTTTTTCTGCCCTGGCCTCAGACAGAATCTAACATTTCTCCAAGGAACTCTCAATCTTTGGGAGGGAAAAGATGTGTGCCAGATGTTATTGGAATGACATTGCATCTAAGTAATAACCATTGGAAAGAGCTAAATAATCTGTATTGACATTTGTGTCTCTATATTATATCATGAGATCATGCTGAAAATTCACATTTAAGTTTAATGTTATAGGTTTTAAAAATCTTTTAGATGTAATAGTTCTATCTCTATTCTCTAACTTTAAAAATCTTGGTTCCTGATAAAATTAAATATTTATATGCATGCTTTATCCAATCAAATATATCAAGGAGTTTCATAGTTAAAATAAATATGTTGTTAATATATTTACTAAATAGAATTAATTCCTTTGCAAAATTTTTATGTTCTTAGAATATATTCATAAAATATTTAGGGTTATATTACTGTGTTTAAGGTCACTTGAATAATTCTTTTCTTTGTATAATTAGGATGACAGATTGACATGCATTTAACTTCATTTACATTTTATTGTACTCAGTTTTACTATCCAGGTCCTCTACCAGTGCGGTTGAGTCTATATGTATTCTAAGCTTAAACCATTTCTCTTTCTACAAAAAATGATGAATAAGTGCACCTCCTCCAAATATCTGCTAATGGATAATTGTGCCACTGTTTTAAAAATCCATTCTTGAGTAAAGTCATGATATATCTGCCAGTTATTTTCGGCTTGTCTCTACAACTAAGTTAATGTATCTGTAAACTAAGCTTGTGCATTTTCTTCCTCTTTCAACTGGCTGTAGGAGGTCCCGCATTAAACTATAGCCATGAGATAAGGGAGAGCTGTTTGTGCAAATTTATGGGCATCCAGGACACCAGTCTTGTGCAGTCTGATCTTGCTCATCCTCTACTCCCAATGAATCACTTTCATATTATTAAGAGTTGTTGTTGGATACATCCAATATTATGACTTGATTAATTTGACAAGACTCAGCTCATAATGGCCAGTTCCAGCTGCATACATTTGGTATTCCACAATGAGCCATAACATCTCTGCCATGTCCTAATATCATGCTTGGGGTTGTCTGTCAAAAGATAAATAATTCTATGCTGCACAAGGGCCTAGCTCCAGAAACCTAAAGGTCTGTGTTTTGATTCTCTGATTGGTGCTTGTCCCAAAATACAAACAAAATTGTCTCCATCACTGATGTTGTGAACAATAGAGCCTGCTGCCTGGACCTCCGGTTTCCATGTAAAGCTGGCAGTTTTTTGTTCATTCAATAAGTCAGAACGGTTAGTCCTCATATGGTAACATCAAAATTCAAAGAAATCAACAAGGCATTGTGCTTCCTTCTTTTACAAAGAAAGTTCAAAATTAAATAATTTGTCTTTTACTTTGCTAAGGATGCCCTTGACTACCAGAACCCTAAAAATGCAATAGTTGTGGGTGGCTCTGAAACACATAGGCCTTATCCCCCACACCCTGAAGCATTTGAGTTCTACAGAATGCCTGCAGCATGCTAGCCATCGCTTGATCACCCAGTCAATAAGTATAATGTAAACGGTGAAATACTGATCAATGTGATATTTTGCAGAATGTCAGGATATTCCAGGTACCTTTCGACAATATTATTATAGAAGGCAGGAGTGCTATTATAACCCTGTGACAACAGTGGGAATTTATATCATTGTCCATTTCATGTGCATGTGAAAAATTTTGGTTTTTATTTCTGATTAGGACAGAACAAATTAATCGAATTAATATTCACTTATCATGTACCTGGACCATGTTTATCTGCTCTAACAAATATATCACATCTGGCATAGCAATTGAAATTTGGATTACTACTTGGTTTAGCTGATGGTAGTCTGTAGTTATTCTCCATGAATCATCTTGCTTCTACAAAGGCCAGGCTGATGAAGTGAACATGGATATGATGGGGACCACATACCTACATCCTTTTTGCTCCTTAAATTTAGCACTAATTTCCACCATATCTCTCCCAGGATGTGATATTGTTGTGACTTATTAGCCAAGTGGGGGACAATTTCAGATGCTTCCAAATGGTCTTCCATACTATAACTCTTATCATATCTAATAGTCTGAATAATGGTTCCTCAGAAATTCCTGTGTCCTAATTCCTGAAACCTGTGAATATATTAAGTTATATGATAAAAGGGTTGCTAATTTGTTGATGTGCACATAGAAATATTATTCTGAATTATCTGGGTGGGCCCACTGTAATTACAAGGGTCCTTAAAAACAGAATATGAAGAACCAGGGAGATAGAAATGTGAGAACTTGGCTTGATGTTGCCGCGTTTAAAGATGAAAGAATTGGACCATGAGTCAAGCAGTGAGGATGGTCTCTGGAAATTGGAAAAGACAAGAAAATAGACTCTCCCTTAGAGACTCCAGAAGGTACACAGCCTTGCTGATACCTTGATTTTAACCCAGTGAGTCCCATTTCAAACTTCTGACTGCAAACTGTAAAATGATAATCTGACTGTTTTAAGCCACTAAGTGTCTGGTAAATTGTTACAGCAGCAGTAGGAAACTGAAACAGATACAGAGACGTATATGTTGGGTACTGTTATAACAAATACCTGAAAATAAGGACGTGACTTTGGAATCTAACAGTGGGAAAAGGCTGGACAAAGTTTGGCAGCTACTGCATGCTGGTTTTTATACTCATTAATTATGGCAATGATTATACTTCTCTCCCCTACTTCTGATAATTAAGCAAACTCCACCTGGACTTTATTGCTTTATGGTCCTATTATTTCCCTTACTTCAGAAAGCCAAATTTTACAGCAATGACTCCTTCCATTACAGGAACACAGTTAAGTTGTTTAAAAATGGTTTGTTTGATTCTTTTAAGTTTTACTTTTAAGCTTTGTCAGGCAAGATGATAAGAGTAGCCTTTAATCTAGGGCTAATATTGCCCCTTTAGTAAGGTAATATCCTGCTGAGTAATACCATCATCCTGGAAATTTACAACATTTATTGCTGTAGCTGGAAGAAATAGGAACTATTCCCAGTTCTGTGTATATCTTTGGGATTAATTTATTTGGTTTCTTTTGGGTGGTCTTTCCCTCTGGAAATTTCCTCACACATGTGTGTTATGCTAATCAATACTTAGCTAAAGGAATATGAGGGACCTTAGGCAGATTTATGGAGGTTTCTCCCTCACTATGCATTTCTATCCTCTCTGCTACTATGCCCTGTGAATTCTTGCCACCTTGGGTTCCCTGATCTCCCAGCTCACTCAGTTCAGAGCGACAGCCAGACTCCACCTGGGTCCCTTGCGTGCATCCTGGAAACTCTTTCCCAGGCAGTAAATTGGGAAAATAGAAGGCTTACTTTGTTTTTCCTTTCTCAGGGATAACAGCCCTGCCTGTATGATGTTTAATGTAAAATAAGACAAACAAACCAATACCATTGCTTTAAATACTTTGTTTATTTTTAAAAATGTTTTTAAATTGAAAGGGTAAATTGTATCCATTTTTGTCAACATGACCAGGAACATAAATCAGCACTTTTATTTCTAAAACACTCTCTTCTTGGTCTCCTATGTAGGCCAGGTAAGACTCATAGGAATGATCACAATGAATGATCTCCCAGATCTGAAAGAGGATGATGGGATCACCACATAGGAGAGTGGAAACACTTTACTGACAGAGATAAGATAGGTGCATTTCCCATAAGTGGAAGCAGGGATATATCAATACTTAGAATATTTTACCCACTGATATTTTTGTCAGTGGCTAATTGGTTAGACTTTCTATAGGATTCAAATAGATTTGCAGCCTACAAGACTACTGCTTGATCAGTATAAGGAAAACAAAACAAACACAATCAAAACCTTAAAGATCTGTTTGGTCAAAAATCTGATGAGCTGCCACAACAGATTTTCCTATCCTTTAATGCAATGTCCAGATCTATATCAGTCCGAAACAAAGAGCGCCTATTGATTAAAGCAAAACCTGGATTCCTTAAAAACAAACCAACAAACAACTTTATCACTGCCAGAAGTTAATACAAGTTTTATTCCAAAATTTAAAAAAAAATTATCTTTAATATTGAAAGTATTAAAGATGACCCCCCCATTTTTCCCCATTGACCCCCTCCTCCCCATTTGTGCCCCTGGGGCCTTCACCACACTATTGTCTGTGTCCATTGGTTATGCGGATGTGCATATAAGTTCTTTGGTTTATCTCTTTACGTCCTCCACCCTTTCCCTTTGAAGTTCATCAGTCTGTTCCCTGCTTCCATGTCTCTGGATCTATTTTGTTCATCAGTTTATTTTTGTTCATTGGATTCCACATACAAGTGAGATCATGTGATACGTGTCTTTCTCTGACTGGCTTATTTCACTTAGCATACTACTCTCTAGGTCCTCCATGCTGTCTCAAAGAGTAATAGATCCTTCTTTTTTACCACTGCATAGTACTCCATTGTGTATATGTATCACAGCTTTTTTTACCCATTCATCTACTGATGGACACTTGGGCTGTTTCCAGATCTTACCTATTGTAAACAGTGCTACTATGAACATAGGGGTGCATATATTCTTTCTGAGTAGTGTTTCAGGATTCTTTGGGTACATTCCTAGCAGTGGGATCACTGAGTCAAATGGAAGTTCCATTTTTAATTTTTTGAGGAAACTTCGTACTGTTTTCCATAGTGGCTGCACCAGTATGTATGTCCACCTGCAGTGTACTAGGACTCCTTTTCTCCACATACTTGCCAACACTTGTCATTTGTTGATAGTAGCCACTCTGGCAGGTGTGAGGTGATACCTCATTGTCATTTTAATTTGGATCTCACTGATGATTAGTGACATTGAATATTTTAAGGGATCTGAAACCATTTATAAGGACAAATATGAAATAAGAGAAATAACGAAATAATGTAGACAGGCTTCAGGGATTACTAAACACTGACTGTGAATTGATGTTAGTTTCTGAGGACACAAAAATGCTATTCTGGTCCACAATTCTAATTGGGGGCTTTAGTTTGTGAGATGATAGGTAGGCTTGTCTCCAACTCACAGTGGGCCCTGCTGTTCCACTGACTAATGTTTTAATTATATCCCAAGTTCTTGAATATATAATTAGAATCAATATTCTTGACAAATGGCAGAATTCCCATGTAGAACTCCAATCCATATGGTAAAGTTATTATAGAAATGTATCAACAAAATTACCCAAAACTTTCCCTCAATACCAGGATAGAAAACAAAAAGTAATAATTCAACCTGGAGGAAATAACAGAGATTAGGCCCCTATCAAAAACTTGAATGAGGCATGAATGTTGTGACCTATCACATCCCCTCTAACTTACCTGAGTTTATATGCAGTAATTGGGATAACCTTGCACTACAACATTGGATTATCATAAACTTCATCAGGCAATAAATCAAAATGCAGCTTTTGTTTTTGATGTAAATTCTTCGCAGAAACAAATCAACACACAACTGGTATACTTGTATGGACCTGAATAATAGGTTTTCTCCATTTCAATTTACAAAGGCCACATGAAGCATTTTCTTTTCACTTGGTGAGGCCAAATGTACATCTTCACATCTTAATATTTCACATACTTTCAAGCTACTCCACGACATTGGTGACATAATACTAATTGATTCTAATGATAAGGAAGTAGTCATTAATGTATTAAGGCATTCAAACTAGAGATTTGGAGATATAACTCACAAAATTCCAGGAGTCTGCCACAACAGCAAAATGTCTAAAGAACAAACGGTATGGAGTATATCAAGAAAGCTCTCCCATGGTAAAATAAAAGTTAGTGTACATCATATTATGACCACAGAAAATGAAGCACAGTTTTGGTAGTTCTTGTTTGTTGGTTTTTTGGTAGCAACGTATAAAACAGTTGATGTGTTACTTCCATCTGTCCAATAAGTCAATCAATAGGATGCCAATATTGAGAAGTACCAGAGAAACAATAAAACTTTACAAGAAATCTACATTCCAGGAAGTGAGATCATTGGGTCAGATAGCAGTTCCATTTTTAATTTTTTTGAGGAAACACCATATTGTTTTCCTAGTGGCTGAACTAGTTTGCATTCCCACCACAAGTGTGCTAGAGTACCATTTTCTCCACACCCTCACCAGCACTTGTTTGAGGATTTGCTGATGGCAGCCATTCTGGCAGGGGTGAGGTGATCTCTCATAGTCATTTTAATTTGCATCTCTCTGATGATTAGAGATGTTGAACAATTTTTCATATGCCTCCTGGCCATTTGTATGTCCTGTTTGGAGAAGTGTCTATTCAGGTCCTCTGCTCACTATTTAATTGGATTGTTTGTCTTCTTTTTGTTGAGTTGTATGAGTACTCTATATATTTTGGATATTAACCCCTTATCCGATGTAGCATTGGCAAATATGTTCTCCCAGAGAGTGGGTTCCGTTTTCATTTTGATGCTGGTTTCTTTTGCCGTGCAGAAGCTTTTCAGTTTGATGTAGTCCCATTTATTAATTTTTCCTTTGTTTCTCTTGCTCTAGGCTATCTATCAGTGAAAATTCCACTACTTATGATGCCAGAGATTTTTCTGTCTACATTTTCTGCTAGGATTTTTATGGTTTCACAAGTTACATTTAAGTCTTTTATTTATTTTGAGTTTATTCTTGTGTATGGTGTAAGTTGGTGGTCTAGTTTTATTTTTTGTATGTAGTTGTCCAATTTTCCCACCACCATTTTTCGAAGAGACTGTCTTTTCTCCATTGTATGTTCTTGCCTCCTTTGTAGAGCATTAATTGTGCATAATGTCTTGGGTCAATTTCAGGGTTCTTTGTTCTGTTCCATTGATCAATATGCCTGTTCTTGTGTCAGTAACAGGCTGTTTTTATTACAGTGGCTTTGTAATATAACTTGATATATGGAATTGTGATTCCCTACTACTTTGTTCTTCTTTTTCAAGATTGCTGTGGCTATCTGGGGTCTTTTATAGTTCCAAATAAATTTTTGGAGTATTTGTTCTAGATCTATGAAATATGCCATTGGTATTTTCATAGGGATTAATTGAATCTGTAGATTGCTTTGGATAGTATGTACATTTTAATGATGCTGATTTTTCCAATCCTTGAATATGGTATATGTTTCCACTTTTTTATATCTTCCTCTATTTCCTTTTTCAATATCCTGTAGTTTTCTGAGAACAGGTCTTTTACCTCCTTGGTTAAGTTTATTCCTAGGTATTTTATTTTAATTTTTTTGTTGTTGCAGTGGTAAATGGGATTGCTCTTTTAGTTTCCCTTTCTGAGTATTCATTATTGGTGTATAAGAATGCCATTGATTTCTGGATGTTAATTTTGTATCCTTCTACTTTGCAGAATTCATTTATTAAATCTAGTACAATTTTTATGGAGTTTTTAGAGTTTTCTATGTACAATATAATGTCATCTGAGAATAATGACAATTTCATGTCCGCTTTCAAATTTGGATGCCATTTATTTTTTCTTCTTGTCTAATTGCTGTGGCTATGACTTCTAGCACTATAACTGAGAGTGGCAAAAGTGGGCATCCCTATCTTGTTCCTGTTTTAATGGAAATGCTTTTAGTTTTTTCCCATTGGGTATGATATTGACTGTAGGTTTTTCATATATGGTCTTTATTATGTTGAGATATGATCCCTCTAGTCCCACATTGCTGAGCATTTTTATCAGAAATGGGTGCTGGATTTTGTTAAATGCTTTTTCAACATCTATTGATATGATCATATGGTTTTTATCTTTCATTTTGTTTATGTGATGTATCACATTTATTGATTTGCGAATACTGTACTAGCCTTGCATCCCTGGGATGAATCCCACTTGCTCATGGTGAATAATGTTTGTAATATATTGCTGGATCCGATTTGCTAATATTTTGTTAAGGATTTTGGCATCTATGTTCATCAGTGATATTGGCCTATAGTTTTCTTTCTATGTCATGTCTTTATCTGGTTTTGGAATTAGGATTATGCTGGCCTCATAAAAGAGATTGGAAGTCTTGCTTCCTCTTGAATTTTTTGGAGTAGTTTGAGGAGAATGGGTGTTAGTTCTTCTTTGAATGTTCAGTAAAAATCCCCTGTGAAGCCATCCGGATCCAGGCTTTTGTTTGCTGGGAGTTTTTTTTTTATTTTTTTTATTTTTTTATTTTTTTTAAATTACAGCTTCAATTGCTTTAGTTGTTATTGGTCTGTTCAAGTTTTCTGACTCTTAACAGTTAAGCTTTGGGAGACCTTGTGATTCTAGAAATGTGTCCATTTTGCCTACATTGTCCAATTTGTTGGCGTATAATTATTCATAGTATTTTCCAACAATTCTTTGTATTTCTGTGGTGTCAGTTGTTACTTCTCTTTCATTTCTGATTTTGTTTATTTAGGTCCTCTCTCTTTGTTTCTTGGTAAGTCTGGCTAAGGGTTCATCAATCTTGTTTATCTTTTCAAAGAATCAGCTCTTGATTTCATTGATCTTTTGCATTATTTTATTTGTCTCTATGTTGTTTACTTCCTCTCTGACCTTTGCTATTTCTTCCCTTCTACTTGCTTTGTGTTTTCTTTTTGTTTGCTTTCTAGCTCTTAAAGTTGTAGGGTTAGATAATCTATTAGAAATTTTTCTTTTCTCTTGAGGTAAGCCTGTAATGCTATGAACTTTCCTCTCAGGACTGCTTTTGCTGCATCCCACAGATTTTGTGTGGTTGTTCATTTTCATTGATTTCCAAGATGTTTTTAATTTTTTCCTTGATCTTCTTGGTAACCCATTCATTGTTTAATAACATGCTATTTAGCCTCTATATGTTCAAATGTTTTTATTGTAATTGATTTCTAGTTTCATACCATGATGATCTGAGAAGATGCCTGATATGATTTCAATCTTCTTGAACTTGTAGAGACTTAGTTTGTGTCCTAATATGTGGTCTATCTTTGAGAATGTCCCACGTGCACTTGAGAAAAATGTGTATTTTGTAGTTTGGGGTGTAATTCTCTGTAAGTATCCATTTAATCATTTTCATCTGGTGCTCCATTTAGAATCTCTGTTTCCTTGTTAATTTTTTTTGTCTAGAGGTTCTATCCAGTGATGTCAGCCAGGTGTTGAAGTCCCCTGCTATGATTGTATTGCTGTTGATTTCTCCTTTGAAGTCTTCCAGAAGTTTTAAAATATATTTTTGTGCTCCTATATTGGGTACATATATGTTTACCAAGGTAATAGCCTCCGGTTGGATAGATCCTTTCAATAATATGTAGTGGCCTTCTTTGCTTCTTGTTATGGCCTTCATTTTGAAGTCTATTTTATCTAATATGAATATTGCTAACTCAGCTTTTTTATTTATTTATTTTTTTTATTTCCATTTGCTTGGAAAATTTTTTTCTATCCCTTCACTTCAAACCTGTGTGAGGCTTTTGTTGTGAAATGGTTCTCTTGTAATGAGTCATGCTTTCTTATCCTTTCAGCTACTCCATGTCTTTTGATTGAAGCATTTAATCCATTTACATTTAAGGTTATTATTGATATGTACTTATTTATTATAACTATGTTTCTGTCTGCATTTTTTCTGCTCATTACAGCAGTCCTTTTAACATTTCTTGCAGTGCTGGTTTGGTGTTAATATATTCCCTTAGTTTTTTGTTGCTGTTGTTGTTTGGGAAGCTCTTTATTTCACTTTCTCTTTTAAATGATAGCCTTGCTAGATAGAATAGTCTTGGATTCAGATCCTTGTTTTTCATTACCTTGAATACTTCATGCCACTCCCTTCTGGCTTGTAGTGTTTCTGTTGAGAAATCAGCTGATACTCTTATGGGGGCTCTTTTGTAGGTAACCTGTTGCTTTTCTTGTGCTGCCTTTAAGATTCTCTCCTTGTCTTTAATTTTTGGCATTTTAATTATGATGTATCCTGGTGTGGACCTCTTTGGGTTCTTGTTACTTGGGGCTCTCTGTGCTTCCTGAACCTGTATGCCTTTTTCCTTCACCAAGTTAAGGAAAATTTCTGCCATTATTTCTTCAAATATATTCTCTAACCTTTACTCACTTTCTTCTTCTTCTGGTACTCCTATGATGTGGATGTTGTTATATTTCATATTGTCCCACAACTTTCTTAAACTGTTCTCCTTTTTTAAAATTGTTTTTTCTTTTTGTTCTTTAACTGAGTGATTTTTTCTACCCTGTTTTGTAATTTGCTGATCCAATCCTTGGCTTCTTCTAATCTGCTGTTTTTTCCTTCCAATGTGTTCTTTATTTCTGCTATGTCATTCTTCATTCGCTTGGTGGTTTTTCATTACCAGTTTGTTGTATTTCATTGTTTCTATATCTTCACTTATGTTGTTGAGCTCTTTACTCATGCTGTTGAGCTTCCTCATAATCATTACTCTGAGCTCTACATCTGACAACTTGCTTAACTCCCTTTCCCTTAGGCTAAAGTTCTTTGTGAAGAAAGTGGTTTCTGCAGTGTGAGTTAATGGCTCAGCATAGGAACTCATGCCTCAGCCTTCACAGCTCTGTCCCCAGGGCCATGACACCCAACACTGAAAGCCAGGTCCAAAACTCAAAGCACTCAGAATTCATCACTGCTTACTGGCTTGCTGCTAGTCTCTGGCTGTTAATGAGACTCAGGTTTCACTTCTCTGGGCCAGTTGGTATTAAATTCCTGAGGAAGGCACAATTGCTTCTCCCCCAGGCTAAAGCCACTCTGATGTGAAGGGGCTTCTTGACTGAGATGGCTACTGAAGCATAGGAGAATTACTCAGCATAAGAACCCAGGCCTGATCCTTCACAGCTCAGTCCCCAGAGCTACAACATCCAACACTGAGAGCCAGCTCCAAAGCTCAAAGCTTTCAGAGGCTCTTCTCTGCCTACTGGCTGACACATATTCTCTGGCTGTTAATGAGCCTCAGGTTGCACTTCTCCAAACCAGGTGGTGTTAAATTCCCTAGGAAGAGGCAGTTGCTTCTCCTAAAGCTGCTCTGATATGAAGTGGCTTCTTGAAGAAAATGGCTACTGCCATGTGGGGAAATGACTCAACATAGAGCTCCTGATGGCCTCCTTCCCAGCTCTCTCACCAGTGCCATGAAAAACTGACTCTCCTCACACAGCTCCAGTCCATTCTGCCCTCCCTCTGCTGGAGTCCAAGGTGAGTGGCTGTAGCTGTATTTAGTGCACTGGCCCTTCAGGGAAGTGCCAGTGTTCCCAGCACCTCTCCCTGCCAGTCAGAACCTCAGCTCTGGTGATTTTCTCAGCCAGGTGTTATGTGGGCATCTTTCCCTGTTCTGCTGCTCTACGCTGGGGAGTCAGCTTGGGGTTTAAACCCCAGACTTCTCAGAGGGAGCTTCTCACAACTAATATAGCCCTCAGCTGCTGCCTGTGGGAACCAGCCAGCCCTCTCATGCCTCCGCAACTCCTACCAGTCTTAATTTAGGGTCCTCTTTATGTCCCTGGTTATAAGCATTCACTCCATTTGCTCTTAAGTTGGTTTTTCCAGATGACTTGTCTTTATTTTAGTTGTGATTCCAGTTTGGTCCTGGGAAACGATCTGTAAAGCTTTCATTCATTCTCTGCTGCCATTTTTCCCCACAAGTGAAAATGGACTTTAAAAAAAATGTTTTAGAGCTCTCAAACATATAGACTAAATTTATGTAAATCTGCACTAAATTATATATATTAGTAGATGACTCTTTTTATTGGACATTAGTGGAATATGTGGAAAATGAAGAACACCTATTATATTGTTACTGGAAAGGGGACCTGGCCCTGAGCGGGTCTGCCTAGGGCCAGCCAGTAGTATGTGGGTTCTTGATTTTGTGCAGGAAAAGTTTCACAACACAAGTCCATGTGAATTTTAGGAGACATTTATTAAAGCTGAAGACAGTGAAAAAAAGAAGGGCTGGGGAAATGAGCCTAGGCTGGTCTGCTTTGGCTCACTAAGAAGTCAGAGAAAAGGGGGCCTTGGGGACAGGTTCAGGGGGTTTGCCTGGGATGAACTGCTGCCACTGCTTATTGCTGCCCTCGTTGCAAGCCTCATGGAGTCCATTAATGTGTAGGAGATACATGCCTGTGGGGGGAAGAAAATGGGGAGTGTGGGCATGCTCTTGGGAAGGATAGCACGTGCTAGGTCCTTTGTCTTGGGGCTTTTTGTTCTCTCTTGCAGGCAGGAATCTTAGGGGAAGTCTCATTGGAGGGTTTCAATAGAATATTAATCAGTTTTCTAGGTGTGCTCCTTCAGGATTGTGGTCCTCATTGACTGGTCAGTGTCAGAGCAGGGGGTCGTTAGTCATTGCAGCTGGTCCTATTGTAATCTACCTCGTTTTGTTACTTTTCTGAGTCTGGAGCTCAAATACAACTGGGGCCTACATGTTATTTCTATGGAGGTGACCTTCTGTATCTCTTGTAAATTGCTCTTTCGGTTTATTCAGCTATCTGCCTCAGGTTCCCTATTGTGCTTGTCATGGCTTTCTAACCTGTCTCAATCCCTTCTCTAAGATTTTCATCCAAAAAATATTTCAGAAGTGATGAGGGAGGATGATCTGTCTTCAGTAACTGTTTCTTGCTGACAAGAGTTGTGGTCCCTGCCTATATAGGGCAAGGAAGTCTCTCCCTGCCTGATCTAAGGAGGACAAGGGAGTGGGATCAGAAACTGGAACAGAGAGGCTGTTAGCTAATTCTTCCAAAGTGCAGATAGCCTGGAATCCCCAAAGCATCATCATCTTGATATGGAACTGTTGTATCATAACAGAAGTGAAGTTGACAGATTGCTCCATATTTCATTGACTCAGTTATTTGATCCTGAAAAGAAGTCAGTTTAGTTAAATTGTTGACTCTCATTTCAGGAAGCAGTGATGTGGATGGACTTCCAAAGTGAGACCTATACTGTATAAACAATTTAATCAGGAATTTAATAAAAAGTATGCCTGTGAAAACAAGAAAAAACAAAGGTTAATGATCACAGCAAATTATAAACAAGTTTCTGAGTCTGTAAGACTGTCAGTCGACAAGGTTTAGAGTTTCTCTTGCTGGTATAAAGTAAGCAGTGACAATTTGACAGATCCTATTTATCTGCAGTTTAAATATCTCTGGTAATGGCATCAGATGCTCAGGTAAATTCTGTATGATTGACATTGCATCAGTCGTTCTCAGTAATTCCAAGTCAAAGAATGGGAGAAAAATAAAACATTAGCTTGGAGGATTGAAGACAACTAGAAGAATTCAGGAATCAGTTCAGTTTATGGGTAAAAGTAAAACTGGAGAGTATTATGCTAAACAAAATAAGCCAGTCAGAGAAAAACAAGTACCACATGATCTCACTTATTTGTGGAATATAATGAACAAAATAAGCTCTTGAACAAAAGAGATCCAGAATCAAGGAAGTAGGGAACAGACGGACAAACCTCAGAGGGATGGGAGTGAGAGGGGAGAGAAGAGCTAAACTAAAGAACTTATATGCATATATGCACAACCAATTGACATGGACACTAGGCTGGGGAAGGCAGGAGGGGGTGGGAGCAGGAAGGAGGGGGTTACTGGGGAAAAAAGGGGGCATCTGTAATACTTTCAACAATAACAAAACAAACAAAAAACTTTAAACTTTGAAGAAAAGCAACTGCACTATAGTCCAATATGCACAATTGAGCATTGTTGTTTCCACTGAAACACAATTTTTCTCTCTAAAATCACCCTCATTTTTATTAAATAGACTGAATTAGGTCCAGTTTTAATTTTGGCCGAATTATTTGTATAAATACAATAAGAATAGTGATTGGCTTTTTTTTTTTTTTTTTTAATCTTTTTTGCTGGAATTTCACTTACAAGGAATCTTCATATTGAGATTTAGCCCTTCAGGGCACAGAAGCCAAGCCACACAGTTGCCATCTGGCTTTGCCTGCAATACTTATAGGTTTGGGTGGATTCCTCAAGTTCTTGAAGTCTCCAAAATATCTTGAGGTTCTTTCCTTGCCATCTTTCAGGAGAGCAACCATTGGTCCTTGAAAGACTGCC
This sequence comes from Tadarida brasiliensis, assembly GCA_030848825.1. NCBI lineage: Eukaryota > Metazoa > Chordata > Mammalia > Chiroptera > Molossidae > Tadarida > Tadarida brasiliensis. Next base: position 29,837,530 of record CM061267.1, on the reverse strand, counting down.
TTGAACCATTGATCCAGCAAAGTATCAAGCCATTTTTGGCAAGTGGCTTCTGATCAGCTTTGATCAGACTTAAGAGTCAATCTCAATACCTTAAGGCTTTTTGGTGACATCCAGAGTCTAGACATGTCTCTCTTGACCATGACGTTCCAGTCAAAGACTTGGTTAATAAAACCACAGTTGGAACTTGATTTCATGTGTTCTATTATAGAGAAAACTTATTCTTACTGAATTTATGCAAATAAATATATTGTTATGAATATAATACTCATTGAGAGCTGCTAAATTCTGGAGGGATTAGGTGGGGAGAAAAATATAAATGCTTCAATACTGCTTGAGGATATAATTTATCAAATTGTTTTAGGGAAATAAAACCAAGCTTCCTTATATCTGGAAAATAGAAAGATTTTTTTTTAATTAGCAATATTTTGAACAAAGTTACAAGAATAATTATTCTCAGTTCATTCTTTTCCATATAACAAATTTTTGTTTGTTCTGATTATTCACCAGTATTTCCATGAATCTAGTTATTCCTTAACATTTTATAAATCTTTATTTACTTCAAAGAGATGACCTGCTTAGAACCTGTAATTTAGAGTCAGAGTCCTTTTCATGAACCTTTCCAAAAATGTAACATATTTGCAAGTGCATCGGAGTAAAACAATGATTGCCTATAAATGACAAAACTTAAAGTGTTATGGTTATAGACTTGATTATAGTACAATTGATAAAGAACTTTGCTTTTCTGTAATATATAAAATTCTAAGATAATAATTTCCTGGTAAATAATAATTATGATGAAATGACATAAAAGAATAAGACAAAGCTCACATTTTCAGATTCAATACAGAATTTCAATATATAAAGAACAAATAATATATGCAAGATTTAAAACACTGTACGTGGCTCACTGGAAGTGTGCATTGAGCACTGGACATTATTCATAAACACTCCAATGTGTGGACCAAAAACACTCAGAATATCACTGCCAGATGCCCCCACAGAGAATCATGACCCTTGGCTTATCCAGTGTCACTGACTGGACATTTGCTACCCTTGAGAGTTTTCTGTTTGAACTTGGCCTTGAATTTTTATAAGTCCCTTCCTAGAACTTGTTATTATTACTAATTTTATTTAAAAAGCTTTGCATGTAATTTCAAGTGTATTAAATAGGCCTGATTAGTTTAAAAACCTTTATAGGGAGAGAGAATAAATCCTTGAGGTATTTCAGGGCCCATAGGAATAACTCAGTTATTTCTCAGTTAAAAAAAAAAAAAAATATATATATATATATATATATATATATATATATACACACACATATATATATATGTATCTTAAAATTTGAACTTTGGGAAGGTTGTCAAATATACTTAACTGGAGACAGAAACCACACCACATACAGTATACAAACATATATCACATAAAGACTATACACATGAAGACTAAACACATAAAGACCACACACATAATCTGAATTTACTAACTTTTGTGGAGAAGATGCAAGATTTTTCTCATTTGCTTTTGATGACTTTTAAGAAGGCTGTAAAAGGGGATAGCAGTTCTTAATTACCAAGCAGGAAGATCTGTTAAGACTCTCAGTGGAAGTGTCAAGGGCTGTGAATGAGTGGTGGAAATAAAGAAAGTCTAGGCTCCAATCTAAGGATTAAGCAACAGGAGAGAGCCTGGGCAGGGCTGCTTCAGGTGCCTAAAAATAATATAGAAAAGAAGTGTGGCCCAGCCAGTGTGGCTCAGTGGATTGAGCGTCATCTCATGGACTGAGAAGTCCCAGTTAGATTCCTGGTCAGGGCACATGCCTGGATTGCAGGCTCTATCCCCATTAAGGGGCATGCAGGAGGCAGCCAATTAATGTATCTCTCTCACATCTATGTTTCTATCTCTCTCTCCCTTCCTCTCTTTATTAAAAAAAAATCAATAAAAAAAAAAAAGAGAAGTGCGCCTGTTCAGGGCTGCTTCAGCTCCCTAGAAAAGAAGTTAGCCTGAAATTTTAAACTTTGTCACTTGATAGTCTTACAGACTCAGAAACTGGTTTTTAATTTGCTGTGATCATTAAACTTTATTTTATTCAGGCATACTTTTTATTAAATACCTGATTAATTGTTTATACAATATAGGTCTCACTGTGGAAGCCCATCCGCATCACTGCTTCCTGAAGTGAAATTCAACAATTTAACTAAATTGACTTATTTTCAGGACCAAATAATTAGTCCATGAAATATAGAGCAATCTACTAACTTGACTTCTGGAATTATACAATAGTTCCATATCAAGATGATGATGCTTTGGGGATTCCAGCCTATCCTCACGTCCCATTTTCCAGTTACAACATGATAACTGAGTGAGTATAAAGAATTAATGTCCCTAGGATTTAAGGAGATAATCATTCTTTCCTTCCGTGTATAATATAACTCCCACCCATGATCATGAAATAAAATTAAAAATTCAGAGCTTAAGAGAAATAATTAAGCAATATAAATATTTCCAAAAAATTGATTCATTTGCATCCTGAGTCTCAATTATTTATAATGTATCTTTGTTAAAAGAAAATAAAGTATAGTTGACAGCAATAATAGTATGTAGTATTTCATAAATATGTTCCATTTTTCAACAATTGGGCATAAAGTGATTCTTATCAGTATGAATAAAGCTAATCATATGTTCTAGAATAAAATAAATAAAAACATGAGTCCTCTGTTCTAGTTCACTGACTATGAAATTGAGGAAACACCTAAATATCTGAAAATATGTAAGACATACATATAGAAATGCCGAACATGGGACGGAAAATGGCGGTGGAGTGAATGGAAGCTACACAGACGATCTCCCAGGACCAAACGGGAATTACAACTAAAATAAAGACAAATCGTCGGGAAAAAACAACAGAAAAGCAGCGGGAGAGAACCATACAACCAGGGACACTGAATGAGCCTGGTAGGATCTGCGGAGGTACGAGAGGGTGGCGGGCTGGGAGCCCACGAACAGCAGTGGCCTGAGCTGTGAGCAGCGGAGGCGCCTGCCCTCAGGGTTAAGAGTCCCAGCTGCTCCACAGCTCAGAGGGCTGGGACAGAGCCCAAAATAGCCACAGCCACTCACCTGGGGCTCCAGCAGAGGGAGGGCAGACTAGACTGGAATTCTGTGGGGACACCTGAGATTTGGAGGACGCTCAGAGTTTGTGCTGAGCTGTGGCCACAAAGGACGGTGGTGGCCAGCCCCTCCTTCCCGGTTACACAGAACGGCAGCCAAGTTTGCTCCTTCCCGGAGCTGTGGCAGCCCCTCCGTCGGACATTCCCAGGTGAGGAAAAGAGGCAAAGAAATGAAAATTAAGGCTCATTAATAACCAGCATTGGCCCCACCCTCGGGAAATCCTCTTACACTGTAAACATCTGAGGGAGTTTCTCATTCAACTGAGATCCTAAGGCTTTTCAAGTAACTGAGGCTAATAGCCTCCAGGCAAAAAGCTAGAATATAACTAAACCTTTCCTGAGTTTGCAAATCTACCCAGGAAAGTGAGACTTGACAGTGGTGTTGAAGGAGGGCCCTCCACGCTCATCCAAACCCAGTAGAGGGAGCCACAAATAGCAGAACACCAACACCACAGGGAAAATTTGGCAGGCTCCAAAACCCACTGAGATAGCAAAAATGGTGAAACAGAGAAACAGATCCCAAATGAAAGAACAAGAGAACTCCACCGAAGATGAGATAAATGAAATGCAGCTAAGCAAATTATCAGAGGTAGAGTTCAGAGCCATGATCTTAAGGAAACTAAACAGCATGAGTAAGGACATAGACACCATGAAAACCAACCAAGTGGAAATAAAGAATGACATAGCAGAAATAAAGAACACATTGGAAGGACTGACCAGCAGAGTAGAGGAAGCGGAGGACCGGATCAGTGAATTAGAAGACAGAGTAGAAAAAAATCAATCAATCAGGAAACCAAAAGGAAAAAACAATGAAAAAAACAGGAAGATAGCTTAAGAGAATTATGGGACAACTGGAAACGTAATAACATTTGCATCATTGGAGTCCCTAAAGAAGAAGAAAATGAGCAAGGGTTAGAGAATATATTTGAAGAAATAGTGACAGAAAACTTTCCTAACCTGGTGAAGGAAGAAAGCATTCAAGTTCAAGAAGTACAGAGAGCCCCAATTAAGAAGAACCCAAACAGGCCCACACCAAGACACATAATAATTAAAATGTCAAAAATTGAAGACAAAGAGAGAATCCTAAAGGCAGCAAGAGATAAGCAACAGGTTACCTACAAACGAAACACCATTAGGCTATCATCTGACTTCTCAACAGAAACACTACAGGCCAGAAGGGAATGGCATGAAGTAATCAAGGTCATGAAAAACAAGGATCTGAATCCAAGACTACTCTATCCAGCAAGGCTATCATTCAAAATAGAAGGTCAAATAAAGAGCTTCCCAGACAAAGCCTAAGGGAATATATTAGCATCAAACCAGCGCTGCAAGACATGTTAAAAGGACTGCTGTAATTAATAGAAGAAATAGAAAGAAAATTAGAACCACTCTGTACAAAAATGGCAATAAATAAGTACATATCAATAATCACCTTAAATGTAAATAGACTGAATGCTCTGATAAAAAGACACAGAATAGCGGACTGGATAAGAAAGCATGATTCACATATATGTTGTTTACAAGAGACCCACACCACAACAAAAGACTCACATAGGTTGAAAGTAAATGGATTGAAAAAAATCTTCCAAGCAAACGGAAAGGAAAAAAAAGCTGGGGTAGCAATACTCATATCTGATAAAATAGATTTCAAATTGAAGACCATAACTAGAGACAAAGAAGGCCACTACATAATATTGAAAGGATCTATCCAACAGGAAGATATAACCTTGGTAAACATATATGCACCCAATATAGGAACACCAAAATATATTAAAAATCTTTTGGAGGACTTAAAGGAGAAATCGACCAAAATACAATCATAGCAGGAGATTTCAGCACCCCACTGACATCACTGGATAGATCATCTAGACAAAAAATAAACAAGGAAACAGAGACTCTAAATGAAGCACTAGATCAAATGGATTTAATAGATATATACAGAGAATTACACCCCAAAACTGCAGAATTCACATTCTTCTCAAGTGCACATGGGATATTCTCAAAGATAGACCATATGTTAGGGCACAAACTAAGTCTCTACAAGTTCAAGAAGATTGAAATCATATCAAGCATCTTCTCAGACCACAATGGCATGAAACTAGAAATCAATTGCAACAAGAACATGCAAAAACATATGAACACATGGAGGCTAAATAGCATGTTACTGAACAATGAATGGGTTCCCATGGAGATCAAGGAAGAATTTAAAAACTTCCTGGAAACCAATGAAAATGAACACACAACAATGCAAAATCTATGGAATACAGCAAAAGCAGTTCTGAGAGGGAAGTTCATAGCACTACAGGCCCACCTTAAGAAAGAAGAAAAATTTCTAATTGACTACCTAACCTCACAACTTAAAGAACTGGAAAGCAAACCAAAAGAAAACCCTAGAGCAAGTAGAAGGAAGAAAATAGTAAAGATCAGAGCAGAAATAAACGACATGGAGACCAAAAAAACAATTCAAAGGATCAATAAAACAAAGAGCTGTTTTTTTTTAAAAAAGATAAACAAGATTGATGGACCCTTAGCTAGACTCACCAAGAAACAAAGAGAGAGAACCCAAATACACAAAATCAGAAATGAAAGAGGAGAAGTAACAACTGACACCACAGAAATACAAAGGATCATTAGCAAATACTATGAACATTTATATGGCAACAAATTCGACAATCTAAGCAAAATGGGCACATTTCTAGAAACACATAGTCTCCCAAAACTGAATCGGGAAGAGATAGAAAACTTGAACAGGCCAATAACAACGAAGGAAATTGAAGATGTAATCAAGACCCTCCCAGCAAACAAAAGCCCAGGCCCTGACGGCTTCACGGGAGAGTTTTACTGAACATTCAAAGAAGAACTAACACCCATTCTCCTCAAACTATTCCAAGAAATTCAAGAAGAAGGAATACTTCCAAACTCGTTTTATGAGGCCAGCATAATTCTAATCCCAAAACCAGAAAAAGACACTACAAAGAAAGAAAACTACAGGCCAATATCCCTGATGAACATAGATGCCAAAATCCTTAACAAAATATTAGCAAATCGGATCAAGCAATACATCAAAAAAATTATTCACCATGACCAAATGGGATTCATCCCAGGGATGCAAGGCTGGCACAATATTCGCAAATCAATAAATGTGATACATCACATAAACAAAATGAAAGATAAAAACCATATGATCATATCAATAGATGCTGAAAAAGCATTTGACAAAGTCCAGCACCCATTTCTGATAAAAATGATCAGCAATTTGGGAATAGAGGGATCATATCTTAACATTATAAAGGCCATATATGAAAGACCTACAGCCAACATCATACTCAATGGGCAAAAACTAAAAACATTTCCCTTAAGAACAGGAACGAGACAAGGATGCCCACTTTCACCACTCTTATTTAACATAATTCTGGAAGCCTTAGCCACAGCAATCAGACATGAAGAAAAAATAAAAGGGATCCAAATTGGAAAGGAGGAAGTGAAACTGTCATTATTCGCAAATGACATATTATACATAGAAAATCCTAAAGACTCCATCAAATATATACTAGACTTAATTAACAAATTTGGCAAAGTAGCAGGATACAAAATTAAGGTCAAGAAATCGATGGTATTCTTATACACTAATGATGAACTCACAGAAAGAGAAACTAAAAAAAAATCCCATTTACCATCACGCCAGAAAAATGAAGATACCTAGGAATAAACTTAACCAAAGAAGTAAAGGACCTTTTTGCAGAAAACTACAGGACATTGAAAAAAGAAATAGAGGAAGATATAAAAAAGTGGAAGCACATACCTTGTTCATGGATTGGAAGAATTAACATCATTAAAATGTCCATATTATCTAAAACAATCTATAGATTCAATGCAATCCCCATTAAAATACCAGTGACATATTTCACAGAACTAGAACAAATACTTCAAAAGTTCATATGGAACCAAAAAAGACCCCGAATAGCTACAGCAATCTTGAAAAAGAAGGACAAAGTACGTGGGATCACAATACCGGACATCAGGTTATACTACAAAGCTACTGTAATCAAAACAGCCTGGTACTGGCACAAGAACAGGCACATAGATCAATGGAATAGAACAGAGATCCCAGAAATTGACCCAAAACATTATGCTCAATTAATATTCGACAAAGGTGGCAAGAGCATACAATGGAGTAAAAAAAGCCTCTTTAATATATGGTGTTGGGAAAATTGGACAGCTACATGCAAAAAAATGAAACTAGATCATCAGCTTACACCATACACAAGAATAAACTCAAAATGGATAAAAGACTTAAATGTGACTCATCAATCCATAAAAATCCTAAAAGAAAACGTAGGCAACAAAATTTCAGACATCATACGCAGCAAAATTTTCACTGATATATCACCTAAGGCAACAGAAACAAAGGGAAAAATGAACACATGGGACTACATCAAACTCAAAAGCTTCTGCACAGCAAAAGAAACAACCATCAAAGTGGAAAGGCAGCCCACTGTATGGGAGAACATAATTGCCTATGATATATCAGATAAGGGATTAATTTCCAAAATATATAGAGTGCTCATACATCTCAACAAAAGGAAGACAAAGAACTCAATTAAAAAATGGGCAGAGGAACTAAATAGACACCTCTCCAAATAGGGCATACAAATGGCCAAGAGACATATGAAAAAATGTTCAACTTCACTAATTATCAGAGAGATGCAAATTAAAACAACAATGAGGTATCACCTCACACCTGTCAGAATAGCTGCCATCAACAAAGCATCAAACAACAAGTGTTGACGAGGGTGTAGAGAAAAGGGGACTCTAGTACACTGCTGGTGGGAGTGCAGACTGGTGCAGCCACTATGGAAAACACTATGGTGTTTCCTCAAAAAATTAAAAATTGAATTACCATTTGACCCAGTGATCCCACTCCTAGGAATATACCCTAAGAAGCCTGAAACATCAATCAGAAAGAATACATGCACCCCCATGTTCATAGCAGCGCTATTTACAATAGCTAAGATCTGGAAACAGCCCAAGTGTCCATCAGTAGTAGAGGAATGGATAAAAAAGGTGTGGTCCATATACACAATGGAGTACTATGCAGCTGTAAGAAAGAAAGATCTCTCATCCTTTGCGACGACATGGGAGGACCTGGAAACTATTATCCTAAGTGAAACAAGCCAAGCAGAGAAAGACAAATATCATATGATCTCACTTATTTCTGGAATATGATGAACATAACAGTCCGAGGAACAGGGTAATCCCAGAGACATGGAAGTAGGGTACAGACTGACATTTGCCAGAAGAGGGGCTTGGGGAGGGGAGCGATGAACACAGAACTTGTATGCATGTACTCATAACCAATGGACATGGACAACAAAACTGGGGATGGGGCAGGGAGGGAGGGGGAGGAGGGTGTCAATGGGGGAAAAAAGGAGAAACATCTGTAACAAAAGTAAATTCATAAAAAATAAAAATAAAAAAATAAATAAATAAAATAAAAAATAAAAAAAGAAAGAAATGCCAAACATGACCCAAAAGTTTACTAAATTATAGATATATTAATTTTCATTTTAACTTTTTAAAAGATGAAACCAGTCTTGAGTATAGAATTATATTCATGTGAGCATTTTATTTTGTTTTTCAATATTTACCCATATAATTTAATGGGGTGGGTCAGAAATAATATATATATGTAAATTTAACTTGATAGTATGTTCAATAACTCCATTGAGAGATGGCATTTTTGCCTACTTCCTCTGCACTTTGCCTGGGGGAATATCTCATTGAAACAGCTTTTTTGTCTTGTGTGGTGATTTAGGAGCCAGTCCCTCAGGGGGCATACGTGAAAGTTGGGTAGCTAGATGTGTGGTCCAAACTCTTCACCCCTCAGAAAGAAGCTGGAGTTGTGGATTCTCTCATAATCATAAGGTGCTGTCTCTGGGGTAGAGTTTATGGCATGAGTGTGTCTCGTCTCAGCTTTTCCTACCTGTTTCAATATAGGTATTTTTCTCAGTCACCTGGTGTGCAGGAGTCTCTCAACTAGTTCCTGTGTTCTTCTCAGAAGAAATTGATCCATGTGTAATTGTTTATTCAACACATTCCTGGGAGGAAGGAAAGTCAGGTACCTCATCTTCTGTCATCTTGCTGACATCACTTTTGACTCACCCTTTCAAAAGTTGGAGAAATAAAAAAAATAAAAGCATTAATAAAAGTTCTGTTCGATAAAGGAGATCAATGCTTTTTGAGGCAAGATGATAATTTATTCAATTTCCTTTGTATAGACTCCATATATAGATGAGATTCATTAAATTTAATAATGTGGGTTATTACTATGACACAAATAATATACTTTCCTACACATTTCCTACACATACTGTTTAAATTCAGTATATACTGACTGGGTTAAATAAAAACAATAGTCTCTATTTTTAATTAGCTTGAAATGTGTTATTTATAGTGTGAAATTCTAAAACAAGAAAAAATCAAAACCAGTAAGTTTGTGTTACATGCCATGTGTGAGTGTATATACGTATATGTTTTTCATTTCTTTAAAAAGTGCTTTGCTTTTTTTTTATTTTCAGATTTACTGTGTTGTTGTTATTTCATGTTCCTGAGGAAAAAAGTGTGCTGATAGGACAGAGGCTGCAAATAAATTGAACAGATGGTAATTTACTATAGTACTTAAATAGTAAATTTTAACTGTATGATTGACAAAGAGTATATTTGTCCATTAAATTAGTTTTACTATTATAAAATATTTTACTCCAAATTGAAGTTGCTGCCACTGCTGCCCATACAATGATGTGGTCTTATCCAAGCAATTTCCTTTTCCTCTCTGTAGAATCATGGGCTTCATATAGTTACATGGTTTATGTTTTAGTAAAAATCAGATGTTTCGTTGACATTCTTTAAATAATGCACTAGACAGTGCTTTACTTGCTAGAAAACCATGATACTCTTCTGTAAACTACATTTAACTAAAGATGGTTTTATTAACTTAATTTTTAAATTTCAGTACAGTTAATCAACTTATTTACAATTAAATTTGTTTGAATAATCAACCTATTAGCAATTAGTTTATTTATATCAAAAAGTTAAATGATTGTCATGCTTTTATTTATTTATTTATTTTTATTTTTAAAATATGTTTTTATTGACTTTTTAGAGAGAGAGGAAGGGAGAGAGAGAGAGAGAGATAGAAACATCGATGTAAAAGAGAAACATTGATCAGCTGCCTCCTGCACACTCCCTAGTGGGGATCAAGCCCACAACCCAGGCATGTGCCCTGACTGGGAATTGAACCGGGACCTCCCAGTCCATGGCAGGATGCTCAATCCACTGAACCACACCAACTGAGTGATTTTCATGTTTTTAAAGGAAGAAATTTTTACATATATATTTTATTATACTTCAAATAGCAATTTTATACTTTTAAACGTCAATATAAATTTTAATCTAGTACAGAAATGCTTTTTTTTATTTTTTTAAATGCTAAGGCTAAATTTATTATTCATTTGCAAAAGCACTATGTTTTTCATTAAAGAATATACCCGTTAGGGCAAATTTGAACTTATATATATTTTGCATCCATATTAAACAGATAATACAGTCAGTGATAACATTTGGCAAAAATTCGTAATATTTGAGTTAGTCCATTTATACTGAAGTAGATTTTTTTTTTCAGTATGATGCAATGTGCTCTTAATCAATATTTGAGCTAATCAACAATTGATTAAAACAAACCCCACACAAAAGAAGGATTAAAAATAGTCTTCGTTATAGTAAAACATGTGATAAGGAAGCATGGATATGTTTTAATCTGGATCCTATAATTAAATCATGTTTAAGCTCACTTCACTGGAGTCAGAAAGACCTGGATCACTGATTTGGCTCTTCCTCAAAATGGCTGTGTGGAATCAGGAATATTAACTTCTTTGTCTTTGTTCCTCACCTATAAAAAGGGTATAATCATGAAATTTGAATCTTAAGTTTGTGTGAAGATTAATTGTTAGGGTTTTGTTTAGGCTGGTGACGCAGGCTTGTGAAAGAATTTACAACTGAGAGAAGAGAGAAAAGGGAGGACATTTTACTTGTCTTTCCCCATAGACAGGGAAAGAGCCAAGTACCAGGTGGCACTGAGCGACAAATGATAGGTGAGTTGCCCTTTTATTGGAAGGAGTCATGTTTTAACTCACACAGATGCCCGGAGGTTGGTTGCCTTGAGGCTTTTCAGTTTATTGGTTCTTCAAGAGACAGTCCGGCTGATGCGCCAGGGGGTTTCTTATCATCTCTGCATTAGCCTGTAAAATATGATTGGGAAAAAGGAGTTTCACCTGAAAGGGTTGCAAAGTATTTGAAAAAGGCTAAAAACAGCTGGGAAAGAACCCAGCTCTTATCTATTTTACTGGTTGTGAAACCAGACTACAAATGGGTCCCCTCCGCCTGTCACTACTTCAGCCAATTAAACAGAGACAAGATTGAATCCTATGAACTTTCATTCCAATAGTGCTGGCAGTATGGGAGAGCAGTGGGTCATCCCATAAAATCTGTTCTGCTCCCCTCACTTGCTAGCTGCTTTTAAAGGTAGATAAACAATGACTACTTGAGAAAAAGCAATTAGGCAAAAGGAAAAAAAAAATGGTTACAGGCAAGAGGGGAGGAATGTGGGCTGGGGGCTGCAGGGGCTGGTGGCCAATGAGTCACAGTCACAGGTCCAGTGTTCAGATAATCAGGTTGTTAATCTTTCCTTGATGTCATTAGTCCCCCTTGTCCTCAGATTAGGAGAATGGACAGCATTTCTGAGGTAAGCTCCTGAGGTGCACACCTCCCAGCCAACTCAGAATGGGCTTTTCTTTCATCAGAACAAAGTCATCAGAGCCAACATTATAAAGGATTATTAACATTTTTCTAACTATGGCTAGTGCCCTGCTATGATTAGTTTTCTTACTCTTCTAATATTTTCTATTAATTCTAATATTCTTTCCTGCCCCTTTCAGTTGGGTAGAAAGGCGGTTTGAAGTTGCAGACATTAACAATCACCGTATTTCATCACCGAGTGCTTCTCATAAATTGTGGAAAAAATATAAAAAAAGAAAAGTTCTTTCTTCTGTCCTTACAATTATGGTTACATATATAAATTACTTAGCACAGTGCTCATCCTATTGCAATTACACAATAAATGTTTGCTAAGATTAAAAATGGTTGCTATTATTTTAAGAGAATGAAAGTATTTGAATCTCATAGATTTTGTTCAAAAAGTATTGTATAGTATCATATTAGAAGTGAATGCATTAATTTAGAACTTCTGAAAATTCATAGACAGGAGCTGATTTGTATTGTTACTTTTGCTTCAAATTGTTAAGCACTGCACAGGGTCCTGTGAGTTATAAAAGAAATAAAGAATCCTAACTGGCAAGCAGAAAATCTTTTATGCAATAGCATCTAAAAGAACAATTATGAGACACAAAACTAACATAGTATTTGAAAACTTCATTTATAAAAGTTTAAGATGTCTTTGAGGAAAATGAAAAAAAACTCTATAAAGGGAAATACATGCATTATTTTAAAATTAGAAGACTTAATATTGCACAGAAGTAAATTCTCTCTGAGTTTATTTCTAAAATAAATGAACTCCCAACTTCTTGTAATGAATGTTATTGAAGTTATGATTCTAAAATTTATTTAATAATGCAAAAATCACTCACTGTCAAGGAAATGTTTTCTTCTTTTTATTAGGTTATAACTTACATATATTAAAGTGTAAAATTTTTTGGGATATAGCTCAGCTTCTTATAAGGATGTAGTTATATGTGTACAGTCATTTAACTTTCTCTCATTTCAAGATTTATATTATGTACATTCCTGCGGAATGTTCCCTCTCATACAGTACTGGTAAGAGAGCTCTTCCTAGTCAATTTCCTTCTCAAACATGATCACTATTTTTATCCCTATCAGATGGATTAATTTTTCCTGTAAAATTCTAAAAAATATAATTACTCAATATATATATATCTTTTTTCTCTCACATTTTTGTGATAAAAGTTATTATTTATGAGTTTCATCCACACTGGTGTTTGTAACAGCAGTTTCTCTTTACTCTGACTATGCCATAATTTTTATACATTCTTTTGTTGTTGGACATCTGGCTTGTTTAAAACATTTTTTTATCATGAATAGTGCTGTTATGAACATTATTTTACATGTCTTTTCTTGGTCGTAAACACTAATTTTAAATGACTATATACCCATAATGAAATTATTGAATTTTATAGGCTAGTATTGTCAACTTCAGTAAACATTGCCAGAAAGTTTTCCCAGTAGTTCCTCTAATTTACAGTCCTACAAGCAATATATGTCCATTTCAGTTTGTCTAGATCCCATACTTGGTGGTCAGATTTCTTCATTTCAATCATTCTGGTGAATAGTATGGTAGTATATTTTTATGTATTTTATTTGTAATACCCTGACAACTAGTGATACTGAGTTTCTCATCATATAATTTGGAAGCATTTATGAAGTACCCATTCAATATTTGTAAGTTTAACTTGTAAGTACTTTTTTAAAAAGTTACTACCATATGCATCCTATTTGCCTTGACTGTCTTAAGACCTTGAAGATATCTTGTTTTCATCTAGAAGCTTTTTTCAAAACAATTTTTTTCTTTATTGATTTTAGAGAGAGAGGAAAGGAGAGGGAGAGAGAGATAGAAACATCTATGAAAAAGAACATCAATTGGCCGCCTCCTGTATGCCCCCCACCAAGGACTGGGCCCACAACCTGGACATATGCCCTGACCAGGAATCAAACCGGCAACCTCTTGGTGCATGGGTCGACACTCAACCACTGAACCACACTGACCAAGCTAGAAGCTTTTTTTTTTTTAAATTACCTTTCAAATTTATACTCTTGATCCTTTCCAAATTATTTTTTATTTGTTGTGAGATGCTTGTCAGAACAAGAAGTTTTTTTCTGTGAATATATAGTTGACTAGATTTTAAAATGTAAAACCATTACCCTACCCATTAAATTGTATTGATGCTTTTTGCAAAAAACATGTAACCTTATGTGTTTTTGTTTATTTCTGGACTAAGTTTTATTGGTTTATTTATCTATTTTGCTAATAATATGATGCAAGAAACTGAAAGAACATGATATAACCTAGTAAGATTTTAAAAAGCTTACTAAAGCTACAGTGCCCAGCTGGTGTGGCTCACTGGTTCAGCATCAACCCATGCATCAAGAGGTCACCAGTTTGATTCTGGTCAGGGCACATACCCACGTTGTAGGCTAAATCCTCAGTGGGGGGCATGCAGGAGGTGGCCAAATGATGTTCTTTCTAATCGATGTTTCTATCTCTCTCTCTCCCTCTCCCTCTCCCTTCTTCTCTCTCTAAAATCAGTAAAGAAAAAATATATATAAGCCCTGGCCGGTTTTGCTCAGTGGTTAGAGCGTTGGCCCGCCGTCTGGAGAGACCCGGGTTCAGTTCCCGCTAAGGGCACGTACCTCAGTTGCAGTTTGTCCCCAGCCCCGGTTGGGGTTGTGTGGGTGGCAGCCAGTCGATGTGTCTCTCCCACATCGATGTTTCTTCTCTCTCTCTCTTCCTCCCTCTCTCCCTCCAGCTCTATGAATGAAAAAAGTGTCCTCAGGTGAGGATTAAAAAAAAATAATAAAAAAAAAGAAAAAAATATATATAAAAAAGAAAGCTACAGTATTCAAGAGAGAAACTGGTATAGGTTTTATTTCTTGAATTGATAGAGTTCATAGATGGTAATTTTATAATAAATATTAATCTCTACATTTATGTTTCATCAACTTTTCTAAATGTTATATATTATAACAAAAAACAAAGAAAAATCATTGAGTCAGACATGTAACCAGATGCTTACAATATAATAGGATTAATTGTTCGCAATTTTGTAGTTATTTTGAATTTTATATTGTGTTTACCAATGAGAAATGGTTAACTGCAGAGGGTAGTGTGTAATAGTGATAAACCTGCAGACTGTGAATAACTGCTCTGGCCTTTTACACTGTCCCAGAGCTCTTTCAAAGATGATGTAGAACTTGTCTAACAATGCCAAAGAAATTACAGCCACACTGGTATACTCAAGTTGTGAAACATTAATATAAATCCAAATATATTATCTGGGAGAAAGGCATGTTTCCTTACTTGTTATATGTTTTATGAGTAAAAAATTTTAATTTAAATTAGCAATAGATCACATTACAATGTTCTGTCTAAAGATTGGCCACTACATAAACAGAATGCTATGGGATAACAAAGGAAAGACCAACACATTTATTCTGAAGAAATATGAAAAGTATTCACAGAAGAACTAAGCTGTGACCTGGATTAAAAAGTAAGTATGAGACCCTGGTCTAGTGGTTCAGTTGGTTGGAGCATAGTTCCAAATACCAAAAATGTTATGAGTCGGTCCCCAGTGAGGGCATATATAGGAGGCGATTGATTGATGTTTCTCTCTCTAAAATCAATTAAAAAAAATATATCATCAGGTGAAGATTTTTAAAAAAGTAAGCATGAGATTGCCTGAGAGGAAATAAGAAAAACAAGAGATTATCAGTAAAAAAGTATTGAATCATGAAAAGTTGGAAAGCTGTTCAGATGGAACATGGAATGGGTGGAGAAAATGGATGGAGAAAATGCCATTAGTGTGATAGTTTGAGGCCAGTTAGGGGGGAAAAAACAACAACAAAAAACCCCCTTTATCCATATATAGATATAGCATGTTCTTCATTTATTCTATGATATCATGAGTACCTGTTCCAGCATTCAGTTCTTCAATTAGCCATTATTGAGCATATGATATATAACTGGAAACAAAGTGGGTATTTTCACGTTACTACATAGTCAAGTCTTTTTGAGCATAAATTCCTGGCAACCAGGATTATAGGATGAGTGAATGGCAAACAAGTCTTGGAAGTGAAAGATAGTGAATTGCTCCACACAGATTTACAGGTTTATCTTCCCTAGAGCCATTTGTTCACATTTCAAAGGGTAAAAAGGAAACCAAAAAAACAAAAACAGACAGCATCCCCAACACAGACACATAAGAAGGCTATTTGTTCACATTACAAAGTGTTGTAACAACCTAAAGATCTTCCTCTTCTCTTCCCATAAATAATGTGATTAGAGAACAAAGATTCCTGAACCTCCTCCAGGAAGTAAGATAGCTGTGCAACTATTCCTAGAAAAGTTCTGAAAGTCATACTTCAGTATTTCTCTTCTATAGTAGATTAATTACATTTGAATTGATCATGTCACTCGATGGAGAAATGAAGCATAGGGAACCAATGCTAATATGTTCTGTAACTAAATGCAGTTATGTGCCAATTAATAATAGGAATACGTCCTGAGAAATGTGTTATTAGGTAATTTCATCATTGTGTAAACATCATAGAGTGCACTTACACAGCCCTTACAGCCTATTACACACCTAGGCTATATGTATAGCCTATTGATCCTATGCTACAACTCTGTACTGCGTGCTACTGAGCTGAATATTGCAGGTAAAATGTGTAGTACTTGTGTATCTAAACATATCTAAACATAGAAAATGTACAGTAAAAATACGGTATGAAAAGTTAAAAATGGTGCACTTGTATAGGGAACTTGCCATGAATGGAGCCTGCAGGACTGAAGTTGCTCTGGGTGAGTCAACAAGTGAGTGGTGCGCGAATGTGGAGGCCTAGAGCATTACTGTGCACTACTGTAGACTTTATAAACACTGCACACTTAATCTACACTAAATTTATTTAGGTGATAGAAAATCTTCAGCTCCATTATACTCGTTTGGGTCTACCATCACATATTCAATTCGTCATGGATTGAAAGTTTTTATGTAGTGCACGACTGTAACTGGTCTACCTCTGATACAGAAAATGTGTTTGCTGTCAGGATAAGATAAATAAATATAGATACTAAAAATGTATCACTATGAGTCAGGGACAGTTCTAATTCTATGTTTAATATCTTTACAAAAATAAACTTTCAACCTTCCTCAAATTCTCATGCTAATTTAAATTATTATTTTGCATTTTTTACTAAAGCTCACTCCTTTAGAACTTCTTCAAGAAGAATTATTACACGGTGAAGTGTTGTACACAAGCTATCTCATTTATTTTCTATAATAATTTTTATATGTGGATATAGGTTCAGAGACCTTAAAAGCACTTGCCAAAGTAGAGGAATGCACATAACACACCAGGTCTGACTATTACTCACTTTATATAACTGCTTCTTTTAAACACATTTGAATGAAGGAAGCTATGAAACTAATTTGTATCACATGTAAATTAAAACACATATTTTAAAAGGGATAACTGAGCTCTGGCCGGTTTAGCTCAGCGGTTGGAGCATTGGCCCGCAGACCAGAGAGTCCCGGGTTCGGTTCCCGCTAAGAGCATGTACTTCATTGCAGTTTGTCCCCTGCCCCATTGGGGTCATGTGGATGGCAACCAGTCGATGTGTCTCTCTCGCATAGATATTTCTCTCTCTCTCTTCCTCCCTCTCTCCCTCCTGCTCTATCTGAAGATGAATGCAGAAAAAAGAAATGTCCTCAGGTAAGGATTAAAAAAAAATAAAAAAAAAATAAAAAGAGATAACTGAAAAAAATAAAACAGCACTTTATCAGATGTATTATCTCAGACTTTTTCTCCTTGCCTTAATTAAATCAAGTTTTACTCTACCCATTTCTAAATATACCAATTATGTCTCTGAAAACACTTTCCCATACCTAACTCTAAATGATGAATCAAGTACCTTGTGTATCAGTGAATTGACCTAATAACCATCAATGTCATCATCGTCATGACAGTTTACTATGCCAGGTCTATTTAATCCTCATAATTAGCTTTCTTTTAATGTAGGCAAAAGACATCATTATCCTTGTTTTACAAATGAAATTGAGGCTCAGAGAAGTTCAGTGCCTTCCCAAGACCACAGAGCTAGTAAGTAACAGAAATCTAATTCTAGTAGTTTGTGTCCAGAGACCATGATTAAAACCTCTACAAGCTATTTATTGTCTCTTCATAATGTATGTATTCTTTCAAATACTCTCATTTTCTGTTAACTGTATTTATACTTTCTGGATGTAATTTGTTTGTGATATATATCTATATATCTGTCTATCTATATCTGTCTATTTATCTACTTATCTATCTAATCTATTAAATCATTAGTCATTCATAGGTTGCATATTCTTAGAGGCAAATGAGTACAAAAGTCAAACTGAGTACTACACCAAAACGATGCTCCAATTAAGCCTTGCATAATTTATGTTAGATGTGAAAACAAATGCATTTTCTTAAAAAGTCATGGTTATGCATTTTCTTTTTTTTTAACTATGTAAAGTTATCTACATTTATTTATTTTTATACATTTTTTTCTTTATTGATTTTTAGAGACAAAGAGAGGAAGGGAGAGGGAGAGAGAGATAAAAATATCGATGAGAGAGATCAATTGGCTGCCTCCTACATGCCCCTCACTGGGGATTGAGCCCACAACCTGGGCATGTGCCCTGATCAGGAATCGAACTGGCGACCTCTTGGTGCATGGGTCGATGCTCAACCACTGAACCATACCAGCCAGGCAACCTACGCATTTTCTATGATCACGTTCCATGAAACAAACATCTGACTGACTCATTTTTGTTTTGTAGGTTCACCTGTTACATAGAAGTGACAATTTACACACAGATTTGGAATGAAAGGTTGTCCTCTCCAATTGGCCCTAATTCATAATTTAGAATTTCCAATTCTAGAAAGAGAGTATTTTAGATACATTCATCTGTGCAGGTGTTTAAAATGAAGCTCATAAAATTCTAAAATCATGTCATTCTATTAATAAAACAAAGGTCTCAAAATTTGTTTAAGACAAGAATAAGTGTAAATGCTTTGTTCAAAATATATAATAATATATTAGGCATTTATTAATTGTCCCTTTGTAAAAACTGACAGAAAAGTTATGGAAGCTGAATATCAGTCATGTAAAGGAAAAGTGTTCTGATTTTCTCAAAAAAACTATGATTTTTGGACATTGGAATGGGCTAAACAAAAATTAGCCAAGGAGCATAAAAAATACAGCTGAGTCTCAGTAAATATGTATGCCACTACCTCATCATACTGGGTAAATTTTTGTTTTAAGTAAACATTTTATTTCATTGAGATATATTGACTATAGTATAAGAGGTGAAATGAATGTTAGCAAATGAAGGTTGATGAAAATGGATTAACCGGGCAGAACCAACTCATATAAAGGAAACACCAAATTGTGGCTAAATTACCAAAAACACTTTACATACAAAAATTTACAATGCACATGAAGTTGTGATTCTCAAAATATTTCAGTCTGTCTTCCAACTTCAGCAGAAAAAAAAATTCTTGCTATTTAAAAATTAAGACTTGTGTTTTTTTGTTTTGTTTTTTTCTTTTTACAGAACAGTTTTTAGTTCACAGCAAAATTGAGCAGAAAGTACAGCCCTGTCTACATCTTCCTGCCTGCCTTCAGCCTCACCGACAATCACCATCACCATGCTACACCAGTGTGATACATTGGTTACAGTGGATGAAACAACATTGACATATTATTATCAATCAAAGTCCATAGTTTACATTCACTCTGTGTTGTACATTCTATGGGTTTTTACGTGTATAAATGGCATGTATTTATAATTATAGTATCATACAGAATAGTTTTACTTCCCTGAAATTCTCCCATGCGGCACCTATTCATCCCACTCCCTTTCCAAGCCCCTTGTAATCATTGATAATTTTACTGTCTCCATAGTTTTGTCTTTTCAAGCACGTCATATTGTTGGAATCATATAGCATGTAGTCTTTTCTGGTTGGCTTCTTTTACTTAGTAATATGCATTTAAGTTTCCTCTATGTCTTCTGTGGCTTCATAGCTCATGCTTTTTAGCACTGAATAATATTCCATTTTATAAATGTAACACAATTTATCCATTTACCTACTGAGGGGCATCTTGTTTGCTTCCAATTTTTGGCAATTATGAATAAACAATCTGTAAACACTCATGCAAAGTTTTTTGTATATACAGAAATTTTCAACTCATTTAGGTAAATACCAAGGAGCACAGCTGCTGGATCATATGGGAAGAATATATTTAGTGTGTTTTTATTTCTGGACTCTATATTCTTTTCAAATAATCTGTTTGTCTATTCTTTTGCCAGTATTACACTGTCTTAATTACTGTATTTTTACAGTAAATGAAGTCTGGTAGCCCTGATCAGGAATCAAACCAGCAACCTCTTGGTGAATGGGTTGACGTCCAACCCATGAGCTAGGTGTAAGCATCAGTTTTTTTGATAGTCACAAAATATCTGGCTAAGGTTTTGATAGAATATCATCGAATCTATGGATCAAGTTGGGAAGAACTAATATCTTGTCAATATTAAGTCTTCCTATCCATGAACATGAAATCTCTCTCAATTAATTGAGTTCTTTGACTTATTTCATTGCATACTACACAGTTTTGCCTGGGCTGCATCAGGATGTACTTTGAGAGTGTTTCAGACTTTGACTTTAAAGATTTCATGGAGCATCCGCTAACCAAGATTCAGCCATCACACTGAAAGGTAAAAAGAAACAGAAAAAATAGAGTATCTATTCTGTGTACAAAGTGGTAGTGATGATTATGATAGAATGTCAGGCTTCAGTGTGGAAATGTTGCTTGCATTTCAGTAAAAATAATGTGCATTTTATTCTGAATGGACATTTAAATGAAGATTTTTTTTTCATATAATAAATATTTTCATAATGCATCCACCTCCTCACATCTTTAAAAATTTTAAACTATAATCATAGAAGCTTCACCTACTTTCTTCTAATTCATAAAACAGTTTCATTATGTATGAAAATGCTTAACATTTAAAAAGCACAAACAAAAAACTTTTCAGAAGTTTATTTTTAATTCCACAGTATCAGAGAAGTAAAACTAGACTAAAAGCCAAGGAATTCTTATTCTTGTTTCAGTTTAGAACAAGTCAGTATCCTGTTTTATGAACTATACCAAGTTACCTAACTTCTCTGAGTATCAGGTTTGTCATCTGCTCAAGAATGGTATTGAACTCAGCCTAAAAATTTTCTTTCAGCTTTATTATTCTGTGAAATATTTCCAAAAATGTATTTTCAGAATTCTACTCTTATAAGCTAGTCCACTTCAAAATGAGGGTTTCACAATGCACATTTGCATAATACCATTATAGTATGAACTAAGAGGAGTCAATTGATATGCTTCAAGAAGATACAGTTTTAATAAAGTAATCATTTAAACAAATGTTTAAAATAGCAATTGTAAAATATCACACATTTGTTATTTCACATTTTTTTTTAGATTTGACATTTTTTCTCATCCTTTTTAAAAAATAGTTTATTTAATTATAGTTGACATACAATATTATATTAATTTCAGTTGTACAACCCAGTCAATAGACATTTATATAACTTACAAAGTGATTGCATTTTATTATTATTTTTGTTTGTCAATAATCTGGTCACAGTGTAGTTGGGTTTTCTACTTTAAGTCTTTTTTTTTTTTTTTTTGCATGATCATTTTATTTTATTTATTTATTTTTTTTTATTAATTTATTTTTGTTACAGATGTTTCTCGTTTTTTTTCCCCATTGACACCCTCCTCCCCATCCCCCCACCCTGTCCCCAGCTTTGTTGTCCATGTCCATCACTTATGCATACATGTGCATAAGTTCTGTGGTTTATCTCTTCCCTCCCCCCCCACCCCTCTCCTGAGGGGTGTCAGTTTATACCCTACTTCCACGTCTCTGGGTCTACCCTGTTCCTCAAACTGTTATGTTCATTATATTCCACAAATAAGTGAGATCATGTGATATTTGTCTTTCTCTGCTTGGCTTGTTTCGCTTAGGATAATACTCTCGAGGTTCCTCCACGTCGTCTCAAAGGATAAGAGATCTTTCTTTCTTACAGCTGCATAGTACTCCATTGTGTATATGTACCACTGCTTTTTTATCCATTCATCCACTGATGGACACTTGGGCTGTTTCCAGATCTTAGCTATTGTAAATAGTGCTGCTATGAACATGGGGGTACATGTATTTTTTCTGATTGGTGTTTCAGGCTTCTTAGGGTATATTCCTAGAAGTGGGATCACTGGGTCAAATGGCAATTCAATTTTTAATTTTTTGAGGTAACACCATAGTGTTTTCCACAGTGGCTGCACCAGTCTGCATTCCCACCAGCAGTGTACTAGAGTTCCCTTTTCTCCACACCCTCGCCAACACTTGTTGTTTGATGCTTTGTTGATGGCGGCCATTCTGACAGGTGTGAGGTGATACCTCATTGTTGTTTTAATTTGCATCTCTCTGATGATTAGTGATGTGGAGCATTTCTTCATATGTCTCTTAGCCATTTGTATGTCCTTTTTGGAGAGGTGTCTATTTAGTTCCTCTGCCCATTTTTTAATTGGGTTCTTTGTCTTCCTTTTGTTGAGTTGTATGAGCACTCTATATATTTTGGAAATTAACCCCTTATCTGATGTGTCATTGGCAATTATGCTCTCCCATAGAGTGGGTTCCCTATATGTTTTGATGGTTGTTTCTTTTGCTGTGCAGAAGCTTTTGAGTTTGATGTAGTCCCATGTGTTCATTTTTCCCTTTGTTTCTGTTGCCTTAGGTGATGTATCAGTGAAGATTCTACTGCGTATGATGTCCGAAATTTTGTTGCCTACATTTTCTTCTAGGATTTTATGGATTCACGAGTCACATTTAAGTCTTTTATCCATTTTGAGTTTATTCTTGTGTGTGGTGTAAGTTGATGGTCTAGTTTCATTTTTTTGCATGTAGCTGTCCAATTTTCCCAACACCATTTATTAAAGAGGCTGTCTTTACTCCATTGTATGCTCTTGCAACCTTTGTCAAATATTAATTAAGCATAATGTCTTGGGTCAATTTCCGGATTCTCTGTTCTGTTCCACTGGTCTATATGCCTGTTCTTGTGCCAGTACCAGGCTGTTTTGATTACAGTGGCTTTGTAGTATAAGCTGATATCCGGTATTGTGATCCCACCTACTTTGTCCTTCTTTTTCAAGATTGCTGTAGCTATTCGGGGTCTTTTTTGGTTCCATATGAACTTTTGAAATATTTGTTCTAGTTCTGTGAAATATGTCACTGGCATTTTGATGGGGATTGCATTGAATCTATAGATTGCTTTGGGTAATATGGACATTTTAATGATGTTAATTCTTCCAATCCATGAACAAGGTATGTGCTTCCACTTTTTTATATCTTCCTCTATTTCTTTTTTCAATGTCCTGTAGTTTTCTGCAAATAGGTCCTTTACTTCTTTGGTTAAGTTTATTCCTAGGTATCTTAATTTTTTTGCCATGATGGTAAATGGTATTGTTTTTTTAGTTTCTCTTTCCGTGAATTTGTCATTGGTGTATGAGAATGCCATTGATTTCTTGATGTTAATTTTGTGTCCTGCTACTTTGCCAAATTCATTTATTAAGTCTAGTAGAATTTTGATGGAGTCTTTAGGGTTTTCTATATATAATATCATATCGTCTGTGAATAATGACAGTTTCACTTCTTCCTTTCCAATTTGGATTCCTTTTATTTTTTCTTCATGTCTGATTGCTGTGGCTAAGACTTCCAGTACTATGTTAAATAAGAGTGGCGAAAGTGGGCATCCCTGTCTTGTTCCTGTTTTAAAGGAAATGTTTTTAGTTTTTGCCCATTGAGTATGATGTTGGCTGTAGCTCTTTCATATATGGGCTTTATTATATCAAGATATGATCTCTCTACTCCCAAATTGCTGAGTGTATTTATCAGAAATGGGTGCTGGATTTTGTCGAATGCTTTTTCAGCATCTATTGATATGATCATGTGGTTTTTATCTTTCATTTTGTTTATGTGGTGTATCACATTTATTGATTTGCGAATGTTGAACCAGCCTTGCATCCCTGGGATGAATCCCACTTGGTCATGGTGAATAATTTTTTTGATGTATTGCTGGATCCGATTTGCTAGTATTTTGTTCAAGATTTTGGCATCTACGTTCATCAGGGATATTGGCCTGTAGTTTTCTTTCTTTGTAGTGTCTTTTTCTGGTTTTGGAATTAGGATTATGCTGGCCTCATAAAACCAGTTTGGAAGTCTTCCTTCTTCTTGAATTTTTTGAAATGGTTTGAGGAGAATGGGTGTTAGTTCTTCTTTGAATGTTCGGTAAAACTCCCCCGTGAAGCCATCTGGGCCTGGGCTTTTGTTTGCTGGGAGAGTCTTGATTACATCTTCAATTTCCTCAGCTGTTATTGGTCTGTTCAAGTTTTCTATCTCTTCCCGGTCCAGTTTTGGGAGATTATGTGTTTCTAGAAATTTGTCCATTTCCCTTAGATTGTTGAATTTGTTGCCATATAAATGTTCATAGTATTTGCTAATGATCCTTTGTATTTCTGTGGTGTCAGTTGTTACTTCTCCTCTTTCATTTCTGATTTTGTGTATTTGGGTTCTCTCTCTTTGTTTCTTGGTGAGTCTAGCTAAGGGTCCATCAATCTTGTTTATCTTTTCAAAAAACCAGCTCTTTGTTTCATTGATCCTTTGAATTGTTTCTCTGGTCTCTATGTCATTTATTTCTGCTCTGATCTTTACTATTTCCTTCCTTCTACTTGCTCTGGGGTTTTCTTTTTGTTTGCTTTCTAGTTCTTTAAGTTGTGAGGTTAGATAGTCTATTAGAAATTTTTGTTGTTTCTTGAGGTAGGCCTGTAGTGCTATGAACTTCCCTCTCAGAACTGCTTTCGCTGCATCCCATAGATTTTGTGTTGTTGTGTGTTCATTTTCGTTGGTTTCCAGGAAGTTTTTAATTTCTTCCTTGATCTCCTCGGTAACCCATTCATTGTTTAATAACATGCTATTTAGCCTCCATGTATTCAAATGTCTTTGCATGTTCTTTTTGCAATTTATTTCTAGTTTCATGCCATTGTGATCTGAGAAGATGCTTGATATGATTTCAATCTTCTTGAACTTGTAGAGACTTCGTTTGTGTCCTAACATGTGGTCTATCATTGAGAATGTCCCATGTGCACTTGAGAAGATTGTGAATTCTATAGTTTTGGGGTGTAATTCTCTGTAAATATCTATTAAATCCATTTGGTCTAGTGCTTCGTTTAGAGTCTCTGTGTCCTTGTTAATTTTTTGTCTAGAGGATCTATCCAGTGATGTCAGCGGGGTGTTGAAGTCCCCTGTTATGATTGTATTGCTGTCAATTTCTCCTTTGAAGTCCTCCAGAAGATTTTTAATATATTTTGGTGCTCCTATATTCAGTGCATATATGTTTACCAAGGTTATATCTTCCTGTTGGATAGTTCCTTTCAATATTATGTAGTGACCTTCTTTGTCTCTAGTAATGGCTTTCGTTTTGAAATCTATTTTATCAGATATGAGTATTGCTACCCCAGCTTTTTTTCCTTTCCATTTGCTTGGAAGATTTTTTTCCATCCCTTCACTTTCAGCCTATGTGAGTCTTTTGTTGTGAGGTGGGTCTCTTGTAAACAGCATATATATGGGTTATGCTTTATTATCCATTCCGCTACTCTGTGTCTTTTTATCGGAGCATTCAAACCATTTACATTTAAGGTGATTATTGATATGTACTTATTTATTGCCATTTTTGTTCAGTGTGGTTCTACTTTCCTTCCTATTTCTTCTACTAATTACAGCAGTCCTTTTAACATTTCTTGCAGTGCTGGTTTGGTGCTAATGTATTCCCTTAGCCTTTTTTTGTCTGAGAAGCTCTTTATTTGACCTTCTATTTTAAATGACAGCCTTGCTGGGTTGAGTAGTCTTGGATTCAGATCCTTGTTTTTCATGACCTTGATTACTTCATGCCATTCCCTTCTGGCCTGTAGTGTTTCTGTTGAGAAGTCAGCTGATAGCCTGATGGGGGTTCCTTTGTAGGTAACCTGTTGCTTTTCTCTTGCTGCCTTGAGGATTCTCTCTCTGTTTTTAATTTTTGGCATTTTAATTACTATGTGTCTTGGTGTGGGCCTGTTTGGGTTCTTCTTACTTGGGACTCTCTGTGCTTCTTGAACTTGAATACCTACTTTCTTCACCAAATTAGGGAAGTTTTCTGTCATTATTTCTTCAAATATATTCTCTAATCCTTGCTCATTTTCTTCTTCTTCAGGGACTCCAATTATGCGAATATTATTACGTTTCCAGTTGTCCCACAATTCTCTTAAGCTGTCTTCCTGTTTTTTCATTGTTTTTTCCTTTTGGTTTTCTGATTGGTTGATTTTTTCTACCCTGTCTTCTAATTCACTGATCCGGTCCTCAGCTTCCTCTACTCTGCTGTTTAGTCCTTCCAATGTGTTCTTCATTTCTGCTATGTCATTCTTCATTTCTTCTTGCTGCTTCTTCATTTCTTCTTGCTGCTTCTTCATTTCCACTTGGTTGGTTTTCAGTGTTTCTATGTCTTTGCTCATGGTGTGGATGTCTTTACTCAAGGTGTTGGTGTCCTTACTCATGCTGTTGAGCTTCCTCAAGATCATGGCTCTGAATTCTAGCTCTGTTAACTTGCTTAACTCCGTTTCATTTATCTCATCTTCGGTAGAGGTCTCTTGTTCTTTCATTTGGGCTCTGTTTTGTTTTGTTTCCCCATTTTGGCTATCTCAGTGGTTTTTGGAGCCTGCCAAATTATCCTGTGGATGTTGGTGTTCTGTTGTTTGTGGCTCCCTGTACTGGGTTTGGATGAGCGTGGGAGGACCCACGTTAAACAGCACCCTGGAGTCTTACTTTCCAGGGTATATTTGCAAGCCCAGCAAAGGTTAAGTTGTCCTCTAGCTTTTTGGCTAGAGGCTATTAGTTGTGGTTGCTTGAAGAGCTTTGGGTTTTCAGTTGAATGAAAACCTCCCTCAGGTGTTCAGTGTGAGAGGATTTCCAGGGGGTAGGGCAGATGCTAGTAGTTAATGAGCCTCAGTTTGCATTTCAATGTCCCACTAGGGTGTGAATGGATCTCCGAGGGAGGGGCTGCCACCTCTTCCCAGAGCCCTGGGATGGAGTAAGACGACCAGGCCACAGTCCTGGGTGGCCGCAACTCAGCAAAACTCTGAGCACCCTCCAAATCCCAGGTGTCCCCACACAGTTCCAGTCCAGTCCGCCCTCCCTCTGCCGGAGCCCAGGTGAGTGGCTGCGGCTATTTTAGCGCTCTGTCCCGGCTCTGTGCGGTGGAGCTGGCGCGGGCTTTAGCGCTCTGCCCCGGCTCTGCGCGGTGGAGCTGGTGCAGGCTTTAGCGCTCTGCCCCGGCTCTGCGTGGTGGAGCTGGCGCGGGCTTTAACCCCGAGGGCGGGCGCCGCTCCCGGCTAAGGCCACTGCTGTCAGTGGGCTCCCAGCCCCCCTCTCACGCCTCCGCAATCCTACCAGGATCGAGTCAGTGTTCCTGGTTGTATGGTCCTCGCAAGCTGCTTTTCTGTTGCTTTTTCCCGACGATTTGTCTTTATTTTAGTTGTAATTCCAGTTTGGTCCTGGGAGATGGTCTGTGTAGCTTCCATTCACTCCGCCGCCATTTTCGGACTCCTCTACTTTAAGTCTTACAAAGTTCCAATCAAAGTGTTAGCTGGGACTTCAGCATCATCCCAGGTTCAACTAAGAAAGAATCTTCTTCTAAGCATTGATCCTTCAGACTGAGGGCCTCCGTTTTTTGATGGCTGTTAGTTGGAGGCCAAGCTCAGATCCTTGTCATGTAGCCCTTTCCAAAATGTCTTTTTGCTTCGTGAAAAGCATCCAGGTAGATAGCTTCCTCACAATATGGTGCTGCATCTTATATATCATAAACACACACACTTGATCATGTATAATCTGTCAGTCTATTAATCAGAACCAAGCCTTAACCATAACCAAGAGGAAGAAATCATAGAAGGACATGGCCACAGGAAGCAAAGATCAGGGAGCCATCCTAGAGTCTGTCTACCACACTTGGTATGCAGAAAGAAGATTATAAGATAAGTTTTGGTTATATTGAATCATTCTGTATGTGTCTAAAAAATCCAGGGACATACTTACTTGATGCTATATATTTGTTGGTACCACTCATTTAAATGTAAAGGATATTAATGCCTAGGGAGAGAATATGTAATGAGAAGATTAAAAAAGCTCGGAAATAAACTTAGAATAACTCTAGCAGTTACTGGTTAGGTAAGGAAAGATGACCCTACAAAGAAGTTGAAGAGCTAGAAATAAAGTAAAGATGGAAAGCAGGAAGACTCTATTATCTGGAAGCCAAGAGAAAGAAAATTTCAAGTAGGAGGAAATTCGCACTTTTCCTTACTTCTTAAATACAATGAAAAATCCAAATGTAAATTTAAAAATTAATCTCAATATTTATCAAAACAAAGAAGATGCTGTAACTGACAGATTTGAAAACACAAGTTAGAACTGCAGAAAATATCTGAGATAAGCCTAGGGTCATATGGAACAAGGAAAACCAGAAGCATCAAGAGGTTAGAAAGATCCAGAAGTAAAGAAAATTACAAAATTGCCAGGGTAAAAATCCCAATAATTATTATTAACAATAAACACATTAAATTATATGCAATGCTTAAGTGGGATCTATACCAAGGACTAGCAAAATTTAATCTTAATAATTTATTACTATCACTTTCTGTTTTCATATATATAAAGGGAGAATTATGGTCATTTACAAGACATTGAAAAAATAAGATCAATGTTTCAACTACCACCACTATTATTTCACGTTGTTTCTAGGTTTAGCTAAAAAAAAGTAAGAAGTAAGACTATCATTATTTACCCAAGATACAATTAATATATGTAACATAATATAATTATACAGTAAATCCTCACTTAATGTCATTGATAGGATCTTGGAATTTTGGCAAAATGACATAATAAAACTAATTTTACCATAGGCTTAATTGATATAAACAAGAGTTAAGGTCCTATGGCATCTCATCAATGTTGTAATGAAATGACATTCAACGACTTGCTGTATATGATATACTAATTATGCAATACTAATACAATACTAATTAGATATATCAATATAACATTAATACAATCAATATTCTATAATTACATTTTGTTATTATAATTATAATGCGATCATAATTATGTCCCTAATTAAATGGTATTGATTATAGCTATTAATATATAAAAGAAATTCTAGCCTGGCCAGTGTGGTTCAGTGGGTTGAGTGTCTTCCCATGGACTGAGAGGTCCCAGTTTGATTCCTGGTCAGGCATAGGCTTGATCTCCAGTGGGGGGTGCTTGTGGTGGGGCAGACGATTGATGTTTCTCCCTCACATTGATGTTTCTATCTCTCTCTCCCTTCCTCTCGCTCTAAAAAAAAAAAATCAATAAAAATATATTTTGAAAGAAAGAAATTCTAAAAAAGAGAAACTGCCATAAACCACAAGATAATTAAAAAAACTAGAAGATCAGGGGATAAAACTCACCTTTTAGATATAGTAGTATTAAATAACTTGGGATAATTTTATCTTGCTCTGTGATATGATTTACAAATCTTAATATATTGAAAGTGTCTATCAGTTGTGAGAAATAGATCAACATAAATCTAGTAGAAAAATGGGCAAAGCATATGAAAAAATGCAACAAGAAATAGAAAGGACTTTTTTTTTTTTTTTCAAAAGGACTCTTAAACCAGTGGAAAGACAACATACTCAAGTATGTTCAGGTGTACTCAGATTTAAAAAAAATTCATATTAAAATGTCACTGAGCCAGGCTGGTGTGGCTCACTGGTTGAGCGTCGACCCATGCACCAAGAGGTCACTGGTTTGATTCCTGGTCAGGGCACATGCCCAGTTTGTGGGCCCGATCCCCAGAGAGGGGCATGCAGGAGGCGGCCAATCGATGTTCTCTCTCATTAATGTTTCTGTCTCTCTCTCTCTCCCTCTCCCTTCCTCTCTCTC
Source organism: Tadarida brasiliensis (assembly GCA_030848825.1). NCBI lineage: Eukaryota > Metazoa > Chordata > Mammalia > Chiroptera > Molossidae > Tadarida > Tadarida brasiliensis. Next base: position 29,807,421 of record CM061267.1, on the reverse strand, counting down.
TAAAATCAATCAATAAATAAAATATTTTTTAAATTGTTACTGAGATCATATTTCTCACCTATCAGATTGAAGAAAAACAAAATAACTGGCCTCACTTTTTGTTCTCCAGAATGTGTTATTAGTATTATGTGTTTGGTGTAACTCCTAAAGGTGGCAATTTGGCAATATCTATCAAAATTATGACTGTACTAATTTTCACTAGGGAATTTCATTTTGGTAAAATAATGACTCAGATATACCCACACAGATGCAAAATAATGTATTGTCTGTAGTAGTAGTATTTTAGAAACAGCGTAATATTTAACTCTAGAAATAGATTAAATCAACTATGTTATATCTGTAGAACAGAATCCTGTATAGCTATAAAAAAAAGAAAAAAAGGAAAAAAAAAAACAAACAAACAAGAAAGCTATCTATGTATTGATTTGGAAAGACTTCCAGGGTATTCTATTGTGTCAAAGGGCGAGAAGTTTGTATATCCTACTCTGTATATTGCTATGCTAATCTTTGTGAAAAAAGGAAACATCACATTTGTATACACTAGTCTACTATGCATAATGAAACTGTAGAAGTATAAACTAAACACTGTTGATATTGAATATCCAGGCAGGGAAGGGTGTGAGGTTGGCTGCAGCACACTGTTCACTTCATACTTGGTTATACATTGTGATGTTTGTTAATGCATTACCTATTCATATTCATATAAAAAACTGGAATTGTGACAATAAATGGGGTCATTAATGATGTTGAATAGGGCTGAAAATAAAGTACATTGAGGACTGAGGAGAGTCATATATTTTTACTCTCACTGATGACCTTAGTAAGAGCTGATTTTAATTTATTGTACAATAAACTTTGATAATTTCTGCATTAATAAAACTCAAATAATAGTTTCATTCAATGTTTTCCAATTTGATCATTGAATAATTATTCAAATATTACACATTAATAACCAAGTAAACGTGTGTTCTTTGGACTATAGCTTGGAAAAATACTGTTCTATGACTGAAACTTTCAAGAATTTTGTCAGTCAATAACAATTACTGTCTTAAAAGTTCATTGTCTAGTGGACATGCAAGGCTATGTTTTCAACAATTTAATTTTAAGTGCTTCCAAAAGAGTAGCATAAATAATTATAACAATTGTAAAAATGGTTTGCAGTAAAATAAGGAAATGAAAATTTTAATATGGGTAAGTTTGAAATTTCTTCAAGCTGAACTAGCAAACTTAATCCTTTGAATAACCTGCATTTTAATTTGGCATGAGATAATTTCAAGCTGTGTAATGAAACCAATGAGGCTGCTACAAGGGTGTAAAGCAATAATCAACATATATTTTATTGTTGGAAAATGTATTAAGTCCAAGAATGAGGTGAACTAAGACAGCTTTTTTGTTTGTTTGAGAAAGAAGGATGGCATATATTCATACTGCTTTCCTGAAAGAAAGAAAGAAAGAAAGAAAGAAAGAAAGAAAGAAAGAAAGAAAGAAAGAAAGAAGGAAGGAAGGAAGGAAGGAAGGAAGGAAGGAAGGAAGGAAGGAAGGAAGGAAGGAAAGAAAGAAAGAAAGAAAGAAAGAAAGAAAGAAAGAAAGAAAGAAAGAAAGAAAGAAAGAAAGAAAGAAAGAAAGAGGAAGGAAGGAAGGAAGGAAGGAAGGAAGGAAGGAAGGAAGGAAGGAAGGAAGGAAGGAAGGAAGGAAGGAAGGAAACAAAAACCAGCATTCTAACTATGCACAGTGCCTGGGAGAATTAAAAATCATTTATTTTCAAACAAATGTTGAACCCTGAGAATCGCTCAATGTGATGATATTAAAACAAAAATATTTTTTCTGCCTACTAAATGGACATACACATACACTCATATACATTGAGCACATATCTCCAACCAATGTCAAAACAGCAGGGCTTTCTCCAAAGCAGCTATGATCCATAGCAGTAAATATAAATATCTGTTAGCATAATGTGTCTGGCAGCTGAAAATGAGTTCAAATTTATCCAACTGGTGTGCAATATCAGAAAAATTGATGATTCTCATATGAATGCATTAGAGTGGCTCCCCCACTGCCCACAGTTTAGAAGCTGAATGAAAAGAGTTACTTTAGATATTGGGGGTTTTTCTGAAAATGACAATAGCAACAAACTACTTAAAACAGCTCTTTGTACCACTCTGCTAAGATGATGGGTGAAGTATAGTCAATCAACACATGGCTATTTGTACATTTATTCATCAATTCATCCAACCACCCAGCTACCTAATTATACACCTATTTACTGATTTCTTACAATTTATGACTGAATGTAATATAGTCTCAGCACTGGGAATATCTGGTGGAAAGAAGAGATTGGTTATTCACATTACTAAATATTCTTAGCACAGGAGCTAAAAGGAAGTGCATTATGGTGGTGGTGGTAGGGTATCAAACTCAATTCGGGGATCAGGGAAGGTTTCTCACAGTGGTGACATCTGAGCTCAGTCTGACTAGATTGACTGGGAGTCAGTGAGTTGAAAAAGGCATATAAAACCATTTCATGGACATGTGCAACAGCATAGAAGAAATAAACTCCTGTCAGTTGTGTAAAACAAAGGAAAACCGACCCATTATTACTCAAGAAAGAGAGGATCAAGACATGAGTGTAGATAGTAGATAGAAGTCGATAAAAGGTGCATTTGAGTTTGAAGTTTTAAAAATAATTGTGAATTTTTACAGGACTACAAAAGAAAAAAAATAAGAAAAGTAACAGAAATGTTCTGGGAAAAACAAACAAACAAAAAAAACTTATACCCATAGTACTTGAAGCATTTTGAATCAAATGCTGTACCTAAATGTGTACATTACTGTTTTCTCAGTCGAAACAAGGCAAAAAGTGTCCATTTCCTTTATTTGTTTAAATGATGCTTTAAGATTAAGATGGCAAAGCAAATTATATTGCATGTGTGCAAATGAGAGTCTGGCCAGAAAAAGCCTGGATAATAAGCTGTGGTGGAGACAAGTCATAGTACATTTGAGAGAATGTCTCTCATTTAATTTTGGCAAAAAAGAACATAAAGGTTTTATCAGTCTCTTTTAAGATTAGAAGATGTTATTACTTTTTGTATTAGGATATCATAGTACTCAGTTTCATGATGTTCCATGGATATGCTGATTTCTACTGTTTTTCTTGGAAACAAAAATTATGCCACTAAATTTAGAGATTTTCTAACATTTAAGTCATTGTTACATCATACTAATTTGTAGCTACCCATCAGTGTTGTTATTTTAACTAATCTGCCAATCTCACTGTACCTAATCCCTAATCAATAGATTAAGAATATTAATTAAAATACATTTTCAAGTATCCTATAGTTTGCTAGAAGTCATTAAGTCTCTCAACACAATTGGTAAGGATGAGGAGAAATTAAATAACCAAATAGCTTTGCTACATAGATTTGTGACTTACACTTAAATATGCTGTAATTTCTTCATACTTTTCTTTGCCACCAATTATCTACAGGGTTAAGTCTTTGTAATTAAAGTGATAATCTTCTAAGTTTTGAATCCATATTCTATGATTTTTGTCCACTTCTCACACAAACTGCCTCTTTTAAATATGGATCTGAAATGTTTTTAAGATAAAATTTATTTTTATTTTGGAAGACCTGGAAAAATCAATGTTTTAAGAACATGTTAAAAAAATCAAATCACCAACTTAGAGGAAGTTAATAAACATTTTAATGAAGCATCTGAGTAGAATCAAAGAAAATTAAGTATCACAATTTGGAAATAAAAATAAAGTATGACTTCTGAATTATAAAAAACAACAACATAGGAATAATCCATCAAAACCATTTTCCAAAAGCATAAGATATAAGTGCTTTCAAGAAAAATTACTCTTCCATTTCCCTATTTTTCTATGTCAAAAAGTATCTTAAATAGGGTCTAACTCAAGTTCAGGACCATTTGACTACTGTATCATTTTAATATATTGAATAAATAGAAAGCCTAGCAATTCACAGAAAGAGTGGATATTAGTAATGTCACACAAGATTTACCAGTTTGCAATGGAACTTAGAGTGTATCAAACACAAATGAATTTCCATATTGAGTACATGCAATTTTTTGATTAAAAGAATACTGAGAGCACTTCTGATAAATCACTTACTTGTTGGCTTTCCCACTTCTTTTGGACTAGTAGCTAGTGATTTCAATTAATTGTATAATTCTTAAAAAGGATCAAAGTTTTGCCACCTTAAAACAGTCTTTTGCAATATTGATTTTAAGCTGAATATTAAGAAACAAAAAACTCAGAAAGAACCTCTGAACTTTTCCATTTTCTACCCAAGAGATTCAGATGAAAAAACCTGCCTCAGGCAGGGAATCTAAGCATAATACTCTTACCATTAGAGAGTAGGGATCCAAGCCGGGGGCCTATTAACTGTATCACCTTCTAAGTCTCTGTCCCATTGTTTCTGAGTTGCCAAGCAAAAATTTACCTGCAATATGTTCCCCTCTTTCTTAACCACCTGTAATTACACAGTTTAATTTAAAATATAAGATCTCTTTCCCACCTTTTCTCCTTTGTCCAAAATGACATATATACCCAATTTTGCTTCACCATCCCTGGAATTTTCAGGGTTATGTGAATTTTCTATATGTGCATATGAAAATTTTTATTTTCTCCTGTTAATTTGATTATTAGCCCAGCTAGAAGAACTTGGGAGGTGGGAGGAAAATATATAAATTTTTTTGTTGTTAATCCTCACCTGAGGCTTGTCTTCATATTTAGTTATTTATAGATATCATATAGGTGGGGTTCATTTTTTATCCATTATGATGATTTCTTTCATTCAGTATGATTAGTTGTATCCCAAGTTATTTCTTGTTTCATATGTTCATTTTTTTTCTTTTTTTGGCCTGGTTTTGTATTATTGGATATTTTAATAATTTATTAAGCTCTATCATGGGATTAATTCCTCTTTTCAAGTCTTTTCAGTGGTTTCTCTATAATTTAATATATTATATAGAAATTTTGTTAAAATGCATATTTTGATACAGTAGGTCTCTGGTGGGGCTCAGGAGAACCAGGTGCTGCAGATTATATTTTGAGTAGCATGATACTTGAGACTAATTTGAAAGAGAGAAATTATACACAATTATATTTTATTTCATATTAAATGTATGGCTTGGTAGTACATAGGAAAACTCTAGTCTCTGAACCCTTGTCCATATGGGTATAAATAGTGTTCTCCACTTCAGAGAGTTACTAGAGAAATAATTATTTTAAAGTGCTTAAGACAGTGTGTGACACATGATGTGTGAAGGATTTATGTTAGATAGTACTAGACAGATTTCTTGAATTGAGTCTTAATGATAATGTTATGACTCAATCACTATTTTAGGTTTTATAAATTATTCAAAATAGAAATTATTCATAATCACCATTCTAAGGGTAGGGAAACTAAATGATTTAAGGATTAGGATTAGAGACTGTGCTCAAGCTCGCACAGCTAATAATTGGGAGAACAGGGATTCAAATCCAGGGAGTTTCACACAAGGACCAAAATCCTGAGCTAATACACAGGGTTGAATTGTCAAATAAAACAATTTGAGATCATGTGCAGAATCAAGGTCTACTAAAATAATATCAAGGCTACAGGCAATCAAAGGCTCAGAGGAAACAAACAGATATAGAATTTTCCCTAAATTTTCTCCTCATTGGACACAGCCCTTTGTTCCAGAAACGCGTCTCTAGGAAAGATTCCAAAGAGCACGTCATATATGGGGAACATCTAAATTATCAACTACATAACTTATGCCTCACAGATTTGGGTTCTATTTACTACAAGTAATCTTTAATCAGGGGAATATTGCTAGATGCATTACTGATATGGTCTATTCTTCCTGGGAAATACCAGTTTATTTATTTGGGGAATTAAGTTGACAAGGATATTATCTCAGGCCACCTTCCTTTATTCCTTGGTTCCCCTAAGCAAGAAGTGACTGGGCTATAGGCCAGCTGCTTTCACTCTTTCCTCCAAGTCCTTAAGAACTAGGAAATAATAGCCCTTCAAGAACTAGGATGTTGCACCTAGTATACATAGACATAAAAGAGACACAAATAATACAATTAGAATTCTTTTTTTATAGCAGCATTGGAGCTTGTTCATTTTTCTGCAAGGTACTCACTTACAGGGAGGGTAAGATAGGGAGTAGGTCATAGATTATGTGATGGATAGTATTTACAATGGCACAATAACTAGAGCAGAGAGCAAGAGACAAAATGGGGGCTCAAAAGGGCAAGCAAGATGTCACATAAAAGGCAAGGAGGACATCTGAGAAAAGGGTTCATCAGAAGCCAGCAATAATTCCCACAATAGTATTAAAAACTGGAGTAGGGCTTTGGCTCATGTAAAGACTTTCCAATAAATTTCAATAAGGAAGAGACCAATCCCATGGCCCTTGCCTAGTCTTAGAGATTGAAACTACTAACTGCAGCAGCTGCCTAGGAGAAAGGCACCCAGGCTGGAGTAAAGAAAAGCTGAAGGCCTAAACAAAATTGAACCCATAGGCTCTGTGAGAAGGACAAGGGGGACTTTCTTGATCAAACAGGTTTGCAAAATTTTTAATGGTAAAGGCTTTCCATAATTCTATTACCATTATTTCATTTCCTTAAATATTATCATTTGCCTACGATTTTGGCACAATCCATTCTGTTTCCTATTTTTCCCTTTCTTTACCCAGTGTTTTGGTGTTCATGCTCACTTGCGTGAGCAGAACTGTGCACTCACTCAGGATTAATTCAGCACTATCAAGTTGAAGTACACAACACATGGGGAAATTGCTCTTTCATGAAGTGGTTAATTAAAATTTAAGTTGATTACATCAGTACATTTTACATTATAATCTACAATCTCAAAGAAGGTGAAACATTGTGTTCCTCGTGTGTTCTGATATGATGAAAAATGAATAAAGTAGGATTGATTTTATTTTTAAATATGTATTGATTTTTTAGAGAAATAGAAACATCAATGTGAGAGATAATATGGATCAACTGCCTCCTGCACGCCCCATACTGGGGGTTGAGCCCACAACCATGGCATGTGCCCTGACAGGGAATCAAACTGGGACCTCTCAGTCCATGGAATGACACTCAATCCACTGAGCCACACCAGCCAGGCAGTAGGATTGATTTTAAAGGCTAAGTGTGACTGGGGATTATTAAGAACCAGCACCAGGAAGAGATACTTTTTGTTTTCTTGAAATTGAAGAAGAGTGAAATTTAGCATTTCTAGGAATTTTGAAACGTACAGATTAATAAAAATTGTTTACCAAAAGTTGACAAGGCTTTCTCTCAAAACAGCTTTCACAAAATCAGTAGCAAATCCAATCAGAAAATATACAGGATGATGCTGGCTTTATCAAATAAATCACCGTCTCAATTCTACTAGGTAATGAAAACAACAAAAACAAATATTTGCTATGGATTACACTGTGTTGCTTTGCAGATTATTTGGCAGTTGGTTATAAATAGACTATTAGCTTGCCAGGTTGTTTCTTTGTTTACTCTGTGAGACCATTACCCAGGAGATATTTGAACACTTGATTCTTGTAAAGTTGTTACAATTGATTGCATTTTTTGGATAGTTTTTGAAAGTTGAAAATGTCTAAGAATGGTGTGTTTTCACTGCATCTCATCCATTCTCCTGTGACTTGGCTTATTAAATATCCCATGTAGTCCATGGTTATTCTTTGTAATCCAGGCATTTTTACCAATGACATCTTTTCTCTTCTGCAGTCAGTCTTACTCTGTCTGCTACTAGACTAAGGAACAACAAACAGTTCTGATAGCAACTATAATCATGTGTTGCCTACAGACTTCCATGAAACAAAAATATGTTAGAGGCAAAAGAAAGTCTAGAGATGGTATTGGCAAACTTTTACTAAAAAGGGTGAGATATTATGTATTTTAGGCTTTTCTGACCAAATGGTTACTACTGCTCTATTGTAACTACTCATCTCTGCTGTTGAAATATGAAAGCATCCATAGACACTATGTAAGAACATTGGTATGGCTGTATTCCAAATAGAAGTATATTTAAAAAATAAGCAGTGGCCCAGTTTGGCTCAAATGTAACATTTTTTCCAGCTCCTGGTCAATAAGTTGCTTCTTACTTTTCAGATTCTGCTGGGTTTTATTAGTTTCTAAATATTCCAACATGTGCTTCTTTTACTGGCATATATCTTCAGAAAGCTTCTGTTACATTTTATTTTCTGTCTTTTAAGGTACAGGATTTGAAAAATAAAATTTCAGTGGTAGACCAAAAGGAAAACGTTTTTGCTTAGGGGACTTAAGCTGAAATCATGATGCCTGATGCAGAAATTTTCCCAGATCTTTGTAGAGAGGACTGTGAAAACTTTTCATCAAATAAAGAATCTTCTTTTTATTTTGAGCTGCTCCAACTACATGCATTGTCAGTGATTGCACTAGGAACCATAATTAATAGGGACTGTGAGCAAACTTTACTTATTTTAGAGAAGTACTCAAGAAAAAGTTACAACCGGTGTTGCATAATTGACTAGAGAAAGAAGAAATGTTATTGTTCCTGAAAAGAGCCTGAGGAAGAGTCATAAAACCTTGGAATGCTCTACTACCAGCAATAATGCCGGGAGACCTGGGCTTCACATCAGAATCACCAGGGAGGCTGGATAAGAGCAAAGATCTGTAAGACTCAAGATTTCAGAACAGAGACCAGGAAGCCCTGATCTATAAGTGATTCTGATGCAGCTGCTGTGTGGCCAGATTTTTCAAAATCACTGTCAAATTATCTATTCCAAGCCCCTCATAATCCAGATGAGAATATTAAAACCGAGAGACTAACTCTTTGCCCTCATCTCCAAGCTGCTCTGTGTTGATCCAAACCCTTTTCTTCTGACCTGGGCTCTCTCCACTCCATGGACTGTTTTCCTACCATCGTGACAGTCTTGTTCACAGCATCTTCATAGCCATGATGTGAGCCAGGTTTGTCTAAGCTTCTTTTCTGTGTGTTTCCACCCTCCTCTACCTTCCTACTCAGGTTCCTTCCTTCCTCATCTACAGGCCCAGCACTCTCAATGCCACTGCCACTACAGTATCAATGCATTCCATTGTTTCAGTCTATATTCTCTACATATTTTCAATGTCATAAGCTCTAGTTCAAATAAATGATCGATACTTTTCAACATCATTGTTTATATTAGTCTGCATGCAAGCAGAAGATTTCTGAATCAGGGAGAGATTATTACTTACTCATTTACAATAATAACCATGCCTCAATTCTTTTCCTTTCTGGGATGATGTGGTGAGAATGGGATGGACAGTTCTGTATGTGACCAAGAGGGGATTTTTTTTACACAAGGGAGCAGAACCCTGAAATTAAGAATCTGGGAGATTATATATTAGATGTCTAACTGCCACCTGGAGAAAAAAGAACCAATGTTCCCAATGCAAACAAATTATTTTGGAAAGAGAAGGGGAAAGCCCCAGAGTTCTAGTCTATATAATGTAAATAAACATCTCCAGAGAAGAGATAAAATAAGCAATTCTGGGTTTATAAGTCTTAACATGTTTCCCTTTGTCCAAGTTTTGTTGGCAATTAAAATGTAAACAGACATCTATGGGAAGGTAAATCTTTCTGGTGTTCTCAGGACCATCTAATCACCCTTTTAACCTACCTCTCAAGTGTCTTTGCTCAGAAAGTCCTAACTTCAGAAGTGTGAAAATATTTTCTTTACATTCTCATGATTATTGAAATCATCATATCCTTGAACTCAAATAGATGAGAGGGTATATGGTATTTAGGGGTAACAGAGATGTTCTCCTGACCTCTTTATGGCACCTGCCCACACAGATTTTGTTTAGAGCAGAGCATCTCCATTTAGATTTTACCCTCCCCAAATGGGCAGATTTGACTTATTAATACTGTTTACCAGTCACTTCCTCATTAATTAATTTTCATCCTAAGATCTTTATCAAATGACCACCATGTGGCAGCAACTATGATTCTCTGTTATATACTAGTGGCACAAAAAAATATATTAAATAACATTTTTGAATTTGTGTTATTCTTGAACTAATTGAAAAGGAGAAAGAATATGTGAGGGAAAGAGAAAGAAAACAGACAAGAAAGAAGAGGACCCCAGATGTATTAAAAACTACTAACCCAACAGGATGTATTCTGTAGATACCCACCTGATATATCTCACTAATTTGGATTACTTAACCCCCACTAACATCCTAAGAAGTGCACATTATATACTTGAAGAAACAAGTTTAAAGAAGTAATGTAACTAACTAGCTGGTCAGTGGCACATATCCCCACCATGTTACAAGAAAAAAGACTGCTTCCTTAGACATCAATGGTGTCCTATACACATAACATAAATGTAGAATTACCAGATGCTTTGGTTAGCAATGTAGGTGTTTTGGGGCACAAAATACAAAATAACTAGCTCTGCTGGGGACACAGTGGAGACATGCCTTTTGAGAAAATAGAAAGAATGCCCTGAATACCAAAGGTCAGCTAGACTATGCTGAGAACCAAATAGCAAGACTGAATTCATCTCAATTCCTTTAGCCCATCATTCATTCATCAAATACTTATTTCATAAGTCTGGATTCAGCTACTATGCTAGGTGCTGGGAATGAAGGGGTAGAAAAGATACACATAATCCTTGCCCTTATGGAATTTGTATTATGTAGTCAGTCCATAAAAGCATATAATATATGCTTTTTGATATTTGCTACAAAAGAAAGATTAAAGGATACTGTGGAAAAATGGGACCCTAGTTCATTCTAATGAGATCAAGAAAAATTTCTGCAAAGGAAGCAAAACCTGAATCTTGAGGGACAAACAAGAGTTAGTCAGGTAGAGGGGACTGGAGGGGTTGATGGGAAAGGATGTATCAGGAAAAAAGAAGAACAAGAGATTGTTAAAGGGAGTAATAGAAAGCAAATGTAATGGTTTTGATGGAAACGGACACAGACTTAGTACAATATTTTTACAGCTATAAATAAAATATTTGAATCTCAATAATCCACAATAATAATATTCATTACACTTACAAGGGACTTTATGTGCCAAGTAGTGTACTACATGCTTCATATATCATTGCTATTCACAACTATCCTATGAAGAACATATATTAGAATTAAAAAATTCCACTTATCATCATCAGCATTATCCATGACTCAACAATACTTTTAATAAATAATTTAAAAAATATTTCAGAGGAGTCCGGACGGTGTGGCTGAGTGGTTGAGCATCAACTCATGCACCAAGAGGTCGCCAGTTCAATTCCTGGTCAGGACACATGCCCAGGTTGTGGGCCTGATCCCCAGTGGGGGGCATGCAGGAGGCACACATTTGATGTTCTCTCTCATCGATGTTTCTATCTCTCTCTCCCTCTCACTTCCTCTCTCTCTAAAATCAATAAAAAAAAATATTTCAGAGGAAAAAAGAACAAACAGGCTGAGTGAAGAAAAGAGAAGTAGTATTAATGACAACAAGTTACAAATACAGTTGACGCTTGAATAATGTGGGGGTTAGGGGCACCAGTCCTCTCTCCTCAGTCAAAAATCCATACATAACTTTTAACTCCCCCATAACTTTACTACTAATAGCCTACTGTTAATCAGAAGTCTTAGTGATAACACAGTCAATTAATACATATTTTTATCTTACATGTATTATAATACTGTATTCTTAAAGTAAGCTAGAGGAAAGAAAATGCTATAAAGAAAATCATAAAGAAGAAAAAATACATTTACAGCACTGTATGTATTTATTGAAAAAGTCTGCATATAAGTGGACCTGTGTGATTCAATTTGTGTTGTTCAAGGGTCAACTGTATAAATACTTGAATGAGTTTCTCCTGCCATTATATCATCATAGGGTATTTTACTATTTAATGGAAAAAATAAATATCCTACTGGAAGCCAGGACATCTGGATTCTCATTTTTAATCACTCATCTAACTAGATCACTCAAACTCTCTGTACTTTATCCTTTAATTTATTTAATTGTAACTACTCCTTTTATCTATCTCAATAATTATTTTCTTTTTAATGCAGCTTTCAGTTTTTTATTCTTATCATCACATTACATCTGAATTATGGCAATGACTTCCCAAGTACTTTTCCTCTCGTATTCTTCTACTCTATTAGAATAACATCCTAAGTATTGCTTTCACCAAGTAGTTTTATATTTTAAAATCCTATAATTCACTCTTACTGCCTGTAAAGTTATTTTTCAAAGCCCTGCTTGTATCCAAGATTTTCCCTCCGACTCAGTTAATTCCTACCATCATTCCTACCAAAAATAAAGTCTCTGCATTAGCCAGAATGTTCCATAACAGAACCGATTACTCACCTTCAATGCAATGGTCTCTCACTGCACTCAGACTCTCTCTTCAAATTACCTTCTTAGTCCTCTTCACATATCTAAACCATAGCCATTCTTCAAAATCCAACTTTAATCAACCTTTTTCCAAGAGGGCTTTCTGAGTTTACTGGAATCAACATTAATAACTATTTTCTCTGATGGCCTAGAACATTGATTGCTTAATCTATTTGGTTACATAAATATTAATTTCTAGTCATATTTTGTTTAGTGCCCCTTAAGGGGAAGGGTCTTGTCATGTATTTCATTTAAATCACCTATAGTCACAAGTGCTTAGTAAATAGAAGATCAAAACATATTCAGATAATCAAATTTGGAAAACTATTTTTGTGTCAGAATGATTTAAAATATATGGTACAATGACTTTCACTTAGGCCACAGGAGCAGTGGTGAATAGCTAGCAGATCCATTCTTTTCATTAGAGATATATATTGCAGTGACCCACTATGCTTTTATGACCTACAGTGAATTAGTCCAGAATCAAGATGGGAAGGTTGCCTCATGCTGTACCCTTTCATGTAAAATCAGTAGAAGAAGGAAGGATGTTCCCTACAGCTGTATACTGATTGTGAAAGAATCCTTTCACACCCAGAAATTGGACCTAGTTTAAGCCTTTCCAATAAAGCAAAGGAATTTAGTTCTTAAGATTGTCTGATTTAGGGATTCAACCCCAAACTACAGAGCAGCTTTTAGAATAACTTATATTCTCTACCATCACAAAGGATGAGGTTAGGTATTTAAGAAACATTGTGTATATTAACAATTATTAAATTTCAATAAAACTGGAGTCTAACAAATAAAGTTTGTATATACATATATTCTTACATAAATAAGTTTATTGTTATCTTTCTGTATTTTAAGCTCTGTTAATTGCCATCATCTATATTAATCCATTTAATTCAATCCTCCCAGCATATCAGGAAGGTTGGTATTGTTATTTCTAATTTTCAGATTAAGTACTAACATTAAAAATAGATACGTGACTAGTCCAAAATCATTATTGTATTTTAAAAAGCCAACTTCAAACCCTGCTCTTCATACAAGTATTGTTATTGCTAAAATATTTCATCATTATAATAAATTGAAATATTTCCATTATATCTAAGGTTATCACCTAAAATTTATATTTTCAAAACTTTCTGAATCTATGATAGTGTTATTAATACTCATGTGTCAGGAAGTGTTTCCTCTTCACTGTTATTCTCAGTTGTCATTATAATCTTGCCACCACAATATACTATTCATAAAACAATCTTTTTCCAGAGGAAAATATCTGTTCTACATTTTGTTTTATTTATGATGTCACTAATATAATGAGCACTTCTATAGCTCATCGCTGTTTATCCTTAAAATATGAACGATGTGCCATCCAAAGTATTTGAAGTTTCTAAAGACTCTAATATTGATCTTTATCTAATTATGAAACACTAATAGTTTTTTTTCATTTCATAAAATGAAAAGCTCAGTAACTAGCTAGGACAGATATAATTTCCTTCTACAAAAAATAAAATCCTGTTCCTCTGTGATAAAAAATCTGTTGTCTATTTGGTGTGTTGTGATATATTTTTTCTTTTTTTAATTGAATTTATTGGGGTGACATTGGTTAATTAAATCATACAGGTTTCCAGTGAACAGCTCTGTGATATATTTTTTCTTTACTTGAAAACTATTTTTATTTTAAAACACTGCATAACTTTTAAAGAGCATGTTCAAATCACTAAGACAAAAGTGTTTTTACACTCCCATGCACCACAAAGGCACTCAGCAGTCACTCAAGTCATCACATTCTGTTGTAATGACCAGATGTGCTAATACTACATGAGAGAAATTTAGAATCAGTTTTTCCAAGGCTCCATATCAAGACTTACAATGTAAGATTAAAACATATTGCTCAAAAGAGGATTTTCTCCATTTGTGTGCAGAAATAACTAAGATGTAAAAATAAACATAAGCAAATATATGGTGGCCCCGGACAGGTAGCTCAGTTGGTTGGAACATCATCCAGATGTGTCAAGTTGAGGATTTGATCCTCAGGGCACATATAGGAATTAACCAATGAATGCACAAATGAGTGGGACAACAAATCAATGTTTCTCTCTCTCTCTCTCTCTCTCTCTCTCTCTCTCTCTTTCTCTCTCCTTTCCTCTGTCTCTAAAATCAATAAATATATTTAAAAAAATTAAAAGTAGGGATTCGAACATGGCAGCAGGCAGGACCAGAGTGATGGTGAGATGTGAGTGGGTAAGCGTGTGTGTGAGAGAGCATGTATGTGGGTGTGAGTGGGAAGCTGCCTATCAGGGAACTTAGGGCTGGCCATTAAAATGCTCTGAGCAGTGGGAGCTGCCAGCAGCAGATGAGCATTCCAAGCTGGGTGCTTCTCCCTGCTTGGGATCAGAGAGTGTGCCATCTTGGAGGATCCATAGGGTTCTCCTAGGGAGGAGGCTGCAGGGAACTGCAGAGACCCAGAACCCAGGCCAAAAATAAATACTTCTAGCCCACCACCTCTCCACTGGCAGCAGAGTGCCCTGCCACCCCAGTGGACCTACCAACAGCTGAAGGCCCTGTGGCCCAGCAGCAGAGAGGCCCACAGTGGGTCTGCCAGGGGTCTGCCACCCCTGCAGGTCCTCCCAACAGCAGAGGAGACCACCAGCCCTGTAGGACTTACCAGCAGCACAGGGCCCCGCAGCCCCTGCAGGACAACCAGTAGCAGAGAGCCACAGTCCTACTGTCCCCACTGCAGCAAAGAGCCGCCCACCGCCAGGGCTGAAAGCCACTAGTGCTCCCAGACCACTGGACTAGATCCCAGATCTGAGGCCCACAACCCACCCTGATGCCCCTGGACATAAGACCTGCCCCCATGACCTGGCCTGCCCCATCTGGCCCTGGAACACCGAACCAATAAAATGGTGAGACAAAGAAACAACCACCAAAGTAAAGAAAAGGAGAAATCACCAGAAAAGGAAATAAATGAAATGGAGGCAAACAATTTATCAGATAAAGAGTTCAAAGTAATGATTATAAAGGTGCTCAAGCAACTTAGTGAGAATTACAAACAACACAGTAAGAATTATAAAGAACTCAGTGAAAACTACATAGGCATGAAAAAGAGTAGAAGCTATGAACTAAAGTCAAGTGGAAATGAAGAATGACAGCTGAAATAACAAACACTTTGGAAGGATTCAATACTAGATTGGAAGAAGCTGAAGACCAAATTAGCGAGTTAGAAGACAAGGTAGAAAACAACACCCAATTAAAGCAGCAATGGAAGAACAACAACAACAACAACAACAACAACAACAATTAAAATGAAGGAGGAGAGTTTAAGGGAGCTTTGGGACAACACAATACATAACAACATTAGCATCACAGGGATACCAGAAGGAGAAGGATCACAGAAAGGAATAGAGAACCTATTTGAAGAAATAATGACAGAAAACTTCCCTAAACTGGTGAAGGAAAAAGTCACACAAGTCCAGGAAACAGAGTGTCCCAAACAAGATGCACCCAAAAAGACCCACACCTAGACACAACATAATTAAAATGGCAAATTTTAAAGACCAAATAAGAATCTTAAAGGCAGCAAGAGAGTCAGAAAGTTACCTACAAGGGAGCTCTCATTAGACTGTCAACTGATTTCTCAGAACTAGAACAAACACTCCAAAAGTGTATATGGAACCAAAAAAGACCCAGAATAGCTACAGCAATCTTGAAAAAGAAGAACAAAGTAGGAGGGATCACATTACCAGATTTCAGGTTACACTACAAAGCCACTGTAATCAAAACAGCCTGGTACTGGCACAAGAACAGGCAGATAGATCAATTGATTTCTCAATAAAAACACTACAGTCCAGAAGGAACTCGCATGATTTGTACAAAGTAATGAAAAACAAGGGTCTGAATCCAAGACTACTCTATCCAGCAAGGCTACAATTCAAAATTGAAGGAGAAATGAAGACCTTCACAGACCAAAAAAAAAAAAGGCTAACGAAGAAACCAGCACTGCAAGAAATGCTAAAGAGATTGTTGTGTAAAGAAGAAGTATATAGAGAAAGGAACACAGGCATAAAGAATAAAAATGGCAACAAATAAGTATCTATCAATCATAACCTTAAATGTAAATGGCTTAATGCTCCAATCAAAAGACATAGGGTAGCTGAATGGATAAGAAAACACAACCCATATATGCTGTCTACAAGAGACACACCTCGGAACAAAAGACACAGGATAAAAATGAAGGGACGAAAAAAATTTTCCATGCAAATGGAAACCAAAAAAAAGCAGGGGTGGCAATACTAATATTTGATAAAATATACTTCAAAATGAAGGACATAATAAGAGAGAAAGAAGGTCATTACATAATATTAAAGGGATCAATCCAACAAGAGGATATAACCTTGGTAAACATATATGTACTCAATATAAGAGCACCAAAATATATCAAACAATTTCTGGAAGCCTTCAAGGGAGAGATACACAACAATACAATCAAAGCAGGGGCCTTTAACACCCCACTGAGATCATTGGATAGATCTTCTAGAAAGAAAACAGAGATCCTAAACAACACACTAGATCAGATGGATTTAATTATGTCACCCCAAACATTTCACCCCAAGTCTACAGAATATACATTATTTTCACGTGCACACATGAAATTCTCAGATAGAACACATGTTAGGACACAAACTAATTGCTATAAGTTCAAGAAGATTGAAATTATATAAAGCATCTTCTTGGATCACAATGGTATGAAACTAGAAATCAATTACAATAAAACACTCAAAAGTATTCAAACACATGGAGGCTGAATAGCATGTTATTAAACAATGAATGAGTTACCACAGAGATCAAGAAAGAAATAAAAAAACTCTTTGGAAACTAATGAAAATGAACATACAGCAACACAAAATTTATGGGACACAAGGAAAGCAGTCCTGTGAGGGAAGTCAATGCAACACTTGAAAAGACCATAACATTTAAGGAAATTGAAGCTGTAATCAATAAACTCCCAGCAAACAAAAGCCCAGGTCCAGACAACTTTATAAGGGAGTTTTACTGAACATTCAGAGAATAACTAATACCCATTCTCCTCAAATATTCCAAAAAATTCAAGAGGAAGGAATACTTCTAAGCTCTTTTCATGAAGCCAGCATTATCCTAATTCCAAAACCAGATAAAGATACCACAAAGAAAGAAAACCAGAGGCCAAAATCCCTGATGAACATAGATGCCAAAAGCATCAACAAAATATTAGCAAATCGGATTCAGCAACATATTAAAAATATTATTCTTTGAATGTTCAGTAAAACTCCCCTGTGAAGGCATCCAGGCCCAAGCTTTTGTTTGATTACATCTTCAATTTCCTTAGTTGTGTGGTCTGTTCAAGTTTTCTATCTGTTCCTGGTTCAGTTTTGGGAGACTGTGATTCTAGAAATGTGTGCATTTCACCTAGATTGTCCAATTTGTTGGCGTATAATTGTTCATAGTATTCTTTAATGATCCTTTGTATTTCTGTGGTATCAGGTGTTACTTCTCTGCTTTCATTTCTGATTTTATTTATTTAGGTCCTCTCTCTTTGCTTCTTGGTGAGTCTGGCTAAGGTTCCATCAATCTTTTTTATCTTTTCAAAGAACCAGTTCTTTGTTTTATTGATCTTTTGAGTTGTCTTGTTAGTCTCTATGTCATTTATTTCTGCTCTGATCTTTACTATTTCTTTCCTTTTACTTGCTCTGGGTTTTCTTTTGTTTGCTTTCTAGTTTTCTAAGTTGTGAGGTTAGAAAGAAGAACTAACACTCATTCTCCTCAAACTACTTCAAAAAATTCAAGAAGAAAGAAGACTTCCAAACTTGTTTTATGAGGCCAGCATAATTCTAATTCCAAAACCAGATAAAGACATTACAAAGAAAGAAATCTACAGGACAATATCCCTGATGTACATAGATGCCAAAATCCTGAACAAAATACTAGCAAATCAGATCCATCAATACATTAAAAAAATTATTTACCATGACCAAATGGGATTCATCCCAGGGATGCAAGGCTGGTACAATATTCACAAATCAATAAATGTGATATACCATATAAACAAAATGAACAATAAAAACCATATGATCATATTAATAGATGCTGAAAAAGCATTCAACAAAAGCCAGCACCCATTTCTGATAAAAATGCTCAGCAACTTGGGAATAGAGGGGTCATATCTCAACATTATAAAGGCCATATATGAAAGACCTACAGCCAACATCATACTCAATGGACAAAAACTAAAAGCATTTTCCTTAAGAACAAGAACAAGACAAGGATGCTCACTCTCGTCACTCTTATTTAACATAATTCTGGAAGCCTTAGCCACAGCAATCAGACATGAAGAAAAAATAAAAGGGATCCAAATTGGAGAAGAGGAAGTGAAACTGTCATTATTTGCAGATGACATGATATTATGCATAGAAAACCCTAAAGACTCCATCAAAAATCTACTAGAGCTAATAAATGAATTTGGCTAAGTAGCAGCATACAAAATTAACATCAAGAAATTGATGGCATTCTTATGCGCCAATGATGAACTCACAGAAAGAGAAACTAAAAAAGCAATCCCATATACCATTGAGGCAAAAACAACAACAACAACAAAAAATGAAGATACCTAGGAATAAACTTAATCAAAGAAGTAAAGGACTATTTGCAGAAAACTATAGGTCACTGAGACAAGAAATAGAGGAAGATGTAAAAAAGTGGAAGCATATACCTTGTTCATGGATTGGAAGAATTAACATCATTAAAATGTCCATATTACCCAAAGCAATCTATAGATTCAATGCAATCCCCATTAAAAGACCAATGACATATTTCACAGAACTAGAACAAATACTTCAAAAGTTTATATGGAACCAGAAAAGAACCCATATAGCCACAGCAATCGTGAAAAAGAAGGACAAAGTAGGAGGGATCACAATGCTGGATATCAGATTATAGTACAAAGCCATCATAATCAAAACAGCCTGATACTGGCTCAAGAACAGGCATATAGATCAATGGAATAGAACAGAGAACCCGGAAATAGACCCAAGACATTGTGCTCAATTAATATTTGACAAAGGTGGCAAGAGCATACAATGGAGTAAAGACAGACTCTTTAATAAATGGTGCTGGGAACATTGGACTGCTATGTGCAAAAAAAAAAAAAAAAAAAAAAAATGAAGCTAGACCACCAACTTACACCATACACAAGAATAAACTCAAAATGGATAAAAGACTTAAATGTAACTCGTGAATCCATAAAAACCCTGGAAGAAAACGTAGGCAACAACATCTCAGACATTACATGCAGCAGAATTTTCACTGATACAAGGCCTAATGCAAGAGAAACAAAGAAAAATAATAATAAATGGGACTACATCAAACTAAAAAGCTTCTGCACAGCAAAAGAAACAACCATTAAAATGGAAAGGGAACCCACTATATGAGAGAACATAGTTGTCAATGATACATCAGATAAGGGGTTAATCTCCAAAATATATAGAGTGCTCATACAACTCAACAAAAGGAAGACAAAGATTCCAATTAAAAAATGGGCAGAGGACCTAAATAGACACCTCTTCAAACAGGACATATGAATGGCCAAGAGACATATGAAAAAATGCTCAATGTAAATAATCATCAGAGAGATGTAAATTAAAATGACTATGAAGTATCATCTCACACCTTCCTGAGTGGCTGCCATCAACACATTATGAAACAACATGTGCTGGCGAGGGTGTGGAGAATAGGGGACTCTAGTACACTGCTGCTGGGAATGCAGACTGGTGCAGCCACTATGGAAAACAATATGGTGTTACCTCAAAAAATTAAAAATGGAACTGCCATTTGACCCAGTGATCCTACTTCTTGGAATATATCCAAGGAAGCCTGAAACATGAATCAGGAAGAATATATGCACCCCTATGTTATTGCAGTGCTATTTGCCATTGCTAAGATCTGGAAACAGCCCAAGTGTCCATCAGTAGATGAGTGGATAAAAAAGCTGTGGTACACATACAGAATGGAATATGATGCAGCTGTAAGAGAGAAATATTTCTTACCCTTTGAGATGACATAGAGCGACCTGGAGAGTATTATACTAAGCAAAATAAGCCAATCAGAGAAAGACAAGTACCACATGATCTCACTTATTTATGTAATATAATTAACAAAATAAGCTAACAAACAAAATAGATCCAGAGACATGGAAGCAGCGAACACACTGACAAACTTTAGAAGGAAGGGGGATGGGGGAGGTGGCAAGAGATAAACCAAAGAACTTGTAAGCATATATACATAACTAGTGGATATAGACAATAATGTGGGGAAGGCAGGAGAGGGGTTGGGGTGAGGAGAAGGGGGTAAGGGGGAGAAAAGGGAAAACATATGTAATACTTCAACAGTAAAGATAAAAAATAAATAAAGAAATAAAAAATAAAAGTAAAAATATGGTAAGGAAATACAGGTCACATTCTCAAAGTGATAATAAATTTATTGAACTATTTACATGATTATCGTTTTCAATATACACTCTTGATATAATGCAGTTGATGGGGTTACCTCTAAAACAATTGTTTTAAATCAACAAAGCTATTCATTTAGATACTAAAGGTACCTTAATATTAAATGATTCTGTTATTTACATTCTAATAGATTTCATGATAACTTAACACAATAGTCAAATAGCTTCATCTTTACTGTAACTGAATCATTGGAGAAAATTAATAAGAATCATGATTATCTTTCTGCATTTGTTCAGTTTCCTCAAACTTCAAATAAACAGAATACTAGAAGAAAGGAACATTTACAAAATTATATTTTTTACTTAGTTTAGGGCTCAACAGAAAACACTGTAGCATAAAAATATTTTTAAGTCTAAAATATTTTTCTGAATTAATAGAGGAACAAAGTGTTTCTCTACTTTAGAAGGGTAAATAAAATTGATTACTGCCAGTTGGATATCTACACTATTTCACAGGTTGGCTAGTTATATCTCGAAGTATTTGACAAATATAAGTAGCATGTAAGTTTTAAGAGATAATTTTTGTTTTGCCGTGTTGTGTTTTTAATTAGACTTATCTCTGTGGGGTATCAATATGATATTGTTTTATTTTCTTTTGTCACTACCTTAAATCATTCTGTGTTGAATTGCTACTTTTTCTTTTTAGTATATAACACAATTTTTAGTCATTTTTGATCTATTTATTTTAATATTCTAAGTGCAAACTGTTTAAGTTTCCACCTACTCTAATCTCTCTTGGAATTCTTTACCTTATCCTGACTGGATACAGGGAAGGGTAACAATTCTGGTTCTCAGATACGAGCTTTGTCCTTTCTACTTGCTTTTCTCTGTTAGACTTAGGAAGAGATGGGAGGGATGGTAGGAAAAGGGACAAATATCTCTATACTTGGCTGGTTCTTAAATTTCTCTCTCAGTTGTCACCATCTGTCTGGATAATTATGCTTACCCTCAGTGCCTTTTTTGTGAGCTTGCTCTCTTTCGGGCCTTTATGTGAATTCTTTGAATTATCCTATAAGCATTCTCATTTATACAGATGTCCATGAAAATGTTCCAGCTCAATCTTTCCACATTTTTCATTTCTGGCAAATAGAGTATAACTCCAGAGCAACTTGTTGTTGGGATCCTCTAAACCACAGGGCATCACTAGCCCAGCCCACGGAAACATCAAACAGCCTTAAAATGCTAAACCTGGGGAAAGTCGTTACACATCTTTCCCCTTCTACATCATGCCATATTTCTTAAGGGCCTTCTGACCCATCTTGGCACAAGAGCTGGTTGCAGGAGTGTTGCCAGAGAAGATGTCCAACAGTTATGTTCCACATGTTCTTTTTGTTGTTGTTGTTAATCTTCACCCAAGGATATTTTTCTATTCATTGTAGATAGAGTGAAAAGGAGGGAGGGCGGGAGAGAGAGAGAGAAACATCGATGTGAGACACACACATCAATTGGCTGCCTCCCGCACGACCCTGACCAGGACCGGGAATTGAACCTGCAACCCACGTACATGCCCTTGACTGGGAATCGAACCCACGGCCTTTCAGTCCATGGGCTGAGGCTCTAACTGCTGAGCCAAACTGGCCAGGGCTTCCACATGTTTTTTATTTTATTTTATTTTACTTACTGATTTTTGAGAGAGAGAGAGACAGAGAGTGAGAGAGAAAGAGAGAGATTTGTTCCTCCATTTATTTGTACATTCATTGATTGATTCTTGTATGTGCCCTGACCAGGGATCAAACCCACAGCCTTGGCCTATCAGGACGATGCTGTAACCAACTTAACTACCTAACCAGGGTGATTATAATCCCAATCTTTAACACTGAATCTCTTGGAACAATATAATATTTTACATTTGCTACTAAATATGGGCCTTGCATTTTGCCAATATTATTTGAGAAGACCTTACAGAGTAGAAGTTGACTATAGATGACCTACTGTTCAGAGTTTATTTGAAGGCTGATTTGTAGTGAAAAGTAGGTTAGTTGTACACTGTAGTTTGTTCCAAGCTGCCCAGGTGCATACCTTGTATACTCAGGTGCCCATGTCTACAAGGTATGGCTTCTATTTACCCAAAATACTCAACTTTCCTTTTCACACAAATTGCTTAAATAGTGCAGCTATTTGTAAACTGCTCAGGGTGAAAAATAAATCTGTTCTGACTCACTTATATTTTCTTTTAATCCTTTTCACCTTTAATAATATTTATTTTCTCAATTCAACACTGTGGTGACTTTTAGCACTTTTCTTCTTCCAAAAGGAAAACAGATTTTGTATCATATTAGTTATTCTGATGATGCACATTTATTTAAATGTTAAAGTTTTTCCATGTGTTTGCCTTTTTTAAGACTTTATTTTTTAACTATGGAGTGAAAGTTTTTTTTTTGTTGTTGTTATATAAACTTTAGATAATATTAAACAGGTAGGTATAAATTTTGGGGGTAGAAAGACTATTTAAATAAGTCTAGAATGCACTTAATTCCTGGCTCTGATGTCTACACTTGGAAAGGAAGATTACAGAAAAAAGGTTTTTCACTTCTTCTCTTTTTAAAACTCTTCCCAGTCCATCTACCTTACCAAAGATTCCATCCTGGATTTCTCCTCTATCTTTCAAATTATACCACAAAATATAATGTTGCTTTGGCAGTAACTAATATCTTAGAGTTTCTAGTTCTTAAATACCCCCAAATAGTAGTCCAAGGGAAAAAGGAGAATGCCCAAAATGAGACAGCATCGGGACTTTTACCAGGGAATAGAAAATACAAGGTGGCCAGGAAATCAAGTTAAGAGCAGGTGGTCAGAAGGGCCTGGGATTAACTGACCACAAAAATGTCAGCATCCCTCCACTCCCTAATCAAAAACACAGAGAAAGCTGACTTTGTCTCCTTTCTAACTGCCTGCTTAAACTGCATGTGCAGTTGGTCATGATTTGACTACTAAACAACCTTGCTAGGGTGGCAGTAATAAGCAGTCTGCCATCTCCCACCACAGCAGTCAGGAACATAGTTACCAGGCAATGTAGCTCGAAAAGGAAGTCACCTGACCCTGAAATGGAAAATTCTGCAAGCCTGCCTTTTCAAAAAGCCCTTCTTTTTGCACCAGCCTGCTTTGTCCCAAGCTTATGAAAACAGCCAAGCAGAGCCAGCCTCTGAGCCAGTTCAGAGGACCCAGCTTTCCTCTGTGCTGCCTCCTTTGTGAGCAGTCGATTAATAAAATGTCTGGAAATTTATCTAGAGTTTCCTCTCACCTTCTGTCTTGGGGAACACAAGAATATCAATGCCAGGAACAACAGGATTCCAAGAAGAATTGAAGAGTACTGGGGAAAATGTGAAACTGGAAAAGGTGACCTCTCAACATGAAATGCGGCAAGAAAAGTTTGTGTTAAAGAGAAATCCATGTATTGAGGAATCCAATCTAGAATAAGTGTGAGTGAACATGTGTCTGCAAACATGAGTATTTTAATTACTGATGATTATGACTAATTGTACTTAGTTTGTAAAAACTTACCACACCAATTGATAATGTATGTTAAAATAAACTAATAAATTAAGAAACAAATTACATTTGGGAAACGTGAAAACAGATTGTGAAATAGTATTTACACCTAGATATCATGGTGCACAAATTATTACACACAGGACTAATGCATATCAATTTATTTCACATCACTGTGACAATAAACTAGATACATGTGTGCCTAGTGACATCACCACTATTATTCTAAGACAACTGGCTATTCTTATAGTTATCTTCTCCCAATACACATATAAACAACAGAAAAAAAATGTGTTCTGAATAAAGTCAGGTCACTTTTAGAGGATTCAGCATACACATACTACAATATCCATCAGTACTAAAAAAAAAAAAAAAAAGGTAAAGTGTTTTAAAAGTCTGTGGCTATTATATGGTGTTGACAGAATTTAAACCCTACAATCAATTGACTGAAGTCCCCATTTTTCTACTAGCTGTTAGCCAGATCAACTCTCATCTGCTAGATTCCATCTACAGTTCTTTCCCATGTATCACCATAGGCAATTCAAAAACTGCATACTTTCTTTCAGGCCAAACTGAGTAAATCTCTTTTACTTCATTTTCCGCTACCAAGTGAAGAAAACTCTCTTCTTTCAAAGACCTGATATATCTAGGCTAGGTACTCTGCCTACCACAATATATTAAAGCTACTTCATAATAGGCAGATATTAATTTTTTTAAAAAATACATCTTTCCCCAGAGTAATTCATTAATATTCCTTCCTTATACTTTCTGGTTTAACATGTACTTTGTTAAAATTTTCTGAAAATTTTTTATAAAATGCTGTGACAAAAGCAACAAGTGGAGTTCTTTAATGGCCAAGAAGAAAGAGTAGCTGGTTGCACTGATAATAATTTGGAGTCCTTTCTAGCTTTATTGATGATTAATACATACATTAGCTATTCTTTACAGGTCACAGGAAACATTTACTGATCCAAAGCACCAAAAATAATACATTTGACAATAATCAATAGGTAAGCATCATTGGCTCTCTATTGTCCTAAATAAATGTCAAGCTAACTCTGATTTCTCTTTTCACATGCATATATTGTCTTAGTTTATTTATAAGGTTTTTTGTTGTTTTATTTTGTTTAAGGCATGCAAACAGATGGCTTGATTTAGAAAGCTTTGCTTTATCCAGGAAAATTAGGTTCTGTCCAGATGGACTTACAAGCTTCAGTGCCAATATTGTTCTTTTACCATATGGACAAAAAAAATTATGGCAGAAGAAACTATGTTCCACTTTATACTGTTGCACAAATAATGTTTGGTTACTTGTTCATACTTATTAATTCCTGTCATTAGGGAACCAGGGAATAGGAAATCCTATAAATAGAGTATTAAAAATAGTAATTCCAAGATTCCTAGTCAGTTTATAATTAGCAAATTGTGTATTAGCCCTTTATTTTTTTCAAGTATACAAAAACTTAAACATGTAAAACACATTAAAAGGACAGATAGTTATCAACTTCTATAAAATTATATAAGAATTCTAATTCTTATCAATATATAGAGTAGAAGGACCTCAAAACATGAAATACAATTAGCAATAGCTAAGACAAATGACTATAAATACTTTATAACCCTTAGTGAGTCACAGAGGAAATTAAATTTGAATTAGGTCTTGCAATGAGAAAGGAACAAATTGTTTCTTGGTTCAAAGGTAATCTTTTGTAAGGTTTTTTGTTTGTTGTTTTTTAAGAGGGATAGATTAAAAATATTTTTTAAAAAACAACCTTTTTTTTGTTTGTTTGTTTTAATTATCACCCAAGGATATGTTTAGAGACGGAGAGAGAGAGAGAGAGATGAGAGAGAAACACGGAGAAACATCTATTGGTTGCTTCCCGTAGGCTCACCAACTGCAACCTAGGTATGTGCCCTGACTGGGAATCAAACCCACAACCTTTGGTGCAGGATGATGCTCCAACCAACTGAGCCACCCAACCAGGGTAAGAAAAAAATCTTTTTAAGTGGAACAGATTAACATTTATGTTTCTCAAATGGAAACTTCTATCACCAACATTTCAGGTTTTAATAAATAAAATTATATATATATATATATTTGTAATCAGAAATGTCTCTATGAAGCTCTATGAAAAGTAAAAGCCATTTTCTAGTTCTTTGTAAATCATTTTCATTGCATCTTCATTTCAGGTCATTTGTATCACAGATAGGCCACAGATAGGTCACAGATATGTCATAAAAGAACAAAGCTTGTGTCACTTACTATATAACCCATCTTCATGTTAGGAAAATATATTGAAACTTGGGTTCTTACAAGTTTGTCACTGAAATTTCAAGAAAAATATCAAAATCTAAGTTTTAACATTATGTAAAGTAAATTTAACATAATTTCAGGATTTTTGATGTGAAATATTTGACTATATCAGTTCTTCAGTTAATAATAAAAGGATTAACATTATTATTAAAAATTGGGAGAACCCAATATAAAAAAACACCTGTCCCCAAGAATGAAACTATTTCATATTTTTGAATAAATGATGTTGAAAACATTGTCATAGAGCTTTGAGATATTTAAACAACTGCTGAAATGTGTATGTAATAATATATGTGTATTGACATAAAAAATGTCCTAACTTCCTTAAACTAGCTTTCTTATAAGTCAAATATCTGAAGATAGCCTTCTGAACTAAATAACAAGATTTACAAGTTTTGGAAGAAAACGAGGGAGGTATAAGGTGAAGATCTTGAGTCAAGGGACATAAAATACATGCATAAAATAGTCCAGACCCATGGTTCTGTCTTCAAGAGAAATCTCAAGGCAATTGTGTTAATATAGGTGACCTTAAGAACTATAGCATTCTAATAAACATTTACAATCATCAGGTAATAAATTACTTTCAATAGCTTATTAGTGTTCATGGATGCATTAGCCACCAGTGGCTGGCTGCCTGCCCAGAAGATACTCTTTGATTTGATTGGCTGGTAATGTACCCACTCTAAAGGGATAAATCATACTTTAAGCCAGTTATGACTTCCTCTTCATATTTTGTCAACTGCTCTATGAGTGGACATGGGTCTTGATTTCAGTAAACAGGACATGATGGGACATCTGCTGAGAACTTCTGCTCCATGACAAGAGAATTATGGGGGAAAAAATGTCTTTCCAGAAACTCTTTGGTCCTTATTTTGGTTGTTGCTGTCGTGTGAGGAAGTCATGATTATTAAAGCTGTAGCAGCCATATTGGGATCAGATAGAGATGGAGAATAAGACATCATACTGCAGATAACCAACAAGGAGGGCTAAATGAGCCTGGATCCTTGATAACGTTGATAACCAATGCTAGGTCATGTACCTCTAGACTGCAACTCAAAGCACATTATGAATTTTCTCATTGTTTAAGCCAAAATTAGTAAATTTTCAACTCTACTGGTACAATGATATTTTGTGGAATGCTTATGCTTTGAAAACTCAGAATTCTACATTTATTAGAGTAGCTGAATAACTGCAATATATTTGTCTCTAAAATTTCTATATGAAAACAACAAAAATTTGACTTCCACTTCTGTCTTTTGACCCTACAAATCAAAAAGTATTGTGTAATTCTGTTCTTCCTTATTTTGGCTGATGCCAAATCATTTGAAATACTTCATAGAAGCAATGGAGATTCTAATTCATTAGATCCAAGATGGGATACACTATATGTATTGTGGCAAGAAAAATAGATACAAGTTCCACAGATGCTTGGGGACTTTGGTCTATTATAAAGCAACACAGACTTGGTGTTAGAGATAATGGATGTGGATTGTGTTAGTCCTGACTCATTGTAAAACCTACTAACAATATATATTTATTGAATATTTAACGGCACCAATAAGAAAATAAGTAATTATGATATAACCAAGGGATAAATCTGGGAAATAATTTATGAAATGTAATACTCTACAGCTATAATCTCAAGGTTTGGCCTTAATTAAAACCACTTGTTAAGGGCTTGTTAAAATACAGGTTGCTGGGTTTCATTTTGAAAGTTCTAAATCAATAGATCTAGCATTGGTCCCCAGAATTTGCATTTCTAACAAGGTTCCAAGTGACGATGATAAAAATAATGATATTCATCCTGGGGTGACTATCAGTTAACAAATTTTTTCTGTAAAGAACAAGATTGTAAACATTTTAGGCTTGTGGATCATATGTCTCTGTCACAACTTCTCAACTCAGACATTGTAACTCAAAAGTAGACATAGACAATATGTAGACAAATGAGAATGGCTGTGTTAAAAAAAAAAAAAAAGTTACTTAAAATGAGTTGTGAAATTGGATTTGGCCCATGGCTATAGTTTGTCAACCAATTCTCTGGAGCAAAGTTTTTGCAGCTCAACACCACCACCATCTTGAAATTTAATAATTCTTTGTTGTGGAAGCTCTTCTGTGCATTGTATGATCTTTACCAGTATCCTCCACCTCTAACCTCTAGATTCCAGTAACAGCTCCCCAAACATTATCTTTGTCAATTGTCTCTGGATAGGCAAAATTGCACTATAGTTATTTGTAATATTTTGTCCTTTTACCTATATGCTAGAGTTAAGTGATTAACAAACCACTATACTACAGTATTAAGTATTCTGAATTTAAATGTATTTATCTTTACCAGTATGCTTTATATTTTATGTATTTGTTACTAATTAACATATTTTCATTTCAGCTTGAAGAATTTACAGCATATTTGTAAGGCAGGTCTAGTGGTGATAACTCCTTCAGCTTTTATTTGAGTGGAAAAGTCTTAATCTCTCCATCACTTATGAAGGACAATTTTGTCAGGTAAAGTATTTTGGTGGGCAGCTTTTGCTTTTAGCAATCTGAATAAAGTATTATCTCACTCTCTCCTGGCCTCAAAGGTTTCTGCTGAGAAATCTGCTGATATCCTTATGGGTACGTGAAGAATTTTATTTTTCTCTTTTTTCTTTTAAGATTCTTTCTTTGTCTTAGATTTTAGTGTTATTATAAAGTGTCTTGGAGAATATCTTTTTGGGTTAAAATTTGGGGGAAACTGATAAGCTTCATGTACTTGGATATTCAAATATTTCCCCAGATTTGGGGAGTTCTTCAGCCATTATTTATTTAAATAAGCTTTTTGTCCCTTTTATCCTTTCTTCTTCTTCTGTGACTCCAATAGTGTGCAGATTGTTTCTATTAATGATAACCAATAATTCACATAGGCTCTTTATCACTCTTTCTTATCACTCTATTCTCCTCAAGCTAGACAATTTTTAATGACCTGTCTTTTACTTTACAGATTGTTTCTTCCGTTTGATCAAGTTTGTTACTGACATGCTCTATTGCTTTTTTTTTTTTTTTTTCATTTCATTTATTGTATTCTGCACTCCAGAATTTCTGTTTGGTTCTTTTATATAATTTCTTTCTCTGTGTTAAATTTTCTGTTTTGTTTGTGTATTGTTTTTCTAATTCTAGATTTTCTTATTTTTTTGTTTTCGTTTTTTGGTGTCTTTCTTTTATTTTTTTGTTGTAGCTCACTCAACTTTATAAGACAACTATTTTTGAATTCTTTATTTGGAAAATCAGATATCTGCATTTCTTTGGGGTCATTGAATGACAAATTATTGTGTTCCTGTGTTGGTGTCATAGTTCCTTGATTTTTCTCATTCCTTGAAACCTTGCATTACTGTCTTTGCTTTTGAAGAAGCAATCACCTTTTCCAGTCTCTACTGACTGGCTTCAGGAGATAAACACCTTCTATCAGCTCTATCCTTAGGTTTTTTGAGATTTTTGCTATATATGTGCCTGTTCCATATTTTTTTATTGTTGTTGAATTTTTTTTTTATTGTTGACTCTATTAAAGGTATCCCCAGTTGCCTCCCTCCATCCTGCCCCCATCTTCCCTAGGCCTTAACTACATTATTGTCTGTGTCCGTGGGCTATGCATATATGTATATACATTCTTTGCTTGATCTCTTCTCGGCCTCCCATCCTCCTCCTCTAGGATCTGTCAGTCAGTTCCATTTATCCATGCCTCTTGTCCTATTTTGTTCATCATTTTGTTCTTTAGATTCCATATACAAGTGAGATTATGGGATATCTGTCTGATAGGATTATTTTGATTAGCATAACAATCTCCAGGTCCATCCAAGCTGTTACAAAGTGTAAGAGTTCTTTCTTTTATATAGCTGTGTAGTATTCCATTGTGTAAATGTACCACAGCTTTTATATCCACTCATCTACTGATGGGCATTTGGGCTATTTCCAGATCTTGGCTATTGTTAATAATGCTGCCGTGAATATAGAGGTGCATATAATCTTTCTGATTTGTGTTTTGGGATACTTAGTATATATTCTCAGAAGTGGAATCACTGGGTTAAAAGGCGGTTTTATTTTAAATTTTTTTTTTTTTTTAGGAAGGTCCATACTGTTTTCCACAGTGGCTGCACCAGTCTGCATTCCCACAAACAGTGCATCAAGGTACCCTTTTCTCCACATCCTCACCAGCACTTATTGTTTGTTTATTTATTGATAGTTGCCATTCTGACCCATGTAAGGTGATACCTCATTGTAGTTTTTGTTAGCATCTCTCTGATGATTGAGCATTTTTTCATATGTCTACTGTATGTCCTGTTTGGAGAAGTGTCTATTCAGGTCCTTTGTCCAATTTTTTTTATAAGATTGTTTGTTTTCCTGGTGTTGAGTTGTATGTGTTCTTTTTATATGTTGGAAATTAACCCCTTATCAGATGTATCATTGGCAAATATTTTCTTCCATACAATAGGTTCTCTTTTCATTTTGTTGATGGTTTCTTTTGCTGTGCAGAAGCTTTTTAGTTTGATGTAGTCCCATTTGTTTATTTTTTCCTGTGTTTCCCTTGCCCAAGGAGAAATAGTGGCAAAAATATTGCTCAAGAGATGTCTGAGATTTTACTACCTATGTTTTCTTCTAGGTTTTTTATGGCTTTGCAACTTACATTTAAGTCTTTATCCATTTTGAGATTATTATTTTGTATGGTGTAAGTTTGTGTACTAGTTGCATTTTTTGTTTTTTTTGCATGTGCCTGTACAATTTTCCCAACACTTATTTAAGAAACCATCTTCACTCTATCGTATGCTTTTGCCTCCTTTGTCAAATATTAATTGACCATAGTGGTGGGTCAATTTATGGGGTCTCTGTTCTTTCCATTCATTGATCTATATGCCTGTTCTTGTGCCAGTACCATGATATTTTGATTACAATGGCTTTGTAGTATAGTTTGACATCTGGTATTTTGATCCTTCCAACTTTTTTCTTCTTTCTTAGAATTGCTGAGGCAATTCAGGGTATTTCTTGGAACCATATATGTTTTTAAAATATTTATTCTAGATCTATGAAATATGTCATTGGTATTTTGTTTGGGATTGCATTGAATTTTTACATGATTTGGGGTAATATGGACATTTTAATGTTAATTCTTCCAATCCACTACCATGGTATACACTTTCATTTGTTTGTATGTTTCTCTATTTCATTTTTCATTGACCTAAGGTTATCTGAATATAGGTCTTTTACTTCCTGGGTTAAGTTTATTTCTAGGCATCTTATTTATGTATTTATTTTTTGAATGAATGGTAAATGGGATTATTTGTTTGGTTTCTATTTCTGAGTGTTCATTATTGGTGTATAAAAATGCTCCTGATTACTGGATATTTATTCTGTATCCTATTACGTTGCCAAATTCATTTATTAAGTCTAGTAGATTTTGGTGGATTATTTAGAGTTTTCTGTATACAATATCATGTACTTCCTCTTTCCAACTTGGATGCCTTTTATTTCTTCTTGTCTGACTACTGTGGCTAGGACTTACAGCATTATGTTGAATAAGAGTGGTGAAAGTGGACATCACTGTCTTGTTCCCAATCTTAAGAGAAATGCTTTTGGTTTTTCCCATTGAGTATAATGTTGGCTGTAGTTCTTTCATATATGGCCTTTTTTATGTTGAGGTATGATCATTGCTTTCCCACTTTGCTGAGAGATTTTATCATAAATGGGTGCTGGATTTTGTCAAATGCTTTTCTCTGCATCTATTGATATGATCATGTGATTTTTACCTTTCATTTTATTTGTGTGATGTGTCACATTTATTGATTTGCAAATATTGTACTAACATTGCATCTCTGTAATGAATCCCAATTGGTCCTGGTGTAAGATCTTTTTAATTATTGATGGATCTGATTTGTTAATATTTTGTTCAGGATTTTAGCATCTATGTTCATCAGTGATATTGGTCTATACTTTTCTTTTTGTGTAGTGTCTTTGTCTCATTTTGGAATTAGGATAATGCTGGCCTGGTAAAAAGACTATGGAGGTCTTCTTTCCTCTTGAATATTTTGGAATAGTTTGAGGAGAACAGGTGTTGGTTCTTCCTTCAATGTTTGATAAAACTCCCCTGTGAAGCCATCTGTTCCAGTGATTTTGTTTACTGGGAGTTTTTTCTTTTCTTTCTTTCTTTCTTTCTTTCTTTCTTTCTTTCTTTTTTTTTTTTTTTTTAAATACTGCTTCAATTTTATTAGTTGTTTTTGGTCTATTCATGTTTTCTGATTCTTTCTGATTGAATTGAGGAAGAGTGTATGTTTACAGGAATTTGTCCATTTTAACTAACTTGTCCAATTTTTTGCATAGAGTTGTTTCTAGTATTTTCTTAGAATCATTTGCATTTCTGTGATGTAAATTGTTACTTTGCCACTTTCATTTCTGATTTTATTTATTTGGGTCCACCCTCTTTGTTTCTTGGTGAGTTTGTATAAAGATGAATTAATCTTGTTTACCTTTTCAAAGATCCAGCTCTTGGTTTCATTGATCTTTTATATTGTTGTTTTTTTAAAAAATATTTTTTATTGATTTTTTAAAGAGAGAGGAAGGGAAAGAGAGATGGAAACATCAATGTGAGAGAGAAACATCAATTGGCTGCCTCCTGCATGCTCCTTAGTGGAGATTTGGCCCACAACCCGGGCATGTGCCCTGACCAGGAATCAAACTGGAACCTCTCAGTCCATGGGACAATGCTCAAGCCACTGAGCCACACTGACTGGGCTTCTCTAGTTGTCTTCAAGATTCTCTCTTTGTCTTTGATTTTTGACATTTTAGTTATGATGTGTCTTGGCATGGGCTTCTTTGGGTTCAACTTGATTGGGACTCTCTGTGCTTACTGAACTTGTGTGACTTTTTCCTTTACCATATTAGGGAATTTTTTCTCTCATTATTTCATGAAACAGGTTCGCTATCCCTTGCTCACTTTCTTCTCTTCCTGGTACTTCTATGATGCAAATGTTTGTTTCAGTTGTCCCAAAGCTCCCTTAAACTGTCCTCCTCCTTTTAAATTATTTCTTCTTTTTCGTTATTGAATAAGTGATTTTTTTCTACCCTGTATTCTATTTCACTGATTCAATCCCCTGCTTCCTGTAATCTGCTGTTTATTCCTTCCATTGTATTCATTATTTCTGCTATGTCATTCTTCATTTCTAAATGGTTGTTTTTTATAGTTTCTGTGGATTTTTTCATGCTGTTGACATCCTTATAATCATTACTCTGAACTCTGTATCTGATAATTGCTTATCTCCATTTCATTTAACTCTTTGTCTGGAGAATTCTCTGTTCTTTTATTTGGGGCTTCTTTCTTTGTCTCCTCATTTTGGCTGCCTCTTTGTACTTGTTTCTATTTATTAGGTGAATCTGCTATGACTCCCATTCCTGGTTAGGTAGTATTCTGTATCAGGTGTCTTGTGAGACCCAGTGGTATAGTTTCCTTGATCCTCTGAGCTGAGTGCTCTAGGAATGTCTCTTGTGTGAGTTATGTGGGCTCTCCTATTGTAATTGGCTCTTTATTACTGTTGTATCTTTCATTGGTGGGTTCAGTCCTTGGGCTGGCTGACTATGAGGTTCAACTCCAACCATGTCATGGCAACTCTTATACAGGTGCTAACAGAACCAAATAAAACAACACAAGACCAACCCATAAATGACACACACACACACACACACACACATTAAAAACTGATAACAAGAACAGAAACAACCCAATCAACAACAAAAAAGAATAAAAAAAGAGCAGAGAAATAAAGGGGGAAAAATACTATAATACAAGAGACCAAAAGAATTAGAGTAGAAAGGAGGAAATGGAAGAGGAGAATGTGAAAAAAAAAGAAGGTGGAGTAAAGAAAGAAGAAAAAAAAAAGAATCGAAGAGGAGAAAAATCATATATATGAAATAATGATAATTTAAAAAGGTAATAATAATAATTAATAATACAGTATATGGAATAGGAAGAGAAAAGGGAAAAAGTAAAAATTAAAAAAGCAAAGAGAAAGTAAAAAATAGATGATGAAAAATGAGGTATATGAGAGATTAAAAAAGATCTAAAGAGAAGAAAAAATGAAGTGAAATATAAAATAAATAAAGAGAAGTTTATACACAAAATAATAATAAAGAAAGAAAAAAAAGAAAAAAAGAGTTGAGTTTGACTCTGTAGATTTTGGTGTCTACTGTGTGATCACCCTTTGGATCTGTTATGTGTCGCATTTGCTGGATTTTGTCCAATGTTGTCCAAGACTGGCCCTTTACTGTGCCAGTCACAGGTCTCCTGGTAGATTCTCTGGAACAATCAATGTCAGTCACTATCCTTACCTGTCTTTTGGCCACCAGTCTGATGCTCCACAAGGCAGGGCCCTAAAAAGTCTGGTGGACAGGTCCTTTGAAGCCCAGAGACTGGGTCTGCCTCAGTCTGACCCCTTGAATGTCTTGCTATGAGTTGTTCTCCCTTCCCCATGGGATCTGGCTGGGGTGGTTTATACAGACTAGCATTGGGTGTTAGTTCTTGTACTATGTAGGATTGTGGGCAGGCACTTCCCCTTTTCCCAAGGTTGCACTGGTTATACCTCACCAGGGAATTTGGATCTGCTTCCCTGTAATGTTGCCAAAAAACCAGCACTTGCTCTTCTGTCTCCCAGACAGAAACCCATCTGGCAGACACTGTTGCAGTGGGGCAGCTCTGCCTGGCTCCCTTGCACTCGCTAGTTGCCACTCAA
Organism: Tadarida brasiliensis; assembly: GCA_030848825.1. Lineage (NCBI taxonomy): Eukaryota > Metazoa > Chordata > Mammalia > Chiroptera > Molossidae > Tadarida > Tadarida brasiliensis. The sequence goes on along the minus strand of CM061267.1, from coordinate 29,771,922 downwards.
AGTAAGAGGGGATCAGAAAAAAAAAAAAAAAAAAAAAAAACAGCTAAAACCAACCCCCCCCCCCCCAAAAAAAAAATCAGTCCTGCTTGGAACTCCAATCTTTTCACACAAACTTGCACCCTTAGGCAGGGCCTCCACCCAGGCTCTGACTGAGCAGTACTGGCGCAGACTTCCAGCCTTACACTGTTTTTCCTTTGGCTTGGATCATAGAAAAATGGGGCTGACTAGCAGATTTGCAGTTTGGGGGCAGGGTGCTGTCAATGGCTTGAAGTGGAAGTGAGGTAGAGGTGGCAGATCTCTTTTCTTTTTTTTCCCTAGGCATACAGACTGCCTTTTCAGCTCTCTGCCCAATGTCCTACCAGGGAATGGAGGATGTCTCAAAGTCACTGCTGGGTGTACCAATCAGCCCCTCTACAGTTGAGCTCTGTGGTGTGGAGCTTTGCTGTGTGGTCCCTCCCCCAGTCCCAGATCAGAGCAATTGTCCCTAGTGTTACAACAAAGAGATCACTCTTTGCTTGGGATGTTGTGGTTTGAGGTTCTAAGGTGGACTGAATCTCTACTCTCTGGCACTACGTGGGGTTCCCTTCCCTTTTCTGTTTTTCTGAATTGGGAATCCTTGCATGAGGCTGAGACCTTCTTCTCCTAGGGTTGCAGGGGCTCTGCTGCCACAATATCTCTCCTGCTTCCCAGCCATGTGCCTGTGTGAGTTAGATCATCCTCTTTGTGTCTTCTTCTGTCTTTACTCTGAGTTACCATGTTCACAATATTTCAGATCAGTTTCACTTCAACTGGTTTTAAAAGCCATTTGCCCCGCAGTTCAGCTGCAAATCCATTTGGTGTTTGGAGCAAGTGGTTGGAGGTTCCAGCTATTCTGTAGCCATTTTGGATCCCCTCCCAGAAAAGAATCTTTTCTGTCTCTCTGGAATTGTGTAGACTTGCTGGACTGTCTACACAGGCATAGAAATAGGTAAACAGATGGTCTGGACTAGACCTTCCATCATAGAATCCTGACTAGGAGAACCTATGGGCCATCACTGGTGAAAAACATTCTTTAGCCTTTCAGTGAACCAGATCTTCTTTTTTGTTGTTGTTGTTTTTTTCTTTATTGATTTTAGAGAGAGAGGAAGGGAGAGAGAGATAGAAACATTGATGAGAGAGAACATTGATTGGCCACCTCCTGTATGCCCCTCACTGGGGATTGGGCCCATAACCTGGGCTTGTGCTCTGACTGTGAATCAAACCGGTGACCTCTTGGTGCATGGATTGACGTTCAACCACTGAGCCATAGCGGCCAGGCAGAGTGAACCAGATCTTTATGGTCAATTGATTTTCACTAAAATGGTCCACGACCACTTAATGGGGAAAGGATAGTCTTCTGGAGAGGATGAGAGAGAACTTCTTCTGTCAAATCTAGGAGAAAACAAACACAGGTCCCTTTTGTGGGGTGGGGATACTTAAGTATGTGTTCCTTATATAAGTCCTGCAAAGTCAGCCCACTGTTGAAGGCCTCTCATTTGTCTTCCCTAGGGTAATGCTGAATGCTTAAGTTTGTATGTTTTCTCCCAATTCCACAGGCTTAGGTTAGCTTTCTGAGCATGCTCACTAAATATCTGCAAAGGCGTTGTCCACCCTGAGTCATGAACAGATACCTGACTAATGAAAGAGGTGTGTGGGTGAAGTACACAAAGTGTTGGAATTACCTCCAATCTCCAATGAAGAGTTGGAACTTTTCTGCTGAACTCCCAAACTTCCACAAAGGCATTCCTATCCATGGGTGATTGTTAAAATCAGTGCTCTTTGGGGGAAAATTGTAGAAAACTCTTATTTTGTCATTGTGGTGACTTCAACTCTTTTTCAACATTTTATTAACTGAGAGAAATATGAAAGACCACTGGTTAGTAACAATCAATAAATAGCAGAGTTGGGCCAATATCCCTAATAAACATAGATGTCAAATCCTTAACAAAATATTAGCAAATTGGATCCAGCAAGGCTGGTACAATATTCACAAACCAGTAAATGTGATACACTACATAAACAATATGAAAGATAAAAACCATATGATCATATTAACAGATGCTGAAAAAGCATTCAACAAAATCCAGCACCCATTTCTGATAAAAATACTCAACAATGAGGGAATAGAGGGACCATATCTCAACCTAACAAAGGCCATATATGAAAAACCTACAGCCAACATCATACTCAATGGGCAAAAACTAAAAGTATTTCCCTTAAGAACAGGGACAAAACAGGGATGGCTACTTTCACTACTTTTATTTAACATAATTCTGGAAGTCTTAGCCACAACAATTAGACATGAAGAAAAAATAAAACGGATCCAAATTGGAAAGGAAGAAGTCAAACTGTCATTATTTGCAGATGGCATGATTATGTACATAGAAAACCCTAAAGACTCCAACAAAAATCTACTAAATTTAATAAATGAATTTGGCAAAGTAGCAGGATACAAATTAATATGAAGAAATTGTTGGTGCCCGGCTGGTGGGGCTCAGTGGTTGAACATTGACCCATGCACCAAGAGGTTGCTGGTTTGATTTCTGGTCAGGGCATATGCCCTGTTGTGGGCCAAATCCCCAGTTGGGGGCATGCAGGAGGCGGCCAATCGATGTTCTCTCTCATTGATGTTTCTATTTCTCTCTCCCTCTCCCTTCCTCTCTCTCTCAAATCAATAAAGAAAAAAAGTTTAAAAAAATTGATGGCATTCTTATACACCAATAATGAACTTACAGAAAGGAAAACTAAAAAGAAAAAAATCTTATTTATCATTGCAGCAAAAAAATTAACATACCTAGGAATAAACTTAACCAAAGAAGTAAAGAACTTGTTCACAGCAAACTACAGGATATTGAAAAAAGAAATAGAGGAAGATATAAAAAAGTGGAAGCACATACCATGTGAATGGATTGGAAGAATTAACATCATTAAAATGTCCATACTACCCAAAGCAATCTGTACATTCAATGAAATCCCCATCAAAATACCAATTACATATTTCACAGAACTAGAACAAATACTTCAAAAGTTCATGTGGAACCAAAAAGGACCCTGAATAGCCACAGCACTCTTGAAAAAGAAGGACAAAGTAGGTAGGATCACAATACCGGATATCAGGTTATACTACAAAGCCACTGTAATCAAAACAGCCTGGTACTGGCACAAGAACAGGCAGATAGATCAATGGAATTGATGGGAACCCAGAAATTGACCCAAATTATGCTCAATTAATATTTGACACAGGTGGCAAGAGCATACAATGAACTAAAGACAGCCTCTTCAATAAATGGTGTTGGGAAAATTGGACAGCTACATGCAAAAAAATGAAGCTAGACTGCCAACTTACACCATACACAAGAATAAACTCAGAATGGATAAAATACTTAAATGTGACTCGTGAATCCATAAAAATCCTAGAAGAAAATGTAGGCAACAAAATTTCAGACATCGCATGCAGCAGAATTTTTATTGATACAATACCTTAGGCAAGAGAAACAAAGGAAAAATTAATAAATGGATCACATCAAACCACAAGGCTTCTGCACATCAAAAGAAACAAGCAAAATAGAAAGGGAACCCACTATATGGGAGAGCATAATTGCCAATGATACACCAGATAAGGGGTTAATTTCCAAAATTTGTAGAGTACTCATACAACTCAACAAAAGGAACCCAAATTGGGCAGAGGACCTAAATAGACACCTCTCCAAAAAGGACGTACAAATGGCCAAGAGACATATGAAGAAATGCTCAACGTCACTAATCATCAGAGAGAGGCAAATTAAAACAACTGTGATGTATCATCTCACACCTATCAGAATGGCTGCCATCAACAAATCATCACACGAGTGCTGGAGAGGGTGTGGAGAAAAGGGGACTCTAGTACATGCTGGTGGGAATGCAGACTGGTGCAGCCACTAGGGTAATTGATTTTAAATTTCTCTGGCTTTGAAAACCAGATTATTTCCAAATCTCTTTTCAAAATTATCTGGTGCAAATTAACACATGTGATATTCACAAATTCAGATACACAAAGAGACTGTGCTAATAAAACCAACCATCTTCTCAGGAACCTGTTTGTGCAACCCTGGGGTAATCTAGAAACATCCCTCTTCTAATTTAATACAGCCAGCATTTTGGCTACGTGACTGAGTAGTATATATAAAGACAAAAGTGGATGAAAGTAATATTGCTTCTAGATGAAGATGAGAACTTCAGAACAATAAGGTAAACAGGTTCGGAAGTTATGGAGAGATATTAACCCTGATTCTTTGCCTCCATTGTATGTAAATTTTCCCCCTAATTGCTAGAAATGTTGAAAGCACTAAGTTTAAATGAAGCCCATCTTTTGCTATTCCACATGAAAACTGCTTTTATTTGAAAATCATAAAATAGAGAACTATAGAACTTCAGTGAAAATATCTAGATCAAAATATTGAGGCACTAGTCCCTTTTCAGAATTCATCAGGCTGTCCATTTTTATGCAGACAAACTTTACCAAAGCTTTGGATCAATAAACTTTATCAAAAACATCTTTTCTTTTCACTGAAAAATGAAAGCAGTGCAACACATATCCCCAAGAGACATTTATTTCTACATTTTAAAATTGCCATATTTACTGTGGGACAAAAACAAAACAAAAAGATATAAAAAAGAATAAAGCCAATGAAAAATCTGCTGGTCAATTTGGCATGGACAAAAAGCTCTTAATTGGTGATATTATATAGATTCGTTATCACAAAACAAAATTGATTCTTCAGGAAAAATGTAGTTTTTAAAAAGTGCTCAAAGGCTTGATACACACACACACACACACACACACACACACACACACACACACACACACTCTGCTTATTAAACCAGCCTTGGTCTTCCCAAAAGAATTAAGATAAATTGTGTGAAGTCTTAAATATTTCTTTGGAGTACTGAAAAAAAAAAGAAAAGAGACACTTAACTGGTCATAATAAAAATGGGTCCTATTCTTATCACAGTTGAAAATAAACTAAAATAATTTCCAGGTAGAAAATATTCCACAGAAGCCACTGGATTGTATAAGATGTAGCTATGGGAAGAGATGTAATACATCTGGCCATGGCTACAGGTTTAAATAAACAGAGCATATGAGCCAATGAAATATTAGGTTCAGACATTACTGTGAACTCTTTATAAATTAAATGGTCAATTTTGTAATATTGCATTATTTCATTTACAACATGAAAAAAACCCAGAAAGTATAAAGTCAAAGTTTTTTTTTCGTTTCCTTTAAAGACAAAGTGTTTACACTTTAACTTGTACAATTTGTACATTTGAGTACAATAGACTTGGGACAGGGAGAGAAGAGCAATTAAAGTTCTGCCTATTTTTTAGGCGGGGCTGGGGAGTTTTAGACAACAGCAATAGGAAACTAATAAACTAAGAGAAGTTGAGGAGAAAAAAGATCAAATAAAAAGAATAGCACAAAGAATAGATGAGCAGTGGGAGGAACATACACACATACACTAACACGTATATAACCTTCTATACTATACACACAACAAAAGAAGGTATAACATGTAATTACATAAAGGAAGTCACTTCAACAAAATATTAGAAGGAATGGAAAGGAATAGAGAAAGAAATAAAAAGTAAGGGCAGACAAAGGCATTAAGGTAAGATTTTTCTCTCTCTAGCAATAATAATTAGTATGTTTGAAAGTACAGAAAATATTTTTTTTCCAGCTCTGTGGTTCTAAAGATTCAAAACTTCACATAGAACTAAGTATTTAATTCAACGGGAAAATAAGAAAATTTATGGTTCAAATTCAAAGTGAAACCCAAAGTGACATCTCTTCATTTCAAAAAAATATTCAAGCCTTCCAAATGTGAGGGAGACATGTAATTTGTTTTGGTCCTTTTACCTCTTCCACTTCAAGCTATTTTGTTAGAATGTTCAATTTTCTGATCATCTGCCCAGAAAAATAGAGCACTGATAGTGGAAAACATTGTCAAGTAAACACACCATAGAGTGCTGCTTTAGATCCTTCTGATGTTTATAAGAAATGACACCGATTCATTTTGCAGATAGGCCTTTATCTGTTCACAATTGTAATTGAAAATTACAGTGAGCTATTTAAAAGCAGTACATTGAATGGGATTTTTTTTTTTTATGATAGAACTAGTATTAAATGGACAATTGTATGTCTTTGAGCTATTAATATCTTTTAGCCTTGTATACAACATACTTGGAATCAGTAGCTAGCATATATTCAAGATATTTAAGAATAGAGTTACTGCCCTGGTTAGTTTTTTTTTTTTTTTCCTCGGTGTTGCTACACACCAGTGTTTTACTTTTTATTTTTATTTTTTATTATCTTTTTATTAATTTATTTTTGTTACAGATGTTTCTCCTTTTTTCCCCATTGACACCCTCCTCTCCATCCCCCCACCCTGTCCCCAGCTTTGTTGTCCATGTCCATCACTTATGCATACATGCGCATAAGTTCTGTGGTTTATCTTTTCCCTCCCCCCATACCCCCTCTTCTGAGGGGTGTCAGTTTATACCCTACTTCCATATCTCTGGGTCTACCCTGTTCCTCAGACTGTTATGTTCATTATATTCCACAAATGAGTGAGATCATGTGATATTTGTCTTTCTCTGCTTGGCTTGTTTCACTTCGGATAATACTCTCGAGGTCCCTCCATGTCGTCTCAAAGGATAAGAGATCTTTCTTTCTTACAGCTGCATAGTACTCCATTGTGTATATGTACCACTGCTTTTTTATCCATTCATCCACTGATGGACACTTGGGCTGTTTCCAGATCTTAGCTATTGTAAATAGTGCTGCTATGAACGTGGGGGTACATGTATTTTTTCTGATTGGTGTTTCAGGCTTCTTAGGGTATATTCCTAGAAGTGGGATCACTGGGTCAAATGGCAATTCAATTTTTAATTTTTTGAGGTAACACCATAGTGTTTTCCACAGTGGCTGCACCAGTCTGCATTCCCACCAGCAGTGTACTAGAGTCCCCTTTTCTCCACACCCTCGCCAACACTTGTTGTTTGATGATTTGTTGATGGCGGCCATTCTGACAGGTGTGAGGTGATACCTCATTGTTGTTTTAATTTGCATCTCTCTGATGATTAGTGATGTTGAGCATTTCTTCATATGTCTCTTAGCCATTTGTATGTCCTTTTTGGAGAGGTGTCTATTTAGTTCCTCTGCCCATTTTTTAATTGGGTTCTTTGTCTTCCTTTTGTTGAGTTGTGCCCTGGCTAGTTTGGCTCAGTGGTTAGAGCGTCAGCCTGCAGACCAGAGAGTTCTGGGTTCGGTTCCCCCGCTAAGGGCACGTACCTCGGTTGCGGTTTGTACTGGTCCAGTTGGGGTCATGAGGGTGGCAGCCAGTCGATGTGTCTCTCCCATTGATGTTTCTCTCTCTCTCTTCCTCCCTCTCTCCCTCCCACTCTATCTGAAGATAAATGCAAAAATGTCTTCAGGTGAGGATTAAAAAAAACAAAAGAATAGAGTTACTATCACCTATTATGTGGCAGAACGTGTGATAGCTAATAAGGCAAAGTAAATGAATATAAACACAATCCCTGGTCTCAAAGCATTTAAAACCTAAATATTTTATCCATAAAAAGAAAACCCCAGTGTATGTATGTGTGTGTGTGTGTGTGTGTGTGTGTGTATACATATATATATATTTAATTTTATACATTATATATATATACATATATATATTTAATTTTACAGGTTGCAATTTAAAAACAAATGGAAAAGAAGAAATGGTAATATTTTGGTGCTTACCATTTAGAGAAATCTGTGAAATGCTAATTGTTGTATGAACCCTTAAAAAGAAATACAGACAAGTGCATCCTAGATAAAACCACATTGTACCTGTTATGAGCACTGATTTTGGTTACAGATCATAATATTCTAATCCTGACTATCAACAGATCTATGATTCAGAGCATGTTATTCAACCTTCCTAAACTTGAATTCCATCAAATGTGAAACTGAGTTCTTTGTTAATACTAGTCTCAGATTATTGTCACTGAGATAATGTATGCAAAGCATTTGTGAGAGTGTCTTACATATATTGGGTGCTTAGTAAGTTTTTTTTGGTGTGAATGGTAACTATTTTAAATTATGAATGAAAACCTCTAATATAAATACCTATAGATAAAGATTAATTGGCTATATTTTAATTTTAGGTATAATTTTATTTCATTTTGAGACTCCATCTAAGAAAAAAAGATTGTGTATATTCAAAAAAAACGTGAATGGATTTAAAACTAATTTCCCTATGTCAAGTATTTTAAATATACCTATATTCTGAATGTAACAATTAAGCTGAAAATTCTGATTTGCGCTCTTTTCTACTAACTGAAATTGTTGTCTTAGAAAACAATTCCCAAAATAAAATTACCTCTGTTAAAAAGAGTTATTAGAATAAGTTTTTTGAAAATTCAGTATCTACTAAGCAGCACTTGAATCATCTTTAACATACGTATTTTTAAAGTACACGTTTCAAACACCGACTAAAATATATGGAATATGTAAAATATAGTATATAAAATATATAATTCATTTGTAGATTTTCTGTGATTTAATTTGCTTTAACATTAATAAACTTTGATTCTAAAATAAAGATCCACCACCACAGCTTTCACATGTGTATCCTCAATGCCTAGCATAATCCTGGCACAAAATACTTGTCAATCAACATTTTTTTATAAGAAATTTTTTCTTTCTTGATTTCAGAGAGAGAGGAAGGGAGAGGGAGAGATAGAAACATTGATGAGTGAGAATATCGATTGGCCGCCTCCTATATGCCCCCTTTGGGGATTTGGCCCACAACCTGGGCATGTTCCCTGACTGGGAATCAAACCAGCAACCTCTTGGTGCATGGGTTAATGTTGAACCAGTGAGCCACACTGGCCGGGTAATCAATCAACATTTTTTGAATGTATAAATTCACCAATATCTATAATATCAACTCTATTTAACAGAATATTCTAGGTTACATCATAGCTACATCAATCTAATTTATAGGCTCTATTTATATTATACTATGTAAGTCTTGTTCTTCAAAACAATGTAATTACCTGTGAGACATATGTTATTTACACATCTGAGAACTGCTTTATTGGATCAGATAAACTAAGTTTTATGTATGTATATAGCAAATACTGTAATTATAGTCAAAATAACTGGGGAAAAATCAAGCAATAAGATAGTGATTTCAGCCTTGATGTTATCCTGCTATTAGTCTCATTGTCATTCCTTTATAGTTTGTCTATTTTTTCCTCCAGTTCCCTTCAAGATATTTTCTTAATTGAAATATATATATAAATTTCAATTATTTACATGAATGATACATGCTGTGTATGTAGTATATATGAAAACATTCATGTCATTAGTTCTAGAAATTTATATCCATAAGCTTAATGCTCTTCTTTTTAGATTCTCCTGAGATGCATTCATGCATTCTCACTCTATCCTTCACGTCTCTTACTATCCTGTTTCATATATCTTTCTGTTCGCTAATTGTCCTTTCAATTATGTTTACTCTGGGGATTAATCTGTCTAGTGAGTTTCTTATTCCAAAATTTTTCTTTTCATTTCAGGAAGTAAATCATTTTTCTGTTTGTTTATTTTTAGAGTTTCTTGAAATCTGCTTGTTTTAGTGAATTATGTATTTTTTTAAATTTCATACGTATATATTCTATATTTTTAATCTATTACTGCAATTTATGTGGTTCCTGGGAGACTAATTTGTTGCTTTTGGATTCTATTATCCCTTTCATTGTAGTTTGTCTTCTAGTAGTATATTTGATACTCTGTTTTGTTGAGTTTATTTCTCAGTATTATTTTATGCGAGTTTTGCAAGAGCAACTTAGAATAGGAATATTTGTTTTCAATTCCATTAGTAGTACGAGCATTCCCCCAAACAAGGACAATTTCAGTACTCCTGAAGGTTTGGATTTCAGAAAAATAATTAAATATTCAGCCTTCTCACCTTCCATTTCCCCCAATGTTCAAAATACTTAAGAGAACTCCAACCTTTAGTCTACTCCCAGTCTTCCAGCTACCAGCTGCTTTGGGCAAACTCCTCAGGCCCAGCATTGGTTCACCATGGGCCTGGCTATGATTTATTTTGTTTGGGGTGACAAAATATAAAAACAAATGGTGAGATCATATATAAAAATAGAACTTCGACCCATAATCAGCAGCAACTTTCCCAGGAAATCAACACCTCATCTACAATAAACAATCCAAGAAGGCAAGCTGTTAGATTTTAGACTTGCAGAAAGTCAAATCTCTATTTCTAGTGACAATCCAGCAAGGTAAAACAATAACTTCTATAACAACTGCCCCAAATGGTCAGGATTTGATTAAAAACTGATTATTAATCTTCCCTAATTTTTCCTTGTTTCTAAATTAGGACCAGCCAGAGAAAGAAAAATATGTATCCCTAATTAGTCACAAAGGAATGCCTCACTTCTAGTTAACCTGCCTATAGCTTCCATGATAACAATCTTCAACCAATGCATACCTAAAGCCATCCCATGTTCCCCATAATAAAGCTTTCCAAACTCTCTGCTTGCCTTTGAGTACTCAACAAAACACAAGCAATGGTGGATAACTCCTTGGCCAGCTCCGTATAAATATTCTGAATAAATAGTCTTTTCTTTTCTCATTTGGTTGGTCTTCATTTTCAATTCCAGAGTTTATTATGTAACAGTGGAAAATTGTAACCCACTCCACTATTCACTATTCTTTTGATATTGTTTCTATAAATGCTGACTCTAACATGTAGCTTATAGATAAACAGTATGTTTCTATAACAGTGTTAGAAACTAACTTCAGAAGATGCAGACTCTGACCTTCAGTCATCTGGGTTCCAGGAAATTTGCTTAGCTTCAAACATAGAACCAGGATGAGGAAGAACCACGATGATGAAGACCAAGATGATGAACACCAGACCATCACTTGACCAGTTTTGAGATCCTTATCAGAATGGACTGTGTTAGCCTGCACATAGAGAAATTTTCAACCTCCTTCCCTTGATTTATTTGTTCTTTTTTGCCTCTTCCTCATTATAAAAACCTTTGCCTGCACTGAGATGTTGAGATGGGCTTTGTGACAAGAGACCCCCATCTTTTCAGGTTACCAGCACTCAAATAAACTGTTTTCCTTTTCACCAGTATCTGTCTTATGAGTTTGGTTTTTGTGGTGGCAAGCAGTCGGACTTTGGTTCCTGTTTCAATTATTATAGGAGTATTTCTTGAGTTATCTCCTACCTTTCAAAGAGTGAACAGAGGGGATACCAAAATGGTGGCAGAGTGAATGGAAGCTACACAGACCATCTCCCAGGACCAAACTGGAATTACAACTAAAATAAAGACAAATTGTTGGGAAAAAGCAACAGAAAAGCAGCTTGCTAGGACCATACAACCAGGGACACTGAATCAGTCCTGGTAGGATTGTGGAGGTGCAAGAGGGGGGCTGGGAGCTCACGGACAGCAGCAGTCTTAGCTGTGAGCAGTGCCCTCAGAGTTAAAGCCAAAGCTGGCTCCACAGCACAGACGGCCAGGACAGAGCATTAAAATAGCCACAGCCACTCACCTTGGGCCACAGCAGAGGGAGGGTGGACTGGACTGGAACTGTGTGGGGACACTTGGGATTTGGAGGGTGCTCAGAGCTTTTGCTAAGTTGCGGCCATGCATGACGATTGGCCATCTTACTCCTTCCCAGGGCTCTGGGTAGAGGTGGCAGCCCCTCCCTGGGAGATTGAGCCCCACTTAGGTGGGTCATTGAAATGCAAATTGAGGCCCATTAACTACCAGCATCTGCCCCACCCTTGGAAAATCCTCTCACGCTGAACACCTGAGGGAGGTTTTCATTCAACTGAGAACCCAAGGCTCTTCAAGTAACCATGACTAATAGCCTCTAGGCAAAAAGCTAGAGGATAACTTAACCTTTTCTGGGCTTGCAAATCTACCCAGGAAAGTAACACTTGACAGTGGTGTTTACATGGGACCTCCCATGCTCATCCAAACCCAGTAGAGGGAGGCACAAACAGCAGAACACCAACATCCACAGGGAACATTTGGCAGGCTCCAAAACCCACTGAGATAGCCAAAATGGTGAAACAAAGAAACAAATCCTAAATGAAAGAATAAAAAACCTCTACTGAAGATGAGATAGATGAAATGGAGTTAAGCAAGTTAACAGAGCTAGAATTCAGAGCCATGATCTTGAGGAAGCTCAAAAGCATGAGTAAAGACATCAACACCATGATAAAGACATAGAAACATTGAAAATCAACCAATTGGAAATGAAGAAGCACCAAGAAGAAATGAAGAATGACATAGCAGAAATGAAGAACACATTGGAAGAACTAAACACCACAGTAGAGGAAGCTGAGGACCGGATCAGTGAATTAGAAGACAGGGTAGAAAAAAATCAATCAATCAGAAACCCAAAAGGAAAAAAAAAAAAAACAGTTAAAAAACAGGAAGACAGCTTAAGAGAATTGTGGGACAACTGGAAACGTAACAATATTCGCATCAGAGGAGTCCTTGAAGAAGAAGAAGATGAGCAAGGGTTAGAGAATATATTTGAAGAAATAGTGACAGAAAACTTTCCTAACTTGTGAAGGAAGAAGGCATTCAAGTTCAAGAAGCACAGAGAACCTCAAGTAAGAAGAACCCAAACTAGCCCACATCAAGACACATAGTAATTAAAATGCCAAAAATTAAAGAAAAAGAGAGAATCCTAAAGGCAGCAAGACATAAGCAACAGGTTACCTACAAAGGAACCCCCATAAGGCTACAAGCTGACTTCTCAACAGAAACACTACAGGCCAGAAAGGAATAGCATGAAATAATCAAGGTCATGAAAAACAAGGACCTGAATCCAAGACTACTCTACCCAGCAAGGCTATCATTCAAAATAGAAGGTCAAATAAAGAGCTTCCCAGACAAAACAAGGCGAAGGGAATACATTACCACCAAACCAGCACTGCAAGAAATGTTAAAAGTACTGCTGTAATTAGTAGAAGAAACAGGAAGGAAAGTAGAACCACACTGAACAAAAATGGCAATAAATAAGTACATATTAATAATTACCTTAAATGTAAATGGATTGAATGCTCTGATAAAAAGACAGAGTAGCGGATTGGATAAGAAAGCATGACCCATATATATGTTGTTTACAAGAGACCCACCTCACAACAAAGGACTCACATAGGTTGAAAGTGAAGGGATAGAAAAAAATCTTCCAAGCAAACGGAAAGGAAAAAAAAAGCTGGAGTAGCAATACTCATATCTGATAAATTAGATTTCAAAATGAAGGCCATAACTACAGACAAAGAAGGTCACTATATAATATTGAAAGGATCTATCCAACAGGAAGATATAACCTTGGTAAACATATATGCACCCAATACAGGAGCACCAAAATATATTAAAAACCTTCTGGAGGACTTGAAAGGAGAAATCGACAGCAATACAATCATAGCAGGGGACTTCAACAGCCCGCTGACATCACTGGATAGATCCTCTAGACAAAAAATTAACAAGAAAACAGAGACTCTAAATCAAGCTCTAGACCAAATGGATTTAATAGATATCTACAGAAAATTACACCCCAAAACTGCAGAATTCACATTCTTCTCAAGTGCACATGGGACATACTCAAAGATAGACCACATGTTAGGACACAAATTAAGTCTCTACAAGTTCAAGAAGATTGAAATCATATCAAGCATCTTCTCAGATTACAATGGCATGAAACTAGAAATCAATTGCAACAAGAACATGCAAAGACGTTTGAATACATGGAGGCTAAATAGCATGTTATTAAACAATGAATGGGTTACCGAGGAGATCAAGGAAGAAATTAAAAACATCCTGGAAACCAATGAAAATGAACACACAACAACACAAAATCTGTGGGATGCAGCGAAAGCAGTTCTGAGAGGGAAGTTCATAGCACTGGAGGCCTACCACAAGAAACAAGAAAAACTTCTAATTGACTTCCTAACCTCACAACTTAAAGAACTAGAAAGCAAACAAAAAGAAAACCCCAGATCAAGTAGAAGGAAGGAAATAGTAAAGATCAGAGCAGAAATAAATGACATAGAGACAAAAAAAAAAAAAAAAAAGAAAAGAAACAGTTCAAAGGATCAATAAAACAAAGAGCTGGTTATTTGAAAAGTAAAGAAGATTGATGGACCCTTAGGTAGACTCACCAAGAAACATAGAGAGAGAACTCAAACACACAAAATCAGAAATGAAAGAGAAGTAGCAACTGACACCACAGAAATACAAAGGATTTTTAACAAATACTATGAACATTTATATGGCAACAAATTCGACAATCTAAGTGAAATGGACAAATTTCTAGAAACACATAGTCTCCCAAACTGAACAGACCAATAACAACAAAGGAAATTGAAGGGGTAATCAACACTCTCCCAGCAAACAAAAGCCCAGGCCCGGACTGCTTCACGGGGGAATTTTACAGAAAATTCAAAGAAGAATTAACACACATTCTCCTCAAACTATTTCAAAAAATTCAAGAAGAAGGAAGACTTCCAAACTCGTTTTATGAGGCCAGCATAATTCTAATTCCAAAACCAGAAAAAGACACTACAAAGAAAGAAAACTACAGGCCAATATCCCTGAGGAACATAGATGCCAAAATCCTGTGCAAAATACTAGCAAATTGGATTCAGCAATACATCAAAAAAAATTATTCACCATGACCAAGTGGGATTCATCCCAGGGATGCAAGGCTGGTTCAATATTCGCAAATCAATAAATGTGATACATCACATCAACAAAATGAAAGATAAAAACCACACGATCATATCAATAGGCACTGAAATAGCATTTGACAAAATCCAGCACCCATTTCTGATAAAAACTCTCAGCAATGTGGGAATAGAGGGATCATATCTTGACATAATAAAGTCTATATATGAAAGAACTACAGCCAACATCATACTCAATAGGCAAAACTGAAAGCATTTCCCTTAAGAACAGGAAAAAGACAAGGATGCCCACTTTTGCCACACTTATTTAACATAGTACTGGAAGTCTTAGCCACAGCAATCAGACATGAAGAAAAAATAAAAGGGATCCAAATTGGAAAGGAGGAAGTGAAACAGTCATTATTCGCAGATGACATGATATTATACATAGAAAACCCTAAAGACTCCATCAAAAATCTACTAGACTTAATAAATGAATTTGGCCAAGTAGCAGGATACAAAATTAACGTCAAGAAATCAACGGTATTCTTATACACCAATGATGAACTCACAGAAAGAGAAGCTAAAAAAACAATCCCATTTACCATTGCGGCAAAAACATTATGATACCTAGAAATAAACTTAACCAAAGAAGTAAAGGACTTATTTGCAGAAAACTACAGAACATTGAAAAAAGAAGTAGAGGAAGATATAAAAAAGTGGAAGCACATACCTTGTTCATCAATTGGAAGAATTACCATCATTAAAATGTCTATATTACCCAAAGCAATCTATAGATTCAATGCAATCCTCATCAAAATACCAGTGACATTTTTCACAGAACTAGAACAAATACTTCAAAAGTTCATATGGAACCAAAAAAGACCCCAAAAAGCCACAGCAATCTTGAAAGAAGGACAAAGTACGTGGGATCACAATACCGGATATCAGGTTATACTACAAAGCTACTGTAATCAAAACCGCCTGGTACTGGCACAAGAACAGGCATATAGACCAGTGGAACAGAACAGAGAATCTGGAAATTGACCCAAGACATTATGCTCAATTAATATTTGACAAAAGTGGCAAGAGCATACAATGGAGTAAAGACAGCTTCTTTAATAAATGGTGTTGGGAAACTTGGACAGCTCCATGCAAAAAAATGAAACTAGACCATCAATTTAAACCATACACTAGAATAAACTCAAAATGGATAAAAGACTTAAATGTGACTCGTGAATCCATAAAAATCCTAAAAGAAAATGTAGGCAACAATATTTCAGACATCATAGCCAGCAGAATCTTCACTGATACATCACCTAAGGCAACGAAACAAAGGAAAAAATGAACACATAGGACTTCATCAAACTCAAAAGCTTCTGCACAGCAAAAGAAACAACCATCAAAGTGGAAAGGCAACCCACTGTATGGGAGAGCATAATTGCCAATGATACATCAGATAAGGGGTTAATCTCCAAGATATATAGAGTACTCATACAACTCAACAAAAGGAAGACAAAGAACCCAATTAAAAAATGGCAGAGGAACTAAATAGACACCTCTCCAAACAGGACATACAAATGGCTAAGAGACATATGAAGAAATACTCAACATCACTAATTATCAGAGATGCAAATTAAAATAACAATGAGGCATCACCTCACACCTGTCAGAATGGCCGCCATCAACCAATCATCAAACAACAAGTGTTAGTGAGGGTGTGGAGAAAAGGGGACTCTAGTACACTGCTGGTGGGAATGCAGACTGGTGCAGCCACTATGGAAAACACTATGGTGTTACCTCAAAAAATTAAAAATTGAATTGCCATTTGACCCAGTGATCCCACTTCTAGGAATATACCCTAAGAAGCCTAAAACACCAATCAGATAGAATACACATACCCCCCATGTTCATAGCAGCACTATTTACAATAGCTAAGATCTGGAAATAGCCCAAGTGTCCATCAGTGGATGAATGGATAAAAAAGTTTTAGTACATATAGTACAATGGAGTACTATGCAGCTATAAGATAGAAAAATCTCTTATTTTTTGAGACAACATGGAGGGACCTGGAGAGTATTATCCTAAGCGAAACAAGTCCAGCAGGGAAAGACAAATATCACATGATCTCACTTATTTGTGGAATATAATGAACATAACAGTCTGAGAAGCAGGGCAGACCCAGAAACGTGGAAGTAGGTTACAGACTGACAACCTTCAGAAGAGGAGGTGGGGGAGTAGGGAAGAGATAAACTGCAGAACTTATATGTGCGCATAACTGATGGACATGGACAACAAAGCTGGGGATGGAGTGGGGAGGATGGGGAGGACGGTGTCAATGGGGGAAAAAGTAGAAATATCTGTAACAAAAATAAATTAATAAAAAAATAAAAAATAAAAACAACTTAAAAAAAAAGACAAAGAGTGAACAGAACTTCAAAAAGTGTGTTTGATCTAGCCTATGGTTATTATAGAACAAAAAGATTCCTTAAACTTATGGTCATTTATGATACTAGATTTGGAAATTCTTTGTAGGAAACTTTAGTAACCCTATCTCTTAGGGCAAGAATTCTGGAGAATGACAGAGGAGCAGAAGAATATAAATGATCTCACCCTCAAATGTTAAAAAGCATTCTCTCTTTTTTGCACTGTAATTTCATTTTGACAGGCATCTAATGCTTCACTTCAATTCTGATTTTTTAACAACTACACTAGAGTCTGATATATTTTCAATCAAGAAAAAACTTGACAAACAGAAGTATCTATATATTAAATTATGTTTTCCTTGGCATATCATTCAAAATGATCACCAGAGCAAGCATTTTACTTTAACACTAGTCACATAAAATGTATTAATAAATCCATAGAGTGGTTGACAAAGAAAGATCACAGTGTAACTTTTTCCACTTAGTATTTCAGTTGGGCACTAAGGGGCATAGTCATCCTCTGAGGTAATTCTTCTGTACACCAATTCCTAAATTAACCCACTCACTCAAGGGGAACAATTTTCACACATAAGTATTCATGGAGTTACCATTATAGATTTATAATTACTTACAATATTTTCATGTGATAAAACTGACCAGTACTTTAGTTACCTTATATATATAGCTATATTGACAAAGAACAATCAATATCATCATATTCTTAATTGTTCTCATTTCACATTGTATTTTTATTGCATAGCTCTTGCCCCTTTTTTCTAGTTTCATATTTCATTGGTTCTACAAGCAGGAATTCAGACTTTTTCAATAATAAGGGTATAATCTCAGAACAATAAAACTCCCAGTCCTTAGTGATAGAAAGTAAGTCTCCTTTCTCTTATATAATATGTATGATTACCTTAGCACAGTTTGACTTTTGTATATGATTACTAGAGGTCTTCCTGTAGGTGGGAATATAAGAATAAATGAATGTATATGTTTTATTAATGTTTTTGTATTCATTCCTTATCACACAACTAATACTTTACCATGAGGCATTAGATTTAATCATGCAATTTTGGAAACATAATTTGAAGTACCAAACATTAATTTTAATTTTTCTAAAGTGAGTCTAGAAAAAGAGGAAATAAAATGTTCTGAGATAAAATATTTGATTAAATTCAGGTAATTTCTTATGATCAAAAGCTCTTATTTCTTTTAAATGTTATTTAGAACTTTTAGGGAAAATGTTAGGAAGGCCTTCTTTTTTTCTTCCTTGAACAATAGAAATCTCCAATTCCCCCGCAAATTATTAATAACATGTATATTTTATTTACTTAATATATACTTGAAATACTTCTGGTCATATAGAACACATAACAATAGAATAAATACAAAGCAGAGCCATGATTTAAAAGAATTATCACTTAATAGATACAGAAACCATACTAAATGTTGTTAGTTTAATATAAATTTGATATTCCAAAGAGCAAACAAAGTTATAAAGATATACACTGTGGTAGTCTGAAAATGTACCCCCATATACTCCCAATCCCCTAAAAAATCATGTTTCTAGTCCCTGGAACCTATGTTACCTTATATGAAAAAAAAAAAAAAGTAGGTAAATTGTTCTGGATTATCCGGGTGAGCCCCAAATGCAGTCACGTGTTTTTATAAGAGGGAGGCAACAAGATTTTTCATACACAAAGAGGAAAAGGTAATGGTATTCACGGAGCGAAAGATTATAGTGTTATAACCACCAGAAGCTAGAAGAAGGGAAGAATGTGTTCTCTAGAGCCTCTGGAGGGAATGCACCATTTCAGACTCCTGGCCTTCAGGATGGTGAGACTAAAATTTCCGTTTTTTTCCATCCACCAAATTTGTGATAACTTGTAAAAGTGGTCATAGGAAACGATACACACACACATAATTTGAAGCATAAATGGCTACTATATTCAAGATACTGAATTCAGAGAAGCATGGTACCCAAAACTATTTTTAATTATTAATGCATAAAAATTTTAAAGTGTTAATTTTTTAAGTTATTTAAGAAAGTTATATAATTTAAAAAATGGATTAGATGATAAGAATTAAATTGTTTTATTACTAATATTTCTTGTTAGAAAACTAACTTTTAAGGCTACTTGCACCGTTATTTGTTCATTGTTTTCTTGTCTGGGAGAGAACGACATAAAATCAATGAAGTGCTTGTTTTAGTTGACAAAAGCCTAATGTGAGGAAATAAAATCTACTTAGCATAAAGTCGGTCCTTTTATTAAAAGTCAGTGGAACTTTTATTTGTAAGTGGTGTTAAGTGCCTATAAAAGAAAAATCTAGTTTAGAGGAAGAAAGTAATGGGATTTTGTATCTAAGCACTCATTAATATAAAAAGTCAATACAGAGGCTAAATAAATTTTTTTTTCTAGAAACATGTGGAAAAGGATATTTTATAGATTAACAATCAAGAAAACGAAAACAATTATAGAAAAAAAAGGCTTCACACTTACTGCTGAAATTTTTAAACTTCAATTCAGATAATTCAAACCAAGCCTTTAATTTTAAATTTCTTTTACGAAAGAAAAACAAAACAACTGAACTAACAAGCAAATTAGAGACAGACTCTAAGATAGAGAGTAGGCAGACAGCTCTGGGTGATGTTAAGGAGGGGGTGGAATGATTGAGTAAAAAAAGAGAAACGACTCGTGGACACAAACAACACTGTGGTGACTATGGGGAGGGGTGGGGAAGGGGAGTGGGTGGAGGTGGAAGAGGGTATGGGGAGATAAATGGTGATGGAAAACAATTAAATAAAATAAAGAAAAAATCTTAAATATCCATTATGTTTGATTACATATTGAGGTATACTAAACAGCACTTACCAATATAACAAACCATCAATAAATAATAGTAGCAAATAAAAAAGAAAATTATATTTTCAACTTCATTACTGCCCTTAAGATTTTTAAGCAATAAAAAAAGTGAGAAAATCACACACACACAAATCTGTGAAGTTATAGAGCAGTTCCCAAGGCCACCATTACTTCTGACACCAACTGCAAGCCTGGAGGACCTCATGACCACCCTTAGGTTTTAGAATTTGCTGGAAGGATTTAGAGATCTCTGAAAACTGTCATGCTTATGGTTACAATTTATTGCAGTGAAAGGATACAGACCCAAATAAGCCAATGGAAGAGATGCATAGGGCAGAGTCCAGGAAAGTTCCACATGTGGAACTTCCAATTGTCCTCTCTCCTTGAGGTCATGGGCAATGCTAAGTTCCCATCAATTGTATGTGACGATGCATATGAACTACTGCCAACCAGTCAAATATACCAGAACCTTGGATTCCAGAGTTTTGGGGTTTGGTCTTCTGAATATGATTGGGCACTTACATAGCCAACCTCAGCCTCTAGCACCTCACCCTGAATCACACTACTACACTGTCTGACATAGGCCAAAGACCCCAGGTAAACAAATACAGTCTCATCAGATATAACATTCCAGTAACTTAGAGATCACCTTCAAGGACCCAAGGACCACTCTGGATAAGGTTAATTACTTACCACAGATGTAATTTTTCTAATACTACACAAGTTCTGTATTTTGATTATTGCAAAACAAAATCACATTTTAACTCTATTAATATGTAGCCAATCTTAATGCTCTCCTTTCTTACTTCTCTTCTAATAGGCCATAAACATGCACAATTCAAAATGGAACACTTGCTTCTAAATGCTAACTTTGGATTTAAAAGCTCATGTTTATTTTAAAAAGCACGTTTTCCATTCAGAATATGTAGCACACACACTGTGCTAGAAGTTCACATTCATTCAGAGAAACTGAACTTTAAAATATCTGTGCAGATGTAGATTCCCTACTTAGAACCACAATGTCTCAAAACACAGTTGTTCAGCCACGTGGACTTTAATTTAATGAGATGAAATGTTCAAAATAAGTCCTTTTTCATACAAATCTAATTTTGTCAATGGGCCTTTTAAATATTAAGCCCAGCTCTAATGGAGAAAATAAATCCTGCTATAATAAAGACTATGTAAAAATATTTTAGAAAACCTAAATTTTCATCAGTCGATTCAGAAAACATTTTTAAAGTAAAAATAAATATATAAGAAAGCAGGAAGAAGAAAATGGTACAAGTACAGGAGCAACAAAGGTACTGAGACAGAGTATAATTATGCCTATCTGTAAAAATTTCTGGATGAAAATGAAAGCATAGTTGTAACAGAGTAGGTACACTGTTTCTAAGTGTTTTTGTTTGAAATGATTTGTCAAGTCATAAATGTAAGTCACAACCAAGACTTGAAATAAATTCTATCAGTGGAAAGTGTTAGATGACTTATTTTACAATTATGAACTCAATCCTAAATTTGAAAATTTTGGAATGATTCATGAAATATGTTGTTCTTTCTGTAATGATTATTATATTGATAAAATGATGTTGAATAGCACTTTTTCTATATAATCAAAGTTATCTCCTTTTCACTTTGAATATTTCTAAGCCTTAGGCAAAAATAACATCAATCAGTAATGACCACTGTATGTCTTATTCTCCACTGATTTTGTGGACAAGTTTAGAAGAAAAAAGAGAATAATTTGTCTCCTTTGAACATTAACTGCTTCAGTTTTTCTTTCCTAAAATAGAATAGGTCATCTGATAACTCTAATAGCTTATGCTAAGAGGTAATCATACAGAATTCCATTATTTAATACCAATTAAAAAAGTAAAATTATTTATATTCCATTTGAATGATAAAATTCAGTCTTATAAATAAGTTTATTTCACTTATTATTATTATTATTTTTTTTGCCATCAAACTTTTTTTTTTTTTTCAGTTTTCTCTCTCCATTTGAAAACAATACAATTTGTGGCTAAGATCATCATTATCATAATATTATTGAGAATGTGCCAGGCTCTATTCTAAGTACATTATATGTAGTATGTCTTTTAATACTCATGTAAATCCTGTGGTAAATGTCATTATTATTCTTATTTTGCAGAATATGAAATCAAAAAACTGAGAGTTTAAACTTTCTGCTATTTATCTAGTGAATAATGGGTCTAGGATCTGAATCCAAGGGTCTGGCTTCAGAGCTTATGTTCTTAGTACACTGTAATATAATACCTTAGTATTAAAAATATATATTTTTAATTTGCATGCTCCTTTATTTTTCCAAAAAGTGTTTTAAAAATATAACTTCTAGATATTTTTTTCAATGTGAAGAGAATATTTATATAACAATCAATAATAGTAGGCCTGATTTAAACGACTGGGCTAGAAGTGTACACTCACTGTCTCCCATCACCAAGCCTGGTTAGATTGTGTTATTTAAAGATAAGTTAAAATAAAAGTTAAGGGCTACTGCCAAATCTTGATTACTATAAATAATGTTGCAGTGAGCACAGGGGTGCATGTATTCTTTCAAATTAGTGTTTCAGGTTTCTTTGGATAAATTCCCACAAGTGGAATTGCTAGGTCATAAGGCAGTTCCATTTTTAATTTTTAAAACTAACTCCATACTGCTTTCCACAGTGACTACATGATTTGGAAGCAGCCCAAGTGTCATCTGTAGAAGAGTGGATAAAACAGCTAGGATACATTTACACAATGGAATACTACTTGGCTGTATAAAAGAAGACTCTTTGTGACACATGGATGAACCTGGAAAACATTATGCTAAGTGAAATAAGCCAGTCAGAGAAAGACAAGTACCACATGATTTCAATCATATGTGGAATTTCTGTCACAGCAACTCAACTTTGCCATTGCAGCATGAAAAAGGTCACAGATAAGAGGTAAATGAATAGGCATACCATGTTACAAAATAACTTTATTTCCAAAAAACGATAAGGATGAAGACCAGATTAAGCCTGTTGGCCATGGTTTGTTGAAGCCAGCTTTATAGTATTATTTCATGTGATGCTTATTTAATATAAATTGTATATACACAACCTGCTTCTTTCATTATATTATATAACTTGGAGAAATCTTGTGTTAGTTTATCTCACAATTTTTAAACTTTTGTCTGTAGGAATCTTCATTAATACATTAGCTTATTTAGCCATTCTCATCTTGGTCAACATTTGGGTGGTTATTTTTTTTTTCTATGTAAAAAGGTTTTTTGTTATTAAAATTTTAATATAATTTTAAATTTCAATTCATTCATATATGTTTTTCATTGCTTGTTGACAATAAAAAATAAACCTTAATGGCTGAAGCATTAAGATAGAAATCATTAAGTATATATGTATGTAGGTAGGTATGTGGATAAGTTGGCATGTAGTTAAATCATGAATTTTCAGGGGTAATATATATATAAATTAAATATATATATATATATTTATTATTATTATTTTAATCTTCACCCAAGAACATCCTTTAGAGAGAGGAAGGCAGAGAGAGAGAGAGAGTGAAACATCAGTCAGTTGCTTCCCATATGCACCTCGATCAGGGATTGAACCTGCAACTTAGGTATATGCCCTGAATGAGAATCGAACCCCAAATCTTTTGGTGTACAGGATGTTGCGCCAACCAACTGAGCCACCGGCCAGAACAAGGGGGCAGTATTTTACATGATATCTATTTTTCCTTTCCTGAATGTTGAAGAAGAGTAGTCTTGCTTATAATTTCACACTAACTGGGCAGAAGAACACCAACAGTCTTTCCTACCAGAATTATTCTGACAGTGTGCTTGATCTTGTTTATTAGTTCATTTTTCTTTGATTTCAGAAGAACTTATTCACTAAACATTTTTTATTTTTATTGTTGACACTATTACAAATGTTCCAATTTCCCCCCACTCTTTGCCTGCCTCCACCAACTCCCTCCACCCTTCCCTCTGCCATCACCAAACTGTTGTCTGTGTCTATGGGTTATGCATATATGTTCTTTGGTTAATCTCTTCAACTTCCTTCATTCAGTCCCCCATGCCTCCTCCCCTCTGACTGTTGTCAGTCTGTTCATGTATTTATGCTTCTGTTTCTATTTTGTTTGTCAGTTTATTTTGTTCATTGTATTCCATATATAAGTGAGATCACATGGTATTTGTCTTTCTCTGACTGGCTTATTTTACTTAACATAATAATCTCTAGGTTCACCCATGCTATGACAAAAGATAAGATTTCCTTCTTTTTTTTATGGCCATATAGTATTCCATTGTGTAAATGTTTATATTATAGGATGGACTGAAATTAACTAAAAAATAAAAGCTATTCCACCCGTAGATTGTTTTATATATTTAAGCAAGAAGCCATGTCTTCTCTCTATATGTAACTTTCCAAAAATAATTTAAAAAATTTAAAAAGTGTCTTCTAT
Organism: Tadarida brasiliensis; assembly: GCA_030848825.1. Classification (NCBI taxonomy): domain Eukaryota; kingdom Metazoa; phylum Chordata; class Mammalia; order Chiroptera; family Molossidae; genus Tadarida; species Tadarida brasiliensis. Next base: position 29,747,406 of record CM061267.1, on the reverse strand, counting down.
TTATTCCTATTATACTTATAGCTTAAATACATTTCAGCACATCTTTATACCATTATACTGTTTTCTAATTAGTTCACATGTGTAAATTATATTTTTAAAATATGATCAAGTTACATATTTTATACCTTGTTCTTGTCTCAACAATATACTTTCATATGAGGTACAAGACATATGATAGTTAATTTTATGTGTAAACTTGGCTAAGCCACAGTAGCCCAACATTTGGTCAATTTTCAAAATGGTTTTGTAAAGAAATTATTTTTGGATGGGATTAATATATAAATCAGAGCACTTTGAGTAAAGCAGATAGCTCACATAACTTGGCTGAGTTTCATCTAATGAGTTGAAGGATGTAAGGAAAGGAAAACAAAAAACAAACAAACAGATCTCCCCTGAACTAAAGGGAATTCTGACAGCAGACTGTCTTCACTCAAACTGCAATGCTTCCCTGGGTCTCCAGCCTGCTGGTCTACCTTGCAGATTTTGCACTTATACCAGTTAACCTCTACAATCATGTAACCCCTTTTCTTAAAATCCATCTCCTTCACTTCTCTCTCTGCCCATATACATAAATATAAATAAACAAATACAAGAGTGGGAAAAAGTAGGTTTACAAATAATAAAATAAATAATATAATAATTAATAAATAAATAATACAAGAATAAACTCTGTGTTTTGCATACTCACAACTGTAAACTTACAGTTGCCCACCCCTGTACATACACATGTGCACACACACACATTGGGAGAACTGTGACTAATATAGATTGATATTTAACATATTCAACATTAGATGTGAATGGTATGAGCATTTACCAGTCAGAACAAGTGCTAGTGTATCTTAAAATTTAAACTTAGAAAGACCATGGCAATACTATTAGTAATAACGCAGTCTTTCAGAAAATGTGCTAATCCAAATAAGAGGGAGGTCCCTTATACCTAAACAAAAATATAATGCCATATAACATCTTAAAATAAGTTAAAATTTCCAAAATATTCCTAGAGAAATATTATTGTTTATCTTTAATATGATATTTCTTGACTATATTTGACATAGTAAGAATATCAGAAAATCTATCCATTTAAAATTTATTATTACAAATAATCAATACTTAAGTACTCTGTACCATGCACTCATGCTTTATATACATCAGCCAGTTTAATCCTCATAACAATCTTGTTAAATAGGTACACTCTTCACAACAATCTATGATGATGCCATAGGTACTAATTATTATCTTCATTTTATTGATATGGAAAAGGAGGTTGCAGAGGTTAATTGAGAAAGTTCACACAGTTGTAAGTTGCAGAGCTGGAATTCAAACATAAAGAGTCCAGCTCCAGAGTCCTGCTTTTAACCACTATGCTACTTCACCTGAAACTTTTAGGAAAGATTATATTTATTATACTCAAAGTGTTTTCCCCTTTTCAGTTCTCCTTTTTTAAAACCTTGGCTTTGAAATACTTAAGTCTCTACATCCATCAATAAATATTTTCTTCTCCTTCTTTCTTAAAAAATTATAGTCATAAACAAGCAAGGGCTATAGACACAAACTAATATTTCTGGAAAGAAAAAGAAATATGGAGTATTTCACAAGCCACTAAATTTTTAATTACTTGAGTGCAGTGACTTGTCTTAGTGGTATCTGATCAGCTTTCCTCAGTATTTTTCCATGGTGCCAGAGGAACTGTTAACTTTGCCTTAAAGGGCTCATTTGCTACCCAGTGATGACAATTACTTGTCTCCTCCTCTTTCATAGGTCTTTGATCTCTAAACTGAAAATGATGTCAGTCTAATTTATAGATATCTGTATGTGACACAAGGACATCATATCTAGAGATTATGTTGTGCAGGAAGTCTTCCAGCAAACAAAGCCCATGACATAGAAAGTAAGTAACACAGGAAGATTTCCAACAGAAAATAAAACCAAGTAAGTGATGGTTGCCAAGAGATGGATGCTTGATCAAAGGCAATGGGCCAGGCTCTCATGATCAGGTTTGGACTAAATGATTAAACTGATGCATTGAAAATACTCAGTGGGATTCAAGCTCAAATCTTGTGCTCTAGAGGGAACCCCATAGACTGAAGCAGTTGCTGCTTCTGTTCTAAATCTTGATGTCAGCAACACACAGGTTGCATTCACTTCTATTTCCTTAGCTTCCTGATTAATACTGTGAAACACATCATGTTTTACTTATATTATTATGTTCCATCAAAACACAGATGGGCTAAATTGTTTCTTCCTTGTTTATCAGTGTCATTTCAGATCTTCTTAAGTACTTCTCAACATGATGTTCACAAAAACCTCCCACTCTCTCTCATGTGGAAGAGAAATGAATCCAGTTCCTTCCAGGCTGCCTTACTGACAAAGCATTCCAGGCTATACTCTGGGCTCTCCTCCAGGTCCATGTATACTTCTAACTGGCATAGAGACAAGCACCTTTGCTCATACCTCCCCAGCTTTGGGATCTTCTGGAAGAGCAAGGGCCATCACAGCTTATGTCCTTCTTTTCTTTCCCAGGTTTCTCTGTTCTGAAAGTTCCATCTGCGGCTCTTTCTCTATATTTCTAGCATATGCTTGTACAGTGGTTGGAGCTTTCAAAGGGTTATCATCTATACTGTCTCATTTCTGCTTTAAATTTTTAATCTGCTATAAATTGTAGAGTGGTTGTGAGTTTCACTCTTGAGATCGGGAAAGGAGGCTCAGAAGTTCAATAGACTTGCAGTTAACAGTAACTATGGTCCCTAAGGCTGATGTTTGTACTACTCAGACTTGTTACCATTTTCCCTTGTCCTTAATTGCTTTGTGTATTTATAGTGTCTCTCTTTGAAGAATATAAGTTACATGGGTCTGCATCTCACTTGGGCACTTAATTCAGCAAGATACACATGGTATGTGATCAGTACTCTTTCTAGAATATTTGAATTACCATTCTTAAAGTATTATCATATAGTTGAAGAACTAATCCTGGGGAACTAATAAAGATAAAACTAAATTTCAAATGAGCTATATGATTTTACTCCACGAAACAATATTATTCCCAAAGGGGCAAAATTAGTTCTTGTAGAGGGAGCAAATATCTTAGGTATTATAATAGTTTGTGGCTCAACCCTATGTAAAAATATCTTATTTTTAGTATTTAATTTTTTATCATTAGGAGGTATTTCATTTAATTATAATTTTTCACTTTACAAGGATGATAATGAAAAAAATATTAATAAACACTAACTTAGAAGAAACTACAACACGGGCAAAAATAGAAACTTGTATTTCCTTTCCTTTCCTTAAAACTTTAAAAAATTATGCTGAGCCCGTCCCCTAGGGTTTCAGTAGCCATCTCTGTCAAGTAGCCCTCTATTTTAGTCTGGGGAAAAGCAACTTCCTCTCCCTTGGGAATTGAATACCACCCTGAGGCTCTGGGGACTGAGCTATGAAGGCAGAGGCCAGGATCGCCGCCCCCCCCCCCCGCCCCCTTGAAACCAACAATCCACATTTCAGAAACCACATTCTTACTGAAGCAATTTTAACCCAGGGGAAAGTAATTGCCCTACCCATTGGAAATCCTCTTACCCTGTCCACCTGAGGGATTTTTCATTCAGCTGAGGGCTAAAACCAAGGCTTATCAAATAACTGAGACTAATAGCCTCCACGCAAAAGCTATAGGATAACTGAATCTTTGCTTGGCCTGTGAATCTACTCAGGAAAGTAAGATTTGGCACTGGTGCTTAACGTGGGCCCTCCCACAGTCATCCAAACCCAGTAGAGAGAGCCACAACCAGAGGAACACTAACACACTCAAAGAAAAGTTGGCAGGGTCCAAAACCCACTGAGATAGCCAAAATGGTAAAGCAAAGGAACAAATCCCAAATAAAAGAACAAGAGAATTATACAGAACAAAAGATAAATGAAATGGAATTAAGTAAGATATCAGTGGTAGAGATAAGAATAATGACTATGAGGAAGCTCAACAGCATGAGTAAAGATATAGAAACAATGAAAATCAACCTATTGGAAATTAAAAACCACCAAGTGGAAATGAAGAATGACATAGCAGAAATAAATAACACATTGGAAGGAATAACAAGCAGAGTAGGGGAAGCCGAGGATCAAATTAGTGAATTAGAACACAGGGTAGAAAAAATCACCCAATCAGAGAACCAAAAAGAAAAATACAATTAAAAAACAGGAGGACAGCTTAAGAGAACTGTGGGACAATATGAAACAAAACAATATCCAGATCATAAGAGTTCCAGAAAAAGAAGAAAAGGAGCAAGGGTTAGAGAATATATTTGAAGAAATAGTAGCAAAAAACATCCTTAACTTGGTGAAGGAAAAAGACATACAAGTTGAAGAAGCACAAAGAGCCCTAAATAAGAAGAATCCAAAGAGGTCCATACCAAGACACATCATAATTAAAATGCCAAAAATTAAAGACAAAGAGAGAATCCTAAAGATAACAAGAGATAAGCAGCAGGTTATCTACAAAGGAGCCCTCATAAGGCTATCAGATGATTTCTCAACAGAAACCCTACAGGCCAGAAAGAAATGGCATGAAGTATTCAAGGTAACGAAAAACAAGGATCTGAATCCAAGACTACTCTATCCAGCAAGGCTATCATTCAAAATGGAAGGTGAAATAAAGAGCTTCTCAGACCAAAAAAAAAAAAAAAAAAAAGACTAAGGGAATATATTAGCACCAAACAAGCACTGCAAAAATTGTTAAAAGGACTGCTTTAATAAGCAGAAGAAATAGGGAAAGAAACATACTGATAATAAACTAAAATGGCAATAAACAAGTACATATAAATAATAAACTTAAACATAAAGGGATTAAATGCTCCAATCAAAAGACACAGAGTAGCTGAATGGATAATAAAGCATGACTCATATAAATATTGCTCACAACAGACCCACCTCACAACAAAAGACTTACATAGGTTGAAAGTAAAGGGATGGAAAAAAATTTTCCAAGCAAATATAAAAGACAAAAAGATGGGGAAGCAATACTCATATCTGATGAATTAGACTTACAAATGAAGGCCATAACAAAAAACAAAGAAGGCCACTACATAATATTTAAAGGATCTATCCAACAGGAAGCTATAACCTTGGTAAACAAATATACACTCAATATAGGAGCACCAAAATATATTTACAAACTTCTGAAGGACTTCAAAGGAGAAATCAACAGCAATACAATCATAGCAGGGGATTTCAACACCTCTCTGACATCACTGGACAGACACTCTGGACAAAAAAATTAACAAGGAAACAGAGACTCTAAATAATGCAGTAGATCAAATGGATTTAAAGGATATCTGCAGAGAATTATAACCCAACACAGCAGAATTCAGATTCTTCTCAATTGCACATGGGACATTCTCAAAGATAGACCACATGTTATGACACAAACTATGTCTCTACAAGTCCAAGAAGATTGAAATCATATAAAGCATCTTCTCAGATCACAATGGCATGAAACTAAAAATTAATTACAATAAAAACACTCAAAATCATTCTAACACATGGAGGCTAAATAGCATGTTATTAAACAATGCATGGGTTACCAAGCAGATCAAAAAAGAAATAAAAACTTCCTGGAAATCAATAAAATGAACACACAACAACACACAATCTATAAGATGCAGTGAAAACAGTCCTGAGAGGGGAGTTAATTAGACTACAGGCCTACCTCAAAAACAAGAAACATTTCTAATCGACTACCTAACCCCACAACTTAAAGAACTAGAATGTAAACAAAAAGAAAACCCCGAGCAAGCAGAAGAAATAAAATAGTAAAGGTAAGAGCAGAAACAAATGACATAGAGACTAAAAAAACAATTCAAAAGATCAATGAAACGAAGAGCTGATTCGTTGAAAAGATAAACAAGATTGATGAACTCTTAGTCAGACTCACCAAGAAACAAAGAGAGAAGATTCTAATAAACAAAATCAGAAAGAAAAGATATAACAACTGACACCACAGAAATACAAAGGATCATCAAAACATATAATGAACAATTATACGCCAACAAATTGGACAATCTAGGCAAAATGGACACATTTCTAAAATCACACAGTCTCCCAAAACTGAACCGGAAGAGATAGAAAACTGGAACAGGCCAATAACAAGTAAGGAAATTGAAGATGTAATCAATAAACTCCCAGCAAACAAAAACCTGGACCCAACAGCTTCACGGGGGAGTTTTACTGAACATACAAAGAAGAACAGACACCCATTTTCCTCAAACTATTCCAAAAAATTCAAGAAGAAGGAAGACTTCCAAACTCCTTTTATGAAGCCAGCATAATTCTAATTCCAAAACCAGAAAAAGACACTACAAAGAAAGAAAATTACAGGCCAATATCCCTGATGAGCATAGATGCCAAAATCTTTAACAAAATATTAGCAAATCGAATCTAGCAACACATTAAAAAAAAATCATTCACCATGACCAAGTGGGATTCATCCCAGGGATGCAAGGCTGGTACAATATTCACAAATCAATAAATGTGATACACCATATAAACAATATGAAAAATAAAGACCATATGATCATATCAATAGATTTTGAAAAAGCATTTGACAAAATCCAGCACCCATTTCTGATAAAAACTCTCAGCAATGTGGGAATAGAGGGATCATATCTTGACATAATAAAAGCCATGTATGACAAACCTATATCCAACATTATACTCAGTGGGAAAAAACTAAAAGCATTTCCCTTAAGAACAGGATCAACACAGGGATGCTCACTTTTGCAACAATTATTTAACATAGTACTGGAAGTCTCAGCCACAGCAATTAGACAAGAAGAATAAATAAATGGTATGCAAATCAGAATGGAGGAATTGAAACTGTCACTATTCGCTGATGACATAGTGCACACAGAAAACCCTAAAGACTCCATCAAAAACCTACGAGATTTAATAAATGAATTCAGCAAAGTAGCAGGATACAAAATTACCATCCAGAAATCAATGGCATTCTTATACAACAATAATGAACACTCAGAAAAGGAAACAACAAAAAAAACAAAACAAAAAATACCATTTACCATCGCAACAACAACAAAAAGTTCCTAAGAATAAACTTAATCAAGGAAGTAAAATACCTGTCCTCAGAAAACTACAGGACATTGGAAAAGAAAAAAAAAAAAAATAGAAGATATAAAAAAGTGAAATGTATACCATGTTCATGGATTGGAAGAATCAACATCATTAAAATGTTCATACTACCCAAAGCAATCTATAGATTCAATGCAATCCCCATTAAAATACTAATGACATATTTCATAGAACTAGAACAAATACTTCAAAAGTTTTTATGGAACCAAAAAAGACCCCAAATATCCACAGCAATCTTGAAAAAGAAGAACAAAGTAGGAGGCCTCACAATATTGGATATTAAGGTATATTACAAAGCCATTGTAATCAAAACAGCCTGGTAGTGGCACAGGAACAGGCATATAGATCAATGGAACAGAACAGAGAACCCAGAAATTGACCCGAGACATTATGCTCAAGTAATATTTGACAAAGGTGTTAAGAGCATACAATGGAGTAAAGACAGCCTCTTTAATAAATGGTGTTGGGAAAATTGGACAGTTACATACAAAAAAATGAAACTAGACCACCAACTTATACCATACACAAGAATAAACTCAAAATGGATAAAAGACTTAAATGTAATCGTAAAACAATAAAAATCCCAGAAGAAAATTTATCCAAAAAATCTCAGAAATCATATGTAGTGGTATTTTCACTGGTACATCACCTAAGGCAAGAGAAACAAAGGAAAAAATTAATAAATTGGACTACATCAAACTTAAAAACTTCTGCACAGCAAAAGAAACCATCATCAAAATGAAAAGCAAACTCACTCTCTGGTAGAACATATTTGCCAATGATACATCAGATAAGAGGTTAATATCCAAAATATAGAGAGTACTTATACAACTCAACAAAAGGAAGATAAACAATCCAATTAAAAAATGGGTGGAGGACCTGAATAGATACCTCTCCAAACAAGACATACAAAAGGCCAGGAGACATGAAAAAATCTAATCATCTCTAATCATCAAGAGATGCAAATTAAAATGACCATGAGATATCACCTTATGTCTGCCAGTATGGCGACCATCAACAAATCCTTAAACAACAAATGCTGGGGAGGATGTCGAGAAAAGGGTACCCTAGCACACAGCTGGTGGGAATGCAGACTGGTGCAGCCACTCTGGAAAATAATATGGTATTTCCTCAAAAATATAAAAATGAAACTGCCATTTGACCGAGTGATCCCACTTCTTGGAATGTATCCTAAGAAGCCTGAAACACTATTCACGAAGAATATATGCACCCCTATGTTCATAGCAGCATTATTTACAATAGCTAAGATCCGGAAATAGCATGAGTGCCCGTCAGTAGATGAGTGGATAAAAAAGGTGTGGTACATTTTCACAATAGAATACTATGCAGCTATAAGAAAGACAGATCTCTTACCCTTTGAGAAGACATAGAGGGACCTGGGGAGTATTATGTTAAGCAAAATACGCCAGTCAGAGAAAGACAAGTACCACATGATCTCACTTTTTTATGGAACAAAATAAGCTGTCCACCAAAAGAGATCCAGAATCATGGAAGTAGGGAACAGAGTGACTAACCTCAGAGGGATGGGGGTGTGAAGGGAGGAAGAGATAAATCAAAGTATTTATATGCATATATGTACAACCAATTGACATGGACATTACGCTGGGGAAGCACTAGGGGGTGGAAGCTGGGAGGAGGAGGTTAATGGGGGAAAAAAGGGGACATCTGTAATACTTTCTACAATAAAAAAATTAAATATTATACTTGCATAATATTTAATTATTTGATTAAAATATATCATTTACATATTTCTCTTTCTATTTTTTATAATAATGGTGCTGTTGCCTTTTGTATACTCCTAATATTTTTTTATCTTTATTGTAGAGAGTATTACAGATGTCCCCCCTTTTTTATTTCATTTACTTTCTTTTTCAAAATATGTTTTTATTATTTTTTAGAGAGGAAGGGAGAAGAAGAGAGAAATAGAAACATCTATGAGTGAGAAACATTAATCAGCTGCCTCCTTCATGCCCCCTACTGGGGATGGGGCCAGCAACCTACGCATGTGCCCTGATCCAGAATCAAACTGGCAACCTCTTTGTGTATTCGACTACTATCTTGTTTTTTTTTTTTGCATTTATCTTTGGATAGAGCGGGAGGGAGAGAGGGAGGAAGAGAGAGAGAGAAACATCTATGTGAGAGACACACATCAACTGGTTGCCACCCATAGGACCCCAACCAGGGAAGGGGACAAATCGCAACCAAGGCACATGCCCTTAGTGGGAACCAAACCCGGGACTCTCCGGTCCGTGGGCCGATGCTCTAACCGCTGAGCCAAACCAGCTAGGGCATCATGAGACTACTTTCAATCCACTGAGCCACAAAGGCCTGGCCCTTTGCTTTCTTTTCTTTTTTTTTATTTTAATTTTTTTTCTTTTATTGATTTTAGAGAGAGAGGAAGGCAGAAGGAGAGAGAGACAGAAACATCAATGAGAGAGAACATCGAATGGCTGCCTCCTGCATGCCCCCCACTGGGGACCAGGTCCACAACCTGGGCATGTGTCCTGATTGGGAATTGAACCGGCGACCTCTTGATGCATGGGTCAACGTTCAACCACTGAGCCACACCGGCCCGACTGCTTTCTTAATGATAAAAATAATATGGCAATTTCTTGATTATCTCAAAACCAATCTTAGGATTTCATTTATTCAGTGGCTGTTTATCAAGTAGCTACCAGGTGTCTTGGTTCCAAGTATTATTCTAGCTATATATTAAAAAAAGTAAATACCTGCCCTCCACTCTTAAAGAGTAAACAAATGTAATTTCAAATTGGGGGAGGGAAAAGAAAAGGAACTATCACCTATTATGCACATGCTATGTAGAAAATAAAGTGATGGGCAGTCTACCAACTAAATTCATTTATACATGAGAAAATTTATGAAGTACGTAAAGGTTAAGAAATCAGGCCATTGCCTGGTTGGTGTTGCTCAGTGGATTGAGTTTGTCCCATGGATTGAGAGGTCTGGGTTTGATTCCTGGTGAGGGCACATGCCTGAGTTGCAGGCTTGATCCCCAGTAGGGGGCGTGCAGGAGGCAGGTGATTGATATTTCTCTCTCACTGAATGTTTCTCTCTCTCTCTCCCTTTCTCTCTAAAAAATCAATAAAAAACATATTTTAAAAAAATCAGTCCAATTCACCTAGCTGAAGAGTGACAAGTTTACTCTAGTTTTCCCAGGAATACCCATTTTAATCTGAAAGACCTGTATCCTAAGAATACCCTCAGACTCAGGCAAATTGAGACAGTAGGTCACCAAATGTTTAGAGTCAGAACTAGATTCATTAAACAAACAAACTGAAAAGCAAAATAAAAAAAAACAGAAAACAAAAACAATCTGTTCTGTTGGACATTTCATGCTGCCTCCTTGACCCAGTTTATTTACTTGTTCAATCTTTTCTAAAGATTTATTCCCTAGTAAATCAATTAAAAAATATAATGTAATAACCAAATAGGATATAGTCAACAAATAGAAGGCTCAAGAAATAAGCTCCCACAGAATCACTTGTTGGTGATCACTTATGTTGGTACTATTGAATTTGAGATTAAGAGAGAGAAAACCTTATTTGTAACATTTGGCAATGTGAAGATGTCCCTTCTATAAAATATCTCTTGTGTTCAATGAAAGTCGGATCATGTCAGTTGAGTGGAGAGAGGATTTGGGAAAGAATCTTGCAAGGCTAAAGTAGTAAGCAGTGGCCATCATTCATGAGCCCCATATTTTAGCATCACAACACAATGTTCTTTATCTTAAGAACAGTCATAGTTGTATAGTTGCCACACTAAAATCATCATAAATATAGCTGTTCCCCATTAATCAGTATGAACATCTGCAACAATTACTCATGCAGAGAATAATGATTTAGCAGCTGTGCATTCTGGAATAAGGCTTGTGTAAGATTTAAGAAGACAGGGATAATACACATATCATTCTGACAAAAGCTGCAGGATCTATGATATATGCTTTTTCTCTTTAGGAATAAATACAAATTATTGCTAGTGAAGACATAAAACAAAAGCGTATTGCCCTGAGCAATGTTCACATCTGTTAATATTTGTTGGTGTGCATTTGGTTAATCAATTTAACAACCGCAAGACAAATAGTTGTTGCCTTTGTTTTTAAGTTTCTTTAAAAGTTTCTCATCTAATTTTAAACTCATGCCTACTCAGTGAATAATTTTAAAATAATGTGTGACTTCACTGCATGTAAATGCTTTAATGGTCTCTACCTTCCTGGTTAGGTGTGATGTCATATGTTTGACAGAACAGAATCATGAGCCTGACTCAAGAGTAATGCACTCAAATTTCACTCAATCATTGTGATAGCCATGTAATAGCCTCCTTTTCCTTGGAGGTGCCTCTCTTTCTATTAGCTCCCTTCTTTGTCTAATCCTTTCTTACTTATTACATCATTTCAGTATTTTAAATTTTAAATATTTTTAATATATAAACAAAAGTCCTTCCAAGCCCCAACTCATGCCAAATCCCTTGCCATATATCTCTCTCCCTTTACAGCCAAACTTCTGGAGTTGTTGTGCATTCCTGACATCTTCCCTACCCTTCTTTCATTACCCAAACTACTCCCAACAAATTTTTGCACCAACCACTTCATTGTCTCAAAAAAAATCTCCTTGTATTTTAATCTAATGGATAATTTTCTGCACTGATTTTTCATGTAGAAGCACTTGCAAAACTTTGATTCCGTGACTCTGTACCAGTTTCTTGGAAAATCCCAAATATACTTTCTAGTCCATCCAGCATTCTCGTCCTAAAGAAATCTCAAGATGAGGGTGTTACTTAGAGTTGTGTTCCCTAATGTGATCCCGGTCTCATTTACTCTTACAGCTCCACTGCTCACCTAAACATCAACAAAAGTCTCTACCTCTTACCATATTGTTTTTCTCTGCTCTCCACATGTTTATTCCATAGCCACCTCTAATTCAGGGAGCCCAGAATGTAAATTTCTGAGAATTGAACCCTCAAGGTAATCTCTATTCCCAACATTCAGGTCTCTGTCCACTCACAACTAAATTTCAAGTGTTATTCCTTCTGATACTTAATCACCAAAAAGCCTTTGAGCCCACTGAATCCTTCAATCATTGCATTGTCTCTCCTCCAATGCATGTCCACTTTTTTCTTCACACAGCTGCTTAGATCCAATGGTCCATCGTTATATTTAGTTCCTTGCCATACACCCTCCATTATATACTAATAATCCCAATCCACCTCCTCTGTCCAAATCAGTGTAAATGAATACATAACTTTGGAGAAAAAGTAAACTATGAATATCGGTATCATTCTATATTTATGGCCAGTAACTTCATATAGGTCCCTAAAACATACCTATGGCATTCACTTGTCACTTTCCCAGGAAAATATTTTTACAACTTTTACTGTCTAATCAAACCCCTATAAACTCCTAATACCTCTTATAAAGCTCATGAATCTTGACTTCCACTTCTCTGAGAAAATAAACGCATTCAAAAAATAATTTCTACAGGTTCCCAAATCATATCCACTATCCTCCCTGTAGCTTTAGCCATAAATTCAGCCTTCTCATGTTATTATAGATACATGTTCAACTTTGTTTCTAAAGCTAATTGCTCCAATTTTGAGTAATTGTCCTTCTAAATTCCTACTTTATATTAAAATTTCCTTGCCCATTAACATCCACAATTTTATTCTGTTTTTCATTGAACCTTACACATCTGCTTCCAGGGATAATGTCATTTTCTTTCCTTCTCTTTAAAGTAAAATTTCCCCAAAGATTTAAATGTATTAATTTTCTTCATTTCCTCTAATTTTTTCATTTGTCGAAATCAGGCTTCCATGACTGGTCTATGTATATCCAAGTGCAGTGGTCAATTACCAAACAACACCATGCTTAACAATACACAGTACTTGACAATGGTACTAAATTTCTGTCTTGAAATACCCTCTTAACTTTAGTGACAGGTAGGTCTTCTGCTAGTTTATAAGACAACTAAGTTTGAATTACTAAAATACTTCCTTTCCTAAGGCAGAATAGCCCTGAAAAAGACTTGGCAGTTAGGACACATTTAGATTTCAGCCTCCACTTGCCACCTTTTGCTAGACTCAGCCTGCCCAACTCTATCAAGCAGCCCTGAGAACAAAACTGTCTCTTAGTTCTTTCTACTTTATTGCCTACCATCATTTCACTTTCCTAATCCCCAAGTGTCAGAATAATCCCAGGGATCAAGTTTTAGATGTTTTTTCTTCTCCATTTATGTTAATTTCCTAGGTGATCTAATCCAGTCTCATAACTTAAATATCTATTTGTTGATAGCTAAAAATGCATATCTCTGGGTTGGACCACTATTTTCCCTAAAATCTAGAATTGTATCTGCAACTGCCTACCTAGCATCTTAATTAATAGATCTAATACTACAACACAAATATATTATGCCCAAAGCTAATTCCCTCCCCAAATCTGCCCCTCGTCTATCTTCTTCATCTCAATAATTGGCAACACAAATCTTCCCTTTTCTCCATCCAAACCTGGCCTCCTCTCTTATTCTCATCCTGTACATCTAATCTGTTAGTAAACCCTGTTGACTTTACCTTCAATAAACTGAATTTAGCCACTTCTCACCCAACACACTAATCCAAGTCACCATTCTGTGGCAGATGGATACTATTACAATAATCTCTCTCTTGTTTCTCTTCTGCTGTTAGCCCATACAATCTGTTATCAAAACACAAACCAGAATAATCTTTGGATTACATCTCAGTGCTTTTCTCAAAATAGCCTAATGATTTTCCCTCTCACTTATAGTAAAATCCAAAGATTTTGCCATTGTTTACAAGACCATGTATGTTTTACTAATTGTTCATGCTGTTCTAGTCCTACTAGTTCCCTTCCAGCGGTTCTCAACCTGTGGGTCCCGACCCCTTTGGGAGTCGAACAACCCTTTCACAGGGGTTGCCTAAGACATAACAGTAGCAAAATTACAGTTATGAAGTAGCAACGAAAATAATTTTATGGCTGGAGGTCACCACAACATGAGGAACTGTATTAAAGGGTCATGGCATTAGGAAGGTTGAGAACCACTGCCTTACTCTTTCTCACACATCACAAGCACAACTCTAACTCAGTGTTTTTGAACTGGCTGTTTCTTTGTCTGGAATACCACCTTACAGGTGTCCAAATGGCTCCCTACCTCATTTACTTCAAATATGTATTTCTTTTAAAAAATTTTTTTTCTTTATTGATTTGAGAGAGAGAGGAAGGGAGAGAGAGGGAGAGATAGAAAGATCGATGAGTAAGAAAATCGATGAGAGAGAATATCAATTGGCCACCTCCTGCATGGCCCCCACTGGGGATTTGGCCCACAACCTGGGCATGTGCCCTGACCGGTAATCAAACTGGCAACCTCTTGGTGCATGGGTTGACACTCAACCACTGAGCCACACCAGCAAGGCTCAAATTCTTCTTTGTGCGAATAGCACCCGAGTGGTCTTCCCAGTTACCAAGCACATAGTTTTCCCTCCACTCTATTTGCCTTCTTCATGTTTCTATTCCCACAACATAAAACAGTGCTTGACATGCTTTGGACATTCAATAAGAAGAACAAATTGCAGTTAGGGGTGGTGATGCCTACATAGACTTAACAACATCTCATCCTTCACAGTGTCTTTTTTTTTCAGTGCCTAACAATGACATTAATATAAGTATTTGACTGACAGTTACTTTATTGATCATTTTCTATAAAAATAAATTGCCAACATTATGTCCACTTCTTCATAGAGGGGAGCTCTGGATCTATAAACATTAGCTGGAAATGCATTCTGCATAGGACAAATTATATAATTCCATAGCTCTGATTTTTCTCCATAATTAAGTTCCAAAGCCACACACATTTCCCCATAATTGGCTTTGCAAATTATAGTCATTTTGATTGTTTATAATTGAAATGACATGTGTAGGTATGTTTCTATTATTAACAGAATTTTTACTAGAATAAGGCTTTTTCGGAAATTATAATCTTCCTTTGGCCACAAATTTATTATTAAATAAATGCTAATGTTTATAGAAAATTATACACATTTTAAAGCATGTATTTTTTCTTCCTCTGTAATATGTTTCATTGTGCTAGTAAACACACATCTCTCTTTCTGAAGAATATGATTCAGAAAATTCAGAGAGAAGAGGAGAGAAAATAATATTTATCAGATAGCCCCTGAGAAATATTGCTTTATAATGACTGCAAATTCATTTTCTCTGAAATACCCCAGGCAATTGTGCTATCTGAAATGATTTCTGTTTCAATAAGCTTTGTTCAGTAATGAAGTGCAACTTTCATGGCACTCAATCCTTTTTTTTTTTTTTTTAATCCTCACCTGAGGATGTTTTTTTCATTTTCAGACCGAGTGGAAGGGATGGAGAGAGAGAGAGAGAGAAACATTGATGTTAGAGAGATAAATCGATTGGTTGCCTCCTGCATGACCCTGACCAGGACTGGGGACTGAACTGCAACCGAGGTACATGCCTTTGACTGGAATAGACCCCATGACTCTTTGGTTCATGGGCTGACACTCTAACTGCTCAACCAAACTGGCCAGGACACACTCAACCCTTCTTAGAGCCTATGCGTGATTATATATTTGGCCAGCATAATTCCTTTGAGGTTTAAATAATTTATTTCAAAACTTGGATTCTGTTTTCTACTCCTGATTATTGAGAAACTTATAAGGAGAACAGAGAACATCATGCAGGTAACCTGCAAACACTATACAACAATGTGAAGTAGATATTGCACAAAGAATAGGCCTAAAAATAGCATGTAATAGCCATTTTTGTGAAATCAAAATTAGTAAATTTGCATTGGTAAGTGTTTGTCTCCCCAAAATATTCTAAAAACCACATGCATGTTTATCCATATATTTTTCTTACCAGTCTTAAAAGTGCAGTTGCCACCACCATGATATATTGTGTTAATTATAAAACATCTATCATCTATCTATCTATCTATCTATCTATCTATCTATCTATCTATCTATCTATCTATCTATACATATATTTGAAATAAATGGCAAAACAAATAAGTTATTCCCTATATTGATGAATAATTATAGTAGTAAGAAATGAAAAAAATTCAAAGGAAACATTTAACTAAGTGCCAGTCATAGTAAAAGATTTATGCAATTAGAAAAAATGATATAAATTTGACATATTGGTGGGTGTATACAACAATTTCTAGAATTATTTTAAGTCTATTGTTTGATTTCACAGTTTTTTATTTTTTAAAAAATGATGGAAAATTATACAAAACATAGTAACATTTACCATCTTAACAATTTCTAAGATTAGAGTCCAGCAGTTCTTAGTACATTCACATTGTCATGCAAACAATCCCCAGAACTGTTTCAAAATTGGAAATGTATACCCATTAACCACTCCTCATTCTCCCCTACTGCCAGCCCCTGGCAACCATCATTCTGCTTTCTGTCTTTATGTGTTAAATCACTTTAGGTACCTCATATAAGTGGAATCAAATGGTATTTATCCCTTTGTGACTGGCTTACCTAGCATAATGCCCCCATGGTTTATCCACAGAGTAGCATGTGTCTGAACTTCCTTTTTAAGGTTGAACAATATTTCAAAACATATATATATATGTCATATATATATATATATATATATATATATATATATATGACAATTTGTTTATCTATTCTTCTGTCAATGGAAACTTAAGTTGTGTCCATATTTTGGCTATTGTTTGTTTATTATGTTATAAAAACAGGTATGTCACTATGTCTTTGAGACCTTGTTTTCAATTAATTTGTGTATTTACTCAGAAGGAGAATGCTGTTTCATATGGTAATTCTATTTTAAACTTTTCAGGAACTAATATGTAGTTTCCCATTGCAGCTGCACCATTATAAATCCCACCAACAGTGCACAAGGGTTCTAATTTCTCTACAACACCACCAACATGTTATTATTATTTTTAGTAGTAGTCATCTTAATGGGTGTGAGGTTTTTTCCCGAATTAAAAACAATCATTCTTTCTTAAAAAATTAACAGGCCTTTTCAGCACAGGCTAGTTGAAATGATCTGGTTGAGAAAAACTGCGATGGAAAATAATAGAAGTAGAATGGCATTTTTAGAAGAATATAACTAGGAAGAAATGAAAAGAAAAAAAAGATCACTGTAGTCATTACTAGGATGCTATAGTATGACGAGAACATAATCTTTGTTTGTTTTTATCCTTACCCGAGGACATTTTTGCATTTATCTTCAGATAGAGCGGGAAGGAGAGAGGGGGGAAGAGAAAGAGAGAAACATCAATGTGAAAGAGACACATCAATTGGCTGCCACCCACATGACCCCAACCGGGGCCGGGATGAACTGCAACCAAGGTACGTACCTTTATTGGGAACCGAACCCGGGACTCTCTGGTCCACGGGCCGACACTCTAACCGCTGAGCCAAACTGGCCAGGGCTGATGAGAATATAATTTTGAATGATAGATATAAATATACTCTAGAAACTTAAGCATCTCAAAATGAATCAAACATTTTGAGACCTTAAGGCTAAAGAAGATGTGTGGTTCCCCAGGCCATTAGAGACCACTGAAATGAGAGATTATTTAAATATTGCTGAAGCAAAGAGCCTTTTCTCTTTAATCAAAAAAAAAAAAAAAAAAAAAAAGATTAAAGATAAGTCACTTTTCCTCCCCTCAAGTAGTTTACTCTCAGGTCAAACTATATATATATATATACCTCTATGTAGGCAATAATAGCATTTAGTATTTTCAAGCTTGTCAAATCACCATTGAAATTAAAATGTACTTTAGATATACTTTATAATGCGCATACACTTACCCACATAACAGATGTATATTAATAAACCACTTGTTTTCTAGGTTTCTTATGGACTTTACAGGACTTCTCGGGATTTCTTTGAAAATTAAATGTGGTTGCTATACCAGACATGACACTATGCTACATGAAACAAGTACATAAGTGCCTTAAAATTCTGTAAAGGAAATGTTACAGGAACACTACTTAAAAATAACTCAAAATCAACCACTAGTTACTCTATCTGATGGTTCATATTACTATTCTCCCTTTTGCACCAGTTATTACTAGTTTCTGGACCCCAGCTACAGTGTTTAACTGTGTCTGCACATACTGTTCTCCATAACCAGTCCCAGACACACACTCTCTCTCTCTTTCTCTCTCTCTCTCTGGTTCCCTGACTCCAGAGTTATCTGGTTCTAAACTTGTATAGCTCATCCTTAAAGAAGATGTAGCATATATGGCTAATGAATACAGTATTTATTAGAATCACTCCCTAGGTAGCCTCCAAAAGAAGCACTTTTAGTAGAGATGAAAACACTTCTCATCCCATTTCTACACATAAAATAAGCACTGTCCTTTAATAAGAAATCTCAAAAAGCCAAATATGGCTTTAAAAATTCATGCTATGAGACCTGAAGTATTTTACAGTAAAAATAATGAAAGAAGCCATGAACTTTTCCTAATGCAAAACAAATTCTAAATAAAATATTCAGATATTTCAGAATCAGATAAGTCTTTGGGGGAAAACAGAAACATTAATGAAATAAAATTCAGAAGAACTTAAGTGTAGCTTGCAATAAATTTTTAGTCCAAGCTTATATTTTAGTGAGTTTTCAAGTTTAGTTCATATTGAACATACCATAACAAGACATTTTCTTCTAAAGGTAGTTAAGATGACTCTCCTATAGTAAGTGCATGACTCCATGTTAGATAACATATTTTCTAAATGAAATAAGCTGGGCTAAGGTCGTGCCCTTACAAGATTCAGCTTACTATGCTTTATTAATTCTGGCCACCAAACTCTTGACAGAAATCCACAAAGCCCAGGCATCAAGGATGTTTTCTTTAAATCAAGAAATAATGATTAAGTTGAGATGTTTGAACTGTCCCTATACAATAACTAGTAAGTACATTATACTGTTCAAATAGTATAACCATAAAGGAATATTAAACATGAACATTCTAAATTGGTTTCCAACTTTTCTTCATTAAAGTGGTAAAAAATCCAGGGTGACTTATAATGTATATTCTACACTAGTTATTCTATTAAACAAATATTTATTTAATATCCCCTTTGCACCAGGCACTGTACTAGGTAGTGAGGATAGACAATAGGTGCTCCTGAATCTCACAGTGATTCTTCTCATCCTTGTCTTATGCTAGTGAGGCTGATCTTGTTATATCAAACACCTCCTTTCCTATGATGCTCTCTTATTTCTCAGACATATTATTATTTAAAAAAACAATTCAATCTCGATATCTGAATTTATTCAAAGTTAATTTGAAGTACAAAGTCTTCCTCAACTCCTGAGGAAGTTAGCACTAATAACAACCTTGCTAAGTGCCTGTGTTATTGACTTGCTGTCCTCTAAAAGGCTTCTTTCCATGTTTAACCTTTGCAGCAAGTCTACTCTTAAACTCAAGCTCTAAAAATAAAACCTCTGCTCCTTTGTGACATGTTCTCATTGTAAAAATGGAAGGGACGATATTTTGTTATCTCCTTCATTAGATGAGCAAATTCCTGCTTGGGACATGAGCTGAGAACATGTTCTTCAACTGAACAGAGCCTTGGTTGCTATGATATCCTCTGGGATACCATTAGACATGATTTTATGAAGGGGTTCAACAGTGTTGTTATATAACCACTGAGCCCATCTTTACATGTGCTGTAATAGCACATCTGGCCCTGGCCGGTTTGGCTCAGCGGTAGAGTGTCGGCCTGCTAAGGGCACGGACCTCAGTTGCAGTTTGTCCCCGCCCCGGTTGGGGTCGTGTGGGTGGCAACCAGCAGGTGTGTCTCTCTCACATCGATGTTTCTCTCTCTCTCTCTCTTCCCCCCTCTCTCCCTCCCGCTCTATCTGAAGATAAATGCAAAAATGTCCTCGGATGAGGATTAAAAAAAAAATAGCACATCTGGATAACAACAATCAGAAGTTATAGCCATCACATTTTTTGTTAGATTTTTTTCTGAAAAATATTATCTTGCCAAAACTAAATGAGTTAAAAATAGCAACCAAAATCATGCTGCAAAAGCATTTGAATGAGAGGACCATTAAATAAATACATGCAGGTGGACAAAGAAAAGACCTTTGCAATAATTCCAAAGAGCGAATGGAAGAATGAGGACAAATAAGAAGATTTATATATATTTTTTATAGATTATATGCAATAGAATATAGTTGTAGCTCTTTAAATAAAGCTGGATGAAATGGTTCTTATGAATGTGTATTATTTTCAATGGAATATTAATTGGGTAACCTCTAAACTGCTATTAGTACTAAAATAGAGGAAAGGCTGAAAAAGTAATAAGGTAGAAATAACAGAGAAATTTTAATTTAGTCTAAAAATTTCCTTTTTTTTTTTTAAACAATGAAACTGGCCAAGGAGCATTTTGAAGTGCCTTCTGAAGACAAAACTAAAAAAAAAAAAGAAGTTGAAAAAGCACCTGGACCAACATAAATGCTTAACTGAAAATACACATAGTTTCTAGAGCAACAAAAAGAAAACTACAGGGACATTATTACTCTGAAAAGAAAACCACTTTGTAAATCAATGCCGAATTAGAATTAGAAGTATTGAATTATGTAAGTACACCTAGCAAGTGTGTACCCAAACCAGATTTTTTCACTCTGTGACAGAAAACATTTAAAATTTCAGTTTTCCAAAACCTATTACCCTATTAAAGATGTTTAAACTTTTAATGGAGGTTATTGAGGTTAAATAAAATATTCTCTCTTTTAGAGCTTTGAATATTATATAAATTACACTAATGAAGTACTTCTCATTCAATGATAATTTTGGGGGGATATGACACCAAAAGCACAGGCAACAAAACAAAAAATCAAGTGGGACGACACAAAACTAAAAAGGTTCCAAACAGCAAAGAAAAATCAACAAAATGAAAAGGCAACCTATGGAAGGGGAGAAAATATTTATAATTAATACACTTGATTGGGGTTACTATCTAAAAAATATAAAAAATATAAGAAACTCATATTACTCAATAGCAAAAAAAAAAAAAATCAGATAAACCAATTTAAAATGGGCAAACAACTGGAATAGACATTTTCCCAAAGAATAAATACAAATGTGTGTGTGTGTGTGTGTGTGTGTGTGTGTGTGTATACATACACACACTCAATGTGCCTAATCATCAGGGAAATACAAATCAAAATCACAATATATCATTTCACATCTGTTAAGTAGCAATTGTCAGAAAGATAAGTGATAACAAGTGTTGGTGAGGTGTGAAAAAAGGAAACCCTTATAACCTATTGGTTGGAATGTAAATTGTTACAGTCATTGTAAAAAATAGTATAGATATTCTTTAAGAAATTAAAAATAGAACTACCATATGACCCAGCAGTCCCACTTCCAAAGGAAAGGAAATCAGGATATTGAAGAGATTCCTGCACTACCATGTTCAATGCAGCGCTATTCACAATCATCAAAGTACATAAACAACCTAAGTGTTCATCCATGGGTGAATAAATTTAAAAAATGTGATACACACAGAGACACAGTTATATTATTCAGTTATACAAAAGAAGGAAATCCTGCCATTTGCAACAATATGGATAAAACTGGAGGACATTATTCTGAGTGAAATAAGCCAGACACAGAAAGAAAAATATGATGTGATGTTACTTATATATAGAATTTTAAAGAGTCAAACTCATATGACAGAGAGTAGAACAGTAGTTGCCAAGGTTCTGGGGTGGGAGAAATGGGGAGATGTTGGTCAAAGAATACAAACTTTCAGTTACAAGATGAAAAAGTTCTGAGGGTCTAATACACAGTCTGGTTACTATAGTTAATAATATTGTATCTGACCACAAAAACTGGTAACTATGTGAGGTAATACATGTGTTAACTTGATTACAGTAATCATTTCACAATGTACATATTTATTAACTCATCTTGCTGTATAAACTAAATATATATAATTTTTATTCGTTATACTACAATAAAATTGGAAAAAATAGTTACTTAAAATTTAATAAACAAAATTATAGTAAATCAATCTTTCAATCATTTAGCAAACATTTATCAGATGTATATATAACTTGTCAACACTGAGTATGATAGCAAGCAACATGGAACCTATAGTCTAGTGAAGAAGTAAAAAGATAAATAAAATAAAATAACAAATTGATAAACATTAACTATAACAATACATTTTATAATAAAGTAAAAAAAATCAAAGTAACAATTTGACAAAATATATCAAAACACTGAAAGTGAAGGGTTGGGGCTAATTTCCATTGTATTGTTATTGAATGCCTTTTTGGAGATCAGAAAAATAGTTTTTCATACAAGGTAGGTGAATGGCCAAAGAGGGAGCCAGAAACAGGGATTCTTTGTGAGACAACTTTTCCATTATTGGAAATAGATCTGTAAAGGTGCTGGGGCAGGAGACTTCCAGTCAAGATGGCGGCGTAGGTAACCGCGGTATCGTGTCCTCCCACAACCACATCAAAATTACAACTAAACTACAGAACAACCATCATTCAAAACCTCCTGAAATCAAGCTGAATGGAAGTCCTACAACTACGAAATTAAAGAAGCCGCCTCATTGAGACTGGTAGGAGGGGCGGAGGCGCGACAGGCTGGTCCCACACCCACGTGTGGCGGATAAAAATTAGGAGGATACCTCGGCTGGGAAGATCCTCCCTGAGGACTGAGGGGTCCCCGTACCACACCAGGCGCCCAGCTCAGGGTTCCAGTGCCAGTAAGAGAAGTCCCCATAACTTCTGGCTGGAAAAACCAGCAGGAACTGAGGCTGAGGCGGCTGGAGCCCCCGGCAGCTCCTCTTAAAGGGCCCGCGCACGGACTTACTCAGACTCCCACCCTCCAGGCGCCAGCTTGCGGGAGGGAGCCTGAAAGGCACCAGAGTTATATGGGGAAGAACTGAGCTGTTTGGCATTGGAGCGAGGGCTGGAGAGGCAGCTTTCTCCTGGACAGACGTGCTATCAGAAGCCTTTGTTCCTTTGGTGAGCCCTTCCCTGGGCTGGCAGACGCTGCCATGTCTGGGACTCCAGCTACCTGGCTCACACTGTTTGCCCCACCCTGGTGTTTCCCTGAGGCCCCGCCTCACCCAACTTCCAGGCCCACCCAAACTGTTGCCAGTTGCTTTACCATACAATTGGCCTGTCTTGGATCCTGCTTCAGCTTTTCCTAAATTCTTTCAAACAAGCAGCATCTGGTTTCAGCTAGCCCCATACCTCTCGCTAAGTAATACATACAAACAAACACAGGGAGGCAGCCAAAATGAGGATACAAAGAAACAGGTCCCAAATGAAAGAACAGAACAAAATTCCAGGAAAAGAACTAAGTGAAATGGAGTTAAGCAACCTAACAGATGCTGAGTTCAAAATACTGCTTATAAGGATGCTCAATGGAATTAGTGAGAACCTCAGGGAACTTAGGGCCTCAAGAGCATAAAAAAGGACCAGTCAGAAATGAAGGAGACACTAACTGAAATAAAGAATAGTTTACACAGATTCAATAGTAGAGTAGGTAAAGCCAAGAAGCAAACCATCGATTTGGAATATAAGGAAGCAAAAAACACCAAATCAGAACAGCAAAAAGAAAAAAGAATCCAAAAAAATGAGGATAGTGTAAGGAGCCTCTGGGACAACTTCAAGCATGCCAACATTCGCATCTTGGGGGTGCCAGAAGGAGAAGAGAGAGAACAAGAAATCGAAAACCTATTTGAAACAATAATGGCAGAAAACTTCCCTAACTTGGTGAAGGAAACAGACATACAAGTCCAGGAAGCACAGAGAGTCCCAAACAAGATGAACCCCAAGAGGCCCACACCAAGACACATCATCATCAAAATGCAAAAGGTTCAAGACAAAGAGAGAATCTTAAAAGCAGCAAGAGAAAAGCGCTTAGTTACCTACAAGGGAGTTCCCATAAGACTGTCAGTTGATTTCTCAAAAGAAACTTTGCAGGCCAGAAGGGAGTAGTAAGAAATATTCAGAGTGATGAAAAGCAAGAACCTGCAACCAAGATTACTCTATCCTGCAAAGCTGTCATTTAGAATCGATGGCCATATAAAGAGTTTCCCAGACAAGGAAAAGCTAAAGGAGTTCATCACCTTTAGCTCAAACCATTATGATATGAAATGTTGAAGGGTCTTCTTGAAGAAAAAGATAAAAAAATATGAACAGACAGAATGGCAATAAATACATATCTATCAACAATTGAATCTACAAACAAAATGAAGAAGCAGAACAGAAACATTCTCATAGATACAGAGAACTTTTGTTGGGTACCAGATGGGTGGGTGCTGGGGGGGAGGGGTGAAAAAGGTGAAGGGATTAAGAAGTACAAATTGGTTGTTAGACTGACAAACCTCAAAGGGAAGGAGGGTTGGGGGGTGGAAAGAAATAAACCAAAGAACTTATATGTATATATGCATAACCAATTGACACAGACAACAGTGTGGGGAAAAGCAAGAGGGGGGCAGGAATGGGGAGGAGGGGGGCAATGTGGGAAAAATGAGGAACATCTGTAATACATTCAACAATAAAGATAAGTTTAAAAAAAAAAAAGGTGCTGGGGCAGGAAAGAGTATAATTTTTTTTTCCCCCCCAGGAAAGAAAGAAAGTAACAGTAATGGGAAATTGGTGACTAAGTTGTCACTAGGAGAGTATGAGATGAGGTTAGAGAAAAGAGTTTGAGTTCATATTGAAGTCTAATACACCTTGGTAAGAAATGTAAGTGCTATTTTAAGTACACTGAAGGTCACTGATTTTTAAGAGCAATGACATGATCCACTTGAAGCTGATCAGTTTTTCTGCTTGCTGCATGGGGAAATAGATTCAAAAGGGCAAGGGAAAGACTGGTTAGGAGGTTATTGCAATAGTTAAAGATCATGATGGGCTGTGGACATAGGGATGACATTGGGTAGGGAGATACATTTAAGGTATATTTTGGATGCAGATTAGACAAAATAGATAAAATCATGTGAAGGTGAAGGAAAGGAGGAATATAGAGTGACTGCAGGTGCATGGATTAAAACATTTGGTAAGTGATGGTGCCCTTTACTAGGAAAGGAATATATTTCGGGAGGAGTTTATCATATAAAGGGGACATATGGTTAAGGGTAAAGTAAGCTTTGTTGGAGAAATTTCTCACTTCATGAGACCCTGTCCTCTCACCATCCTCTGAGTAGTGTGCCTTGATCTGGTATAGCTCAATTCACCAAGCAACATTTTTAACAAAGGGACTGTTTTTCCCACTGCTTTACATATTTGTAAGTAAAGGGTATAAATAATATTTTTTTGATCACCAAATAATACAGATTTCCTGATAAAGGAAAGGACCTCATAATGGGTGCTTCTGGAGCTCAGCTATTGGCAACTAATATTCTGAACCAACCTTTTGCTAAACACCTAACAGGGTAGCCAAAAGGAGCATGCAGAGATATCTGAATTTGGCTTTCCTTGGGAGGGGGGAAAACAAAAAGTTTGGAAGGTATATAGGCTATGCAATCGAGATGGCAAGTAGAAAACAGAACATGGTGAGAGGACATCTGGATTAACAATATACATTTGGTGCATACTGCAAGGAAACACCACTGTATTGACAGTCACAAACATGGGGAGGAGAGCGCTCAAAAGACTTGGCCAAATTCCAATAGAGTGTAGTAGGAAGAGGAATCTCTGGGAAGGGGAGAAGACACCATGAAGTAGGAAGAAAACTTTGGTGTGTTTTCATGTAATCTGAGAGCTGGGGCTTCAAGATGGAAGTTGTGGTCAGCTGTATAGACTGCTGTGAAATTTTAAACTAATATGACAGAATCCAATTGCTTACCAAAAAAAAAAAAAAAAGTTATTTAGTACAAAACAATACAGTAGGCTATTGAGAATCATAGGAGAAAACTGAGGTTCATTTAGGAGTTAGGAAAATTTAAGTTTTAAAAACATTTTCTATTAAAGATAAACTGAAGTCTTTATGGCCCAAAAATATGTGAAATGTCAGTCAGCTGAATGAGGAAGTTTAAAATTAATAAATATTTGCTTCAATTGACTGTTTTGCTTTACATGCTATTACAAAATGTGACCTCATTAGCTCCTGGCCTGAGAGTAGAATCTATAGTCATATTTCTGGTGTTAGTCATTCCTTAAGCTATCACACCATTGTCTGATATTCCTACATTAGAGTATTCTAAAGGACCAAAGGCTTATATAATTCTCTCATAGAGTCTGGGACTATAAAACAAGTTTTGTACTATTATTACACTTATATCAGTATAGACATAAAATTTCATTTAAATTAATCTGTGGGTTAAATTTTTACAGATGGTTATCCGTCTATACCATGAAATACACTGATGCATGAAGCTTAAGAATGAAGTGGAAAAAATTCAGAAATTCTATATAAAAAATGCCAAGTAGAACAAAATCCTCATTTATAATTAATATTATTTTAATAGCTTTATGTCCTTCAATGTGATCAGCGTAAAGACCAGATACATTTCAGGTAAACTTCAAATACTAAAATGCTATCAAAATTTAATTCTAAACACACAATTTTTTAATTCACTTTGATGAATACAGTGAACTGTAAGTTGCTAATAACTACATCTCTCTAAAATAGATTTACATTTCCACCTCAAATGACACATCTAAGTATAAAGCTTTATCTACATGTCTGCTTGCTGAAATTAAACTCTTTCTTAGTTTTTCAAAAAATATATGTGACCTTGTGTTATTCCTTATTGTTTAAATTATGAAGTCAACTATTTTTGTCTGTGTCTTCTATCTCATTATATGTCATGTTATGCTTTCAAAACACTTTAATAACTGAAATTTGTTCTTGTGTTATTCTTCTAAGGTCAGTTATGATAGAGACAACATGCTTCATACAAATATTATCTTTTTAAGATTTAAAAATAATAAAAAACTTAAGCTGTTCATTTTTTTCTTTCCGAACTACAATTCACAATAATATTATAAAAAGTTCTACCCACTTTGAGCCTCAATGTCCACATCAGTAAAAAAAAGAAAAAAAAAAAAAGTGTCCAAGTGGGACTTTTAAAAAAAATGATCTACTTATTAAACCCATTAAACCAATCCAAATTAAGACCCAATGATCCTAAAATGAGGAGGGACAGGAGGAGGAGAAATAAGAGAAGGAGGAAGAGGAACAAGAGAAGGAGAAATTCCAATCACAGGGAAACCCAATAAAAGCTTGCAAGTGTATATAGATTTGCAATGATATTTAAATTCATGAGATCTGAGCCTTCCTAGAGAAAAATGGAGACAGAACAACTTTCTAGGAAACAAATTATCTATTATAACTTTGCTTTATCCTATTAGAATATGAAACTTTAAAACAAAATAGACTAATTTCTGGTATTGATAGAGACTTCAACAACTTTATGAAATATTTAGTCTGAGTTAATTTCTGTCTCAGAAGGCATTTTAAATTCAATATCATTTAATTTTCTTGGACATTGTTAATCAAACCCTTGGTGGACCATTAGTTACAGATTTCCACCCAATTTTACAACTGAGCTGACAGAGACAAAAGGAATTAAATAATGTGTACAACTCACAAAGTGAGTTAATGGTGCAGTTGAAGGTAGAAAATGACACCTTTTGTCTTCCTTTAGCCACTGCCTCCTAACACTTAAATGTTTCTTATCACTGGATAGTTAGAAAAGAGATACATTAGTGAGCAATCAGTAGGACCCTGTTAAATGAATAAATAAATATTCAGAATAAAATATAACAAACAGAAAAAAAATACATTGTTTTTTCAAGTGTTCAACACAGAAAAATAATCCCTAACATTTATTCTTTATTTTCTTATCACTCTACCTCCAATTAATTATAATTAGTCTTACAGGTAGCTTATCAAGGTCTTATTACTCCTATTGCCATACAAGGTATATGTGAATTTCTTACCTTCTATTTGTGTTTGGTTTACCTAGCTTCATTCTTCCATTTATTCATTAATTCTATTATCTGTTTGTACTAAAACGGTGTTAGATGCTCCTCCATAAAGATAAAGAAAATATGATCCCTTCCATACAATATTTACAGCTCTAGTGAGAGACAGAATCAATCAAACAAGATAGTGCCTTACAGGTGGAATGATAAATATTTCTACAAGGCAAAATAGGGAGAATGTGAAATGGTGGGCCAAGAAAAGATTCATATCCTTAATCCATTCATAGTATGATTTCTTACTCTTACACTTAATCCATTAGACTGGAAATAAATGACAGGGGAAGCAATGGTCATACTCATATTTCTGCAGTCTTCTGGCTGAATTTAACAGTCCCAAACTGGGGGGAGGAAAGAAGTTGAATAAAAATTAATGGTAATTGTAAAGAATGAAAAGTAATTATTTATGGAAAAGAAAACAATAAATGGAAACTGCAAGAGGAAAATTCTAACATTTCCTTGGTACCTTGTGAGAGAGTAAGAAAAGAAGAAGACTATCAACTCTTAGCTATATTTACAGATGTGTATGAGGGTGAAGCCATCTGTCTTTGATACCTCCTCCGTTATGGGAGGCTGATGACCATATTGGCTCTGGATGATTTAAGAAGCATTCAGTCTGGAATATCTAGATTATGTGTCTCAAGAGTACTAATAATACATATTTAAGAAACACTTGGAATAATCTTAATGGTGTTTTGGTTCTCATTTTACAGGTTTATCTATTACAACAGACCCCTTTTTGGAGGTACCATGCAGAAACTGTTGCTTCCTGAATGCAAACAAAAGACCATACGTCACTGTGTACCTGATCATTTAGATGATAATCAGTTGAGAAAGGCACTGGAATACAATGGAACCTGGAGAGTGTCCCAGTTGTTATAGTTCCATATTATCTTAATGCTTATATACCTTGTCTTTGGCGGATGGACAGCAATGATCAAAGTAAAGCATATTGAAAAAGTAAAACAAATATCGGTTTAAGAGTGAACCATTGTGTTTCAATACCAACAACTGAAAGCCATAATGCTCATTGATTTCATATATGGAAAATCGTTTGCCGACTCAAACTTAAGTATATTTGGGTTCACTACTATCCAAATTACATAATTCTCGGAAACTAAATATTTCAGGTGTGAAATATGTACTCTAATTATACCCCAGCAATAAGCACTCAATGGCAACATTGTGTTTGGTGGATAAACCAACATGGGTCAAAACCCTCCAGAGAAGATGTGGGGTGAAACTGTCACAAGATTAGTAGTACTAGGGTAAGCTGAAGGTATTTTTAATGAAGAGAGACATATCAAGGCAAAATACTTATTGGCCTCTACTGGATGCTTATAAGGGTTAACACTTCAGGAAGAAAAGATAGAAAGTAGTTTAAATAGGCAGAATAGTTTTAGAAAATTAGAAAAAGACAACTGAAAAGGTAATTAAACATCATACTCAGAAGCAAACATTGGAAACAGTGTGCATGCTGAAAAAGCAGTGCTGTTTATCATGCTCTGCCAGATGGAAAGTAGAAACAGCAATGGCCTGGGATCTGGCAGTGTAAGCTCAAGGAATGAATTTGTGGGAAACTAATGGCCCCTAATTTATAAGAATTCACAAATGGGGAATGTAATCTGCATAAGTGCTTTCTAACAGCCAAGGTCCCACACATAAACATAAACTAGATAGGTGAAATTACTGGATGGGATTGGAAACCTATTAAAATTGACTGGGATTTTACTGGTGATGAGAGGTTGGACATTATTTAAATATAAGGCCTACTGGTAACCTTTTATCCACACCTCCTTGTAATATGAAATAGGACATATGATTGTATGGAATACTTAACTAACAGAGATTTGCTCCTTCATTTAAATCCCAGTCCATGATAACGTCATCATATTGGTAAAGTCCACATTTGTAGGAAGCTTGAGTCTAATTAATAAAATAATTGATACTTTGTATAGTACTGGTTTAATTTGTAATATTATTTTTAATAAACCGTCTGATAATAGTGATATTAATCATCAAATGTCCCAGGATATTGAATTAAATCCTTCCAAAGTGGTCACTGGCCAGAACTTTGTCATATGGCTAAACTTTACTAGAAGAGATGTTGGAAAAGATACATTTTTAGTGATAACTTTAAACAAAACTGATGCTACTAGTAAGTGTGGAATAAAGGTTATGAGATAGGCACAGCAGTATCTGCCACCACCATAGCCATCAACAGAGTTATGAACGGTGAAAATGGACGATAGAAACAATGGAATACAATCATGCGCAACCTAACAGTAGAGATATATTCTGAGAAATGCATCGTTAGCTGATTTCATCATTGTGCAAACATCCTAGAGTGTTCTTACACAAACCTAGGAATAGCCTACTACACATCTAGGCTACATAGTGTACCACTGTTGAGTATGCTGTCCATCATTGTCTGAAACTTTTTATGCAGCACATGACTTTATAATAAAAAATGTGAGAAAGGGTGACTTTTACTTTCCAGAAGGATGGAGTAGCTGATGGTAAATTCTCAGAAATCTAAAAGTCAAGATAAAAAAAAATTATCTGTTTGAAAACAGCATAGTGATATGGAGTCCACAGAAAATGGAGAACTCAAGACCCCAGAGAGGAAAGATTAATTTGTTAAGAGCAATTTACATTCAAATTGGTCCTTCGAAGCTATTTCTGTAATATTCACTTGTATGCTTTTTTTTTTTTCTCCCACAACTGATTCTATTCATATGGCCTCCAATATTTGACTAGAATAAACCGAGGTCTGCAATTGCTAGTACACTTATTGAATTAAACCAATACCTAGACTGTTATTTGGAGCAAGAAATGCAGGAAAATAGAATATGAGAAAAAAGCATTTCTGGATTTTACTTAATATAATTTTAAATATTTATTAATAGACATACCTGTAGTTTCATTTAATTTATTTAAACTAAATGTAAATTCAATTATATTTAAACAATTAAACATAATCTACATTAACTTTTTATCATAAAACATTATTGCACTTTAATGATACTTTATAAAATAATGAAGATAATGCCATATATATGTATATTCTCAAATGTTCTCATCATCATACGTCTTCTTCTTTTTTTTTAATTATACAAAATCTCTTAGGTAGTTTTATTTTGAGAAACTCTCGTGTTCTAATGAAGGTTCTAGAGCCTAGAATCTAGACTTTCCTTAGTCACTGGTTTTGTTTTCCTAGTAATATTGGTTTTCATTGGAGAAGGTAAGCCACGTATCAAAGTTTTTCTGAATTTAATTTCTCTCTCTCTCTCTCTCTCTCTCTCTCTCTCTCTCTCTCTCTAACGTTTCAGTTACAACTGTTTCTGGGCTGGTTAATTTTATTTTTAATTCTGCATCATTATAAAAACCTTCATTTTGTTAAAAATATATTCAGCAATTTATTGTCAAAGTGAAATTTATTGTCACTTTAAAATTATACTAGAGATTACTCAAATAGGTATAACCATGTCATGGATTTTAAATGAGATGGAATAGCATTTTCAAGACTGAGTTCTCCTGCAGTGCTGGCTTGGTGGTGGTAAATTCCTTTAGCTTTTTTATTTATTTTTTTATCCATGAAGCTCTTTATTTCTCCTTCAATTTTGAATGATAGCCTTGCTGAATAGAGTAGTCTTGGATTCAGACCCTTGCCTTGCATTACTTTGTACACTTCATACCACTCCCTTCTGGCCTGCAACGTTTCTATTGAGAAATCAGCTGACAGTCTAATGGGAGCTCTATTGTAGGTAACTTTCTGTCTCTCTCTTGCTCAAGACTGAGTTCTCTTTATTCAGGAACTGGTGTGAGTACTGCAGAGACAGACACTTCAAACATGCCCCTTTCCTGTCACATAATTTGTTAAACTTGAAGTTACAAACTTTAAGTTTGTTCCTTTTTCTTGCTTGTCTTGCACTCATTCTTCTTTAACAGGAATACATTAGTATTTCAAATATTTTTACTAAACTTGCACTTGAACTCATTTGTGATTAGTTTGAAATGTTTTCTACATTCCAATTTGCTTTCTTTGCTTACCAATTCTTTATATTTTTGTCCTCAGGTTAGTACTAAGAGGAGTGATATGTCTTCTACAACACATTTTATTCATTTCTTGTCCTTGACAAAAAGCACTATGCAAAATTAGTCTTTCTGATTTGAATTTACACTGTATCTTTTCTCAGTCAAATTTTGTCATCCTGGTTTTTGGTGTGACAGTGATTTTCCTTTGTATCCTGGACGTTTTGGCTGTTATGTTGAGAGACTCTGGCTTCTATTTAAATCTTTTATTTTGGCAATCATCCTGTTTAGTTTTACCACATGAAATTTACCCTAATTTTGTGTGCTGTGGTCCCATTGACAATTCTTTTTTTCAGTATTTACATTGATACTTTTGGTCTGCTAGGTATATCTGATGTTTCAAGGGCTTCCATGGCCCCTGCTGGTGCTCTCTGAAGGAGCTGAAGGAGCTACCTCAGGCCAGGCCACATAATGCCTCCAGGTAGAGTAAGAAAGCATTGCTTCCCAGAATGGACATTTATTGTGGTAGAACAGCACTTACCAGCTAAGTGCTTATTGTCTGAGGAGCAAGGAAAATGAATCTACGTTATTTTTGAAGTTCATAAAATTCTAAAGTAAGATATATATTTAACCCTTAAGAAATTTAAATTATTTAAATAACTATTTGATATACTTCACCAAGTGAATATCTGCCTCTCCCATGTATAACAAAACATTAATAGATGGTAATAGTCATAAGGCATTGTGTGTTCACCATTATAAATTAGCTCAAAGAATTAAATAAAAAGCAAAAAATAAAAACAAAAAAAGAAGCATCTTGCCCCACCAGGTTACGAAAATGTAAGACACACATAGTAAGGATGCTAATTTAACATCCTTACAGTCAAGAAAATATACTGAGGTAATGTATTTGAAGTAGAAGAAATAGTATATTGAAATATTAGTCTTATTGGACTTACTGAATATTCAGAGGTAGAACCTGCATTGGGTTATTCTCCTAAGTTTTTAAGTGATTGCAATGCACAATCCTAGTTGAGAACTAGTGTGCTGGACAATGGTTTGAGTCTCATCTCTCATGCATATGGCAAATTTTCTTTATCACTTAGGAATTTGGATAAAATGCAAGCATCATTGTACATATTTCTTGAGATTCTTGTAATAAATAATCTTAAATTTAGTGGCTTAAACAACACAAATTTAGACCAGAAGTCCAAAATCAGTTAGTTTCACTGAGCTGAAAGGAAAGTGCTGTCAGGGCTGCACTCCCTTCACTAGGGGAGAACTTTTCTCTTTCCTACTCCAGCTTCTGATGGCTGCCAGCATTTTTTGATTTGTGATGCATCATACCTATCTCTGCCTAAGTGGTCACATACACATGTTTTGTGTGTATAATCTCCCTCCACCTCTCTTTTATAAAGACATTTATGGTAGAATTCAGAGACCACCCAGAAAATTTAAGATTATTTACTTATTTTAAAATCCTTAATCACATCTGCAAAATGTCCTTTCCATGTAAGGTTATATTCACGGTTTCCAACGATTTGAACACAAACATATCTTTTGGAGCCACTATCAGCCTAACACAGTCACTTTTTAAATTAAATTAAATTTTTATCATTGAGGGTAATACAGATGTCCCCCACTTTCCCCCGCTTTGTACCCCTTCACCCAGCTCCTGCCCTACTCCAGGCCTTCACTGCACTATTGTTTGTGTCCATGGGTTATACATGTATGTATATAAGTTCTTTGGTTAATCTCTTCCTGTCTCTCCCTTCCTTCTGAGATCTGTCAAGTCTGTTTCATGCTTCCATGTCTCTGGACCTATTTTTTCATCAGTTTATTTGTTCATTATATTCCACATATAAGTGAGATTGTGTGATATCTGTCTTTCTCTGACTGGCTTATTTTGCTTAGCAAAATAATCTCCAGGACCATCCATGAAGAAGAAGATAAGATTCTTCTTTTCTACAGCTGCATAGTATTCCATTGTGCAAATGTACCACAGCTTTTTTATCCCCTCATCTACTCATAGACACTTGGGCTGTTTCCAGATCTTAGCTACTATAAATAATGTTGCTATGAATATAAGGGTGCATATATTCTTTCTGATAGGTGTTTCATAATTTTTAGGATATAGTCCCAGAAGTAGGATTGTTGAGTCAAACAGTCGTTCCATTTTTTATTTTTTGATAATCTCTATACTGTTTTCCACAGTGGCTGCACCAGTCTGCATTCCCACCACAAGTGCATGAGGGTACCCTTTTCCCCCACCCTTGCTAGCACTTGTTTGTTGGTTTACTGAACATAGTCCTTTTGGCAGGTATGAGGTGATACCTTATTGTAGTTTAAAGTTGCCTCTCTCTGATGATTAGTGATATTGAGCATTTTTTATATGTCTCTTGGCCATCTGTATGTCCTCTCTGGAGAGTTTATTCAGGTCCTTTGCCTATTTTTTAATTGGTTTGTTTGTCTTCCTTTTGTTGAGTTGTATGAGTTCTTTATACACTTTGGAAATTAACCCCTTACCAGATGTGTCATTGGCAAATATGTTCTCACATACAGTGGGTTTCCTTTTCATTTTAAGGATGGTTTCTTTTGCTGTGCAGAGCCTTTTTAGTTTGAAGTAGTCCCATTCATTTATTTTTTTCCTTTGTCTTGCCCTAGCAAATGTGTTGGCAAAAATTCCACTATGTGAGATGTTTGAGATTTTACTGCTTATGTTTTCTTCTAGGACATTTATGGTTTCATGACTTACATTTAAGTCTTTTATCCATTCCGAGTTTATTCTTGTGTATGGTGTAATTTGGTGATCTAGTTAAATTTCTGTGCATGTACCTGTCTAATGTCCCCAACACCATTTATCGAAGAGATTGTCTTTACCTCATTGAATGTTCTTGCCACTTTTGTCAAATATTAATTGACCATATTGGCATAGGTAAATTTCTGAGGTCTCTGTTCTGTACCATTGATCTATATGTCTGTTCTTGTGCCAGTACTTGTCAGTTTTGGTTACAGTGGCTTTGTACTATAGTTTCATATCAGGTATTGTCATCCCTTCAACTTTGTTCTTCTTTCTAAAGATTGCTGCAGCTATTTGGGGTCTTTTCGGTTCCATATACATTTTTGGAATATTTATTCTAAATCTGTGAAATATGCAGTTCGTATTTTAATAGGGATTGCATTGAATCTATTGATTGCTTTGGGTAGTTTGGACATTTTAATGATATTAATTCTGACAATCCATGAACATGGTAAATGCTTCCACTTATTTATACCTTCCTCTATTTCTTTTTTCAGTATCTTATCATTTTCTGAGTATAGGTCTTTTACCTCCTTGGTTGTATTTATACCTAGATATCTTTCTGTTGTTGTTGTTGCAATGATAAATGAGATTATTTTTTAAGTTTCTCTTTCTGATAGTTCACTATTGGTGTATAAAAATCCCATTGATTTCTGGAAGCTAATTTTGTATCCTGGTACTTTGCCAAATTCATTTATTAACTCTGTGTGTTCTTTGGTGGAGTCTTTAGGAATTTCAATGTACAATATTACATCATCTGTGAATAATGACAGTTTTATTTCCTCCTTTTCAATTTGGATGTCTTTTATTTTGTCTTCTTGTCTGATCACTGTGGCTAGGATCTCCAGTACTATGTTGAATAAGAGTGGTAAACGTTGACACCCCGTCTTGTTCCTCTTTTTAAGGAAAACACTTTTAGTTTTTGTCCATTGAGTATGATGTTGGCTATTGGTCTGTCATATGTGGCCTTTATTATATTGAGGTATGTTGCCTCTATTCCCACTTTGCTGAGAGCTTTTAACAAAAATGGGTGCTAGATTTTGTCAAATGCTTTTCTGTGTCTATTAATATGATGGTGCTATTTTTATCCTTCACTTTCCTTATGTGATATATCACAGTTATTGATTTGCAAATATTGTACTAAGCATACATCCCTGGAATAAATCCCACTTGGCCATGGTGTATGATCTTTTTAATGTATTGCTGGATTCAATTTGCTAATACTTTGTTGAGGATTTTAGCATCAATATTCATCAGGGATATTAACCTGTATTTTTTTTTTAATTTTATTTATTTATTTATTTTTATTAATTTACTTCTGTTACAGATGTTTCTCCTTTTTCCCCCATTGACACCCTCTTCCCCCCCCCTCCCTGCCCCGTCCCCAGTTTTGTTGTCCATGTCCATTGGTTATGAGTACATGTGTACAAGTTCTGTGGTTCATCGTTCCCCTCCCCCACCCCCTCTTCTGGCAATTGTCAGTCTGTACCCTACTTCCATGTCTCTGGGACTACCCTGTTCCTCAGACTGTTATGTTCATTATATTCCAGAAATAAGTGAGATCATATGATATTTGTCACTTCTCAGCCTTTTGGCTAAGATCAGGTGTAGTATCTGTTCTTATCAGTTTAACCTGTATTTTTTTGTTGTTTGTTTGTAGTGTCTTTATCTGGTTAGGGAATTAGGATAAAGCTGGCCTCATAAAAAGAACTTGGAAGCCTTCCCTTTTCTTGAACTTTTTGGAATAGTTTGATGAGAATAGGTGTTAATTTTTCTTTGAATATTTGGTAAATCACCTGTAAATCCATGTGGTCAAGGACTTTTGTTTGCTTTTTTTGTTGTTGTTGTTGCTGTTTGCTTTTTAATCACTACTTCCATTTCATTAGTTGTTATTGGCCTAATCAGGTTTTCTGATTCCTACTGATTAAGTTTTGGAAGATTGTATGTTTCCAGGAACTCATCCATATCACCTAGGTTGTACAGCTTGTTGGCATACAGATGTTCATAGTATTTTCTTACAATCCTTTGTATTTCTGTGGTGTCAGCTGTTACTTTGCCTCTTTCATTTCTCATTTTATTTGTTTGGTTCTTCTCTCTTTGTTTCTTGATGAATCTAGCTAAAGATTCATCAACCTTGTGTATCTTTTCAAAGAACCAGCTCTTGGTTTCATTGATTTTTTTATTATTATTATTAGTCTCTATGTTATTTATTTTTGCACTTATTTTTTTTTCTTCTTCTTGATTTCAGAGAGAGAGGAAGAGAGAGGGAGAGAGAGATAGAAACAGCGGTGAGAGAGAACATCAATAGGCTGCCTCCTGCATGCCCCCCACTGAGGATTTGGCCCACAACCTGGACATTTTCCATGACCAGGAATCAAACTGGCGACCTCCTGGTGCATGGGTCAATGCTCAACCACTGAGCCACACCAGCTGGGCTGCATTCATTTTTATTATTTCCTTCTACTTCCTCTGGGTTTTTCTTGTTCTTTTTTTAATTATTTAATTTTAGGGTTAGATAATTTATTTGAGCTGTTTCTTATTTCTTGAAGTAGACCTGCAATGCTATGGACTTCCCTCTCAGGACTGCTTTTGCTGAGTCCAATTGATTTTCCTGAAAGTTTTTTTTTTTTTTTTTTTTTTTGCAATTTTTATTAATTTATTTTTGCTACAGATGTTTCTCCTTTTCCTCCTCTAGGCTCCCTCTGTCCCCTCCCCCCACACACACACACATTGTTGTCTATGTCCATTGGTTACACATACATGCATATAAGTTCTTTGGTTTATCTCATTCATACCCTCTGCCCCCCTCCTCTGAGGTTTCTCAGTCTGAACCATACTCCTTTCTATGTCTCCGGGTCTCTTTTGTTCATCAGCTTATTTTGTTCATTATATTCCACAACTAAGTGAGATCATGTGGTATTTGTGTTTCTTTAATTAGCTTATTTTGCTTAACATCCTGGAATTTTTTTATTTCTTCCTGGATCTCACTGATAACCCAATTATCATTTACTAACATACTATTTAGCCTCCATGTGTTTGAATTTTTTAAATTGTAGTTGATTTCTAGCTTCATGCCCTGTGATCCAAGAAGATGCTTGATATGATTTCAATCTTCTTGAACCTCTGGAGACTTGTTTTGTATCCTAATATGTAATCTATCTTTGACAATGCCTTACATGCACTTGAGAAGAATGGATATTTTGCAGCTTTGGGATGAAATATTCTGTTCATATCAATTAAATCCATCTGACTTAGTTGTCCTTTAAAGTTACTGTTTCCTTGTTGATTTTTTATGGAAGATCTATTTAGTGATGTCAGTGGGGTGTTAAAATTCTCTACTATTACTGTATTGCTGTCTATCTCTCCCTTAAATCCCTCCAGATGTTTTTAAATATGTTTTGGCACCCCTATATTGGGTTCATATATGTTTACTAGCATTCTATCCTCTTATTGGAATGATCCCTTTAGTATTATGTAGTGACTCTTTTTTATTCTTTTGCTATGGCCTTTGTTTTGAAATCTATTTTGTCAGATATAAGTATTGCTAACTCTACTTTTCTTTGTTTGTTTGTTTCCATTCGCTTGGAAAAATTGTTCCTATTCCTTCACTTTCAACCTGTGTGAGTCTTTTTTTGTTCTGAGGTGGGTCTCTTGTAGACAGCATATGTATAGGTCATGCTTTCTTATCCATTCAGCTATGTTATGTCTTTTGATTGGAGCATTTAATTCATTTATGTTTAATGTTATTATTGACAGGTACTTATTTATTGCAATTTTTTTCTTTATGCCTATATTCCTTTCTCTGTCTCTACTTTTTTCTTGTTCTTAAAGCAATCCCTTTAGCATTTTTGCAATGCTGGTTTGGTGGTAATAAACTCCTTTATGTTTTTTTTTGTTGTTGTTGTTGTTGTTTTTGTCTGGGAAGCTCTTTATTTTATCTTCCATTTTGAATGATAGTTTTGCTGGATACAGTAGTACTGGTTTCAAATCCTTGCTTTTCATTACTTTGAATGCCTCATGCCATTCCCTTCTGGACTGTAGTATTTCTGTTGATTAATCAACTGACAGCATTATGGTAGCTCCCTTGTAGATAATTGACTATCTCTCCCTTGCTGACTTGAAGATTCTCTCTTTGTCTTTAAAATTTGCCATTTTAATTATTTTGTGCTTGATATGGGCCTCTTGGGTTCCTCTTGAATGGGACTCTGTGATTCCTGAGCTTGTGTGACTTTTTCCTTCATGAAATTTGGGAAGTTTTCTGTCATTATTTCTTCAAACAGTTTCTCTAACCCTTGTTTACTTTCTTCTCCCTGTGGGACCCCTATGATCCAGATGTTGTTGCTTCTCATTTGTCCCAAAGTTCTTTCAAATTTTCCTTATGGTTTTTAAGTGTTTTTCCTTTTTGCTGCTCTAATTGAGTGTTTTTTCTACCTTGCCTTCCATATTGCTGACTCGATTCTCAACTTCTTCAGGCCTGATTTTAATTCCTTCCAGTTTGTTCTTGACATCAGATACAGTATTCTTCATACTTACCTTGTTTTTATTCACAGTTTCTGTCCTTTTTCAAGCTCATGTGATTCCCACTAATTTCCTTAGAGTTCACATGAATTTTCTAGTAATTCTCACTAAGTTCCTTGAGCACCTTTAGAGCCATTACTCTAAAATCTATATCTGATAAGTTTTTTACCTCCATGTCATTTATTTCTTTTTCTGGAGATTCCTCTTTTTCTTTAATTTGGGAGTTATTTCTTTGTCTCCCTATTTTAGTTGTCTCTTTGTGTTTGTTTCTATGCATTAGATATACCTGTTATGACTCCTAGTTTTCATGGGGTGGTCTTTTGTAGTAAGTGGCCTGTGGGACCCAGTGGGATGGTATCCTTGAATTCCTGAGCTGGGTGCACTCTAAGTGACACTTTTGTGGGTTATTTGGGCTCTGCTGTTATAATTGGGTCTTGATTGTTGTTGTCTCATTCATGGGTGGGATCTCCTCTGTTCCTGGCTAACTGTAAAGCTCAGCTCCAACCAGGTCATGTGAGCTGTTGTATAGATGCTCAGAGGGCAAAACAAAACAAAAAAAGGAATTAAGCAAAAACATGCAAAAGATCCTGACAACAACAGCAGAAACAACCACAAAAGAAAAAAGAATTAGGAAAGAGATCAATAATAATAAACAAACAAGCAAAAAAGATAATAATACTAATAAAATAAAAATAAAAAGAATAATGGAAGAGAAGAGGGGCAGAAAATAGATTCTGAAAGAAAAGAAGGGAAAGAAAAAATAAGAGTAAAGAGTAGGAAAAGGAAAACAGTAAAAATGACAAGAAGAAATAAAAAGAATACGATTATAAAATGGCAAAAATAAGAGAAAGAATTATAAAGTGAAAAAAATAATAGAAAAATAAAAATAAAGAGTGGAGTATAAAAAGGAAGGAGGGAAATTAGAGATATGAAAGAAACAAGAATGAAAAGAGAAAAATAATAATAACAATAATAATACCAAAGTAATACAAAAGAAAATATTGAAAAACAAAAAACAACCAAATGAAGTCCATCTCAGCAGATTTTAGTGCCTGCTAACATTCCCTTTGGATCCTACTTTAATGTTGTCTGAGGCTGTTCTGTATACTGCTTTAGGACCTACTGAGAAGTACTTTTGTGCCAGGAATGTCAGAAGCTGTTCAAGTTTGTCTCTTTGCATGCTGTTTGAAGTTTTAAGTGATCCACAGTTTGTGGCTGCTTTCACTGGGGTTGTCTGCCCACGGGAGGAGCCAAGCTGAGCTCCTAGGTTGACTTTTTAGCAGCATGGGGCCCAGGGCAAGAGGAGGTTGTGTACCCTATTTCTTTGTCTTTGGCTGGGAAGGGTCTCTCTTAGGTAGGCCGGTTGGGTATGCTGGAAGATAGGAGTTTCTATCAGTTCTCCCATGAGAGGGAAGTGCCAGCCAGGTTCCTGGGAATTTGGGGGGATGTCTCTGCCCCACAACCAGCCACTGATGCTCCCTGAGACTGTTACTCCCTGAGGCTGCTGCCTCCTCAGCTGGGGTTGTGGTGCATGTGGGGTGAACAGGACTCTTTAGGGTAGGGCAAACTGCATTCCAAGGGGTGGGGTATTTGCCTTTCTCCAGGTTTCAGCTGTTGGGAGTGGCTTGTTTCTCAGAAGAAATGGCTGCTGGTATATCAGGGGGATGACTCAGCACAGGTCCTGGTAACCATCTTCCCTGCCACTCTCCCTAACTCCTTCCACGTGTCTCTCTTGAGGCGACTCCAACGCACGCCACCCTCCCTCTGCTAAAACCTAAAGTGAATGGGAATGAAAATCCTGTATACCTGTCCTTTAAAAAGTGAATATGTCTTTGGGCAGCTCAGCTATCTGGCTGCTAGATGCCACCACTGGTTGCTGCATGAGCAGCTATTGCCAACTCTGACTGTCCAGGCTGGGGTGCCCTACCTAGAGTCTTGGCCTCTCTCTTCTCTTGGAGAATCCTCCTCATCTTTAGGCTATAGCTCCTGAGAGTTTGGCCAGTGCCTCTCATGCCCCGCCATTCCTACCAGTCACTGTTCTTCCTTGTTTAAAAGTCGACTCTTCACCCACTCTTTAGCTGGTATTTCAGGGTGAATATTCCCCAATTCAGTTCTAATCCCAGTTAGATTCTGGGAGAAGGTGGGAGAGAGATCTACTTACTCTGTTGCCATCTTCCAAATCACATAGTCACTTCTTAAAAAACTGCATTTAACTTTTCAAGTGTAGGAGTAAAGATAGGAACTAAGAAACCAAGCTGTGTGATAGGCAGAATAATGGTCCCCAAACATACCCATATCCTAATCCTCAGAACCTATGAATAGACTATGTTATGTTACAGTACCACGGCAAGGAGGAATAAAGGTTGTAGATGAAAGGATACTAGTGAGCTGAACTTAAAATGAGGAGGTTATCCTAAATTATTCAGATGGGGCTAATCTAATCACAGTGTTGCTGATACTTATGTGCTTTTACACAAACTGTAGAATGTAGAACAGTGTTTCTTTTGTTATCACAGAGATTTGGGTCTGCACCAGGTTCTAGCAGGATAGCTGTACATTTTTCCTCCTGGCACTGAACTGTCTGTTAATATACTATAATATATTCTGGAAACAAACAATGACTATTCCAAAATTTACATCAACTAGTGATACTTAAATGAGATAAATTCATTTTTATTCTAGAAGATGAATCAAATTCATTTTACACTGGAGCATAGGTGGAATGAGATCCAGCTGGCATTTCTCTCCAATAGGATATCACCACAACTGGATGGATGACCACTGACACAGGCCAAGTGAAAAGCAGTTACACTACAGGAAAGATACTTTTGAGGGCTTTCTAGTGCATTATCTCACAACTTAGAGGGAATAATGAAATGAGCAATATCCTTAAGAAGCTAAGAGGTGAAATCTATTTCCCAAG
Organism: Tadarida brasiliensis; assembly: GCA_030848825.1. Taxonomy (NCBI): domain Eukaryota; kingdom Metazoa; phylum Chordata; class Mammalia; order Chiroptera; family Molossidae; genus Tadarida; species Tadarida brasiliensis. Next base: position 29,704,964 of record CM061267.1, on the reverse strand, counting down.
AGGAAGGGCTGACTTATGTAGGAGCTGGGATATTTCACAATTACAAAAGAGAAGCAAGGTGCACCCAAGTGGGCAAATGTAGTCTTAAGAGCTTGAGCCAATTCTCTTCTAGTTGCTTTACTTCTTTCCAATAAAATAGAAAGTTATAATTTTCTATGTGAATTCTGCAGTTTTGGGGTATAATTCTCTGTAGATATCTATTAAATCCATTTGATCTAGCGCATCATTTACAGTCTCTGTATCCTTGTTCATTTTCTGTCTAGAGGATCTATCCAGTGAGGTCAGTGGGGTGTTGAAGTCCCCTGCTATGATTGTATTGCTATTGATTTCTCCTTTGTAGTCCTCCAGAAGATTTTTAATATATTTTGGTGCCCCTATACTGGGTGCATATATGTTTACCAAGGTTATATCCTCCTGTTGGATAGATCCTTTCAATATTATGTAGTGACAGTCTTTGTCTCTAGTTATGGCCTTCATTTTGAAGTCTAATTTATCAGATATGAGTATTGCTACCCCAGCTCTTTTTTCCTTTCCATTTGCTTGGAAAATTTTTTTTCATCCCTTCATTTTCAACCTATATGAGTCTTTTGTTGTGAGGTGGGTCTCTTGTAAACAACCTATATATGAGTCATGTTTTCTTATCATCAAACAAGTGCTGGCGAGGGTATGCAGAAAAGGGGACTCTAATAAACTGCTGGTGGGAATGCAGACTGATGCAGCCACTATGGAAATAATATGGTGTTTCCTCAAAAAATTGAGATTGGAACTGCCATCTGACCCAGTGAGCCCACATCTAGGAATATATCCTAAGAAGCCTGAAACACCAATCAGAAAGAATATATGTACCCCTACGTTCATAGCAGCACTATTTATAATTGCTAAGATCTGGAAACAGCTCAAGTGTCCATCAATAGATGAGTGGATAAAAAAGCTGTGGTACATATACACAATGGAACACTATGCAGCTGTAAGAAAGAAAGATCTCATATCCTTTGAGACAACATGGAGGGACCTGGAGAGTATTATGCTGAGTGAAATAAGACAATCAGAGAAAGACAAATACCACATGATCTCACTTATTTGTGGAACATAATGAACAAAAAAAGCTGATGAACAAAATACACCCAGAGACACAGTTCAGTCAGACAAACTTCAGAGGAGGGGGATGGCGGAGGGGGGAAGGATGAGATAAACCAAAGAACTTATATGCATATATGCATAACCAATGGACATAGACAATAATGCTTGGGGGGGGGGGAGGGTACACAGGATAAGGAGAAAGGTGTCTGGGGAGAAAGAGGAGAAACATCTGTAACAAAAATAAATTAATTAATAAAAAAATTTTTTTAAATGTTATAGAATTAGATATAGATGATGGTTGCACTACTCTGAACATACTAAAATATTGTATACTTTAAAAGGTTCAATTTTATGATGTGAATTATGTCTCAATAAAGCTGTTATTATGAACATTAAAAAGAAAGAAAATTATCAGCCCATCTGTGGACAGGTGGATAAACTACTGAATGATGATAGAGACGGTATGGAATAGTGATACAAAACTGAGAATATAAATAGATTACAGACTATCATAACATAATAGCCAGGCAGCAGTCTAGACCACTAGAGTAATTTTTTATTCTATTTAATATGTGTGGTTCTTCTCTCAATTAGATCTTATTTTAATGAATGAAACACTAGAAAATATTTTATTATTCTGATGGGAAGTTACATCAGCAGTTTTTTTCCCCTAAAATGTTTTATTATTACAAATGTGTTATTCCTGATGGTTAGTTTACGTAATATCATTTAAATTAAAATCTGGTTGATACTCTCTTCGAATTTAAGTCACTTGAAGGTTGGTGTGGGAAGAAATCACACTTCGAGAAGTGATATCATTGGGGATCACAGTGAAACATCCCATTCAATTTTTTCTTTTTAAGTGATCTTTAGAAAAGTTATACTGTTTCAAGTACTCCTACATATTTTTAGGTTATTTCTAGATATTTCATATTTTACTTCCATTGAACAGATAATAGTGATTATAAATAATCATTTCCTACCCATGACTTGAATGAAATACTGTTTTCCTTCTCAAGTGACACTTAGTCTGAGACACCAAAAAGGAAGTATTTTCCAGTCCTTTGTGACTCAATGTGTGTGTGTGAGAGACAGAGTGTGAGTGCACGTGTATGATTTGAATTTTATTAAAAGCTTTTTCAGACAATAAAGTTGACATATTGCACAAGGTCTTATTCTTATTGCCTGATTTCTCCCCAACGTTATTCTAATGTTAAGTTGTTGGGTAAATATAAAAGAATGCTGCTGTATGTACTTAACTAAATTATAACTTCTAACTAAATTCTAATTTCAGCCTGGTGTCATTCGAGATGTGTCTAAACTGATCTATAAGAGCTACCGCTATTGTTTTCCTTGATGGGGTTGTATTATTACTGTTCTTTGTGTTGTAGGATTTGCTTATGGATTCACTTAAAACCAGCCAACTGAAGCTACTCTGCGAACACGGTGAAGAAGGGCGGCCTGGCCCCGGTGCAGAGGCGAATTGGAAGGGGAAACACCACACCTCCAAGGGGATGCAGAAGACGTCCAGCCCTCCCCCTAACTGTCCCAATTCGCACTTCTGTTTGACTCTTCTTCAGATTATGGATCCCCATCAGAAGATTGGGCTGCACTTCTCCACGTCCCCACGGGCAGCCCTGTAGACCTCCGAGCTCTGTGTGCAGGGTCACGGGCACATCACTCCTCTCACCTCTGGCCTGAGGAGCCCAATGCCAATCACCTTTCTTTCTATGGAAGAAAACCGTTTTCACGCGTTGGGGAGTGGGTTGAAGATCACTCGATGAATTCAGATGATCTCTGCTCCTGCTTCTGCCTGCTCCCTCAGGATCTCCACGCCAACGCTGGGTCACCGGGGACAGCATCGTCCGCACCACCCCTCCTCAGCCACGCACTTTTCTGAGGCCAGACTAGCAGGTCCACAGGCCCCAAACACCGCGCATGCGCGCTGAGCACTGCTCCTTGGTGTGGGCACCGGCACATGCCCTGGCCCTCCTCCCGACTCCACCCGCAGTTTGAGAAGTTTCCCATGGAAGGCTGTGTGTGTTTCTAGACCGTTCGGTTAGAGAAGTGCCAGTAAAGACTCGTGCGGGTGGATAACCTGTCTTTGCACAAGGTAGGACGTGCACCTTCGTGCCCAGGTCACAGAGTCAAGAATAATTCCAATAAGAGCCCCCAGTTTCTGCCCAAAGGGTATATTAGAAAAGGTAACATAACAATCTTTTTTTTTCTGTAGCTTTCACATGGTCAAACCTGACAGTGTTACTGTACGCTGTAAAGTCTCTCTATGTTCAACCACTGTAACAAACCAAATTGTGATCTATCAAGTTGAGATCTAGAACTGTTAGGACTATTTAAGAATTCCATTTTAACAGAGTTAAAAAGATGGTAGGTAATATCTGAATATTGTTTGCCATTTTACTGAGGGAAAATAAGGGGTAAACCATTTGGGCTAGTTGTTGAAATTTCCATCTCTTTTGGATTTAAAGAAGCAAAATACAAGCTCTACAGACTAGTGACCTCAGAGTTTTCCAGGGCTTTTTGCATCTAAAGACAACAGTCTTGTCATTTTGTTGTGTTCTCAAAATGGTAAACCAGCTATACTCCATTTTACTTATAATTATGTACATTCTTATGAGAAGACTGTATTATTTTCACCTAATAGGAAATTGACTTATAATTATGCTAGAAAAGCTTTTCCTGAAACAAGAGATTGTTAGAAAAATTAATGTTAATATTGTAAAACCTGCTAGGACTCCATTTTGCTATGAAATAAAGTAATAATGTAGAACATTATAATATGGCCAGAACAATAATGTAAAGCAATGTTGGAACTGGCAAGACGCCTAAATGAAAGCAAACTACATTATGGTAGATGTAAATATGTGAGTAAATGAAAAAGCATTAAGAGATTTAAAGCATATTTTAACAGGGGAAGAAAGAGGTCATTGTACTTAGAGAAAAGATGAATACATTTAAAATATGAAAGCATCTGAGCACTAGTCATGGCATTTGGAGAGCGTTAGATGTTGTCAGCCAGGTCACAGAAGTGATCGACCAAAATGTTATCATTCACAAAATATGAGGAAAGGGGAAACAAATGTTTTCTTCCTTGTCTTATTGCTGAATATATTAATGGGGATTATAGAAGAGAATAGAAATTTGTGTATAATTAAACTATATTGCCTGGAGCTCATATTGAGAAATGTTAAATAAATGTTAGGTCCAAGGAAAGAATATGAGTCGGCATTTATCATTGGCTAGGTAGTGAGAAAACCATATAAGTAAGTGGTAGATTGGTGTTCCTAGAGAAGAAAACCCCACTTCTAAGTGTACTTGTAGGGTAGGAAATGTATAGTTATATGGATATAAATATTTGCTTATTTAAAGAATAATGGTATATGTGTCTCGGAAGGAAACTGGTCTCAAATATTATCTCAAATCTAGATATCATCTTCCATCTCAAAATATTTTATGAAACTAAATTATATTCACTCCTTGCCTTTTCGTTTTCTGAGGACCACGATATATGAAGTAGGATATCTTAAGGATGACAACATTTTCCACTTAAGGATCCCTATTATAATTAGTGATATTTAATAAACTATGTGCAGACAAATAAATACATTAATAGAAAGCAAACATGATGGGATAGTAGATTACATTTGATAAGCAGCTATAATGTGATGGCATGAGGCTATATATTTTAACAATGCCTGTAATCATTACAAATGGGATAATATCTTTCACAAAATCTTCAGACTAGATCTTTAGGTCGCAATATTCTATACTTTAGGTTTTGCAGATCACATTTAAAAAAAGCAATTTAGCTTTGTTTTCTGTATCTATAGCTGTTTGTGTTTCTATCTTTATTTTATATTTTAAATTGAAGTATGATTGACATACAACTAAGGATATTTTTTCTCATAGCTTCATAATTCATAAATTCCTCCAAATTTAAGCATGTTGTATCTTGGCAAGACGGAGGGGTAAATAAGAAAAATGTATTGTTAAGATCAAGGAAAAACCTATAATCCCACAGGATAGCCATGCAAATAAGTGATCAGAAAGTTTAATTATTGTATCATAGGGTGAGCTGCTAGGCTCAATTGTAGGTGTTAATAACCACACAGGAGCTTATTCTGGCCTGTGATACAGTAGTAGGAGTTACAATGAGATAGTTATGGTCACATATACAAAGAAAAGAAAAATATGTCAGCCTGTAGGAGTAAATAAGGCATCAGTGTACCAGCCAACTGGCCTGGCATTTAGAAGAGCTCCAGTTTTGCTTTGTTTTTTGTTTTTCCACTTCAGGAGAGGGTGAAATAGGAAGGAGCAGGCTGTTACTATTGGGATATTTACCCGACATAAATCCTGTTGGTGGAAATTTTACCTAGATTATTTTACTTAATCTTTACTATCAAAGTTGTTCTGAACCTTCCTCCAGATATACCAGGTTTGGTAGAGGAAAATACATTTTAAACTTCATTTAGAAAATGAGCCTTTCTTAAATCCCATGAGGTTTATTCTGGCTGAATCAGCTGACAACCTGAGTGGGCTTGCATCTGCAAGGTGTTGGCCTTAAATACTGTAGCTGTGTAGAGCCAGTAACAACTGGGACACTAGACACCTCCAAGATCTGGGCAGGGTCAGGCCATAGGAATCCTGGTAGTCATTGACTGCTTCATTGCATTAACAAGGTTGTGGTTCTTTCTTGTTTGTTTTTTTTTTTTTTATTTTTATAGAGAAGAGAGAGAGAAACATAGGTGTGAGATAGAAACATCCAGCTGTTGCCTTCTGTACACGCACTGACCAGGGATCGAACCCACAGCCTGGGTATGTGCCCTGACCAGGAATTAAACCCATTACCTTTTGGTGTATGAGACGATGCTCCAACCTATAGAGCTATACCAGCCAGGGTGGTTGTGGGGTTTTTATCTGATGGGAATGACCGGACTTTTGGGTAGGAGGTCTGACTTCATCTTGGATGCTATTTCATAGTTAGAATATAATTTTTGATATTAGGAGAAAAATGAATATTTAATAGAATAATAATGAAGATTAAGTTGCAATATAAATTAATCACAAGACTTAGCACTTACTAGGTTATTCCTTATTAAAGTTTTTCATTTGTCCTTCTGTATCCTTGCAAGGTCAAGCTCAGAAGTTCTCAATTCTAAACACAAATCATAATCACCTGCAAATGATTTTTAAAAAATGCCAATTACAAAGTGATATTCCAAACCTTATCAGGCATAGGGCCTTGTCATCTATATAATATTGAAAGATTGCTATAGGACAGTGACATTCAACCTTTTTCATCTCATGGCACACATAAACTAATTATTAAAATTCTGCGGCATACTGAAGAACATATTTTTTGCTGATCTGACAACAACAAAAAAGTAGTTATAATTTTGATTCATTCACACTGAATGGCTATTGTTCTTTTGGCTATTGTCATTTTTTTATTTGACAATCTAAGGGAATAGAGGTCAGTGTCCCTGACTATATAGTCAGATATTGCATGTTTTAAAAATCGTTATTGTTATTTTTTCACTGGATATGGGTTTTATTTGAGGACTATTGAGAGAAGAGAGAAAGGAACTGGGACTTGTGGATATATGGGGGTGGGGGCTTCTCAACTTGCTTTTTAATTTAGTGCATGTTGCCTGGAGGTTAGGATGAGTGAAAACAACTGTAGAAGTAAGAGGAAAGGAAAAGGGAAGGTCATGGAATGGACACTTTCCTTAAGGAAGAAAGCTAGGACAAGGACATAGGGACCGAGGGCAGGGAGGGAAGGCACCCTTCATATACTGAGACTCAATCAAGGTCATTGCTTGATGCCGCTTCCCCAGCCCTGCTGCCCCATCCTAGGTCCTGGCCCAGGTGCCTGCCCTGCTAGCTCCCTCACCTTCCTATGGAGAAGCGGGACATGAGGATGTGGGAATGATGGCACCCTCTGCCTCCAAGTCCCTTGCCTAGGACAACTGCTCATTCAGCCTGCCCTGAAGTCTCAACCAGAGTCAGGAGTTTAAGAAGCCAGGGTATAGGCAGGGGAACAATTGTGCCCTTCACCATCCCTTGACACTCTGCCCCTCCCTGGCTCCTTTCACATGAGTTTTTAACTCTTGTCCATCCTTGTGTATCTTCCCGACTCAGGCCATCTTGCCAGCTGACAGGATCACTGCAGTCCCCAGAGTGAGTCAGTATGACTCAGCGGCCTATGGCCATGGCCAAGGGAGGCCACAATGACCACATGGAAGACATCTCTGACGCAGTGCTCAGAAGACTGGGAAGAATACTGCACCTGCTTGACCAGCACAGTGCCCTGCTCAAGTGTAACACTGATAAGCCTTTGCTTGGACATCTCCCTCAGTGTGGCCAGGTCATCTGCATATCCAGTTCATAGCCAATCAGCACAACCTTGACGTTGGGGCAAAACTCCTGAGTCTCCCTTTGCCACTTTTTAAGGATGCTTTCCAGTGTTTCTGGTGGGTTAATGTCCAAGCAGATGAGTGCAGTGTCTGAATCAGGATAGGCCAGGGACCAGATGTTATCATAGTTAGAATAACCTGAAGTGTCCCACATGTTGAGCTCAATGCAGCACTTGACTATCTCAAAGCTTGCAGTGTAGTCCTCAAATGTGGTGGTGACATAACTCCTGGGACAGGCATCCGTGGTGAACACCTGCAGCAGTGCCATCTTACCACACTCTGTGTCCTGCACCACCACAATTTTGCAGTGGCTGCTCTGCCACTCCATGGTCCCTGCTATGTGCTGTGTTTCCCCCACCCTGTGCAGCCCCCCTCCCAGGTCTCAGCTACAGCTACTCAGACTGCCCACACTGGCATCTTGTGGGCAGCGTGGAGCTCCCATCTAGGGTGGAGGATCCCTTCTGCCTCACCCCCAGCCCCTTAAAAATTCTTGTGTCACACCAGGTCACATGAGTTGAAAATTGCTGCCATAGCAAATTTAATTGCAAAGTCAGGATTCAGCACTCCTGGTCTAGCAAAATGTTGAGGGCTCAATAAAGTAAATTTTGGTTAATTGACTATGTGATCATAGAATGAAGAAGCATGATGCAGAATTTTGCACACAGGGATAGCATGTAACAGGAGAGACCTGTGTGGCATGTTGTGTCTTGAATAATGTGTCTGAAGGAAGAATCTGATATTTTCTAAAATTGTTAACATTTATTATTAATACCATTGTAGACTACCTGCCAGGAATTTCAGCATGAAATCTCTTTGTAGGCTTAGGAACTGATAATCAGTAGTGGAAACTAAGTGTTTTATAACAATAAGGGAAATGAAACTAAAAAAAAATAATTAGTTATTTTTTAGATCTAGGAGTTACTGCACTGATCTGCACAGTGGGTGCCATTACCTGTAACACTTGATGATCACGATTCAAGAGAACAATCTAAGAAGGTATAAAATCATATCAAAGACTTAATATCAAAATCAAATACAGCTTTAATGACTCTTATACAAATATAATGATATAATAATATTAGTTGTAAAGGCATAAATGGTCAGCTCTTTACATAAAATATTAAGTATGATTTTGACATTATCTCATTAAGTTTACATAATAAAACCAAACATCTTCCTGGGGTTAGTTTAGGGAAGAGGTGGTTCCAGGGTAGGTGAGTGTGAGGCTTCTAGAACACCCTTTCATGGATACATTTCCTTAGTCCCATGCTCTGGCATTTTGAGTAGGTGCCTTAATAAACAGCTATGTCCTCATAAATGTTTGCAGATAGTGAGTTCAGTGGAAAGAAAGGATTCTAATAGTAACACAGAGCTGGCCAGCTGCTGAGAGAAAGGAGCTGCCTGGGCCGTGCAGCACTGACTTTTACAAGATGTCAGCACCTGCTGCTGCTCCTGCTGCTGGGCAGCGGCCTGGAGGAAGGAGGAGGCACCTGACAAGGTCTGAGCCAATACAATGCTCTAGGCTGTGGGAATTCACTTGCTCAAATGTAACCATATTTCAGTTCATCTACACAACACTGGTTTTAGTGTCCCTGTTTCACTAGGGAGGAAATTGAACACCTCGCCCTTTAACTTAAACGAGGACACACTGCCAGGATGTCACACAGCCAGAATCTGGATCAGGCTTGTACAGCTCCAAAGCTCAGCACATTTCATGACCACAGTTTACTGAGTCCTGTTCAGAGAGTGTGTCAGAAAGGAGCTACAGGGAATTGTAGATGAGGCTGCCATTAGAGCAGCGGAGAGAGGATGAGGCCAGGAAACCTGGTTCCTTGAGAGTTAACGTCATGCCAGTGTGAAGCAGCCTTGAGTGAGAGAAGCAGCCCCAAAGTACCTTAGCACTGTCCTCAGCAATTCACAACATACTGCTTTCTGATCAAAGTAGGCCCATCACCTGTTTTTATACAGCTGTCAGCTAAGAATGGTGTACTACATATTTAAAATTTCCAAAAAACACAAGTAATGTGATGAAGAATGTATGTAGCCTATAAATACTAAAATATTTACTAGAGAATGTTGACCAACCCATGGAATAAAATCCTTCTATACTTTTCAGAGGAGAAAAGAACAATTTGCTATAAAAATGTGGTAAATTTGAGATTCTCAAATCTAGATAACAGCTGAAGTCTTCTAAACAGTGATGTCACCCTCAGGTTGTATTTAATAGTTCATTATTTTAAAAGAGAATTATACATATATAACACAAACATAACATCAACATTAGTTGAACAAAGGAAAAACTGAAGAAAAACAATGAAGTAAAATTTGGAAGTCAAAAAAAAAACATGGTGTTATAGTAGTAATTATAGTAGTAATACTATCCAACCCTCCAAATTTATTGATGTAATGAGGCTCATTTCCAGGTTCTGGGAAATTGAATCATTGATATAAATGTTTCAGGAGATGTTAACTTCTCCCAATAATTCATATTGTCTAGAGAAGCATTTTATAGAGGATTTGTTATTAAAATGATTACACGTATATATACATTTTTCTGAGTTGGATTTTAATTATATACTACACAATTGAAAGAAAACTATCTTCATTGATATCACGAAATACAGATTTTTGTTTCTTCCTTTCACATTTTCTAGTTGCATATGACTAAGATTTGCTATAATAGACTACATTTTGTTTATGAACTGACAAATGAATACTGCCAGTTGTAAGAAGTGTCTGAAACCTGAGACTATGTAGGAAATGGGGGCGGGGGGGATCTAATGTCTTGAAAATCATGGTGTCAACAGAAATAAGATTCTTTTTTTTTTTTTTTAGGAGTTTTACATGAGTTCTATTCCTCTTTGAAACACTTGAACAAACATAGAACACATTTCATCAATTTTACTACCAAAACCTTACATTGCAACAGAAAAAATTTTCCAAATTCTCATGATAAAGCTTGTAATAGTGAATGCAATAATGCTAAAAGTATTATGTACACAGAAATAATAAAAATGATATCCAAACCCACTGTAAGTTTCAGTACATCGTATCCATTACCTAATTTTTCTTGAATATAAGAGAACTGTGATTTTATTCCTCCTTATGGGTGTTTTGCCAGTGTTTGATAGAAAAAAAGAAAACATGCACTAAAACTTAAGAAAAAGACATAATATAGAGAGGAAACTACAGACAACAAATAACTGAATCAAGTTACATTTAAGAATGAGATATACAATGAATGAGGAGAAATTAGACCACATGTAGCTGCATTATAAAATGAAGTAAGAATAAAAGAAGAAATATCATTATTCATGATGAGTCACTGTGAAAGTAATGATACCATATATTGGCAGTCAGATATCAACATCTTGTAGAGTTTTTGTATTATTTGATAAGTGATATGTCTATAAACAACATACAGTAAAATAAGTAACAAAATGCTTTAAGGAAATAAGCAAATAATTGCTTTCAAATAAGAATGAAAGCTGAAGTTCAAATGATTAGTGGTCATTTGGATTGTAATCTCAGTAGCTGGAAAGACCCTGGTAAAGATACAATGAGGTCTGTATTGGAAGAGTGTCTCAGAGATAATCCCATTCTAGGTTTCTTCAGCATTTCAGTCTCTCTGTCACTTTTGACAATATCAAAAGTTGTGAGTGTTTGAGAACTTCACACTGAACTCCTTATAAATTTAAATCCTACAGCATTCAACTTGCTGTATGTCCTTTAGAAGACTTAAATATTTTCAATGGCTTTATTGCTTATTTCTTTAGAGATGAGATAATTTACCCTGAAGACTCTTTATAAAATTAACAAAAAATTCTTCCCAATCTTGTTCATTTATGTACTTTATACATGTGCCTAGTGCCATGAAAAGCTCCTGTTAGTCTTCTGTTGTTTAAATGGGCATACAAAGAATCTGTGTTGTTCTTACATTAAATGCTCTCACATTAAATGATACACTCTCAAGAGGTCTGGTTTTCAGATTTCCCTGAGAAGTGAGTTGATCCCAAGAATCACTTTCATCCATATTCTTCCATGAAAAGTAAACTTAGTTCTGAAAATCAAAATTTTACCACATTATAGAAGAGTTAAAATATACCTATGTATCTACTAATACAAATGTTATGGTCACATTCTTTGTAAGTTTTCATTGTTCTGTTGCAATAGGAATTTTATTCGTTCAGATGAACAAAGGAGTGTTATCTTAAAATCTTTTCCACCAGTTCTCTGTAGTGACAAAATTGCAGGGAACCCTATCACTTAGAAGAAAGCTAAAGCAGGCATTCCGTCTCCTCAAGGACATTCTATTTCTGTATCTGAAATATAAAGCCAATTTATCATAAAAAATGGAATCTGTTGTGCCCCCTATATCTGTCAAGAACTAATGATGATATTGTTATCAGTAAGGAAATAACGGGGTGTGGGAGAGAACAAGAGATAATCTTCAGATTTCTGTGACCTGTAAACATCACTCTTCTCTTAGGCCTTTTGATTGCTATAGATATTTGGTATTTATTTCTCATATGAAATTAGAAGCAACGAATGTAAAACGTCATTTTGGACATAAAGTTCTGGTATTCAGAATAAAATCTGTACAATAATAATATTCCAAGGTTGCTTTTTAATGATATTGTCAATATGTAAAGTGTAGTTAGTAGCACATATTTAATTTATTCTGCAGAGATTTTACCACCTTCTGTTACCATAATATATTTTGTGTCCCTGGTTAATTATTTTTATTCATTTAACGAACTCCTAAAAGATGGTTTAGGCTTTGGAAAACAATGGCTGTTTGTCTAAAGAATTATGTATCCAGCTAAGAATAAACAAAGTATCATATTAATTGAATTATTTGCTTAAGATTTAACAAACATTTAAGAGAACTACTAAGTACCAGGAATTGGGCCAGGAGTTTTACACACTTTTTTGTAATTTTGTTACAATATCTTTCAGAGATAGATATTGTGTTAAGTCTGTAAAGAAACCCAAACTCAGAGATAATTTTATTATCCACATCGGTGGTATTGTTTGAATTCAATGACAAACCTTCAAGTCCAGTTTTCTTTTAATTTAAAAATAATCCACAATAAATTGAAAATAATATATTAGTGCAATTTCTGCAAGCCCCATATCTCTCTCTAGAGGAAAGGTAAGTGCTTAAATTTCTCAAAGGGAAAGGAAAGCTTTCCTCTTGATTGTCCTTGAGAGAATAAAACAATAAGGGAACATTTTGCTGCATGACCTAATGAATATTTTATAGAACAAAACCTTTTCAGGTTGCAGAGTGTGTTATCAAGCCAGAAAGGGCCCAACGAGGCTCCTGAGAGGAGGAGACAAGAGAATGAATAAAATATGACAAGGTAAAGTGGCATACCTTCAATGATCATGGAGCGTGTTATCATCAGGGAAGGTGAGAGGTTGTCATGGCTGGTCACATTACAAAATGAACATCACTTGTCTAGCCATGATCATTGCCATGACATAGCTAGACCAGGGTGTCCCCACTCTTGGGAGATAATTAGTAGCTGCAGATGAGAAATTTGCGTCTTGTTTTCCCCAAGACGCACCAGAAGGCTGTGCAGAGCTCCAAGTGAATTCAGAGAAAATGTAATTCTCTTTTAAATAGCACTTGTGATATTATCCCATGATATATCACAACAACTTACAAAAATAATTAATTGCAGATGTTACTACATACATGTCTCTGAAAATATAAGCAAGTAAGGATTTTTCAGAGCTAACAAGCGATGTATAAATTACACTTGTTAAATTTCTTCAGGTATCCCAATTCAAGGACCTTTCTGTTGCTTCCTGGGCATCAACCACAGTCTGTTCAGCAGGATCCTACATGAACTCTCTCTCTTTTGAAATACATTTTTAGCTGTAATGGATTTGTTCAATTCACTGCTGGAATGAAACTGAAAAGCTGATGAAAATTGTATTATTTTCAATTTTTAAAATGGCTTTAAGTTCATGATAATAAATTTTTAAACCATAGTTTATATATTTTGTTTAAGCACATCATTCTTATTTTGTTTACTCTCTCAAGAGTCTTAGTATAAAATGCTAGCTTCGTAATTCTAGACCCTCACCTGTCACCTTGAATTAAAGGCATTTTCCTTTTTAAATATTTTAAGAAAAGCTTCTTGTTCAAAAGTGCTAAACAAACCACAAACCTTTTGTTCACATGTTTTTAAAGTATGTACACAGGAGGATAAAAAACAGGACATTAATAAATAGTATATGTTTTTACTCATTCATTACATATTATTGTATGAAGAATTTTAGTTGTTATAAATAGTGCTTATTGATGAAGATTATGGAAAATACTCATGAGAGGGTTATATGGTGGAGTGAAATGGTCAATGCACATGCCTTGGATAATTCTAGATTAATTTTTGTTAATCCTTGGTTATCAGTCTCTGCATGTTACTTAATCTGCATTTAGTTTTTGCATAAAATTGGATTAATAACACTCACTGAATTATTTGCTAATTGAGTAATAGTTTATTTCTAAAAAAATCTGTGGGAACTTCATGATACTATGTACATAGACACTTTGATTATTTGCTAATCAGAACCAGTGCTAGTTAACAGGACAATTTATATTGAGTAATGAGAAGAACTTAGCTTTAGTGGTTGTAAGCTCAATGTAAGTCAATGGTATTCCATGATCTTGCATTAACAGAAGTGAGGGTGGGATGAGGTTTATTTGCTCTCTGCTGGCCAGACCTCATGTAGGGTTCTGTATCTTCTCATTGTGTTTGAACATCTCAAAAGGCAAAACAAACACTCTAAAAGAAAAAAGAAAACAAAAACTAGTTTCTAACTCTTCCCTGGCATTTTTGAATGTCTTACTTGGAGCACATCCTACATTTTGAGCTGAATTTTTTCTTCTAGTCGCTTGGTCTAATTCTGTCCATTGGTACCACCTAGAGCCAATCTAACCCGTTACCTTTTTATATAAATGGCTCTTTGTACATTTAAACATGGTGACTCTACTGAATCACTTCCAGTCACATCTTCAACTATTCCTATTAGGTTTTCAGTGTCATCATCATTTTGGCAACCTCCCTTTGACTATTCTGGCTTTAGACACCCACTTTAAGTATATGGTTTAGAACTGAATACAACCCTATCACAGTTGTAGTCTGGCTATCAAGAGCAGAACAGGGCTGTCTCTTCCCTGGTTCAGTTAATGTAGCTGAAGTTTTAAATGAATTTTTGTAGCAGTTAGAACTGACAGTTCACTCATTCTGTTTGCATTCATCGGGTACTTAATGAATAGCTACTGAGTACAGTCTCTGTTATAGGCAAGCAGACATTGAACAGTGAGTTTATACATTTTAGTGAAACACATTTAATGAAATCTCTTTATTCTTTTTCATAAGAGCTCTCATTAAACCATGTCTTCACTTGTAAATTATGAAGTGTTTTTTAACTATGAGTGTAGGTCTTTATTACATTTCATCTTGTGAGATTTTATTTTATTAAAATATCTACTCTAAAAATTGTATGTGGTGTATCAGCATTTGAGGAAATTTTCTGCCTGACTTCACTGCATTTCAGGTGCTGCTGTGTTAGGCATTCATCCATCAACATTCCCTTGAGTACATCCTTAAACTAAAATTGTAGCAGGAGTAGTAAATTCATTTGACATGCTTATAAAGACTTTGAGGTACTAACTTATGCTACCCTATGGTAGTAATTATGTTTCTAGTTATAAAATATAAAACTAGAAATAATATAAATGAAAATTTAGACTAAAAAGAGTAAGATACATTTTTTTTTAATATAGAAGATTGAATTAACATCTGTTTATAGGCCAGAGAAATTGCTCTGTGATCAAAATTG
Source organism: Tadarida brasiliensis (assembly GCA_030848825.1). Taxonomy (NCBI): domain Eukaryota; kingdom Metazoa; phylum Chordata; class Mammalia; order Chiroptera; family Molossidae; genus Tadarida; species Tadarida brasiliensis. The sequence goes on along the minus strand of CM061267.1, from coordinate 29,689,590 downwards.
TATTTGTTATTGTGATCGAAGGATAATTAAAACCAGACTATAGTTCCTGTCCTTTTGAATTTTATAGTCCAGTGGGGGAGACAGACATGATTCAAATAATCCAAATAATCATGCAAACATATTTAAAATTTAAGCTGCAGTATATTTTCTAAAAAGAGTATTTATCCTTTAGAGATATATCTTTTAATGAATTATTTGAGGGGAAGTGGTAATTGTCTCAAAATAATATGACTGGTGTCTGGGTGAGGACATGGTGAAATAAGACTGCTATTAATTGCTATTCATTTGATCTGGACAATGGGGAACTGAGGCTTCATTATCTTACTCTTTCTATTTGTTTATCTCTAATATTTGCTATAATAAAGAGTGGTAACCATGAAAATATTGAACTCTTGACAAGTGGTAGACAGAAGAGATAACCAGTTTGAAAACAGTATATATGATTTGATATAGCCAGGGAGGTCTAGAATGACTTCTGACAGGAAGTGACACTTTAGAAGGATGTATGGGAGTCACATGACTTAGATAATTAAATTCAAAAGATTCAAAAGCCCTCTTGCAGAAGGAGCAATACCAGGCCTGAGAGACAAAGAGAGCTAATGTGGCTAGAAGGTTTGGGATGACCAGATGAAGCTGGGTAGTAGATGCTGCTGGAGAATGAGGCAAGGGCCAGATGAGGAATGATCTTTGTCCTAAAATCAATAGGACACCATTGAAGGATGTTATGCATGGAAGTGACAAAATTATATGTACTTTTGGAAAAGATTGCTCTAGATGCTGTGTGAAGACTGATTGCCTGGGAGGGTAGAGTAGTAAAAGTGAACTAATTAGACTCTGCCCAGTTTCCCCAGAAAACATTTTTGTTACATTAGGACCCTAAAGCTTTAGCTGTCTTTGGTTTAGACAAGCAATTATCAACCGGTGTGCTGCAAGAATTTTTCAAACATGCAATACCTGACTATTTAGGAGGGGTACTGACCTTTTTTTCCTTAGATTGTCAAGTGAAAATATGACAACAGCCAACATAACACTAGCTGTCCAGTGTGAATGAGTCAAAATTATACATAATTTTTTGTCAGATCTTCAAAAATATATTTTTTGGTGAGCCTCAGAATTTTAATAATTAGTGTACATGTGCCATGAGATGAAAAAGATAGAAAATCACTGGTTTAGACAAATAGTCTCCCTTGTTTATTTTACCACTTTCATATTCCACAATTCTATTTTCTCTTTAGTTCTTCCACTGTCTTCCTAGGGTATGTCTCCTTCATCTACTGTCTGAATAGATAAAAGCCTGAGCTCTCCAACTGCATCTACCACCCAGAAGCATTCTTTGCCCAGGATACAAAGCCTGCACTAATCCTTTTAAAAATGTATATCTTGTGAAGAGTTTGGGGCATTGAGTATTCTGACTATGATGTTTTAACTTTAATTGAATTCCACAGTTCCTCAGTATGGGTGGTAGGGTTATCAAGTAAAATACAGGACATTCAATTAAATCTGAAATTCAGATAAGCAATAAATATATTTGTAGTATAAATATACTTTAAAATTGGGACATACTTATATTAAAATATAGGATAAATTATTTAGGATATATTGCTTTTAAAATTATTTTCTGCTTATCAGAAATTCAAATATAACTGGCTGTCTTGCTGTTGTCTTAAATATAAATCTGGCAATCCTAGGGGGTAGAAAACAGGAAAATGTCTGCTAACCCAAACCTTGAGCCTGAGTAACTATACTGTTCATTACAGGAATGATGGAAAAACAATGATATAAACATAAATCCAAATAGATAATAAGTTAAAATAGAATATTATACTTACTATTTATAGCATGACCATTATTTTGATATAAAGACAGGAATATGCATTTTTAATAAGTGGACAATCAGTTTATACTTGTTCACATTAACAGATATTGAACATATTATATAGAGGATATTGATTTGGAGGGAAGTCAGCCTGGAATCTTACATCTGTGGGTCCAGATCTCTCTTCATAAACACCTCACTTGGGCCATGCTAATTTCTTATTCTTTTCGTTGGTCCTTTCTCTTTGTTATTGTGAGCAGAAACTTACACCATCCCATAATGAAACAATGAGCCAACAATAGTTTTCCAGATGAAAATAAATCTCTTTACAAAAATTCCAGGAAAAGTTCATTGTAAAGTTACGTAAAACCAATATCTGCTTGCCTCTCGCTTTCTGTTTTGTTGTTTCTAAAATGATCTGACAACTTATCACCTTGAGAAGGGAATGGAAGTTCTGCAATTAAAAAGCAATTCAAAGGATATTCAGTGCATTATTTTAATAAACTATAAATTTTATATGAATGAAATATTTAACTTGAATATAAAATTTTATGAATGTAGGATATTGTTAAAGCACTGTGTCTTAAGTCTGTTAAAAATAAAGCACAAGTGTGCCAGGCCTGCTTGTTTGATAATAATTCAGAGAAAGAAGTTCTATAATGTTTTCATGCAAACAGTTGCTCTAATTACTCTGATTTTATAAGGAAGTTATATCACTTTTGTGATATCTAGGCATTTCAATTACCTTATAATGAATAATATTAAAAGTGCTATATATCAATTTGTGCTTTAAATTTCACTCTATTAGAATACTAGAACTATTTAAAGTTACCAATTTAATGTGTGTGTGTGTGTGTGTGTGTGTGTATTTAATTTATCTTTATTGTTGAAAATATTACAGGTGTTCCTCTTTTTTCCCCCCTGTTGACACCCTCCTCCCCACTCCTGACCCCACCTGCCTTCACTACTCTGTTGTCTGTGTCCATTGGTTGTACATATATGCATATAAGTTCTTTGGTTTATCTCTCTCCCACCCCCATCCCTCTGAGGTTTCTCAGTCTGTTCCCTACATCCATGGCTCTGGATCTATTTTGTTCATCAGCATATTTTGTTCATTATATTCCATAAATAAGTGAGATCATGTGATATCTGTCTTTTTCTGACTGGCTTATTTCGCTTAACATAATGCTCTCCAGGTCCCTCCATATCACCTCAAAGGGTAAGAGATCTTTCTTTTTTACGGCTGCATAGTATTACATTGTATACATGTACCACAGCTTGTTTAACCACTCATCTACAGATGGACACTTGGGCTGTTCCCAGATCTTAGCTATTATAAATAGTGCTGCTATGAACATATGGGTGCATATATTCTTTCTGATTGGTGTTTCAAGGTTCTTAGTATATTTTCCTAGAAGTGGAGCCTGGCCAGTGTTGCTCAGTGGTTGAGCGTCGATCTATGTACCAAGAGGTTGCTGGTTCGATTCTTGGTCAGGGCACATGCCTAGGTTGTGGGCCAAATCGCCAGTGGGGGGCATGCAGGAGGTGGCCAATCGAGAGATGTTTCTATCTCTCTCTCCCTCTCCCTTTCTTCTCTCTAAAATCAATAAAAAAAATTGAAAAAAAGAAGTGGGATGATTGGGTCCAACGACAGTCCCATTTTTAATTTTTTTGAGGAATCACCATATTGTTTTCCATAGTAGCTGCACCAGTCTGCAATCCCACCAGCAGTATACTAGAGTACCCTTTTATCCATATCCTCACCAGCACTTATTGTTTTAAGTGAAAATGTTTAATTTATTTTTTAATGTGAGGCATTATTAATCTTTATTACTATTACAAAAATAGTTGTGATGTGAAAAACCCTGATCCACATTTTGGAATTTAATTTTTAAAATGGACATTGAACTGTCATTATACTTCTAAGTGCTATCTATATCTATATCTATATCTATATCTATATCTATATCTATATCTATATCTATATCATCTATATCTATATCTATTTATATCTATCTATATCTATATAATCTATATCTATATCTATCTATATCATCTATAACACACACAACCTTGGGGAAAATACACAAATGAAAATTAGTTAGTAAATTAAAATAATGTTTCTATTTATATGGTATGTTAAAATTTACAGTTTATAACTAGCTGCCCTTATGGAATACAAAAATGATTACTTTTAAGTCTATTGTATACATTAGATATATTATGAATGTCAGAGATGAGGGAATGAAGATGGATGAGAGAGAGGAACATCGATATGAGAGAGACACATTGACTGGTATCATCCTGCAGGAACCTGACCAGGGCCGGGGACCAAACTGCAACCGAGATACGTGCCCTCGACCAGAATCGAACCTGTGACTCCTCAGTTCACGGGCTGATGCTCCAACTGCTGAGCCAAACTGGCCAGGGCAATGGATATATCTTAATGTGCAAATGGCTATGATAAAATTATGTGTAATGAAGATTGAAAAGAATTTATGCTGAATAAATGGCCATTAAGAAGCAAATAGTTGGCACACTGCGACTGGAAAATGAATTATGAGGAAAGTTTGAATGTTAAAATAAACCAAATTTTAAATCTTTAAACAAAATTCTGTTTTTCTAATAGGTGGGCTCTGTCCACTTGATATAGAGTTACCCAATTTCTCTAGAAGTTCTAGATATGTTGATAATTAGTGAGAAATGGCAGAAAAGGTGATTGAAAACTTGAAGTGATGCCAATGGAGATTACATTTGAGACACAGTATAAAGGAGACCAGATAGAAGGACTATGTTCTATATAGACTGAGCGTGGCTCGGTTTCAGATGCCTCCAAATGAAGTATTGGCTGTCATCCCTTTGAAACTACCAAGCCCAAGCAGGCCGGTTAGCCGAGAGCCAAGTCACCCAATGGCCAGTTTAGTTTTTTTTTTTTTTTTTTGTATATGTGTGTTAGTTTCAGTGGACCAGTTTTCCTTTTGTCTTCCTAAAATGTTTTAAGGTAATATTTAATGCCCTCCTGATTCCCAGCCATATCGAAATAGCTGGAGAACTAGGACAGAGAAAGAGGGAGATTGAAGGGCAGAGAAACATATTTTTGAATATAGAGAATACTTACAAATATAGTCTTTGTGAATATATCAAATACATTTTTATTTTTTATCAATATATTCTTCATATGTATTTATCTAAAAGAAATATTAAGTTACACTAAGTAGAATTTATCTTTTGGAGAATAGATTTTTATGGAAATATTTTAGGACTTTATATTTCTATAACTATATAATATATTCATGAGTATTAATTAATAATAGTATCTTATGACTATTTTAGAATATCATTAATTTCATATGGTTCATTCTCATTTTTTTTATGTTCTTCAATTTCTGTCCATCTCTTTTTCTGCCTCTCAACCACAGTTCTCCCCTTTTCTTCTCTTCAGTCTTCTGCCTCTTAAAAGACTATCACAAAGACAAGATGAGAGGGTATAATTAGAATTCTATACATGTATATAGAATTATATTTGTATATTATTATTATGTATGTATATTAGAATTAGAAGAATACATATATATTTTTTGAGTTAATATTGGCCAATATTGGCCAAATTCTGTGGAATCCCACACTTGTTGAAACAACTTTTCTCCTGTTGTCTGAAGGAAATATAAAAAATTTTGGAACTAAATTTTTAATAAGAATAGAATAAATTAAATTACTTAGCTATTGGCTCAGAACTAACATTTTATAACCCTTTTGTATCATACCTATATTGGCTAAATATTCATCAGGATTTTAGGATTTTAATGCAAGGTTGATTTAGAGTTTTTATTACGATTATGTAAACTTGTAAAGCTACAATAGATTTGCCAATTCACTCTGTATTAAAAATACCTTATATATTAAAGTCTTTCATAACATTTGTGTGTGTGTATACAACCAGTACTTCCTTAGAGTAATGAAATAATGCAACTTAAAAGAGTGAAGAAAATGCATACTAAGCTAAAGATCCATAGTAAAGTATTCATATTTTGTGTACATTATTTATAAGTTCCCATATAATGCTATTAAGTAAGGAATTTTGAAGAAGGAATAAGGTGGACTTTTAAAAAAATCCTCACTAGAAGATATTTGTTTTATTGATCTTTAGAGAGAGAGAGAGAGACAGAAACATCGACGTGAGAGAGAAACATCAAATGGTTGCCTCCCATAGGTGTCCTTACAGGGGATGGAACCCACCACCTTTTGGTGTATGAGACGATGCTCAAACCAACTGAGCCACACAGGTCAAGGCTAATGTGGACTTTTAAAACATTTTATTTGAGAGATTTTAGAGAGCTTCCTACCCTATTGGGTAATAGAGTATATACTTTTGTGCTATGAGTAGCTCAATCACAGCTTTGTCTGGCTACTCCAGTGTACTGTATGAATATGGTTATTTTCCATGTGTGTCATGATGTGAAGAACATGGGAAGCACTGGCTAAATCATACTAATAAGAAGAAACACTTTTACTTCTGCATTTAGAGATTGGGTAATCATTTCTCCCAACCTGATGGCTCCTAGAAAAGAAATCATAAGAAGACCACACATCACTGAACCATTCACTCTTTGATTTCCTAAAGAGAATCAAAAGTGCTTCTTAGTTAACATTTATTTATTTGAATCAAGTTTACAGAGAAAGGACTGTGTTCAGAGACAGAGACTGAACACAATCAGGGAACAATCCCTATGCTTTCATCACATCATATTTTGTGCAATAAGTAGATAATCTGAACATTAAGTGCAGAAGCTGTTGCTAACAGCTTCTGAGACTCATTTGGTAACAAACAATATAATTAATGGTTGCATTTTTTTAAAGTTTATTGAAAAAGGCAGTACAAAAAGCAAGACCAAACATGTACTGAAACACTACAACCACTTCTCTTACTACAAAAGGCCAAAACAACAGATATAATTATTACCTACTTAATCTAATGATTTTGTTAAATTGATTCTGCTTCCATAGTTTAGATTTTGTCAAGAAATGTAAACAACTACTTGATATGATCATAGTTTTAAAAAATTTACAAAACTCCATTTTTGTCTCCAAAATAATATGTTTGTGAGAGATTTGTAAAAACAACCAGTCTGGGGTTGAGATTCTGAGCAGCTATTTTAATAGGACAACTTTTTATTTTTATTTTTATTGTTGAAAGTATTACACATGTACCCGTTTTTCCCCCACTGACCCCTCCTTCCCGCTCCCACCCTCCTCCTGCTTTCCTCCGCCTAATATCTGTAGGTCCATTGGTTGTGCATATATTCATTTAAATTCTTTTTTTTTGAATATATATATATTTTTTTATTAATTTACTTTTGTTACAGATGTTTCTCCTTTTTTCCCCCATTGACACCCTCCTCCCCCTCCCTCCCTGCCCCGTCCCCATTTTTGTTGTCCATGTCCATTGGTTATGAGTACATGTGTACAAGTTCTGTGTTCATCGCTCCCCTCCCCCACCCCCTCTTCTGGTAAATGTCAGTCTGTACCCTACTTCCACGTCTCTGGGACTACCCTGTTCCTCACACTGTTATGTTCATTATTCTTTAATTTATTTCTTCCCACTCCTCCCATCCCCCATCCTTCTGAGGTATGTTAGTCTGTTCTCTATTACCATAGCTCTGGACCTCTTTTTGTTGACAGCTTATTTGTTCATTATGTTCCATAAATACGTGAGATCATTTAGTACTTGTCTTTCTCTGACTCGCTTATTTCGCTTAGCATAATATTCTCCAGGTCCCTCCATGTAGTCTCAAAGGATAAGAGATCTCTCTTTCTTACAGCTGCATAGTATTCCATTGTATAAATATACCACAGTTTTTTTATCTATTCATCTACTGACGGGCACTTGGGCTGTTTCCAGATCTTAGCTATTGTAAATAGTGCTGCTGTGAACACAGGGGTACATATATTCTTTCTGATTGGTGTTCCAGGATTCTTAGGATATATTCCTAGAAGTGGTATCACTGGGTCAAATAGCAGTTCTATTTTATTTTTTGAGAAAACACCATATTGTTTTCTATAGTGGCTGCATCAGTCTGCATTCCCACCAGCAGTGTGCTAGAGTTCCCTTCTCTCCATCAAACTAAAAAGCTTCTGCATGGCAAAAGAAACCAGCATCAGAATGAAAAGTGAACCCACTCTCTGGGAGAACATATTTGCCCATGATACATCAGATAAGGGGTTAATATCCAAAATATATAAAGTACTCATACAACTGAACAAAAGGAAGACAAACAACCAATTAAAAAATGGGCAGAGGACCTGAATAGATACTTCTCCGAAGAGGACATACAAATGGCCAGGATACATATGAAAAAATGCTCAACATCTCTAATCATCAGAGAGATGCACACTAAAATGACTATGAGATATCACCTCACACCTGACAGAATTACAGCCATCAACAAATCCTCAAACAACAAATGCTGGCAAAGATGTGGAGAAGAGGGTACTCTAGCACACTGCTGGTGGGAATGCAGACTGGTGTATCCACAAACAAACAATATGGTGTTTCCTCAAAAAATAGGTGAACTTTTGATGACTAAACTGGGAATGAAACCTCAGAGGTCTAAATAAGTAATAGTTTCTTGTTTTCTTGATTTTTAGGCTTGCTATTATCTGGTAGTTCATTTGAAAGGCAGGGCACTTTGATCATTTCACAAAAAATTAAGATGCCTCGAATCTGGAGTACTTTGGACTGAATGAATGAACATACTGAATTACAAAGAAAGCATTCAAGCAAGGAAAGTATTGTTACTTTTGAATCCACGTAATTACTCAGATTTAATTATTTAATGTTTTATTAACTATCCTTATTTATTTAATTTTTAAAATATTTTTCTTTATTGATTTTAGAGAGAGGAAGGGAGCAGGAGAGAGAGATAGAAACAACAATGAGAGAGAGCATCGATTAGCCACCTCCTGTATGCACCCCACTGGGGACTGGGCCCACAATCTGGGCATATGCCCTTACTGGGTATCGAACCGGCGACCTCTTGGTGCATGAGTCAATGCTTAACCACTGAGCCACACCAGCTGGGCTATCCTCATTTACTTTATTTTTTTGCTCTTGCTTGATAAAAAGTTTAAGTAGATTTTATTTAGAAAAAAAATCCTTGCTAAAATTACAAATTAGGAAACATATGTTTCCCAACATCCTAAGGCATTGTTATCCATATTCAAATAAATAATTAGATATATTAAAAATAAGTTAAATAACTATCAATACACACATAATATAAGTGACTCAGTTAAAATTAATGATCTCTGGTTTCTGATTCATTTCTCTCATCTTTGGGTATAATTCATTCCTTTCAATAGGCAAACATGAAGACATATAAAATTATGAAGAAGCTATTTTTATTACAGCAAATAAAATGAAGGAGTAGTAGAAATGGATATGGGTTGCAAACTACTTTTAAAATATACACAGTGGAAAAAATAAATTTAAATAACTTGGGATAAGTGTCATTTAACTTCACAAACAGGTTATATGACTTAACTCAGTTAACTGTTGGGTAAAAATAAAACATGAAACCTCTGTATTTACATAGCTTCCAAGCCTGGAAAACTGTACATTTATTATTCACTTAATCTCTAGACTATCATTTCTTAGCAGCAAAATATAAAATAGTCAGAAAGTCCAGCTGGTGTGGCTCAGTGGTTGAGTGACGACCCATGCACCAAGAGGTCACTGGTTCGATTCCTGGTCAGGGCACATGCCCAGGTTGTGGGCCAGATCCCCAGTGTGGGGCATGCAGGAGGCAGCCAATGGATGTTCTCTCTCATTGATGTTTTTATCTGTCTCTCCCTCTCCCTTCTTCTCTCTCTAAAATCAATGAAGGAAAAAAAAATTTTTTTAAGTTAAAAAAATAAAATAAAATAGTCAGGAATATATAAACAATAAATTGAGAACAGTAAATTCACTGGTCTTGAATTCAGATTAATTACTTAATTTTGTATCATCTTGACAAAACCACAAGGAGTAACACAGTTAAAAACAGCTAAAGAATATGCTGTAATGAAAATAAGTAATAAATGTAATTATCTATCACCAAAGAATGGATCACGGAAGAGGTAACTTTTGTATACAAGAAGATATAATCCTAACTGGGAAATAAAAAATTAGTCCATCAATTAGACCGGTGTTTCACTCATATGCCAAAAATCCATAAAGTTACCAGTATACTAATGTTTACAGTCAGGTTATAGAACTGGCCTGCTTTACTAGCCATGTAGAAGTACTAAATTAACAGGTATTTTACATGATGTGGTTATTTTCCACAACAATTAGTGTAATTTTCAAGTCTGACTAGAGGCAATTATAAAGGTTTTACCTGACAGGCCCCACAGGAAAACTGCCCTCCACACACCTTACTGAGTGCAGTCATTGCAGTCCCTGAAGGGACTTGTGATCAAGGACTCAGGCCCTGCTGGGTGTTCATGTTCTTTCACGTATTTTATTTGTAATTTTTTTTTTTATTGATTTTAGGGAGAGAGGAAGGGAGAGGAAGAGAGAGAAATATCGATGAGAGAGAACATCGACTGGCTGCCTCTTGCATGCCCCCCCACTGGGGATTGGGCCCTCAACTGGGGCATGTGCCCTGACCAGGAATCGAACTGGCGACCTCTTGGTGCATGGGTCAACGCTCAACCACTGAGCCACACCGGCCAGACCCACATATTTTCATTACTAGCTCAGGTGCCTTCATTCCTAGCTTCTTTATCTGAGACTTTGCCTTGGGCAGAGGTCATCTTCAATCACCTGCCAAGGTCTCCGTATGGGGGGAAGGAGGAACCTTAAAGACACTTTTCTGCATTCTGATTCAGTACTCAGTTCTTTTCCATTCCTAGCCTTTCCTTGATCCTCCAGCCATAAAATTGCCTGACATTTTTATTCAGGGCTCCCTCAACACTGATCCTTGGCCAGTGTGCCTGTTCCATAGTGAAAAATGTTTCTTCAGGTTTTAGACTCTTTTTTTAAAAAAAATATTTTTATTAATTTATTTTTGTTACAGCTGTTTTCTCCTTTTTCCCCCATCGACTCTTGCTTACTTATCAAAGTAAGTGATTAAAGGTTTATCACTTTTAAAAATTAATTGAATTTATTGTGGTGACATCAGTTATTAAATTATGTAGGTTTTGAGTGTACAATTCCATAATACATCATCTGTATATTTTATTGTGTGTTCATGACTCAAAGTAAAGTCTCCTTGCATCACCATTTATCACTGCTTTACCCTCCTCTACCTCCCCCATTCTGTTTCCCTCTGGTAGTTACCATACTGTTGTTGGTGTCTATGAGGGTTTTGTTTTGCTTAATCCCTTCACCTTTGTCACCCAACCCCCCAACCCTCCTTTCCTCTGACACTGGCAGTCTATATTCTATATCTATGAATCTGTTTCTACTTTGTTAGTTTGTTTTGTTCATTAGATTCCACATATGAGTGAAATTATATGCTACTTGTCTTCCTATGACTGGCTTATGTCACTTAGCATAATACTCTCCAGGTCCATCCATGCTGTTACAAAAGGGAAGATTTTCTTGTTTCTTACAGCCAAGTAGTATAAATGTACAAGTGCCCATCAGTAGATGAGTGGATAAAAAAGATTGATCTCTTTTTCACTTATAATGTGTTGCTTTAAAAAAAAAAAAAAAGATTTTAGAGAGAGAGGAAGAGAGAGAGAGAGAAACATCAATCAGCCATCTCTCACATGCCCCTACTGAAGACTGAGCCAGCAAATTGAACAGGTGACCTTTCTGTTCATGGTATGACACTCAACCAGCTGAGCCATTCAGGCCAGGCTACGGTTTGTTGCTTTAACTGGCTCCTCCTACATCTGACAGCTCTGTTCTCTCTGTCCTAGCCCAGCTGAGCTCCTAACAGATACACATATAAAATATAAAAATAACTCAAAATGTACATAACGATGTACATTTTATATTTATTTACCCCAAATTATATAATTTTCATAATTAATTTTTATATTTAAAATTTTAGGCCTAGATAAAGTAGCCTATATTTTGCCCATACCTCTTTTAAGCCAGTTATATTTCCTAAAAGTAACTTATAATAATTTTTATTTTCTTTAACATAAACAGAGGTCCAAAACAGGAGATACCCCTTTATAAACTAAGCTGATGATTTAAAAATGAAACTAATTAGAAAGAAGTCACGGTTGATATTTTATATTCTTAGATTGTAATAGAAATGTTGCTCTCATAAATGGAAAACAATTATCTATACAAAAGGTTAGCTTATTTTACAAGTTTCATTTAACTTCAATAGAAGCTTAATAAATTGTACATATCTTAATGTGACAGCAGGTTTAGAAATGCAACAATAAAAGCATACCTTATGGATACAGCATTTTTGTGTTATATTTTGAAGGCCAGCTCTTACAGGGTTTACATACTGATTAAACAAGTTTTCCATCCATTTTTTCCACTAATCTTTTAAGATATAAATTGGAGGATCAAAAATGAGGTGGTAAATATAATTACTTAATATACTGACTGTGTAAAATATTAGCATGTATTTAGAACTTGACATTTTTAATCATTTTAATGTGGTTAGTCATTCACCCAGAATCTCCATACCTGTACACTTACTAACTTTGTTTCTTAAGGAGGAGGCAGGAACTATCCTGAGATGGCGGACTCGGCATTCAGTTTCTAGACTTATTCTTTTCTTCATGGTCATGAAAATAAATGGAAGAAAAATCTCATATTTTCTGTCCATTTGAAAGAATATCAAATCCCTAGAAGGTAAATACTGCTCAGAAGTAGCAAATATCCTCTTTGAATCAAGGAGCTCTTTATTAAGGATTGAGTTATTTAAAGGAAATGTGTAACAGTTTAATATATCCTTCTTACTTACCATGTGTTAGGCTATAAACATTAAAGTTAGCACTATTTCTACTGCTGCCCTAATTCTGCCCTGACTATCCCTCACCTTTCTGGTTTCACTTACTTCAGACCATTACCTGCAAAACTACCTAGTTGATCTTTTTAAGGCAAATCTGAATCTGTATTTATGTCAAGAGAGAAATCTTTCAAAAAGTTACAGCCCATGGGTCATGCTGCAACCTTTGAACATTCAATTCTGAACAAAAGATGATATAAGTAATTTTAAAATTTTTTTCACATTCAAGTATCTCAAGATTTATGCATTTTTTAAAATTTATTCAAAGTCAATATTGCTCCATAGAGTTAATCAGTTTTCTTGGACATGACTTTTGCATCTTGTCTTTAATAATATCATATTTTTGTAGCCAAGATAAAAGTAGTGTTGAGGAAATGGCAGTGGAGTGAATGGAAGCTACACAGACGATCTCCCAGGACCAAACGGGAATTACAGCTAAAATAAAGACAAATAGTCGGCAAAAAGCAACAGAAAAGCAGTGAGAGAGGATCATACAACCAGGGACACAGAATGAGCATGGTAGGATCTGCGCAGGTGCGAGAGGGTGGTGGGCTGGGAGCCTACGGACAGCAGTGGCCTGAGCTGTGAGCAGCAGCGGCGCCCGCCCTCAGGGTTAAGAGCCCCAGCTGCTCCACAGCTCAGAGGGCTGGGACGGAACCCAAAATAGCCACAGCCACTCACCTGGGGCTCCGGCAGAGGGAGGGCGGACTGGACTGGAACTCTGTGGGGACACCTGGGATTTGGAGGGCGCTCAGAGTTTGCGCTGAGCCGTGGCCACAAAGGATGGTGGTGGCCAGCTCGCTCCTTCCCGGTTACACAGAAAGGCAGCCAAGATTACTCCTTCCCGGAGCTGTGGAAGCCCCTCCCTCGGAGATTCCCAGGTGAGGAAAAGAGGTAAAGAAATGCAAATTGAGGCTCATTAACAACCAGCATTGGCCCCACCCTTGGGAAATCCTCTTACACTATAAACACCTGACGGAGTTTCTCATTCAACTGAGATCCTAAGGCTTTTCAAGTAACTGAGGCTAATAGCCTCCAGGCAAAAAGCTAGAGTATAACTGAACCTTTCCTGAGCTTGCAAATCTACCCAGGAAAGTGAGACTTGACAGTGGTGTTGAAGGAGGTCCCTCCACGCTCATCCAAACCCAGTAGAGGGAGCCACAATAGCAGAACACCAACACCGACAGGGAAAATTTGGCAGGCTCCAAAACCCACTGAGATAGCAAAAATGGTGAAACAAAGAAACAGATCCCAAATGAAAGAACAAGAGAACTCTACCGAGGATGAGATAAATGAAATGCAATTAAGCAAATTATCAGAGGTAGAGTTCAGAGCCATGATCTTGAGGAAACTAAACAGCATGAGTAAGGATATCGACACCATGAAAACCAACCAAGTGGAAATAAAGAATGACATAGCAGAAATAAAGAACACATTGGAAGGACTGACCAGCAGAGTAGAGGAAGCAGAGGACCAGATCAGTGAATTAGAAGACAAAGTAGAAAAAATCAATCAGAAAACCAAGAGGAAAAAACAATGAAAAAACAGGAAGATAGCTTAAGGGAACAGTGGGACAACTGGAAACGTAATAACATTCGAATCATAGGAGTCCCCGAAGAAGAAGAAAATGAGCAAGGATTAGAGAATATATTTGAAGAAATAGTGACAGAAAACTTTCCTAACTTGTGAAGGAAGAAGGCATTCAAGTTCAAGAAGCACAGAGAGCCCCAAGTAAGAAGAACCCAAACAGGCCCACACCAAGACACATAATGATTATAATGCCAAAAATTAAACACAGAGAGAATCCTAAAGGCAGCAAGAAATAAGCAACAGGTTACCTACAAAAGAACCCCCATAAGGCTATCATCTGACTTCTCAACAGAAACACTACAGGCCAGAAGGGAATGGCATGAAGTAATCAAGGTCATGAAAAACAAGGATCTGAATCCAAGACTACTCTATCCAGCAAGGTTATCATTCAAAATAGAAGGTCAAATAAAGAGCTTCCCAGACAAAAAAAGGCTAAGGGAATATATTAGCACCAAACCAGCACTGCAAGAAATGTTAAAAGAACTGCTATAATTAGTAGAAGAAATAGGAAGAAAAATATAACCACACTGAACAAAAATGGCAATAAATAAGTACATATGAATAATCACCTTTTTTTTTTTTTATCCTCACCCGAGGACATTTTTTCATTTTTTGTTCAGATAGAGTGGGAGGGAGAGAGAGGAAGAGAGAGAGAGAGAGAAACATCGACGTGAAAGGGACACATCAAGTGGCGGCCACCCGCACGACCAACCAGGGCCGGGGACAAACTGCAATCGAGATACATGCCCTTAGCGGGAACTGTACCCGGGTATCTCTGGACTGCAGGCGGACGCTCTAACCGCTGAGCCAAACCGGCCAGGGCTCAATAATCACCTTAAATGTAAATGGATTGAATGCTCCGATAAAAATACACAGAGTAGCTGATTGGATAAGAAAGCATGATTCACATATATTTTGTTTACAAGAGACCTACCTCACAACAAAAGACTCACATAGGTTGAAAGTAAAGGGATGGAAAAAAATCTTCTAAGCAAACAGAAAGCAATAAAAGCTAGGGTAGTAATACTCATATCTGATAAATTAGATTTCAAATTGAAGACCATATCTAGAGACAAAGAAGGTCACTACATAATATTGAAAGGGTCTATCCAACAGGAAGATATAACCTTGGTAAACATATATGCACCCAATATAGGAGCACCAAAATATATTAAAAATCTTCTGGAGGACTTCAAAGGAGAAATCGACAGCAATACAATCATAGCATGAGTCTTCAACACCCCACTGACATCACTGGATAGATCATCTAGACAAAAAATTAATGAAGAAACAGAAATACTAAATGAAACACTAGATCAAAAGTATTTAATAGCTATATACAGAGAATTCACCCCAAAACTGCAGAATTCAGATTCTTCTCAAGTGCACATGGGACATTCTCAAAGATAGACCACATGTGAAGGCACAATCTAAGTCACTACAAGTTCAAGAAGATTGAAATCATATCAAGCATCTTCTCAGATCACAATAGCATGAAAATAGAAATCAATTGCAACAAGAACATGCAAAGACATTTGAACACATGGAGGCTAAATAGCATGTTATTGAACAATGAATGGGTTACCATGGAGATCAAGGAAGAAATTAAAAACTTCCTCGAAACTAATGAAAATGAACACACAACAACACAAAATCTATGAGATGCAGTGAAAGCAGTTCTGAGAGCGAAGTTCATAGCACTACAGGCCCACCTCAAGAAAGAAGAAAAATTTCTAATTGACTATCTAACCTCACAACTTAAAGAACTAGAAAGCAAACAAAAAGAAAACCCTAGAGCAAGTAGAAGGAAGGAAATAGCAGAGATCAGAGCAGAAGTAAACGACACGGAGACCAAAAAAAAATTCAAAGGATCAATGAAACAAAGAGCTGGTTTTTTGAAAGGATAAACAAGATTGATGGACCCTTAGCTAGACTCATCAAGAAACAAAGAGAGAGAACTCAAATACACAAAATCAGAAATGAAAGAGGAGAAGTAACAACTGACACCACAGAAATACAAAGGATCGTTAACAAACACTATGAACATTTATATGGCAACAAATTCGACAATCTAAGCGAAATGGACACATTTCTAGAAACACATAGTCTCCCAAAACTGAACGGGGAAGAGACAGAAAAACTTGAACAGGCCATTAACAACGAAGGAAATTGAAGATGTAATCAAGACCCTCTGAGCAAACAAAAACCCAGGCCCTGATGGCTTCATGAGGGAGTTTTACCGAACATTCAAAGAAGAACTAACATCCATTCTCCTCAAACTATTCCAAAAAATTCAAGAAGAAGGAGGACCTCCAAACTCGTTTTATGAGGCCAGCATAATTCTAATTCCAAAACCAGAAAAAGACACTACAAAGAAAGAAAACTACAGTCCAATATCCCTGATGAACATAAATGCCAAAATCCTTAACAAAATACTAGCAAATTGAATCCAGCAATACATCAAAAAAATTATTCACCATCACCAAGTGAGATTCATCCCAGGGATGCAAGGTTGGTATAATATTCGCAAATCAATAAATGTGATACATCACATAAACAAAATGAAAGATAAAAACCACATGATCATATCAAAGGACGCTGAAAAAGCATTT
Source organism: Tadarida brasiliensis (assembly GCA_030848825.1). Classification (NCBI taxonomy): domain Eukaryota; kingdom Metazoa; phylum Chordata; class Mammalia; order Chiroptera; family Molossidae; genus Tadarida; species Tadarida brasiliensis. Next base: position 29,672,608 of record CM061267.1, on the reverse strand, counting down.
GACAAAATCCAGCACCTATTTCTGATACAAATGCTCAGCAATATGGGAATAGAGGGATCATATGTCAACATTATAAAGGCAATATATGAAAGACCTACAGCCAACATCATACTCAAAGGACAAAAACTACAAGCATTTCCCTTAAGAACAGGAACAAGACAAGGATGCCCACTTTCACCACTCTTATTTAACATAGTACTGGAAGTCTTAGCCACAGCAATCAGATGTGAAGAAAAAATAAAAGGGATCCAAATTGGAAAGGAGGAAGTGAAACTGTCATTATTCACACATACCATGATATTATACATAGAAAACCCTAAAGACTCCATCAAAAATCTACTAGACTTAATAAATGAATTTGGCAAAGTAGCAGGATACAAAATTAATGTCAAGAAATCGACGGTGTTCTCATACACCAATGATGAACTCACAGAAAGAGAAACTAAAAAAACAATACCATTTACCATTGCAGCAAAAAAATTAAGATACCTAGGAATAAACTTAACCAAAGAAGTAAAGGACCTATTTGCAGAAAACTATAGGACGTTGAAAGAAGAAATAGAGGAAGATATAAAAAAGTGGAAGCACATACCTTGTTCATGGATTGGAAGAATTAACATCATTAAAATGTCCATACTACCCAAAGCAATCTATAGATTTAACGCAATCCCCATCAAAATACCAACGACATATTTCACAGAAGTAGAACAAATGCTTGAGAAGTTCATATGGAACCAAAAAAGACCCCAAATAGCCACAGCAATCTTGAAAAAGAAGGACAAAGTAGGCGGGATCACAATACCAGACATCAGATTATACTGCAAAGCTACTGTAATCAAAACAGCTGGGTACTAGCACAAGAACAGGCATATAGACCAGTGGAACAGAACAGAGAACCCAGAAATTGACGGAAAACATTATGATCAATTAATATTCGACAAAGGTGGCAAGAGCATACAATGGAATAAAGGCAGGCTCTTTAATAAATGGTGTTGGGAAAATTGGACAGCTACATGCAAAAAAATGAAACTAGACCATCATCTTACACCATACACAAGAATAAACTCAAAATGGATAATAGACTTAAATGTGACTCATGATTCCATAAAAATCCTAAAAGAAAATGTAGGCAACAAAATTTCGGACATCATACGCTGCAGAATTTTCACTGATATATCACCTAAGGCAACAGAAACACAGGAAAAAATGAACACATGGGACTACATCAAACTCAAAAGCTTCTGCACAGCCAAAGTAACAACCATCAAAGTGGAAAGGCAACCCATTGTATGGGAGAGCATAATTGCAATAATATATCAGATAAGGGATTAATTTCCAAAATATATAGAGTGCTCATACAACTCAACAAAAGGAAGACAAAGAACCCAATTAAAAAATGGGCAGAGGAACTAAATAGACACCTCTCCAAACAGGACATACAAATGGCCAAGAGACATATGAAGAAATGCTCAACTTCACTAATCATCAGAGAGATGCAAATTAAAACAACAATGAGGTATCACCTCACACCTGTCAGAATAGCTGCCATCAACAAAGCATCAAACAACAAGTGTTGGCAAGGGTGTGGAGAAAAGGGGACTGTAGTACACTGCTGGTGGGAATGCAGACTGGTACAGCCACTATGGAAAACACTATGGTGTTACCTCAAAAAAATAAAAATTGAATTGCCATTTGACCCAGTGATCCCACTTCTAGGAATATACCCTATGAAGCCCGAAACACCAATCAGAAAGAATATATGTACCCCCATGTTCATAGCAGCGCTATTTACAATAGCTAAGATGTGTGGAAACTATTATCGTAAGTGAAACAAGCCAAGCAGAGAAAGACAAATATCACATGATCTCACTTATTTCTGGAATATAATGAACATAACAGTGTGAGGAACAGGGTAGTCCCAGAGACATGGAAGTAGGGTACAGACTGACAATTGCCAGAAGAGGGGGTGGGCGAGGGGAGCGATGAACCACAGAACTTGTACGCATGTACTCATAACCAATGGATATGGACAACAAAACTGGTGACGGGGCAGGGAGGGAGGGGGAGGAGGGTGACAATGGGGGGAAAAGGAGAAACATCTGTAACAGCAATAAATTAATAAGTTTAAAAAAAGTAGTGTTGAATAGCAATAAGACTTGTCAGTTCAGTAGGTAATAAATACCTGGGTTTAAATTTAAAACCTGAATTAACATATATATATATAACATCTTGTTATTTCTAATCTATCCTTTCTCCATCTTTGCTCATGCACGTGTCTTGACATTTCTTTTCAGTTCCACAGGTAAATTCCTCTTGGCTCATTCCTCTGCTGTAGACTTACAGTGAGTTCAAAAGGTGCCGCGGGCAAACAGTTAAGTGCTCCCTTGGAGAATTTAACCATAGTGAATAATTGGAGTGAATGCTACATATTTAAAAATACATATGTGACAGCAAACATGAAAGTGAAAATAAAAAGGAGCATTCCACCAGATACTCAGTGGGATGGGAGGAGCAAGTGAGGCATTTGTTTCCTATCTAAATAATCTCATTATAATTTCTCTGTGCTATTGAAGTTCATCAGAAAATGTTAGAGCATAAACTTCAGAGTTAGGCTGCTATGAGTTCCATAGCCTCCTGGTCTTGTTCTTGGAACATCACCTTGGTAAGTTAATTCAGACTTTTCATCATATACCTACCTACTTATGGGATGGTTTTGAGCATTGTTACAGAAATTGTGAATCTAAGGAATCCTTAAACATTATATGTAAATTTTAACGTTTCTGGGAAAAGTCATATTTTAACCCACCTTATATATGTAAATTCAGGGGTTCATGTAGCACTTACTTTCAAGGTAATTACTTATGCAAAATATTTTTTCTAAACTGAAGGCAACAAACTAGCAATATATTTGGTTATGTTGAGTCCCATCCAGCTCCCATGTATAGGAATAATTTTAACATAGCCAGGCAAATCCATTTAATTTGAAGTCTCTGGGAAACACACATTTTATTGAAATTCCTAAGAGCATAATCGAGGAAAAGAATTAAGTTGGGTGATTTTTTTTCAGGAGTAACTATCTAGTGATTAACATTTTGGGGCAATTTGAGATCAGAACTGAAAGCATGAGAAAATTATTTTATTTTATTAAATTGTCTTAAGACATTACCAAGTTAATTCCATGTTTGAATGGTGATTGAGTTAATTCACATCATAGGGCCAATAAGTGAGACAGAAAAAAATGTATTTAATTTTTGACTTGGAAAATTTCAGGTCATAGAAAATGTTCCAGTGTCACTTAGTGGCTCTCTCTACACAATGACATTTTAAGGAAAAATTTTCAATATTTCCTGAACTCAATATGGAGAATATTTGATAAAATTTCATATGGGTGGAAGATCCTGACAAAAATATTGGCTAATTATTAAAAAATAATAATTTGGTACCTAAAATAAAGTATATTAAATTAATTTGCATAAATGACTTGACTTGGAAGCCCAGCTGCTGCTGCTCTGATGTTTATCTAGAGGGAACTCTGCCAACTTGGTAATACAATTAATGCAAATAAATAACGTTTAGCCAAAGTATGTTTAAGAGAATCAAAATATGAAGTTAAATTAACTAAGCCATAAATAGCTACAGGTAAAATAAAACTGTAGTATGAAAATTAATATTTCTGAATATATGATAGGTGATATCTAAACTGGGATTAGATACCTCACTGTGCTGAACTCTAAACCTAAATAATTTATAAAATAGAAGTATTTTCCAGAGTAGTAGTAGCAACAGCCTAAAATTCAGAAGACCTGGTGGTACTTTATTTGATTCTAGAAAAGCCCATTCACACTCCTTTTAAACATGATGACATCCAGCTATTCCTTTTAGACATGATCTTATCAGACATGATGTGGAAGTCCTACTGTGGGTTTACCAGTCATTGCTGTTGTTCAGAGACACTTTCTTTGCACCAGCCTCCCTGCAGGGAATGCAAACAATAAACACTATCTTAAGGTACTGGAGATATCTGTGTGTATGCTCAACCACACCCCACCACATACAGACTTCTGGCCCCATTTTTCGTTTTCTCTTCTTTCAAAAAGTAGTTTTGTAACAAGGTCACTGAGTCAGACTTGTTCAGATTCCAACTCCAATACTTAGTTGCTCCGTGCCCTTAAAAAATGATTCACCTCTTGAAAGATTTTTCTCATTGGTACAGTGCTAGTAATAATTACAGATATATCATAAGACTTTTGACATGACTAAATTAGGTTATGCACATCAAATGTTTGGTTAGCAGAATTTGGCACAGAGTGGGTACTATAAAAATATTAACCATTATAATTTTATTTTTTCCCCTGTCTTGTCAATACCTAGAGATGCTTATTAAATTTTATCAGGGCAATTACAAATATATGTATGAGATAATAGAGCAGATGCATGAAAAGTTTATCTAAAATGTACTGTTGAGCCCCGGCCAGTTTGGCTCAGTGGTTAGAATGTCAGCTCGCAGACGGAAGAGTCCCGGGTTTGGTTCCTGCTAAGGGCACGTATCTCGGTTGCAGTTTGTCTCTGGCTCCGGTTGGGGTCCTGTGGGTGGCAACCACTCGATGTGTCTCTCTCACATTGATGTTTCTCTCTCTCTCTTCCTCCCACTCTCCCTCCCACTCTATCTGAAGATTAATGCAAGAATGTCCTCAAGTAAGGATAAAAAAAATAAAATAAAATATAAAAAAATAAAATGTACTGTTGGGTTTAAACATATTACTGGCCTACTCTAACAGTTAATAAAAACAGATTTTGACTTAGAGGTAGTCTATAATGCTTGAAAGATCACCCGATACCTAGATTCATATGAAGATACATCACTGTGTCCTGGCTGGGTACCTCAGTTGGTTAGAGTGTAGTTCTTAAGTGCCAAGGTTGTGGGTTCGATCCCCAATCGAGGCACATACAACAGTGGTTATGTCTACTATATACAGGACAACCTATCTGTTTGGGGAGCTTTTATATAAGTACACAATTAAAACTGTATGTGCTTATGCTTTTATCTTAAATATCATTCTACAAATCGATTGTCTGAACAAATTACAACCATGTTAAAAATACCATATATTGAGAAAGATGAAAATAAAGTATAGAGGGAGATAATTTAATGTTTATTAAGTTTTGAAGGCAGATATCTTCAGAATTAAATGCTCAATTTATCTACCAAACCAGTTTTATTTACAAACTCTTATATAGTACTTACACGTGCCATGCACTATTTATGAATATTAACTCATGTAATCTCTATAACCTGATAAAGTACTATTATTACCCTATTTTAAAGATGAGAAAACTGAAGCATAGAAAGGTCAGGTGTCAGAATTCAAACCAAGGTGTTCTGCCTTTAAAGTTCATGTTCTTAACCACACTATTATTACCTAAAAGCATTCTTCAAGTATTAGTCTTTGAGACTTTTGTGTTTAATTTGCAGTTAAAAACTATTAAAAAAAAAAAAAGGAAGCTTCTACATTCTGAAATAAGATTTATTTGAAATAATTCTGTGTAATGCTTAATAGCTGCTACATGACCAGACACTCTACTGCTCAAATCATGCCAGTCACTTGAACTTAGAAGCTGAAGCAAACAACTTTCTGGTGACAAGCACTATTTGCTACCACCTCCCAGCACCACCTACCTACTAGAACTGTGGATCAGTCCTACCATTTCCTCCTGGGAAATATCCAAGTTCACTTTTGCTGGATTCTGTTTCTGACAGATAGTCAATTCTTGGTGTCTCTACCTGAATATCAAGCTTTTTGACTTTTTTCTTTTCTTTATGGAGTCAACTGTTCTGAAGGTCCACTTCACCTACATAATTTAAAATAATTAAATGTGACTAACATCTCCTGACATGTTGTTACTAAAATATTTTGATTCCTCTTTATTAGGAACTGAATGAAAAGTAATTCAGTATGCCCAATTAATTATATCTGATCATATAGTCATTCTGTTTTCTAACAGGATTTCATCATTTCTTCAGTCTAAAGGATGTCTCATATGATACAATTTAACATGTACACTCTAGTGACATCTAAGCATAAACCATACCTTATTCTTTCTAGAGTATTGCTTCAGAAAAACAAAAAAATTATTTTAGCAATTTACCCTAAACAATATTCAGTTAGTGCTAAAGAGCTTCCAAGCTACTTGTGAATTCCTCACATGTATCTAGTTAACAGATTAAAATTTTTATGTGAGTGTAACCAAAATTCAGGTTTGAAAAAAAAAAAAATTCAGGTTTGGCTGCCTATGCCATGAAAACCAAACTCATGAGGCAGGTGCTCACGAAAAAAGAAAGAGGTTTTTTCAGGTACTGTGACCCGGGAGGATGGTGGACTCCCATCTCAAAGATCATTCCCCATTCCTGCTCAAGCCCACACTACTTATAGGGATAGGAAGGAAAGGGCTTATTTTTCTATCTAATTATCATGCTATCTTTGGTGCACTAAGGCCCTGTCCATTCATCTTTCTAGCTTTTGGCATGCTCAGTGTAAGAATCTTCCCCTGCACCGTCTTAACTAATGGGGGAGACTCTCTGGCAATCTCTGACTGTCTATGGTATCAGCTACTCTCTTTCAGGCAAAACACTTTTTCTATACTTGTAAAAACTGCAACGTTTGGTCTCTTTATCTGTCACTGAACTAGAACAAACTTTTAATGAATATTCAGGTTGTGAAAATGTAAAAACTATGATAATTATGTTTAGGTCCTATGTCATACTTTTTCCTTCAAGTGAATTTATCCAAATGTACTTTCAATATTCACTTTGATGGAAAATAAGATCCTTTCACAGTGTTCCCAACATACTGTCAATGTGACTTTGTAGTAAATATCATTTATGTCAATGCAAGACTAAGGCACTGTGATGATGTCAAGAATGCGCTCAGTGTGGTTGCATTAGAAATTCAATGAACAGTGCATATTTATGGAGTCCTTTTTAGGATGTCAAAGGAGAGTAATACAGTTGTAATATTACTGAGAAAAAAGAAATCAAGGCAGAGGATCTTTATTAAAGATGATGGAAATTCTGAATAAAGGGAATTCAAGTCACAGCAGGCAAAGTGCCTTCAGAATAAAATGCTGTTATATTTCCATTGAAAACCCTGAGGACTAAACACGTCCTGAGAGGGTGAATGGATGTGGATTTCAACCTCTTTTATTGTTGAATGACTGATAGTGGTAGATATTTATACCTTTATAAAAGAAATTATGTATTTAGGCTACTATAATTCCAAGGCTGCCCTCTGTGAGTATTCTTTTCCTTTCACTTCTCTCTGTTTCCAAATGAGAAGAATGGAATCAAGATCTTGGAAATATGAGGCATATTCCAGGTGAAGAAAAAAGAGGTGTATCTATGTGTACATAATTAATGCCTAGATTTCTTTTAGTAGAAAATAAACCATTTGGTTTAAGAATTGAAAGTATCAGTGCTATTAAACAGAATAACAAACTAACCCTTATCTGCTGGTATCCTCTCTTCCCACCTGCATCTTCTTTTAAATTTCCCTTAAGCCATGAATGTTAGAATTATTTTCCTTCTCCTTACTACTTCTCTAATCCCACCTTATTTTCTTTTCCTTTTTATGAGAGTGATTTTGTGTTGTTATAATGCCTGCTCTTTTTTCTCAGGTTAGTGATGTTAAAAGAATAGAGGGAAATGGGTTCTATTTCTTTTTCTTTTTTGTAAATTTTGTTTCTTTATTGATTTTAGAGAGAGAAGAAGGGAGAAGGAGAGAGAGCTAGAAACATCGATGAGAGAGAACATCAATTGGTCACCTCTTGCATGCCCCCCACTGGAGACCAGGCCTACAATCCGGGCTAGTGCCCTGACCAGGAATTGAACTGGCAACCTCTTGGTGCATGGGTCGACGCTCAACCACTGAGCCACACTGGCCAAGCATGGGTTCTCTTTCTAAATGGAATTATTTTACATTTATTTATTAAACCATTAGTTTTAGTGTTTAGGCATTGTTTATACAAATATAAATGAGTCAACAACGTGTCCTCATAATGTTCTGAATTTTTTAGTAGAAGATTCAGGAATGTAAACTAAAAATTACAATGTTAATAATGCTCAGCAACTCCATTCTTGATTCCATTCACTAGTCCAAGTTCTTGTAGTTACAAAGAAAGAAATGTCTTACTCCAGATAGTTCAGGGAACTTCTATGACATACAGGTGGATAGAATCCAAGGGTACAATGCTTCAAGGTCATCTTAGAGACTGTAATTGGAGAACCATTGTACTTCTAGGCTCAACCTTCACCTCTCTCCATGAGACTACATGGTCTCTCTCATCTCCACTTATCTCTGTCTACATCTTTCTTCTATTTACCATCTCCTCTTATTTCTACTCTTGTGCAAGGTACTTTATAAGGAATCATCTTGTATTCAACACTATTATATTTCAGCACCAGCATCTTCCTTTGTATTTCTTAAATTTCTTGAGAGAGATTCAGTCTTATTTTAAAAGCATCCAGAATTATCAATGTATCAATGTATAATTCATATGAAATAATTTTATATATATTATGTTTGCAATGTGATGAACTTGGATATATGTAAACGCCCATGAAACAATCACCACAATCAAGATAATAGACATATCCATCACCCCCAAAAGTTTCCTTCTTTCTGTCTCTCTCTCTAGCTTTCTCAGTCTCTTTCTCACTTGTAAGGACACTTAGTGTGAGATCTAACCTCTTAATAAAATTTTACATTCACAATATAGTATTGTTGATTATAGGTGCTACCACTGTTTTATTTTTATTTGTTTTAGCATGATATATTTTATGATAATTTTATTCTTTCATCCTACAAATGTCATTTTACTTTAAGTGAGTTTTTTGTAAAAATGTAACAGTGAGTCATATTTTTAAATCCTTTCTTAAAATCTCTGTCTTTTCATTGATGTGTTTAGACCAAGTACATATATTATAAATATTGGTATGTTTGGAGTTGGGTCAATTGTTTTATTATGATTCCTGTTTATTTTCACTGTTTTTTATTCCTTTATCTTTTCTTTATTTGGAAGGGTGGGTATTCGAACCAGCCTTAATATATACTTTTGGTTTACAGTTATTTTTATTTTATTGCAATTTTAAATTTTTTTTATCTAGGGTTAACAAAATTCATACTGTACTACACATGAGTATACTTAGAATCAGTATTTTATCACCTGAATTTAAGTGGAAATAACTCTTCCACTATACAGGACCTTCTAAATATGTACATCTGAATTATCACTCTAAATGTAAATGGATTGAGGGATTCCAAAATGATGGCAGAGTGAATGGAAGCTACACAGACGATGTCCCAGGAACAAACTGGAATTACAACTAAAATAAATACAAATCGTCAGGAAAAAGCAACAGTAAAGCAGCTGCAGAAGACCCATATAACCAGGGACAGGAAAAAAGGACACTGAATTGAGCCTGGTAGTTCAGCGGAGGTGCGAGACTGTGGGCTAAGAGCCCACGGACAGCAGCTGTTTTAGCTGTGCACAGCTCCCTTGGGGTTAAAATCCCAAGCCAGCTCCACAGCACAGAGGGCTGGGACAGAGCACTAAATTAGCTACAGCTGCCCACCTTGGGCTCTGGCAGAGGGAGGGCAGATTGCACTGGAACTGTGCAAGGACATTTGGGATTTGGAGGGCGCTCAGAGTTTTTGCTGAGTCATGGCCACACAGGACAATGGTGCTCTGCTGGGTGGCCATCTTGCTCGAGGAACCCCTTCCCAGAGCTCTGGGGAGAAGCAGCAGTTCCTCCCTCAGAGATTTAACCCCACGCATTTGGACCAGAGAAATGAAAATTTAGGCTCATTAACAACCAGTATCTGCCTCACCTTCTGGAAAGCCTCTTATGCTGAACACCTGAGTTTTTCATTCAGCTGAGGACTACAACCCAAGGCTCATCAAGTAACTGAGGCTAATAGCCTCCAGGCAAAAGGCTAGAGGAAAACTGAACCTTTCCTGGGCATGCAAATCTACCACGGAAAGTAAGACTTGACAGTGGTGTTTAATGTGGGTCCTCCCACACTGATCCAAACCTAGTAGAGAGAACCACAACCAGCAGAACACCAACACCCACAAGGAAAATTTGGCAGGCTCCAAAACTCAATGACATAGCCAAAATGGTGAAACAAAGAAACAAATCCCAAATGAAAGAACATGAGAACTTGACTGAAGATGAGATAAATGAAATGCCGTTAAGCAAGTTATCAGAGATAGAGTTCAGAGCCATGATCCTGAGGAAGCTCAACAGTATGAGTAAGAAGCTCAACACCATGAGTAAAGATATAAAAATATTGAAAACCAACCAAGTGGAAATGAACAACGATGACATAGCAAAAATAAAGGACACATTGGAAGGACTAACCACCAGAGTACAGGAAGCTGAGGACCAGATCAGTGAATTAGAAGACAGGGTAGAAAAAATCAATTAATCAGTAAAACAAAAGGAAAAAACGATGAAAAAAACAGGAAGACAGCTTAAGAGAACTGTGGGACACTGGAAACGTAAACAACATTCACATCATAGGAGTCCCGAAAAAAGAAGAAAATGAGCAAGGGTTAGAGAATATATTTGAAAAAATAGTGACAGAAAACTTTCCTAACTTGTGAAGGAAGAAGACATTCAAGTTCAAGAAGCACAGAGAGCCCCAAGTAAGAAGAACCCAAACAGGCCCACACCAAGAAACATAATAATTATAATGCCAAAAAAAATAAACACAAAGAGAGAATCCTAAAGACAGCAAGAGATAAGCAACAGGTTACCTACAAAGGAACCCCCATAAGGCTATCAGCTGACTTCTCAACAGAAACATTACAGGCCAGAAGGGAATGGCATGAAGTAATCAAGGTCATGAAAAACAAGGATCTGAATCCAAGATTACTCTATCCAGCAAGGCTATCATTTAAAACAGAAGGTGAAATAAAGAGCTTCCCAGAAAAAAAAAAAAAAAGGCTAAGGAAATACATTAGCACCAAACCAGCACTGCAAGAAATGTTAAAAGGACTGCTGTAATTAGAAGAAGAAATTGGAAGAAAAATATAACCATAATAAACAAAAATGGCAATAAATAAGTACATATCAAAAGAACCTTAAATGTAAATGGATTGAACACTCCAATCAAAAGACACAGAGTAGCTGATAGGATAAGAAAGCATAACTCATATATATATATATTGTTTACAAGAGACCCACCTCACAAGAAAAGAGTCACATACGTTGAAAGTTAAGAGATAAAAAAAAATCTTCCAAGCAAAAGGAAAGGAAAAAAAATCTGGGGTAGCAATACTCATATCTGATAAAATAGATTTCAAAATGAAGGCCATAACTAGAGACAAAGAAGACCACTACATAATTTTGAAAGGAGCTATCCAACAGGAAGATATAACCTTGGTAAACATATATGCACCCAACATAGGAGCACCAAAATATATTAAAAATCTTCTGAAGGACTTCAAAAATTAAATTGACAGCAATACAATCATAGCAGGGGACTTCAACACCCCGCTGACATCATTGGATAAATCCTCTAGACGAAAAATTAACAAAAAAAACAGAGACTCTAAATAATGCATTAGATCAAATGAATTTAACAGATATCTACAGAGAATTACACCCCAAAACTGCAGAATTCACATTCTTCTCAAGTGCACATGGGACATTCTCAAAGATAGACCACATGTTAGGACACAAACGAAGTCTCTACAAGTTCAAGAAGACTGAAATCATATCAAGTATCTACTCAGATCACAATGGCATGAAACTAGAAATCAATTGCAACAAGAACATGCAAAGAGATTTGCACACATGGAAGCTAAATAACATGTTATTAAACAATGAATGGGTTACCAAGGAGATCAAGGAGGAAATTAAAAACTTCCTGGAAACCAGTGAAAATGAACACACAGCAAAAGAAAATCTATGGGATGCAGTGAAAGCAGTTCTGAGAGGGAAGTTCATAGCACTCCAGGCCTATCTCAAGAAACAAGAAAAATTTCTAACAGATTATCTAACCTCACAAATTAAAGAACTAGAAAGCAAACAAAAAGAAAACACCAGAGCAAGTAGAAGGAAAGAAATAGTAAAGATTACAGCGGAGATAAACAACATAGAGACCAAAAAAACAATTCAAAGGATCAATGTAACAAAGAGCTGGTTATTTGAAAAGTAAAGAAGATTGATGGACCCTTAGGTAGACTCACCAAGAAACATAGAGAACCCAAATACACAAAATCAGAAAGGAAAGAGGAGAAGTAACAACTGACACCACAGAAATACAAACGATCTTTAACAAATACGGTGAACAATTATATGGCAACAAATTGGAAAATCTAAGCAAAATAAAAAACTTTCTAGAAACACATAGTCTCCCAAAACTGCACCAGGAAGAGATAGAAAACTTGAACAGACCAATAACAACCAAGGAAATTGAAGATGTAATCAAGACTCTCCCAGCAAACAAAAGCCCAGGCCCAGATGGCTTCACGGGGGAGTTTTAATGAACATTCAAAGAAGAACTAACACCCATTCTCCTCAAACTGTTTGTAAAAATTCAAGATGAAGGAAGGCTTCCAAACTCGTTTTATGAGGCCAGCATAATTCTAATTCCAAAACCAGAAAAAGACACTACAAAGAAAGAAAACTACAGGCCGATATCCCTGATAAACATAGATGCGCAAATCCTAAACAAAATACTAGCAAATCGGATCCAGCAATACATCAAAAAAATTATTCACCATGACCAAGTGGGATTCATCCCAGGGATGCAAGGCTGGTTCAATATTCGCAAATCAATAAATGTGATACACCACACAAACAAAATGAAAGATAAAAACCACATGATCATATCAATAGACGCTGAAAAAGCATTCAACAAAATCCAGCACCCATTTCTAATAAAAATGCTCAGCAACTTGGGAATAGAGGGATCATATCTTGATATAATAAAGGCCATATATGAAAGACCTACTGCCAATATCATACTCAATGGACAAAAACTAAAAGCATTTCTCTTAAGAACAGAAACAAGACAGGGATGCCCACTTTCACTACTCTTATTTAACATAGTACTGGAAGTCTTAGCCACAGCAATCAGATGTGAAGAAAAAATAGAAGGAATCCAAATTGGAAAGGAGGAAGTGAAACTGTCATTATTCTCAGATTACATGATATTATACATAGAAAATCCTAAAGACTCCATCAAAAATCTACTAGACCTAAAAAATGAATTTGGCAAAGTAGCAGGATACAACATTAATGTCAAGAAATCGATGGCATTCTTATACACCAATGATGAACTCACAGAAAGAGAAACTATAAAAACAATTCCATTTACCATCGTAGCAAAAAAATTAAGATACCTAGGAATAAACTTAACCAAAGAAGTAAAGGATCTATTTGCAGAAAACTATAAGACATTGAAAAAAGAAATAGAGGAAGATATAAAAAAGTGGAAGCACATACCTTGTTCATGGATTGGAAGAATTAACATCATTAAAATGTCCATACTACCCAAAGCAATCTATAGATTCAATGCAATCCCCATCAAAATACCAGTGACATATTTCACAGAACTGGAACAAATACTTCAAAAGTTCATATGGAACCAAAATAGACCCCAAATAGCCACAGCAATCTTGAAAAAGGAGGACAAAGTAGGTGGCATAACAATACTGGATTTCATATTATACTACAAAGCTACTATAATCAAAACAGCCGGGTACTGGCACAAGAACAGGCATATAGACCAGTGGAACAGAACAGAGAATCCGGAAATTGATCAAAGACATTATGCTCAATTAATATTTGACAAAGGTGGCAAGAGCATACAATGGAGTAAAGACAGCCTCTTTAATAAATGGTGTTGGGAAAATTGGACAGCTACATGCAAAAAAATGAAACTAGACCATCAACTTATACCATACACAAGAATAAACTCAAAATGGATAAAAGACTTAAATGTGATTCGTGAATCCATAAAAATCCTAAAAGAAAATGTAGGCAACAAAATTTCGGACATCATACGCAGCAGAATCTTCACTGATACATCACCTAAGGCAACAGAAATAAAGGAAAAAATGAACACATGGGACTACATCAAACTCAAAAGCTTCTGCACAGCAAAAGAAACAACCATCAAAGTGGAAAGGCAACCCACTGTATGGGAGAGCATGATTGCCAATACTACATCAGATAAAGGGTTAATCTCCAAAATATATAGAGTGCTCATACAACTCAACAAAAGGAAGACAAAGAACCCAATTAAAAAATGAGTAGAGGAACTAAATAGACACCTCTCCAAAAAGGACATACAAATGGCTAAGAGACATATGAAGAAATGCCCAACATCACTAATTATCAGAGAGATGCAAATTAAAACAACAATGAGGTATCACCTCACACCTGTCAGAATGGCCGCCATCAACAAATCATCAAACAACAATTGTTGGCGAGTTTGTGGAGGAAAGGGGACTCTAGTCCACTGCTGGTGGGAATGCAGACTGGTGCAGCCACTGTCGAAAACACTATGATGTTACCTCAAAAAATTAAAAATTGAATTGCCATTTGACCCAGTGATCTCACTTCTAGGAATATACCCTAAGAAGCCTGAAACACCAATCAGAAAGAATACATGTACCCCCATGTTCATAGCAGCACTATTTACAGTAGCTAAGATCTGGAAACAGCCCAAGTGTCCATCAGTGGATGAATGGATAAAAAAGCTGTGGCACATATACACAATGGAGTACTATGCAGCTGTAAGAAAGAAAGATCTCTTATCCTTTGAGACGACATGGAGGGACCTTGAGAGTATTATCCTAAGCGAAAGAAGCCAAGCAGACAAAGACAAATATCACATGATCTCACTCATTTGTGGAATATAATAAACATAACAGTCTGGGGAACAGGGTAGACCCAGAGATGTGAAAGTAGGGTACAGACTGACAACCCTCAAAAGAGGGGGTGGGGGGAGGGAAGAGATAAACCACAGAACTTATATGCATGTACGAATAACTGATGGACATGGACAACAATGCTGGGGACGGGGTGGGGGGATAGGGAGGAGGGTGTCAATGGGGAAAAAAGGAGAAACATATGTAACAAAAATTAATTTTAAAAAAAGAAACAATTTTTTTATGAAGAAAATTTCACTTACTGTGTGTTCTAAAAAGATAGCGTTAGACAAGCTATTTATTCTGAGGTGTATAAAGGAGTCATTATAAGCATTATAGTCAGAAAGAAATTAATTGATCCTGAAATTTGGCCCAAGGCATCTTCTAAAAACTGTCATAAATCCCATTTATATTTATTTTTATAGTTCATCTTAGTATATTTTTCTAATAAAACAATATGAAATGTAATCGATGTTTCATCCAGTTGTCAACTCCTGAGTTTGAAGTTAGAATGCCTTTAACCTTGAGAGGTTAGCCATCTTTGTACTTGTGTGAGTACATGCAGTTTATAATTCTTTCCTCTACCTTTTCTTTCTTTTTTTTTTTTTTTTTATCCTCACCCGAGGACATTTTTGCATTTATCTTCAGATAGACCGGGAGGGAGAGAGGTGGGAAGAGAGAGAGAGAGAGAGAAACATCAACGTGAGAGAGACACATCGAGTGGTTGCCACCCACACGGCCCCGGGCCGGGGACAAACTGCAACCAAGGCACGTGCCCTTAGCGGGAACCGAACCTGGGTCTCTCTGGACCGCAGGCCAATGCTCTAACCACTGAGCCAAACTGGCCAGGGCTCCTCTACCTTTTCTGAAAGTCTCATTTCAAGAAACAGAACCGTGCTTAGTGAATGACTAAGGTTGGTAGTGTGAGCTCAAGCAAGCCCTTGCTATGTCTCAGTTGGGAAGCTTCCACTCTTTCCAAACCTCTAGCAAAATCAGCTCTTCAAACATTCCACTGAAAACTACTAAACCTTGCCATAATTAATAACTTATGGTATGTACTGTTTCTTTCATGGTCCTCAGCATTTTACTATGTTAGAAACTTTATCTTTCATCTCATATTTTATTATTTTAAGAGGTGTTTAAGTGAACATTAACTTCATACCCAATACAATTTTTGTTGTTGTTAATCCTCACCTGAGGATATTTTTTTCCATTGATTTTTAGAGAGAGTAGAAGGGAGGGGTTGGGGGGAGAGAAAGAGTGAGTAGAGAGAGAGAGAGAGAGTGAGAGAGAGAGAGAGACATCAATGTGAGAGAGACATATTGATTGATTGCCTCCTGCACATGCTCCAACTGGGGCTGGGGCTCAAACGTGAAACCCAGGTATGTGCCTTTGACCGAGAGAATCGAAACTGCAACCCTTCAGTGCATGAGCTGACACTCTACTGAGCCACACCGACCAAGTGTATATAGAAAATTAATATATGATAAAGCTATGTATAGAAAACTAATATAAAATAAAAGAAGAATTAGTTGTATATTAATTAAAAATGGAAGGAGTAGTTTTTTAAACAAATGACATTAGAAAAACTAGAAAAAATTTGGAGTCATAGCTCCCTCCTGTAAATTTATATAGTTCAAGTAAATTAAAGCATAAATGTAAAGCAAAAACAACAATGTAGATGAATATTTAATTAGTTTATGGAATAATAAGTATTTTTAAAATATGTAATTATTTTGTTTCTCAAGGAAAAAAGATATATTGTTGTAATTACATAAAATTGTAATACAGTGTATTAGTGATGTTTATATGTTTAATATATAAATTTCATACAAATCAGTAGTACAAAACCACCTAAGAAAGGATTAATACAGAAACAGTAAAGACAATGAATAGAAAAATTACAAAAATGGAAATAAACAAGTGAAAATTTAACCACAAATGTAACAAAAGATTAAAATGAACAACAGAAAATAAAAAAAGCAATAGTAAGACTTTTTAAATGTATTGAATTAAAATTATTTTTAAAATATAATACTATTAAAGTCACAGTGAAATAGCTCATATATACTGCTAATGGAAATTGAGTTAACACTCAAAGTTAATTTGAAATAAATTTAGACATATGCACCCATATTTTAAGTGTACCCACCCTTTTACCAAGTAATTCTCTTCTAAGACTCTAGCCTAAAAATTATTCAGAGAAGATATGCTTTTCAACATTATTTGTAATGATGAAAATGCAGAAATAACACTTGAGTGATAACTAAAGTGTGGAATTCCAATATAAAATATTATGTAGCTTTTAATAAAGATCTTTATAAAGAATATCTTATTGAGATGGAAAATGTTCATGCTATAGTGTTATGTGAGAAAAGAAGGATACAGCATGCTCTGTTGAATATCCATAAACATGTTTTGCACATATCTCAATTAGGTAAACTCATAGAAGTATAATTCTGTGTATACACATTTTAATGCTTTTTATATATATCAAGTATGGATGAAAAGCAGCCACATACTAAACCTGACAATCTCAGAGGAGGCCTGCATGGTGGCTTTACAAACTCATGGTCCTAAAGTAACCACATAGGATGGTTGAAATGAAAACTTTTTAACTAAAGAAGGTTCATGGCAGGTAGTCATGTACTCAGGAAGTATTTTTTGCTAACAGGGGTCCATTTTTTTTTTTTTAATCCTCATCTGAGAACATTTTTTTGCATTTATCTTCAGATAGAGCAAGAGGGAGAGAGGAAGGAAGAGAGAGAGAGAAACATCGATGTGAGAGAGACACATCGAGTGGTTGCCACCCACACAACCCCATTGGGCCGGGGACAAACTGCAACTGAGATACGTGCCCCCAGCAGGAACCGAACCCGGGACTCTCCGGTCCATGGGCTGACGCTCTAACTGCTGAGCCAAACCGGCCAGGGCAAAGGGTCCATTTTATAAAAATATGTATATGTATTTATTGATTTTTTTTAGAGAGAGAAGAAGGGAGAGAGAGAACCACAGATGTGAGAGACATTGATTGGTTGCTTCCTGCACACCCCTCACTGGGGATCGTGCCTGCTACCCGGGCATGTGCCCTTACGAGGAATCGAACCAGGACCTCTCAGTCCATGGGACAATGCTCAATCCACTGAGCCACAACAGCTGGTCACAAAGGTCAATTTTAACCTTAACTAACCCTGTTGTTTATTTTTTTCCCCTAATCTTCACCGAAGGATATGTTTTTATTGATTTTTCTTTTAGTGAGAGAGAAAGAGACAGAGAGAGAGAGACATCGATATGAAAGAAACATCTATAGGTTGCCTCCCTTATGGGCCTTGACTGGGGACTGAACCTGCAAACTAGGTGGTATATACCTTGAGCTGGAATCAAACCCACAATCTTTTGGTGTATTGGATGACCCTTCAACAAACTAAGCTACCTAGCCAGGACCTGTTGTCTCTTTGCACTTAAGATAATATATCTGATAAAAATACCTTTGCAATAACAGTGTTATTTTCCTTTTTCCAGAACCCTCAAAGCACAGGCATCACACCAGAGTGGAGACCACAAGTCCCCTCATTGTTATTCTTATATTTATTGTTGACTGTTAATTATCCTTTACCCACCTATGTAAAAGAAGTATGAGTCTCTCATTTTACTTTTTGTACAATCCCAGAGGTTTCCCACTTTACTTTCTCCTGCCTCCATAATCTATTACCAGTGGGTTTCATGAACAGCTAGATTTAATTTTGACTTTTTAATTGGGATTACTTAACTGCAAGTCTGAACAAAACCTTTTGCTGAAATGAAAGCCGTAACTCATTTGGCTCCAAAGATAAATGGTTACTTCCTCCAGCCTGAATCTCAGGTATTCTTAGGCAATCAGGAAGAATCTTTGGGGTGGTGTCAGATAGCATCCCTCACAACATGCAGGAGGCCCATAGAGAATTTCAACTGAGCTATAATTAAACAATTGACTTGTCTGGGAACATACATATAAAGGTTGGTCACATAGTGCTCTGAGTCCTCACAGCTATATTAGACAGTCAGGATGAGAAACCAAGGCACATAAGAGGGTTGATGCAACTAGGGGGGTGAAGCCTGTGGAGCTCAACTCATAAGCAGCATACTTTAAACTACCACAAAATATCCCTGGAAAATTTGTTCAGACTCTGCAGATATTCAAATAAAGACTAAAATTAAAATAAGAAATTATGTCTCTAAGGTCAATAAACCCCATGAATCTCGGCATCATATCATTACTCCTCCAGTTGTATGTATAATTTACATGGAATCTCACCTTGCAAGTATCTACAGAAACGGGAAACATTAACTAAAAATGAAATCAGCTTGAAATGGCCAAAGTGGGGAACTTAGACACCTCGAAATTGATATTTTTGCATGCTCAATTAAAGAATTGGTTAGCTGATAAAAACGCTCAGCAATGTGGGAATAGAGGGATCATATCTTGACATAATAAAGGCCATATATGAAAAACCTACAGCCAACATCATACTCAACGGGCAAAAGCTAAAAATATTTCCCTTAAAAACAGGAACAAAATAAGGATGCCCACTTTTGCCACTCTGATTTAACATAGTACTGGAACTCTTAGTGACAGAAATTAGAAAAGAAGAAAAAATAAAAGAGATCCAAATTGGAAAGGAAGAACTGAAACTATCATTATTGCAGATGACACAATATTGTATATAGAAAACCCTAAAGACTCCATCAAAAACCTACTAGATTTAATAAATGGATTTGGCAAAGTAGCAGGATACAAAATTAACGTCAAGAAATCCATGGCATTCTCATACACCAATAATGAACTCACAAAGGGAAACTTAAAAAAAATAAAATCTCATTTACCATTGCAGCAAAAAAAAAAATAAGATACCTAGGAATAAACTTAACCAAAGAACTAAAGAACCTGTCCACAGAAAACTACAAGACATTGAAAAAAAGAAATAGAGGAAAATATAAAAAAGTGGAAGCATATATCTTATTCATGACTTGGGAGAATTAACATCATTAAAATGGCCATACTACCTAAAGCAATCTATAGATTCAGTTCAATCCCCATTAAAATACCAATGACATATTTCACAGAACTAGAACAAATACTCTAAAAGTTTATATGGAACCAAAAAAGACCCTGAATAGCCACAGCAATCTTGACAAAGAAGAACAAAGTAGGAGGGATTACAATACCAGATATCAGGTTATACTACAAAGCCGTTGTAATCAAAACTGCCTGGTACTGACACAAGAACAGGCATATAGATAAATGGAACAGAACAGAGAACCCAGAAATTGACCCCAGACATTATGTTCAAATAATATTTGACAAAGGTGACAAGAGCATACAATGAACTAAAGACAGCCTCTTTAATAAATTGTGTTGGGAAAATTGGATAACTACATACAAAAAAATGAAACTACACCACCATCTTACATTATATACAAGAATAAACTCAAAATGGATAAAAGACTTAACTGTGACTCATGAATCCATAAAAATCCTAGAAGAAAATGTGGGCAACAAAATTTCAGACATCACAAGCAGCAGATTTTTCACTGATAAAATGCCTAAGACAAGAAAAACAAAAGAAAAAAAATAATAAATGGGACTAAATCAAACTAAAAAGCTTCTGCACAGCAGAAGAAATAAGCATAAAAATAGAAAGGGAGCCCACTATATGGGACAGCATAATTGCCAATGATACATCAGATAGGGGTTAATTTCCAAAATATATAGAGTACTCACACAACTCAACAAAAGGAAGACAAATAATCCAATTAAAATGGGCAGAGGACCTAGATAGACACCTCTCCAAAGAGGACATACAAATGGCTAAGAGACACATGAAAAATGCTCAACATCACTAATCGTCAGAGAGATACAAATTAAAATCACACCTGACAGAATGGCTGCCATCAGCAAATCATCAAACAAGTTCTGGTGAGGGTGTGGAGAAATGGGAACTCTAGTACACTGCTGGTGGGAATGCAAACTGGTACAGCCACTGTGGAAAACAATATGGTATTTCCTCAAAAAATTAAAAATGGAACTGCCATTTGACCCAGGGAGCCCACTTCTAGGACTATATCCTAAGAAGCCTGAAACACCAATCAGAAAGAATATATGTACCCCTATGTTCATAGCAGCACTATTTACAATTGCTAAGATCTGGAAACAGCCCAAGTGTCCATCAATAGAGTAGATAAAAATGTTGTGGTACATATACACAATGGAGTACTATGCAGCTGTAAGAAAGAAAGATTTCTTGTCCTTTGGGACAACATGGAGGGACCTGGAGAGTATTATGTTAAGTGACGTAAGCCAATCAGAGAAAGACAAATATCACATGATCTCACTTATTTGTCGAATATAATAAACAAAATAAGCTGATGAGCAAAATAGACCCAGAGACATAGAAGTTGGGTTCAGACTGACAAACCTCAGAGGAGGGTGGCAAGGGGAGGGAAGAGATAAACCAAAGAGCTTATATGCATATATGCATAACCAATGGACATATACAACAATGGTGTGAGGGTGGCAGGTGGGATCAGGAAAAGAGTGTCAATGGAGAATCATCTGTAACAAAAATTAATTAATTATTTTAAAAATAAATAAAATAAATATATATTTTTAAAGCTGGTTCTAAAATGAAATGGAATAAATGGAAAGCTTATCTTGATTGGAAATTAGAAGCTTCTAGGAGAACCTCAGATAAATTTTCTTCCCTTCAGTAAGTTAATAAGACAATTTTAGAGACTATCTCTGAAATAAAGAAGGCTCTGAAGCCAATAAATGCTAATACCCCATATCTCCCCCTTCTATAGCTTCTCCACTCTACCCTTGGCTCTCTGAGCTTGCCCTCCCTTGAGTTTCTTCCTTCTCCTATCTCCTCCACTACCACTCCCGATTGACCTAGAAGAAAATGAGAATCAAATTTAGACAAAGAAAATTCAGGAATTCTAGCAGCTGCCTTAGGGGAAAAGCCTGTCTCAGGTTGAGGGGAAGCCGTGATTGTATATGTTCCTTGGACTAGAACAGGATAAAGAAATCTAACTAAAGATATCTGTGACCCTCTCCAGGACCCCAGTGGGTTTGCAAACGAATTTGCTTTAACTTTTAGAACATATGATCCTGGCTATTATGACTATTTCCAATTAATTCACCTACTGGTTTCTGAGAGCAAGGCAGCAGAATGGCTGAATAATTTGCTGGCATATACCTGTAGAGGGTTTTTAAGTATGGTTTTGGGGTTTTTTTTGTCTGTTGTTTTTTTTTTTTTTTTTTGTTTGTTTTTTTTGATTTTTTAGAGAGAAAGGAAGGGAGAGAGAGAGAGAAATATCAGTGTGAGAGGGAAACACCAATTGGCTGCCTCTTGCATGCCCTCCACTGGGGATGGAGCCTGCAACCTAGACATGTGCCCTGGCTGGGAACCAAACTGGGACCTCTCAATCCATGGGACAATGCTCAATTCACTGAGCCACACTGGCCAGGCTGTAGAGGATTTTTAAAAACAGAGACAGAGCCCGACCAGTGTGGCTTGGTTGGTTGAGCATCAACCCATGCACCAAGAGGTCACTGGTTCGATTCCCAGTCAGGGCACATGCCCAGGTTGTGGGCCAAATCCCCAGTGGGGGACATGCAGGAGGCGGCCAATTGATGTTCTCTCTCATCAATGTTTCTATTTCTCCCTCTCCCTTTCTCTTTCTCTAAAATTAATAAAGAAGAAGAAGAAAAAAAACAGAGACGGGAAATTTCAGGGCATTAACTCACTGGCTTTACCAAGCCATACCTGAGATTTTCCCCCCAGAAAGTGGACTGGACCAAGATACAACAGTGTAAAGAAAGCCTGATGAACCAGTGATTGATTTCTTTGAATGTTTAAAAGCAAAAAAACAACAACTTTTAAACAATACTCAGGTTTGTCTCCAGGCAGTTTTAAGGATCATCAAAATGATCCCTTACTAAATTTGGCATTTTTGGAAGGACTAGATGAAGAGCTTGTAACTTTGATCAAACAACATAAATTACACTGGCAGACCACACATACTGATGAACTGGCTATTCTATCTGATCAGCTTTGTAGAACTATCCAAAGGAGAGAAAGAGATAAAACTGCCAAAATTATGAACTTATAGCTCCAACAATTAAGTAATCATGTCAGATCTACCTGAAGGTCTGTTAGACAAGAGGAGAGAGGAGTCTATTTTTACTGTAAAAGGTCAGGTCACCATAAGAAGGATTGTAGGAAACTGAAATGGAATTTGCAATGAGAAAACAAACAGAAGCAAACATAGGGCTGCTCTGCGGACTATGAGAGGTCACTTCCCTTTCTCCTTACTAATACTTTAGAACAAATTCAAATGATTATTAAAGGGGAAATTACTAAGGCCATTGTAGATACTGGGGTTACTTGACCTGTTCTTAATCCTACCTGACTAAGTTGTCCTCTTCCTCAGAGTAAAGCTTCTGTACAAATGATAGGGATATCAGAAAACCCTAAAGACTCCATCAAAAATCTACTAGACCTAATAAATGAATTTGGCAAAGTAGCAGGATACAAAATAAACGTCAAGAAATCGACGGCATTCTTATACACCAATGATGAACTCACAGAAAGAGAAACTAAAAAAAAATCCCATTTACCATCGCAGCAAAAAAATTAAGATACCTAGGAATAAATTTAACCAAAGAAGTAAAGGATCTATTTGCAGAAAACTACAGGACATTGAAAAAAGAAATAGAGGAAGATATAAAAAAGTGGAAGCACATACCTTGTTCATGGATTGGAAGAATTAACATCATTAAAATGTCCATATTACCCAAAGCAATCTATAGATTTAACGCAATCCCCATCAAAATACCAGCGACATATTTCACAGAACTAGAACAAATACTCCAAAAGTTCATATGGAACCAAAAAAGACCCCGAATAGCCACAGCAATCTTGAAAAAGAAGGACAAAGTAGGTGGGATCACAATACCAGATATCAGATTATACTACAGAGCTACTATAATCAAAACAGCCTGGTACTGGCACAAGAACAGGCATATAGACCAGTGGAACAGAACAGAGAATCCGGAAATTGACCCAAGACATTATGCTCAACTAATATTTGACAAAGGTGGCAAGAGCATACAATGGAGCAAAGACAGCCTCTTTAATAAATGGTGTTGGGAAAATTGGACAGCTACATGCAAAAAAATGAAACTAGACCATCAACTTACACCATACACAAGAATAAACTCAAAATGGGTAAAAGACTTAAATGTGACTCGTGAATCCATAAAAATCCTAGAAGAAAATGTAGGCAACAAAATTTCGGACATCATACGCAACAGAATCTTCACTGATACATCACCTAAGGCAACAGAAATAAAGGAAAAAATGAACACATGGGACTACATCAAACTCAAAAGCTTCTGCACAGCAAAAGAAACAACCATCAAAAAGGAAAGAGAACCCACTGTATGGGAGAGCATAATTGCCAATGATACATCAGATAAGGGGTTAATCTCCAAAATATATAGAGTGCTCATACAACTCAACAAAAGGAAGACAAAGAACCCAATTAAAAAATGGGCAGAGGAACTAAATAGACACCTCTCCAAACAGGACATACAAATGGCTAAGAGACATATGAAGAAATGGTCAACATCACTAATCATCAGAGAGATGCAAATTAAAACAACAATGAGGTATCACCTCACACCTGTCAGAATGGCCGCCATCAACAAATCGTCAAACAACAAGTGTTGGCGAGGGTGTGGAGAAAAGGGGACTCTAGTCCACTGCTGGTGGGAATGCAGACTGGTGCAGCCACTGTGGAAAACACTATGGTGTTACCTCAAAAAATTAAAAATTGAATTGCCATTTGACCCAGTGATCCCACTTCTAGGAATATACCCTAAGAAACCTGAAACACCAATCAGAAAGAATATATGTACTCCCATGTTCATAGCAGCACTATTCACAATAGCTAAGATCTGGAAACAGCCCAAGTGCCCATCAGTGGATGAATGGATAAAAAAGCTGTGGTACATATACACAATGGAGTACTATGCAGCTGTAAGAAAGAAAGATCTCTTATCCTTTGAGACGACATGGAGGGACCTCAAGAGTATTATCCTAAGCGAAACAAACCAAGCAGAGAAAGAAAAATATCACATGATCTCACTCATTTGTGGAATATAATAAACATAACAGTATGGGGAACAGGGTAGACCCAGAGATGTGAAAGTAGGGTACAGACTGACAACCCCCAGAAGAGAGGGTGGGGGGGGGGAGGGAAGAGATAAACCACAGAACTTATATGCATGTATGCATAACTGATGGACATGGACAACAAAGCTGGGGAAGGGGTAGAGGGATGGGGAGGAGGGTAAAAAAAAGAAAAAAAAAGAAAAACCTACGCCAATAAATTGAATTAAAGGGGAAAAAAAAAAAAAAAAGATGGGGGAAGCTAACGACAGAACATGTTTACGGGACCATGCTCTACTCTGAAATCTCTCACCCCAGCCCGACCCCTGTGTGCCAAGGAGGGCAAGGCCAAAGAAAGGGAAAGTGAAGGCCAAGGATTTGGGAGTCCGTTAGCGCTGTCTTTAAAATGTACAATTTTACGGTGGTAAAAAGGCCTCCCAGGTGCCAATGTGTTAAGTGAATAAAATCAGATTTCGAACTGCAAAAAAAAAAAAATAAAATAAAATAAAACAAAACAAATGATAGGGATATCTAATAAACCAATAACTTTTTAAATCAGAACCTGTCCCCTTTCAACTAGAGAATGTTGAGGGGTAACATATACATTTACTGGTCAAATCAGCCCCAATTCACTTGATAGCGGGAGATTTTCCTGAAATCCATGATGTCCATGTATCCTTTCCCAGAAGGGTGAAATGTATTCAGAACTAAATGAATTAGATACTGAACCAATTGGGAAATACTTATTTTTAAAGGAACTTCCAGAAGTGGAAATTCTTGAAACTGAACATTTGTTGTAGGACATTCTAATGCAACTTTGGGCCCTTTCTAGTACAGATATTGGCAAGATCAAATCAGCCACTCCTATTAATAATACTTTGCCTCTACCTAATATTTGCCAATATCCTTTAAGACCCCATGCACTAGCTGAAATTAAACCCATTATACAAGATTACTTTTAAAAGGGGATTTATAATTTCATGCACAAGCCCCTGTAATCCTCCTGTCCTTCCAGAAATAAAACTAAATGGAAAAGGATGTAGATTTGTACAGAATCTCAGAGCTATAAATGAAGTAGTTATTCCCAGACATGCTGTGGTTCCAAATCCACATGCTTTACTGTGAGCCATTTCTGTGCACTTCCCAGTAATAGATTTATATCATGCCCTTTTCAGCATGCTAGTAGAAGAAGATAGTCAATATCTCTTTGCCTTCACTGGGAAGAGTGCCAATTTACTTGGACTGTAACGCCACAGGGATACACAGAAAGTCCCACCTATTTCTCAGATATTAAAAGCTCTTTTAAATGATGTTAAATTTCCTAGAGATTCCACTCTAATTTAATATGTGGACAACTTATTTTTATGTTCTAGGACATTACTAGACTTCCAAAATGGTTTACCTATTACAACAGGAAGCTATAAAAGGACATAAGGTATCAAAGGATAAACTTTGATTTTGTGTACCTCAAGTAAAATAACTTGATCATCTCATATCTAAAGATGGGCTACTGATTAACCTAGAAAGACCCAGAGGAATCTTATCTTTTCCTCTTCCAAAAACAAGAAAGCAGCTTAGAGGATTCATGGTTTGACTGGATATTGTCAAAATTGGTTTCCAGTTTTTTAATTAACATCCCAGCCTCTATATGTCCTATTAAAGTCAGATCAACCTGGCCCAGCTGGTGTGGCTCAGTGGATTGAGCATCGTCCAATGGACTGAGAGGTCTCGGTTCAATTCCCAGTCAGGGCACATGCCTGGGTTGTGGGCTCGATCCCCAGTAGGGGGCGTATAGGAGGCAGCCAATCGATGTTTCTCTCTCACATCAATGTTTCTACCTCTTCCTTCCTCTCTCTCTAAAAAAAATCAGATCAACCTGATCCAATTCAATGGAACTCTGAAGGGAAACAAGCTGCAGAGGCTCTAAAGGAAGTATTAACTAAAGCTCCTGTTCTGGGACATCCTAATTATAAACTTCCCTTCTTTCTTTCCACACGTGAAAATAAAGGAAATGCTTTAGGAGTTCTAACTCAGAAATATGGAGATCATCATAGACCTATAAGATACTATAGTCAGCAACTAGACTCAAGTAGCAAAAGGGCTCCCTCCTTGTATCAGGGCCATCTCTGCTACAGTCATATTATGTAAACAAACAAGAGATAGTTATGGGTTCTCCTTTAACTATTTATGTTCCTTATTCTGTTGGGCCTTTACTAAACTCTCATCACACTCATCACTTTTCTTTCAGTTGATTTTCCTCTTATGTAGTACTCTTGTTCTCTGTATATTATTTCTTTAATGTAATTGTTTTAAACCTGAAATCTTGTTACCCTCTTTACAAGATGAAGGCACCCACAATTGTGTTTTGCTTACTGATCATCTTCTTGTTCCTAGGAATGATTTATAGAAAATTCCTATTAATAATGCTGACTGTATTTGATTTATAGATGGATCTTATATCTGACAGGTGAACAGGAACCATACTGAGCTGGATATGCAATAACTTCCATGGTGGACGTAATTGAAAGTTCTTATCTACCTGAAATAAAATCTACCCAGCAAGCAGAAGTAATTGCTCTAATTTGGGCTTGTCAATTGGCCAAAGATCAAGTAGCCAATATTTACTCCCTGGATGGGTGGCTCAGTTGGTTGGTTGTCCCATACACCAAAAGGTTTCAGGTTTGATTCCCAGTCAGGAAACATACCAAGGTTGAGGGTTCAGTTCCCAGATAGGGGTGTACAGGAGGCAACTGATGTTTCTTTCTCTCTCTCTTTCTCTCTCTCCCTTTCTTTCTTTCTTTAAACATATCCTCAAGTGAGGATTTTTTTAAAAGTAGCCAATATATATATACTGATAATTGCTATGCATTTGCTGTTGCTCATGACTTTGAAATGTGAAAGCAGCGAGGCTTAACTTCCTCAAGGCAGCTCATAAAAAATGGAAAACTGGTTACAGAATTATTAGAAGCCATGCAACAACCAAAACAGTTGACAGTTATCAAAATTCCAGGACACTCTAAAGCTACCACCATGGAAGCAAAAGGAATTCATTTCGCTGCTGTTCTTTGTTCTTTATTAAATCAATAAAAAACTGTTTTTTACAGTTTCAACAGACAGCTATGAAATAAAGAAAGAAGATATGGCAACAAAAAGAAGGAACCTTTGACCCAGACAAACATATATGGTATGGACCCAATCAGAAACCTATTTTACTTATAGGGATCCAGCTTCCTATACTCCAACATATACATGAGCTAATACATTGGTGTCTTGAAAAGAGGATTTCATGGAGTAAACAATATCACTGGAAACTTTCTTTTACTGTAGCTCATAAAGTATACAGAAGATGTTTTATCTGTCCAAAATATAACCCAGAAAAATTACTCCATGATTTCCAAGGACATTTCCCACTTCCTTTAGGTCCATTTGAAGTATGACAATTGGAGTTTATCCAAATGCCACCATTTCAAGGATACAAATATTTATTAGTTTTGATTTGTATGTTTTATCTCTGGGTTGAGGCATTCCGTTGTAGGAGAACAACAGCCTTAATGGCTAGTAAATTGTTATTACAAAAAATGATTCCCAATTGGGGAATTCCCTCTGAGTTACATAGTGACTGCGGGACTCATTTCACTGGGCAAATAATAAATTCCATCTGTAACATTTGGCCTATTCTACAGCATTTTCATTGTGCCTATCACCCTCAGTCCTCTGGATTAAATTTCCCCTTGGACAAAGGTTCTTCTTATAGTACTCCTCAAACTAAGAACTACTCCATTTGGTAAACATAAACTTTCTCCTTGTGAAATAGCCACTGGTTGCCATATGCATTTGGATAAAGGGGAATTCTACATTATTGTTGAGGGCTTATTAACCAGCTTAAAGAAATTGATAAATTATTAACCAATTCATTTCACAGTGCATTCCTGGGAGATAATGATTTCAAAGATCATGGCTTATAACCAGGAGATTTGGTCTATTGGAAAATCCATCAAATAAAAGACTCTCTCCAACATCCTTGAGGGGATCTTACCAGATATCATTAACTAACCCATGTGCAGCCAAACTCAAAAGAGCTAACTCATGGATTCACATTTGTCATTTTTAAAACGTGCCTGACTGGCCCGGCCAGAGTGGCTCAGTGGTTGAGCATCAACCCATGCACCAAAAGGTCATTGTTTTGATTCCTGGTCAGGACACATGCCCAGGTTGTGGGCCAAATCCCCAGTGGGGGGGCATGCAGGAGGCGGCCAATCGATGTTCTCTCTCATCTATGTTTCTCTCTCTCTCCCTTCCTTTATCTCTAAAATCAATAAAGAAAAAATAAATAAATAAAAATGTGCCTAACTGTGAATGGACATCTACTCCTATCTCTGACACTCTCATCCATCTTCAGTGGAGATCAAAGAATTTTCAAGGATGAGAAATCACCAAAAATGAAGGCAGACAGCTATCCCAAAACATTAACAAGGCCTGTATGCTCACAAATTGATGCTCTTCAACCTTGTTCTTATATCACCTAATTGTTATTGATTGAATGTACATAAAATAATTTTATATTGCTACTATCCTCCTTATGGTTTCCTAATGGAAACAATATCTGTCCCCAGATCCCCTTCCTTATTATATATGAGAAATTTAACTTGGGTACTTGTTAATCTTTTCCACCTACTAAACAATGATATTCTAGTTATCAGTTATGATAATAAAGTTAACACTTTGTTGGGCACACATTAGTCTTCTCCTACTATTAACATAAGCTTTGGTATATATTTTTTCTGGCTATATCTATTATAAAGGACCCATCTTTGGCAAATATCTCCAAGAACACCTCCCTGATAATTCCTCTGGTAGAATTATATATGAATGTAATCTAGATGAGTAGTTCATAGCTATCGGAATGGATGATATAAAGCTAAGAAAAATACCTGGATATAATAAGAAAAGGCTTGCAGCAATTTGTTCTGTCATAATAAATCTTGTTCTTGGACTCACTAGCCATGTTCTTATGGCTGGATGTCCCTGAAACAATAAAAAAAATTAGTGGATGATCATTTTAGGAATTATTGGGATTATTTGGTGGATAGATGTGTCTTTAACTACCCCATCCTCTTTGCATCTTGGATACTTGTGGAAGACCTATGAAATACTCAAATTCCAGCTTATTTTGGGGTTACCTCTACCTATTTAACAATGGCATGGGAAACATTTTTGGGTCCATTCAGCATACCCAAATTGTTCCCAAGTCATAGCTACTCAGTAGCAACAGTATTTCTGGTGGATCCAACAACATTGACCTTCTAGAAGAAATAAAAGGGGAATATTTTGAGGATTAGGGGTTGGCCTTGGTATTCTGAGGAAAGGTGAACTTGCAGTTAATGAAGAACATCATTCACTGCAAAAACACTCTTTATCTAAGATAGGGAATAGAGAAGGAATGCTGTCTCAAGAAGAAGGAAAAGGGTGGGAAGCAATGTGGAAAGACAATGAAGACTTAGCTCAATGGCTAGAACAGACTCGACAGACTATAAAAACTCATGCACGAATCCACAACGGGAATGTTTCTGTACCCAACTCAATAAGGCTTATTGTCTATGTTAATGCAAGTGGAATCTGAGTAGCTATTAAACAATGGCCAACTATGAGTACAAAAACCCAGGCCAGACATTTCTGGGACTTATATGTTTTCCCTGGATTTTGGAAAATTTGAGATGGAAAATGATATTATGTCTTAAAAGCCCAGGCACCTTGGTTAGATCCTAAGCTTAAATTTTCAGTAATTCAACCGACTGGCATAAAGACAATCCTCAATAACACTAGAATACTTCCAATGGGAAGTAGGTGGGTCATATTTAAAAATAATAAAAAATGGGAACCCATCTCACTATCTGACTGTGAAAATTGAATAGGTGAATGGTTATGCCCCCAACTATATAGAACACTGAATTCACCAAATCCTGTTTATCTACCCTTAACAAATAAACATATATGGTATATGGAAAAGGGATGCTTTTGTTGGGAAAGATTAGAAAATTCTTATTTTGTACTAAGTGATTTTTATTGTAATAACACCAAGTTTACATTAAATACTATGGTACTATGTTATAATACTGAAATTATAGGCAAAATAACTTTGCCTGAGGTTAATAAAACCTATGATAATATTGATACTGAAAATCCAATGTATGGGAAATTGAACTTAAACTTCCACATGAAGTCATTTCTATGAAAACTAACCAACCAGGAGAAAAACTAGAGCTTCTGGATAATGAAATAATAGAGAACCTTAATTCATCTGGCCAAACATATCATAAGGTACAAGCAACAGTGGACAAAGGAATAAAACATATTATTAGCTTAATGAAAATTATGATAATTCATGTAAAGGGTTCTTCGATTGGCTGGCATTCTTCTTCCCCTCAGACTCTTCTTTGTCTAGTATTAGACATTTTCTGTTCCTAATTGATGTTGCTGGTTTAATACTGTTGTTCTTGTTCCTGGTATGTGAATGTTATACTAGATGCAGAAAAACAAAACTTAAGCAGCAAAGAGACTTGGTTCATGGTAGCTCAAAGATTAGAAAAATTTTTAACAAGGACATATAGGATCTGACTGCCCTCCCATTCACATGCTTTTTTCTTTTGAACAGTAATAATGATTTGGCCTTGAATGTCATATAAGGTATGGCCTTGTCCCATCCACTGTGTTCCACCCTGTTCAGCAAGACAAATGCTGACTCTGAGACTTCCTGGGAATGAGCCTTTCTAGCACCATGGGACCTCTTATACAACCAAAAAGTTGGTCATCAATGCATTCTTTGGATTGATTTATGACCAAAAGGGGGATGAGTGGACAAAAAGAGGCCCCATACTAACCCTGACAAGCTCAGGGAGGCCTGCATGACAGCCTTGCAAACTCAGAGACCTAAAGTAACCACATAAGGTGGTCTGAAATTAAAACTTTTTAACTAAAGGTGGTTCACAGTGGATAGTCATGTTCTCAGGCAGTATTTTTCCCTAACAAAGGTCAATCTTCACCTTAATTGAGCCTGTTTTGTTGTCTTTTTTGCATGTAGGATAACATACCTGATAAACATGCCTTTGCACAAGCACTGCACCAGACTGGATACCCTTGTTGTTATTGTTATAATGTTAATTGTTAACTGTTAACTATCTAGTACTCACCTATGTAAAAGAAGTGTGTGTCTATCATTTTACTTTTTATCCAACCGCAGAGGTACCCACCCCATGAACATTTTTCTTTCTCCTGCTTCACTAATCTATCATCAATGCATTACATGTAACCCACTAATATCTTCTGTTTTGATTGTAATATATAAAATAAGGTGCACAATTGCCATTTTTTTCCAGAGCATTTTCTCAGTCTGTTGAGGTTTTGCTTCCTGGCAGTTGTCATCAATTTGACTCAAATAGACTCACAAAAATTTTTTACAGGTTTGAAAGTTTCTTACATTGATACAACTAATCTCTTTAAAAAGATTATGCTATTTTATACTATTATCAGCAATGTGTATAAGTATCATATCCGATACATGTGTGTTTTTCCCACAATCAAGGTATTAGGAATCTTCTTCTTTTTTTTTTTTTTTTTATGTTTGTCAATGCTTAAGTGATAAGCAGCACTTTACATACAAGTTTACATATTTTCATAAATCTTTCTGTGCATATATGAATTTTCTATTTGTGATTTATACATTTTGTATGTGTTGTTTTTTATTGTTAAGAACAATATATTTTCAAGAGAACATATCTATTCTTGAGTTACTCTACAATTTTATGTGAGTCAAGGACCAATGAGAGATTTTGAATTTTTTCTAATCAATTCAGCGTATATTTTTGAAATTACTTCTATCTGTAAGGTACTCTTCAATATGCTGTTTGGATCATACATATTGTTAACCTAAAAATAAAGGGCCAAAGCGGGAGGCAACAAGCTTTATTTGAGATCCAGAGGAAGAACTCTTCTGGGAGCACTGATTCAGGCAGAAACCCAAATAGTGTTCTGATTCAGAGGTGAAGGCAAGTGACATTTATGAGGAAAGGAAGGGAAACAATTACATGAATAGAAGAAAGGAATTTCTATAGGTACAGATAAGCTAACACAATGATGCTAATTCTAAAGAATATCTTTAATTTATAGTCCA
The DNA here is from genome assembly GCA_030848825.1 of Tadarida brasiliensis. Lineage (NCBI taxonomy): Eukaryota > Metazoa > Chordata > Mammalia > Chiroptera > Molossidae > Tadarida > Tadarida brasiliensis. The sequence goes on along the minus strand of CM061267.1, from coordinate 29,639,284 downwards.
ATAGTTCTAATATCTGCTTTCTTCTTATGTTGGCAAATAGTTGCTTGGAATGCAATGTTGGATTGGTCTAGTCCAAAAGTTATTTTTCCCAATTTTAACATTCCAAGTATTGAGGAGTAAAACCTACAGTACAGTCTCTGGGATGGCAGGTCCTCTGACTCCATTTTGAAGGGGTTCCATTTATATTATTTTTTATAATATGACTGTTATAATACTTAAGTAAAAGTGACTACAACCTAAACAGAGAGATGGATGTAAACAAAGTGCCAAGATTGTACAGAGTCATGCCATTAATTCTGACACTGACTGTGAGGGATGGGTTTATCAATTTATCCATAAACTGAGCCTTAATGACAGAAAAAACGGAGGTTGTTTCAGATTGAGGAGAACATGAAGTGAAAGGAAGAATGCCTGTGTTGAGTTCAAGGGCTATGTCTTCTGTAGAAACCTAGTTATTCATTCCCTCAATCAATAAGGTTATGTTCACCTTATGCTGTATCCCTATATGGATATGGTCTTTTAGGTATCAAGATTCAGCTACTTCATTATATCCATGTGCTTAGAACTAATGATATTCAGGAAACTGACTTATTATTATAGCTCAGAAAGACTGAATCAGAAAAACAAAATCAGGATTTCAATTTGTTTATTTGTAATAATAAGAAATGTAAAAGTGAGCCCAGCTGGTGTGGCTCAGTGGTTGAGCATAGATCCATGCACCAAGAGGTCGCTGGTTCAATTACAGGTCAGGGCACATGCCCAGGTTGTGGGCCTGATCCCCAGTGGGGAGGCATGCAGGAGGCAGCCAATCGATGTTCTCTCTCTTATCGATGTTTCCATCTCTCTCCCTCTCCCTTCCTCTCTCTATAAAATCAATAAATAAAAAATATTAAAGAAAAAAATCTAAAAATGAGATTGATATCTATGATGCTCAAACTAGTGCATTCACTGGCAGTAAGCATACCACATCAAATGGCTTGAATACTCTTAGAATGACTGGAATCAGAGCAAGGATATTATTCTTGAGATTTGGTGTTTAATGAAAGGATGCTACAGTAGATATGTTTCTGCTAAGTTATGCTAATATCTACTTCTGTGCAAAGCTATTTTTGACAAATAGTTCATATCCAGGCCCTGGTAGAGACTAAATGCCTGAGTATAAGGCAGCAAATGAACCTTCATCCTGAGTAACCCATAAGTGAACAGGGCATTACTTAATTCACCAACCACAAGGTTGGGCAAGCAAAGAGGTATTTCATTATCAACATGAGGTATATAAATCATGTTTAGGCAGATTTGGAAGGTTCAAGTAAAGTTTAAAGGCAGGTAGCTGATATTTTCTATGAGCCCTTTCTAACTCTTTTGACATATTTCCTTCCTTCCTAAGTAAGGAAATTATATTTTCACAATTTAATTGACAGGAATGGAAACCAGACATGACAGATAAAAGTTACATTACATTTCTGTATGTCTTAGATGATCTTTTGTTCTGGACTATGAGATTTTCAATTATTTTAGTATAGCAAGCAACCTTGGAAAATAGAGATATTTTCTCCTAGTAGGGCAAAAGCAGTATTTGATCACTGACCTTGATAAGAAACACACTATCTTCCTCAAACGCAAAGATCAGGAAGGTTTCCCAGCTGGTCTTTTTGAAATACTGAGATTTTTCTAAGTTTGGAATTCTTCAGCTGTGGCACAAATTTATTGTGTGCGCAGCTTCTGTCTGAGTTACTCATATCACCTGTGTTGTATTTGGAGGGCAAGGACAACCAATGTGAATATAAAGCTAATGTGGTTTACTGTGATGTGAATAATGAATCCTTGCCTCTGACTCAAGAGTCTCAAGTTTTCTATTGTCCTGAAAGTTAGCAAGAATCATCTTCTGTTATCTTAAAAGTAAGGTCCAGTCTCAGACCCTATAAAGTTCTTGAAAGGGTAGAGGGCCAAGTCCAAGAGACACTGTAGTGTTTATCACTGATGACTGGAAGTTTTTATTATTTTGTATTGTTCCTGTGTTGAAAACACATTTACAGTGAAGCCTTTAATTGGGCTAGATAGCACAGGAAGACGGAACAGATTATAGGGAAATGAAAAATTAATTTTGTCTTCTTGAGTTTTAAGTACCAGCAAAATGTCTAGCTGTAAATGTTGAAAAACAGATTGGGAAACCCCCTAGATAGAAGTATGGAATTCCTGAGTGTATTCAAGAAACATCTCCATAAAAAAAGTAGGTAAAGCCCATGAAAGTGGGTGCAATTCTAGAATTATCTTATAGTCAACTTCCCCCAGAATACATTTGGCCATAACATGTATCTACAATAAAGGTGGTCATTTTAATAGATAAGTACTTCAATAAATATGCGTTTCTTGTCCTGGCTGGTTTGGCTCAGCAGTTAGAGCGTCAGCCTGTGGTACAGAGAGACCCAGGTTCAGTTCCCGCTAAGGGCATGTACCTCGGTTGCAGTTTGTCCCCGGCCCTGGTTGGTCATGTGGGTGGCAGCCACTCAATGTGTCCCTTTCACGTCGATGTTTCTCTCTCTCTTCCTCTCTCTCCCTCCCACTCTATCTGAACAAAAAATGAAAAAATGTCCTCAGGTGAGGATAAAAAAAAAAATATATATATATATATATGCTTTTCTTACTAAATTAGGGATTAGCTAATAGCCAGTATATAATTAATTACCAAAACTTCTCAACTCTGCCTTCATATTCTCTCTCAAATCTCTTTTTCTCTTTATTTGCATTGTTCTACTACAGAATTCATCCTTCATTGCTTCTCATTTGGACTATTGAAAGAGACTCTAGCCCTGGCTTGTTTGGATCAGCAGTTAGAGCAATGGCCCACAGACGGAGGGGTCACAGGTTAGATTGCTGTCAAGGGCACATACCTGGGTTGCAGGTTCAATCCCTGGCCCCGGATTGGGGTCTTACGGGACGCAACAAATTGATGTGTCTCTTTCACATCAATGTCTCTCTCTCTCTGTCTCCCTCCCTTCCACTCTCTCTAAAAATCAATGGAAAAATATCCTCCCATGAGGATTAACAACCACCACCACACACACACACACACACACACACACACACACACACACACACACACACAAAGAGAGACTAATAACCTTCTTATCTTTGGTATCAACTCTTGTCTCCTTTTTAAACTCAAGATAATTTCATTCTTTTGCAAGATTAGTTCTTTAAACTAATCTTAGCTCTGGTTATGTCATTGTTTTCACAAACCTTTGAAATTTTCTTATTGCCTACTGCATAGAACCTAAGTTTACTGTATAATCAAGGTTCTTGGTTCTCAGAAATGTGGTCCTCTTCTGTGCTTTCATTCTAGATTTCTGATTTCATTTTATTGCACATTGTTAGTCTCTGAGACACTTAGAGTTATATGCATTCTGATTTATAATACTAATCCAAAATTTATTTTGGTTTTTATTGACTTTTTATTATTAAGTTTTCTGTTTATTTTATGGCTTCTAGAATTTGAATGACTTTATTAAACTTCATATATATTGAGTACCTGTTATTGTGTCTTGTACATTTAAGCACATAGCAAAATTTACATAGTGAATGAATAATTTTAATGTAATTTTACATTACTGTCTATGTGTAAACATTGAGACACCAAATTGGTCTTATTCATTAATCAATTGAATATACCACTTTTGATGTATACTAGTCATATTTCAGTACATATATATATATATATATATATATATATATTATTAGAAGTCCCTGGGTTCCTAATATACTCTAATCCTAAGAAGCCAACATCATTAACTACATGAATCAGTGTTTCATTGCCTAAACAAATATAAAGAAATAATGGAGAAATGGTTCAAATTTTATTCTGAAGTAAATCAAGGAGGAAAGTTAGATGAAAATATATCACCAACTTATCTATTAGTTAGATGGGAATAAGTCATGATAAGGAAATTTAGGAAATCATGTATGATTTAGATATGTGAAAATAATAGACAAATCAAAAAGATTTACAAGAATATGTCTGCACGCAATTTAATTTGCAGAGCTAAATGGATGAGGCTATCTGAAGTATATATAAAATGTACTATTGCTTCACACTTTTAGCAAAGCAGTTCATGTAGGTGTGTCTCTAACTATGCTTTTAAGCCTCAAATTGATCACATAAATCTAGGAGGAAGCTTAACTAGATCTTGAGCACAATGGATAAATCACAATAATCTTTCTTATGTAAAAAGTGAACATTCAGCAATTTTTTAAAAATCTGTGATTCTCAATTATACTATAGATGGCCTTACTTATAACAACTGTAGTATTTTATATGCAATATTATCACCTATTTAAATGGAACTTTTTACTGTTATTCTTTTCTTTAGGTCGATGAGATTATTATATTTTGCGAAGTAAATTTTGTCTAATTATATACATAAACAACATTGTTTCATTTTACTTCCGAAGCATATGATCTAGTGCATACAAATATCTGATACACAGTCTTCAATCAGTGTCAATAATTCTATGCTTAAAAATTTCTTAGCATATAAATTCTGACAATGACTATGCAAAAATATGAGCATAAATACTCTCTATGGATGGACAAAACAGTATCATCTTTATAGAACAAGACAGTGGGATTTTGGCAATGTAATAATTGTATGAATAAACTAATGAATATAAATTTACAATTTATTGGCCTACTGGATTTCAGGGTATTTCAATAATAATGTATAATCTGCAGTAAATTATACAAAGCAATGGTTACTCTAATCATTTTACAGATATAGAAACTATGGCTCAAACTTTAACTCATCAAGATCATATAGCTAGTAAGTGTTCAGTCAGGCTTTCACCTGATATCAGGCCATTTGTTTTGCTTTTAAGCTTGAATTCAGATTGTGTATAGTGATCAGTGTGATAGTGATATTTCTGAAAAGAGAAGCCTTCTTGGCAGTAAGTAAATTTGAAGGCTTTACAATTTTACTTATATATGGGTGTATTATCCAGGTTGTACTAGTCAGGATTCTTCATAGAAATAGAAACAGTAAGATTTATACCTGTGGCCATTCAAGTGTACAAATAAAATTAACCATCACACCAGAACATATAGATACTCCTGACAATAACACTCTTGCCTTAAAAGAGTGTAAGTTTTGATGGCATAAATAAGAGGAAAATGAATACATAGATAACAAAAACAGCCAGTAGTTAAAGGGTAAGGTGATATTTGGCCCAAGTAATTTACAGTAAGATATAAAGGGCTATTTAGACTAAATACAGTGATTAAAATATTCCCAAGAGCCCTGGCCAATTTGGCTCAGTAGTTAGAGCATCAGCCCATGGATCATGACTCTCAGGCTCGATTCTAGTCAAGGGCATGCCCCTCGGTCGCAGTTCATCCCCTGCCCTGGTCAGGTTCATGCCGGAGGCAACCAATCGATGTGTCCTTCTCATGTAGATGTTTCTCTCTCTCTCCCTCTCTCCCACTCTGTCTGAAGATAATAGAAAAATATCCTTGGATGAGGATTAAATATATATATATATATATATTTATTTATTTATTTATTATATAGATATATTTATATATATATATTTCCAAAGAAATTGTCATTTATAATTATTTACCATAATAAGCTAAATCACTGCTTTGAAATGTTGAATTTATAGAATTTTCTCTCTCTTAGCTGTTTCATAGGAATAGTGTCCTAGCATCACTGTCTGTTTTTTTCCCTCTGAGCTAAATATTTAATAATCCAAATTTAGGTACCCATTTGGCTTTTGAATTTAATATACTTATTGATGCAAATCTTCAATGATTTTTAGTCATTAAAGTAAAATGGTTTAAATAAAGAGCTCTTTGAAACAGAAATGAAACTCTTTAAAAATTAGTTTTATTATTAAAATAGTTGTAATCAATTATTTTTGTCCCTATAGTATCATGGTTCAAAGCATAGCATCTTATATCAGTATCTATTCCTCATGAATACTTTATAGCCCCGGCCGGTGTGAGTCACTGGTTAAGCATTGAACCCTGCACCAGGAGGTCACTGGTTCAATTCCCGGTCAGGGCACATGCCCAAGTTTTGGGCCCGATCCCCAGTGGGGGGCACGCAGGAGGCAGCCAATCGATGTTCTCTCTCTCTCCCTCTCCCTTCCTCTCTCTCTAAAATCAATAAAGAAAAAAATATCCTTTACAAATCCTCCTATAGACTGAAAATGTCTTCCTTTTGACCCTGAGGAATAAATCTTCCAAAGGGATTGGATAATTCCTATTTATCATGTCTGATGAGTAAAGAAATATTCTTAGTATATATTGGATGTATCATTTGGCTTGTCTAATGCAAGGATTGTATCTATAAATATTGCTGAGATATTCATGTCCAAGAGCACTTGTAATTAGTGCATTGACTTTTTTTAAGGTGTTTTATAATTATGAAATCACATTTAAGCTCATTCTTTGTGGATGTGTTCTGTTTTGGACTCTGTCTCTGGTTGGTCAGCATGCAATCTTGACCTTCAAAGCAGGCAGTAAGGACAATCAATGTTGAAATTTCAGTGATTTGCGTCAAGTAAGAATGGCCTCATTTTTTAGCATTCAAATGTTCTTTAAAAGTAATACTGGATTTCCCCTTAAAATAACACTAAAAGGTACTGAAAATAGTAGGAGGTGGAGTGGTAAGAATCTCATATCTCTAAAATGGGAGAAGGGGCCAAACAAATACATAAAAATACTTTTATATTGAAATTTAAATTACTTGCTAATGAAACATATGTTTGTTAAACACCCATGATGGACATGGCATTGTATTTTACATAAAATAGAAAAATGAGAAAAGGTTCATGTTTTCATGTGGTTTTTAGTACAATTTCTGTAGAATAAAGAATGCATGTGCATACATAACTAATAAGCAAGACTGGATTTGATCATTTTCAAAAATTAGATACACATAACAGACCATGAGAGTTCAGGAGGAAAAGAAGGGTCCTTTTGCTGATATATTTAGGAAAGACTTTGCAGTTACATTAAACATACACCCACCTTATGACCCAGCATTTCTGCCCCTAGATATTTATCTAGGAGAAAAAGAAAACTTATGCTCCTGTAAAACCATATACACTATTATTTATAATAGCCGAAATTATATCGTCCAAATCTGAAGTCGTTTCAAATTTTCATTAACAATGAATGAAAATGCTGAATCCTAACCACATTTCAGTTATGTAAGATGAGTAAGTACTAGAGATCTCCTGTACAACATTGTGCCTATACCTAACAGTACTGCACTTTGCCCTTAAAATTTTGTAAAGAGGGTAGATCTTGAGTTGTGTTCTTATCATAATAAAAAAAAATTAAATTTACCCTTTACTCACAGGAAAAAAAAAAAAACACACAGAAAACCACTGAATGAATCAATAAAATAAATAAGCACAATAAAAGGAACAAACTGTTGTTAAACCTGAATACATAGATGAATGTCAAAATCACTATGTTAAATGACTGGACCTAGAAACAAAGTATTATAGTGCTTGATTACATTTATATTAAAAAACAGAGTAGCCCTGGCTGGTGTGGTTCAGTGGTTAGAACATCAGCCTGTGCACCAAAGGGTCATGTGTTCCATTCCTGGTCAAGGGCACATACCTAGTTTGCAGGTTCAATCCTCAGCCCTGCTTAGGGCACATGTGAGAGGCAACCAATCAATGTATCTCTCTCTCATCAATGTCTCTCTCTCTCTCCTTCTGCCGAAACTCCCTCCTGCCTCCATTCTCTGTAAAAATCATGGAAAAAAAATATCCTCTGGGGAGAATTAACAGTAACAACAACAACAAAAACAGAGTAATCTATGGTGACAAAAGAAAATGGTTGTGTCTTAGGGCAGGTGGTAGAGGGAAGGATGGGCTATACCAGAGATGAGGGAGCTGTTGTCTGTCTTGGCTTTGCTGGTTGCTCCTATAGTGTCTACAGCTGTAAAAACTCAATAAATTCTCTACTTTTTATAGAAGCAGTACATTGTATATAAATCATTCCACAATTAACTTGAAAAGGTTTTAAAAAGATTTAAAACTTAAAGCAAGTTTAAATTCTATTTGTTCTTCTTCAATAATTATTGCCATAGTTTCTGAACACAGAAACAAGTATCAAAGAGAGGTTTTCCCCACTATCCAAATTAGAACATTCCTATGAAACCTTCCATAAACCACAATTGTGTAAAGAGAAGAAGCAGCTATCTTAGGACACATCTTGCCAACAGATGCACAAAATAAATCAAGATAAAGCACAGGTGCTCACAGACACAGTTCAAAGCTATGACGGCTTGATGCTCAGATACTGAGCAAAGTGCCTGGAGAAGGAGTTTGAAGGTGCCACTTTCGCTGTTCAGGGTGTGTGCAGCCTCTAAAACAACTCACTGTAAATCAAATGCTGAATGCTAATTTTGACTTTTATTTGTTAAAGCAAAAATCTTCTTTGGATCTTTTCTAAAAAAAAGAAGGTAGTAATGTAGGTCTTTTGTAAAAGTGAAGTGGAGTAAGGCAAACACTTGAATAGTGAGGGATAACTGTAACTAATGATAATTCTGTACTTTTTTACATTTTATGGTTGTTTGACAGATAATTTATATTGAAAACCAGAATAAGTTATGCATTGTCTATTCTAGTTTTTATTATATTGCATATTGTATATTTGCAGTTTTCCGGGTTGTCAACTGTTAAATCATAAGCGGTCATAAATAGTATCATTAATATGATTTTTTCATAAATGTAAGATAATTATTATAGCATTTCCTATATAATATCAAAGAATGATGTTATAAGAATAAAGTGAAGAGAACACTTTACATAAAAAATGAGTGTGAAATCCAAATAGTAATTTGTTCAACATTTGTTGTGTGTATAGTTCAACATATTTCTTTTTTAAAATTTTTTTTCTATATTGATTTTTAGAGAGAGAGGAAGGGAGAGGGAGAGAGAGAAAGAAACATCGATGAGGTAGAACACTGATTGGCTGCCTCCTGCGTGCTCCCCACTGGGGATTGGGCCCACAACCTGGGCATGCACCCCAACCAGGAACTGAACTAGCGACCGCTTGGTGCATGGGTTGATGCTCAACCACTGAGTCACACCGGCCAGGCTCAATATAATATGTCCTAAAATAATGTAAAATATTTAAAAATTCAACACAAAATTTTAAAAAATCACTTAAGATATTAAAATTAAGTAAAAATAAAAATGCATATCTAATAACTTTATTGATAGAAAATTAAGAAGAAATTCATTAAATATTGAGCACAAATAATTCAATAGCTCAAAAATAACTTTTCTATAAGGAAACACAAATTATATATTTTTGAAGAAGATATTAAGTAATTTTTATTAGATAAATACAATTTTAAACTGAAAAAGTTTATGTTTAGGAATTATAGGCATGTACAGAAAACTATTCTCAACAAACTGGGAGACTCTTGATATATGATTCTAATGACTTCTATGGCCAATATTATTTTAATACTTTTTATAATTGCTGTAGATTTTAAAAAGGGGGTCATAAACTCTTTCAATGTAAGAATTATAACTGATTTTAGATAGGAAGTTAATCTCATGAACTGAGATGATTAATCTTTTCTGTTTGTAAGCACAGCACATGTCCTTAATGTTAACATTAAAAGAATTAGTGGTGTATGCTGTTGTAAGTTTTAAAAAGGTAAAGAAATAATGTACTAAGGGTGAAATATTACTCTCATAATCACTCATTATTAAAATGTATTATTCTTGCTCACAGGAATATAATCTATAGATTTATATCTCTCTTCATCCCTTTCTTTTTGTTTTGATTAATATGAAATACTTATTAAATAATTACCTCATAGTAAATTACACCTTATCTTCCAGATCATTAAACTTTCCATGAAATGGCCCTGTAGCACTTTGCTTTTAGTCCAGATAACAGATCTATAAGCCAAAAGTTATTATTACAATATATTATATAATATTGAGTTACTTAAACATTCTTTTATATATCTATATCTATATCTAAAGATATATATATATATATATATATATATATATATATATATATAATTTTCCTTATTGATGTTAGAGAGAGAGGAAGGGAGAAGGAGTGAGATATAGAAACATTGATGTGCAAGAGAAATATCAATTGGCCGCCTGCTACATGTCCCCCACTGGGGATCGGGCCCACAGCCTGGGCATGTGCCTTGACTAGGAATCGAACTGGCAATCCCTTGGTGCATGAGTCGATACTCAACCACTGAGCCACAGCAGCAGGGCTAAACATTCTGTTTAGTCAACTATATTATCTTCAGTTACTTGTCTTGAATATTAAGTTTATTAGATATTTCTCCAGGTCTATATTAAAAGTGTGAAGTGTTCTACCTCAGGATTATAATATATAATTTTAATGAATGATCTATTTCATTTTGCAATTAAATTTAAGAAATAATATAACCTGATAAAAGAGACCATAAAAGTATGAATCAAAATGTTATAGGTTACAATATTTAATAATAATAATAAACTGCAACAGTGCCAGGGCAGATCAAAACCAACATGATTTAGATTTGTAAAAATGTTGAGAGTACCTACAGTTTCATCCTCTATTGCATAAATTAGTTAGTTTAAGTAGATAGACACATATTTCCATATTTAAAAAATGATATTACAATCACCTTAAATGTAAATGGACTGAACGCCCCGATCAAAAGACACAGAGTAGCAGATTGGATAAGAAAGCATGACCCATATATATGTTGTTTACAAGAGACCCACCTCACAACAAAAGACTCACACAGGCTGAAAGTGAAGGGATGGAAAAAAATCTTCCAAGCAAACAGAAAGGAAAAAAAAGCTGGGGTAGCAACACTGATATCTGATAAAATAGATTTTAAAATGAAGGCCATAACTAGAGACAAAGAAGGCCACTACATAATATTGAAAGGATCTATCCAACAGGAAGAGATAACCTTGGTAAACATATATGCACCCAATACAGGAGCACCAAAATACATTAAAAATCTTCTGGAAAACTTCAAAGGAGAAATCGACAGCAATACAATCATAGCAGGGGACTTCAACACCCCGCTGACATCACTGGATAGATCCTCTAGACAAAAAATTAACAAGGAAACAGAGACTCTAAATGAAGCACTAGACCAAATGGATTTAATAGATATTTACAGAGAATTACACCCCAAAACTACAGAATTCACATTCTTCTCAAGTGCACATGAGACATTCTCAAAGATAGACCACATGTTAGAACACAAACGAAGTCTCTACAAATTCAAGAAGATTGAAACCATATCAAGCATCTTCTCAGATCACAATGGCATGAAACTAGAAATCAATTCCAACAAGAAAATGCAAAGACATTTGAACACATGGAGGCTAAATAGCATGTTATTAAACAATGAATGGGTTACCAAGGAGATCAAGGAAGAAATTAAAAACTTTCTGGAAACGAATGAAAATGAACAAACAACAACACAAAATCTGTGGGATGCAGCGAAAGCAGTTCTGAGAGGGAAGTTCATAGCACTACAGGCCTACCTCAAGAAACAAGAAATATTTCTAATAGACTATCTAACCTCACAACTTAAAGAACTAGAAAGCAAACAAAAGGAAAACCCCAGAGCAAGTAGAAGGAAGGAAATAGTAAAGATCAGAGCAGAAATAAACGACATGGAGACCAAAAAAACAATTCAAAGGATCAATGAAACAAAGAGCTGGTTTTTTGAAAAGATAAACAAGATTGATGGACCCTTAGCTAGACTCACCAAGAAACAAAGAGAGAGAACCCAAATACACAAAATCAGAAACGAAAGAGGAGAAGTAACAACTGACGCCACAGAAAAACAAAGGATCGTTAACGAATACTATGAACATTTATATGGCAACAAATTCGACAATCTAAGCGAAATGGACAAATTTCTAGAAACATATAGTCGCCCAAAATTGGACCGGGAAGAGATAGAAAACTTGAACAGACCAATAACAACCAAGGAAATTGAAGATGTAATCAAGACTCTCCCAGCAAACAAAAGTCCAGGCCCAGACGGCTTCACAGGGGAGTTTTACCGAACATTCAAAGAAGAACTAACACCCATTCTTCTCAAACTGTTTCTAAAAATTCAAGAAGAAGGAAGACTTCCAAACTTATTTTATGAGGCCAGCATAATTCTAATTCCAAAACCAGAAAAAGACACTACAAAGAAAGAAAACTACAGGCCAATATCCCTGATGAACATAGATGCCAAAATCCTGAACAAAATACTAGCAAATCGGATCCAGCAATACATCAAAAAAATTATTCACCATGACCAAGTGGGATTCATCCCAGGGGTGCAAGGCTGGTTCAATATTTGCAAATCAATAAATGTGATACACCACATAAACAAAATGAAAGATAAAAACCACATGATCATATCAATAGACGCTGAAAAAGCATTCGACAAAATTCAACACCCATTTCTGATAAAAAGGCTCAGCAATTTGGGAATAGAGGGATCATATCTCAACATTATAAAGGCCATATATGAAAGACCTACAGCCAACATCATAATCAATGGGCAAAAACTAAAAACATTTCCCTTAAGAACAGGAACAAGACAGGGATGCCCACTTTCGCCACTCTTATTTAACATAGTACTGGAAGTCTTAGCCACAGCAATCAGACGTGAAGAAAAAATAAAAGGGATCCAAATTGGAAAGGAGGAAGTGAAACTGTCATTATTCACACATACCATGATATTATACATAGAAAACCCTAAAGACTCCATCAAAAATCTACTAGACCTAATAAATGAATTTGGCAAAGTAGCAGGATACAAAATTAACGTCAAGAAATCAATGGCATTCTCATACACCAATGATGAACTCACAGAAAGAGAAACTAAAAAAACAATCCCATTTACCATCACAGCAAAAAAATTAAGATACCTAGGAATAAATTTAACCAAAGAAGTAAAGGATCTATTTGCAGAAAACTACAGGACATTGAAAAAAGAAATAGAGGAAGATATAAAAAAGTGGAAGCACATACCTTGTTCATGGATTGGAAGAATTAACATCATTAAAATGTCCATATTACCCAAAGCAATCTATAGATTCAATGCAATCCCAATCAAAATACCAGCGACATATTTCACAGAACTAGAACAAATACTCCAAAAGTTCATATGGAACCAAAAAAGACCCCGAATAGCCACAGCAATCTTGAAAAAGAAGGACAAAGTAGGTGGGATCACAATACCAGATATCAGATTATACTACAGAGCTACTATAATCAAAACAGCCTGGTATTGGCACAAGAACAGGCATATAGACCAGTGGAACAGAACAGAGAATCCAGAAATTGACCCAAGACATTATGCTCAACTAATATTTGACAAAGGTGGCAGGAGCATACAATGGAGCAAAGACAGCCTCTTTAATAAATGGTGTTGGGAAAATTGGACAGCTACATGCAAAAAAATGAAACTAGACCATCAACTTACACCATACACAAGAATAAACTCAAAATGGATAAAAGACTTAAATATGACTCGTGAATCCATAAAAATCCTAGAAGAAAATGTAGGCAACAAAATTTCGGACATCATACGCAGCAGAATCTTCACTGATACATCACCTAAGGCAACAGAAATAAAGGAAAAAATGAACACATGGGACTACATCAAACTCAAAAGCTTCTGCACAGCAAAAGAAACAACCATCAAAACGGAAAGAGAACCCACTGTATGGGAGAGCATAATTGCCAATGATACATCAGATAAGGGGTTAATCTCCAAAATATATAGAGTGCTCATACAACTCAACAAAAGGAAGACAAAGAACCCAATTAAAAAATGGGCAGAGGAACTCAATAGACACCTCTCCAAACAGGACATACAAATGGCTAAGAGACATATGAAGAAATGCTCAATATCACTAATCATCAGAGAGATGCAAATTAAAACAACAATGAGGTATCATCTCACACCTGTCAGAATGGTCGCCATCAACAAATCGTCAAACAACAAGTGTTGGCGAGGGTGTGGAGAAAAGGGGACTCTAGTCCACTGCTGGTGGGAATGCAGACTGGTGCAGCCACTATGGAAAACACTATGGTGTTACCTCAAAAAATTAAAAATTGAATTGCCATTTGACCCAGTGATTCCACTTCTAGGAATATACCCTAAGAAACCTGAAACACCAATCAGAAAGAATATATGTACTCCCATGTTCATAGCAGCACTATTCACAATAGCTAAGATCTGGAAACAGCCCAAGTGCCCATCAGTGGATGAATGGATAAAAAAGCTGTGGTACATATACACAATGGAGTACTATGCAGCTGTAAGAAAGAAAGATCTCTTATCCTTTGAGACGACATGGAGGGACCTCGAGAGTATTATCCTAAGTGAAACAAACCAAGCAGAGAAAGAAAAATATCACATGATCTCACTCATTTGTGGAATATAATAAACATAACAGTATGGGGAACAGGGTAGACCCAGAGATGTGAAAGTAGGGTACAGACTGACAACCCCCAGAAGAGGGGGTGGTGGGGGAAGGAAGAGATAAACCACAGAACTTAAAGAAAAATAAATAAATAAAAAATGATATCACATATCAATAAGGTATGAAATGAACCATTTTAAGATTTAGTAAGTAAAATCTATTTGGATATTTCAGGTTTTTCTGTGCATTCTAATGAATTTTTGTATGACCATATATAGGAATTTGCTTGTCAAAGCATCATGAAAGAAATTGGACACTTATTTATTAGAATTGGTGCTGATGATATGATGATAAAGTAAATCTTTGATCTTGAAGAGTTTAAAGAAGGTGTGTAAAGTTATATTAATTTGTTAAATTTTTGTGATGTAGGTGGTTGAACAGATGAAGGGTTTTTTTGTGCTTTTTAAGAATTTAAAAGGTGTCTACAAAAGCATTTAAGGGTTTCTAAATTAGTTGTTATGGCAGTCAGGAAAAATAACCACTAAAACATACATCAAGAATCTTCTCCATAATTTAAAAAAAAAAAAAAAAAAAAAGTCCTGCTCTCCATTAACTAAGACTGTGCCAGAACTCAATTTTGACCATTATTTACAACTTGAGGAGTATATTCCTTCCCAATATACCACCTGCCCCTCTTCCTGTCTCATCTCAGGGAGAGAAAAAGAAAAATATAGTCAGTAGGAGAGGGTCAAGTCTTCAAGAATATAAATCAAGAATACTGGTGCCATAGTAGTGAGCAAGAGGCTGGGAAAATAAAATCAATACTGAAAACTTTTGAGGGTCATCTTCTCAAGATACAGGTCCAATAAAGTACTGAGACTTACTCAGACAACTATTGAAGGCTTTTCTTTCCCTACAAGTTACTACTGTGAAAACAGGGCTCTGGTATAACAATTGGAAAAACGAAAAAATATAGACTTTTTCTGAGGAGAATACAAAAGGAAGCCCAAGCCCGGCCAATGTGGCTCAGTGGTTGAGCATCGACTCATGCACCAAGAGGTCACCAGTTCAATTCCTGGTCAGGGCACATACTCAGGTTGTGGGCCAAATCCCCAGTGGGGGGCATGCAGGAGGTGGCCAATCATTCTCTCTCATTGATGTCTCTCTCTCTCTCTCTCTCTCTCTCTTTCTCTCTCTCTAAAAATCAATAAAGAAAAAAAAAAGCTCAAAAGGAAGCCCAATATTGTAGCAATACTTATATAAGAAAAAATGCACTTTAAAACAAAGGCTGTAACAAAAGACAAAAAAGACACTACATAATGATAAAGGGATCAATCCAACAAAATAATATAACCCTTGTAAACATGTATACACCCAATGTAGGAGCACCTAAATTTATAAAGCAAATTTTAATGGACATAAAAGGAGACACAGACTATAATACAGATATTGTAGGAGACTTTAACACCCCATTGACATCAGTGAACTGATCATTCAAATAAAAAATCAATACAGAAACTGTGGACTTAAATGATACCATAGATCAGAATGGATTAAATTGACATTTTTATAGCATTTCACCCTAAGGCAGCAGAATATACATTTTTTTCAAGTGTACATGGAACATTTTCCAGGATAGAACATATGTTAGCCCACAAAACAAGTCTCCACAAATTTAAGAAGATTGAAATCATATGAAGCATCTTCTCTGACCACAATCACATGAAACTAGAAATCAATTACAAGTAGAAAATTGAAAAACACACAAACATATGGAAGCTCCTACACAATTAATGGGTTGACAACAAGATCAAGGAAGAAATCAAAAGATACCTTAAGGCAAATGAAAATGAAAACACCCTCATCCAAAATCTAGGGGACATAGCGAAAGCAGTTCTAAGAGGGAAATTCATAGTGAGACAGGCCTAACTCGAGAAACAGAAAAATCTCAATCTGACCTTACACCTGAAGGAATTAGAAAAAGAACAACAAACAAAATCCCAAGTGAGTAGAAGGAAATAAATAATAAAGATAAAAGTGGAAATAAATGAAATAGAGTGCAAAAAGTGAAAAATTCAATGAAATCAAGAGGTGGTTCATGAAAAGCTTTTGAAAAAATTTAACTTTGTCCAGATTCACCAAGAAAAAAAGAGACAAGAGCTAAATAAGTACAATTAGAAATGAAAGAGAAGGCCCTGGTCTCTTTGGCTCAGCAGGTAGAGTGTTGGCCCATGGATCAAAGGGTTGTGGGTTTGATTCTGGTCAAGGGCACATACATAGGTTGTAGGTTCCATTCCCTGGCCCCAGTTGGGGTCATGCAGGAGGCAACCAATTGATGTGTCTCTCTCACATCAATGTCTCTCTCTCTCTCTCTGTCTCTCTCCCCCTCCCTCCTTCCACCCACTCTCTCTAAAAATCAGTGAAAAAATGTCCTCAGGTGAGGATTAACAAAAAAAAAAAAAAAAAAGAAAAGAAAAGAAAAAGAAAGAAAGAGGGATGACAACTGACACCACAGAAATACAACGGATTATAAGAAAATACTGCAAAAAAATTATATGCTAACAAATTGGAAGATCTGGAAGAAGTGGATAAATTCCTGGAAACATACAATCTTCCAAGGCTGAGTGAAGAAGAAACAAAATTTTAACAAACTAATAACTATTAACAAAATCAAATCAGTATTCAAACTCTCAACAAAAAACAGTTCTGGACTGATAGCTTCACAGGTGAATTTTACCAAACACTCAAATAATTAACACCCAGTCTTTTCAAGCTATTACAAAAAATTCAAGAGGAAGGTAGGCTCCCAAGCTCATTTTATAAGGTCAGCATTATCCTGATTCCAAAACCAGAAAGAGATATCAGAAAAACAAAAAAAGAAAGTTATTGTCCAATATCCCTAAAGAGCATAGATACAAAAATTATTAATAAAATATTGTCAAATGGAATAAAGCAATATTAAAAAGATCATACATCACAATAAAGTGGGATTTATTCCTGGTATGCAAGGTGGACTCAATATCAACAAGTCAATTGATACACCACATAAACATGATAAAGGATAAAAAGCATACAATTATATCAGTAGATGCAGTAAAAGCATGTGACAAAATTTAGCATCCATTTATGATAAAAACTCTCAGCAAAGTGGGAATAGAGGGAACATACCTCAACATAATAAAGGCCATATATGACAAACCCACAGCTAGCATCATACTCAATGTTGAAAAGCTAAAATCATTTTCCTTAAGATCAAGAACAAGACAAGGACGTCTACTTTTACCATTTTGTTCAATATAGTATTGGAATTATGACCACAGCAATCTGAAGAGAAAAAGAAATAAAGGCATCCAACTGGAAAGGATGAAGTAAATCTGTTAGTATTTGCAGATGACATGATTCTATATATAGAGAACCCCAAAGATTTCACCAAAAACTAGAACTGATGAATGAATTTAGTAAAATAGTGGGATACAAAAATAATATTTAGAAATCAGTTGCATTTTATACACCAATAATGAATTTTCAAAAAAATGAAAATTAATAAAACAATCACATTTAAAATTGCATCAAATAAATTACCTAGGAATAGATTTAATCAAAGCAGAAAAGACCTGTACTCAGAAAATTATAAGACATTGAAGTAAGAAAATGAAGAAGATGCAAATAAATTCAAACCTTTACTATGTTTACAGATAAGAAGAATTAAAATGTCTATACTACCCAAAATCTTCTATAGATCCAATGCAATCTCTACAAAATACTGATGGCATATTTCACAGAACTAGAACAAATAATCCAAAAATTTATTTGGAACCACACAAACACCAAATAGCCACAGCAATCTTGAGAGAGAAAAAGAAAATTGGAGGCATCATGCTATCTGATATCAAACTATATTACAAGACTATAATAATCAAAACAGCAAGGGAAACAAAAGAAAAAATAAACAAGTGAGACTATGTCAAGCTAAAAAGTTTTTGCACAACAAAGAAAACTATCAATTAAACAAAAAGACAACCTAAGGATTGAGAGAAGATATTCCCCAATGATATATCCAATTAGATGATTAGTATCCAAAATTTATAAAGAACTCACACAACTTAACACCAAAAAAGCTAACAATCCAATTAAAAGATGAGCAGAGGAACTTCACAGAAACTTTTCCAAAGAGAACATACAGATGGCCTGTAGACATATAAAAAGATTTTCAATGTCACTAATCATCAAAGCAATGCAAATCAAAACCATAATACCTGTCAAAATGGTTATCATTAATAAATCAACAAAAACAGGTGTTGGTGAGGATGTAGAGAAAAGGGAACCCTAGTGCACTGTTGGTGGAAAAGCAGATTGGTGCAGCCACTCCATGGAAAATATTATGGAATTTCCTCAAAATATTAAAAATGGAACTGCTTTATGACCCAGTGATTCTACTTCTGGGCATATAGCTGAAGAAACCCAAAACACAAATTCAAAAGAATATATGCACCTCTATGTTCATTGCAGCACTATTTACAATTGCCAATAAATGGAAGCAACACAAGTGTCCATCAATAGATGAGTAGATAAAGAAGAGTGGTAAATATATGCAATGAAATATTACTTGGCCAAAAAAGAATGAAATCTTAGCATTTGCAACAGCATGGATGAACCTAGAGTATATTATACTATGTGAAATAAGTCAGTCAGAGAAAGACTAATATTATATGATTTTACTTATATGTAGACTCTAAAGAACAAAATAATCAAACATAATTTAGTAATACTTTTGACAGTTAATAATTTATAATGTTATAATAATTTACATATTTAAAAATATTAGCCCCTCCTGGGAAGTTTTAAGATGCTGTGCAATTATCAATTGAGATAGTCTAATGGAGCTTTTCTCCTTAGTATAGCTTTTATATTAAACTTTCTTCAAGATGAATAACTTTCATAAGCAAGTGAATTTAATTTTAAACTCTGATTAAATATATTAAAATGAAATGTACTTTTAATACTTAGGTAATTAAGATATGCACATTTTGCCAGGCTGGTGTGGCTCAGTGAATTGAGCATTGGCCCATGGACTGAGAGGTCCTGATTTGATTCCTGGTCAGGGCACATGCCCAGTTTGTGGGCTGGATCCCCACTAGGAGGCTTGCAGGGGGCAACCGATCATGTTTCTCTCTCACATCAATGTTTTTCTCTCTTTCTCCCTTCCTCTCTTTTTAAAACATCAATAAAAACATATTTTAAAAAGAAGATATGCACATTTAATACATTGTTACTAAGAACAGATCTGTCTGCACTGGCCAGTTTTGCTCAGCAGTTAGAGCATCAGCCCGTGGACCAGAGAGTCCCAGTTTGGTTCCCGCTAAGGGCACGTACCATGGTTGCAGTTTGTCCCCGGCCCTGGTTGGGGTCATGTGGGTGGCAACCAGTCAATGTGTCTCTCTCACATCAATGTTTCTCTCTCTCTCTTCCCCCCTCTCTCCCTCCCACTCTATCTGAAGATAAATGCAAAAATGTCCTCGGGTGAGGATAAAAAAAAAAGAACAGATCTGTCTGTATTTATGTACTTTGGAACAGTCTAGTGGCACATTCATTTGTTGGACTTCAAGGAAGTGATGGGAAGGTTTACCTAATTCCTTTTTATACATTGTTAACAAACTTGACCTTAAATATACATTACATGTTATTTGGGATGGCAGAAAAAAAATGTTTTTCATAACAAATGAGTCAATAATGTGGATTTTTCTTTAAGAAGAAATATACTGAATATTTTCTTTCTTTTTAAAAATATATCTTTATTGTTGAAAGTATACAGATGTCCCCTCATTATCCCCCCATTGCCCCCTCTACCCTGCTCTCCTCCAAGCCTTTACCCCACTATTGTCTGTGTCTATAGGTTATGCATATATGCATATAAGTTCTTTGGTTGATCTCTTGATGCCCACTATCCTGAATATTTTTAAGTCTTAAATTTTTGTTATGAACACATTGAAAAATTTTTTAACAAAACCCACTCTATATCTAGTTTATAGTGCTGAATAGTATAATTGTTTATGCAGATGCTTAGGAAATTAAGTAGGAAATCAAAATGAATTTCAGTTCAATTTGTTAATAAATATTATATTTCATATGCATAATACAAATGACACATACATATGTAAATATCATCTGTTTATCATCTATCTATCTGTCATCATCATCTGCCCTTTCATTCATTCATGCATTCATTCATCTATCCATCTTCTATTTTGTGTAAATTCTAAGGGAGAAAGTTTTACAGGGCATATCAATTTTTGTCTAATCCTTCCTGTGATAGGGGAGTGATGATTAAGATGGAAAGAGAACTGTAACAGTTACCCTAGGGCAAAAGGAGAGGACCTGACAAAGGACAAATGTGGAAGGGGTATTCAAACCTTATTAGAGAAGCTGCAGTCACAGCCTACTGGTTGGCTGAGGATATTACTGGGTAGTTCATTTCAGTGTTGCTCCACAGTTACCAGGCAAGGCTAGAACAGTCCTCTGGAGCTCAGGTAAATTGAGGCTGACAGCAGGCATTTGACCAGAATTACATCTCTGCTGTAGGTACTGCAAGAACTGCAAGCTAGAAAAGCTTCCCTCTCTAGGAACCTAGCATCCTTCTGTATGTGTCTTGTACAGTCTAATGGGCAGGACAAATGTTGAGTGGCTGGTTCTTTTTGGAATGTTTTTGTGTTTAAAATAAATGATAGCACCCTTTTCTAATATCTTATGAAAAGTTAAATTGTTAAAAGGAACATATATTTTTAATTATTTTTTTTTTTAGAGAGAGAGAAGGGAGAGGGAAAGAAAGATCTATAGGCTACCTCCTACACAACCCCTACTAGAGATATAGCCATCAATCCAGGCAAGTGCCTTGACTGGGAATCCAACCAGTAACCTCTTAGTGCATGGGATCACCCTCAACCAAGTGAGCCATGCTAGCCAAGGCAAAAAGAACATACATTTTTTAAACAATACAAACCTATTGACAGACTTTTGTGTATGTGTGTGTGTGTCTAAAAATGGACTAATATTGAGTGAAGTTACCTGGATTGAAAATCTTAATGTGTCTTTGAAGTCAAAAATAACAAATGTGGCTTATACTTTATCTTAACTAAGTTAAAACAAATATGTAAATTAATGTCACAATTGTCAAACACTGTCTCAAGACTGCACTTAAGAGAGCTCCTCTAAGCTTTGTCCTTTGGCCTGTCTTTGGCTTGTCTAGTCCCATTGCAGCAAGAAGCATGTTAAATCAGTCTCCTTTACTCTTGAATTGATCACCTTTGATATATGATCAAATTCCTTATCCCTCATCCTTCATATCTGATCTAATTGGCCTGCTTTAAGCAAGAATTGTAAGTCAGTTTAGCAAGAATCTTTCTACCTTTGTTGTCTCCTCCTACTGACCACACTCTGTGATCTTTGGGTATAAATCCCTACTTTCCTTATTGTGTTTGGCATTGAGATTTTTTTTCTCTCCCTTATTGTGATAGACACTTATCATAATAATCCCAAATGAAGTCTTCCTTACCATTTTAACAAGTGCCCAAATAATATTTTCTTAAATACAGTTCAATTATGTCTACTGCATTAACAAAATAGTCATTTCAATTAATCTTCAATATTCACCATATGGTAAGTTTGGATTTAAAATTTGCTATCTGTTTCATAAACTTTAACTGAAATATAAACTCATTGAGTAAACTAATGACATAACTAGATATAGTCCATCTTCATCAACTATTTGGGATTTATTCAAAAGCTCATAATGTTATCTAATTAACAATATACTAATGAGTAGTTTGCAATAATTTAGTCAATCTGTACAAAAAGTTTGTGTTGAATGGAATATTCTACTCATCATTTATTTTGGGCAGAAAACACATGGTAAAAAATTTTCTGGCAAAATTATTGGTTACAGTCTTTAATTAAAGAACAACATTTCGGGGCATTTTACCATTATAGTTGAAATTTATCTAAAGTGAATTATGCATCTCTATGTTCCTTCAAACACAACATAGAGAAAATTTTACTGATGACTCTGTCCCTTTGTTATAAACATGAGTTACACAGCAGGTCTGTGAAACAAGGATGTCCATGGCAATTTCTTGGGTTCTTTGCAAACAACAATAATGGACACTACTTTTATGGTCTTTGTGGTTCTATCTTCTTCACATTTTTTCTTCTGGTATCCTACGCTAGTTTCAAAATTATTGCTTCTTACAGTCTGCTGCTTTACTTCACACAAATTGTCAACTGATTGCACTTCATTTTTTTGCACATCAGTTTGGAGACTGTGTTCCAGGTAGTTAATCTGAAAAAGGTATAAATCTGAAAAGCAGAGTAAGGCATTACAAGCACTCATTGTGAGAATCATAAATGACATCTTACAAATCAGTTTTCAGTCTTTCAGTCATAAATGTTGGTAACAGTTTTGACCAGTACATCATTCATTGGTAAAGCAGAAACCTGAAGTTCAGCTCATTTTTTTCTTTAAGAAAATGTGTACTTCCAAATATTTTGGAAAATTAATATTTTACTTTTATAGGAATTTTTGAAACATGCAGTATTTACTTGACTTCACTTCTGGGAGAAATTTTATTTGGAAAGTTTATCACTCATTTTATTATTCTGCTAATATTTAATGCTGACCGATCCTTGAACTCTGGGTGACTATGGTCAATGCATCTACTTCGTATATTAAAAGTTTTTAAAAATGACATTTATATTCTCTAAATAGTGCTATTGACTAAACTGTATCATTTACTGAGCTGTATATTAGGTTTCACATAACTATAATTTACATGCCACATTGGTTTCTGAGTTTAGATAACCATTAACAGATCATTTTTCTTAAAGATGGCTGGTGTTTGCAGAAGAAAGTTCTGCTCCCCAATGAATATATTAATAATAACTCATAAATAAAAAATTTAAAACATGAAAACAAAATATGAGCTGTCACCATTTTATCATCCATGTGAGGTCCCTGGCAAGATTCATTTCAAGTCTCTAACAGCATTTCCCCATTTCTTTGAACGTGTCCTTCACCCCATAGTCTCATAGCTCCTTCTTTTAGCTTTTTCTATACATAAAATAGTTTGTCTTGTTTCCTCCTTACTTTATTTTACTTTTACTTATGCATCTTCCCCTTACTACCTTTTAAGATCCATATAGGCAGTGTCTTTATCAGCTTTGTATTTCCAACAACTGGTCTAATGCCTATCTCATAGTGAGCTCTGATAATAAATATATTTTGTCGGGGCTGAACTTCAGATGACCAGCTTTCTTTATGATTTTAACAACTTTTATCTTGTCTCTCAATAAACTCCGACTAGAGACTGATGGAAAATACACATATAAGGAAATATAGTATAAATAATCTGTATAGGAAATGCAGATTTCATAGCTAACAAATAACTAATGCAAATAATGTGCAATAGCCATGCAAAACTCACAGAATATGATATTCTCTTTTTTCTCTTTCATCATAAAAATTGTATGTGTGAATGAAGTAGAATATAGTTGAAGATCAATTATTATTGAAATCAATGATAATCTAACATTACAATAAACGTGTCTCCTTTTTGCAAAATGAATATAAGGCTAAAGCTATTTTATTGTTATAAAAACTATGAAATATAAATACAATGTATTTTTAGTAAATTAACAAAAATATAATTGAATTCTATTATTTTGATTTGAGGACTAAATATAGATAACATTTAAGACATTTTGCATTTCTGACATTCTATTAATTTATTTAATTTGTATCTAATAATGAGTCCTCAGGACTTATTTTGGGCACAGAACAACTCTTGTGGACATATAGACCTAATAAATGTCTAGTAGATCAACCCTTTATCCCTTGCACTGAAAATAGTTTGATAGATTATGGTGAATAAAACATATCATGTTTGTTTATTAATTATATTTGCTTTTGAATAAATTATCATTTAATGTTAGTTGCACATTTTCCTGTTTAATCAATGTTTTATTACCAGCTTAAATAATATTGATTCATGTTGATACAAATATAATATTGCTGGGTTCTATTTTTATTTTAATATGTTGTTTTCTTCATGTTTATGAATATATTAATATTCATATATAGACCTATAGAACTTAAAGACCCTTTGACAATAATTTTGTTGTATTTTTTAATATTTTATGAATCATTTAACTGACATGGTCCCTTGATTAGATACTGGAATATTTGCTGTCTTAACGATTGCAGCATTAACATATTTTATCTTCTAATTAGAATTTTAAAATATTTTTTAAAATGCCTAAAGACTTGTATAATGGTGAAAAAGACCTTAAAATCCATGAACTGTAATGTTGGTAACTATCATAGTCCCCCTTTTTAATGGGCTATGATTACCCCCTTCATCTCTCAAAAATGATCCTGCTCCTCCACTTCCCAAACTGATGGCACATGTCAGCCAGGGTTGTATCAAGTGATCCTAACACACTGACAAAGATTACTCTGGGCTTTTTCACTGAACTTAAATTATGCTAGTGTGGCTGCATACTAACCATCTTTCAAGTGCATTGACATGTGAAAAGGATGGAGCAGGAATGCAAGAGAAGAAAGGAAGGAAAAGAGGGAAAAAGAGGAAGATAGAAATAGCCACATCTTAATTCTTGACAGTTTGGGATTTTCCAGTTTCACATTCCTGGCTCTCTCACGATAGGTCTAGGCCTTGGTACTGTGGATAACCTCTTGTTGTAAACATTCTATTTACACAATAATTCTTACAGAAAAAGGCTTGATAAAGACATTAAGGATGACCAGGATTCTAGTTATAATCTTCCAATCAAACTAATACTTTGTGATTTTTATATGTATGTTGCTTTCTATTTTTCTTTAAGATTTTTTTAATGTAATTTTCTTTGAAATTTGTGAAAAGAACTCTGTGTGTGGGAGCCCTTTCTGAGTTAGATAATATTAATACATTATTTTCTGTAGATAATAATTTAAGTCAGAGTATAAGAAAATATAATAAAGATATATATTCCAGGCCCAGGTGGGCAGTTCTTTGGTTCTGAAATTATATTGAAAAGACTTGTAATATTCTTCTTATGTGAAAATACAAACAGTCACTGGCCTTAACATTTGACAATTTAACTAGTGGGTGGATGCAGGAAAGACTGATTCATAAGTTCATATATATATATATATATATATAGTAATGTTCAGTATTTGCTGAATGAATTACTAAATGCATGAATTCAAATAATAACATGGTGAGATATCTAGGAAAGAGACATTGGTTTAATTCTTGCATAAAGAAAATCTATGGTATTTGTATAAAGTTTCAGACAAGAAACTCCATGTATTACGCTGCTTAAACTATCTAGTATCTTTGCTCCAATTATGTTAAGATCCAATGATTTCTTATACATCTGTAATACTTTAATATAGGTATTTTATTTATCCAACTTAAAATTCATTGAGGACAAGATATAACTTATATTTTAATATTTATTTTAAATATCAGTGATTTGCTAAATTTTGAATATTATAACAGAATTATATTATTTATGAATTAAATGTATTAATATTACCATATATATCTATACTAATATCTTTGTAATGATTAAATATACAGACCCAAAAACTTTAGAGTATAATGAAAAGTCTGATGCTAGTAATAGTGCTACCCAAATTTGAATTCATTATGGTATTAGAGGTTTTAATTTTTTCTTTTTAATTTTTTTTTCTTTATTGATATTAGAGAGAGAGAGTAAGGAAGAGGAAGAGAGAGATAGAAACATCGATGACAAAGACTATCGATTGGCCGCCTCTTGTATGCCCTGCACTGGGGACCGGGCCCACAACCTAGGCACATGCCCTGACCAGGAATCAAACCGGCGACCTCTTGGTGCATGGGTCAATGCTCAACCACTGAGCCACACCGGCCAGGCTTTAATTATTTTCTTAAAGCTAGATGTGTGTTATATTCCTTACTATTTACAAAAAGTAAACATATGTAGTAAAAACATCTTTTACTAGCCTTCATCATGGAAAAAAGGTTTTGATAACTTTGTGAGACTAATGTAGGTTAGACATTATTCAGAGGTGTAAATTTCAAATATCATATCAATAGCCAAACTGCAATTATGATCATTTTCTTAAGTGAAAATTTTCTGGATATCTTTTATAGGTAGACTTTACAATAAAAATCTCCAAAATGTACCTTTTGAATTATATACTTCTGAAATATATAATGATTCAAGAAAAGTCTCAAGTCAATGAGACTAAATTACAATGTATCGTGGATATTAATTAGCAGCTTTAATTTCAAGTGTTGGCTAAAAAATTGAGACAAGAATCTTTTCACAAGATTATGACCACACATATAGTATATTTTTCAAAGAATTTTATGTGTTCATAACCTATCAATTGGTTCAGGAAGGAACATGCTATTTCACATTCCTACTTAGGGACTCAAGGGTGTGGAGTAAGGAGTCTGTATTTGGAGCAAATACACTAACACCACACCTTTGAAGGAGGTTATTATTAAGGAACAATCATAGAGAGTCAGATTGTTGGCTATCAGATATCATGAGGCATCATATTAAAGCAACTCTCAGGAAATATATTGTAACCAGAGTTTAGGGTAAGTAGCCTCAAAAGACTACAGAATTTCCAGTGGTAAGTAACGCGTATTGTGCAGAGTTAGGGCAGAGTTAATCCAGAGTAATTTTGCACCGGTAAAGCACTTTTGAGACTTTCATTTGCTTAGTTATTAATTCACTCTACAAGCATCTACAATATACATGTTGTGTAAATGAACTGTAAATAAAGTTTCTGAAGGGCTACATAGAACTCTCCCATTTCCTTTCAGTCTCTATTAGAAAATTTTAATGTACTCAGAAAGTAAGGAATCTTTCAGGATTTGCTTTTTTTTTTAATCCTCACCTGAGGACATTTTTTCATTTTTTGTTCAGATAGAGTGGGAGGGAGAGAGAGGAAGAGAGAGAGAAACATCGACGTGAAAGGGACACATCGAGTGGCTGCCACCCGCACGACCAACTAGGGCCGGGACAAACTGCAACCGAGGTACATGCCCTTAGTGGGAACCGAACCCGGGTCTCTCTGTACCGCAGGCCGATGTTCTAACTGCTGAGCCAAACCGGCCAGGGCAGGATTTGCTTTAACTGTTTAATAAAACTTGTATATTTTGTTTCTCTCATTTTAAACTTTTTAATATTTTTCTTTGTTAAAAACCTCATCCATATTAATACAAAACACTTAACTTTTAGTAAAATCATGATTACTAAAAATGTTCTAAAATTTTTTTAAGGTTAAGAATGTAAGCCATATATTAAAAAATACCAGCAAAGGTCTTGCAAACCTTAAGTTAGATAATAGTTGTTGATTTTTTAAAATTTATCTTTTTTTTTGAAAGTATTATAGATGTTTCTTCCCTGCCCCCGTTATTTCCCCCACTGACCCCATCCACCCCACTCCCACCCCCCGCCACCCTAGGCCTTCACCAAACTATTGTCTGTGTCCATGGGTTATGCATATATGCATATAAGTAGAATAATAGTTTTAACACTGAAATTTAACCATGTTGATGCAATAATACTCTAAAAGCAAGACAAAAAGTAAATATTGCTGTTTTTGAAAATTTTCAATAAAAATATTGCTTTTGAAGGCTTTTATAGGGGATTTGGTGATCTTTAGTCAGGGAAAAATAATTGGATGAGGATAAAACATAAACAAAGTAATTACTGAGATTTTCTGTTTATTTATAATTGACCAAAATAAAATTTTTCAGATTTATAGGTGATGAGTTTTTCTATACCATACATCTATGTTCATGACCAGCCTCAAATGCAAAACAGAAAACAATATAAAATTTTAATTTTAGACACTATTTTTGTTTTTAAATGCCTAAAGTTGGAATGATAAGAAGTTAAGTTTCAGATATAATTATAGTGATATAGAGGAAGTTATTGTTTTAGGAAGGGAATAATGATAACTTTTAATGCAATGGAAACACTTGAGGACTTCTGGCTGATCCAGGTATAGGGGGTGGGGAAAAGTAGACTTGCAGTTGTTCATATGGAAAATGATATAATAATTAATAAATAATAATAATATAAAAATAAACTCTTTCACATACTCACAACTGTACACCTACTTTTGCACCACTCTGCATATTCTCTAGTTGTCATTTTCTTATTGTGGGAGGGAATCCTTTATCCTTCTTATGGATCATATTACAGACAGGGTACTAGAATATTTCAGATATCATAAGTAAATGTTGAACAAAAGGTTCACTTTGCAATACTTGTCATTAAGAAGACTTTCCTAGGAGAAATTAAGAAATATAAACAAGAATGCCCTTGATATTTCACTGAATGTGTCACCAAATAAACCAGGTTACTCATAATTGTTTTAAAACTATTTTATTTTTAAGTAAAATAGAATATTTGGAAAGTCAAAAGTAATTTCAAACTTACAATTAAAGTTAATTGTTTATATTATCAAAATTTAATTTAGGAGTGGAAAAATCCATAAAGATTGAGTAAAAATAAATTTTCCTTTATTGTAATTTAGACAAAAACAATTTTATAGCCAAAATTATAAGAATATTTTTAGCATTTAATTATTAAAATCTAGATTGATCTTCAACAATATATCTTACCTTCCACATATATTTCAATAAATAGTAATATCGTTATGCTGGATTCAACTAAAAGGCATTAATGACAAAGAGCCTTTATTGTACTATGTAGGGCAAATCATTTTGTTAACAGTCATGTGCATGGGGGTGGGGGTGGGAGTTGAGGGTAAGGACTTCTCTGCTCTCCTGGTTGTACCTCAATCTTAGGCAAGCCTGAGAGTTTCGGATGAGGCTTTCTCAATTACCCACACCTACTGCAACTATAGTCCAAATATTGCCAGTGTCTTTGGCATAACTTTCATGGGACATATTTCCTTTTCCTTCCCAGCAGTAGGGGGGCTACTAATGGCCTTGAAGCAGCACTTTTTCCTGTCCCTTTTCTAGAAAGAAAGGGTTTCTAGGTTTTGTTTCTTTCTTTCTTTTTTTTTTTTTTCCATTCAAGAGCCACAATGGATCATCTTGTTTTGCTGGAACAACTAACTGGATTTCTAATGTTTTCTCTCAGTGTTGTAAAGATTTTGTTGTATAAGGAAGAAAGATCTAGATGGACTTCTTAGTTTTTGTATCTGTAGCCACTTCCTTACAATAGAATGGAGATCCCTAAAGAAGTGTCTTCAAGGTAGTGGTGAGGGGTGCAAATTCCTTTCATGATTCTGCCTCTCAGGAGAGCTATACATTCACAGAAGCCCATCTTATTAATCAATTCATTCAATTTTCTAGATGAATTCTCACCTACTTTTATGGCAGCTCTTAGTCACAAGTAAATCAATGATCATGTCTTGCTTCTCCTGGGAGGCATTGTCTTTCCTTGATTTAAATTTCAGTTTTATTACTTAGCCTATGACCTCAGATCTCTGATGAGCTCAAGAAAAGTTATGATTTTCTTGATTATTCATCTTCTTATCATTATATAGGAGCGATATTTTTCTTGCTTTCATACCCTAAATGAAAGCCAGGAGTCCACAATTCATTATTACTTTTAACAAAAATTATAATATAGAAAGACTTAATTACATTTATTCTGCTAATAATAATAGAGCTTTCTCACTGATGGACTTCTACAACAAAGGAGGCAGCAGAATGATTAAAGGACTTGTTCTAGAGACTCACCTATAAATTCCTCATGTTCCATTTCTGAATTATTTTTACTTTGGCCAAGTTTCTTAGTCTTCTCTTTTTAGTTTTCTTGTCTATAAATAAAATTATAATAGAGGTATTCTTAGGGTTAAATAGACCAATGTGCTTAGAATCCTGCCTGTCATATGATAAGTAATTAATAAACACAAGCTAATGGAACAGTGGAGATGTGGACCAGATTTCCCTGTCACTTGTGGGAGTGAGGTTCTTGGGGCACTGCTGAAATAAGCATTTTCAGAAACCCCCACTGGGAGAATGAGATGTGGTAAAAGGTTTTATTTGCATAGAGTTACACTCCTTGGGCTGTAAAGTCTCAGTTCCCTTAAGCCAATCCTGAAAGACATGCAGTTGTAGATTCAGCAAAACTAGAAGCAGGGCCAGTGTCCAGAGCTTTTGTTCCATGGTAGAGCTGGGTCTAGTAGAGCATCAGGCTAGATTTAGTTCATTACTCCATTGTGTGGGTCCCATATGGCCCAGAACCATATGGGCAAATGCAGGGCATGGAAGCCCCATAAACCAGCAGCCCCAGCATGAACAGCATGAGAAAGAGAGAGGGAACTTCCTTTGTTCAGAAGTTTAGCTATTCAGATTTTGTGCCCTTGCAGTGTCCACACCTATTCTGGCCACTGACTTATTTCCAGGTGTGACTGATGGGTAAGTATCTCCTATGTCACTCAGACTTTACTGGGCATGCGTCTAAACTGTCTTTGTCCAGTCCCTCCCCCATCAATTAGTGAGGAACAGACCTGCAGTGTTAAACTGTAGATATCTGGCAAAGCTGTATAAATGGCATGCCTATACTATTTGATCTCCCCTTCACTCCTTTACTGTTAAATAATAATCAGATTATTGTAACAGTATCAGCATCTCAGAAAATAAGTCTATTCTAATAAGCTAAAATCTTAATTTCTCTTTTTTCTTTTTTTATGCACTCATACTCATTTAGTGGGTATTATGTGACAAGTATTACATTTTTATTGTCTCTGTCTTCAGAAGAATTTTAAAGACTTATACTTGAAATTTCCTTCATTGCTCTGAATTTATATAGAATACTAAAATTTTCTAAGAAAAAGATGTTTTCTGAAAAATAAGAAGGGGGAAATTCTTTATGTAAATTATCAAGACTGTAACTTTTATTTCTGTTGTATTTTATACAGTTGAAATTATAATTTTAAGGTAAAATATTGACTTGACAATGTTATAAGGCACAAGCTAATATCTTTAAGGGCATTTAAAATATTTATTATTTGTTTATTTTCTGAGCATATAATATCTACATTAGTGTTCTGAAGCAGGATATAATTTTATTCTTTGCTGTCTATGTTTTATTTATTTTTAAATAAAAGCTAGTATAGTTTGGTAATTAATTAAAATTATATGTAGCTCTGTCATTTTATTTGATGTCTTGATGTATGGATAACATTTAGCATTGTTAATAGATTATTTTGGTTAGATCACACAAAATTTACTAATTTATTCTGAAAGCATATAGTTTGTTAAAAAGAAATTAAGCAAGGAAAGAAGAGTTTCAATAGTGAATCTCAACAGAATTTTATTAGTAGTGATGACATCTCATTTCATATACCAATGCACATCTTGAATAACTTAGAAAATTTAGGCTATCAATACACAGAGTACTCTGGTGAGGTAGATTATACTGTTTCATGGTTAAGATGCAGAATTAAAATAATTTATTTAAGCACACTCTAATTCAGGGCAGAAGTGGAAGAGTAATTAAGAAATACTTTTGATTAACTTGAACCTGAACTTTTAAAATATATATCAGTTTAATTTTATACATTGAACTGATTCTTTAAAAATAAGCTGGCAGATCTGTAGAGGGTAATCCTTTTATATTTAATAGAATTACTTACATATAAAGTACAATTTGAATGTGAAATAGATTTGTTCAAAATGCCTGGGTATAGCTAATACAAAATGTTATAAAATGTCCTACTTAAAAAGAAAGGATCCGAAAAGTAATGGGAAGGTCTTTTTGAAGTTATCTACTTGAAATTACTCCAAATGCAAGGATCTCATCCTATGTTCAAACACTAAAGATTATTATTTTATTTCTTTGAAAGGTAGTCTGCATCCTGGTTGACAATTCTGGAAGTAATTTCTGTGTCTCTATAATTCCAACCATTGGTGAAAGGCAGGTGAGAGCAACAGAGCGTATGTCTGCTCTGCCTCTGTATACTGTTCATTCACTTGTTCATCCATTCATTCACCCATAGATAGCTAATAGCCAAACTTTTTATCAAATCCTGAATTTAGAAATGGATATTAAAAATGTCTGCCCCTGGAAAGTGAGCAAGTAAAACAGTCAGCCAGTATGAGCAGTGCTATGAAGGAAACGCATCCAGAGTTGTTACAGATGCTAACAAATGAACTTTTGCTCTCACCAATGGGGTTGAGTTATTAAGAAAGTCTTCAAAGAGGAAAAGGCCTCTGTCTAGAGCAGCTGTTTCTGATACAGGCAGGTGTATGAAGGCCTAACAGAAAAGAAGAGTATGAGTCTCAAAGAAGAACATAATTTGGATACAGATTGAAGTGAGTGGAAGTGACATTCAAATGTTTAAAGAAGACAGTTATTGCACCCATCCACTTTCTCTTTCCCAGACTAAACAGACCTATCCTCAGTTGTTGTTGTTGTTGTTGTTATTATTATTATTATTATTAATGTGTTTTTGTTCCCAGATACCTTTGTTAACTTGCTGTGTGGAAGTTTAATTTATCAAAAAATTTGTGGGGTTTGAAATGAACAAAATATTCTGCCTAGCCAGAGTACCTTCAGTTTATCTCTGCCAAGAGCTTTAACTACTTTTTAAAAACCTAACTGGGCCCTACTGGTGTGGCTCAGTGGACTGAGCATCAGCTCATGGACTGAGAGGTCCTGGTTGGATTCCTGGTCAAGTATGCCCTGGTTGCAGTCTCTATCCCCTGTAGAGGGCGTGCAGGAGGCAGCTGATTGATGTATCTTTCTCATAACCGTGGTGTTTTTAATGGGGATCCAATAATGTAAACTATGATTAGTGTGATGAAAATTCTTAAAAACTGATTGAACCACATGTAAATTACATAACACTTTTTACATGAATCTCCTAATGTCATTCAGTAGGGGCTAGGTTGAGGAGATACTTAGCAGCATGCATCTATTATTTTACTGTATTTTTCACCTGGTACACATCAACCATCTGGAGAGCACAAGAGAGCTCTATGAATCTGTTTCAGTTTGCTGTATTTTCTTTATGGTGAAGCATGAAGACTTAAAGAAATAATAGATAGTTAGGAAAAGACAGGGAAGTGGGATGAGAAAATCCATGCTCTAGTCATAAGCAACTTACATATAGTTGTACCAGCATTAGTGATAGGGCATTTAACTTTATTGTTGATCACATTGGGAAATAAAAGAAGGTAGTAATTGAATGCAGGGGTTTATAGTAAATTTCAAAATTAACCGTTAGCTTCTGGCTGTTTAAGATCTCATCTGCATTTCTCTTCCATAGCAAAGTCAGAGTAGATATTTGATCAGCCTTTGTACATTTATCAAACAATTTTCTTTTCTGCTTGATAAACAGAAAAAGCTTACATTACTCTGTATAAGAAAAGAAAAATCGCTTGCATAGCATGAATCTGAAAACACATGTTTTCTGTGTCCCTCATTTGGTAACTAATTTTGTATCAGTAGTCAGTACACCCTAGTGGTTAGGAGCAAGGGCCCAAATGCTTCCTGGATCTATACATTGGGTTTGTTACTTTGTGCTTGTGAGGACATGCCTTAGCATATTGCTTAACCTTTCTGGATCCCAGGAATAGATTTAAAAAAATAATAATTTTCAATTTATTGAGTTGTTACCATTTGATTAGTTTTGTGAAACAGATAAAACTCTCCTTTGCACATATAAGTGTTCAGTAACTTGAAACTATTATTGTACATTGACCTGCTTGACTGTTTGATTTCTGCATGTATTTACCTTTTCTTCCTAACCAGGTCATGGCTGCTATGGAAAAAGATAGTGGTAGTTATGTGACTTCAGCACACGAGTGCATGGAGCTCCTATTATGTGTGGGCTGGCTTGGAACCTTGCTTTGCTAATTAGCAGAAACAAAAAAAAATTATAGTCTGATTGTGTGAATGAATTGTTGGTTACCTGCCTGATGAGTCCCACTTTTCTGTTTTAGCTTTTTTTGTCTGTGGTATCATATTTAAGAAAACATTTCAAGACCAATGGCAAGAATCCCCTGTTTTCCTGCAGGAATTTTACAGTTTCAGATCTTACTTTTAAGTTTTAATTCACTTTGAGTTGATTTTTTCTGTATGGTATAAGTATGATAAAGATCCAATTTCATTATTTTGCATGTGGATATCTAATTTTACCAGCACCATTTATTGAAGAGACAATCCTTTCCCCACTGTGCATGCTTGGCAGCCTTGTTAAAATTAGTTGACGATATATGAATGGTTTTATTTCTGGGCTCTGTATTTCGTACCATTGGTATACTTGTCTGTCTTATGCCAGTACCCTACTTTTGAATCACTTTAGCTTTGTAATATATTTTAAAACCAGGAAGTGTGATGTCTTTGCTTTGTTCTTCATTTTCAAGATTATTTTGGCTGTTCAGGGTTTTATGTGCTTCATATTCTTAAGGTCAGAGTAATTAAGCAAATTGTTTGGAATGATTCTTCACTATAATCTTTTATCCCCCATTTATTTGTTTAGTCATTTATTTTTGTCTGTATGAACTCACAAATATTTATCTCAAAATTTCAGCTATAATCTAATCCTGCTTTACTTACTTTGTTGCTCAAGTTGTTTCAGTATTGGCTGTTGCCAAAAGCACACAGCCTCTATGTCCCTTAGACATATTCCTGTCATTGTGTTTGTTCATTTTACTATGTATATAGAATGTCTTTACTTTCTGGCCCTACAAGCCACTTCAGAAGCACCAGGCTTAGCTTTTATATTTCTTACCTTAGTCCTGGAATCAGCCATTTATCCAAAAATTTCCTGGTTCCTTTTATTGGAGAATAGTTTTTGAAACAAGTATATCGGGGCACTAGGTGTGCTTGTTGTACCATGTCAAATTCTTACATCATATTATAATGCATGTAAATTTCTCAATTTAATAGCTATTATACCTATAAAAATTAAGCATTGATATAAATTGAATTTATACACTTATATTCAAATTTATTTTCAATAATGTAAACCACAAGCTTTCCAAAAAACTGAACAATATCTTGCTCACTAATATTACCATGAAATAAATATCAATATATCAAATAGCTATAATGTTATTAATAACATTTTACTAAGAAATTTAGTGAGAAAAATTCTATACCATTAAAAATAGAAAAGAAAATATTTTAAAACATTTTATTTCGACCTTTTAAATTTCTATTGTATGTATTTTATAACATGCAATATATTATTATAGTCATATCTTTGGGGTTATAAATAAATGTTAAGATATTAACCTTTTATGCTAATTTTTATACATTAAGATTTATGGTAAATTATTTTTGTGATCCTTTTTATTTTCATCCTTTTCTTTGGAACTACTGTTGAGAGTGCTACTTCAGCTATAGACTAGATAGAAATGTTTCAAACTTTAATGGAAATAATAATCCACTGGGATATTTGTTTAAAAAATGCACATTCTGATTTAGTATGTGTATGTTTTCTATATTTAATTTCTATTTTTTGTCTAGAATTTTATTTGCATTCTTCCAGTTTTACTTTCAATTTCCCAGTCATGTTTCCCATCTGTTTATATAATTTGTACATCTTTTCTACCAGTGTCTTTATGCTAATTATAATTATTTTAAACTCCCTATCTGGTAGTTTTAACAATTGAGCCATATCTAAATATGTATCTGGGTTCTCTATTCAGATTAAGACACATGTAGTTCCTGAGTCCCTAAATCCCTATAATTGGGATTTTTCAGTTTCCCTTACTGATAGGAGTTATCTTGTGGTCTGAAGGAGGATTAGTTTCACGCTTCTCTTCTCATTGATGGAGGATATGTTACTTCTTCTACTAGCTGCAGTGGATCTTGGCATTCATCTCAGAATATAACATATTTGCTTCCCTTTCCATGCCAGCTAAAAGCTTTTATCCCATGAGAGTAATAATCCAGGATGGCTTTTTTTTAGGACTTTATGTATTTCCTGAAGTAGTGACCATTCCCCCACCCACCCAATCTGGCACCACTGATACTTTATTCAGTACCCACCTTACATACATTCTTTCTCCTGACCATTCAAGATGTTCTGTGGTGAAGAGCTGGTAACTGGGCTAAAAATTACCCTTACATACATAGGTCCAAAGGATTCTATACTATCACTCTAATCCACACTCAACTTTTAACAATGTATTAACAGTATATATTATATATAATATATAATGTATATTATAGCTTAATATTATATAATATTAATATTATATACATTATAGCTTAATATATTTAAAATTCTTAACTCCTGGTATGATGGTCTGATCTTCCTCCCATGCCTTGTTCAACATCAGTCCGTCCTTGTGCCATCTTTTCTTGGAGGTGCCTATGTTTCCTTAAATTTTAAGCAAATTGGTTGACCTCCAATCTCAGCTCTCAAACATTTTCAAAAAAAGTTATGGTTTTGTACATTATCCAGCTTTTTGTTGTTACAGTATTTCCTGCACTCTTTATTTTAAGTGGAAGCCAGCAGTTTGTGCCTAGCTTTTGTTATCATTTGCCTCTATCTTTCAAACTCTACTGCAACCCTGTTATCAGTTCAATACCAGCACTGTGTCTACCCCAAATACTCAGGAATCCAGTCCAAATTTAGTGTGTAAGGATCTCACTTAATTCAAATGAGAAGAAAGAAAATCATCTGGCAATTTTAATTTCAAGATTCAAAACTGATTCTCAGCTTCATGTCATATTCATTTTTTTAGTATCTGATTTTGATTGTTCCATATTGCAATCTAAATCTACAAAGATCAAACTATAGACATTTTACAATATTTAAAAACCCATCTTTAATATATTCTTTTCTATTAAGCACACCTAAATTGAATGGTCATATTCATGGCTCTGAAAATCATTTAAGGGGAAAACCCATCCCAGTTACGCCTCAGTGGATTAGGGCAACCAAATGTTTATCTATTCTCTTGCTTAACAAAACAAGTTAAATATTAATCATGACACTAGGTAGTTTGCCTAGTTCTGTGTTTTCCCTGAGGTTTATGTCATTAAAAGTGAGCCTGAAGGTAGTGTTAACATTCAGGTCTTTTGAACAATGTCTGGAGGATAGAAGAATGGATGCAAAAGTCATTTAAAATTCACCACCACCTTTAATTATACTATTTAACTTTGCAGACTCAACAAATGAGCCTAGCTGGATCAAGCAGAGTTTTTGTCAGTGTTTCTATCATCCCAGATATTAATTGTAGGACTGTACACAGACTCAGAATTGATGAGACATTTGACGTGGGTGTGCTTGTGGCTCCAGAGAAACTATGACATCTTTAACATTGAGAAAATGCATAAAGGTTACAGGGGCATTTTTTCTAGCTTCCTGGAGAAATTTATTATAGATTTGCTAGACTTTTCCTTGGCTTAATAGTCAGTTAAGGCTTTGAAAGCTAAATTATCTGACATAAGCAGAAGTTAGTTCTCATTAGGACAAACATTCACTATGAGCTATATGGCTTTGC
Source organism: Tadarida brasiliensis (assembly GCA_030848825.1). Taxonomy (NCBI): domain Eukaryota; kingdom Metazoa; phylum Chordata; class Mammalia; order Chiroptera; family Molossidae; genus Tadarida; species Tadarida brasiliensis. The sequence goes on along the minus strand of CM061267.1, from coordinate 29,601,338 downwards.
ATTTGATTATCATGCTTATATTCTCCGATTAAAAATGATTCTTATGTTGAAGTTGAATGGAAAGAAAATCCTATAGTCTGGGCATAATATTAGGCAAATGTTAAAACTTCTGTTTTGTAGATGCAGATTGTGTTTCCTCAGCAGCTTCTAGAAACATGCTGACTTATTGCTAGTTCAGAAACAAACACACACATAAACGTTTAAAACATGCTAACTTAATCACATTATATTAAGTGTCTCTGCAACAGTGCTTACAAAAGTACTGCAAAGTCACTTTAGGAAGAGATATTAAGGCACATTCAATATTCTTCTCTACCTGGAATTACTTTATGATGATACATACCTTTTTCAGGCATTTCATCAGGATTAAAATATGACTCATTATGAAACTTCCTGTGTCTTTGCAAAAATTAGAATTTAAAATATTATTAATTCAGACATCAGTGCTTCAGAATTTGCAGAAATTTAGACAAATATTGGAATGATGCTTAAATTCATACTATTATTGTTACCGGTGGAAGTGGAGTGTCCACTGGTCCACTGGGTCACGTTTTTATGATATCTTGAGAAAAAGAATTTTCTAAGACTCATATGGGATGAGTGGTTTTTCTTTATGTGGAGTTACATCCCTCAGTTTCTAAAGTCCCAGTTCCCTTAAACCAGTTCTGGAAAATACGCAGGTGTGGGTTCAACAGAGCTAGCAGCAGAACTAGTGTCCAGAGTTTCCGTTCCATGGTGGAATTAAGTCAGGCACAGCATAATTCCAGTGCATCAATCCATTGTGTGGGGCCTACATGGCCATGAGCCATGTGGGTAAATTCAGGGGAGCACACTTCCTGCAAAAGGACAACCAGGAACATGGGCAAGCAAGAGAGAGAATCCCTTTGTTCAGGAGTTTAAATAACAAATCTTCTCACACTTGCAGTGGCCATGCTTATTCTGGCCAATTACCTGTTTCCAGGTGTGACTGACAGGAGAGCACCTTTCCAGACCTACAGGGCATGCTTCTAAACTGCCGCTGTGCAGTTCCTTCCTACATCGATCTGTGAGGAACAGACCTGTAGAATGTTAAACTGCAGCTTCCTGGCACAAATGACATGCCTATATTATCCAGCCTTCCCTTTACTCCTTTCCTGTTAATTAATTACCAGGTTATTATAGCGGTATCATTATAAAGTGTTTGCTAGTGACTGTTGTAATAATATTAATCTACTTAAGAAAACACCCTCAATATATTCAGAAAATCCAATTTATTTAAAAGGAATATGTAGCCCTGGCCTGGTTGGAGCATCAGTTGGTTGGAGCATCATGCTGTACACCAAAAAAGTTGTGGGTACAAATCCTTGTCAGGGCATATATCTAGGTTGTGGATTCAATCCCCAATCAAGGCATGTATGGGAGGCAACCAATCTATGTTTCTCATATCTCTCTTTCTTTCTCCTTCTCTCTAAAAATCAATAAATATATCCTTGGGTGAGGATAAAAATAGAAAAGTAACATATAGATTATTTTTATCTGTTTGCTACAGAAAATTCTTTTTTTATTATTTATTTATTTATTTATTTTTTGTTACAGATGTTTCTCCTTTTCCCCCCATTGACACCCTCCTCCTCCTCCCTCCTCGCGCCATTCCCAGCTTTGTTGTCCATGTCCATTGGTTACGTGTACATGTGTATAAATTCTGTGGTTTATCTCTCCCCACCCCCCTTCTGGCAATTGTCAGTCTGTACTCTACTTCCAAGTCTCTGGGACTACCTTGTTCCTCAGACTATTATGTTCACTATATTCCACAAAAAAGTGAGATCATATGATATTTATCTTTCTCTGCTTGGCTTGTTTCACTTAGGATAATAGTTTCCAGGTTCTTCCATGTCTTCTCAAAGGATAAGAGATCTTTATTTCTTACAGCTGCATAGTACTCCATTGTGTATATGCACCACAGCTTTTTTATCCATTCATCCACTGATGGACACTTGGGCTGTTTCCAGATCTTAGCTATTGTAAATAGTGCTGCTATGAACATGGGGGTACATATATTCTTTCTGATTGGTGTTTCAGGCTTCTTAGGATATATTCCTAGAAGTGGGATCACTGGGTCAAATGGCAATTCAATTTTTAATTTTTTGAGGTAACATCATAGTGTTTTCCATAGTGGCTGCACCAGTCTGCATTCCCACCAGCAGTGTACTAGAGTCCCCTTTTCTCTACACCCTCGCCAACACTTGTTGTTTGATGCTTTGTTGATGGCAGCTATTCTGACAGGTGTGAGATGATACCTCATTGTTGTTTTAATTTGCATCTCTCTGATGATTAGTGATGTTGAATATTTCTTCATATGTCTCTTGGCCGTTTGTATGTCCTGTTTGGAGAGATGTCTATTTAGTTCCTCTGCCCATTTTTTAATTGGGTTCTTTTTCTTCTTTTTGTTGAGTTGTATGAGTACTCTATATATTTTGGAAATTAATCCCTTATCTGATGTATCATTGGCAATTATGCTCTCCCATATAGTGGGTTGCTTTTCCATTTTGATGGTTGTTTCTTTTGCTGTGTAGAGCGTTTGAGTTTGATGTAGTCCCATGTGTTCATTTCTTCCTTTGTTTCTGTTGCCTTAGGTGATGTATAATATCAGTGAAAATTTTGCTGCGTATGATGTCTGAAATTTTGTTGCCTACATTTTCTTCTAGGATTTTTATGGAATCACAAGTCACATTTAGGTGTTTTATCCATTTTGAGTTTATTCTTGTGTATGGTGTAAGTTGATGGTCTAGTTTCATTTTTTTGCATGTAGCTCTCCAATTTTCCCAACACCATTTATTGAAGAGGCTGTCTTTACTCCATTGTATGCTCTTGCCACCTTTGTCAGATATTAATTGAGCATAATGTCTGGGGTCAATTTCTGGGTTCTCTATTGTATTTCATTAATCTATGTGCCTGTTCTTGTGCCAGTACCAGGCTGTTTTGATTACAGTAGATTTGTAGTGTAACCTGATAGCCAGTATTGTGATCCCTCCTACTTTGTCCTCCTTTTTCAAGATTGCTGTGGCTATTTGGGGTCTTTTTTGGTTCCATATGAACTTTTGAAATATTTGTTCTAGTTCTTTGAAATATGTCATTGGTATTTTGATGGGGATTGCATTGAATCTATAGATTGCTTTGGGTAGTATGGACATTTTAATAATGTTGATTCTTCCAATCCATGAACAAGTATGTCCTTCCACTTTTTTATATCTTCCTTTATTTCTTTTTTCAATGTCCTGTAGTTTTCTGCAAATAGGTTCTTTACTTCTTTGGTTAAGTTTATTCCTAGGTATCGTAATTTTTTTGCCATGATGTTAAATGGGATTGTTTTTTTGTTTCTCTTTCTGTGAGTTCATCATTAATGTATAAGAATGGTGTCAATTTCTTGAAGTTAATTTTGTATCTTGATACTTTGCCAAATTCATTCATTATGTCTAGTAGATTTTTGATGGACTCTTTAGGGTTTTCTATGTATAATATCATGTCATCTGCAAATAATCACAGTTTAACTTTCTCCTTTCCAATTTGTATCCCTTTTATTTTTTCTTCATGTCTGATTGCTGTGGCTAAGACTTCCAGTACTATGTTAAATAAGAGTGTCGGAAGTGGGAATCCTTGTCTTGTTTCTGTTCTTAAGGGAAATGTTTTTAGTTTTTGTCCATTGAGTGTGATGTTGGCTTTAGGTCTTTCATATATGGCCTTTATTATGTTGAGATATGATCGTTCTATTCCCAAATTGCTGAGTGTTTTCATCCAAAATGGGTGCAAGATTTTGTCAAATGCTTTTACAGCATCTATTAATATGATCATATGGTTTTTATCTTTCATTTTGTTTATGTGGTGTATCACATTTATTGATTTGCGAATATTGTACCAGCCTTGCATCCCTGGGATGAATCCCACTTGGTCATGGTGAATAATTTTTTTAAAGTATTGCTGGATCCAACTTGCTAGTATTTTGTTCAGGATTTTGGCATCTATGTCCGTCAGGGATATTGGCCTGTAGTATTCTTTCTTGGTAGTGTCTTTTTCTGGTTTTGGGATTAGAATTATTCTGGCTTCATAAAACGAGTTTGGAAGTCTTCCTTCTTCTTGAATTTTTTGGAATAGTTTGACGAGAGTGGGTGTTAGTTCTTCTTTGAATGTTCGGTAAAACTCCCCCATGAAGCCATCTGGGCCTTGGCTTTTGTTTGCTGGGAAAGTCTTGATTACATGATCAATTTCCTTAATTGTTATTGGTCTGTTCAAGTTTTCTAACTCTTCCTGGTTCAGTTTTGGGAGGCTATGTGTTTCTAGAAATTGTCCATTTCTCTTAGATTGTCCAATTTGTTGCCATATAATTGTTCATAGTATTCATTAACGATCCTTTGTATTTCTGTGCTGTCAGTTATTATTTCTCCTCTTTCATTTCTGATTTTGTGTATTTGGGTTCTCTTTCTTTGGTTCTTGATGAGTCTAGCTAAGAGTCCATCAATCTTGTTTGTCGTTTCAAAAAACCAGCTCTTTGTTTCATTGATCCTTTGAATTGCTCCATGCCGTTTATTTCTGCTCTGATCTTTACTATTTCCTTCCTTCTATTTGCTCTGGGGTATATTTTTTGTTTGCTTTCTAGTTCTTTAAGTTGTGAGGTTAGATAGTCTATTAGAAATTTTTCTTTTTTTTTGAGGTAGGCCTGTAGTGCTTTCGCTGCATCCCATAGATTTTGTGTGGTTGTGTGTTCATTTTCATTGTTTTCCAGGAAGTTTTTAATTTCTTCCTTGATCTCCATGGTAACCCATTCATTGTTCAATAACATGCTATTTAGCCTCCATGTGTTCAAATGTCTTTGCATGTTCTTGTTGCAATTGATTTCTAGTTTCATGCCATTGTGATCTGAGAAAATGCTTGATATGATTTCAATCTTCTTGAACTTGTAGAGACTTAGTTTGTGCCCTAACATGTGGTCTATCTTTGAGAATGTCCCATGTGCACTTGAGAAGAATGTGAATTCTGCAGTTTTGGGGTGTAATTCTCTGTATATATCGATTAAATCCATTTGATCTAGTGCTTCATTTAGAGTCTCTGTTTCCTTGTTAATTTTTTGTCTAGAGGATCTATCCAGTGATGTCAGCGTGTGTTGATGTCCCCTGCTATGATTGTACTGCTGTCGATTTCTCCTTTGAAGTTCTCCAGAAGATTTTTAATATAATTTGTTAATTCTATAATGGGTGCATATATGTTTACCAATATTATACCTTCCTGTTGGATAGACACTTTCAATATTATGTAGTGGCCTTCTTTGTCTCTATGTATGGTCTTCATTTTGAAATCTAATTTATCAGATATGAGTATTGCTACCCCAACTTTTTTTTCCTTTCCGTTTGCTTGGAAGATTTTTTTCCATCCCTTTACTTTTAACCTATGTGAGTCTTTTGTTCTGAGCTGGTTCTCTTATAGACAACATATCTATGGGTCATGCATTCTTACCCAGTCAGCTACTTTGTGTCTTTTTATCAGAGCATTCCATCCATTTACATTTAAGGTGATTATTGATATATACTTATTTATTGCCATTTTTGTTTAATGTGGTTATATTTTCCTTCCTACTTCTTCTCCTAATTACAGCAGTCCTTTTAACATTTCTTGCAGTGCTGGTTTGGTGCTAATATATTCCCTTAGCCTTTTTTTTTTTTGTCTGGGAAGCTCTTTATTTGACTTTCTATTTTGAATGATAGCCTTGCTGGGTAGAGTAGTCTTGGGTTCAGATCCTTGTTTTTCATTACCTTGATTACTTCATGCCATTCCCTTCTGGCCTGTAGTGTTTCTGTTGAGAAGTCAGTCATAGCCTTATGGGAGTTCCTTTGTAGGTAACCTGCTGCTTATCTCTTGCTGCCTTTAGGATTCTCTCTTTGTCTTTAAGTTTTGGCATTTTACTTATTATGTGTCTTGGTGTGGGCCTGTTTGGGTTCTTCTTACTTGGGGCTCTCTGTGCTTCCTGCACTTGAATGCCTTCTTCAAATATATTCTCTAACCTTTGCTCATTTTCTTCTTCTTCGGGGACTCCTTTGATGTGAATGTTGTTACATTTCCAGTTGTCCCACATTTCTCTTAAGCTGTCGTCCTGTTTTTTCATTGTTTTTTCCCTTTGATTTTCTGATTAATTGATTTTTTCTACCCTGTCTTCTGATTCACTGATCCGGTCCTCATCTTCCTCTACTCTGCTGGTTAGTCCTTCCAATGTGTTCTTTATTCCTGCTGTGTCATTCTTCATTTCCACTTTGTTGGTTTTCAATGTTTCTATATCTTTACTCATAGTGTTCATATCCTTACTCATGCTGCTGAGCTTCCTCAAGATTATGGCTCTGAACTCTACCTCTGATAACTTGCTTAACTGTATTTCATTTATCTCATCTTCATTAGAGTTCTCTTGTTCTTTCATTTGGGATTTGTTTTTTTGTTTTACCATTTTGGCTATCTCAGTGGGTTTTGGAGCCTGCCAAATTTTCCCTGTGGGTGTCGGTGTTCTGCTATTTGTGGCTCCCTCTACTGGGTTTGGATGAGAGCAGGAGGGCCCTTGTGAAACACCACTGTCAAGTCTTACTTTCCTGGGTAGATTTGCAAGCCCAGGAAAGGTTCAGTTTTCCTCTAGCTTTTTGCCTGGAGGCTATCAGCCTCAGTTACTTGAAAGGCTTTGGGTTCTAAATTGAATGAGAAACTCCCTCAGATGTTCAGTGTAAGAGGATTTCCCGACGGTGAGGCAGATGTTGGTTGTTAATGAGCCTCAATTTCCATTTCTTTGCTCATCTGGGTTGGGTTGAATCTCCGAGGGAGGGGCTGCCACAGCTCCGGGAAGGATGAAGCTGGCTACTGTTCTGTGTGGTCAGGAAGGAGCAAGCTGGCCACTGTCCTTTGTGGCCGTGACTCAGCAGAAACTCTGAGCGCCCTCCAAATCCCGGTTGTCTCCACAGAGTTCTATTCCAGTCCATCCTCCCTCTGCCGGAGCCCAAGGTGAGTGGCTGTAGCTGTTTATTGCTCTGCCCTGGCCCTCTGTGCTGTGGAGCCACTTGGGATCTTAACTCTGAGGGTGCTGCTCACAGCTAAGGCCCCTGCTGTCCATGGGCTACCAGACCGCCACCATCTCACACCTCAGCAGATCCCACCAGGCTAATTCACTGTCCCTGGTTGTATGGTCCTCTCCTGCTGCTTTTCTGTTGTTTTTTTTTCCAATGATTTTTGTTTATTTTAGTTTTAATTCCCATTTGGTCCTGGGAGATCGTCTGTGTAGCTTCCATTTACTCCACTGCCATTTTTCCAACCCTCTATTTTCTGCTATAGAAGAGTCTTAAAGACATATGGAGGTCATGCTTTTCTAAACCAGTTTTGGAGACAATTGGTAATTTGTGTCATCAAGCCATATTTACATTTTTCTTTAGAATATACTATATTTTTGCTTTCCTACAATGTAGAATTTTCTTCCAAATTGGTTACAATAACTGAGGTTTTATTTAATTAATTCTATGTTAAATAAGGAATTCTTTGAAGGAATAGTTACCCACTCCCCTTATTTCTAAAACCAATGACTAATTACATGCAACATTATTCGGATTTATTTTTATATACTTTTCTTTTTGTGTGTGGCATTCCTTGAAATTGTTTGGTATTCTTATTATATATATATATATTTCTGTAAATGATATTTGTACTGTTTTCTTCATAATGGATTCAAGGAGTAAGAAAGCAGAGGTGATGGTATACAAATATTTACCATGCTTCATGTTTCTAAAGCACCATTTAACTACATGACATTTCTGGCCTCTCTTTCCATTCAGTTAATTATGTAATTGGTGAATATGGTTAAGATTCTCCATATATTCTCTCTTATTCTTAGGAACAGAACATAAAATTTATCTCAAGCATCAATATGTCTTAACTAAAAGACTAAATTTACCAGTTTTTATTACAAAACTTGTGGCCAGGTGACTAAGTTTTCACTGATAAAATTGGAAAAGAATTTTGGTGGTGTTTTAGGAAGTCTCCTTATAAGGAAGGGTGAGCTGTTTTCTTTTCTTTTTCTCTCTTTTTCCCTCCTTTTTTGCTACTTCCGGCTGTATGCAAATGAAATGGTGGCCCTACTGTGAATCGTAGTTAGGATGCTCATGACTTCTTCAGGATGGCAGAACAGCAAGTTAAGCAGAGCTACAGCACTCATGGTACACTTACCTCCAAGCTGCTATGATGTAGGACTCAGTGTTATTTAGCCACTGTTATTTTGTATTTTTCTGTGACAAGCAGCCAAACATAAACTAAATGATTATATGACTTCAGGAAAAGTTGCATAGCATGCTTGGCTCAGGATTTCATTTCTCTCTCCAGCATCTGTCGATTTGTCTGCCTGCAGGGTGGCTGTACTCGGGACTGATTGCTCAAGGATAGTTTGCAGATGTCAGCTGGTTTGGGACCAGGAGTGATTCTAATTATGCATTATAGGACTAGAAAACTAATTTGGCTGCAGCTCTAAAAGCAGCCTCTGAAAACAGCTTCATTATTATTAAAGTTCATATTTTTATCTCCATCTTTCTGACTCATATATCAGCTCTGTTATTGTTATTGAGATAGTGGTCATTGAGAATTAATGAAAATAATCATATAAATATACAGCAGTGTACTGATAAATGTTCAACAACTGACTCTCCAGGAAAAATAACCTTATTTTTAGTGTTTATTTATTTTGGTAGTTGAAATATTCCTCTCATGGCCAATTTAGAGTGATAAATGTGACATCATTGAACAAAACTGGATGGACAGACAGGTGCAGTAGCATACCATCATGTAGTATTGCTGGCATACAGATACAAGTGATAAATAACCTCAAGAATTATGTAATAATATCATGTAGTAAAAATAATCAGGAAATTATTTATATTTATTATGAATTGCCTTCATATTTACTAAAGGTTATTTAAATATAAGTTTATATAATTTAATTTTTAATAATAGTTGCATTTAATTAGAAAAATTCAAAATCTCTAATAATTAAAAACTGGCTCTCAGGAGTCCATATGCACTAGTTCTCACACATATTATATATATATTACAATTATTGTTGTTTATGAAAATTCTATATCTAAATAATAGAATTGAATGCCATACTCATAATAAAATCTTGTACTATGGCTCAGTTGTTGAGCATTGACCCATGCACCAAGAGATCACTGGTTCAATTCCCGTTCAGGGCACATGCCCAGGTTGTGGGCCCAATCCCCAGTGGGGGGCATGCAGGAGGCAGCCAATGGATGATGTCCTCTCTCATCGATGTTACTATCTCTTTCTCCCTCTCCCTGTTTCTATCTTTCTCTCCCTTTCCTTTCCTCACTCTCTAAAAAATCAATAAAGGAAAAAAAAATTTTTAATAAAAAGATGGCAGCAATCTCCATATTTAACTACCAGGTACTTCTCATAAATTGTGGGAAAATCATAACAAAAAAAGATAGGCCTATTTTCTGTCCTTACATCAATGTGCCATTTAAAGCTGCCAGCCTTACTCTCAGTGTTGACAGTTGCTACATTGCTAGGGGCCTTCTTTTTAATAATGCAGTTTGGGTTCAGTCTAACAGCTGTGAAACTAAAAAAGGGTTGAGATTCTTATTGCAGAAGAATATAAGGGAGTCTTTGCTAATTGGAGTCTTTTAGCTGGTCTGTCTGTACTTAGAACATGTTGTTTGTGGCTGCCTTATAGAAGAAACTAAGCATAGAGACCATCTTACCCAGAAAAAAGGTAACTTTAGGTTTAAAAGCTAGGTTTGTAAGCTGATCTCTCCAGCAGCATTTGTTTAATAAGAAACAAGTGACCATCCATAGTACTGTTAGTCCTCCTCTCTCTACATAATTACAGAATTCAACAGCTGGTACAGAAATATCTCCTGTTTATTAGAGCCTACTGTTGAGTTAGGTATTAAATGTGAATCCCTTTCTTCTATTTGTATATATAGGTATAGCATCTTTTCCATGGACAATTTACATAGATTTCATATGAAAGCAAACAAGAACAGGATGATTAGTGATTGGCCTTTAGGTAAGTAAAAAGAATGGATAATATTTTAGCAAAAATTTAAGATTTTGATTACCTTAACATAGGTAAATATGCTAAATAAAATTAATTACTGAGTTCAAATTTTAACACTCACTGCATCTTAGGCCAGCCACCTAAACTTATTTCTTATTTTAATTAACATAGGAAGGTGAATTCTTTGAAAAATATACAAGGGATCACATCAAATCTTATGAAAATATATTTCTTATTTCAAAAAAATTTATCTTACAACTTTGATATAAAACAAAACAATTTTGATTATTTTGTTAAAGTTGCAATAATTATTTGTGCATGTTAACCATTTATTAAATGCTTCTGTGTGGGATACTAAATTTTAATTCTTAAATTATTAATTCCTTATTCTATAAGTATTTACTGTGAGCTCATTCTGTGTTATATGAAATTTAGATACTGGAGACTCAATAACAGACAAGACAGACAATGTCTCTGCTCTTAGGGAGCTTAACTTTTATTAGCTTTTATGAACATGGTAATATCAGATATAAGTGATATGAAGACAATAAACAAGGAGTATCTGGAGCATATTTTGGCAAGGCTGGTGAGAGAATGTCTCACTGAGCGCTGATTGGTTTGGCTCAGCAGTTAGAGTGTTGGCCTGTGGACCAAAAGGTTGCAGGTTTGATTCCCAGTCAAGGGTACATACCTGGATTGCAGGTTCAATCCCCAGCCCTGGTCAGGGTCTTGAGGGTAGCAATCAATCAATGTGTCTCTCTCACATCAATGTTTCTCTCTCTCTCTCTCTCTCTCTCTCTCTCTTTCTTCTACTTTATCTAAAAGTCAATAGAAAAATATCCTCAGGTAAGGATTAACCGAGAGAGAGAGAGAGAGAGAGAGAGAGAGAGAGAGAATATCTCATTGAGTAGGTGGAATTTGAATGTAACCTGAGAGGGCTGAAGGAACCAGCAGTGTGAAGACCTGGGGTAGAAACTTCCTGTGAGAGAGTACAGCAACAGCAAACAGTTTTAAGGGAATTGAAAGGAGACCAGTGTGGTTAGAGCAGAGTGATCACAGGAGGAATAGGAGAACAGAGATTTGGGTAGGGTTTATGGCATGGAATCTCAGGCTGTATTTAAGAAATTTTGGTCCGGTTGGTGTGGCTCAATGGTTGAGCCTTGACCCATGTACCCAGAGGTCTCTGGTTTGATTCCCGGTTGCAACACATGTCCAGGTTATGAGCCTGAACCCCAGTGGGGAGCATGTAGGAGGCAGCCAGTCGATGTTCTCTCTCATTGATATTTCTATCTCTCTCTCCCTCTCCCTTCCTCTCTCTCTAAAAATCAATAAAGAAAAAAAAAATTTTTTAAAGAAATTTTGAACATTCCTATATTTTTTAATTTAATAGATGAGTTTTGTTATAGACTGAATGCATGGGTTACCCCAAAACTCATAGGTTGAAGCCTTAATGACTGATGTGATGGTGTTTGAAACTGAAGCCTTTGGAATGTAATTCTGATGAAGCCATGAGAATGGGGCCTTAGTATGGGATTAGTGTCCTTACTATTATTATTATTATTATTTTAATCCTCACTCAAGGATATTTTTTCCATTGGTTTTTAGAGAGAGTAGAAAGGAGGGATGGAGGGGCAGAGAGAGAGAAACATTGATGTGAGAGAGACACACCGATTGATTGCCTCCCACATGTGCCCCAACCAGGCTGGGGATGGATCCTGCAACTCAAGTACATGCCCTGACTTGGAATCGAACCCATGACCCTTTGGTGTGTGGGCTGCTGCTCTAACCATTCACCCACACCAGCCAAGGCAGAGACCTCTTGATCTTGGGTTTCCCAGCCTACAGAACTGTGGGAAACAAATGTCTTTTGTTTATGCTACCCATTCTATGGTATTTTTTATAGCAACCTGAGCTACGACAAGTATACTATAGAGATACTGAGTGGATCTCCATGATCAGACAGCAAATGAGAAAGGGATCCATGGCTCTTTGACTCTAATCCTTTGCTCTTAGCCAATGGCCAACATTGAAAGCTTAAGCACTCTTAGAAAGATAAGAATATATTTGAAATTTTTAAATGTTTGACTAAAAACAATGGCAATAGAAAGTGTCTCTCAATATCAATACATTTCATAAATAATATATTATTATGGAAGTTTAAATTGTGTTTAGGATTAATGTTATGCATAGATATACCATCACATATGAGGATCAAGGGAAATGATTCCTGACCAAATTTGTTACCCAGCATTTTTAACTAAATGTCACCATTAAAGACTTATCATCAGTTAAGCAATTTGTAAAGAACATAGTTTCTCAATGAATCAGTCAAATGCATTTAATGGTACAAATGCACTGAACATTTTGTGACAAAAAGATAAGCAAGTCTATCTCTGTGTTTACTATAATCATAATGTAATTGGGAGACAAATATATATATATATGAAAAATTAATGGGACAAAATATATGAAATGTATCCATGAGTATAAAGGTGAGAGTGTTAGAGAAATTCAAGAGAGAGAACACACTGGAGGTTGGAAGGTGAGAGAAAATTTTACAAATGAGCTGGAACATTAGCTATTACTTGATGATTAGCTACAGTCAGAGAAGAAGGGAAGGATTGTGAGGACACAGTAATATGTAAAGATGGAGAATTGTAGAAGTGTTCAAAGCAAATTTATATCTCTCAAGAGATAGGCAGAGTTAAGTTTAGATGTGAAATAAGTAGAGGATGAAATGAGACAAGAGGTAGGCAAGATAAAAGGAAATAATTTTATGGTTAAATTTTCTGCAATGACACAGAGCATGGAGGAAGGAACTATGTAAAATATGATATGACCAAATTAAAGTAATATAAAAACTATTGAACTTTATAATTATGAAAATGATTTCAAAGTTTCTAGAATATCTTTGCTCAAATCTTCTAACATATGATTATTTTAAGTAATTATTAAGTTGCACAGAGAAGCAATTTAGTATTATTATGGATTTCTCCACACATTAACTAAAAGACCACATAATTATCCTGAAAGGGAAGCAATTGCTGTGGTGATTTCTATTAATTTGAGTTAGTTCTTATTGTACATATTGTTACAAATAGGCTTCTTGGGACATTTCAGCATTTATTTAAAAAATCTATGGAGAACCAGTGATAATGATACAATTATTGTGTGTCAATGGCTTGGTTATTATATATCACTTAAAGTCATTTTTTAATTTAAAAAGCTCTGAATATTCTGGCATTCATCTGCATAGTGTGAATGAACAGGAGAGCTAAGTATGATAAAATGTTTTGAATTAGGCTTTAAAGAGTGCATTTCTAACTAGATTTTTATGTATGTGCTTTTGAAAAACATGTCTGGAAAATTAAGTTGGCGCTCTACTTCCCGGATTAGTTAGAGGAGGCGATATCTTCGCATATATTCTTTTTTCTCTAGTTGTAGATTTGGTTAAAAAGAAAACAACATATAAAAGCCTGGTGTTTGCAACATTTTATTAAATGAAAGTATATATGTTATACATATATTTCCTGAAAAACAATATGAGTCCCAAGCATAAAAGGATTATGTTGTTATCAAGAACGGAATTTGCAGATCTAGCCAGACCACACCATATAGATGGTGTTTCTGTCAGTTCCAGGTCCCTTGTGAAAAAACTTGGAAGCAGAGACAAGCTGTTTGGAAAAATGATGCATCTGGAATTCTACGTTTGAAGATTGGGGTATAAACTTAACATATCTTCCTTCTTTTTTCCAAAATTATCTACAATATAAAAGGAAAACAAGAAGCAATTCAAACTATTTCTAGGGAATCTAGGAGATCACAGATTGCCTAAATTGACATATAATAAGTAGGACTGCTAATAGCTGAGAGAGCTTCAGGTGTTCATGTAATAGGAAACAGAGGAAGATGCCGCATTAGACTCTCCAAAGGAGTCAACAGAGTACCTTTCATGAAGGGGAGGGATTGGTATAACCTCAGGTGGGTAGCCTAAATCTCATGTTTACAAAGGTAGAGATGAAGTGCAGGGGTTGCTATCATAATTATCTCCAGACTTTATTTAGCTTTGAGGAATAGAGGAAGAGGATATAAATATGGAACCACACAAATAAGCCATATTTGCATGAAATACTCTATTTCCATGAAGGATGGGGAGAAGAAAATATTTTCTAACAGAATTTGCCTACCTTTATTTACTAAGCTAAAGGAAATACTAAATAAAATCGTCATAAACCTGGAACCTACTCTTGTATGTTTTCCATGAGAACACTTTTAAGATAACTGTCTCAAGTTAAAATTAAAAAAAAAAAAAAAGTAATCATCCCGGGCTGGTGTAGCTCAGTGGATTGAGTGTTGTCCCATGCACCAAGAGGTCACTGGTGTGATTCCAGGTCAGGGAAAATTCCCAGGTTGTGGGCCCAATCCCCAGTGGGGGACATGCAGGAAGCAGCCAATTGCTGTTCTCTCTCATTGATGTTTCTATCTCTCTCTCTCCCTTCCTCTCTCTCTAAAACCAATAAAGAAAAACATATTTTAGAAAATAAAAATAAGTAATTAAAAAAGATATGATATATCATGGAACATACTGAAGACTCCCAGAGGGAAGGAGGATGGGAAGAGGTTAACCAAAAAACTATATGCATATATGCATAACACATAGACACAGACAACAGTGCAGTGAAGGCCTGGAGGTGAGGCAGGAACAGGATGGAAGGGGGTCAATAGGGAAAAAAAGGAGAACATCTGTAATGATGTTCTTTCAAAAATAAAGATACATTTTAAAAAACAGAAATGAAAAAGATAAAAAGATTGTAGGTGACAGACACTTCAGGAAAATGCTTCCATGGAATAAATGAAAATTGTCAACATATTTTTCATAACAATTTAAAAATATTATGGACTATGTCTTCTAAGAAAATATGCAATCTTAAATAATCATATAATAAGGGGGAAAAACACTCTTGATACGATAAAATTATAGTGACTGAGAACTGACCAATTGTTGCTTAAGTTAGGAGTAGGAGAGGGTGAGATTAAAATAGCAAGAGGATGGTGTTTCCCTGGGGGAGAAGTTAATGAAAGTGTCCCTAATTTTACTGATAGTTACAGGAATCTATATATGTGTGTTTAAATTCATAAAACTACACCAAGAAAATGAATTTTAGATTATAATTTTTAAAAATAAATAAAAAGGAAAACAAAATGTCCAGACATCTGAATATATATATTATATATTCAACTTTTCAAAATTATCACTTGTTGTCTGTTTTCCATGTTAAATCCAAATCTTTCTATTTTATTTTAGCTATTTTAAACAGTATTATTTTTGACCCTGTGTTGGCAAATTGAATTACAGTTAAATTTAAAATATATTAATGTATTTTGGGATACTGAACTCTGACATATTCTAGTGATTTTTTTTTTCTAAAAGGCTTTTTAAAAACTAGGGAAACAATTTATTTCACCTGAAATAGTTAAGCCATCATTTTGACTCTGGAAATTATAGCCAGAATAATTACAAAAAATTCTGAAATATCTATTATTTAAATTAACATAGCTGTAAAAATGTATGGGATTAACCTTATTTGTTTTGAACTATGCTAGAGTCTTTTCAAACACTAATGCTTGTTCACTTAAAAATGATTACTTGAACAAAATTCAGCTAAAATTTTTATAATATTTACCATTCCAGCATTTTTGTCTCATTGTTATCAATAAAGAAATCACTCCATGTTTAACAACCCTTTTGATGGTGCATTAAAAAATGTCCTAAACCCTTATCTTAATGTTTTGTGGCATGAAGTATTCCTATTATTTGCCTCAAAGAATATTGCATTTGCTTATTTTCATGACAAGCTCTAAAATATCACTATTTGTGTCCAGTTGAATTTTTAAATATTTCATCTTTTTAAGTAAAACACTTGAAATTTAAGTATTTAGTACTAAAGTTTTTGATATTTTAAATTTAAATATTTAAAATCTATGATTTTCAACTAATTCACAATAATTTTGATTTTTTTCTCTGGGCCATTCCACTTATAAAATAAACATATTTTATTACAGTTTCATAACTGTTTTATTATATACAGGTTGCTGTGTCTACAGCAGGAGATTTATAAAAAGTTTTTCTATAGTCATAGCTGCCTGTATCTCAAGTTCTTTATCTTGTTCTGTACTTCTTTTCTTTTCAGATTATTGTAGAGATATATACTTGGACATAAATATGTGAATTATAAGTAGATATATGACTCTCTTAAATATTTTGAGCCTTCTCCCTTCAGGACCTTCAATTGAGAAAAGGAAGTTTGACTCTCAGAAATACAACTCTAGTTTCATCTTTGCCACTAGTATACAAGTAAATATATTCAATTGTCTACTCAACATTGCCACTTAGATTGCAAATAAACATTTAAAAAACAATAGACACATAAAACTTCCCAGGCATGCTCCTCCATGAGATTTCCCCTTCTTCTAAGAGCCACAAGATATAAGGAGCCTGTTTCCACGAATCTCCACTTGGAGAAGAGCTACCTGCTTGCTGGTCAGGATCACCCATTTGAACATTAAGCCAATGAGGAGATTCCAAAATGGCGGCGGAGTGAATGAAAGCTACACAGACTATCTCCCAAGATCAAATTGGAATTACAACTAAAATAAAGACAAATTGTCAGGAAAAAGCAACAGAAAAGCAGCTGGAGAGGACCATATAACCAGGGACAGGGAAAAAGGACAGGAAAAAAGGACACTGAATTGAGCCTGGTAGGTCTGTAGAGAGGGTGGGCTGGGAGCCCACGGACAGCAGCTGTTTCAGCTGTGAGCAGCTCCCTTGGGGTTAAAATCCCAAGCTGTCTCCACAGCACAGAGGGCTGGGACAAAGCACTAAATTAGCTACAACCACATACCTTGGGCTCCAGCAGAGGGAGGGTAGACTTGACTGGAACTCTGTGGGGACACCCAGGATTTGGAGGGGGCTCAGATTTTTTGATGAGTCACAGCCACACAGGACGGTGGCCATCTTGCTCCTTCCTGGAGCTCTGGGGAGAAGCAGCAGCCCTTCACTTGGAGATTTAACCCCATCAAGCTGGGCCATGGAAATGCAAATTGAGGCTCATTAACAATCAAAATCTGCCCCACCCTCTGGAAATCCTCCTATGCTAAACACCTGAGGGAGTTTTTTTTATCCAGCTGAGGGCTACAACCCAAGGCTCATCAAGTAACTAAGACTAATAGCATCCAAGCAAAAAGCTAGAGGATAACTGAAACTTTCCTGGGCTTGCAAATCTACCCATGAAAGTAAGACTTAACAGTGATGTTGAATGTGGGTCCTCCCACACTCATCCAGACCCAGTAGAGGGAGCCACAAATAGCAGAAGACCCACACCCACAGGGTAAATTTGAAAGGCTCCAGAAACCACTGAGATAGCCAAAATGGTGAAACAAAGAAACAAATCTCAAATGAAATAACAAGACAACTCTACTAAAAATGAGATAAATGAAATGCAGTTATCTGGGGTAGAGTTCAGAGACATGATCTTAAAGAAGCTCAGCAGCATGAGTAAGAAGCTCAACATCATGAGTAAAGATATAGAAACATTGAAAACCAACCAAGAATGACATAGCAGAAATAAAAAACACATTGGAAGGACTAACCAGCAGAGTAGAGGAAGCTGAGGACCAGATCAGTGAATTAGAAGACAGGGTAGAAAAAAATCAACCAATCAGAAAACCAAAAGGAAAAATCAATTAAAAACCGGAAGACACCTTAAGAGAACTGTAGGACAACTGGAAATGTAGCAACATTCGCATCATAGGATTTCCAGAAGAAGAAGAAAATGAGCAAGGGTTAGAAAACATATTTGAAGAAATAGTGACAGAAAACTTCCCTAACTTGGTGAAGGAAGAAGGCATTCAAATTCAAGAAGCACAGAGAGCCCCAAGTAAGAAGAACTCAAACAGGCCTACACAAAGACACGCAGTAATTAAAATGCCAAAAATTAAAGACAAAGAGAGAATCCTAAAGGCAGCAAGAGAAAAGTAACAGGTTCCCTACAAAGGAACCCACATTAGGCTATCAGCTGACTTCTCAACAGAAACACTACAGGCCAGAAGGGAATGGAATGAAGTAATCAAGGTCATGAAAAACAAGGATCTGAATCCAAGACTATTCTATCCTGCAAAGCTACCATTCAAAATAGAAGGTGAAATAAAGAGCTTCCCCAACAACAACAACAAAAAAGGCTGTAAGAAATGTTAAAAAGACTGCTGTAATTAGTAGAAATAGCAAAAAATATATAACCACAATAAACCAACATGGCAATAAATAAGTACATATTAATAATAACCTTAAATGTAAATGGACTGAATGCCCTGATCAAAAGACACAGAGTAGCTGATTGGATAAGAAAGCATGACTCATATATATGTTGTTTGCAAGAGACCCACCTCACGACAAAAGACTCACATAGGTTGAAAGTGCAGGGATGGAAAAAAATCTTCCAAGCAAACAGAAAGGAAAAAAAAGGTGGGGTAGCAATACTCATATCTGATAAAATATATTTCAAAATGAAGGCCATAAATAGAGACAACAAAGGCAACTACATAATATTGAAAGGATCTATCGAACAGGAAGATATAACCTTGGTACACATATATACACCCAACATAGGAGCATCAAAATATATTAAAATCTTATGGAGGACTTCAAAGGAGAAATTGACATCAATACAATCATAGCAAGGGACTTCAACACCACGCTGACATCACTGGATAGATCCTCTAGACAAAAAATTAACAAGGAAACAGAGACTCTAAATGAAGCACAATATCAAATGGATTTAATAGATATCAAACAGAGAATTATACCCCAAAACTACAGACTTTCTTCTCGAGTGCACATGGGACATTCACAAAGATAGACCACATGTTAGGTCACAAACTAAGTCTCTACAAGTCAAGAAGATTGAAATCATATCAAGCATCTTCTCAGATCACAATGTCATGAAACTAGAAATCAATTGGAATAAGAACATCAAAGACATTTGAACACATGGAGGCTAAATAGCATGTTATTAAACAATGATTCGGTTATCAAGGAGATCAAGGAAGATATTAAAAACTTATTGGAAACCAATGAAAATGAACACACAACACTAAATCTATGGGATGCAGAAAAAGCAGTTCTGAGAGGGAAGTTCATAGCATTACAGGCCTACCTCAAGAAACAAGAAAAATTTCTAATTGACTACCTAACCACACAAAAAGAAAACCCCAGAGCAAGTAGAAGGAAGAAAATAGTAAAGATCAGAACAGCAATAAAGGACGTAGAGACCAAAAAAAAAAAAAAAAAAAAAATTGTAAGGATCAATGAAACAAAGAGCTGGTTCTTTGAAAAGATAAACAAGATTGATGGACCCTTAGCTAGACTCCAAGAAACAAAAAAAGACAACCCAAATACACAAAATCAGAAATGAAAGAGGAGAAGTAACAACTGACACCAAAGAAATACAAAGGATTGATAACAAACACTATGAACACTTATACTGCTACAAATTGGACAATCTAAGTGAAATGGACAAATTTCTAGAAACACATTGTCTCCCAAAACTGAACCGGGAAGAGATAGAAAACTTGAAGAGACCAATAACAACTAAGGAAATTGAAGATGTAATCAACACTCTCCCAGCAAACAAAAGCCCAAGCCCAGACGGCGTCCCGGGGAAGTTTTACTGAACATTCAAAGAAGAACTAACACCCATTCTCCTCAAACTATTCCAAAAAATTCAAGAAGAAGGAAGACTCCCAAACTCGTTTTATGAGGCCAGCATAATTCTAATTCCAAAACCAGAAAAAGACACTACAAAGAAAGAAAACTACAGGCCAATATCCCTCATGAACATAGATGCCAAAATCCTGAACAAAATACTAGCAAATCGAATCCAGCAATACATTAAAAAAATTATTCACCATGACCAAGTAGGATTCATCCCAGGGATGCAAGACAGGTACAATATTCGCAAATCAATAAATGTGATACACCACATAAACAAAGTGAAAGATAAACACCACATGATCATATCAATACATGCTGAAAAAGCATTCGACAAAATCCAGCACCCATTTCTGATAAAAATGCTCAGCAATGTGAGAATAGAGGGATCATTTCTTGACAAAATAAAGGCCACATATGAAAAGCATACAGCCAACATCATATTCAATAGGCAAAAACTAAAAACATTTCCCTTAAGAATAGGAACAAGACAGGGATGCCACTTTTGCCACTCTTATTTCCCATAGTACTGGAAGTCTTAGATACAGCAATCAGACATGAAAAAAAAATAAAAGGGATCCATATCGGAAAGGAGGAAGTGAAACTCATTATTTGCAGATGACATGATACTGTACATAGAGAACCCTAAAGACTCCATCAAAAATCTGCTAGAATTAATAAACGAATTCGGCAAGGTAGCAGGATACAAAATTAACATCAAGAAATCAACGGCGAGAGAGAGAGAGAGAGAGAGAGAGAGAGAAACATCGACGTGAAAGGAAAACATCGAGTGGCTGCCACCCGCACAACCAACCAGGGCCGGGGACAAACTGCAACCGAGGTACATGCCCTTAGCGGGAACCGAACCCAGGTCTCTCTGGACCGCAGGCCGATGCTCTAACCGCTGAGCCAAAACGGCCAGGGCTCAACGGCATTCTTATACACCAATGATGAACTCACAGAAAGAGAAACTAAAAAAGTAATCCCATTTACCATTGCAACAAAAAAATTAAGATACCTAGGAATAAACTTAACCAAAGAAGAAAAGGACCTATTGCAGAAAACTGCAATAAGAAATAGAGGAAGCTATAAAAAAGTGGAAGCACATACCTTATTCATGACATGGAATAATTAACATCATTAAAATGTCCATACTACCCAAAGCAATCTAAAGATTCAATGCAATCCCCATCAAAATACCAATGACATATTTCACAAAACTAGAACAAATATTTCAAGAGTTCATATGGAACCAAAAAGACACCAAATAGCCACAACAATCTTGAAAAAGGAGGACAAAGTAGGAGGGATCACATCACCAGATATCAGGTTATAGTACAAAGCTAATGTAATCAAAACAGCCTGGTATTGGCACAAGAACAGGCATATAGATCAATGGAATACAACAGAGAACCCAGAAATTGACCCAAAACATTATGCTCAATTAATATCTGACAAAGGTTGCAAGAGCATACAATGAAGTAAAGACAGCCTCTTTAATAAATGGTGTTGGGAAAATTGGAGCACTACATGCAAAAAAATGAAACTAGACCATCAACTTATACCATACACAAGAATAAACTCAAAATGGATAAAAGACCTAAATGTGACTTGTGATTCCATAAAAATCCTAGAAGAAAATGTAGGCAACAAAATTTCAGACATCATACGCAGCAAAATTTTCACTGATATTATACATCACCTAAGGCAACAGAAACAAAGGAAAAAATGAACACATGGGACTACATCAAACTCAAAAGCTTCTGCACAGCAAAAGAAACAACCATCAAAATGGAAAGGCAGCCTACTATATGGGAGAGCATAATTGCCAATGATACATCAGATAAGGGATTAATTTCCAAAATATATAGAGTACTCATACAACTCAACAAAAGGAAGGCAAACAACCCAATTAAAAAACGGGCAGCGGAGCTAAATAGACACCTCTCCAAACAGGACATACAAATGGCCAAGGGACATATGAAGAAATGCTCAATGTCATTAATCATCAGAGAGATGCAAATTAAACAACAATGAGGTATCACTTCATACCTGTCATAATGGCTGCCATCAAAAAATTATCAAACAACAAGTGCTGGCAAGGGTGTGCAGAAACGGGGACTCTAGTACACTGCTGGTGGGAATGCAGAATGGTGCAGCCGCTATGGTAAACACTATGGTGTTTCCTCAAAAAATTAAAAATTGAATTGCCATTTGACCCAGTGATCACACTTCTAGGAATATATCCTAAGAAGCATGAAACACCAATCAGAAAGAATATATGTACCTCTATGTTCATAGCAGCACTATTTAAAATTGCTAAGATCTGGAAACAGCCCAAGTGTCCATCAATAGATGAGTGGATAAAAAAGCTGTGGTATATATATATAGTGCAATACTATGCAGCTGTAAGAAAGATCTCTTATCCTTTGAGACGACATAGAGGGACCTCAAGAGTATTATGCTAAGCGAAATAAGCCAATCAGAGAAAGACAAATACCACATGATCTCACTTATTTGTGGAATATAATGAACAAGGTGGGCTGATGAACAAAATAGATCCAGAGACATAGAAAGGAGTATGGTTCAGACTGACAAACCTCAGAGTAGGGCACCGGGGGGGATGGATGAGATGAACCAAAGAACTTATATGCATGTATGCATAACCAATGGACATAGACAACAATGCTGGGGGGGGTGGTGGCAAGATGTGGAGGAGGGCTTCTGGGGGGGGAAAGGAGAAACATCTGTAACAAAAGTAAATTAATAAAAATTGGAGAAAAAAACAAACAAAATAATAATAAACTTTATTTTTAGAGCAATTTTAGGTTCACAGCAAAATTGAGTGGCAAATAGAGAGAGTTTCTATGTACACCTGCCCCCCCCAAACACACACACACACACACACACACACACACACACACACACACACACATACACACAGCCTCCTCCATTAGCAACATCTGGCACCAGAGTGAGATTTTTATAATTGATGAATTTGCATTCATACATTATCATCATCCAACGTCCATACATTTTGTGAGTTTTGACAAATACATAGTGACATGTATCCACTGTTATAGTAGCATCACAAAACATGGTTTCACGGCCCTAAAATTTCTATGTTGTACCCAATTTTTAAGTCGGGGTTGATTTTGAAAATTTACATTCCTCAAAATATATCCTATCACTTTTCTCCGGTGGGTGCCTGTCTCTACCTGCTTAACTAACTTAACTGCATCTCTCTGCCCATTCTGTCTTTCTCTGTCATTCTTAAATCTCCACGTTTCACTTTCCAAGGCTCCATACCTCAGGGGTCTCCCAAATGAACATTTCAAACTGTTTTCAACCAAGGTCTTTACTTTCCTCTACCCCTCACATTGGTTGTCTTCTGTGTCAGTAAACTGCATC
Source organism: Tadarida brasiliensis (assembly GCA_030848825.1). Taxonomy (NCBI): domain Eukaryota; kingdom Metazoa; phylum Chordata; class Mammalia; order Chiroptera; family Molossidae; genus Tadarida; species Tadarida brasiliensis. The sequence continues at coordinate 29,578,101 of CM061267.1, read as the reverse complement.
ACCATCCACCAAGTTGCTCAAGTCCCAAACTGATGTCATTTTTTATCTTTCTTCTCTTTCATTAGTCACATCCAATCTGCAGCAAGCACTACCTGTGTAGCTTTAAAGTAATTCCAGATCTGACCACGCCTCACAATGCCCACTCCTATCACTCCTACAAACAGCCACTGGTATCTCCAGGCCTCTTCCTATAGCTCCTTTTTAGTCTCCTGGTCTCTTAAAAGTCAATGAAATATAAAATATTCTATATGATGCCCCTGCTATTGGTGCCATTTTATTGACTATTGAACTCAAGTCACTTGGGCCTTCCTCTCAGTTCTCAAATCACTAAAGTCATTTCTGCAGCAGGGCTTTCTAACTTATTTCCTCCCTTAAAATGGTATTTCCTTTTTGTGGAAGAATTTCCTCATACACTTGCACATCACATTCCATTTCATTCAGAACTTGGCTCAAATGGCACCTTCTCAGAGAAGCCTTTCCAGACACAGTTTCTAAGAAGTGTACCCGTCATTCTGAATCTCCATACCTGCTTTATTTTCTCCAAAGTAATTAACAATGACAGATCATGTATATAGGTTCACTTTTTACTTCTTAATTCACTGTTTCCCCCATTTCAAGGAAACTCCTTTGGGACAGGAGCTTGTTTTTTTGTTTGTTTGTTTTCTCTTTAGCCTTAGCACCAGAACAAGGAGCTTCCCCAAATAAATTTGCTGAATAAATATATGTTAAAGAGGAGATAAGTCAAACTGAGCACTAACAGCAAGTTTAGTAGACTAGAAATTAGACTCTCATTTCCCTGCATGGTAGGACATTGTTTATTTCTCTGTTACCACATCTTTTTTCTTTATTCCAGTAGGCAGAATTCATATAAAGCTAAGTTCAAGTGACTAATCATGGCTGAAGGGATAGTTGTAACATTATTTGTAAAACAAGTGATAATTCAGACTTTTCACTAATTTAGTTTAGCATTTCTCCCAATTAGTCTTAAAATGTTTATGTTTTTCATCTCTGTTTATTTCAGTGGCATATAAAGAAAGATTTGTGAGATAATGCACTATGCTATAAACCTTAAGTAAAAGATGTCTAAAAATAAGAATTATTTTTGTTTATCAAATATTGAAGTGATCATTGCATATATATAATATTTTATATTTGAATATGGCAAAAAGCTAAGCATTAAGGAATAAAATATGATTATATTAAAATGCAATATCCTAAAGTAAAATGTAGTAATTTGTATCCATGTGACTGCTTTGGAGAGTATAAATAAACCATCGGTGACTAAAAATTAAACTCTCAAAAATCAAAACCAGACTTTATTTTCCCAGCATAGCATGGCACTTGGAACTTAAAGAAGCTGGTATAAATGGTTGCTGAAGGAAAGATCTTCAAATTCTATAGAGACGTTGAGATTTGTTTGTCTTACATATAGCGTTATGATGTTAATAAACATAACCCTGATTGCTCTTGAATACTCTTTTATCCAACAACTATCTAGAAATTTCTTGCTTGCATTTTTTTTTTTCTGTAGCTGCTTATGAGTTCAGAGACCTAAGTAATTGGGTTCAAACTAGAAAGAAATGTTTTGGCAGAAAAAATGACTAAAAGTATAAATATAAAATTTCATGTCACATTTGTGAGCTTTTTCTGTTTTTTACTACTCCTGCCAAAAGGATAATATTCATCTTTGTAATTCTTTTTTGTAATTTTTTTTATTCCTTTAGAGACACCCACAGTACTCAGGACTGACTTGACATAGAGGACTGTAGGAAGAACCGACAGAGCATGGCTTACAGAGGCCACAGTGTCCCTGGCACTTCAAAATGTTTCTCCCATCAGCCTTTCAAGTTCCAGGTTCTTCTTGATTAAAGAAAATCTATTTCCTTACATTATGTTTTTCACCCCAATCCCAAATCCCATTCCTCTTCTCTCCACAGCCATCTACATGAAAGTATTTAACATTAAGATATGTCCATGAATCTGTCTGTATTTTCGAAAATTGTTTTGAGTATTGTTTTCTACATTTCTTAGTATCCTATAATATGCATCATCATGATTTGCATATTGTTTTTGCTATTAATGCACAGCTCTCTTCTTATAAATTCTTGTTATCACAAGCAATGCTGTAAAACATCCTTATATACATGAGTGATTTGGGGATGTTTAAACCCAGCAGTAAGTTTGGCTAGGTCATGGATACAGGCAGATTCTTCCCTGAGTGCAGTCATGGGGATTTCCAAAGTATTTATACAATTTACATTCTAGTTTTCATTTTCTTATATCTAAATCAACATTTCATATCTGGTTTTCTGGTTTTTCTAATTTCTGATGACATTTATTTCATTCTTTTTATTTGAATTAGAGTTTCTCTGATCTATTATGATTTTAAGCATCTTTGCATAAGTATTTGATAAATATTTATGTATCAATTATCATGTTCCAAGTACCCTTCAATGCCGTTAATATAGTTTACAGTTGTCCCTCGATATCCATAGGGAATCGGATCCCCCACAGATACCAAAATCTGTGGATGCTCAAGTCCCTTATGAAAACTGGCATAGTATTTGTATATAATTTATACACACCCTCCCTTATAATTTAAATTGTCTCTAGATTACTTATAATACCTAAGATAGTATAACTGCTATGAAAATAGTTGTTATACTATATTGTTTATAGCATAATGCAAGAAAAAAGTATGTACGTGTTCCATACAGATACAACAATTATAGGCCTAACTACGTGGTACAGATCAGCAGCAACATAACATGTTGTTTCCTAAATATTTTTGATCTGTAGGTGGTTGAATCCACAGATACAGAACCTGTAGATATGGAAGGCCAATATAATTCACTTAGCTGAGTGAGCTAGATACTATTTTATCTCAATTACATATAGTTGGAAACTGAATCGGACAGAGGTTAAGTAATCACACAGCTAATGAATGCTAGAGGTAATATTCAAACCAAGCTGTTTTGTTCCAGGGTCTGTGCTCTTAACCTTTTTTTGTTTTGTTTTGTTTTTTTGTTTTTCCATGTACTAACCATTTGGATTTCTATGTCTTTCCCCTTTCTATCTTTTGCCCATTTTCTCTACTGTTACTGAGATATGCCAATAAACAAAACATAACAACTGTTTCACTGAGGTAGATGGTGAGTGGTGCTGTGAAAAAAAATATGGAAAAAGGTATGAACAAATCTAGGGCATATGGAAATTTACAATTCTCTATAGTGTTTGTCATAGAAGGAACTTCTGATATTGTCATATTTAAGAAGAAACTTGAAGAAATTGAGGGATAAGTCAGTAGAATTACTGGAGGAAGACTGTTTCCCACAGAAGGAACAGGTGGCCAAAGTCACCGGTGGGAACAGACTCGGGTTTTTTGAGTAAGGAGGCTAAAACAGGGTGACAAATAATGTTGCAGTAGAGGTAGGAGATAAAGATAGATCTGGGGGGTGATGAGGCAGACTGTGTATGATCTTGTGGACCTTGGAAGGTATACTAGTCAAGGTTCTCCAGTGAAACAAAACCAGTAGAATTATATGTATTTATATTCATATATATTCACATATAGTCAATATATTCATATATATTAATATATCTTATTGGTTCTGTTTCCCTGGAGAATCTAGCATACACGCATAACACTGGGCAAGAAGGACCTAATTTTTCTTCCTGTGCTGTTCCATTAAGGCTCTCAGAGGATTGGGGGAGGCAAACAGCTTGATTGAGTCCACTAATTCAAGTGCTGTTTTCTTCCAGAAACACTCACAACCTAGAAGTAGTGTTTAGCTAATATCTGGGCACCCTGTGATCCACTGAAGTTGACACATAACATCAACCATCATAAAGGACTTCAGCTTTTACTCTGAGTGAGATGTGAAGTGAATAGACGGTTTTAAGTAGAGAAGTGACAGGATCTTCGCTTCCAATAAAAGGAACACTACGTGACAGAGAATTAACAATCTGGAGGTGAGAGTGGGGGCAAGACCAGCTAAGAGATTGCAATCAGCAGGCAATAAATGATGTTTACACTCCACTTGGTCATGATGTGTCAGTTTTGATAAATTGTTGTATAGAATTAGTGAAAGTTCTATTTATAATCTTATTAATATTTACTATCAATTAGGCTTATAGATATTTGTCTTTCTTTTAGTAAAGTTATACTCTCCTTAAACTCTGAAGTGGACAGATTTCTCTCATCATTCTTTTTTACTTATTTTTATTATTTGTACCATCTCTTATAAATGGGATTAATATAAAAAGTCTGCTAGAAATTACCTAAAATATCATCAGGGTATGGAATTTACTTCTGACGGTATAATATGACTACCATTTCCACTTATTGAATATCTATATTTTTAAAAATACTTTTTAGCACATTCTTAGGAACTTTTGACATTTTGTATTTTTCATGAAATTTAGTAATTTTTAAACAACTATCTTTAGCTATTCATTTTTTTATTCTGTTCTTTATTTGTGTCTTCTCCCCCTCTTTTTTTTTTTCCTTTATGAAACTTGCCTGAGATTTGTTTAAATTATCCATTCTTTCAAAGTATCATATTTTATTTTCTTGATAGGTTTTATTTTTCTTTAATTTATCTACTGCTTTGTAATTTATTATTTTATTTTTTTCTATTTCTTTGATGCTCCTTTATTCCATTATTCTAGTTGTTGAGTTGACTGTGTAACTCATTTCCTTTTTGATAAATAATGTATTCAAACTCTTTTCTGTTTTTCTAAATAAATAATGCATTCAGAGCTCCTTTTCTTCTCTAAGCACTGCATAACTATTCTCATAAATTTTGCAATGTAATTTGTGTGTATAAGTATTTCATAGATTTTTTTTAGATTCATAATTATCTTTGGATGAGTAATAGTTTATTAATTTTTTAGAACTATCTCATTTTTAAGCTATTACTTGGTTATAAATTTCTAATGCTAATGAGGTAGGTTTTTTTTTTAAACTTCTGAAGTTCCTATCATTAAGGTGTTAACTCTTATATTTCTATATCTAAAGTTTTATTTTATATTCTCTACTCTTTTATTTCTTCCTTTCCTTCTTCTCTTATTTGTTCTCAGACTAGATCTACTGTGCTATTTAACTCTTCTACTAAATAATTCATTTTAGTTTTTATATATTTTTTGTATCCAGTGACTCTACTTAGTCACTTTTATGACTAGTTGTTTTTGCTTCATATATTCCATGTCTTTTCTTATCCCATTAAATTTACTTTTATGCTTATTTAAATTCTAATTCTGTTCAGTTCATCAATCCTGCTAATTTTTGCCATAGGTTATACCAAAGCAAAATTGCAGTGGAGAGGCGAAAAAATGGCGGTGGAGTGAATGGAAACTACACAGACAATCTCCCAGGATCAAACGGGAATTACAACTAAAATAAAGACAAATCGTCGGGAAAAAGCAACAGAAAAGCAGTGGGAGAGGACCATACAACCAGGGACACTGAATGAGCCTGGTAGGATCTGCGGAGGCGCGTGAGGGTGGCGGGCTGGGAGCCCACGAACAGCAGCGGCCTTGGCTGTGAGCGGTGGCCTTAGCTGGGAGCACCGGCGGCCTTGGCTGTGAGCGGAGGCCTTAGCTGGGAGCAGCGGCAGCGGCGCCCGCCCTCGGGGTTAAGAGCCCCAGCTGCTCCACAGCGCAGAGGGCCGGCACAGAGCGCTAAATAGCCACAGCCACTCACCTGGGGCTCCAGCAGAGGGAGGGAGGGCTGGACTGGAACTCTGAGGGGACACCTGGGATTTGGAGGGCGCTCAGAGTTTGTGCTGAGCTGTGGCCACAAAGGACGGTGGTGGCCAGCCCCTCCTTCCAGGTTACTCAGAACTGCAGCCAAGTTTGTTCCTTCCCGGAGCTGTGGAAGCCCCTCCCTTGGAGATTCCCAGGTGAGGAAAAGAGGTAAAGAAATGCAAACTGAGGCTCATTAACAACCAGCATTGGCCCCACCCTCGGGAAATCCTCTTACACTGTAAACATCTGAGGGAGTTTCTCATTCAACTGAGATCCTAAGGCTTTTCAAGTAACTGAGGCTAATAGCCTCCAGGCAAAAAGCTAGAACATAACTGACCCTTTCCTGAGCTTGCAAATCTACCCAGGAAAGTGAGACTTGACAGTGGTGTTGAAGGAGATCCCTCCACACTCATCCAAACCCAGCAGAGGGAGCCACAAATAGCAGAACACCAACACCCACAGGGAAAATTTGGCAGGCTCCAAAACCCATTGAGATAGCAAAAATGGTGAAACAAAGAAAGAGATCCCAAATGAAAGAACAAGAGAACTCCACCGAAGATCAGATAAATGAAATGCAGCTAAGCAAATTATCAGAGGTAGAGTTCAGAGCCATGATCTTGAGGAAACTAAACAGCATGAGTAAGGACATCAACACCATGAGTAAGATATAGAAACACTGAAAACCAACCAAGTGGAAATGAAGAATGACATAGCAGAAATAAAGAACACATTGGAAGGATTGACCAGCAGAGTAGAGGAAGCAGAGGACCAGATCAGTGAATTAGAAGACAGAGTAGAAAAAAATCAATCAATCAGAAAACCAAAAGGAAAAAACAATGAAAAAACAGGAAGATAGCTTAAGAGAACAATACTAGTTTTTGTTTTGCTGTTTCCAAAGTTTTGTTGTTGTTATTTAAAAGTAAGGCATGCTTATGATGACTGTGTAACAGACCAATATGGGTTTTTGAAGCTGCTCCTGGGTTCCACTCTGAAGAATGATCTGGGACATCTAGGTTTTTTTCGTTTTGTTTTGTTTGTTTGTTTGTTTTTGTTTTTGTTTTTTTGAGAGGGGGTGTAAGAGGGGAGCATGTTTTTATTTAGTCATTTTTAAAAAAATTCATTAACACTTGAACTGTCCTTTAGGGGAGAAGGATGAAGTGATTCCATTTCATTTAATAACATACTCCATTTTGAAAATTGCCTTTCCTCTTCACCCTTGAGTGGGTGAAACCTGTCTTACCATTCCTCTTTTCTAGGATGCACTATATATGTGACTGTGACTTTCAAGGAAATTTGTTAACCATTTGCTGACATTTTTTAGTTAATTTTTAACTTACATCGCTGATAAATGAGGAAAAATATTATACCTTTTAAAATATACCAAATGGATTGAGTATGTAATTAAAAACAACATTTATTCCTAGTCAGTCAGTCATTGTCTTATATGCTTAGCATAGATATGCAGCTTAATAGTGTACTATATGGTGTTCTTAGAACACAGCTGAAGACCTCGTATATATGAGGGGTGGTACTAGAAAACAGATGTCTGTGGAATGATTCACATCCTCTTTCAATTTATGAGGATGGAGACATGCTTCACTATGAAGCTAGTGGTGAGGTGGGGATGGAGAGAACATTTAACAGCATGAGCACCAGTCAAGGGAATCCTCTTATTCCTATTTTGCATGAGGAACCATAGAGCAGCCAATAGAGGCTCTCTAGTATAATAAAAATCCTGGAATCTTACGAAGACTCTTCATAAGTATAAGTAGGGATTTTATCAGCTTATTTTGGTTGCAGTTTCTAATTTTTTAAAATGATCAGGTAATCTTCACATTCCACAAATGTGAATTCTTATAGATTCATTAGTGTCGAACCAATGCTTTCTCATGACTTAATTCTTTGTATATGCATTCTTTTCAGATGTATTAAACAAACAAACAAAAAACCTTCAAAAAATAAAAAGATTTACATCTCAAAGGGGAAGAGAAAGGACTTATAATTAAGAGTTGTCTAAAGTAATTGCTCTAAGAAAAGGGAGGTCAATACCTAAAGTCAGGAAGAAGCCTGTCTAAAGTTAATACAGATTTAGGAACAGGTTAAGATGTGTTGGTCAGTTTTTCAGTTAGTTATCTTTCATGGTAGTCAAGATCCTCAAATATTGTGGTATTTATACCTGGGAATGCACAATTACTTGGAAATAGCAGCTGTTTTTTATGATACTGTGAATTCTGGGGAGACTTGAAGTCCCAGGACCTAGCTTGTGAGTACTGTGCCAACCATGGGTGGAGATCTAGGGTGGAAAAGAAGGAAAACTACTGTGGGTGAGCAGATGGACTACTTTTTTCCAGTGGATCTTCAGAGATCTTCTCTCAGGGATTATACATAGTTATTTATTAAAGAATCTCTGCATGTGGTTCTACATATAAAATATCTATAAATATTACATAGTTGTATTAGGCAAAGAGAATAAGTGGTAAAATTCTATCTCATAATATCTTTAAGTAAGAGATCACACAAGATATCTACCTTAAAAAAATACAAGAAATTTTATCAAGAAGTGTACATTATGAGGGAAGCAAAAATATTTTTTCTCTATGATATAGATTCTTGATGCAAAAGCCATTAGGCATAAGACTAGTAGGGGAAATAAGACTTCACAAAGTAATGCCAATCTTCTGTAATTATAGCACAAGGATAAACATAAAATACTGTAGAAAGCATATATTTGACTTTAATATGGTGGTTTTTTTGGAAGAAGATATAAAATCCACTGAAAGTAAAGAACAAAAAGTAAATTACATTTAATAACCAACTATGAATTGTAGTTCATTACTTATTATCCAAATACTGGAGTTTTATGAAAGGTAAGTGAAGCCAAAATAATATTGTAAAAGGTTTGTAGTTTAGATAATTTTTATTGCTCTTTTAACATTAGATTGGATGGTGATATATATCAAGGGATTTCAATTGAAGAAAGTGCCTGCTAGTTGGTGCCTTTATCCCATAGACATATACTAGTGTTTCCTTCATTTGCCTAATCTCTAATTGCAAAATGTTTTGTGAAGCAAGGCCTGATCTTTCCTCATCTCACTTTTATTTATTTATTTAAGGTTTATTTTATTATAACATCAGTAATTGTGAATGATGATGCTAAGAATGACCTTCCCATAAGTAAAATGATATTTGTAATTTCACGCATTGATAGTTTTAATAAGGAGGTAACAATTTTTGTTTGGTTTTGAATCTTCTCTTGACCCCCATATTATTTGAGGATTCATTTAGCTTGCCCTCTCATCTCAACTAGCAAAGGAAATGTAAGAGCAGAATGAAACTAAACGAAATCAGAATCAAAATCAAAACCAAACATGCAGTTCTATGCAATGCAAATTCTCCTGCAGAGGTGATTTATCTCAACTTGTGTTGACTGTCCCTCCCCCCCCAAAATAGAATTGTCAATGCTATTTGTGTGAAGGCACCACGTTATACAAACAGATGGTCAGGGAAAGTGGGTAGCTTAAATATCATGTTTATTTGTCAGATTTGTTTATTGAGGGTGACATTTACAGCCAGAATGGTGAATGTTGCTCTCTCAAAGTTTCTCTGTCTTTGGGAATATTTTTAGAACTGAACATAATTTGAAAAAAATATATATTATCTCTAATTTATGGCCAGGGAAGCCTCAGAAAATACAGGCTAAGAAAATCACTCTTTCTAATGGTATAGAATTATGACAAATTATTGGTTGATCTTCTCATATAGGGAACCACCACCAAATCTATTTGTAAGAATACCTTTGAAAAAGCAAAGGTATGGTTTCAATTAATTAAGACGGCTAAATGGAAACATACGTTATAATTCCCCTGTTATACAAGCACAGCATGACATTTGCTTAATAGTAGATCATTAATTCTCTGGAATTCTTTCTTGGTTACCTATGAAAAAGAAACTGTATGATAAGGGTTGGTTTTATTCTTTTTCATGGGACTATCTAGTTTTCTCACTTATTGAGGAGACTACCATTTCTTCATTGTATATTCTTGTCTCGCCTATTGAAAATTAATTGACAACATATGCATGTGTTTATTTCTGGGTTTTCTGTTCTGTTCCATTGATTCATGTATCTGTTTTTATGCCAATACCATATTCATTTGATTACTTGTGGTTTTGTAATATAATTTAAGATCAGGAAGTATGATGCCTCCAGTTCTTTTTTTCTCAAGACTACTTTGTCTATTCAGGATCCTTTGTGCTTTCATAAAATTTTGAAGGTTATTATTTTCAATTTCTTTAAAGAATGCCATTGGAATATTTATGATTATATCAAATCTGTAGAATACACTGGGTAGTATGAATATTATTTTATATTTTTACAATATTAATTCTTCTAGTCCATCCATGAACGTGGAATAACTTTCCATTTATTTGTATCCTCTTTAATTTTTTTCATCAATGTCTTAGAGTTTTCAGTACAGATTTTACCTCTTTGGCTAAATTTATTCCTAAATATTTTATTATTTTTATGTTATTATAAATGGGATGATTTTCTTAATTTCCCTTCTGATAGCCCATTAGTATATAGAAATACAACTGATCTTTGTACATTGATTTTTTTCATTCTTCAAAATTACTGAATTCATTTATCAGTTCTAACAGTATTTTGGTGGAGTCTCTTGTGTTTTCTTCAAATAATATTATATTTTTGCAAACAAAGACAATTTTACTGCTTCCTTTTAGTTCCATTTCTTGTTTAATTTCTCCCCATGACTTCCTGTACTGTATTGAATAAAAGTGGTGAGAGTGGGCATTCATGTCTTTTTCCTGATGTTAGAGAAAAGCTTTTAAGCATTTCACTGTTGAATATGATGTTAGTTGTGGGTTTGTCATATATGGCCCTTATTATATTGAGGTAAGGTTCCTCTATACCCAATTTGTTGAAAGTTTTTATCATGAAAGACAGTTGAATTTTGTCAAATGCTTTTTCTGTATCTGTTAAGATGTTGATATAAATTTTATCTTTCATCTTGTTAATGTGGTTTATCACTTTTTCTTTCTTTTTTTTTATTTGCAGATGTTGATCCATCCTTGCATCCCTGGAATAAATCCCACTTGATTGTGGTGTATGATCCTTTCAGTATATTGTTGATTTTGGTTGCTAATATTTTGTTGAGGCCTTTTACATCTATGTTTATCAGGAGTATAGGACTGCAATTTTCTTTTCTTGGAGTGTCCTTCTCTGGTTTTGGTATCAGGGTATTGCTACCCTGCAAGATGAATTTAGAAGTTTTCTTTCCTCTTCTAAAAGTTTGGAAAAGATTGGTATTAGTCCTTCTTTAAATGCTAGTTAGAGCCCGGCTGGTGTGGTTCACTGGTTGAGTGTCAACCCATGCACCAAGGGGTCACTGGTTCGATTCCTGGTCAGGGCACATGCCCAGCTTGTAGACCACATCCCCTAATGGGGGACATGCAGGAGGCGGCCAATCGATGTTCTCTCTCATGTTTCTCTCTCTCTCTCTCTCTCTCTCTCTCTCTCTCTCTCTCTCTCTCTCTCCCTCTCCCTTCTTCTCTAAAATCAATAAAGAAAAAATATTTTAATAAAATAAATGTTAGTTTGAAATCACCAGTGAAACCATCTGGTGGTCTTGGACTTTTGTTGTTGTTGGGAGGCTTTTGATTAATGATTCATTTCCATACTAGTAGTAAATATGCTCAGATTTTCTATTTCTTCATGACTCGGTCTTGGTAGTTTGTATGTTTCTAATAATTTATCCATTTCTTCTTCGTTGTCCAGTTTGTCAACATATAATTGTTCACTGTAGTCCTTTATGATCCTATACATTTCCCTGGCATCAGTTGTAATATCTCCTTTTTCATTTATAATTTTATTTGTTTGAGCCTTCTCTCTCTTTTTCTTCATAAGTCTAGCTAAAAGGTTTTTGTATTTTGTTTATCATTTCAAAAACACAACTGCCCTTAGATTTATTGATCTTTTCTATTTTTAGTCTGTATTGCATTTATTTTCACTCTGATGTGTTATTTCCCTTCTTCTGCTAGCTTTGGGCTTAGTTTTTCCTTCTGTTTCTAGTTCCTTGAGGTATACTGTTAGGTTGTTTATTTGCAGTCTTAATTTTTTTTTCTTAATGTTGATGTTAATTAATAGTACTTGCGTTTTAGAAATGCTTATACTGTATCTGACAGATTTTGGCAAGTTGTGTTTTAGTTTCCATTTGTCTCAGATATGTTTTCATTTACCTTTGGTTTCTTTTTTGACCCACTGTTGTTCAGGAGCATGTTATTTCATCTCTACATAATTTGTGCAATTTCTCATTTTTCTTCTTGTAATTACTTTCTAGTTTTATACCATTGTGGTCCAGAAAGATACTTGATATGATTTCAGTCTTTCTAAATTTATTATAACGTGTTCTATTGAATAACATACATCTATCCTGGGAAATGTTCCACGTGCACTTGAGAAGAACATGTATTCTGCTGCCTTTGGATGGAATGTCCTCACTCTGTCTGCTAAGGTTATCTGGCCTCACGTGTAGTTTAAATACGATGTTTTCTTTTTGACTTCAGTCTGAATGATCTATTGATTGTTGAAAATGGAATATTGAAGTCCCCTGTGATTGTTGCATTGCTGTCTATTTCTACCTTCAGATCTGTTAATATTTGCTTTATATATTTAGGCGCTCTTATTTTGGGTACATAAATACAATTGTTATATCCTCTTGAAAACTAACCACTTTACCATTTTATATGACCTTCTTTGTCTTCTGTGATATGCTTTGGCTTTAACTGTTAGCTTTCAGAATTAGGTATATGATACCCTCATACCTCCAGTGAGAGTCTTAAAATTTGGAGTGTTAGATGTGGGGTTCAAACTCTTCACTCCTCAGGGCATAGCTAGGAGTTGTGGATTCCCTCCTGATTGTATGCCATTGTGTTGGGGTTGGTGTGAGTTTATGGTGTGAGTGTATCTCAGCCTTTCCTACCTGTTTCTATTTGAATATTTTCTCATTTATCTGATGTGTAGGAGTTGTTCATCTAGTTTCTGGATCTCTTTCAGGGGGAATTACTCTGTGTGTAGCTTTACATTTGCACATCCCTCTGAGGAAGAGAGCTCAGGGGACTTCCATGTCTCCACTTGGTCAACTTCAAATTGATAAATTTAGAAGCAAATGACACTTTTTACAAGAAGCAATTTACCTTATGTTTGTTTATTTATTAACCAAACGTATACCACTAAAATATTAACATTTGTGGGCACTGCTTAAAGCAAAAACAATAACAAAAACAAAAAACCTCATTATTTTCTTTTCTCAGGAGATAATTTTCTTTTTATAGAGAGAGAGAAAGGGAGAGGGAGAGAGAGATAGAAACATCAATGAGCGAGAACATCAATTAGCTGCCTTCTGCATACCCCCCACTGGGGATTAGACCCACAACCTGGGCATGCGTCCCAATCAGGAATCAAACCAGCAACCTCTTGGTGCATGGGTTGATGCTCAATCACTGGGTCACACAGGCTAGGCTAACATTATTTTATTCAAATTCATTTTATTGATGAGAGCTGTAGGAATTTGTTTATGTCAATTAGCCTACAGTAAAATTGATTTTGTTGTATGTTGTTTGCCACAAACCTATCAACCTATCAACAATGTTAAGTGAGGACTTACTGTACTTTCACTTGAATTCATTTTGACTCCTACTCACTGGAAAATTTGAGTTGGTTGCTTAAATTTATGTGCTCAGGTATTTTATCTGTAAAATGAAGTAAAGCCTGTAAAGTGTTCAAGATACTGTAAAGTATCTTACATACATTATGTACAGCAGGTTCTCAAATAATGCCTTTTTGTTCAATGTTGTTTTGTTACAATGTTGAGAAAAAAATGTTTTTTGACTCCTGGCCAGGACCACTGTTTGTGTGGAATTTTCATGTTCTCCCCATGTCTGTATGTTTTGTTTTTTTATTTATCTGTTTGTTTTTTTGTTTTGGGGGGAATCCATATTCCTGCACATCCTAAAGATGTGCATGTTAGGTTAATTGGCATGTCTAAATTGTCCCAGTGTGAGTGAGTGCGGTTGTGTGTGAGTGGCCCTGCTATGGAAGGGGTCTGGTCCAGGATTAGTCCCCATCTTGTGCCCTGAGCTACCAGGTTAGACTCTGATCACCCACAGCCCTGAACCAGCATAAGTCAATTGGAAAATAATTATCTTATTAGTTTTTATTAATATTTCTTAAATGTATGTATAGCCCACATTTATTTCAATATTTTTAGTGATGTTTTTGTGATCAGAAATATGCCATAGAAACTTATCTCTAGTTTATAAATTAGTCTATTGTAAAATTGGTTTCCTTATACATTGTTTCTCTTGAAGTTGCAGTTTCCAAGAACCTATTAAGGACGTTCAGTGAGGACTTATTATATACAGCAGCTATTTTCAACCTTTTTCATCTCATGGCACACATAAACTAATTGCTAAAATTCTGCAACACAACAAAAAATAAAATTTTTGTGACCTGACCAAAAAAAAAAGGTATAATTTTGATTCATTCACACTGGACGGCTATTGTGTTGGCTGTTGTCATTTTTTTAATATGGCAATCTAAAGGAAAAGAGGTCAGTGTCCCTTACTAAATAGGTATTGCATGATTTGTATTTTTTGTTTTTTGCATTATTGCAAAATAAATATATTTGACGATATACTGTTTTGTAAAAGGTCAGAGGTAATTTGGAATCCCAGGTTCAGCTTGTCTCATAGAAATATTTAACTTCAAGTAGCACAATTTTATGTCTGCTTTTAATGCTGAACATTCTTGAATCATGAAACAACCAGCTGTTTCCACAACATACTCAATATCTTACTCTAGCACCAGTGGACCCATAGCTTCAGGCTTGGAAGCCATGGTCCTGGAGCCCTCAGGCTCCAGAGGTCCCACACCCCGCGGCTGTGGCCACTGGCTCTGACAGCATGGAAAAGTCCCAGCATCCTGGCCCTTCCCTCCCCTGGCACCTTTCAAAATCATGAGATACAAACCAAGACTGGTCCGCTACTGAGTCAGGGGTATCTTCCCAGTTCCTAGGAGGAAACCAGATGGACTTCTGTCTGACAGTAGTATGTGGAAAGGTGGGCTGGGCAGTCCTTGTGACCCCTGGCAGGCAGCCAACAAAGGGGCCTCAGCAAGTGGCCTCACCAGGGCTTTACCTGGCTGTCTGGAAGCCCAAGAGGAGAGGGAGGGACAAAGGAGGCTTATGAGTGTGGCCACTCCTGCCCAAACAGCAGGAGCTATGTAAGGGTCCTGGCAACAGCTTTGCTGGGAGGGGAAATGTGCAGTGTGCAGAGCCTGGTGGCTGATGATGTCACCATTTGGGAGCACCTGCTGGCAGATTGAGTACATACAGTAGTTCAAGCCTGCCTGACCAGTGATGGTCTGCCATGAGCTCTTCTTGTTCTTCTTGCCCTTGGTGCCAGAAAGCCTCGCTTGGCCTTAAAGTCTGTGTACAGACAGCAGCTCCTGTTGCCTGGCTCTGTTGGGCAGAAGCACCACTGCTCATTGAATATTTTCTGGAGGTTCTCCCAGAGGAGGTTCTGGCAGCTTTTTTTTTTTTTTTTTTTTTTTGCTATTTGTTATTTTACTTTATTTCGTTTTAAAGACCAAAACAATCATCGTGGGGAAAAATCAAAACTTTGTTAGATTTTTCTATCAAAGTCTTGTTGTATTTATTTATTTATTTATTTATTTATTTTATTAATTTATTTTTGTTACAGAGGTTTCTCCTTTTTTCCCCATTGACACCCTCCTCCCCATCCCCCCACCCTGTCCCCAGCTTTGTTGTCCATGTCCATCACTTATGCATACATGTGCATAAGTTCTGTGGTTTATCTCTTCCCTCCCCCCCACCCCCTCTCCTGAGGGGTGTCAGTTTATACCCTACTTCCACGTCTCTGGGTCTACCCTGTTCCTCAGACTGCTATGTTCATTATATTCCACAAATAAGTGAGATCATGTGATATTTGTCTTTCTCTGCTTGGCTTGTTTCGCTTAGGATAATACTCTCGAGGTCCCTCCACGTCGTCTCAAAGGATAAGACATCTTTCTTTCTTACAGCTGCATAGTACTCCATTGTGTATATGTACCACAGCTTTTTTATCCATTCATCCACTGATGGACACTTGGGCTGTTTCCAGATCTTAGCTATTGTAAATAGTGCTGCTATGAACATGGGGGTACATGTATTTTTTCTGATTGGTGTTTCAGGCTTCTTAGGGTATATTCCTAGAAGTGGGATCACTGGGTCAAATGGCAATTCAATTTTTAATTTTTTGAGGTAACACCATAGTGTTTTCCACAGTGGCTGCACCAGTCTGCATTCCCACCAGCAGTGTACTAGAGTCCCCTTTTCTCCACACCCTCGCCAACACTTGTTGTTTGATGATTTGTTGATGGCGGCCATTCTGACAGGTGTGAGGTGATACCTCATTGTTGTTTTAATTTGCATCTCTCTGATGATTAATGATGTTGAGCATTTCTTCATATGTCTCTTAGCCATTTGTATGTCCTTTTTGGAGAGGTGTCTATTTAGTTCCTCTGCCCATTTTTTAATTGGGTTCTTTGTCTTCCTTTTGTTGAGTTGTATGAGCACTCTGTATATTTTGGAAATTAACCCTTTATCTGATGTGTCATTGGCAATTATGCTCTCCCATGGAGTGGGTTCCCTATCTGTTTTGATGGTTGTTTCTTTTGCTGTGCAGAAGCTTTTGAGTTTGATGTAGTCCCATGTGTTCATTTTTCCCTTTGTTTCTGTTGCCTTAGGTGATGTATCAGTGAAGATTCTACTGCGTATGATGTCCGAAATTTTGTTGCCTACATTTTCTTCTAGGATTTTTATGGATTCACGAGTCACATTTAAGTCTTTTATCCATTTTGAGTTTATTCTTGTGTGTGGTGTAAGTTGATGGTCTAGTTTCATTTTTTTGCATGTAGCTGTCCAATTTTCCCAACACCATTTATTAAAGAGGCTATCTTTACTCCATTGTATGCTCTTGCCACCTTTGTCAAATATTAATTGAGCATAATGTCTTGGGTCAATTTCCGGATTCTCTGTTCTGTTCCACTGGTCTATATGCCTGTTCTTGTGCCAGTACCAGGCTGTTTTGATTACAGTGGCTTTGTAGTATAAGCTGATATCCGGTATTGTGATCCCACCTACTTTGTCCTTCTTTTTCAAGATTGCTGTGGCTATTCGGGGTCTTTTTTGGTTCCATATGAACTTTTGAAATATTTGTTCTAGTTTTGTGAAATATGTCACTGGTATTTTGATGGGGATTGCATTGAATCTATAGATTGCTTTGGGTAATATGGACATTTTAATGATGTTAATTCTTCCAATCCATGAACAAGGTATGTGCTTCCACTTTTTTATATCTTCCTCTATTTCTTTTTTCAATGTCCTGTAGTTTTCTGCAAATAGGTCCTTTACTTCTTTGGTTAGGTTTATTCCTAGGTATCTTAATTTTTTTGCCGCGATGGTAAATGGTATTGTTTTTTTAGTTTCTCTTTCCGTGAGTTCGTCATTGGTGTATAAGAATGCCATTGATTTCTTGACATTAATTTTGTATCCTGCTACTTTGCCAAATTCATTTATTAAGTCTAGTAGATTTTTGATGGAGTCTTTAGGGTTTTCTATATATAATATCATATCGTCTGCAAATAATGACAGTTTCACTTCTTCCTTTCCAATTTGGATTCCTTTTATTTTTTCTTCACGTCTGATTGCTGTGGCTAAGACTTCCAGTACTATGTTAAATAAGAGTGGCGAAAGTGGGCATCCCTGTCTTGTTCCTGTTCTTAAGGGAAATGTTTTTAGTTTTTGCCCATTGAGTATGATGTTGGCTGTAGGTCTTTCATATATGGCCTTCATTATATCAAGATATGATCCCTCTACTCCCAAATTGCTGAGCGTTTTTATCAGGAATGGGTACTGGATTTTGTCGAATGCTTTTTCAGCATCTATTGATATGATCATGTGGTTTTTATCTTTCATTTTGTTTATGTGGTGTATCACATTTATTGATTTGCGAATGTTGAACCAGCCTTGCATCCCTGGGATGAATCCCACTTGGTCATGGTGAATAATTTTTTTGATGTATTGCTGGATCCGATTTGCTAGTATTTTGTTTAGGATTTTGGCATCTACATTCATCAGGGATATTGGCCTGTAGTTTTCTTTCTTTGTAGTGTCTTTTTCTGGTTTTGGAATTAGGATTATGCTGGCCTCATAAAACGAGTTTGGGAGTCTTCCTTCTTCTTGAATTTTTTGGAATAGTTTGAGGAGAATGGGTGTTAGTTCTTCTTTGAATGTTCAGTAAAACTCCCCCGTGAAGCCATCTGGGCCTGGGCTTTTGTTTGCTGGGAGAGTCTTGATTACATCTTCAATTTCCTCAGCTGTTATTGGTCTGTTCAAGTTTTCTATCTCTTCCCGGTCCAGTTTTGGGAGACTATGTGTTTCTAGAAATTTGTCCATTTCACTTAGATTGTCGAATTTGTTGCCATATAAATGTTCATAGTATTTGCTAATGATCCTTTGTATTTCTGTGGTGTCAGTTGTTACTTCTCCTCTTTCATTTCTGATTTTGTGTATTTGGGTCTCTCTCTTTGTTTCTTGGTGAGTCTAGCTAAGGGTCCATCAATCTTGTTTATCTTTTCAAAAAACCAGCTCTTTGTTTTATTGATCCTTTGAATTGTTTCTCTGGTCTCTATGTCGTTTATTTCTGCTCTGATCTTTACTATTTCCTTCCTTCTATTTGCTCTGGGGTTTTCTTTTTGTTTGCTTTCTAGTTCTTTAAGTTGTGAGGTTAGATAGTCTATTAGAAATTTTTGATTCTTGAGGTGGGCCTGTAGTGCTATGAACTTCCCTCTCAGAACTGCTTTCGCTGCATCCCATAGATTTTGTGTTGTTGTGTGTTCATTTTCGTTGGTTTCCAGGAAGTTGTTAATTTCTTCCTTGATCTCCTCGGTAACCCATTCATTGTTTAATAACATGCTATTTAGCCTCCATGTATTCAAATGTCGTTGCATGTTCTTTTTCCAATTGATTTCTAGTTTCATGCCATTGTGATCTGAGAAGATGCTTGATATGATTTCAATCTTCTTGAACTTGTAGAGACTTCGTTTGTGTCCTAACATGTGGTCTATCTTTGAGAATGTCCCATGTGCACTTGAGAAGAATGTGAATTCTATAGTTTTGGGGTGCAATTCTCTGTAAATATCTATTAAATCCATTTGGTCTAGTGCTTCGTTTAGAGTCTCTGTGTCCTTGTTAATTTTTTGTCTAGAGGATCTATCCAGTGATGTCAGCAGGGTGTTGAAGTCCCCTGTTATGATTGTATTGCTGTCAATTTCTCCTTTGAAGTCCTCCAGCAGATTTTTAATATATTTTGGTGCTCCTATATTCGGTGCGTATATGTTTACCAAGGTTATATCTTCCTGTTGGATGGATCCTTTCAATATTATATAGTGACCTTCTTGTCTCTAGTAATGGCTTTCGTTTTGAAATCTATTTTATCAGATATGAGTATTGCTACCCCAGCTTTTTTTTCCTTTCCATTTGCTTGGAAGATTTTTTTCCATCCCTTCACTTTCAGCCTATGTGAGTCTTTTGTTGTGAGGTGGGTCTCTTGTAAACAGCATATATATGGGTTATGCTTTCTTATCCAATCCGCTACTCTGTGTCTTTTTATCGGAGCATTCAATCCATTTACATTTAAGGTGATTATTGATATGTACTTATTTATTGCCATTTTTGTTCAGTGTGGTTCTACTTTACTTCCTATTTCTTCTACTAATTACAGCAGTCCTTTTAACATTTCTTGCAGTGCTGGTTTGGTGCTAATGTATTCCCTTAGCCTTTTTTTGTCTGAGAAGCTGTTTATTTGACCTTCTATTTTGAATGACAGCCTTGCTGGGTAGAGTAGTCTTGGATTCAGATTCTTGTTTTTCATGACCTTGATTACTTCATGCCATTCCCTTCTGGCCTGTAGTGTTTCTGTTGAGAAGTCAGCTGATAGCCTGATGGGGGTTCCTTTGTAGGTAACCTGTTGCTTTTCTCTTGCTGCCTTGAGGATTCTCTCTTTGTTTTTAATTTTTGGCATTTTAATTACTATGTGTCTTGGTGTGGGCCTGTTTGGATTCTTCTTACTTGGGACTCTCTGTGCTTCTTGAACTTGAATACCTTCTTTCTTCACCAAATTAGGGAAGTTTTCTGTCATAATTTCTTCAAATATATTCTCTAACCCTTGCTCATTTTCTTCTTCTTCAGGGACTCCAATTATACGAATATTATTACGTTTCCAGTTGTCCCACAATTCTCTTAAGCTGTCTTCCTGTTTTTTCATTGTTTTTTCCTTTCGGTTTTCTGATTGGTTGATTTTTTCTACCCTGTCTTCTAATTCACTGATCCGGTCCTCAGCTTCCTCTACTCTGCTGTTTAGTCCTTCCAATGTGTTCTTCATTTCTGCTATGTCATTCTTCATTTCTTCTTGCTGCTTCTTCATTTCCACTTGGTTGGTTTTCAGTGTTTCTATGTCTTTGCTCATGGTGTGGATGTCTTTACTCAAGGTGTTGATATCCTTACTCATGCTGTTGAGCTTCCTCAAGATCATGGCTCTGAATTCTAGCTCTGTTAACTTACTTAGTTCCGTTTCATTTATCTCATCTTTGGTAGAGGTCTCTTGTTCTTTCATTTGGGCTCTGTTTCTTTGTTTCCCCATTTTGGCTATCTCAGTGGTTTTTGGAGCCTGCCAAATTTTCCTGTGGATGTTGGTGTTCTGTTGTTTGTGGCTCCCTCTACTGGGTTTGGATGAGCGTGGGAGGACCCACGTTAAACAGCACCCTGGAGTCTTACTTTCCAGGGTATATTTGCAAGCCCAGCAAAGGTTAAGTTATCCTCTAGCTTTTTGCCTAGAGGCTATTAGTTGTGGTTGCTTGAAGAGCCTTGGGTTTTCAGTTGAATGAAAACCTCCCTCAGGTGTTCAGTGTGAGAGGATTTCCAGGGGGTAGGGCAGATGCTAGTAGTTAATGAGCCTCAGTTTGCAGTTCAATGGCCCTCTAGGGTGTGAATGGTTCTCCGAGGGAGGGGCTGCCGCCTCTCCCCAGAGCCCTGGGATGGAGTAAGACGACCAGGCCACAGTCCTGGGTGGCCGCAACTCAGCAAAAACTCTGAGCGCCCTCCAAATCCCAGGTGACCCCACACAGTTCCAGTCCAGTCCGCCCTCCCTCTGCCTGAGCCCAGGTGAGTGGCTGCGGCTATTTTAGCGCTCTGTCCCGGCCCTGCGCGGTGGAGCTGGCGCGGACTTCAGCGCTCTCTGCCCCGTCCCCGCGCGGTGTGGCTGGCGCGGACTTCAGCGCTCTCTGCCCCGTCCCCGCGCGGTGTAGCTGGGGCGGACTTCAGCGCTCTCTGCCCCGGCTCTGCGCGGTGTAGCTGGCGCGGACTTCAGCGCTCTCTGCCCCGTCTCCGCGTGGAGGGGCTGGGGCGGACTTCAGCGCTCTCTGCCCCGTCCCCACGCGGTGTAGCTGGGGCGGACTTCAGCGCTCTCTGCCCCGGCTCTGCGCGGTTTAGCTGGGGCGGACTTCAGCGCTCTCTGCCCCGTCTCCGCGCGGAGGGGCTGGAGCGGACTTCAGCGCTCTCTGCCCCGTCTCCGCGCGGAGGGGCTGGGGCGGACTTCAGCGCTCTCTGCCCCGGCTCCGCGCGGTGTAGCTGGGGCGGACTTCAGCGCTCTCTGCCCCGGCTCCGCGCGGTGTAGCTGGGGCGGACTTCAGTGCTCTCTGCCCCGTCCCCGCGCGGTGTGGCTGGCACGGACTTCAGCGCTCTCTGCCCCGTCCCCGCGCGGTGTAGCTGGGGCGGACTTCAGCGCTCTCCTGGCAGCTCTTATAATACTGGACTGCAGAGATTATGCTCTGTCTAAACTCTCCCGAGTGACTCTTGAACTCGCTGAAGTGGGCTTCGTCACTCTGCAGGAAGTCTTTGATGGACTGGATGAGCTGCAGCTTCCTCTCTGGGAAGTTCTCAGGGCCCAGGTAGGCACAGGGCACTGGTCAGCCAGAGTGTTTTTGTAGTGGTGGTAGTGCTGAGGACACAGGCCAGGTGGGGGCTGGGCAGGCCGAGAAGCTGGAGAAGGCTCGCTGACTGGGAATACCAAACCCAGCAGAGGTGGGGGTGGAGTGCCCCTCAGGAGCACCACAGTACTAAAGCCTGGGGGGCATCCTAGGTGGGCAGGGGCCACTGAGTGCTAGGAAATCTTCCTGGGGAATGTGGCAGCGGAGGGGCCACAGAGGCCATGGGAGCACAGGAGATTCTTTGGGGACACTCTGAGCTGGGGCCAGCCTCTGCGTGTCCATTGACAATGGCAGAGACTGGCCCCTTGCTCTGCCAGTGGGGGCTAGGATGGGGGGTGCTGCTCAGTCCCAGGGGAGCCATCTTTTTCAGGGGGTATTGGCAAGGTTGATGAGGCACCCAGTTTCTCAGAGCCCACCTTCTTTTTGTCGACTTTGGTGACGATCTGGGTCCAGGGTCAGTGAGGAGTAGACAGTCACCGTGTTGGGCACTCTCTGTAGCTCCTGAGTGGTGAGTCTCAGTGTGGCTATCCTCCAACTCCATGGGGGTGGTCCACGCTTCTTGCTGCCCTTACCCCCCTCCCCAGCCTGGGCCCCTGGGGTGGGCTGTGCCACACTGTTGCAGAGATGCAACAGAGATGAGGCTGGTGGGGCTGTGCTGAGCTTGGAGGTGGAGGAGACCAGGACAGATAAGTCGTCTTTCTGCAAGGTTCTCCCACCCCTGGAGGGAACAGAGTACACCAGTACCAGCCCAACAGGGCCCAGAGCTGCCACCATGGAGCAGGAGGAGGAAGAAGAGGTGAAGACACTGGGGAAATCTTTGTCTTTGAGCTTCAAAGTGAAGGTAGGAGGGTGCTCAGAAGTGTGGCCCTGCAGCTGGGCTGGTGGCTGGGAAGGCATCTTGGCTTACAGGACCGTTTGTGGAGACTTCCTTGGGGCCTGGGCCTTCACCTTGAGTCTGGAACAGGCACCAGGGCCCCTGGGATCCTTGGGTCTCCACACCCCTGGCTCCTCATCCTTGAGCCTGTTGACCTGGTACTCACTCCTGCGCGTCACCTGCTGCTGCCGCGTGGCCACTGAGGCCCGGATGGCAGCTGTCACTTCTCGGTCTTCTTCTCTCGTGTACATCCAGCTTCCTCCGCGGCTCTGCTGAGCTCCTCGACCACTGGCCTAGCCTATGGCCCTTTTGGCTGTACCTGTCCACCTCCTCCTAGTCCTCGCCGCTGATAATCTCTTCGCGAGTGCCGGACACGTGGCTGACTTGCAGGTCCATATGGTGGTTCTGGTGGGCCTGGGCATGGCTCTGGCCAGGGCGGGCTGTCCTGTGGGCCCTGAGGTCTATATCTATCGGTGCGGAAGGCATGGGTGAACTGCTTGAGATAATGCAGGGGCCCTCTTCGCACAAGAAGGGCATATCCTGGAAGTGCTCACACAGATAAGCGTAGTCACCGTGGTAGTCCTGGACCCCTCCGGAATCACAGAAGTGGCAGAAGTAGTGGTCTCACGCAGCTCATCCTTGTTGAGGTAGCGCTCGTTGCAGAACTTGCAGAGCGGGTGACCACGGTGCGACGTGTCATGGGTCTCCCAGCATGTGGTGCTGGGCCAGGAGTTTGTGTAGGTATCACTTGTGCTCATATGTGAAGATTTTGAGATGTTTGAGGCACAGCTTGCAGCAGGAGAGCTCATACTGCTTCTGTATGTGCTGCTCCAGGTCTCCAAAGAGACCAAAGGGTGGCAGCTCAGGACACCTTGGGCACTTGTGCTTCGGCAGCTGCCTGTACAAGGCAAACACTTTCCCATCATCAAAGTATACATACTTCTCGTACTGCAGCTGCTGGAT
Source organism: Tadarida brasiliensis (assembly GCA_030848825.1). Classification (NCBI taxonomy): domain Eukaryota; kingdom Metazoa; phylum Chordata; class Mammalia; order Chiroptera; family Molossidae; genus Tadarida; species Tadarida brasiliensis. The sequence goes on along the minus strand of CM061267.1, from coordinate 29,554,396 downwards.
GGGGATTGTGGCCAAGGCGGTTCCTGAAGACCACCTGGCACAGCTTCTCCTAGCACGGTATGGCTGTTTGCACAGCACTCACATCTTCATGGAACAATGGTAGGTAGCACCAACGGGTGGTCCCAGCAGCCCATTGCCTTAGCCTCCAGGTCTCCAGCACTATGGTAAGGGTTCTGGCCCCTCTTTAGGCCTGTGTGGCCTGACCAGTCTCCTGGCGGCTGCCTTTCCCCAGGCGATGTCACTTTCCCAGGTATTGCATGTTCTAAAATTCTTATGGATTAAAATTCACTAGTGTAGAGTATGTGCTAGTCCTGTTTCAGTTGTTTGTGAAAATTTCAAGGTAGTCTACTCCCCTAAAGGGCAGGGAGCAGGACTTGCTCTTTGTTGAATCTTTCATCATTGCACATTCATGTGTCATTGTATAGACCTTTATTATTAGGCCTACACCTGTAGTTGGTATACTTAGATAAATGCTTGCTAAATTAATTAACATAAACACATTTTATTTATTGCATTTGTTTTTTTCAGACATCTAAGGATCGGGGCATTGATAACATTGCATTTTCAATAAAAAAATAAATAAAAAGCAAAAATGATCTCTATTTCTCTAACACAGATATTGTGGTTTTCTCTAATCAAAATCACTGAAGTGACTTAAACTTAAAATTTATATTTATTAATCTTAAGTAATGAATTCTCCAGCTGAATTCTAGTGCTTTAAGAATGGTAATTCAGACAACCTACAGAAGATTATGTGTATCATATTGAATTAAGTGCCAGATACTTTAACTACATTCTTAAGAAGGAGACACTCTAACTACAAAAAGCAATCAAGGGTAAGTGGAAGCAAAAACAAATCTAGTAGCGAAGCAAATGCCCAAGCAGGACCACAAAATTGTTTCTCTATTATTAACTCTGTGTCCTTGAAATTTGCTAATGTTTCGAGCCTCCTTTTTTTCATATCTACCATGAGAATTACAACTGCTCCTTAATTTACAGTATATTTAAATTTAAAACATAAATGAGACAATAAGATAATACCCCTTTGAAAACTATTAAGTACTGTACAAGCATATACTTTTGTACAGGCCAGAAATACAGTCTTCACTAGAGAAGAGGAAGAATAGTATGAGATGGAGCACTCACAGCAGTGAAACTTGGGAAAGAAAGGGGAGGATTAAGTCCCACCAGGTCCCACACTCTTCCAGAAGGTTGAAGAACTAGAAAGCTGAGAGCAAAGGTGCTTGTCTCCAATGCCAGGAGGAAAGGCCTGGAATCTGGAGAAGATCCCAGAGAGCTTGCCCTGCTGTATGACAAAGGTGACCTGAAATGGACAGTACTCAACTTTTCTCCACAGAGGAGAGAGATTTAGGCTGCTGAGGGCCCCATATTGAGAAATTCTAAAGAATATTTATGATGACACTTGAGGAAAGGAAGAAACAATCTAGTCTATATTTTGATGAAACATGTGGTAAAAATATAGGTGTTTTATAATGTTAATTAGAAGCTAAGGAAATAGAAGAGAATGCACGCTGCGTGTTTCTGGCATCAAGGTTTATAACAGAAGCAGCAGCTTCTTCAGTCTGTGGGAATCCCTCTAAGTCACGGGATTTCTAGATGGTATCCCAGTGAGCTCTACCAACCCTGTGGGTTAATCATTTGATTCTAATCTAATCCCTGGACACTGGCCCATCGCCTTTGATCAAGGAACCATCACTTGGTAGCCATCATTTGACTTTGTTGCTTGATGGGCTCTTTCCTATGTTATTTACTCTCTGCGTCATGGGCTTGGTTTGCTGGCATACTCACTGCTCGACATACTCTATGGATTTGATGTCCGTCCTTCAAATAAGGACATCTCTAAATTTGGCTGGAAGCACTTTCAGTTTAGAGATTAAGAGTCTATGAAGCCCTGGCCGGTTTGGCTCAGTAGTTAGAGTGTTGGCCCACAGAATGAAGAGTCTTGGGTTTGATTCCTGGTCAAGGGCATGTACCTGGTTTGCAGGTTTGATCCCCAGCCCCAGTCAGGGTCATGCAGAAGGCAACCAATTGATGTGTCTCTCTCACATCGATGTTTCTTTTGCTCTCTCTCTCTTTCTCCCTCCCTTCCTTCCACTCTATCTAAACAAAATCAATGGAAAAATATCCTCAGGTGAGGATTAAATAACAACAAAAAAGAGTCTATAAAAACGAGGAGACAGGTAATTGTCATCACTTGGTAGGACATGAGCACTTTTAGGCCAAGTTAACAGTTCCTCTGTCACATGTAAAGATACTGAGAAAAACTGGCCAGGTAATAATGCAAGTCACTGCACCTGAGTGGTTAAAAATCTTATGGCTTGTGAAATGATCTGTATTTCATTTAGTTCTCAAAAATGCTAGTTTGGATCTGTACCTATTTATTTCTTATAAACTAATGAAGCTTCGTTTTTTTGTTTTTTTTTTTTTACTTTTTCTTTTATTTTGTGTGAAATAGTAGACAGTGTTAGCTGATGCCTGTGGATACTTTCTCATATCTAAAAAATTATGAAGAGACCTGGCTGGTTTGGCTGGCTCAGTGGTTAGAGCGTCGGCCCACGGTCCAGAGAGACCTGTGTTCGGTTCCCACTAAGGGCACATACCTTGGTTGCAGTTTGTCCCCAGCCCCGGTTGGGGTTATGTGGGTGGCGACCAGTTGATGTGTCTCTCTCACACCAATGTTTCTCTCTCTCTCTTTCTCCCTCTCTCCCTCCCGCTCTGTCTGAAGATAAATGCAAAAATGTCCTCGAGTGATGATAAAAATAAATAAATAAAATAAAATAAAATAAAATAAAATAAAATAGAAAACTATGAAGAGAGGAGTGTGCACAAGAAGAAAATACATTATATTTTATTTTGTGGTAAGGATTTTACATGAGATCTCTCTTCATAGGTTTATTAGTGCACAATACAGTATTACTATCTATAGGCACAGTGTTGTACAGCAAATCTCTAAAACTTATTTGTTTGGTGTGACTAAAGTTTTATACCACTTGACACTTTGCTTTAGTGGCTATTTTGAGTTATCTTCCATAGAAAACTAAGATATCAATGTACTTCTGTCTATCATATCTTCTTTTATAGTCATATTTTCAGGCAGAAGAGAGTTGTTTTTAAAAAATCAAATGAAGTATTTATATGACTCTCTAAGTTGAAATGAAAACAGGGAAAGAATGAACAAAGAATAAGGAACAACTGGGAAAATTGGGGGTGAAAATGTCATTTATATTCTCTTGCCTATACATTTTTCGCTAGACTCTGTCTTAAGTGGTAAATTTAATGGAAATATCTACTTAGAATTTCTAATTCCAGTATTATAACTAAGCAAAAATTCTGAGGGAACCTCCTGCTGTATAAAACATTAAACCTTAAATTAGACAGTTTTTGGAGATTTACTGTGGTGGTTAGTTTTATGTGTCAACTTGATTAGGCTTGGTACCTAGTTGGTTGGCAGTTGTTAGGGGCAAACATTAATATATGTGTTGTCATGAAAGTATCTTTTAGACATTAATATATGGGTTGTTGTGAAGGTATTTTTTAAGATATGATTAACACTTAGAATTAATTTACTTTAGGTAACACACATTGCCTTCTGTAATGTATGTGAGCCTTAACCAATCAGTTGAAAGTCTTAAGAATAAGGACTGATATTTCCTGAAGAAGAAATTCTGCAAGATAAAAACGCTGTCTGAGTTTCCAGCCTGTTGGTCTGCCTTATAAATTTTGGATTCACCAGCACCCACAAAACTGTGTAAGCCATATTATTTTTTTTAAATATTTTTTTATTGATTTTTAGAGAAAGAGGAAGGAAGAGGGAGAGAGAGAAAACAAAACAAAACAAAACAAAGCATTGATGTGAGAAGGTAACACTTATTGGCTGTCTCCTGCACGCCCACTACTGAGGATTGATCTCAAAACCTAGGTATATGCCCTGAATGGAAATCAACCAGCAACTTTTCTGTGCACCAGATAATGCCCAACTAACTGAGCCACAGGGGCCAGGGCAGCCATAGTCCTTATCTATCTATCTATTAATAATCTATCTGTTTCTCTGGAGAACCTTTCCCCAGTATAACAAACAAAATGAACATGAATAAACATGAGTGAGCTAGGCCCATTGTGAATTAAAATTGAGGTTTCAAGGCTAGGGGTTGAATTTCTTCATCCAGATCCACAGCCTGGTCATCATCAGTACCTGGTGATCAAAACATGCTATAGAACCTTTTAAATTGTTAAGCAATGAATCATTATCTTTTTATTTATTTATTTATTAGTTTTCTTAGTTCCTGCTAAATAAAGCAACTATGATGATATATTGTACTGTCCTTTGGCAATTTAATTTTAAGTACCTTAGGGTCAGGGAAAGTATTTATATTTCTCCTTTTCACTGTTAGAAACAAGCACAGCCTCTGCCCATAATTGCTGCTTTATAACTATATTCTTAAATATATTTAGTATATGCTGCCCTCTGTTTTCATGTATACTGCATATTATGCAAAAGGCTGGTGGTAGCCCTAATTTATACAATGGCACATTTGAAAGTAGCTCTATTACATAACAAATTCCATTTAATGAATCTCCTTTTAGTAGTTCACTGTAATTTTCCATTTCAATTGCAAACAGATAAAAGCATGCCTGCAAAATGAATCTGTGTAGTTTCTTATAAGCATACAAAGGATTAAAAGGTGCATTCCACTTTTTTATTTTTTTAACACCACAATGCTTTTTCAATGACTGCACATTATTTTCCTAGGCAAAGGATCAGTAAATCGAGCATTTTAACAAATATCCTTGCAGTGAGAGAGCTAAAGTAGACTTACCTACTGCCCTCAAATTTGGAAGACTTTATATTTCTTAAAATGATGAGATGTCCCTTTTGGTCTGTTTTTTAATTTGGACTGTAAGCTTTCTTATTTGTCTTTGAAATTGAATGCTTAGTCAATTTTGTGTCAAGCACTGAGAATTACAGGCCTACAGAGCTGGAAAAACAACCTTGCCTATCTCCATTTTAAAACACATGGATGACTATCAAAAATAACCTTAGCTTGCTGCCTATTTTCCCCCTCATTCTGTGTTGTTCTTTTTATTCTTATTAATTCTTCTAATTTTCTGTTGTGTTTGCTGTTACTTCCTTCCTCTTCACCATGTCATATATTTATTTGATGTTTTCCTTATCTATTTCTCTCTATTTCTTTCTCTTTTCTTCCCTACCCCAAGGCCTCCTAGAGATCAGCATCACTATTGTAAGTCTGAAAGATGACCTTTTCTTTGTTTTGCAAAATTTCAGTCCACAAACTCCCTTTTGGTCCCACAGCTGATCCACAGATGTTCTTCAGCTGCCAGATGACAGACAACCCTTTTGAAGAGTAAGTAGATCCGCTCAGTATCAAATGTGTAAACCTCCCCAAAACCACTTAGCTTTGAGGGGAGAGCTGAACTCAGGGTCACTTTGTGGGGAATATATTACCCTACTCACACTTAATCCAAGGTTCTTTGTTGGTAGGACATTGGAAGAAGAAATGAGAAGGGATGTGTCATTATAAATCACCTATCCTTGACATTTTATTGATTATAGGAAGAAATTGCTGCAATTTAATAAAAGTCTGTACCTAAACACTTAAATTTCTCTTCAGTCTATATGATGTATTTTTATCATTCGTATCAGAAAGGATTACCTATTACAAACAACTTTGATTGCAGAATTTCCCTTAATTTGAGGAAAATTCCTCTATTTTCACTCCTCTTTTTTTTCTTCCCTTTATACTGTTTTCCACTCTTTGTTATTGAATAACCATTGAATAACTTGTGTTTGTTTTATTTTCTTTTTTAAACCTTCTGAGAAAGATAAAATAACTTCTTTAAAATATATATGTATTTTTATACATTATATATAATAAATATTATATATTTATTTTATTTTATATATATTTATTATATATTTAAATATATATATAATACCAGAATGAGCACAGGATCAGGGAATAGGAATGAAAATCTTAATGTTTTCAGTTGTTTGGTCATGAAAAACTTTACCAATGCTTCCTTTTATTAGGTGTTCAGACAAGCAAGTGCAATGTGTTATATAGAATACTGTACTTCTTTAAAAGTAAAACCAAAAATTATTTCACAAGTTGTTTTTGTTCTTGGAAAACGATTTCCTCATCTAGCACATTGCAAGAAACAGGATATGTTCACAATAAGTATTTATTGAGCAAATGGCATTTAATTGAAGAGTTGAACAAGTGGATGCACTAGATATATTCAAGACTATGTTCTGAGTTGATAGATATATTAAAGGCTATGTTCTGAGTTGAAGATGCCAACTACTTTCCCTAGTATTTTAAAGATGGTACTTCTATTTTAAAATATATAGTTTTTATTTTTATCTCTTCACTCCTTTCCTATTCTGTTTGTTTATAGTGTATGGTTTAAATTTTCTTTTTAGAAAAATTGCCATTTAATGAGAGTCTTTTATTTATTTATTTTAATCCTCATCCCAGGATATTTTTTCCATTGAGTTTTAGAGAAAGTAGAAGGGAGGGAGGGGTAGAGAGAGGAGAGAAACATCAATGTGAGGGAGACACATCAATTGGTTGCCTCCCCTCATGTGGGATCGAACCTGCAACCCAGGTACCTTCGTGCCCTTGATAAGGAATCGAACTGACAATCCTTCGGTGTGTGGGCCAATGCTCTAACCGCTGAGCAACTCTGGCCAGAGCTAATGAGAGTCTTTTGACAGACATTGTGCCAAGTTTTCAGGATACACAAATGAATCATATATATTTCCTCCAAATAGTTCAAAGTTTAATAGGGTAGAGAAGTATAGAATACCAATTCTTAGTTTTAAGCATATTGCAACAAAGATTGTGGATAAATTGGGACAACTATAAATCCCCAGCTGACAAAGGGTCCTTGTGTGTGTATGTGTGTGTGTGTGTGTGTGTGTGTGTGTGTGTGTGTGTAAATAACTCCAGATAACCCAAAATCTTTATTTTTTTCTATTCATTTTGTTTCTAATTAATTTGATGCTTTTAGAGTCTAGGAGAAAATACTTAAAATGAATACTTCACCAAATAAGTGCTAATACCACATGAATTTTTATAATTAAATTTTTGTAATAAATTTTATTATAAAATGAGAAATATCAATGGGGGAAAAAACAGAAACATCTGTAACAAAAATAAATTAAAAAAAAGAATAAAATGCAAAAGAAACTCCAATAATAATAATAAAATAAATAAATAAAATAAAATGAAAAGTATATTCCTGAAGTATGTGTAGAGCAATTATCCCAAATTGTACCTAAGTATGCAAAGAACAATTTTAAAATCCCCATACATAAATGAAAATATATTTCAGGTCAAAAGCTAATAAGGCTCTTTAAAAATATAACATTATAGGGGGCAAGATGGCTGCAGTGTAACAGGAGGCTGTGTACTCCTGCTCCCAGTCAGGGACTAGATTTTCAGCTAAATGACTGCACAATCAACTTGGAAAAACAAGAGAAGTGTAGCTAACTGGACATATTATTGTCTAAGGAGCACTGAAGAAACCCAAAGAGCCAGGTAAGAGAAGGAGAGTCACAGCAAGGGGGAGGCCCGTGGAGCTGGAGCCTAGCTGAGAGGCCTGAGTGATACTGGCTGCAAAGCTCGCTTGCCTTGGGAGTGTGGTTCTCACCCCCACATAGGAATCCCAAACCTGGAGCATTAGAGTCTGGAAGAAGAACCACTGTAGCATCAGGCAGAGGGAACCAGGGGACTTCTGTCTGCCATGGAGACTGGGACCACACCTTCCCAATGAAGGAGCATGACTATTGTTAGCAGCTGCAACCTGAGAAGTTCGCCCTGGGTCTGACTACTGGAAAGGCTGTGCTGTGGCATGTGGGAAAAAAAAGAAAGAGAAAGAAGAAAGAAAGAAAGAAAGAAAGAGAGAGAGAGAGAGAGAGAGAGAGAGAGAGAGAGAGAGAGAGAGAGAGAGAGAGAGAGAAAGAAAGAAAGAAAGAAAGAAAGAAAGAAAGAAAGAAAGAAAGAAAGAAAGAAAGAAAGAAAGAAAGAAAGAAAGAATTACCCAGCAGTGATTTGGAGGGACACTGCTTTCCTTGAAGGTATTGTGCAGAGCCCCAATTGGTGACTAAACTTCCTGGCTAGGAGCAAAAGGAAGAGAGTGTTCCACCTCCAGTGGAGGCTCATAAACTGCTCCATCCTGTGGGGTTGGCAGCATGGCCCCGAGGAGCAGGGTAGATAGGGGACTTGGGGCTCACACTGTGGAGAGTTGGGAGCACCAGCAGAGCTGGGATTTTTGGCCTTTGCTTTGCTGAAACCAGCCATTTGGAGAGATCTAGGTCCTGTGCAGGGCTAGTATTCTAGTCCTTCCTGCTTGGACCTGTATCATAGGAGTACCAGGTCCTCACAGAGTTGGAATTTTTGGTCTGTATTCCATAGGAATTCTCATGTTGGGGAGGCAGAAGAGCAAGTTCTAGGTTTTGTGGCTACATTGTGGGGAGGCTGATCTAAGCTCCCTGTGGGGGACAGGAGAACAGCTCAGAGTGGGACATTCCAAGTTTAAGACCCCTAGGGGCTATTTTCTAGGACCAAGAGGAAATGCTTAGCTTTTTGCTGTGGGTGGGACAGCAACATTCTCTAGTGGAGACTCTTTTGATCAATCTCACTGAGCCTAGGGCAAGTGAAACTGCCTCTGCAGAAAGGCACCTCGGTAGACCTCAGCTGCAGAGGGAGCTAATCAGTACACCCAGCAATGATTCTGAGAGGGCCTCCAACCCCAGGTAGAACATTGGGCAGAGTGCTGGATAGGGGCGGGTCTGAGTGCCTAGGGGAAAATAAAAGAGAGTGAATGTCCCTACTTCACATCCACCTCAAGTATACTGATGGTGCCCTGTCCCCGACCTGTGAATCTGCTACATCTGCCCTGTTCTGCTATGATTAGAGCCAAAGGAAAAGGCATGGGGCTAAAAATCTGCACCCTAATGGCTCAGACTGACAGTGCAGGGGTCATGGACATTTAGCCAGTTGGAGCCTGGGCAGAAGTTAAACAAAAAGATTGAAATGCCAAGAGGGGCTGATTTTTTTTTGCTGTTGTTAATTCTCATCCGAGGATGTTTTTCCACTGATTTTTAGAGAGAGTGGGAGGGAGGGAAAAAGACAGAGAAAGAGAGAGAAACATCGATATGAGAGAGACACATCAATTGGTTGCCACCCTCATATGCTCTGACTGAGGCCAGGGATAAACCTGCAACCCAGGTACATGCTCTAGATCAGGCATCAAACCTGTGACACTTTGGTGCATATGCAGATGATCTAAACACTGAGACACACAGGCCAGGGCTGTATTTGTTTTTTTGTTTGTTTGTTTGCTTCTTTGTCTGTTTGTTTTATTGTTTTATTCCCTCCTACTTTGAGTGCTGGCAAGGCAGTGCCAGGGAGCTAGGCCAAGCTGTGGTGTTGCAACAGTGTCTTCTGGGTGGGTTTTTCTCTGGGGGGATCTCTGTCCAGGAGACAGAAGGGTGTGTGTTGGACTCTTTGGTAGCATTACAGGGAAGCAGATCCAGACATCTCAGTGATTACAGTCAGTCAGCCCTAGGAAAAAGAGAAAGTGCCTGCTCCCCCACTCTTACAGATTACAAGCACTGTCCCCAACATGAGTCTGTTTATGCCACAATGGCCAGGTACCAGATACTCCTGCAGAATGAAGATTCATGGGGGAAGGGAGAACAACTCAGAAAAAGGACATTCAAGGGATGAGATGTAAGACAGACCCACTCTTTAGGCTTTAGAGTTACTGCCAACCAGACTGTTTAGGACTCTGTCCAGGAGGTGTCAGAGTGGTGGCTGAAAACCAGGCAGGGATAGTGATTGATACTGATTGCACCAGAGAACCTACCGGAAGGCCCGTGACCAGCACACCAAGGGGCCAGTTTTGTACATCTGACCAAAAAAATCCAGCAAGTAAAAATAGAGCTCCAAAGGGTAAATGCAGCAGGCACCAAAATTTACAGAGCAGAACTATTTTTTTTTTCTTTTTCTTTGTCCTTTTATTTCTTTAATATTATTTTGAATATAATCTTCTCTTTATTTTTTTGATTTCACTTTGTTCCGCTTCTCTTTTTTCTATCACATTCCTTGTTTCTCTCTTCCCTTTTCTCCTTTCTTTTTCTTTGCATTTTTATATATTTAATTTTTTCTGTTTTACTCTTCCTCTTTCATATATTATTTAATTCATTATTATCATATTTTTTTCTTATTGATTTTAGAGAGAGGAAGGGAGAGAAGAGAGAGAAAGAAACGTCAATGAGAGAGAACATCGATTGGCTGCCTCCTGCATGCCCCCCACTGGGGATCAGGCCCACAACCTGGGCATGTGCCCTGACTGGGAATCGAACTGGTAACCCCTTGGTACATGGCTCGGTGCTCAACCACTGAGCCACACCAGCTGGGCATTATTACCCTTTTAAATTATTGTTATTTCATGTATATATTTCTCTTCTTTTCTTTTCTTATTTTTCTTTTTCTTCTATCCATCTTCTTTTCCTTCACATTCTCCTGCTTCATTTCCTTATTTTTGCTCTAATTCTTTTAATCTGTTGTAATATAGCATCTCTTTTTATTGCTCTTTTTTTCTCTTCTATTTTATTATTATTTTTTGTCGGTGGTGGGGTTGTTTTGGTTCTGGTTATTAGTTATTATTCTGTGTGTGTATGTGGTTTTCATTCCAATCCTATTTTATCTTGTTTTGGTCTGTCAGCACATGATGTGGTTGGGGTTGAGACTCATAATCAGCCAGCCTTAAGATCAAGCTCACCCATGAAAAGGACTATAGCAATCAAGAGCCAATTACAATATGAGGGACCCCTTAATCCATGTAAGGAACATTTTCAGAGCACTCAGCTAAGAGGATCAAGGAAACTAAACCACTGAGTTCCACAAGATACCCACTATAGAAGGGCAGCTCACCAAGACTAGGAGTCATAGCAGATCTACCTAATAAATAGATACCAGCACAAAGAGTAAGCAAAAATGGGGAGAAAAACAAACATACCCCAAATGAAAGAACAAGAGAATTCTGATAAAGAGCTAAATGAATTGAAAATGAGCAATTTATCAGATATAGAGTTTAGAATAATTATCATAAGGATGTGCAACAGCATGAAAAAGCATAGAAACTATGAAAAACAAGATGGAAATGAAGAATGACATAGCAGAAATAAAGAATACACCAGAAATAATAAACAGCAGATTAGAGGAAGGCGAGGATCAAATCATAAAATTAGAAAACAATGTAGAAAAAATTAATCAGAGACCTAAAAAAAAAAAAAAAAAAAATTTAAAAAGCAGATGGACAGTTTAAGGGAGATTTGGGACAATATAAAATGTAACAACATCCACATCATAGGAGCACCAGAAGGAGAAGAGAGTGAGCAAGTGATATAGAACCTGTTTGAAGAAATCATAGCAGAAAACTTCCCTAACTTGGTGAAAGAAAAAGTCATACAAATTTAGGAAGCATAGAGAGTCCCAAGAAAGAAGAACCCAAAAAGGCCCATGCCAAGGCACATCATAATTAAAATGCCAAAAATTAAAGACAAAGAGAGAATCTTAAAGGCAGCAAGAGAAAAGCAATTAATTGTCTACAAAGGAGCTCTCACAATGCTGTCAGCTTTCTCAACAAAAACACTACAGACCAGAAAGAAATGGCATGAAGTATTGAAGTGGCATAAAATATTCAAGGTACTGAAAAGCAAGGATTTAAAACCAATACTAACCTATTGAACAAGGCTATTATTCAAAATAGAAGGTGAAATAAAGAGCATCCCAGAAGAAAAACAGCTAAAGGACTTTGTTACTACCAAACAAGCATTACAAGAAATGTTAAAGGGACTGCTGTAAGAAGAAGAAAAAATATGCCTGGCCTGTGTGGCTCAGTAGATTGAGCATGGTCCCAGTTCAACTCCTGGCCAGGGCACATGCCCAGGTTGCAGGCTTGACCTCCAGTAGGGGGCGTGCAGGAGATGACCAATCAATTTTTCTCTCTGACATCAATGTTTCTATCTCTCTTTCCCTTCTTCTCTCTCTAAAATAAATCAATTTAAAAAAAACATATTTTAAATACTTAAAGAAAAGAAGAAGAAATACAGAAAGAGGAACACAAGCATAAAGAATAAAAATGGCAATAAATAGGTACCTATCATTTATAACCTTAAATGTAAATAGCTTAAATGCTCCAATCAAAAGACATAGGGTAGCTGAATGGATAAGAAAACATGACCCATATATATGCTGTCTAGAAGAGGCCCATCTCAGAACCAAAGACTCACACAAGATGAAAGTGAAGGGATGGAAAACTGTTTTCAAAGCAAATGAAAACAACAATAACAAAACAGATGTAGCAATACATATATCTGAAAAAAGACTTCAAAATAAGGACCATAACAAAAGACAAAGATCACTATATTTTACAAAAGGGTTACATCAGCAAGAGAATATAACCCTGGTAAACATATATGCACCCAATATAGGACCACCTAAATATTAAAAAAAATATATCTTGGAGGACTTTAAGGGAGTGATTAACAGCAATACAGTTATAGTAGGAGACTTTAATACGCACTGACATCACTGAAGAGATCTTCTAGACAAAAAAATAAACAAGGCAACTGGACATTAAATGACACTCTAGATCACATGAATGTAATTGACATTGACAGAACATTTTATCCCAAAACTATAAAATATACATTCCTCTCATGTGCACATGGTATATTCTCAAAGACTACATTAGGACACAAACTAAGTTCCTACAAGTTCAAAAAGACAGACATCATATCAAGCACCTTCTCTAGTCACAGTGGCATGAAACTGGAAATCAATAAAAACACATGGAGGATAAATAACATGCTATTAAATAATGGATGGGTTACCAGTGAGATAAAGAAATAAATAAAATACTTCCTGGAAACAAAGGAAAATGATCACAAAACAACCGATAATCTATGGGATACAGCAAGAGCAGTCCTGAGAGAGATGTTCATAGCACTAGAGGCCCACCTCAACAAACAATTAGAAATCTCTAATAAATTATATAACCTTACAACTAAAAGAACTAGAAAGAGAACAACAAGAAAATCACACAGTAAATAGAAGGAAGGAATTAATACAGATCAGAGTAGAAATAACTAATATAGAGACTAAAATAACAGTACAAATAAAATAAGAGCTGGCTCTTTGAAAAGATAAACAAAATTGATGAACCTTTAGCCAGACTCATCAAGAAACAAAGAGAGAGGACCCCCTTCCCCCCGCAAAAAAAAATTAGAAACAAATGAGGCGAAGTAACAACTGACACCACAGAAATATAAAGGACTGGCTCTGACCCTCATGTGGCTCAGTTGATTGGGCATTGTCCCAGTCACCAAAACATTGCTGGTTCTCTTCTTGGTAAGGGTACATGCACAGGTTGCAGGCTTGATACCTGGTATGAGGCAAGCAGAAGGCAGCTCATCAATGTTCCACTCTCACATCAATGTTTCTCTTTCTATATCTCCCTTCCCCTCTCTCTGAAAAAAAAAATAAATAAAATAATAAAAAAATTATATATATATATATGAAATACAAATCATTGTAAGAAAATACTATGAACAACTCTATGCCAACAAATTGGACAACTTAGGTGAAATGGACAAATTCCTATACAATCTTCCAAAAGTTAACTAGGGAGAGTCAGAAAACTTGAACAGGCCAATAACAACTAAGGAAATTGAAGCAGTAATGAATAAACTCCCAGCAAACAAAAGCTCTGGTCCACATGGTTTCACAGAGGAGTTTTAACAAACATACAAAGAACTAACACCTATCCTCTTCAAACTAATATAAAAAATTCAACATGAAGGAAGACTTCCAAGCTCTTTTTACAAGGCTACCATTATCCTAATCCCAAACCAGATAAAGACACTACAAATAAAAAGAATTAGCCCAGCTGGTGTGGCTCAGTGGTTGAGCATTGACCCATGCACCAACAGGTTGCTGGTTTGATTCCTGGTGAGGGCACATGCCCAAGTTGTGGGCCAAATCTCCAGTGGGGGGCATGCAGGAGGTAGCCAATCGATGTTCTCTCTCATTGATGTTTCTATTTCTCTCTCCCTCTCCCTTCCTCCCTCTCTAAAATCAATAAAGGAAAAAAACAAAAAAGAGAATTACAGGCCAATAGCCCTGATAAAGATAGATGCTAAAATACTAAAAAAAATATATATATATATATTAGCAAATTGGATCCAGCAATATATTAAAAATATTATACACCATGATCAAGTGGGATTTCTTCCAGGGATCTAAGGCTAGTACAATATTCGCAAATCAGTACATGTGATATATCACATAAATGAAATGAAAGATAAAAACCACATGATCATATCAAGAGAGGGGAAAAAAAAAAAAAACATTTGACAAAATTCAGCACCCATTTTTGATCAAAAATATCTCAGCAAAGTGTGAATAGAGGCATCATACTTCAACATAAAGGCCATATATAACAAACCTACAGCCAACATCATACTCAGTGGGCAGAAACTAAGTGTTTCCCACAAAGAACAGGATCAAAACAGGAATGGCTATTCTCACCACTCTTATTCAACATGTATTGGAAGTTCTAGCCACAGTGATCAGACAGGAAGAAAAAAGGCATCCAAATTGGAAAGGAGGAAGTAAAACTGTCATTATTCACAGATAACATGATCTTGTACCTAGAAAACCCTAAAGACGCCACCAAAAATCTACTAGAGTTAATAAATAAATTCAGAAAAGTAGCAAGACACAAAATTAATATAGAATAATCAATGAAAAATGTTTAAACCAATAATGAACTATCAGAAAGAGAAACTAAAAAAAAAAAAATCCCATTTAGCATTGCAACAAAAAAAATTAAGACACCTAGGAATAAATTTACTAAGGAGGTAAAGGATTTGTACTAAGGAAAGTACAGGACATTGAAAAAAGAGATAGAGGAAGATACAAACAATTGTAATTAAATACTGTGATCATGGATTGGAAGAATTAACATCATTAAAATATCCAGACTGCCCAAAGAAACCTATTTCATAGGTCCAAAACAAATACTCCAAAAATGTATATGGAACCACAAAAGATCCCAAATAGTCACAGCAATCTTGAGAAAGAACAAAGTTGGGGGACTCACAACACCATATATCAAGTTATACTACAAAGCCATGATAGTCAAAACAGCCTGGTACTGGCAGAAGAACAGGCATATAGATAAATGGAACAAAACATAGAACCCAGAAATTGACCCAAGCCATTATGATCAATTAATATTTGACAAAGGATGCAAGAGCATATAATAGAGTAAAGACAGTCTCTTCAATAAATGGTGTTGAGAAAATTGGACAGGTACATCCAAAACATAAAACTACACCATACACAAAAACAAACACAAAATGAAGCCATAAAGAAGAAAAAAGCATAGGCAGCAAAACCTCAGACATCTCATGTAGCAGAATTTTTACCAATACATTGCCTAGGGCAAGAGAAACAAAGGCAAAAATAAAAAAAAAAGGGGACTATATCAAACTGAAAAGGTTCTGAACAGCAAAAGAAACCAGCATCAAAATCAAAAGGGAACCCACTCTATTGGAAAACATATTTACCAATGATACATCAGATAAGGGGTTAATTTTCAAAATATATAAAGTACTCATACAATTCAACAAAAAGAAGACATACAATCCATTTTAAAAATAGCCAGAGGACCCGAATAGACACTTCTCCAAAGAGGACATACAGATGGCCAAGAGACATATGGAAAGATGCTCAACATCACTAATCATCAAAGAGATGAAAATTAAGACTACAATGAGGTATCACCTCACACGTGCCAGAATGCCTACCATCAAGAAATTAACAAAGAGTGTTGGCAAGGATGTAAAGAAAAAGGAACCCTAGTACACTGCTCATGGAAATGCAGACTGGTGCAGCCACTACAGAAAACAGTGTGGAGTTTTCTCAAAAAATTAAAAATGGAACTGCCATTTGACCCACTGATTTCATTGCTAGGAATATAACCGAAGAATCCTGAAACACCAATCAGAAAGAATATATGCACCCCTATGTTCATAGCAGTGTTATTTACAATAACTAAGATATGGAAATAGCTAAAGTGCCCTTCAGTAGATGAATGGATACAAAATCTGTGGTATATTTATCCAACGGAATACTATACAGGTTTAAAAATGAATGATTTCTTACAGAGACAGCATAGAGGAACCTGGAGATTATTATGCTAAGCAAAATAAGCCAGTCAGAAAAAGACAAATATCACAAGATCTCACTTACATTTGGAATCTAAGGAACAAAATAAATTGACAAGTAAAATAGAACCAGACACATGGAAACATGTAACAGACTAAAGAATCTCACAGGGATAGGGAAAAGGGGGTTGGGGAAGAGATTAGCAAATAATTTATATGTATATATGCATTGTCAACAGACACAGACAATAGGGTGGTGAAGGCCTGGGGCAGGGTGGGAACTGGGTGGAGGCAGGCAGAGGAGAAATAGGTGAGATATCTGTAATACTCTCAACAATAAAGATAAATATAATTTTAAAAAAGAAAAACCTGCTATCCCATTGTTGCCAGAGGGAAGAGGGAGCTCCATTATCTAGGAGGTTAAATATTTATATTCCGTGCACTTGCAGTGGCCCCTGACTCATTTCCACATGTGATGGATATGTAGGCATCTCCCAAGACAGGTGGGCACCTCCCACATCACTCAGACATCACTGGGCATGCATCTAAACTCCCTTTGTCCAGACCCTCCCCAACGATCAGCAGGGGACAGACCTGGAGTATTAATTGCAATCTTCCTGGTGAAGCTGTACAAACAGCATACCTATATTTTCTGGTCTTTCCTTTATTACTTTCCTGATAAATAATAACCTGGTTATTGTGCTGGTAACATTCCTCCCTGGGAAAAATGAAACCTCTTTATTGCTGGGGTCCAGCCTCAGCAGTCCAGGGTTTCCCTCAGGTGTGGTCGGAGTCGGCGAGAGAGAGATGAGACATGAGTCAGAGGTGCTTCACTTTATTACACCGGCGGGCTGTTACACCGGTGGACTGGGAGGCTCTTTTCAGATCCCAACAATGAGACTTCTTTTTTGCCCACATTTAAAAGCACAAACTACAGGGAAAAAAACTACATTCTTGGCGCCGCTTTTGGCACCATTAAGGGGGGGGGAGGGCTGATACAGAGAAGGGAGGGAGAGGAGCTTCTTAGAGGTCAGAGCAACTATTAATCTCTTTTTTCTCATGGTTCCTCTGAGTTTCCCAAGGCCATCCTTAACCCTTTATCTTTATAGTTTTCTTTGGGTGTCTCAAGGCCCTCATGTTTACAAAAAAGGAACTGCCAGGGTGTGTATGTGCAATAACTGAGGGTCAGAATGGAGTCTAATTTTGTTAAAATATTATTAACCCTTTCATTTTTCATCCAGACATAACAATGATGTTTATCAGCTCTTAACGTTTACAATTACTTTCATCATATGACTCATTGCTTAGCAATCTTCACGCAGACATTGTCTCATTTAACTTTCTCCTTCCCCATACCCTCTATTTCAATTTCTGTAACCTTCTCTTAGCTCTTGATCTATTCTCCTTTTCTAAACTCCCTCTTAATCTTTTATAATCTTATCCTAAATTATTATTACTTTCTTGGCTTTTCTTTCTGCAGTCTATTCTGATGTCTGCATTATTAATCATCTACATGTTACTTCTATAATGATTCCTAACAGACAGAGAAAGCAAAGATCAGTCTCCTTCAGTTGCCATCCTGCACTTTTATTTTTCCATCACTCTATATCTTCAGTCTCTGTTCTTCATGATTCCTGCCACACAGTTAATCCACTTCTCCAGGGACTATGTCAAACCATGGAGTCCTTCATAACTCCCAGGACTATGTCAATCCATAGAGCTCACCCGTGACTATGTCAAACCGAAGTGATTGCTGTTCCAGTGACATCGCTCCCAATACTTTATAATCATATAAAGGAGAAATGGGCAAAGGTGTCTGTCTTCTGTAGCTACTTCAGGCTGTCATAGGGGCATAGATTTACCTATCCTAAAGCTGAGAAGTTGTACCTGTGTGACAGAGGAGGAGAAGCAAAAATGGAAAGGAGTCTTCATGCAGCAAAGAAGGATTCTGCAAAGTTTAGGTCAGTCTGGTGTCCCTGGGAGGTGACATGGGTGATGTCCAGGAGGATGCCATGTTGGAAAAGCTGTCATCTTTATTGTAGTCTGGAAATGGCAAACTTGACAAGAAGGTTAAAAGGCAAAATTCAAAAGTGAGGAGACTTAACAACAAAGGCTTAGTGAGATGCAAAAACCCATGTGGTAAAGGGGAAAGGTTAACTTACAGTGTCCCCAGTTGAGGAGTGGCTTTCCTGAAGGCAGATGTCCCACCTGTCTGAAACCTTTGTCCATCATACTTAGCCCAAATTAAGCTAAGGGAGAAACTGTTCACCTTTTCTGTCTGACCTGTTTGAGAAGAAAAGAAAAAGCAGTTTCCAGTGAAGCTGATAGACCAACCATGTATCATTGACCCAATCATAAGTCCAGACCACTGAGTTTCATTTCAGAAGTTGGTGATGCAGATGGCTTCTAAAGTAAGGAGTACATTGTGTGCACAAGCACTCAGGTAAACAAGAACACAGACATATATTCTATGAAAACAGAAGTAAACAAAACATAAAGATTAATGCACACAGCAAATCGTAAATCAGTTGTGAAAACTTTGGATGTAAGGCTATTACTAGAATGACAGTGAATATTGACAATCAGATAGATTATCTGTAGTTAGAATATCTTTTGTGATTTCATCAGGTGCCGAGGTCTGTATGGTATATATAGACACAGCCTTAAAGACAAAACTTTGGCCCTGCTGGTGTGGCTTGGTGGTTGAGCGTTGACCCATGCACCAAGAGGTCACCAGTTCGATTCTGGGCCAGGGCACATGCCAGGTTGTGAGCCAAATCCCCAGTGGGAGGCATGCAGGAGGTCGCCAATTGATCAATTGATGTTCTCTCTCATTGATGTTTCTATCTCTCTCTCCCTCTCCCTTCTTCTCTCTCTAAAATCAATAAAGAAAAAAAAAAAAAAAGACAAAACTTTGAAGATAGTTAACTGCACTGGAGTTCAATACCCACAATTGGGAATTGTGATGTCCATTGAAACATAGTTTTTTTCCTCTCCCTAAGAGTACCCTTACGTTTAGAGGGAGTGTATTAAGTCCAGTTTTAATTTGGCTTGGCTATTTGCATAAATGCAATAAGAGTTAGCAATGGATTAAATTGATCTCATAGGCTTTCTCCAATTTGTTTGGCTAGAATGTCAGTTATTCATAGGTAATCTTTAGAGTGATCTCTAGTGATAAATCAACAGTCAGACCCTCAGGGTGAAGCTAAAGCCACAATTGCTATTAGGCTGTGCCTGGAATACCCAAAGATGTGGGCCATGCCCTCAAGTCCTTGAGGTCCTGTAAGTGTTGAGGTTTCCTTTTGCCATCTTTCAGGAAAGCAACCTTTGCTCCTTCCATGGAAAGATTGTCATGAACCACGTGACCAAGCACGGTATTAGGTCTTTTTGCAAGTGGCTTGTGATCAGGTTCGATCAGTCTTGAGAGTCAATGTCAATCCCTCAAGGCATTCTGGTGGCAACTAGAATCCAGGCATGTCTCTCTTAGACATGGCATTCCAGTTTTAGTCAATAAGACCATATAGTTTGGAACTGGTATTATTGGATTTATTCAAAGAAATGCATTTCCATGATTTACTCATTAAGAATTGTCAAATTCTTGCCCCGGCCAGTTTGGCTCAGCGGTTAGAGCATCGGCCTGTGGACCAGAGAGTCCCGGGTTTGGTTCCCGCTAGGGGCATGTACCAAAAAAAAAAAACACAAAAAAATTGTCAAATTTTGGAGGTACCAGATAGGGAGGAAAAACTTAAATGACCAATTAGAATCCTCTAGATGGGCAAATACACTTCTTTCTTTTTTTAATTTTTTTTCTCTATATTTGTTTTTAGAGAGAGAGGAAGGGAGAGGGAGAGAGAAATAGAAACATCAATGAGAGAGAACAATGATTGGCCGCCGTCTCCTGCATGCTTCCTACTGAGGGTTTGGCCCACAACCTGGGCATGTGCCCTGACCGGGAATCGAACCAGCGACCTTTTGGTGCATGGGTCGATGCTCAAACACTGAGCCACACCGGCCGGGCAAACATATTTCATAATTTTTAGAAATACAGGCTTTCTTACTGGCAAACACGTTGACACTTGAAGAGCCATGCTTCCATGCAGACAGGTATATAGCAGAACTCACGGATTTAATAAAGCACAGGTGAATTGAATTAAACTGATTGGTTTAGCTAGCTCAGGCTTAGATAAGATCTATTTTAACTTGGTGCTTTCATAATCACAGGTGAACTGAGTTAAACTGATTGGTTTAACAAGTTTAGGCTGAGATGAGATTACAAAGGCAGACAGAATTTTTTGACAACCCAGAAAAACATTCCACATTAGTGAGCATTCTTGAATGGAATGACAAATTGTATTTTGTTCATTTTGGGGAGAGAACAAAATCTCTCTTCCCACGGGGATGGGAGAGAGAGATTGGAAAGCTGAGATACTGGTTAAGCTCCCTCAAGCTTTCTTGCTTTCTGGTCATGTGCCACAGGGCCTAGGGTGTGCATAAGCACCAACCACCAGTCTCTGCATCCAGAGACTCATGTCTTGCCCTCCCCTCTCTTGTGCTGTGCTGGGGCAGTGAGGCACAGGCCTTCCCAAAATGGCAATACAATTTTGCCTAGGTGTGGAAGGTTACTGACACTGATGCTGATCAGATACCCTATGTCCCCCTGTCGGGATTATTTAATTCCACACGGGAGATTTTGATGGCCTCTAACCTTATTGTCGGCTTTTACAGAAAATTTCTGGACCATTTAACTGGCTTTTAATAGTTGAGCCAGTAATCTCTGCCTTACTTTTTTTTTTTTTTTTTTTTAATCAATCTTGGTCCCTTAAGAGGCTTGGTAGTAGTAAAACTGAAAGGAATTTGTATCCTCAGACTTAATCCTGATCTGACTGGATTAGAATTTAAAATTCCAGGCCCTGGATTTAAATTCCATTTTCAGTCAGTTTCCAAGATCTAAGTAAAAGAACCCTTTATTTCTCTGAGCATGGTAGATTTAAAGCATTTCTATTAATGATACCTGTGGGAGCACAGCATTAATGACAAGCAGCAATAACTGTAACAGTTTAAAACCAGCATAATTGTGTTTGCAGAAGAAAACAGCTTTAGGCTAAAACATTCACAGCAGTTTGTTCTCATTGCCTAATTATAACCTTTTGCCTCAATAAACAATATGGTGATAGGGGGTGGGGGTGGTGGGGGCAGTGGTGGTGTTGAACTTCTACCCTTAATCAGAAGGGACCTCATGACAATTTCCACCCTTAAACAAAACAGCAGAATAGTAACACTGCTGCTTTTGCCCTTTAGCAATGTGATCATCAGGGGCCAGAGGCAGAGCCCTAGGTTGGCAGCATAGTATAGAGAATTACCTTGCAGTGGGGCTGGGACATCTCAAGGAGCAGGATTACCTTGCCAGGGGAAATCAGTTACAATGGAGTTTCTAATTAGCACCTCTAAATTTTTCAGGCTGCATTTGGGGGAAATTTAGCTGTTTATAATCACACTGGTCCATGAAAGAAGAAAATAGTTGCTGGTGCCTAAACTGGGGAACACTCTCATAAGGCAGAGGCAGGGTTCTAGGCTGCAGTAGTAGCCTAAACCAGCAGCCCAGGAGCTCCATCCCCCCCTGTCTATGAAACTTAAAAAGGGAGAAAAGAGAAGCATAGAGAATTATAGGTCTGGAGTTCCCTTGGGGCTGCACTGAGCTGTTGGCCACTTTAAATCCCAGGCCAGTAAAAGGTCTGAGCCGGTAGGAGATCACATCCACAACGCAAGGCCAGTGTAGAGCAAAATAGCTTTATTGCATACGCCTGGGTGCAGGCAGGCTGACTCCTTAAAAGAGCCCAGCATCGAAATCTCTTTATTCTCTGGCTTTTATAGGCCCAAACTACAGAAACAAAAAAACTACATAAAAAAAAAAAACACCCACATTCTCTTGGCACCACTTAATTGGTGCTGGGGCTGATACAAGCTGTCTCAGAGGTAAGGAGAATCTACTTCAGCAGAGGTCAGGGCCATCATTAATCTCTCTTTTTTTATGGTCCCTCCAAGTTTTCCAAGGCCACCATTAACCCATTATCTTCATGGTTCCTCTGAGTGTCAGTCCCAGGGATTTTAGAAAACTGCTCGGGTATTTACGTGCAGGAATAACTGGTCAGTATGGAGTTTAATTTTGTTAAAACATTATTAACCCTTTCAGCCAGAGCCCAGCCAGTGTGGCTCAGTGGTTGAGTGTCAACCCATGCAACAAGAGGTCATTGGATCAATTCCCCATCAGGGCACATGCCCAGGTTGTGGACTCACTCCCCAGTGGGGGGCGTGCAGAAGGCAGCCAATTATGTTTCTCTCATCAATGTTTCTAGCTCTCCCTCTCCCTTCCTCTCTCTCTAAAAACTAATAAAAAACATTTACAAAATTAATAATAAACAAGTAAATCCTAGGTCAGCGGCACTTGGGGTTGCACACCCCAAGAGTAAATCTTAAGGAGTAAGAAACTTGAACCGCATTCATTTGCATATTGCCCTGGGGTTGTTCCTAAAAGAGGTGGGGAGAGAACCAAGAGGAGAGAAAAACACAAAGTTGCAGGCCGAATGCAGAGGGGTAGGGAGAGATCTGGGGGGAAAAAATTGTGCATTGGGTGGAAAACCCATGGCAATATTGGGTTGCTGTACTCTCCCAAGTCTTACAAAAGGCTGGGAGCTGCTCATCCTCCCAAACCCCCAGCATTAGTATTGAGCAACTGCTCCAGATCTGGAGCCAGCTGTGAAGACACCCTTTGCAGTCTCACCCTCCCAACCCTGTGCCCCAGACTGGGCTTGGATTGGCCACTCAGGGCTGAGACAAAGAGATGAACCGGTATGAGAGAGAAGGAGACAGAAAACCACCAGTTTAAGATTTATCTTACCGGAATTCAGAGAATTCAGGCCAGGTTTTTGTCCTTCCCAGTGCAAGTCAGGTCCAAGCCTAGGCTGCGGCTGTAGAAGTGGTTCCCAGTCAGCTTTCATCTTCAGAGGGCTGCCTTCCACATGGTCCATGGGTCCACTCTCCCAGTTCTAACATTCCTGTCTGGCACACCAATCTGTTGCAAGAGGGAAGTGGGGGCCAGATACCTCTGACACTTGTGGGTAGAAAGTTCTAAGAATATCTTTAGAAAATGAATTTCTAAGACTTGCTCAGGAGAATGGATGGTTTTATTGGCATGGAACTACACTTCTGGGGTTTTAAAGTCCCATGCCCTATTCCAGTTCTGGAAATAGGGTAGTTGTGGGTTTAGCAAGGCCAGAAATAAGGCCAAAGTCCAAAGTGTCCGTTCCATGGTGCAGCTGTGTCTAGATTAGGATAGCCCAGATTCAGTTCATAAATCTATTGAATGGGTCACACATGGCTGTGGCCCACATGGTGGTTGCAGGTCAGGGGAAGCCCACAAGCTGGGAATCTTGCTTGAGTGGCAAGAGAGAGAGCAGAAGCAAACACTCCTTTGTCTAGGAGATTAAATATCTAGGTTATGTGTGCTTGCAGTGGCCACTGACTTGCTTCCAGGTGTAATGGACAGGTAGGCACCTCCCAAGACAGATAGGCACCTCCCATGTCACTCAGACCTCAGTGGGCATGCATCTAAACTGCCTTTGTCCAGAGTATTCCTCAACTGTCAGCAGGGAACAGACCTGGAGTGTTAATTGCAAGCTTCCTGGCAAAGCTGTACAAATGACATGCCTATATTGTCTTTGTCTTTCCTTTATTCTTTTCTTGATAAATAATAACCAGGTTATTGTGCCAGTAACACCATCATCTAGTTACTTACAGCGGCTATCCTTTTCGACTTTTTGTATTCATTAAAAATAAAATAAAACTGGAGTCATACTCTAAAAAAAAAAAAAAATACATTTTAGTTCTTCTTGTATGGTAGGGAAAATTTCCTGCATTATAACATTGAATACTTTTTTTTTAAATCCTCACCTGAGGATTTTTTTTTATTTGAATTTAGAGAGAGAGGAAGGGGGAGAGAGAGCAAGAGAGAGAAACATTGATCATTTGCCTCCTACTGCAACCCAACCAGGTATTGAACCTGCAACCTAGGTATGTGCCTTGACCAGCAATTGAAACTGCAACCTTTTTGGTGTACCCGATGATGCTCTAACCAACTGAGGCACCTGGCCAGGCAACACTGTATAGTTTTTTTAATGTTATTTGTTGGGTTTTCTATCTCAGACACTACAGATGCTTTTTTGTTCATCTCTACTTTTGCTCCATCGACTTGTTTTCTACTATTCTTTTTTTCCTCCTTTCTTTTACTAAAATTAATTAAATTAAAGGCTTTCTGTCAGCATTTCAAGTTCTAAGGGATCTATTCTGTTTTATATGTATTTTATTTATTTTTTCTACCTAGTTGTTTACTAGTATGATTTTGATCCTCGGTTTGCTATCTTCTCTACCCCTAAAACTAGGTAGATTATATAGTCATTTTCTAACCAAAAACATGCGTTCTAGGTGAATAAGTTATATCTCTAAAGCCCAAAGATTTTAATAATAAATTTGGGTTTAAAAATCAGATTTACCTGACACTTATTTATCTTCTACACCTTTATACCATTGTCTTTCTCTAGGCAGTTAAATGATCACTGTTTCTTGTTTTTAGACCAAATTAACAGCAACTGTAGTTTTACTTATTATATACCAATTTTTATAAAGAAAATTAGTTATTTGGACACTAATACATAAGAAAATAAGGTGTTCATTTATTTGCTATTTAAGTATGCTTTGATATACAATAGGAAAAATGTAACTGAAAGAAAATATTGTAATGCATGACTCAATTGTTTTTGACAGATGAGTAGAGGTTTCAAGAATTGAAACTGGTTTTAAATTGCAAAAATCTGTTAGGGAAGACACTCACACCATTTAGTTATGTGCAGTCTTGCTTAAAGAAATAATTGAGTATAAAATTCCTTTGAATTTCTGTAAATAAGGATTCAGCCAAAAAAGATTTGTGGTCCACAGTCATAGACACTGGGGTTCCCTACACCCAGCACCCCCAAAAGAGTTGTAAGAATAAAAAAAGTAAATATGACTGTTTCAAAAGGATCCCATGTCCATTTGTGAGATACTAAACTTTTACAAAAGAGTTGGAGTATCCATATAAAAATTAGGGGCCAAAATCTAGAAAGGAAGTGGAAAGACTAAAAAAATGAGAGATTCTAGAAAGGGTTCAAATGACATTTATTTCCCAAATATACATTTTCTTTTTTGGGGAGAAGGCTAATGGTTTTAGGAAATTTGACTTGAACAAAATCTGTCAAGTTTATTGGGTTAAGCCTGGCCAACTTTTCAACACAATGACTAAAAATACATAAAAAAGTGCTTGTCTTGTTAAGTTAAACTGAAATTCTTACTGTGGTTTCAGGAAATAAACAATATATCTAATTTGACAAAGTATTTTGCTTAGTACATTTAAGAGTCATAGTTAATATTTGTAAAAAATAGAATAGAACAAGGTCCTTAGGTGCAGACATGGACTCCAAATGAAGATTCTGAAGCATAAGTAGAGATGAACAAAAAGGCATCTGTAGTGTCTGAGATAGAAAACCCAACAAAAACTGGCAGTGGGTGTCCTGTGCTAATCCTAGGCCCTGGCACATGACCAAAAAGCAAGAGAAAATAGATGTTCAAATCTTTCCTCAGCATTCCAATCTCCCTCCCTAGCCAGAGGAGATTTTTCTCTGCCTGAAATTAACAACTATAAAATTTTCATTCCTCAAGAGTGCTCATTCTGTCATACAATTTTATTCTGGTTTTGTCTGCTTCTAAATGTTAAAATCTGGTCTTTAAGAGGTCTTGTCTGATTCATCTATTGGAATTCAGAGTCTAAGAAATAGATCTTATCTAAGCCTAAACTATTTAAGTCAATCATTTTAGTTCAATTTACCTGTGAGTTACTAAATCAATGAGTTAAAATAGAACTTATTTAAGCTTAAACTATCTAAGACAATCAGTTTGATTCAGTTCACCTATGGTTTGCTACATCAGTAAATTTTTATGGTTGCCAATAAGAAAGCCTATATTTCTAAAAGATATGGGATGTATTTACTAATCTATAGAATATTAATTACTCACTTTCTGATTTTTTCCTCCCTACCTGATCCCTCCAGAATTTGGCAATTCTCAATGAGTGAATTATGGCAATGCATTTATTTGCATAAATCCAATAAGACTAATTCCAAACTATGTGGTCTTATTGACTAAGACTTTGACTGGAATACCTGTCTAAGAGAGACATGTCTGGATTCTGGACTTCACCAGAAAGCCTTAAAAAATTGAGATTGACTCTTTTTTTTTTTTAAATCCTCACCCGAGGACATTTTTGCATTTATCGTCAGATAGAGCAGGAGGGAGAGAGGGAGGAAGAGAGAGAGAAAGAAACACTGATGTGAGAGAAACACATCGAGTGGTTGTCACCCACACGACCTCAACCAGGGCAGGGGACAAACTGCAACCGAGGGACCCGAAACCGGGACTCTCTGGTCTGCCTACCGATGCTGTAACTGCTGAACCAAACTGGTCAGGGAGAGATTGACTCTTAAAACCAGTTAAAAGCCACTCCCAGAAAAGGCCTAATACCTTGCTTAGTCACATAATTCATGGAAATCTTTTTAGGGAAGGTTGCTTCCCTAAAAGATGGCAAAAAATAAACTTCCAGATGTCTTTGGAGATCTAAAGAACTTGAAGACATGACCCAAATCTGCAGGTGTTCCAGGCAAAGCCTGATGGCAGTTGTGGCTTTGGCTTCTCTGCCCTGAGGGGCTGCCTGCTCACTAAAACTCAACATAAAAATTCCTTGTAAATAAATGAGATTGCAGCAAAGCAAATTTGAGAAAGCCTGTGTCATCAATTTTATTGATTGCTACTCTTATTGTGTGTAAGCCAATAATCAAGCCAAACTAGAACTAAACTCAATACACTCTCTTTATTTATTTATTTATTTATTTATTTTTAATACAATCTCTTTAAACATGAGAATAATATTAGGGAGGAACACTGTGTTTCAATGGAAACCACAATGCCCAATTGTGGGTATTAAACGCCAGTGAAATTAACCGTCTTTAAAGTTTTGTTTTAAAGCTGTCTGTATATGCCATACAGACCTCAACACCTAATGAAATCACCAAAGATGTTCTAACTATAGATAATCTATCAGATTGTCATTGCTTGTTTTCTTTCTAGCAAAACCTTATTTTTGAAAATCTTCTCAACCGGTTTATAATTTACTGTGTACACAAACGTTTATGTTTTGTTTACTTCTATTTTCATAGAATATATGCCTATGTCCTTGCTTACCTAATTATTTGCTCACATTATATGGGCTTCACTTAAGAAGCCATCAGCATCACCATGTCCTAAAATGAGACTCAACGATTTGAAATTATGGTTGAGTCAATAAAACATGGGCAGTCTATCCACTTCACTGGAAACTGCTTTCCCTTTTCCATTCAAATAGGTCAGACAGAAAAGTCCCACAGTTTCTCATGGGGGAAATATTAGAATATTTCCCATATCTTAGTCTGGGTTAGGTATAGTGGACAAAAGGGTTTCTGACAGGTGTGATACTCCTGGCTCCAGGGAAGCCTCTTCCTAATTAATTGAGGAAACTATAAATTAATCTTTCCTTTTTGTCACATGGGTTTTTACCTCTCACTAAGCCTTTAGTTATTATATGTCTCCTCACTTTTGAATTGTGTCTTTTAACTTTCTTGTCACGTTTGTCATTTCCAGAATACAACAAGGTTGCCAACTTGTCCAACACAATACATCCTCCTCCTGGACATTGCCTATGTCATCTCCAAGGGAAACCAAATTGACATGGACTTTACAAAATCCCTCTTCTCTACATAAAGACTCCTTTCCCTTTTTGTTCTCCCTTCCTCTGACAGATAGGGAGAACCTCTCAACTTTGGGATAGGTAGTTCTATGCCCCCTTGGCAGCACAAAGCAGTTACAGAAGACAGAGACCTTCTTACATTTCTCCTTTATAAGATTATAAGAGGTTTCCTTTCTCTCAGGGAGGATTTGATACCATTATAATAATCTATTTATTATTTAACAGGAAAGGTATAAAGGGAGGACCAGATAATATAAGTATGCCATTTATATAGCTTTACCAGAAAGCTTCAGTATAACACTCTTCAGGTTTACTCCCTGCAAATCACTGGGAGAAGGAACTAAACAAAGGCAGGTTAGACAGATGCCCAGTAAAGTCTGGGTGATATGGGAAGGTGCTTACCAGTTAATCACACCTGGGAACATGACAGTGGCCAGAATAGGCATGGCCACTGCAAGAATGCAAAATCTGAAATAAACTTCTGAACAAAAGAGGTTTCCCCTCTAGCCTCTTTTGCTTGCTCAAATTCCTGGCTCTCTGGTTGCAGGGGAAGCATTTCCATGCATTTTCTCATGTAGCCCATGGCCATGTGGACTCCACATACTGGACTAATAGACCACGACTAGCCTGATGCTACATCAGAATCAGCTTCACCATGGAATGGAAACTCTGCACACTGTCCCTGCTTCTAACTTTGCTGAACCTACAACTACCCTATTTTAAGGCTGGCTTAAAGGAACTGGAACTTTACAACCCAAGGAATATAACTCCATTCAAATAAAGTCTTTTATCACATCTCATTTTCCCATGAGAGTCTTAGAATATTAATTTCCTCAAGATATTGCAAAAGCTCCACTCCTACTAGTGATGGGGAAATTTGGCCCACTCATTTGTCCTGAAACACATGTACCATATTCATGGATAGAAAGAGTTAACATCATTAAAATGCCCATACTACCCAAAGCAATTCATAGATTCAATGCAATTTCTAATAAGATACCAATGGCATATTTCACTGAACTAAGAAATATTCCAAAATTTATATGAAACCACAAAAGATTTTGAATAGTACAAGTGATCTTGAGAAAGAAGAACAAAGTTGGAGGAATCAAACTCCCTAAGGTCAAACCATACTACAAAGCCATACTAATCAAAACAGCATGGTACTAAGATAAAAACAGAAATATAGATCAATGAAACAGAATAGAGAGCTCACAAATAAACTCACTCTTTTATAGTAAATTAATATTTGATAAAGTAGGCAAAATCATATAATGGGGTAAGGATAGTTGATTCAATGAATGGTATTGGGAATATTAGACAGATATGTACATAAAATGAGAGTAGACCACTATTTAATACCATACACAAGAATAATATCCAACACTTGTTATTTGTTGATTTATTGATGTTAGACATTATGACAGGTATGAGATGATATCTCATTGTGGTTTTAATTTACATTTCTCTGATGATTAATGACAATAAGCATCTTTCATATGTTTATTGGCCATCTGTATGTTCTCTTTGGAGAAGTGTCTTTTCAGGTCCTTAACCTATTTCTTAATTGGATTTTGTTGTTGTGGTTGAGTTTTATACTTATAAAATTTCCTTATAAATTTTGGATATTAAGACCTTATCTGATGTATCAGTAAAACTGTTCTATTCAATGGGTTGTTTTCTCATTTTTTTAAGTGGTTTCCTTTGCTGTGAAAAAAAAATTTAGTTTCTTGTAGTCCTATTTATTTTAATTTTTTAATTTTCTTTACCTTGCCTGAGGTGATAAAACAGAAAAATATATTGCTACAAAAAATGTCTGAGATTTTACTGCCTGTTTTCTTCTAGGATGTTTATGTTTTTAAGTCTAACATTTAAGTCCTTAATTCATTTTGAGTTTATTCTTGTGTATGGTGTAAGAAAGTGGTCTGGTTTCATTTTTTTGCACTTATCTGTCCAATATTCTCAACACCATTTATTGAATAGACTATCCTTTCCCAATTGTATGTTTTTGCTTCCTTTGTCAAATATTAATTGACTATAAAAGCATGAGTTAATTGCTGGGCTCTCTATTATGTTCCATTGATCTATATGTCTATCTTTTTTGCCAGTGCCATGCTATTTTGATTACTGTGACCTTATAATATAGTTTGATATCATGTAGCATGATTCCTTCAGTTTTGTTATTTTTTCAAGATTACTGTGGCTATTCAGGATCTTTGTGTTTCCACATAAATTTTTGGATTATTTTTTTCTAGTACTGTGAAATACACCATTGTATCTTGATAGAAATTGCATTGAATCTATAGATTGCTTTGAGTAGTATGAACATTTTAATGATGTTATTCTTTCTATCTATATGTTTTCACTTATTTGTATATTCTTCAATTTCTTTCTTCAGTATTTTATACTTTTCTGAATACAGGTCTTTTACATACTTGGTTAAATTTATTCTTAGGTATTTAGTTTTTTTTTTTTTTTTTAAGCAATTGTAAATGGGGTTTTTGTGTTTTCATTTCCCATATAACAAGTGTAGGTGAAGATGTGGAGAAAAAGGAACCCTTGTGCACTGTTGGTGGGAATGAAGATTGATGCAGCCACTGTGGAAAGCACTATGCACTTACCTCAAAAAATTGAAAATGGAACTGACTTAAGACCCAGCAATTTTACTTGTGAGAATGTATCCAAAGAATCCCAAAACACTAATTCAAAAGAACATATACACCCCTATGTCCATTGTAGTGTTAGTTACAATAGTCAAGATTTGGAAGCAGCCCAAGTGTCCATCAGTAGATTAGTGGATACAAAAGCTATGGTACATTTATACAATGGAATACTACTTGGACATAAAAAAGAAGCTAATCTTACCCTTTGAGACAGCATGAATGGACCTGGAGAGCATTATGCTAAATGAAATAAGTTTGTCAGAGAAAGACAAGTACCTTATGATTTCACTCATATGTGGAATCAAACGAACAAAATGAACTAACAAGCAGAATAGAGACAGACTCATAGATAGTGAGCAGGCTGATAGCTACTGAGTGGTGGAGGGCAGCTGGGAGGGTGGAAAGAATAAGCAAAAAAGAATAAAAAAAAGAGAAAGAACTCATGGACACAGAAAAAAATATATACAGTCTCCCTAATATAAATGTAAAAATTCAGTATTGATATCAAGTGTTATCGACATATTAAAAATAAAATTAAATATATGTGGTCTAGAAACTCCAATTAAAAGGCTGAGATTGTCAAATTAAATTTAAAAGTAAGACCCATTTCTTGTAGGTTCTTTTTACCAGAAATGCAATGCAATTATAAAGACATAAAATTTTAAAAAGTAAAGAAGGGAAAAATATAATATGATACTACTAATCAAAATAGTTACTGTATTAAAAGAGAGTAGCTATGTTAATATCAGAAAAATTAGATTTCAGAAAAAAGACTAGCACTAGGAAAAGAGATGATCATTTCATAATGATAAAGTGGTTCATCAAAAAAACATAACCCTAATATTTATACACCTAGTAACAGATCTTTAAAATATGTGAAGCACCCGGCTAGTTGGCTCAGTGGATTGAGCATTGTCCCATGGATTGAGAGCTCCCAGTTTGATTCCCATTCAGGGCACATGCCCAGGTTGTGGGCTTGATCTCTAATGGGGGTGTGCAGGAGGCAGCTGATCGATATTTCTCTCTCACATTAATGTTTCTATCTCTCTCTCACAAAAATCAGTAAAAACGTATTTAAAAAATTTTGTTTTTCTTTATTGATTTTTTTAGAGAGAGAAGAAGGGAGAGGGGGAGAGAGATAGAAACATCAATAAGAGAGAACCTCCTGCATGCTCCAAACTGGGGATTTGGCCCACACAACATGGACATGTGCCCTGACCGGAAATCGAACTGGCGACCTCTTGGTCAATGCTCAACCACTGAGCCACACTGGCTGGCAATAAAAACAAATTTTTAAAAATATGTGAAGAAAAAATAGACAAACCTCAACTGATTATAATTGTTTGAAATTATAGTTCTCTTAATAATTGAAAGAATAAGTAGGGAAAAAATAACTATGCAGATAAGATTTGAACACTACTGTCTTCCAAATTCTCCCAACTGATGTTTACACAATATCCAACAATAGCCAAATACATGTTTTCTAGTGCACAAGGCTGTCTAAATTCTAGACCATAAAACAATTCTCAATGGATTTAAAAGATTTTAAGTCATATAAACTATGTTCTCTAACCACAGTAGAATTGAATTAGAAATCAATAATAAAAAGATCTCTGAACAAGCCCCAGATTTTGGAAACTGAATGGTATAGTTTTAAATGATTTTTGGGTCAAAAACAAGTCAGTAGGAAAATTAGAAACTATTGCAAATTGAATTAAAATCACAGTATATCAAAATGTTTGTGATGCTCCTTATGCAATACTTAGGAGGGGAGTTTTTGCTCTAAGTACTTATTTTGGAAACTGAGAACTCAAAGACCTTAACTTACACTTTAAAATACTAGGAGAAGAGAGAATATTAAACCCAAAATTTGTAAAAAGAAAACAATAAAAAACAGAACAAAAATCAATGAAACTGATGCAGAAAAAAACTATAATATAGAAGATCAGTGATACCAAAAGCTGTTATTATTATGTTTTTGAGATCAATAAAATTGATAAACCTCTAGGCAGACTGAGGATGGGAAAAAAAGTGAAAACTCAAAATACCAATATCTAAAATAAGAGAGGTTATATGATACAAATTTTACGATTATTTAAAGAATAATAGGGATTGCTATAAATTTTTTTCTTTATGGATTTTAGAGAGAAAAGGAGAGAGAGAGAGAGAGAGAGAGAGAGAGAGAGAGAGAGAGAGAGAAACATTGATGAGAGAGAGCATCAATTGACTACTCCTGCATGTCCCCCACTGGGGATTAGACCCATAACCCGGGCATGTGCCCTGACCAGGAGTTGAACCGGCAACCTCTTGGTGCATGGATCGACGCTCAACCACTGAGACACACTGGCTGGGTTTGTTATAAACTTTTTATGTTAATAAATTTGACTACTCTGATAAAATAGTCAAATTCCTGGAAATAAACAATTTATCAAAGCTAACTCAAAAGAAAAATAAATAGTCCTTCTTCTCTTAAAGAAGTTACACATATAATAGAAATTTTTCCACATAAAAAAGTATAGGAAATATGGCTTCACTGGTGAGCACTACTAAATTTTTAAGGGAAAAAAATCCCATTTGTATACAAACCATTCCCCCAAATTGAAAAGTATGGGACATTCTCCAGTTTATTATATGACTGTAGCATTAGGCTGATTCTGAAACCAGACTAAAACATTGCAAGAGAATAACACTATAGACCAATATCTGTCATGAATATAGACGCAGAAATGCTAAACAAAATTTCAGTAAATTAAGTACACATTTAATTACACAAAAAGTATAACTCAAAACCAGGTGAGATTTTTATTTAATAAAAGCAAGTTTGGTATAACATTCAAACACCAAACAGTGTAACTCATAAGTTTAAGAAATGGCATGAGCAAATGGTTTTGGGGATGGAAATGTTCTGTCTTCATTGTGGTGCTGGCTACATGACTGTGTAACTTCGTCAAAATTCATAGAACTGTATCCCTAAAAGGTGACTTTTACTCTAAGTAAATTGTACTCAGTGAATTTGACTAAAAACAGTTACTTCTGTCACCTTAAAATTCATAATGTATTAATTTTTTGCCAAAAGATAGACAGATAGATGATAGATAGATAGAGATATCTCGAAGATAGTGTTTTTGTTATTTTATTAAATGGTATATTGCTTCCTGATTCTCTGACTACAAAAACTAAGAATGGCTAACAATTAATGAAACATGATTTTTGTTGAGGTACAAAGCTGAACATAGTGTCTCTTGCCATAGATATTCTTGTCCATGTGGTGAAGGTCCAATATTGGCACTGAAGCCTAATGTCCATCTGGACAGAGATACATTTATGGAAGGAGGTAAAACTTTTTAAAATCAACCATCTGTATGTCATTTTTGCAAAAAACGAAAGCTGGTAAATAAAATACCCAAATATGCACACACAAAAGAGTGATCATAGAAATAATGTGACATTTAATTCACATAGTTAAATCCTTTCGAAAACATATATTGAGAATTGTCACATGTACTATTTTGCTGTCTTGAAAATATAAACACTCCATATTATTTGTGCAATAGTAGCTAATGTGTGTATTGATCATCAAGTCCAAAAGTTTCTTACCTATTTTCACTTATGTTCCCTGCACCTGATAATTCATAATTGAGGCCAAACTAAATTTTTACTGTTTTATTTAAAAATATTCATCACTTTTGATGTTTGTGCATTTCTGCATGCCAGTGAGTAGGGAAGTAGACCCGTAAATAAATTATACTAACTATTGGGAATTGAGCGTTAGTCCTTAACTGCCTGTTACTTCCTCGACAGAAATGTGAGATCTTTAAAAGCACAGACTTTGGAGTCACACATACCAAGGTTCAAATTCTGGTTTTTCCTTTTGTCAACTGTGTGAGCTTAGACAAGTTACTCACTGTGCCTCTATTTCCTCATCTATAAAGAAGTAACAATAATATTAACTTGTGGGTTGGTAATAGGATTAAATGAGTTCAGAGAAGGTATAGCAGGATTATCACTTGCCATCATCAATAAAATCTGTATTATTATAGTTATTATCTTTAAAAACATACTTGAAGCCCTGGCCAGTTTGGCTCAGTGGTTAGAGCGTCGGCCTGCGGACCAATGAGTCATGAGTTCGATTCCAGTCAAGGGCACGTACCTCAGTTGCAGTTTGTCCCTGGCCCTGGTCAGGGTTGTACAGGAGGCACCAGTCGATGTGTCTCTCTCACATTGATGTTTCTCTCTCTCTACCCCTTCTTCCCATGCTATCTGAAAAATAAATGGAAAAATATCCTCGGGTGATAATTAAAAAAAATAAAACTAAAATAAATACTTGTTTTGCCCTGGCTGGTGAGCTCAGTGGTTAGAGCATCACCCACACATGGAAGGGTTGTGGGTTCAATTCCTGGTCATAGGAACATACTTGGGTTGCAGGTTTGATCCCTGCCCCGGTCGGAGTGTGGCAGGAGACAACCAATTAATGTGAGACACATGGATTTCTCTCTTTTAATCCCCTTGCCTCCCTTCCTTCTACACTCTCTAAAAATTAATGAATAAAATATCCTTGGTTGAGGATTAACAGCAACAAAAAACTTGTTTCTCCCATGAGTATAAAGATTGATGGATGATTCATAAAATCCTCTGGGAGATGTGGAAATAGGCATTGAAGACAATGATCCTTTTTCATTTTGTCTGTTGTTAGGGAGCTTTAATCTGTTGCCTACATAGCTATTCCCTATATATTGTCTCTGAAATATCTTCCAGATTAGAGTGGGACTATGTGGACCACTTGAGAATTGAATCCCTTCATAGTTTGTTATAAAACAAATTCAATCTTTATTAGAATTTTATATGTTGCTTCCTGTTAGATAAAAAGTATAAATGTGTTATTTCTCAATTAAGAGTTTTTGTGATTGAGGTGCATAGAGTATTCTTTCTTTTGGAAAAAATATTTTAATGTGAATATTATTTCAGATGAAATTAAAAGACTTTCTTTGGACAATGTCTATAAGTTAAATTATTAGACTGCAAAGTCCCAGATAGTCTCAGATGATTTATTTGAGCATACTTCCTACTTGAAGCAGTTTTTCTATGAAATTAGTTCAAAAAACTTAAAAACAATTTATTTATTTTATTTCAGTGCTAATGTAGTATTAGAGTATGTGAATCTGAATCTTTTAAGAATTTGGCCTTATGCAGTATTTCTGCTTTCTATTTGTTTGTTTTTATTGATATTATTTTGGTTTTATTTATTTATTGTTTAGTAAAAATTTCCCCTAACAGTTGGGCTGGTAATCTGACATTGTCTCATATTTTCCTAACAGCCTTGGTCCCTTAAAAGTTTTGTTAGCATAAGACAGCTTATCTTAATAAAGAAAGGAGTATTCTTTGTTAATTTGACTGGATAGAATTTAATACTCCAGGCTCTGGGTTTAAATTCTAGTTTTAGGCAGTTCCAAGATTAAGTAACAAAAACCCTTTATTTCTTTGAGCACCTGCATATTTTGAAGCTTTTTCTATTAACCATATCTGTGGAAGAAGCACTAATGAACAGGCAGCAACATTTGTATGGACTTATAATTGTATTTGTAGAAGAAAACAATATTAACAATAAGCATTAGGTTAAAGGTTTACAGTAGAGCAGTTTAATTCCATAAATGACAGAACCTAGCAGCATGCGTGGTTGTCAGGGGTTGGCATCCTCTGGCTAGCCATGGCTTCAGCTTCAGCACTCTAGCAATGTGCAGAGAGGGGGGGTGCATAACAGCCAGAAGAAACAGAGTGTCAGGGGTCAGCACCCCTGCAGCAGCTTTTCTCTGAGTCTTCTAGTAGAAATGATTCTAGATTGAGAACCTAATTGGTGCACCTCCCCCCATCCTCTGCAGCACACAGGAGGTCTGAGCCAAACATCCCAAGCCTGCAAGGCTCTGGGGGAGAAGGGGAAATTTTTCAGGCTGTGTTTTGGAGGAATCCATTTCAAGGAAGGAGAGAAAAAAAGGCACATTTCCATTCCAAGCATTACAGAGGATGGAGGGTGGAAGAGCCAGGCACCTGGGCTGGGGAACTTCCAGAGGGCTGGGTCCAGAAGGCAGAGCTCTGTGCCACAGAAGCAGTCTCAACCAGTATCCATCCATGAGTTCCCCTCCACCCTTGGCACCATGCATCCACGAAATTCAAAAGTGGAGAGAGAGGAAGCAGCGAGGAGCATGAGCCTGGAGCACCCCCTGGCTTGGGGCTGCACTGAGCTGTGGGCTACTTTATGGCCCAGGTAGGGGCACAGGGTTGCTGGCACCAGGGCTTAAAGAAGCTGAGGGAGGGGTTGGCTGGGAGCCACCCTTAAACTTCCCTTTCTCCTGGCCCAGAGCCTAGCAACAAGTGCTCACTCCAGAGCCATCTGTGCTAGGTATACCTGAGTTGACCACGCAGGGCTGAGACAAAGAAACAGATTGGCACGAGAAAGAGAGAGACAAAACCCCTAGTTTAGAGTAGCAAGGTTTTTATCTCACCAAAATTCAGGGAATTCAGACCAGGATTCTGTTCTTCTGGGTACAGGTCAGATGCAGGTGGGAGCAGAGCTTCAGGCTTGGTGTTTCACCATCAGAGTTCTGACTTGGAGGCTCAAGGAAATGTTTTCCACACATTCCACAAGTCCATTCTCCCAATTTAATTTCTCCATGCTGGCTCACCAACCTGTTGCAGGAGAAATCAGTGGGCCAAATTTCCCCATTGTTAGTGGGAGTGGGGTTCTTGGGGTACCACTGAAGTAAGCATTTTCAGAAGTGCCCATGTGAGAATGAGATGTGGTAAAAGACTTTCTTTGCATGGAGGGAGTTACACTTCTTGGTGGTAAAATCTCAGTTCCCTTAACCCAGTCCTGTAAGACATGCAGCTGTGGGTTCAGCAAAGCTAGAAATAGAGCCCAGTGTCCACAGTTCTTTTTCCATGATGAAACCGGGTCTGGCAAAATATCAGGCAAGATTCAGTCCATTAGTCCATTGTATGGGTCTCACATGTCGATGAGCCATGTGGACGAATTCAGAGCAAGCCAGGAGTCAGATGTGAGCAGCAGGGGCGAGAGAGAGGGAGAGGGGAAGGGAGAGGGGGAGAGAGAGAGAGAGAGAGAGAGAGAGCGAGAGCGAGAGCACCAAGAGCATGAACTTTCTTTGTTCAGGGGTTAAGTATCTCAGATTTTTCAGTCTTGCAGTGGCCACATTATTCTGGCCACTGACTAGTTCCCAGGTGTGACTGACAGGTAAGTACCTTCCCATGAGATTCATACTTTACTGGTCATGTGTCTAAACTGCCTTTGTCTCACCCTTCCCCCATCAATTTGTGGGGAATAGAACTGGAGAATGTTAACTTTCAGCTTTCTGGCAAAGCTGTATAAATGTCGTGCTTATATTATCCAGTCTCTCCTTACTCCTTTCCTAGTAAATAATAATCAGAGTATTAAAATGGTATTGATTTGAATTTTCTATACACTTACAAACAGGACTATTTTGTGTATATATACACTTACCTTGAGAAATTAGCTGGGAATTGATGAAAATAACTAATAAATATTTCATTTAAAATAAACATTTTGGATATTTTAAATTAAATAATATGCATATCCTTGACATGGGAAATGTTTTCCATTTGTGTTTGACCTACTCATGGCAAAGACCACGTGCATTCTGGGCACCACTGCAAACAGTCAACCTGAGAGTGAGTCTACTAAAATCCTGTCTTCCCCAGATCTGTAGGTCAGCACTGCCCAGTGGAAATATAATGCGGGACACAAATGTGAACCACATATGTACATTTAAATTTTGTAATGAACACATTGAAATGGGAAGACAAACCAATATTAATTTTAAAAATATACTTTATTTAAGCCAACATGTTAAATGTACTTTTTTTTGCCATGTAT
Source organism: Tadarida brasiliensis (assembly GCA_030848825.1). Classification (NCBI taxonomy): domain Eukaryota; kingdom Metazoa; phylum Chordata; class Mammalia; order Chiroptera; family Molossidae; genus Tadarida; species Tadarida brasiliensis. The sequence goes on along the minus strand of CM061267.1, from coordinate 29,515,679 downwards.
TCAGTATATAATTATTGAGACATTTTCCATTTTCTCCTTACTAAGTTATGACATCCAGTGTGTGTTTTACTCTATAGGACATCTGAAATGTCAGACTCACTCTGCCAGTGCTCAAAGCCATGGGTCTAATGGCTCCCCTATCAAACAGCACAGCTCTTCTATTTATCTCATATTTTCAACTGCTACTGATAAATCACTTGGTTAAAAATTCACAAGTTTGATCCTGCACAAGCATATAAAGGTAGAGAAATTGAAGCACATAAATGTAGGAAAACTAAAGATATCTTTTGTTGAATTAAACAACAGATTCTATTTTTATTTAAATTCAATAACCATTTTTATTTCTAATTTTATACCATTAAATTTTTGCTCGATGCCACTGTGATTCTATGCTAAGAAGATTGTCTCTTTTCAGAAAGTAATTTGAACAAAGGTTCTTGAAGTACACTAGACTTTTTAAATTTCCACAATGAAAATTACTATCATTCTAAAACAAAGTTCAGAATCATTTTTAAGAGAGATAGGCTTCGTAATATAGAAAATAAAAGAGGATATAGTTTTGACAGTTACAGGGTCATCCTTTTAATTAGAAATCCTTAGCAAACTTAGGTAATAGTTGGCAAAAAGAAGGTGAGCAATCTAAAGAGTACTTAGAGTAACTCATCAATCTCTGTGTTATAGCTATTTGACTGATTAATTTGGTTGCAGCCTGCTACATGTTATGTTTAGTGACTTACTGACTTCCTGCACACTACTTAATTTCTAAGGATTTTTTCTTTGGTTTTTGCTATTTTACATTTCTACTCTTTTAGTGATTCCAATTAATCTTTAATATTGGTATCCATCTAGCTTGTTCTTAGAGAATGAATTAGGTGAATAGGTCCAGTATTTCTGTGTTAATTTAGACAACATAACTAAACTATCTGGTCCAAAATTCTGTGATCAAGTCATTCAGTACTTTAAACATTACTGATTTTGGATTCAATAAAATTATATGAATAGTAACTTATAAATGCCAGCACTTGGTGATAAGGTAGCACGCACGCGCGCGCGCGCGCGCGCACACACACACACACACACACGCACACACACACACATCTTATCAGTAAACAAAGAGGTTAGAAAATTTCTGAAATATATATGTGGTCAAGAAAACATATCAATGGAGGTCCATGAAACTGAGCACTTTAATGTTCTAACACTCTTTAAGTCAGAGACTATTATTTCTACATGATTGAAATGACTAATAAAATAAATGTATGCCCATTGTGCAAAGATAAATAAGGAAAACAATCTGTTACATGTAGTGTGACTTTCCCCTTTTAAATCTGATAATCCAGGTCTTTTCATGGCCACACTAGATACAACACTTATTTTTGTCAGGCAATATTATTTTGTTCATGGTGTAATTTTTTTCTTTCTTTCTTAAAGTGTTAGCTTAATAAATGTAACAGGGGCACTGTGCCTTCAGTGGTTGAGACAACAATTATATACAAATTTATTTTTTATTTATTTTTATTTTTTTATTATTATTTTTTTTTTTTCGTGAAGCGTTTAAGACTGCCAGGGCCCAGCGGCAGTAGAAGGTATCCGCATGCAGCATTAATGCGTCCCGTAGCGCTGCGAAGCCGTACAGCACCACTGCAGGGCGCGGGTCGGAGCTCCCTCCTCCACCGAGACCCCAGAGCCCTCCCTACAGCTCCTTCCTCCTCCAGACCCTGGAGTTCCATCTCAGCCTCTCATTCCAGGTTGGGGAGTTCACATCGCCAGCGTCTTCCCTCAGAGCCAGGAGTCCAGGCTCCCTCATCTTCCCTCAGGATCTAGAAGTCCAGGTCCCCAGCCCCCTGCATCCACCCTCCCAGCCTTGAACCTGGAGAACAGGCCCCTCTGCTTCCCTCTCCCCCACGGGACTGCTCAGGCTCCTCCTTCCTCAGGACCCAGGAATGGAGTTGGGGATAGGGCAGTGCAACTCTGCCTTTAACCAGGAGCTTAGGTTCACTGTCCCTCTTCCCTCCAGATATGACTCGCCCCCACACCCCCACCCCACCCCTCCTCTTCCCGAACAACCAGAAGTCCAGGCCTCCAGCTTCCGGTCCCACCCAATCTCCTTTCCCAGAACTCGGGGTACCAGGCCCCTCCACCTTCCTCAGGATTTGCGGAGCCCTCAGCTCTCTTCATTCAGAGAACCAGGAGTTCCAGCCCCCAGCCCCACCTCCACTAGGCCAGAATTCTGTACCCCCACCCACTGCCAGGAGTGTGGCACGAGAGAATCGAGAGACCACCAGAGCCAAATTAAAGCCAAATAGAAAGCAAAGCCTGCCGGCGCCAGCGACTGATCCTGAGTTCTCGGAGATCAGCCAACAATTATATACAAATTTAAACATGAAGTATAACCCAAAGTACTTCAAATGCTGTTTTGTTTTGTTTTGTTTTTTATTCCTCACCCGAGGATACTTTTCTATTTATCATCAGATAGAGTGGGACGGAGGGAGAGAGAGAGAGACAGAGAGAAACATCGATGTGATAGAGCCACATTGTCTGGTTGCCTCCCTCATGATGCAACCAGGGCCGGCACAAACTGCAACCAACGTGCCCTTGATCGTAATAGAACCCACAATTCATTGGTCTGTGGGCCGACGCTCTACCCACTGAGCCAAACCAGCCAGGGCCTTCAAATGCTGCTTTTATAATTTTTTTTTTCTGGGCATTTCTGCTACTTTTCAAATCTTTTACTTTGAAGATCTTTGGCATTCAGGACCCATGGGAAGGTGCCAAGGGGCCTGCAGAGCTAGTGCCCAGGAGGGTTGAGCTCTGGCAACTGGGGCCTCCATTGTCCTTAAGAGTCTTCACATGGTAGCCCATCTGGAGCCAAACACCTGCAATATATTGGGGAAAGTTCCAGGCGCTAGGAAGTCCAGAAGGGGTTGGCCAGCCATTGAAGTGTCGTCTTTAACCTTTGCCATCCTCTCTTGATGCACTGGACTTGTGTGTGCCTGCCCCACCCCCTACTTTCTGATGCTTCCCTCCCCCCTTTCACATCCCCTGTGAGCTCCTCCTGGTGTAGATTTCTTTGTGACATCACAAGCTCCTGGCTGAAGTTAGTTTAGTGCACGCTAGAACTTGAAGAGTGGGAAGCAAAGAGGCTCTCCCAGTCTCTATTCCATTGTCAGGGTCATCTGGCGCACAACTGGCTCTAGATGGGCAATATGTTTTCTCAGTTTCCTCTGTCATGCTGCCAGCCCATATCCCTTACAAGGTGGTCATCACCCAGTGGTTCTCCCTGTCTGCTGTGATGATATCCCATCTGGCCAGGACCATCTTGCTGCTCCTGCACATGCTGTAGGCCCTGGTCACAGGTTGTTCTACCAGGATCATGCACCTTTACCATGTGGCGTTTACATCAAGCTGAGATGGCAGTGTCCTTTCCCCAAGACTATGTACTTTTTTTCTAGGGAGCCTTCATCTGGTGAACTGGAAAGATCCTCCAAAGAAGCCCATGCTGTCTGCTCATAATTTCGTGATGTTTGGATATTTGAGAACCATCAATATGCCTTTTTTAGGGTACAATTTTCTCTCCTGCATTCACCACCTGAGCAGGTAGTCAAGGCTGTGAAGCCATAACTATCCAACACCATCCCACTTACCCAAAGGAGATCGAGGTTGAGTTCCAAGAAGACCCCCAAAAGAGATGGCAAAGAACAAAGAGGATCAGATAGACAATAACAGACAGGATGATCGGAGCAGCTCCCATAGCAGTGGGGAATCTATCACTGACATCTAAGACCCTCAAGACCAAGGGAGTCCTCATTTCCTGCAAGTGCAGTCTTGGGCCTCTGGACTTCAACTCCAAGCACCCACAAGACAGCTTGAGTGGAAATGCCCAGCTGTCTCCCATGTGCTCCTCCTCTGAAGGCCAGGTGGTCACAAGCTCATACCGTCTTGTGGGACATGTCCTGCCTCCTCTGAAACCTGATTCAGAAGCAGCAGTGTTCTCTGATCCAACCCCCTGCTGCTGTCTGCTGCAGGAGACCCACAAAGGAAGTGCTGGGTGAAAACCATCTACCCAGCTTGTCAGGTTCACTAACTTTGGGTAAGGAGATGCACTATGAAAAGTCTTTAGATCTCCCACCAAGGAGCAATTCTCAATTGGCCTCTGCCATCAGGAAACCCCGCAAACACAAAATGTCCACACCATTTTGCTACTGCTGCCACCACTGCTGTGGGATCGAGGAGAGCCGTCACCACCTCTTAAACTACCTTGCCTTGCTGTTGACAGAAACCTGAGCATCTTGGAAAACAGTGAGTGTCATGACCTTGGAAGATAAAACTGAGGTCATGGCTGACTGCAGTGCCACTCAGTCTACCCCTTCTTTCTCTCCACCTGTGTGGGCGATTGCAGACACACTACCCCTGGCCACTCAAACTGGGAAGGTCCCTGAAACTACTAACAACTTAGCTGACCTAGCTGCCTCACTCCAGAACCTGTTTGTTCCTCCACCTTCTCTGACTCTAAATATTGCTCAGGAAACAGACATGATCCCTCATTCTGCTCTTGCTGCTCACCCAGATTCTCTTAATTCTAATCACATTTTGGGAATTCCACTTTATGAGAATGCAGGTTAATCATATTCCATTATAACTACATGTCCTATTTATGACTCCCCACACCTCCTAAGACCTCAATCTTCTCCTTCCAGCTGCCCTCCTGCCAATTAAATCCTGAACACCTATGTGTGTAGATTTCCCCCTTCTTTTGTCTTACCCACCCCCTTCCAGTCTCTTCTACTAGTACCCCTGTTTCTACTGCTCAGCCAATCACCACTGTGGCTGTCCCTTTTTTAAAAAATATATTTTTATTGATTTTTAGAGAGAGAGGATGGGAGAAGGAGAAAGAGATAGAGACATCAATGTGAGAGAGACCATCAATCGGCTGCCTTCTGCACATCCCCCGCCCCCAACACACACACACACACTGGAGATCCAGCCCACAACCTGGGCAGGTGCCCTGACTGGAAATCGAACCGGCAACCTCTTGGTGCATGGGTCAATGCTCAGCTGGGCAGTGTGGCTGTCCCTTTTAACATCACAGCACCTCTCAGCCTACTTTATATCCTGATGTCATTGAAATGAACACTACTCCTTCTTCCTGTGCACATAATCATATCTTCTCCAGACTCCAGTATGAGATTCCTGTTATTTTACCAAATTCAATACAGTGTGGAGCACAGGTGCCCTGCAGACCCCTCCACTGGCCTTTACTGCATTGAAGGAACCCTGCCCTAACCCAAACCATCCCATTGGCTCCTAAACCACACCTCAGCCCACTTTAGGGACCCCTGATGGTGAGGATAAGGGAAACTCTATCCCCAGTGCTCATGTTAGCACTTGACTACCACTCATGTCTTCTGCAGTCATCTATTCTACAATACACAGCACCTCTGCAAACTTCAACCCTGCCACTGAGACCAAAACAATAGATACCACTCCTTCCCAGGCTGTCCTTTTCCATTCTCCCTATGTCTCCAGGGAGAACCACTCCCCATTGTCCATGTCACCCCCTAATCTTGACAACAAACCACCAATGGCAACATTCTCTCAGCTGATGTCCCCACTCATTTACCTAAAAAAATTAATAAGCAGAGAGAACAACCAAGTTTCCAACCCTCCCTTGGACTCAGGAACCATCTCTTAGCCCACGTTTGGGGCTAGTGATGGCCAGCAGCCTAAAAACCCTTCAATGTTGGGAAAAGTGATTGCCCCAGCACAGGGTGTGGGCCTAACTTCTTAACTTCTCCTGCGGTCCAGCCACCAGGAGTAGCATAATGCATTCAGGTAGTGCAAGTTTGCTACTGCCAGATTCCACACTTGACAACAGTGGCAACACCTCACTAGCCATAGGTGACAACCCATGTGTTCTCCCCATTGACACATCCACTACTGCTGTTGTTGGAGTTGTCACTGAGAACCTAACAGTGGGGACAGTAGCTCAGTGTTCACATCATACCTGCAGGCCCACTTGTGGTTATGGGTCCTGTAGCTCCCCTGGATAGGGGGAGCTATGGGGCCAGTATGTCCCCAGGTCCCACTCATTCACAGACATCCAGAGCATCAACACTAGAGATGCACTTAGGAAGTCATGAAATCACTGGATATAGATGTTGACAAAATCCTTAGTTAAATGGCTAAGTGATTATTCTGTATCTAAACTGTGAAGCATAGGATGTGGAATTCTGTATTATTTTTTCTTTTCTGTTTTTTAAACTTATCTCTCCTAATTTCTATTTATTTAAAATAAATTGCCTGTGTAATAAAAAGGCCTCATTTTTTTCATAAAATGACAAAAATAGGCAGTCTTTGTTTGCATTAATCAAAAAATAATGTCCTGATCTAAGGAATTCTACCACTGGAAATAATAGCTACACTCAACCTTTGCCAATCAGCTTACCTCCACACACAATTCTGACATCACACTTTAAGGGCAACATTGATAAGTTATAGAGAGAATGGGAATAGTAAAAAAAAATTAAAACTTTTTTTCTTTATTGATTTTAGAGAGAGGAAGGGAGAGGGAGAGAGAGATAGAAACATTAATGAGAGAGAACATCTGTTGGCCGCCTCCTGTATACCCCACACTGGGTATCAGGCCCACAACCTAGACATGTACCCTGACCAGGAATCCAAACAGCGACCTCTTGGTGCATGGGTCAACACTCAACCACTGAGCCACATCGGCCGGACTTTTTTTCTTTATTTATTTTAGAAAGAGATGAAGGGAGAGGGAGAGAGAGAGAGAAACAGTAAAACAGGTTTAACATCACCTTTTTAAAAGAAGTAGTTGAAAGAACTGAGATGTCTAGCTTGAATAAGAGCCTTTTTGTCTACCCTAGGCCTCACTCATTCACAAGCATCCATAGCATCAATACCAGAGATAGACTTAGAAAGGCACACAGCACTGCTTCTATATTTCATTTTGACCATATAATTAGGGATCAATTGAGATGCAGCATGACTGCTGTAGGAGGAGGAGCATGCACCACCCCAGTGCTTGGATACACTGCTGGTTCCACCTTAAATCTGGTCACATGGAAACAACCTGTCCATAATACAGGTGGTGTGGTGATGGAAGAGTATAATGTCAGTCCCATGATTGGAGGTTCTAGTGTTCACATTTGCCATCAGTGCACCTGTGGCCAACCTGGACATAGAAAACCTCCTACACTTGCAAGTGCCACCACGATGGAGAATAAAGGTATGTGAGGAGACATGTTTGTTTCTACCTTTTATCAGACCACCAGGGGCTTTCATAGCTACACCAAATCCATTATTGATCCAAGTCCCAGCACCATCCCTATGTTTAGACACATTTGTAGTTGCACATTATTTGCAAGCACCTGGAATCCACCTGTGCAGAATTTAGGTGATGCTATGGGCAGGTGCAGCATCCTTCCCATGTTAGGAGGAATTATTATTCCCACTTTCCATCAGTACATCTGGGGCCTATCTGGCCAAAACACAAGTGGTGTGCTTGTAACAGTGGGGAATTGTAATCCACCCCACCATTCTTTTGACATTGTTTCTGTACATGCTGACTCACACTAATATGTAGCTTATAGATAAATAGCATTTTTGTATTAGAATTCTAGTAACTAACTTCAGAAGATACAGACTCTGACCTTTAGGCATTCCAGCTCCAGGAGATTTGCTGACCTTCAAACGAAAACCAGAAGGATGCACACCATACCAGCACTTGACCAGTTTCAAGGTCCTTATCAGAATAGACTGTGCTGGCCTGCACATAGAGAACTTTTCTTTTTTTTTAAAATATATTTTTATTGATTTTCTTAGAGAGAGAGGAAGGGAGAGAAACATCAATGTGAGAGTGAGAGAGAAACATCAGTCAGCTGCCTCCTGCACACCCCTTACTGGGGATTGAGCCCACAACCCGAGCATATGCCCTGACCAGGAATCGAACTGGTACCTCTCAGTCCATGGGATGACTCTCAATCCACTGAGCCATACCGGCTGGGCACATGGAGAACTTTTTAACCCCTCTCCTTAATTTCTTTGTTTTGCTTTCCTTCTCCCTCATAAAAACCTCTTCCTGCGCTGAGGTGGGAGATAGGCTTTTTGACAAGAGTCCCCCATCTTCTCAGGTGACTGACACTTGAATAAACCTCTTTCCTTTTTCACCAGCACCTGTCTCATGAGTTTGGCTTTTGCTGTGTCAGGCAGCTGAACCTGGGTTTCGGTATACACTCATAGGGAAAAATGTCTCACTTATGATGCGAGGCTATTGTGTCACCACATGCTACCAGAACACTTGTAGCCCAACTGTCCAGACCACAGATAGAGTGATGAGGGACAACACAAAAGATGCAATGACTGGATATGCTTATGGTACCACTGACCAAAACAGTAGTGCTATGGGGGATAGCACCAGACATTTTTAGAAAGCAACATCTATTCTCAATCAAAACACCTACCTTTATCTCCCAAGTTATGGTACCCCTCTCACTTTGGAGGAACTAGGACTGTGTTTGGAGGCTCCTGCTCAGAGCAACTGTGCCTCTGCTCTGGGCATGGCAAAGGCTAGCCTTGCATTTGGGCCACCTGCCCAGGGATTCATAAGAGCCACCAACCAATTCTATGACAAATCTAAACAAACTAGGAGCAGATCTTCCTCTTCAAATTGTGCATAACCCTAAAAGGACTTTGCTGTACTAGAAAGGGGCTTAGCCCCTCTGAGTGAAACTTAACCTGCTGATGGTTCTACATCAAGTCAGAGGAACATACCTAAGGGGTTTGTGTGGCAGGGGAGGGGTTTGAGTGTGAGAGGCAAATGAGCCCAGTTGAGAAATACAGTGGACCTAGAATGTTATAGTGTGGAGAACAGAAGATTCTAGTGCATATATCAACTGCGTCATTTCTGGATAGATGGTTAACTTGGTTAACCCAAGCTCTGGGCCAGTTTTGTCTAGTGCTGGAACTGTCAGGATATCCCACCCATTTGCTTTAATGGGCCCAGATTATGTACATATAGGATATAAATAAAAATCTTGTTTCTGTTAATGTGTGGCTTCTCCTGTGTCTTTAATCCTGAACTCAACTGTAGAGGAAGAACTGACATATGAATGGTGAAGTGTTGAGCCAGATGTAACTATGTAAAAGTTTTCGACATCCCAGTGACTGAGATTTGGAAGTAGCCACACTTTATGACAGTACATGTTGACTCCTCAAATATTGTTTTGAGTGCAAAGTATGATGATCCAGGATGAAATAAGGTCCTGAAGAGGGAGAGAGAGATGGGTTGACCTCTTCCCTCTATGCTTCTCTCTTCTCTGTGACCTCCGTGGAGACTAGATGATCTCTGATGTGTCATAGGAAACTACATTTTATGGTTTTAGTTTTTTAAATGTTTAAATGGTTTGTGTGTGTGTGTGTGTGTGTGTGTGTGTGTGTGTGTGTGTGTTATTTAATTTAGACTTACGCCAGTCATTCTCAAACATTCCCACTTCACCCAGAGAGGATACATTTGGCATCTAGGTTCTTGAGTGTGGAGAAACAAAGTAAGAAAGGGCTCCTGCCTGCTCTGTAAGTATTAAAAATTTATGTTTACTTAGAATTTATCATGCTGCTTAAAATATAAAAAATGGTCCTCTTTAATAACCAGCTTGGCTCCAATCTAAACTGCTAAAATATTAAATCATGCAGATTAAAACTGTGCCCAGTTCTGGCTGACCCTAGAGTTCTGCAGGGTCTCCACTAAACTTACTAAAGGCAAAATTTCTGAGTTTGTGGAGCCTACATTCTAGTTGAAGGGGAGAAAAAACAACAACAAACACATGTGAATTCTCTGTTAGGTTAGCCAGTAACAATTGCTATGGAGAATAAAGCAGTTTGTGGAGGATTGAGATTGTGGGGAGAGAGAAGCAGGGTTTTCAGTTTAAACAGTGATAAAATAAGCCTAACTGGGAAGTTGGGATTTGAAGTCTAGAGGAAGGTGTTTGAGTAAGACATCAGAAGGAAAAAGCATTCCAGGTAACGGAAATAATGATCACAAAAGCCCAGAGGAATGATTCCTTAGTTCCTCAGGGAGCAGTTAGTAAATAATTATGGCTGAAATAGAGTCAAGTGGGAGGAAGGAGAGGACAGAGAAAAAGTGGATTGAATTTCCTGGCCTAGCATTTTTTGGCTGCATAATCACAGTGAATTTGGCACATTTAACTTGTAAGAGTTTTCAAAGGATAAAATAAAATAATGTAGAGAAGTGACTTATAAGCCATCTTATTATTCTATACATAAGGATAGATAGATATATAGACAGATAATAGATAGATAAATAGATAGATAGATAGATAGATAGATAGATAGATAGATAGATAGATAGATAGATAGACAGAGTTATACACTGAATTTTTATCACCTCCCCCCCCAAAAAAAGCAGATGTTAAAGCCCTAACCCCCAATGTGATAATATTTGGAGATGGGACCTTTGGGAGGCAGTTATGTTTAGAAGAGGTAATGAGGCTGGAGCTGCCATGAGGGGATTAGTGCTGTTTAAAAAAAAATTGAGAGACACAAGAGCTTTCTCCCTCTGCCATGTGAGGAAACAGCCAGAAGGTGGCTATCTGTAAGCCAGAAGAAGGAACCTCACTGGGAAATGAATGTGCCTTGATCTTGGACTTCTCAGCCTCCAGAACTGTGAGAAATAAATGTGTTTTGTTTAAGACCCCACCTTTTCCCAGTCTGTGATATTTTGCTGCCATAGTTCCCTTTCTGCACATAAACAGTACACTTGCTCCTTCACCCCAGCTGCTGCTCAATTTCCACCCACTGCAAGCAGAAGTCATTATTCTCTGTGTGTGAGTTGGGTATTGACAAAACCCATCCTTTTCTCTGGACCAACCACATCACAAATGCAAACATACACACACACACACACACACACACACACACACATACACTTTCCTGCTACCTTCCCTTGTTCCCCTGTCACCTTCTGGGCCTCTCTAGCTCACTGACCCACTTTTGACTTTGGGGCCTAGATAAGAACCCACTAAATAGCTGGCAATTTCCTTGGCAGAGGTCATTCTCCATAGAACATAATTCAACATATATTCCATGCCAGGTATTCTGACAGGGAGCAAGAACACAAGTGGGGGAGATGGGCAGGTAAAAGGACGATGGTAATGCAATGCTATACTGTATACAAAGGGCATGGAGAAAGGGGGGTGGGAGCAAGAAGGAGGCTGGCACTAGTTCTGGTTGGGTGAGGATGGGTGAAGAGGGAAGAAAAGAGAGAACATGGCATTTGAGCTGAACTTCAAGAGTTGGGCTGTAGTTCATACACCAGATACTTCCTGGGAGGTATCTTCTATACCTGGGCTAGGACTGACGTGGTTACAGAGCTTGGTGTGGGGAAATGCCATAGACCCCATTTCCCCCCTACTCACTCCAACAGTGAGCAAGGAGCTAGAGTTTAACTGTCTCTGGGAGGAAAAGCGGGTGAGGGCTGTAGGATGAATGATACAGAACCCCATCCTGTATAGGTGGTAACAGCCTGAGATTGGATCTGCTCTGGTCCTGTGGAGGAATTTCCCCATGGGACGGTAAGCTGGTTATTGAAAAGGCTCAAAGACCCCAAAACATCAGCAGAAGAAATGAAGGAAATAAGAACAGAGGCTATTACAGTACGTCTGCCTTGGGCCAGGTGCCTCCCACACCTGTCTCATCTAATTCTCACCATTAACCTGCACATTAGCTGTTTTATTCTAACTTTCCAGACAGGAACCTGAGGCTCAGAGAGGTTGAGGGCCTGACATGAGATCACATGACCATGAATGACTACTTTTTTTGTAGACAGAAATCAGGCTCAGTGAAGTAGACTAACTTGCCCAAGGTCTCTCTACTAGCAATTAACAGTTTGACTTTGAAACCTAATTGATCTGGGTTCAAGGTGTGTGCTCCTTTCACCACAAGATTCTGGGCTCCTGAGACAAAAACTGTAGTCTCTAATGAAAATTACTTCCTGAATGTGCTCAATTTCAAATACTCCAACCCAACCAAAGATAATAAAGCAAATAACTTGCATTTGTATGACATTATATAACATATAAAGTCTTTTCATGTTCTTTATCTTTTTTTAAATATGTTTTTATTGGTTTTTAGAGAAAGAGAGGAAGGGAGAAGGAGAGAGAGATAGAAACATTGATGAGAGAGAAATATTGATAGGCTGCCTCCTGTACACCCTCCACTGGGGATCAAACCTGTAATCCGGGCATGTGCCTTGACTGGGAATCAAACCAGTGACCTCTTGGTGCATGGGTTGATGCTCAACCACTGAGCCACACCAGCTGGGATATTCTTTATCTTTATTCCTAATAAAAACCATGGAGTAACTAGGGCAGGATGAATCTCCTCAGGTCCCAGATAAGAAAGCCAGTTCTCAGAGAGATTGTATGATTGAAGTCACAGATCTCATCAGTATAGAGCAGGATAACAATCCAGGGCTTCTGGGCTCCTGGAGATACCTGTTTCCACAATAGCTCCCTCACCTGCCTGTATGGACAGACAGACAAATTCCAACCCAGGTAGGTGGGGTGCTACCTTCTACACCAAGTCTTCGGCAAGGAGCAACACAGAGCAAGAACTCAGAGACACCTTGGTGCAATGCTAACTCACAGGCCCTTCCATACCTCTGACAGTAAATATTTTGGTACATCCATAGCCACCCTTGATGATGGGCACACACCTCAGCCACAGAATCCCACACTGGCACCTTTCATGTAGACGGCAGTAGGCGGCTCTGTGCTCTGGAGTCTCCGTCAACACTCTGGTCTGCTCACAAAGGTTTCAGGCCTAGCCCTGACGCAAAATGGTTCTTGGATTTTCCTGTAGCTTGAAGACATGCCTCTTGTTGGGAACTTCAGTAGGCCAGGAAAAGGGGGAGGAGTCAGGAAGGGGAGCCAGGAGCTTCAGTATTGGCCCTATGACGCAGCATGTGGGTGATGTTCTGATTTTGCAGGGCCAGGGAGCAGATACATATCTGGAGATCACAGCGTGCTCTATCAAATGTCTTTATACCTGAAGCAGAGTGGATGTGTCGAAATATACCTGACATTCACACTCCCACCTGCTTAAAGCCCCACACTAAGGGCTGCATGTCTGGAAAGTGTGAGCACTGGGGCAGGGGAGGTGGGGAGGGTACAGTATAGTACCTAGGACCTCCCACTCTTATTGCCTCAGTAGGTCCAGAACTATCTAATAACCATCTGGATAACTTGCTGTTTGGCTTCAGTTCCTCCCTTACACCCAGCTGGGACACCACCTCCTGGATCCCTGGCTCCTAGTCTCTCCACCCTTTTCTTAGCTTCCACGCTGTCCTGCTTATGTATCTGCCCAGCCCCTTGTGCCCCAGCCTTGCTCTGTCTTGTAGTCCTCGGGTGGCTTACCCCTCCCTGAAGCTACTCCATCCAGTGTTTCCTCCTTCCCTGTCCTGCTCCTTTATGCCTTCCCTCCTCTCAGACCCAGCCTGTCTTCCCTGCTCCATCACCCCAATCCCCACAATGTGCCCTGCCTGCCATCAACAATTCCTTGATTTTAGATCAAGTCTGGCATTTTGGTTGTCTTTTATGACAGGTGGTGGGGCGTCTAGGTGACTGCCTGCACTTAATAAATATAATTTGAAAGAGTTCTTATCACCACTCTGTTCCCTTCCTCTGAGTTTGTTGGAGTGGGGAGAAAAAAAGAATAAGTGCAGGTAGGGACACTCTGGGAGCAAATTGCTGATGAAATGTTGCCATGGCACGGCTGCAACTGGAAAACACTGGGGTTTCCAGTAGGAATACATGCTTCTGGAAAGAGGTTTTGCTTTTGGTTGGGGGTTTGAATAGCAATGACCTGATTTGGGATAATGGCTAGATCCTGTCTTCTGAGCCACAGACCAGTTTCTTTACTCTAGGCTTAGTGGCCCCACATGCCCTGAGCCCAGTGTCCGACTGCCCAGAGTAGAAAGGAGCGGAATCATAAGCCGGTCAACTCCCTCCTTGTGAGAAGGATCTCACACCTGGTCCCCAGCCCTATCTCTAGCTGTCCAGACAGAGCTCTGGGAATCCCCACAACTAAGAGCTATACCTTCTTCTCACCCAGAACAACTGGGGTCATAGGATCTTGCTATTTATAAGGCTAAAGAATGATCAGTAGCCATGTGTCCTGTGTTCTTCCTGCCTACATTCTACCCCTCTTCTCTGTGTGGTGGAGATCTGCCCCTGCGATTCAGAGCCAAAGACAGATAGATTTCCTGAGAGAGAAGAGCCCTTTCTGATATGAGGTGCTTCTGAGCTCCAGAGTTTCTGCAGGTGGAAGTTGAGGGAGGCTGCCAGGGGCAGATGACGTGTTAAAATAAGCAGGGGAACTTAAGAACTTATGAGTCCTTATTTCTGCAGATAGAGAAACTAAAATGTAAGTGACTTGACCAAGGTCACACAGTGATTTCTGGTCTAACTAGGGTGTGAATGTAGCCATACAGATCACACATTGTTGCCTCTCTGCTTTGCCTCTTCCAGAAGCCAACTTCATGGTTCACTCATCTTATGTGGAAAGCTCTTTGGAGTCTGTGCATATTAAGTGGTTTAATTCCTGAGTGACTTTTTTGGTGCCTGAAATAAAGGCATTTGGAATGAGGTAAGGTGGGGTGAAAGAGACTGGGGGAGGCAAAATAGCCAAGGGATAGAGCTTGGGAAGGCAGAAGGCCTCGGGGTCTGTGAAGAAGACAGAGAAAGACAGAAGGAGGGAAAATAGACTTGGGAAGCATGGCTGTGGACTTTGACACCCTCCTGCACACTGCTCTGTCTCCAGAGAGGCCATGCTGGGACTCTAGCCTGCAGAGACCTTGAGAGAGAGCTGGGGTCAGTTCAGGGCTTGGTGGTGTTTCCTAAGCCATTCAGCTTATTCGCTGTCACCTCCTAGATGGAGGATTTTGGAAACAAGATAACAAGATGCTGAAAGTCATTGAGGAGATGAGGGTGGTGCTGCAAACTGATTGATACCTCTCAAGGCTGGATCAGATCATCTTCCCTGCAAAGGTGGGATGGGAGGGGGGTGGGGGGGACTCGCTGACGGGAGGATGGTCCCTTACATTCTACATCCCCCACACCCTACACATATATACATATATGCCCATCTATGACCATGGGCACATTCTTCAAAGGGGTCAGTGTCCAGAAGAAATAATGCCTGTGAATTAAAAAATCTCCAGACTCCTGCCCTGGCTGCTTTTGCTCAGTGGTTAGAGTGTCGGCCAGCAGACCAATGAGTTGCGGGTTTGATTCTGGTCAAGGGCACATACCTTGGTTGAGGTTCGTCCCTGTCTCTGGTTGGGGTCGTGTGGTACGCAACAAGTCGATGTGTCCCTCTCACGTCACTGTTTCTCTCTCTCTCCCTCTCTCTCCTTCCCTCCCACTCTATCTGAAGATAATAGAAAAATATCCTCGGGTGAGGATTAAAAAAATAAAATTTCCAGACTCCTAATACAACACCAGATTACAGACCTATGCGCACACACATATCCCTGTTCTAAAACATTGCTATGACACACTGATTCATTACACATTAAATTTATCATGCATAAACATGTTAGATAACGTGCATACACATGTGTGGGACTGACTACATGATGCCATTTGTCATGGCCTCTGCCCTCTCCCTGTGCTGTTTCCAATTCAGCTCCTCAACTATCTTTTCTTGGCCTTCCCCAGATCTTTCCAAGAAAGCATGGAGTGTCTGGAGCTGCTTCACAATGCCTCCCATGGTGTGAGTGCTTAGGTGGGCTCAAGGGTGAGGATGGAGAGGCTATAGGAAGTGAGGAAAAAGGGATGGAGCTACAATTAGCAACTGGGATGAAAAAAAGGGAACGAGGGACTAAGGTTACATTTGGGGAAAAGAGCACGATGGCTCAGCAACCATGCAGACCTCCTGGACTGTGATCTGAACTGCCTGCATGCATACATGGAAGGACAGGCGACTCAGACAGAGCCTTTCAGCATCACCGATGTCCGAGGTGAAAAGGACTGTGGAGGGTTTCTAGCACCAACTGTCATCCAGGTAGCCACAGATCCAGCATGAGAGCTCAGCTCCTGGGGCACCCAGTCATACATCTTAGCAATCACACCATCCAGCCCGAGCCCCTAGGCAGTGCAGTGTGTGTGAATGTGTTTGTGGGTGTGCGCACACTCACCGCCGATCTGACATCTACTCCTGTTCAGGCTTTATGAACTGCCACACAAGGCTTATGAATCCAGTGACTGGAACATACTCCCAGCTGAGTGAGCAGTGGTTGTGACCTTGCTGCTCTATGCTGAATTTGTCATCACAAGGCCCTTGGACTGCCTAACCAGGCCGTCTCATGACAACAGAGCTAAGGAGACACCCTCCAAAAGGGTGTAGAGAGAAGAGATGTGGCGCTGCAGTAAGCTTGGCAGGGAATGAAGAGGCAGAGATAAAAGAAAGAAGAAAAAAGAAACCTAGGGTTCCACAGAGAGACTGATAAGAGCTATGGACACAGACATACACACATATCCCATATCATACACCACAACCACACACAGCATGCCTCACACACCACACATCCCACATAGCACATACACCTTACACACACACACATGCACACAAACACCACGCCTCTAGCACAGAGACTAAGACCAAGGGAGCAGATACAATTTCAGAGAGACAGAGGCAGTAAGAGAGCAAAAAGAGAGGGAAATATAGAAAGACATAGGATAAACAAAAAGAGGGACAAAACCAGAAAAAAAAAAACATATGTATATACTTTTTTGCCCTAAATCAGTGGTTTTCAATGAAGACTGATTTTGCTCCCCAGGGACATCTGGAAATGTCTAAAGACATTCTTGATTGTCACACCTGAGCCAAGGGAGATGCTACTGTCACCCTGTGAATGGCAACTAAAAAACCTAGAATGCATAGGTCAGCTACCACACTACAGAATTATTTGCTCCAATACATCAATAGTACCCACATTGAAAAACTATGTCCCAAACACAGGAATTAGCATTATGCAGCTCCTCTGCCCCAATATAGGTTTCACATACCAACACACGCATACACGCATCATCTCTCTGACCTCCTTCAGCCCCTGCCAGTGTGGCCCTCAGTGGAGGCCAGTCATACTCTGGTTGCCCTTGGCCCCTCCATTGAATCCTAAGAACCTAACTTTTGCTTAGAGCTTGAGCTCAGCCTGAGTCAGGAAGTGCTGGTTAGAACTATGAGTGCATTCCCGATTTGTTCCAGACCCAGTCCACATTGACCCTCCAGTCCTCCTACCTCATGGGCCCTGACCTTCCAGACCTGGAAGGCTAAGTCAGAGACTGACCACCATAACATCAGGGGAAGACTAGACATCAGCCCCTTCAAGTCCATATGCTTATCCTTATAAAAGATACCGTTAAGAGAGACAATGATGCATTTGCCCAGAGTCATACAAGTCTTCTGAAATTTGGATTCTAGGCAAGGGCCCAGAGAGAGTATGATAGCAAGTTTCACTAAATGAGGCTAGCAACATGATAATCCTCCCATGAGTTCTGATCTTGTTCACCACCCCCATCCCCCATCCCTTGCATCTATAGCCTCCTGTATTTAGATACTCAAGTCTGGGACTCCAGGTTCCAGAACCAACTGAGTCCTTCCCTGGTGGGAAGTGCTGCCCAGCATGGTCTTGGAGTGGGCCAGGGATCTATACCTCCTCCATCAAGAGAGGAAGAGCTCCGGGACAGCGCCCTGTCCCCTTGGAGCCAGTAATCCTGGGAAGGTACAGGAAGGACTTGGGTGGGTAGTGTCACCCATTCTGTGGCCAATCTTCCCCACTGTCCAGGCATATGATGTTGACTCCAAGATCTGAAAGAAATTTGTATCCAGCAAACTACCCCCACCCCTCCAGTCTTCCACACCCATTTTAAGTCTGTTCTCAATTTCTCTTTTGTCCTGGTGACCCATAAAAAGGCAGCACCATGTGAAGGAAACTGAGGAAACACAGGAAATTTGGAATCTTAAATGACTGTGTCCTCCTGTAGCCTTCTTCTCTAACATTCAAATACCTCACTGCCTTGTCCTCTCCCTTACCAGGGACTGAATTGGGAGATTAGGCTGGAGCCCAACATGACAGAGAAGGTGAGTGGGTCAGCAGGCAGACTCATGGTGACAAACACTGGATTAATGGGCACAAAGGTCCTGGGTTCAAGGGTTCTATTTCCTTCTCCCCACCCAGCCTGAATCCAATGACCGCTGGGTGTATGGGGAAGGCAACTAATCAAACTGCATTGTCTGCTCAAGGCATTAGGATCTGACCTTGGGTCAACAACAACAAAAAAAACAGGAACCCAGCTTACTCATTAGATTTGAGAGTAGTCCTCCTATACCCCACCCCCAGAGACATTCCACTCTGTACCAATGCTTCTTCTCCCCTGTACTTATGCTCTCTCTCTCTCTTCTCTGAAACTTCCAGCTTTCTGGAACAGGCACAGGTAGAAAAAAAAAAAAAAGGCTCTGAAGCTAGTGGGTGACCCACACACATACTTGGGACTCTACGTTTCCAGATACCCAGGCCACTGAGTCTTTGGCTTGCCATGGGACTTTGAATAAACCAGGGCCTCTAATTGTTCCCAACTTAGCTTGAACTAACTAATCTTCATGATGGCTCCTAGCTTGCTCACATCAGAGGTCTGTGTTGTGGGATCAGGATGGGCTATGCTTTCTGTTGTTCTTCCTCACTGAGACTGCACAGGTCCCTTCACTGCCCTGGAACTCTGCCAGTCGCAGTGAGGGAGTGTGGCAGGGCAGAGAGACCTCGGGCTTTGGCATCAGGGGAGTGAGTCTGAATCTGGCCTTTGTCACTAAATGGCTGTGTGTCCCAGGGTAATTTACTTTTCTCCTTTGAGCTTTGTTTCACTCCCCCCCCCCCACACACACACACATCAGTAAAATAAAGAAAATACCTGCCTCGTAGGTATGACATAAACCTACCTGGGAACACTTTGTTAAAGGCACAGCAGGCAGTAACAGTGGGGCATAGACACTGTCTCCCCTGGACGTTGCCAGAGACAGCATTTACAGTACTTGGGGCATACTTACACCCAAAGTCTTCTTTGTTGTTTATCTGAAATACAGATTGAACTGGGTGTTCTGTATTTTATTTGGCACCCCACTACATATATATCATGTTGGGGAGGGTCTCTAGAGGTCCAGAGTAGGGGCTGCAAACTCTGTCCAGGGGTCATATCCTGCCCCCAGCTCCATTTTGTATCTTAGCTTATATAAGCTAACAATGGATTTTACATCTGTAAAGGGAAGAAGAAGAACAACAACAACAATAAGGAGAAGAAGAACAAGGAGAAGAAGGAGAAGGTATGTCAGAGACTATATGTCTGAGCTTACAAAACCTATAATATTTATCTTTATTATCTTGGCCTTTTACAAAAAATTTTTGCTGACTTACAGATTGTGAGAGGACTAAGTGTTTTTATTATTTGTATATTTATTCTGAGCCAAGTGAGAGATTAAATAATAATAGTCAAGAAAGGCTAAGTCCCCAGCAGGGGCAGAAATAGAAAAGGATTGGGGGAGGCTGACAGGAAAGGCCCTGTGAGAAAGGTGGGCTCACGCACTTGCTCAATGAGGGGCCCTCAGACCCAAGGCCTACCTGACTACTCCTCCTCCCTCGCTGCCTGAGTCTCTCAGTCTAGTCTGACCCATCCAGGTCTTTCTATAAAAGGTCACCAGGTGTCCCAATGTCTAAGGGAGATCTCTCCAGTCTCTTTGAAGGACTCTGCTTTCTGGATTGGCCTGGGGGCTGGGTTAGGGACCAAAGAAAAGGATCACAAGGTCCCAGAGTGCACACAGGTCTCCTGGCGTCTTTAAATTTCAGGTAAGTTGGGAGGAGGGAGGAAGTTTGTCTGCACAGCTCCAGAGGAGCATCTGCCCGAGGGGCCCAGTGAGGGAGTCCCAGCTCTGCCAAGTGTAACAAATCCTGAGGTCTGTCTGCAGTCTGACTGGGGTGCCTCCCAAGGACTCCTGTGTGGGCCAAGGTAAGAGGTGAGATCTCTATAGGGAAAGGGCAGACCGGCCTTTGAGGAGAACCCTGTGGCCCAAAGGCTGAGTCCAGTCAGGGTCTGGTCTCAGCCTCAGCCCCATAAGGCGCTTACCCTACACAACATGGATTTGCTGCTGTCCAAGGTGAAGGGGCTCATTCTCTGCCTATGGAGAAAGTTCTGTATATGGTTCCAGAAACAGGAGTCATGGGCTCAGAGCCCAGATGAGCAGAACCTGCAGCAGCAGAAGAAATAAGCCTCAAGCTGCTACTGCTGCCCCCCAGATGTGTCCCTCCTCTTTTCCTTCCTCCCCTTCTTTTCTCTCACTCTTTGTTTGGCACCTCTGTCTGGACAGACTGTGCTTCCAGGCCTGGCTCATTGGGAGCATTCTGTCTCAAGAATCTTTTTTTTTTTTTAATGTCTTTTTCTTTATTGATTTTAGAGAGAGAAAAAAAGAGAGGGAGAGAGAGATAGAAACATCAATGAGAGAGAACATTGATTGGCCACCTCCTGCATGCCCCAACTGGGGATTGGGCCCACACCCTGGGCATGTGCCCTGACCAGGAATCAAACCAGTGACCTCTTGGTGCATGGGTCGATGTTCAACCACTGAGCCACACTGGCTGGGCTGTCTCTAGGATTTTGATGTGTGTGGCCCCAGGATGCCAGGAGGAAGGGGAGGGGCTGGCATGGACACCGGTGCTTGCTATCATTAAGATCCAATTCAATTATGCAAGCTTTTTGTGAGTACAGTTAACCCTTGAACAATGCAGGGGTAAGAAATTCTAAGGTTGTGCAGTCAAAAAATCCATGCATACACAGATTCTCAAGCCCCAGTTGACCCTTGAACAATGTGGGTATCAGCTGCCAGAGTCAATTAAACTGTGCTGCTCAATTGAACTGAGTGGATCAATTGGAAAAAAATCAATTTATAAATGGACCCAAACAGTTCAAACCTATATTGTTCAAGAGTCAACTGTACCTCCCAAAAGGCCAGGCACCTTGCTGGGCCTTGGTAGGATTGTGGCATCACTGAACTTTCACCAGTGAGGTGCTGATGGTTCAGAACAATGCCTTATACCTGTACTCCCTACCCCTCAAATGGTCACTTTGGGAGAAATATACAGCATATATACATATGCATGAAAGGAATGAGTGAATTAATGAATGAATGAAGCAGAGAAGATCTACGGACTTTAATAACCCAAAAGAAGAGAAAATGTGATCATGGTCATGATTCCTGTGCATTTATTGCATTGGCCATTGACTACTATCCTGCTATATGCCAGACCCTGGGAATGGGAGGGTAAGAAGAGGAACAATGTTGGGACATAACCTGGAATTTATTACTCTCTACTGGGGGAGAAGGCATGGGCAACTGGCCAAAATATACTTAGGACTGACGTTCACTCACTCTATCATCCAGGTTGTGGATTTCTAGAGGCACCAGAATTCGAGCCCTAGAGTAATCTCATTTGTTTCTTCCAGTCCCTGAAAATGTCCCTAAATTCATCTGGTGTTCTCTCTCCCAACCTCAGCAGCTTAGATTTGGTAACTGGAGAGCAGGGGACATGGAGGAAGCTTGAAGCCATCCCTATGTGTGGTCCTCTCTCCAAAATCTCTATGGATTTCCCCAGGCAGGTAGTGGCACGCAAGAAGGAAGTTTTTCTCTTGGGGTTCCCTTGGGCCCCTAAGAAGACAGGGGCCCAAGGGAACCCCAATGTCTATTCATATGGGAAAGCCTAAATTTTGTAAGTCTGAGGGTCTTTCTCTATCTTCAAATGGAGGGAGTTTTCTTGATCCTGACCAGGAAGGAGGAGACTAAGAGGCCATCTGGAGCCTCTGTGGTTTTTCTTCTTTTGCTCAAGGTACTGGGCTGGGGATGTGCTCATTTTTAGCTTTCCATCTCTCACACCAGCCCCCCCCCCCCCACTTTTCCCCAAGCCTGTGGGGCCTGAGCACATGTTTGGTTGATGACATACTGAGATAACAGAGCAGTGTTGCTGCAGACTAGGCCACGGTGGTCCCACTCATCCTCTTTTCACTCTCAGGACCCCAGGGCTGGGGGGGGGGCAGACACAGAGTACAGGGGGCCTGGGGTGTTGAAAGGGGTGGGAGAAGTTCTCTGTGTGCCCAAGTGAGGTGAAGACAGAGTGAAGACCACAGCCTGGCTGAGAGTGGGCTACTTCCACCTGCCTTTTCTGCCCTCCTTCTTCCTTTTTTTTTTTTTTAATCCTCACCCAAGGATATTTTTCTTTTTATCTTCAGACAGAGTGGGAGGGAGAGAGAGGGGAGGGAGAGAAAGGGAGAGAGAGAGAAACATCGACGTGAGAGGGACACATCAACTGATTGCCTTCCGCATGACCCCAACCAGGGCCGGGAACGAACCGCAACCAAGGTATATGCCCTTGACCAGAATCGAACCCATGACTCATTGGTCCACGGGCCCATGCTCTACCACTGAGCCAAACCAGCCAGGGCTGCCCTCTTTCTTCTTAAGACTGATCTGTCGATTTCCTCTTGTACTTTGGTATAGAAAAGCCTGATATCACCTCTCCCCTTTATTTTCTGATCTCCCTGACTAATTCCATATCTCCTTGGCCCACTTCTTTGTGAACACCAGGAGCCTGAAGTATTGACTGCCCTCTGGGTTGAAAGACCCTGAAATAACCCAGAAGGGGAGTGGCCTTGGCTTGGCCAGTCAACCAGCTTAAAGGAGACCCAAGTAATTGGATAAATATGAGGTAACCATGTACATAAGGACAATATGGTCAGGTCAGGGGGTGAGATGATGGAAAAAAGGAGCAATGTTACGGGCACCAGTTATCTCACATAATCTCTAACCCACCTGTGGGAATGAGGGACTTTATTCCCTATGAAGGAGGCAGGCCCAGAGTGAGCAAGTGTTGATATAAGGGATTTGTGCCTAAGGGACTCAGGGTGGGATTTGGGGAATTTGGGGGTGAGAGTGGAGCATGGTACAGTAAGAAGGGAAGATTTATGATTTCTTCAGGATGATGAGAACCCAACATTCCTCTCGCTAATCATCTTTACTCTGCTAATAAACTGGAACCTATAAGCATTCCTCTGCAGGCTACTTCAGCAATGTATTACATTAATCAAGCATAAGAAAGGATTGCTAAAGTCAATTAAAAAAATAACCAGACTGAAATTTGGAGCAAAAAAATTATGTTAAATAAAGAAATAAGTACTGAAAACAAATGAAGTGTATATAAAGTACTGTGATTAGCTAGGCCAAGTGATGGGAGTAGGAAGGGGACAGGCAACTTACCTGAATCACAGGAACTTCTCCAAAGGAAAAATGAGGTTCTGGTGCCAGAAGTTGAAGGAATGAATATCAAAGGGGGGGGGGAAGGTAAACTATAATCCAGGTATACCAGTAAGTACACAGGTTCCATGGGTTGTGATCTAGTACAAAAAAAATAAGAAAATGATGTGATTCATGATAGAGACTGCTAGACATTACTGAGGGAGAAAAAAAAATGTCTGGGGAGGAAGAGCTTGTTTATTTGTTTGTTTATTTTAGAGTCCACATATAAGTGATATCATGCACTATTTATCTTTCTCTATCTGGCTTATTTCTTTTAGCATAATGCCCTCCAGTTTCATCCATGTTATTGCAAATAATAGAATTCCCTTCTTTGTTAAGCTTGAATATTATTCCATTGTGTATATAACATATATTATGTATCCATTTGTCTATAGACAGACACTTGGGTTTTCTTCCAGACCTTGCTATTGTGAATAATGCTTCAATAAGCATAAGAGTACAGATATCTCTTCAAATAATGTTATGTTTTCTTTCAGTTCATACCCAGAAGTGGGAGGAAGGAAGAGTTTATGACACGAATTGACCATGTGTAAAAGATGTAGGAATAAAAGACAAGAAAGGGGGACTAGACAATGTTTGAAAGGATCACTGTTCAAGTTTATACATACCTTAAAATTATGACAGTTCAGCCCTTGCTGACATGGCTCAGTTGATTGTAGTGCTGCCTCATACACCAAAAAGTGGTGGGTTTGATTCTTGGTCAGGGCACACACCCAGGTAGCAGGTTCCATCCCATATGGGAGGCATCACATTGATGTCTCTCTCTCTCTCCCTCTCCATTCCTCTCTTTCTAAAATAAATAAATAAAATAAACATATCCTTGGGTGAGGAATAATAAAAAAAGACATTTCAGTAACCTTGTGTGTATTAAGTCTTGCTTACTTTCTTGGATTTAAATAGACGGTAAGGAGTCTTGCTAGTTTTTGATCAACACACACACAAAAATTTTTTTAAATGGAGGAAATATATTTTTTTATTATGAAACTTTGGGAAAGGTAAGTTTTATAAGCAGCATGAAGGGCAACCATAATTTTTATTTTTCTGATGCTAGAACAATTTTAAAAGCAAAATAAGGTCTCTGAATCTTCACTCAAATGATAAGATTCAGTTTTAATGGCCAGTGATGAAGTGGCCATGGGACGGGGGGAGCTTGTTGGCCTGTTGAAAACGGATCACAAAACCACAGAATTTGGACAGTGGACATAAAAAAAGAACAAGGTAAATATAAAAGAGTAGAAGAACAATATTAACAAAGAGAAAAGCCAAAATAAAGAAGAAAAACAATAAACTGAAAAATAAAACCACAAACTTCTTATTTAAAAACACCATTAAAATAAGCAATGATTGGTAAATATGTTCCAGATGTTATAAAGCATTGAGTTTTTTTAATACAAAAAAATAATATGCTTACTGTATTCCAACTCATTTGAAAATGTAGACAAAATGGATGGTTATTGAATAAATTCTGTGACTCCAAATTGACTCACGTTTTGAGTACAAAATACAAATAGCTTCATTAAGTTAGAAAATATAATCAAACATCTACACCTTGGAAAGACATCAGTTGCTTCCCAATTTATCAAAAAACAAACAAACAAAAAATCCAAAACTAGAAGAGCTCTAATACAAAAATCAGATATGAAAAATATACAAAAAAGCAAGTAGAGACACATTTCTTTTAAGACCTTAAGTTCTATTTAATACCAGCAGATGGATTCCAGCAACATTTTAAAAAAATTGTAAGTAAGTGTTATTTATCATCATAAAAATATTTATAAAAGTAGAATCCTAGTCGGAATGGGGATAAAAGTGTCCATATCCAATATCAAAATATGCTCCAAAGTTTCAGTAGTTTTAAAAATTCATAAGCTGTAGCAGTACATCAGTATATCGTTGAACCAGAAGACGAATGTGTGTACATCTGGAAAATAAAATACAGGATAAGCCTGGCCAGTGTAGCTCAGTGGTTGAGTATTGACCCATGCACCAAGAGGTCGCCGGTTTGATTCCTGGTCAGGGTACATGCCCAGGTTGTGGGCCAAATCCCCAGTGGTGAGCATGCAGGAGGTGGCCAATTGATGTTCTCTCGAATCAATGTTTCTATTATATCTCTCTCTCCCTTCCTCTCTCTCTAAAAATCAATAAAGAAAAAATAGTGAAACTTTAAAAATACAGGATAAAAATTACAGGTTGTTCTTATTGGTGGAACTGCAAAAATGATCAGGCAAACTGAACTGTACAAAGACCATAATGGTTAATTAGAAAAACATGATTGTTCCATAACCTTAAATATTTTCTGACAAAACATTAGCAACTCGCTTCCTCTTGGTTATAAAGGTACAGCTAGATTTTTTAAATGCAACACCATATATTTAGTTAATATTCTGCCATCTAAAACATGGAAGATATTGATAATTGACATGTTTTATTCCACTGTAAAAATCTTATTAGACTTTTAGTTTCCAGTGCAGCTTGGAAGTTGCCACTCTGTCTTAACAAGTAAAAAGCCCAACAAACTGCCCTGGCTGATGTGGCTCAGTTGGCTGGGCATCGTCCTGTGCACCAAAAGGTTGCCTGTTTGATTCCTGCTTATGTGCTCAGGTTTTGAACTCAATCCATGCTAGGGAGTGTACAGGAGGCAACTGATCTCTGTTTCCCTCTCACGTCAATGTTTCTTTCTCCCTCTCCCTTCCATTCTCTCTAAAAATCAACAAAAAAATATTTAAAGAAGAAAGGCAAGCAAACTGACAAATCAACAATTCTGTTTTTTTAAAAAATATGTTTTCATTGATTTTAGAGAGAGAGGAAGGGAGGAGAGAGAGATAGAAACATCGATGAGAGAGAAACACATAGATTGGTTCCTTCCACATGACCTGTACCAGGGCCAGGGATTGACCCTGCAACCCAATTATGTGCCCTTGACCACCATTGAACCCTCAACCCTTTGGACTGTGGGCTGATGCTCTAACCACTGAGCAAAACTGGACAGAGCAACAGTTCTTTTTATATTCATCAGAGAAGTGAGGTCATAGGGAAAATCACTGTTTCCAAAATTGGAGAAGCTGACAGGCAGATACAAAGAAAAACAATTTACTAGAAACTCCTGGTTGAACATTTTTAAAGTTAAAACCCAAGGAGGCCCTCACACTTTTGTGAGTTTTATTACTTGGAGCTCTACCAGATCTTTTATTGTGAAGGTAAAGAAAACTCTCCTCGGGGTTCAGGGTGGGGCTATGATTTGAAATACAGACAAACATTGTTATTTCTGACAAACCCTGACCGCAAGAGAAAATGTCTTACCACAGGCCTAACCTAATGGGGTTTTGTCAAAGCTTAACTGACTTGGGGGAAGGGAGATGTCCAACTCTAGTATCTTCCAGCCATATTGTCTCGCCTAAGGTGAAGAAAAAAAAAAACTTAAGAGGCACTTGTGAAGCTCACAATAAGACTAAGACCTAGTCATAGATAGGGCTATAGAATGCTTCACTCTCCCCACCATAACAGCACATCACTAATGGCCTATTTACTGCAGTTCATTTCATCTAGTACCTCATGCCTAAATTTTCAAGGGGGAAAAGATGGAATCATATAAAATGATTAATTAAAACCACGAATGGAAAAAAAAGTGGAATATAAAAATAGAAACAAAGATCAGCAATAAATATAGTAGCTATTAATCTGACTATAACATACACTTTAAATATTAATGGTCTAAATACACCAACCGAAAGACAGATATTATCCAAGAGGATCAATAAACAAGACCCAAGTATAAGAAATATACTTTAAATATAAAAAACACATATAGATTAAAGTAAAGGGATGAAGAAAGATATACCACATTAATCAAAAGAAAGTTTAGTAACTATATTAATTTTAGACAGAGCAGACTTCAAAGTAAGGAAAAGTATCATTCACTAAGAAGAGCATTACATAATAGTAAAGTGATCAATTCTCCAGGGAGATATAACAATTCTTAATGTGTATGTATCTAACAAAGCACCAAAATACATAAGACAAAAACTGATAAAACTTCAAAGAGAAAAACAGGAATCCACTATCATAGTTGAAGATTTCTATAACCCTCTTTCATAAATGAGTAGATCCAACAAGCAGAAAATTAGTAAGGATATAGCTGAATTTAACAACATCATCAGCTGAATGGGTACAGTAAACATCCACAGACTACTTTATCCAACAGCATAAAAGTAGACATTGTCTCAAGTTCACACGTAATATACACCAAGATAAGGTCACATTCCTGAAATGTAAAACAACAGAAATTATATAATGTCTTATCTCAGACCACAATGGAACTAAACTATACAATAACAAAAAGCCAGAAAATCCCAACTACTTGGAGATTACACAATGTACCTCTACATAATCTATAAGGCAAAGAGAAAAGTCTCAAAAGAAATTTTAAAATATCTTGAACTAAATTAAAATAAAAACATATCAAACTGTGTCGGATGCAGCAAAAGCATGGCTAGAATGACATTTATAACATTGAATTAATACATTAGAAAAGAAGAATGATCTAAAATCAATTGTGTAAGGTTCTACCTTAGGAAATTAGAAAAATAAGGTAAATTTCAATACAAGGTAAGCAGAAATATAGAAATAATAACAATTAGAGCAAACATCAATATATTTTAAAATAGGGAATTAAAAAAATTAACAGAATCAGAAGCTGACTCTTCAAAAGTATCAGTATAATCAAAAAATCTCTAGGCAGACTAACTAAAAAAAAGAAGACTATATGACAAATTACTAATATCAGAAATGAAAAAGAGAATATCAATAAATATCCCATGGACATTAAAAAATAATAAATACTATGAGCAACTCTATGCCCATAAAATTAAGAACCTAGAAAAAAAGGGACAAATTTTTTGAAAGACATAATCTTTGAAAACTCACACAAAAATAAATACACATTGTGAATAAAACTATATCTATTAAATGACTTGAATCAATAATTAATATCTTTTTAACAGAAAGCACTAGGCACAGATATGTTCACTGGTGAATTCTATCATGTAAGTAAGAAATTATACCAGTTGTTTATAATCTTTTTCAGCGGATAGAAGCAGAGAGTATACATCGTAATGCATTCTAGGAAGTCATCATTACCCTAACATTATACTTAACAATGAGAAATTAGAATGTTTCTTGCTAAGAAAAAGGCAAATATGTCCTCTCCCAACACTTCCTTTCAATGTAGTACAGGACAGTCTAGCTAATACAATCAGACTAAAAAAGATCTAAGAGGTGTACATACTAGACAGGAGAAAAGAATAACTGTTTTTATTTGCACATAAAATTATTGTCTTTGTAGAAAATCCTAGTCAACAACAACAACAAAAATCCTTGAACTAATAAACAATTATAGAAAGGTTGCTACACACCTGTTAGAATATTCAGAATTCAGAACACTAACAACACCAGATGCTGAAGAAAATGTGAAGCAACACAAACTCTAATTTATTTATGATACGAATGCAAAATGGTACAGCCATTTTGGAAGACAGTTTGGTGGTTTCTTATATAACTAAACAGACTTTTACCATATAATCTGGCACTTGTGCTTTTTGCAAAAGAGTTAAAAACTTATCCACATAAAAATCTGCACACAGGCCCTGGCTGGTTCGGCTCTGCAGTTAGAGTGTCAGCCCAGGGACCAGAGAGACCTAGTTTGGTTCCCACTAAGGGCATGTACCTTGCTTGCAGTTTGTCCCCAGCCCCGCTTGGGGTCGTGTAGGTGGCAACCAGTCTATGTGTCTCTCTCACATCGATGTTTCTCTCTCTCTCTTCCACCCTCTCTCCCTCCTGCTCTATCTGAAGATAAATGCAAAAATGTCCTTGGGTGAGGATAAAAAAAAAAAAAATCTGCACATGGATGTTTTATAGCAGTTTTAATTGACAACATTTGTTAGCAAACAAGATATCTTTCATTAGGTGAATAGATAAATAAACTATGGTACATCTGACACTGGAATATTACTCAGTGTTAACATGAAATGAACTACCAAGCCATGGAAGAACCTTAAATGCATATTGTAAAGTGAAAGAAGTCAATCTGAAAAGACTATGTATTATATGATTCCAACTATATGACATTCTGAAATAGGCAAAAGCATGGAGACAGTGAAAAGATCAATTGATTAGGGGAGAGAAAAGGATGAATAGGCAGAACACAGAGGAGTTTTATGGTTGTGAAACCACTCTATATGTTATTATACCAGAAGATACATGGCAATACACACTTTGTCAAAACCCATTGAATGTATTGAACCCCAAGGTAAAATATTGGCTATGAGTGATTATAATTTGTTAATATAGGTTCATAAATTGTAACAAATATACATTTCTTTTGTGGGAAGCTGATAGTAGGGAGGTTGTGCTTCTTTGGGGGGGGCAGGAAGTATATGGGAATTCTCTGTAGTTTCTGCTCAATTTTGCTGTAGACCTAAAATTTCTCTAAAAATAAAGTATTATTTAAAGGAGAACAGAAAAAATAATTATCAAGATTACTTTGCACCACGCTTACCCTCCTTTTGTAATATAACTTACAAAAAGGAGCAAGAATGTTTTCTATACCTTGGCAAATTCTTATACTCTATACTAAATTTGTATCAGCTTCCAACATTTTATCCTGTGTGCTTTTAATGTTGCAAACTATATCTGAGAGCCTCTTTAGTGTGAACTTTTTATTTATGTCACTTCTTCTGGGACATCTGGCTTTTGTCACAACCACTGTCCTCACTTATGTTGATTTTGCTTTTATTAAGTTCCTTTGGCTAAATATTTAGTCTCTGATATCTGCAAATTCAACATTCGCACAGTCAGTTATTTCTTCTATAACTTCATTTACATTCTATTAAAATTTCACTTCCAGCCTAATCACTTTTTTTTTTTTTTTTGCTGCCCTCTCACATTTGTTGCCTCGTTTACCCTCTTTCTATCATCTGGTTTTGTGATGTCATGTGGATATTCACTAGGAGACAAGAAAGCAGCATAATGACACATTTTCCTGTCTGTGTGTGAATTGAATAACATGCACAATGACCAAGGATTGACACAGTTTGAAAGAAATAACCTGATTGTTCACTGACCATGGTGCACATCTGTTATGTACATGGTGATATGTGGACAGAAGAAGTAGCTGTGAAGTTTCTACTTTGTGTACTTTCTCACAGTTAATATATAAGGATAACTGAAGTTTGAATTGTGTTGTTGTGGGGCTGGGATTTTTTAACTTAATCATGGAAACTGAAATGTGTGCACAGGTGAACTGTGCAGAGTGCAGATTGCCTGTATAGAATACATTTGATAATATTCCATTGTAAGAAAAAAATATCTTAGAAAAATGTAAAATAGGATGAGAAATCATAATTTTGTTATGAGGAAGTCATTCCCTAAACAGAACATGAAACTGAGATTTCATACAGAAATAACAGTGGATTATCCTTGTCTTTTGCCATGCCTTAGATGAATCTCCATCAAACTAGATAACACTGCCCACCAAATCCTGATGATTTCCTGAGACCTTGCCCCACCCGATTTGGGGGCCCAACCAAGCTGCTTCCAGTGACTTTTCCATTCAAATGGCCTATCTTTGTTCATGCCGCAGACTTTTCTAACATTTCTCAAAGTTTCACAACCTTAAAAAAGCAGCAAATTGTCTTGGCATGCTCTGTAACTCTTACTAAGCAGCCCCAAGCCCAGGTCTAGGGGCAGCCAGCCTCAGTTCACAGCTTAGCATATCCTGGTCACCTTCAAGCCCACCACAAGAGGTAACAATATGCAGATCACTTGATAGCTCATATCAATAGCAATCAAGGCTCAACTAAAACACAACCTACATAAGAAACACACCAGGAGCACAAGGCTTAGGTGACCAGGGAGAGTGCACCACTGAGCCCCATAGAACATCTATTATATAAGACATCTCTACCAAGACTGGGAGAAGTAGCAGCTCTACATAATATGTAGAGACAAACACAGGAAGGCGGCCCAAATGAAAGGACAGAACAAAACTCCAGAAAAAGAACTAAACAAAATGGAGATAAGCAATCTACCAGATGCAGAGTTCAAAACACTGTTTATAATGATGCTCAATAATGTCAGTGACAACTTCAACAAAAAGATAAGAAACATAAAAATGGAAATAGAAACATCAAAAGAACCGATTAGAAATGAAAAATAGAGTAATTAAAATGAAGAATACACGAGAGGAAATCAACAGTAGAGTAGATGAAGCAGAGGATTTAATCACAGATTTGAAAGATAAGGTAGCAGAAAACATCCAATCAAAACAGTAAAAAACAAAAAGAATATAAAAAAATGAGGATGGTTTAAGGGATCTCTAGGAAAACATCAGGCATACTAATATTTACAAATAAGAGTACCAAAAGGAGAAGATAGAGAGAGAGCAATAAGTTGAAAACTTTTTTGAAAAGGTAATGACAGAAATAATGCATAACCTGGTAAAAGAAATAGACATATAAGTCTAGGAAATGCAAAGAATCCCAAACAACATGAAGTCAAAGAGGCTCATTTCCAAGACACAACATAATTAAAATGCCAAAGGTCAAAGACAAAGAATTTTAACAGCAGCAAGAGAAAAGCAGTTGGTCAGCCACAAGGAAGCTCCCATAAGACTTTCAGCAGATTGTTCAACAGAAACTTTGCAAGCCAGAAGGAATTGGTTTGAAATATCCAAAATGATGAAAAGCAAAGACCTACAACCAATATTACTCTATCCAGTAAAACTATCATTTAGAATTGAAGGACAGATAAAAAACTTTCCAGACAAGAAAAAGATAAAATAGTTCATCACCACCAAATCAGTATTACAGAAATGTTAAAGGAATTTCTTTAAGAAGAATAAGAAGAAAAAAGATCAAACATGTGAATAATAAAATGGTAGTAGCTACATATATATCAGCAATTACTTTAAATGTAAATGAATTAAATGCTCCAATTAAAAAACATGAATGAATAAGAAAATAAGACCCTTACTTATGCTGTCAACAAGAGACTCACTTCAGATCAAAAGACACACAGACTAAAAGTAAAGAGATTGAAAATGTATTTCATGAAAGTGGAAACAAACAAAAAAGCTGAAATAGCAGTACTTATACCAGATAAAATAGACCTTTAAACAAAAGCTATGATAAGAGACAAAGGAAGACCGAGTGATTTCATTTCTGGGTGTTTATTCAAAGAAACTCAAAACACTAAATTAAAAAGATGTACACATCCATATGTTCATTGAAGCATTATTTACATTAGCCAAGGTATAGAAGCAACTTAAGTGTCTATTACTAGATGAGTAGATAAAGAAAAAATGATGCATATATACAATGGAATATGGCACAATCATAAAAAAAAAAAAGAATGAAATCTTGCTATATGCAACAATGTGATTGGACCAGAAGGTATTGTGCTGACTGAAATAAGTGAGACTGAAAAAGACAAATGTCACATAATTTTACTTATATGTGAAATTTAAAAGACAAAAATAAATGAACAAATGAAACAGAAACAAATTCATAGATATAGAGCACATTTTGATGGTTGCTAGATACAAGGGTGTTGAATAAAAAAAGGGGGAAGGGATTAAGAACTACAGATTGGTATTTACAAAGTCATCATTTATATATAATATTTAAATGTAAATATATTTACATGTAAGTGTAAATACACTATATATGTAAATATAATATAGGGAATATATTCAATACTGTTGTAATAACTATCTATGGTGTCAGAGGGTACTAGATTTATCAAGGTGATCACTTCCTGATATATATGAATGTCTAATCACTATGTTGTACAGCTGAACTTAATGTTGCCTAGTAACTGTAATAAAAAATAAAAAAAATATTTAAAAGATACAAAAAAGTCAGTTTGTACTTTTAACTCAACTACATAGTTAAGCATATAAAAGTTATATAAATATTCTGAAATTAATTTTCTACAATGATTGTGCAATAATTTTATAATCACAAAATATTACTATACATATAAGCATATTTTGTATAATCTGAGAAAATATGAAAATATATATACGGTAAAAGAACTAGGAGGAAATCTGCAAAGATATATTAATATTAATATCTATGCCAATGGAAAAGTATACAAATTATAAACATATAGGTCAATTAATTTTTGTAAAATTAGATCACCTATAAAACTATTATTTGTCTGGAATGATTTTATTATATGATGCAGTCGGTATATCAACATCAGTTTTTATATGTGGGTATTTACTTGACCTACCTGGTAGAAGGAATGGTTAATGGATGATTTGGGTACAGTTCTCCTTCCCCAAGACTCTCCTCATCCAAGGATGGTCTGTTGAGAGTGGGCCAGCTGCTAAGTTCAAAGATTTTTAGACTTGAAATAAAAATGCTAGATGGCCAATGTGTGTAATCAGAGATGGCAGTGGTCTACCAATTTCTTGGTGGTTGTAAAGCTTTTTAACTGTACTGGAGAAATCTTTAGTGTCCTGGTCAAAGAAATTACCAAATTTTTGTGAGACCAGCTACTAAAAACCATTGAATTGTACCCTTTGAATGGAATTTGAAAAGTAACTCAATAAAGTTGATATTAAAAACAACAACAGAAGGAATGGAGATGGCGGCGGAGTGAATGTAATTCTAAACTGGACTTACAACTAAAATGAAGAAAAATCTTTGGGAAAAACCAACTGAAGAGTAGCTGGAAGAGAGCCAGTACAACCAAGGACAGAAAAAGCACATCAAATTGAGCCTGTTAGGAAATGTGGATGCATGTGGGGGTGGGCTGAGAGCCCACAGAGAGTAATGAGGGTGGTATTAGCAGTGTGCACTTCCCATTGAGAAAGCAGGGACTTTTAAAAGCACCAAATCAGCTACAGCCACTCACCTTGTGCTCCAGCAGAGGGAGGGTGGACTGGACTGGAACTGTGTGGAGAGAGTCCGGGGCTCCTGGCTCAGGAGAAAGCTGAGAGCTGGATGGGAGGGCACCAGGAGTTTTGTACTGAATCATTCTCTCACAGAATAGTAGTCATTTTACTCAAAGAACCCCTTCCCAGGGTCCCAGGAAGAAGCAACAGCCCCTCCTGCAGGAATTCAACACCACCAGGCCAGGTCAGAGAAATGCAAATTGAGGCTCATAACATCTAAAGTCTGATAGCAAGTGCCCCCCCACCACACTGGAAATCCTCTTACAGCTGAGGGATTTTTCATTCAGCTGAGGGCTACAATCTGAGGCTCATCAAGTAACTGAGACTAACAGCCCCCAGGGAAAAAGCTAGAGGATAACTGAACCCTTCCTGGGCTTGCAAATCTACCCAGGAAAGTAAGACTTGACAGTGGTGCTTAATGTGGGTCCTCCCACACTCATCCAGACCCAGTAGAGGGAGCCTAAACCAGTGGAACACCAACTCCTACAGGGAAAATTTGGCAGGCTCCAAAATCAGAGACAGCCAAAATGGTGAAACAAAGAAATAAATTCCAAAATAAAGAATAAAGTAATTTTATGGGAGAAGAGATAAATGAAATGAATTTAAGCAATATATCAGAGGTAGAATTCAGAGTAATAATTATACGAAGCTCAACAGCATAAGTAAAGATATAGAAGCATTGAAAACCAACCAATTGGAAATGAAGAATGACATAGCAGAAATAAAGAACACATTGGAAAGAATAACCGCAGAGTAGAGGAAGCCGAGGGCCAGATCAGTGAATTAGAAGACAGAGTAGAAAAAAATGACCCAATCAGAAAACCAAAAAGAAAAAACAATTAAAAAACAGGAAGACAGCCTAGAAGAACAGTGGGACAACATTACATGTAACAACATCAGCATCATAGGTATGGCAGAAGAACAAGAAATAGAGCAAGGGTTAGAGAATATATTGGAAGAAATAGTGACAGAAAACTTCCCTAGCTTGGTGAAGGAAAAAGGCATTCAAATTCAAAAAGCACAGAGACCCCCAAGTAAGAAGAACCCAAAGAAGCCCAGAGCA
Source organism: Tadarida brasiliensis (assembly GCA_030848825.1). Lineage (NCBI taxonomy): Eukaryota > Metazoa > Chordata > Mammalia > Chiroptera > Molossidae > Tadarida > Tadarida brasiliensis. The sequence continues at coordinate 29,480,211 of CM061267.1, read as the reverse complement.
AGACACATAATAATTAAAATGCCAAAAATTAAAGACAAAGAGAGAATCCTAAAGGCAGCAAGAGATAAGCAACAGGTTACCTACAAAGGAACCCCCATCAGGCTATCAACTGACTTCTCAACAGAAACCCTACAGGCCAGAAGGTAATGATATAAAGTAATCAAGGTAAAGAAAAACAAGGGTCTGAACCCAAGACTACTCTATCCAGCAAGGCTATCATTCAAAATAAAAGGTGAAATAAAGAGCTTCACAGACAAAAAAAAAAAAAAAAAGTCTGAAGAAATATATTACCACCAAACCAGCACTGCAAGAAATGTTAAAAGGACTGTTGTAATAAGCAGAAGAAATAGGAAGAGAAACATAACCATAAGGCACAAAAATGGCAATAAATAAGTACATATCAATAATAACCTTAAATGTAAATGGATTAAACACCCCTATCAAAAGATACAGAGTAGCTAAAAGGATAAGAAAGCATGACTCATATATATGTTGTTTACAAGAGACCCACTTCACAACAAAAGACTCACATAGGTTGAAAGTGAAGGGATGGAAAAAAAAATCTTCCAAGTAAAGGGAAAGGAAAAAAAAAGCTAGGGTAGCAATACTCATAACCGATAAAATAGATTTCAAAATGAAGGCCATAACTAGAGACAAAGAAGGCCACTACATAATATTGAAAGGATCTATCCAACAGGAAGATATAACCTTGGTAAACATATATGCACCCAATATAGAAGCACCAAAATACATTAAACAACTTCTGGAAGATTTCAACGGAGAAATCGACAGCAATACAGTCGTAGCAGGGGACTTCAACACCCCACTGACATCACTGGATAGATTCTCTAGACATAAAATTAAAGGAAACAGAGATTCTAAATTATTCCCTAGGGCAAATGGATTTAATAGACATCTACAGAGTATTACACCCGAAAACTGCAGAAATCACATTCTTCTCAAAGATATATCACATGTTAACACAAAAACTAAGTTTCCACAAGTTCAAGAATATTGAAATTGTATCAAGCTTCTTCTCAGATCACAGAAGCATGAAACTAGAAATCAATTACAACAAAAACATTCAAACACATAGAGGCTAAATAGTAGTATGTTATTAAATAATGAATGGATTACCAATGAGATCAAGGAAGAAATTAAAATCTTCCTGGAAAACAATAAAAATGAACACATAACATCACAAAACCTATGGGATGCAATGAAAGCATTCCTAAGAGGGAAGGTCATCATGCCACAGGTCTACCTCAAGAAACAAGATAAAGTGGTCTTTGAGGATCCTTCTATTAAGATGGCTAAGAAAAATAAAGCTCACAAATTATATAGTCACTGAATCAAGATTTCTTCCAAACAGTAAAAACAAAAAACAAACAAACAAAAAAAAAAAACAAGAAAAAATTCTAACTGACTTTCAACCCTACCACCTAAAGAACTAGAAAGTAAACTAAAAGAAAAAACCAGAGCAAGTAGAAGGAAAGGAACAGTAGAGGTCAGAGCAGAAATAAATGACATAGAAACTAAAAAAACAAACAAACAAACAAAAAAACAAACAAACAAAAAAAAAACAATTCAAAAGATCAATGAAACTAAGAGCTGGTTCTTTGAAAAGATAAACAACATTGATGGACCCTTAGTCAGACTCACCAAGAAACAAAAAGAGAGGATCCAAATAAACAAAATCAGAAATGAAAGAGGAGAAGTAACAACTGAAACCATAGAAATACAAACGATCATTAAAAAAATATTATGAACGATTATATGCCAAAAAAAAATGGACAATCTAGGCAAAATTGAAAAAGTTTTAGAAACACAGAGTCTCCCAATATGGAACCATGAAGAGTTAGAAAACTTGAACAGACCCATAACAACTAAGGAAATTGAAGATGTAATCAAGAAACTCCCAGCAAACAAAAGCCCAGGACCAGATGACTTCATGGGGGAGTTTTACCAAACATTTAAAGAAGATCTAACACCCATTCTCCTCAAACGATTCCAAAAAAGTCCAAACACATTTTATGAGGCCAGGATAATTCTAATTCCAAAACCAGATAAGGACACTACAAAAAAGAAATCTACAGGCCAATATTCCTGATGAACATAGATGCCAAAATCCTTAACAAAATATTAGCCAATCGGATCCAGCAATACATCAAAAAAATTATTAACCGTGACCAAGTGGGATTCATGCCAGGGAGGCAAGGCTGGTACAGTATTTGCACATCAATAAATGTGATACACCACATAAACAAAATGAAATAAAAACCATATGATCATATCAATAGATGCTGAAAAAGCATTTGACAAAATCCAGCATCCATTTCTGATAAAATGCTCAGCAATGTGGGAATAGAGGGATTATATTTCAACATAATAAAGGCCATATATGAAAAACCTATAGCCAACATCATACTCAATGGGCAAAAATTAAAAATATTTCCCTTAAGAACAGGAACAAGACAGGGATGCCGACATTAGCCACTCTTATTTGACATAGTACTGGAAGTCTTAGCCACAGCAATTAGACAAGAAGGAAAAATAGAAGGGACCCAAATTGAAAAAGAGGAAGTGAAACTCTCATTATTTGCAGATGACATGATATTATATATAGAAAACCCTAATACTCCATCAAAAATCTACTAGACTTAAAAAAAGAATTTGGCAAAGTAGCAAGATACAAAATTAACATCAAGAAATCGACAGCATTCTTATACACCAATAATGAACTCACAGAAAGAGAAACTATTAATAAAAAAAATCCCATTTACCATTGCAGCAAAAAAAACTAAGATGCCTAGGAATAAACTTAACTAAAGAAGTAAAGGATTGTCCTGGCCAGTTTGGCTTCTCAGAGCATCAGACCATGGACCAATGAGTTGCGGGTTCAATTTTGGCCAAGGGCACATACCTTGGTTGTGGTGTCCCCGGCCCTCATTGGGTCGTGTGGGAGGCAACCAGTTGATGTGGCTTTATCACGTTGATGTTTCTCTCTGTTTCTCTCTCTCTCCCTCCCTCCCACTCTATCTGATGATAAATATAAATAAATAAATAAATAAATAAATAAATAAATAAATAAATAAATAAAAGAAGAAAAAGAAGTAAAGGATCTGTTCTCAGAAAACTGCAGGACATTGAAAAAAAATAGAGGAAGACAATAAAAAGTAGAAGCATATACCTTGTTCATAGATTGGAAGAATTAACTTCACTAAAATGCCCATACTACCCAAAGCAATCTATAGATTCAATGCATTCCCCATTAAAATACCAATGACATATTTCATGGAACTAGACCAAATACTCCAAAAGTTTATATGAACCAAAGAAGATCCTGAATAGCCACAGCATTCTTGAAAAAGAACAAAGTAGGAGAGATCACAATACCGGATATCAGGTTATACTACAAAGCCACTGTAATCAAAACAGTCTGGTACTGGCACAAGAACAGGCATATAAGATCAATGGAACAGAACAGAAAACCCTCAAATTGATTCAAGATATTGTGCTCAATTAATATTTCACAAAGGTATCAAGAGCATACAATGGAATAAAGACAGCCTCTTTAATAAATGGAGATGGGAAAATTGGGCAACTACATGCAAAAAAATGAAACTAAACCAGCAACTTACACTATACACAAGAATAAACTCAAAATGGATAACGACTTAAATGTGACTCATGAATTCATAAAAATCCTAGAAGAAAATGTAGGCAACATAATTTCAGATGTCATACTCAGCAGAATTTTCACTGATAAAATGCCTAAGGCAAGAGAAACAAAGGAAAAAATTAATACATGGGACTACATCAAACTAAAAAGCTTCTGCACAACAAATGAAGCAAGCATCAAAATGGAAAGGGAACCCACTATATTGGAGAGCATAATTGCCAATGATACATCAGATAAGGGGTTAATTTCCAAAATATATGGAGTACTCATACAACTCAACAAAAGGAAGACAAATAATTCAATTAAAAAATGGACAGAGACCTAAAGAGATACCTCTCCAAACAGGACATACAAATTGCCAAGAGACATATGAAAAAATGCTCAACTAATCATCATAGAGATGCAAATCAAAACAACTATGAGGTATCACCTCACATCTGCCAGAATGGCTGCCATCAACAAATCATCAAACAACAAGTGCTGGTGAGGCTGCAGAGAAAAGGGGACTCTAGTACACTGCTGGTAGGAATGCATACTTGGTGCAGCCACTATGAAAAATAATATGGTGTTTCCTCAAAAAAATTACAAATTGAACTGCCATTTGACCCAGTGATCCCACTTCTAGGAATATATGCTAAGAAGCCTGAAACACTAATTAGAAATAATATATGTAACCCTATGTTCATAACAGCACTATTTATAATTGCTAAGATCTGGAAACAGCCCAAATGTCCATCAATAGATGAGTGGATGTATATTCCATTATATTCACAATGGAATACTATGCAGTTATAAGAAAGAAAGATCTCTTATCCTTTGAGATGAAATGGAGGGACCTCGAGAGTATTATCCTAAGCGAAACAAGACAATCAGAGAAAGACAAATATCACATGATCTCACTTATTTGTGGAATATAATGAACAATATCAGCTGATGAACAAAATAGACCTTGAGACATGGAAGTGGGGTAGAGACTGACAAGCATCACAGGACATTGATGGGGCAAGGGAAGAGATAAACCATAGAACTTATATGCATGTTCACATAACCAATGGACATAGACAACAATGCTCAAGTGGGGTGGGATTGAGAGGAGGGTGTCAATGAGGGACAAAGGGGAAACATCTGTAACAAAAATAAATTAATAAAAATTGCCAAAAACAACAACAACAACGAATTCCAAACCTGACCCTGGCTCTGGCCCTGGCCCTGGCCAGGTTGATCAATTGGCCTGAGCACCATCCCAATATGCCAAGGTTGCCAGTTTGATCACCAGTCAAGTCACTTACAAGAAGCAATCAGTGAATGCATAAATAAGTGAAACAACAAATTGATGTTTCTCTCTCTCTCTCTCTCTCTCTCTCTCTCTCTCTCTCTCTCTCTCTCAAGAATGTAAAACCTGAGAATCTGACCCTGGAAATTAATCCAGGTGGATTGTTCACGTGTTCCCTTGCTATCACGGTTAATTGAGGCATCCTGAAGTAGCTTCTGTATCCAGTTGTGTTCTTCCAGGAATGACTAGGCTTTATATGATCCTCGTGTTGAGTTCCAGTTCTGAAAATACTGTAATTTTTCCATTGAATTATGTAGTGCCTTGGTTTTAAATCACATAATCATTATAGCCCTGGCAAGGTGACTCAGTTGGTTGAATTATTCTCCCATACACTGAAAGGTTGTGGATGCTATTCCCAGTCAAGGCGCTTACCTAGGTTTTGGATTCCATCCCTGGTCCAAGAACTTATGGGAGGCAACTGATAAATGTTTTCTCTCTCACATCAATGTTTCTTTCTCACATCAATTTCTCTCTCTCTCTCTCTCTCCCTTTCTCTCTCTCTATAATCAATAAAAACATATCCTCAGGTGATTAAAAATTTTCAAAAAATGATCATTGTATAAATAAATTTGTTTCTAAGATCAGTTATGCTTCATTGGCTATTTGTCTGTTGTGCCAAATCATGCTATCTCAATTACAGTTCCAAGCTGAGATACTTGGTAGTATAAATTCTCTGTTTTTGTTTCTTCAAGTTAGACTTAACCTGGATATTCTAGGTTATTCGTATTATACAATTTAGAATCAGCTTATTTTCACAATACATCTTTTGGGTGTTTGGGATTTCACTGACTAAATAGATTAATTTGTGTTGAGAATTATTTTCTGCAGGACTCTAAATGTGTTATTTAAATGTCTTCCTGGCTTACGAGTTTCAGATTTAGAAACTCTCTCCAATGTGCAATTCACTTTTCCTAATATTTATTCTATCTGGAAAGGGTAAACCCTTTTGAAATTGTGAGTTAAACTTTTATATCAATTTGGGAATATTCACAATCCTTATCTCTTTGAGTATTCTTTCACTGACTCAACTCCTTCTGGAACCCCAGTTATCCCCAAGTTAGACCATTTTACTATGATTATTCTTCCTTTTTCAATGCTTCAGCTTGTATTTTTTTTTTATTGAACTGACAATCTGATTTTCTACTGACCATTTACTACTCTGTCTTCTGTTTTTAAATTTATTTATTGAATTCTTAATTTCAGCTTTTGAATTTATAATTCTACAATAACCATTTGATTCTTTTAAATAATTTTATTTTCTGGTGAATTTTTCTGTGTTTTTGACATATTTTTCTGCACCTTGTCCTCTGTTTTTGTTGATCATGTTAATATTAGTAATTTAAAGGTGCTCTTATGTTTCTGTTACATACACATGCCTCTGGAAATGCCTGGAAATTTTTACCTGAATCCTGGACATTTTGTATAATATTTTTAAATCTTCTATTTTTGAGAGCTTATTATATTTTATTCTAGCCAGACACATTAAAAACCAATCATGTTAATATAAACTGTTTGTAAAACTTTTTCAACATAAATTATGTCAACAATTTTTTTTTTTTACTCCAGATTCTGGGGTGTAACCCTAAGGTATTTCTGAATTATAATTCATTTTTTAAGAACAGTGGATTTGCTGAATACTTTGATCTGTTCATTGAAATATTTATGCAAATTTTTGTTTAGCTTTCTAAACTACATGGCTTCCCTTAAAGGTAAAAATGGGAGTGTGTCAGACTCATATATTTACTTTTAGCTTCTAAGTAGTTAGCACCTTGCCTTGTAACTCTCCAAATTTTTCTCTCCAATCCCATGACACCACCAGAAGCTCTCTGTTGTTTTGTGAACTAACAAAACCTGGATTCTAAGCCTCTTGTTTTGTGCCTAGAACATTGTGATTGTTGACTGTAAACTAACATCTCTACATTTCCCCTCCCTAAGGACCCTTGGATCTCCTAGTACAGTTACTTCAGCATCTCCCTTACATTGACAAAATATAATAATAAAAAAAGTGTTGTTTCATATATTTTGTATAATCTTCCCTAGGAACATTGGTCTTAACATTATTTGCATAATGCTCAAACTACTCTGTCATATTCATAATCAAAAGTAACACCAACATGTTTTTAATTTTTATTTTATTTTTTATTTCTTTTGAAATTCCAATTACATTTTTTCAATTTAAAAAATCCAGATTAAGCAGTAGCAAAGGAGCTGCCTCCACAGGATTCCTCAGCTGGAGGAGAGCAGGAAGTCAGTACCAGGCCCCCATTCTGGGGTGCAGGAATTCTAGGGACACATGCAGAGAGCCCTCACCCAAGCGTGAGAACTTGGCCTACAGCATGCCTGCTTGTCTGGGGCACTTGTGGTCAGACCCTTTGGGGAGTCCCTTCCTGTGTCATAGGGCAGATTCTGGGGAGCCAGTGTACCTGTGTCACCCTTCCCACACAGTGTCTCAGCTGCTATGGATGCCCCTGTGTCAAATGTTATGCTATCTATGTGTTGTGTTCTTATGTCCCTGTAATGTGGCATCCCTGTGAGGCCATGGGGTTCTATGTGTGTTGTGCATGGCAGGTGACTTTTCTGGGTTTGGGGTTCTGGGAGGGTGTAAGCTAGAGGGATGCTGTAGAAATTTAATTTTAAGAAGGCTGGAGCCCCCAAGGTGCAGGATCAGGTCTGGCCCTAAAGGATCTCTGACCCTCTTCTGTGGGGTGAGAGTAGTCTATGACCAGAGCTTGGTCTTCTCTGGGTGGAGGAGTGAGTGGCCTACACCCTTATAGATGCTTACGGCGGCATGGACCAGGATCTCCATGATGTGGATACTGAGCTTCTGGTGCTGGGCGGGGTCATACTCCATGGTGCCCTACAGCCTGGCCATGTGGAAGCACAGACAGTGGAAGCAGGGTCAGTGAGGCAAAGTTGGTAGTAAGCATCTGGTAAGGCCGGAGCTGCTGCAGTGCTGGAGTCAACCCCTCCTCCAGCACCACCTCCTGCTTTTTCCAGGCCCTTGCGTGCACCTCCTGCTCTGCATGTGCCTCTGCCTACTGCCTTCTGTTCCTCCAAAGCAACCTTCATCTTCCAGCTGCTCTTACTCTCATGCTTTGTTTTGGTCCAGCAACTCTTCAGTGAAAATGGGGAGGTCAAAGGTGGAGAAGCCATTGAAGTCCCCACCCTTGTGTCCATCCATACAAAACTGTATTCATGAGCACAGAGCCCAAGTCCTGTTTCTTGATCTTCTTTTCCTGGATCTACTCCATGCACTTTTTGAAGGATTCCGACCGCTGGTCTGTCTGCAGCTCCTTCAAGTACTGCTGTGTCTTCCTCTGGGCCTCGTCCAGGTACCACTGATTCTCCACTGGCTACAGTTTCCCCAGCATCTTGATGATCTTAGGAAAGGACATGTTGGGATGGAGCCTGTGGATCTGCTGGTGACGCTCATTCAGGAAGCGCACATAGAGGTGACCTGTACTTTGGGACACTTGGGCAGGATCTTTGCTTCTTGGGCTTGGCCCAACAGTGCTTTTTCACAGGCTCCTCCCTCTGGGATCCCTTCTCAAAAGCAGGCCCGTGGGCCCTCCCCATGCTCTTGATTGACAGCCACCAGGAAGCCCCCATGCAGGCCAAGAGCCTTGCTATCTGCTAGCGAGGTGACATCTGGCTTCTTCGGGCTATGCCAGCTGCTTGCAGCCTGAACAGTGCCTTCCTGGCTGTACCTCCAAAGAAACTTTCCTGGACCTCTGGCTGCTGCGACCTTCCAACCCTTAATTGTTTCTTTTTTAAACTGAGAGGAGACTAACCCTTCATTATATTCCAAATATGTTCTAGAATCATTATATAATTTTATGTATAAAAATAAATTGAAAGTAGTTGGGGGAGAAGGAGGAAATTATGTGAACAATGATATTTTTCTTGGTTTTCTTCTAACCCCTGAGCATGGAGAATTGTATGAGAGCTAAAATGCAGAGTCGGTATTAATATAAATATTAACTGACAATTTCCAAAGACCAGGCAAATAGTCACGGGCCTTGGGACTTACGGAGTTTACATCTAGTGCAAAATAACATTATATTGCAAATATGCCATATAATATATTAAGTATATCATGTTATATAAATATGTGGCATAGATAGAGTAAAAATCTAAAAAAACCCCAAAAACATTAACTGGGATAGCGAGGGCTGATTTAATGTACCTTTATATAAATATGTATTTTATGTACTTTTAAATTATGTATTTGTCCTTCAACTGATGGTTTGGATTGCTATTTTTATGTCCCATATGTACAACTGTGATAAAATACACAGTGACCAGCTGCCCCTTCTGTTCTGACACTCTTGTAAGCCATTTGACAAATTGCTATTTTAGACTCTGCCAGGAGTGCCTGTTTCTGTCTCCAGAAATGCTGCTTCTTTGCCTTGCAGCCACAGTGTTGTCTTCAGAGTCATGCTGCTGCTGATTGCTATCATCCATCCCAGTGTGCTGTTTTCTCCCTGCCACTGACGTTTATTCCACATTGCTTCATATTATGCTCTGTGCATCCCTGAAGAATTAATTCTGCCTTTATTTTATATAATTCTCCATTTTCAGGTCATTCTATTTTCTCAAAGTTAACATTTTTGTAAAATTCTTTAAAGAATGAAAAGCCCAGTATGGGTGAAGTATGATGAGCAGTTTCTCCCTCTGCAGTGACTTACTGGAGACTATTTTTCTGCCCTCAAATGTAGCTTGCGTGAGTAGAAAATGAAATTCTTTCTCAAAATATGTGAAAAGGAAGATTGAGTTACAAACTCACATACAAATAAAATCAATATTTCTAAGTAAATAAATAATATATGCTTTTTATAATCTAAGTAAAACATTTGCCACTCTGATCCCCAAGTCAGAACTTTGACTTTAAAGAAATGTCAAAGCAACTGTATCTTGGATTTATGTACACTTCTTCAATAAACAGTCACAAAACATTTTCCTATCCAGGGGTTATCTAATTTATCCCATCTGATTTATCAAATTCTCATTATAATATTTTAATTATAGCACACAAAAACAGAAATCATATTCATTGATGCAGTATTCTAGAAAAGATGATGCTTACCAGAATTTGTCCCAATAGATCAGATTTATTTAGCATAAGGGCCTACATACAGTGATGCAGAGAAGAAAGAAATATGGCATATTTGGTGCATTGGAAAGACAAGAAAAGTAGTTTTTCAATACATAATCTCTATCAACCATTTTTTATGGATAGTATTTTAGCTTCCTCATACCCATTACGCTCTTCAAACGCTGGCGCCCTGCTTTTAGATTTTGATCTGTGAAATTATCTAATTACTCCATTTTTTTCTTAATGCCCTTTGGCTTTGTTTTTTTGTTTTTTTGTTTTTACTTTTTTCCTACTCTGTTTGCTTTGCTATATTCAGTGTTCTTCAAAAAGAGAGGGGCAAATGGTAATTTTATATCTAATTTTTTCAGGAACCTACATACTGTGTTCCATAGCTGTTGCACCATTTTACGCTCCCACCAAAGGTACAAAGGTTCTGATTTGTCCAGATTCCCAATTCTGAGTATATATCCAAAAGAATTATAATCAGGGTCTTGAAGCGATATGTGAACTCTTTTTCCTTAATTGGATTCATCTTCTTTGACTTAAGCATTTATTGAATGTTTTAGGTAATATAAATTAATAATTTAAAATTTATGCATCTAGCCCTGGCCAGTTTGGCTCAGTAGTTAGAGCGTTGACCCATGGACCAAAGAATTGTAGGTTCGATTCCAGTCAAGGGCACGTACCTCAGTTGCAGTTCAGTCCCTGGCCCTGGTCGGGGTTGTGGGAGGCAACCAATCCATGTGTTTCTCTCACATCAATGTTTCTCTCTCTGTCTCTCTCCTCCCCCTCTATCTGAAGATAAAGTGGAAAAACATCCTCGGGTGAGGAATTAATAAAATAAATAAATAAAATAAATGTATGCTTCCTAAATGTGTTTCTTAGAGATACTCCTGTACAAATGTATCTAAGGCCCTGGCTGGGTAGCTCAGTTGGTCAGAGCATCGACCCCATATGCCAAGGTTGTGGGTTTGATCCCCCGGTCAGGGCACATACAAGACTCAACCAATGAATGCATAAATAAGTGGAACAACAAATCGATTTTCTCTCCCTCTCTCTCTCTCTAAATAAATAAATAAATAAATAAATAAATAAATAAATAATCTGTCAAAGTGAACATTTTAGGAATTCTTCATAAATGATCACACTTAGTAAAATTATGCTTTAATTTATATTAGTAAAATTATGCTTTAATTTATATTGTAATGAAGAATTTTGCTAACTTTTTTGTATCTTAGTATTTTATCCAAAGTTATTTGACCACACAATTTTTATTTATTTTGTTATATAACTCTTAACATCCTGGTATTCTATCTCATTTTGTTTTCATCTAATATAGCTCTTATAAAGATATCAAGGAATTATGATTTTCTTAAACACCTTAAAGTAAGTATTGTACAAAAATGTATGTTTGACTAATGGATTGAATTGGTGTCCATTGACTCTTGTCTCTCCAGTTTATCTTTCATACTATTTTCAGAGCTGCTTTCCAATTTCAGTCTTCTGGAAAAACAAATCAAAATAACACTATCAGAATGAGCCTGAATACTCAAGTTTAAGATATATTTAATTTAATATTCATGCACTCTATAATGAGTGCTACGGTCTATATTCAATATACCTATCATGTAGAAATTCTTCTAAATTTTTAATCATACCAAAGCATTTCCCTAAAGCAGTCCCCTAGTGGTATCTTAACCCCTTACATTGTGTCATTTTAATCTCTGTATGTTGTTTCATTTTCTTTTCCACAGTCAAAATCATACTCATCTGTCATAGTTGCACAACAGTAAAGTTATATTTTATTTAAATAGAACTTCTCCTACAAGCCTTGTAGAAACTTAAATTTTATACTGATTTTTTTCATCTGTTTTCCCAGGGCTCATGAGTTATATCTCAATAATAGAATGTATTTAAATCTAAGTTATTATATAGTAAATAGTATCAGTGTCTCTCCCAAGTTTAGTGCATTGTTTTGATCATATGATGTATGCAGTGACTGACAAATGATGAGAGTCCATATTTTCTGTTAATCCTCACCTGAAGATGTTTTTTCATTGATTTTTAAACAGAGTGGAAGGTGGGGACTGAGAGAGAGAGAGAGAGAGAGATTGATGTGAGAGAGACACATCAATTGGTTGCCTCTCATAAGACCAGAAAATAAAACCTGCAAACCAGATATATGCCCTTGACTGGGAATTGAACCTGCGACCCTTTGGTCTATGGGCTGATGCTCTAACCGCTGAGCCAAACCAGCCAGGGTGAGAGTCTGTATTTTTGATAATTTTTTTCTAATTATATTTTCCTGTGGTATTTTTAGGGTTCATAATCTGAAATACATTTTTGGATACTTTATTTCGTTTGCATAAATACTTAAAGCACTTAAAGGCAAAGTGTGCAAGTCAGAACTATCTTTAAAATATCATATAGTATCTGAAACAGGTATAGGCATATAGCAGACTTAATAAACACTTCTCAGGTACGAAGAGTTTCTAGTTTTTTGTTTTTTTTTTTTTTTTAGATGTTATTACTCTTGTTGAAACATTTCCATTAGAATCTTTAGAACATTTTTAGAGATGCAATATTAACAGGAATACACAAGGAGTCTAGTTTCATTCAATAGTATTCGCGTAATTAAACTTGATAGAGAAGCAAGGGAAACAAATACATTTTACTTGAAGTGAGGTCTTGTGCTCCAGTAGAATTCTGATAAATATAGCTCGTATTTGCTGGCCCATAGAGAATAAAAGATTATGCTCTGTGAACATCCAACCAAGCTAAGTATATGTCTAGAAAAATAACTCTTCTGTCACATTCCATTATATGGGTGAAGAGTCAAATAGGTAAGATAATAAAAGGCTTACATATTTTATACTCAAGATCTCTTTACTCATACAAAAAAAAAAGAAAATCTAAGATGAATAATTGAAAAATTTAGGGATCTTTTAAGCATTTGTCATTCTTACATTTATTCCTTACATTTTCTCAAATGTTTTACATTCCTCAGTTTCATATTCAGTGAAGTAGGACTTCTTCAATTTGTATCATCAGAGCCCTCTTATATTTAGATTTATTCATTTCCTAGAATAAGCACATTGATCATCTATTAAATATTTTACATATAGGGTCTGAATTATTTAGAGAATATCCATGATTTTCATTTTCCTTTGAATCCAGGAAATCATTTTCTGTCCTGTTATAGAGAGAAGTAGCATATTAATGAACTTTGGTTAACTTTTCTGCACCATCCAAAGCACCTAATTTTCTAGGGGGGGGGGGGCGGAAGAGATAGCATTATAAATATTTTAGAGTCAGAAATTCTTTAAAGTTGAATAAAACAAGTATTTATTTCTGCTAAGTTTTTTTTTAATGTTATTTTGAGAGGGGTATAAAGAAGCTGAGTGGGACTGACTGCCTTTTAAAATACCAGATATAGAGCTCTTCTCTACACATTATAGCTACCATACTGTGAGTGTCTTCTTCTAGTTTTTGTGTGTCTAAATAATATGCAACCACCCTGAAAAATGTTTTCCTGAATTCATGGTTTGATTGGCAAAGAGTTCAATTGTTTTCTACACTTTCTGTATGATTAAGAGCTCTAGAAAGCCACTTTTTAAATTGACAAGCATATGTGGCCATGTAAAGAAACTCCTTCATAAATACTGTATTTTTATTTACATTCAGGGAAGGGGAATTTAGAGAATTTCTGTTTAGTTCATTGGACTCAGTCAACACCCACCAGAGGCACCACTTTATCTTCTCTTTCTTATTTTCTGGCTTAATCTTTTCTTTGATGGCCTACTTCCTGCTACCATCCTCTAGTTCTGGCTTATGAAAGTATTTGCCTTTCCTGTGTCTGTGTGAAGATAGGGAACATGCTTTCCTCTGTCTCCTTTTTCTTATATCTTACTTACTCTCTCTCTCTGTTTTATCTTCTATCAAGGATCACAAGTGCCTACTTCTAAAATATCAGTAGTAACTATGGGAATGGGAAGGGCAGATAGAAAAGTGTGCATTAACTGTTGAAGGCTTTATTTGCTCCAGAAATTTTATGTTATTTATACTCACATCTCATTAGCAATTAGAGTGAAATGCAGTCCTGCTTTGTGACCAGAAGGAGGAGAAACGGAAATGCTGTAGATCAGAACTAAGAACTACAAGAAATTAGTTTAACCTATTAATAGCCTACAATTTATCTTTAATGTTTAATGGGAATGCTAAGTGAAACTCTTCAGTTTATTGATCTACAATAATAAAATGTTATTAAAAATACTGAGCTGTGATTCAGCTTGCTACAAAAAGTTACTCATATTATATCCTATGTGGTATTTGCTAATTGTCACAATAATTTGGCTACAGGTGGCAGAAAAGAATGTGCATAAACCACATTATCTAAGAGCTGGGAAGGCATTTCAGGTTGGATTACCTATCTTGTCTCTTATTTTGAGCTGGTATTGGGCAGGAATTTTACATATTGATATAATTATTCTTTATTCCCTGTGAATTACTCTCACTGGCAGATCTGGGCCCTGGAAATGTAAATGGTTTTTGCTTCTTATTGGTAAAATTGAATTTGAATTTCTCATTTTATGAGGAATAATTTAGGTACACTAAGTATGGTAGGCAGAATTCCTAATGAGAGTTGAAGCATATTTATGTCTTCCTTGTGCTTGCATAGTTCAGGTGTTGGCCATAGAAGCAGAAAGAATTTATACAGAATTTGTGCTGTCCTTCTTTAGCCTTCTTCTTTTTGAGATTTAATTCCTCAGTTTCCAGCAGATATGATATGATTTTCCTGGACCTTTTCCTCTGATTCTTTAAGTCAGCAAGTGTGTTTATTAGGGTTTTAGTCATCTGCCTGGTGCAATATGGGTCATTTCATAGAGTCAAAGCCATAAAAATAAAGTATTAAACTGATGTTCTCTTCTTTAAAGTGTTGACTTCTCTCTGCTATCCACCTAAATTCTCCAGTACATCTGATGTATATATTTGCTATCTGCATGAGATTTGGTACAATAAAAGCTACATAGTCACACCTGAAGCATAATTCCTAAATTCTAACTTTTAGAATTGCTCTCAAAGAACATTGCAAGAATAATGGAAATGAATATATCTTAATCTCCTGACACATTCTGTAAAATTTCACACAATAAAAACCAAAATATGAGGAGGTAACCTGTTTTGGACAGTAGTAGAGGGCAGAAGCAGAGTAAACTAAGTGTTCCCAGAGAGGAGTGGCCTGACTTGGGGTGTCAGAGGCTAAAAAATCAGAATGGCATTCATGTATGGGAGCAGCCCAACAGGATTGTCAAAACCTAGTTATAATGTGAAGTACGCCTTTGTGGAGGGATTGCTTGACATGGCATATTGTAACTTAGAGTGGGAAGGCATTTAAGTGTAAGATGTGGACACAAAGCATAGAGTCAGAGCAAAAGAAGGAAGATGTCCTGATGGGGAAGGGTGTTGTAGCAGAGAGAGAATGTGTGCATGTCTAAAATGAGTAATTGATACTTAATCATTTGGTCATTGTTTTATTCCCTCCAACATTTATCTGCATATGGCAGTAATTTAATAAATATATGTTGAAATAAGTTGACTATAAGTAAGGTAAGATTATTCAGTTTGTGGTCCTTCAATGGAGGTAAAAAGAAAAGATATAAGTAATACAATGGTTGCAAAAATCAAGTTAAAATATTTTTTCTCCTGGCCGGTGTGAGTCAGTGGATTGAACATCGTCCCATGGACCAAGAGGTCACTGATTTGATTCCTGGTCAGGGCACATGCTTGGGTTGTGGGCTCGATCCCCAGCTGGGAGTGTGTAGGAGACAGCCACTCATTGTTTCTCTCTCACATCAATGTTTCTATCTCTCTTTCCCTCACCCCTCTTCTATCTCTAAAATATCAATAAAAACATATTTTTAAAATGTGTTTTTTCAATAAGCAACATACTTTTATTAAATATTAGCTGCTTTTATAAATCCATAAATATTATTGACTTAAAATTATTAATGCCAAAGTTTATTTATTTTTAAGAACATCAGGGGCTGTCTCCATTCCTTATAGGACACCACTTGGATGTGGAAGATCTTTAAATGTTATTTGTGACAAACTCAGGATTTATTGTCTAAGAATATCAAATGTCTTCTTGAAAGTTTTTAATATTTCCCCTTATCAAGCTTATTTATAACAAAGATGAAGAAGCTATATTTTTTTCTTCTTTCACTTTGTATATATATTGTTCTTCATTTTGGTAAATGAACGGAAGTCTGATGACACAGCGCAACAGAAAAGTATTTGTTAGCCAAGAGTTGTTTAGCTAGATTCCTTGCTCTGGGTCAGGGTCAGGCAACTATAGCCAATGGATTAAAGCTGGCAAGACACTTTTTTTTTTTTTGTATAGGTTGAGAGATAAGAATGACATTACACTTTTAAATGGCTATACAAAAATAAAAATTAGAAAAATATTTTGTGACACATGAAAATTTTGTGAAATTTAATTTCATTGTCTAAAGTTGAGTAATTGTGTCAAAGACCACAAAACTGAAAATATATACTGTCTTTCCTGTTAAGAAAATTTTGCTCACTTCTGCTCTAGAACACTATGTACTCCTGTCTAAACATCAAATAATCAGTATCTACTTGCTATTTGTCACAGGCCGCCTCAGAGCATTCCCCCCCTCTGGTATCATTAGCCTTGCCCATGGCTTAGGATTATGACTTATTTCACCTGGAAAGAGGATAATGCACAGTGAAGACTTCTCTAATTTCGATATACATAACATAAAAATGATACTACTTCCAGTAAACATAATAATATACATATCCTAATGTAGGAAAATCAGTGATGCCACTTAAACATATATTTAAGAATAATGAACCCGGCTGATGTGTCTCAGCGGTTGAGCATTGACCCATGCACCAAGAGGTTGCCGGTTCGATTCCCGGTCAGGACATATGCCCAGGTTGTGCGCCCGATCCCCAGTATGGGGCATGTAAGAGGTGGCCAATCTATGTTCTCTTTCATCGATGTTTCTATCTCTCTCTCTCCCTTCCTCTCTCTCTAAAATCAATAAAGAAAAAATATAAAAATAGATCCAGAGACATGGAAATAGGGAACAGACTGACAAACCTCAGAGGGAAAGAGGATGGTGAGATAAACCAAAGAACTTATATGCATAACCAATGGACACAGACAACAGTCCAGTGAAGGTGGTGGGGGGTGGGGACAGAAGCAGGGAAGAGGGTGTCAAAGTGGAAAAAACAAGGGATATCTGTAATAAAAAAATTAATAAATTTAGTTTTAAAAATAAATTCTTTGATATTAATGTAATGTAATACTATGCATGAATAACATGGAATAAAAAATTAATGAAAAAATCCAGACAAAATATATCTGCATGATGTCATTTACTAAAATACAGATCAGACAAAACTAATCCATTGTGCTTGGGCTCCAAATAGTAGTTCCCTGTAAGGGAGTATGACTAGGATGGGTATTGGAAATGTTCCATATGTTATTGATTAGTGCTTTCATAAACACATACCATATTTCTATTACTACCTCTACCTCTATTTCTATTTCTTTTTTTTTTCTTTTCTTTTTTTTTTAAACTTATCTTTATTGTTGAATGTATTACAGATGTTCCTCATTTTTCCCCCATTGACCCCCTCCTCCTCATTCCTGCCCCCCTCCTGCTTTTCCCCACACTGTTGTCTGTGTCCATTGGTTATGCATATATACATATAAGTTCTTTGGTTTATCTCTTCCCATCACCCAAGCCCCTTCCCTTTAAGGTTTGTCCGTCTAACAACCAATTTGTACTTCTTAATCCCTTCACCTTTTTCACCCATTCCCCCAGCCCCCCCCATCAGGTACTCAACAAAAGTTCTCTGTATCTATGAGAATGTTTCTGTTCTGCTTGTTCATTTTGTTTGTAGATTCAATTGTTGATAGATATGTATTTATTGCCATTTTGTTTGTTCATATTTTTTTATCTTTTTCTTCAAGAAGGCCCTTCAACATTTCATATAATAATGGTTTGGTGGTGATGAACTCCTTTAGCTTTTCCTTGTCTGGGAAACTCTTTATATGGCCATCGATTCTAAATGACAGCTTTGCAAGATAGAGTAATCTTGGTTGTAGGTTCTTGCTTTTCATCACTGTGAATATTTCTTGCCACTCCCTTCTGGCCTGCAAAGTTTCTTTTGAGAAATCAGCTGACAGTCTTACGGGAACTCCCTTGTAGGTAACTAACTTCTTTTCTCTTGCTGCTTTTAAGATTCTCTCTTTGTCTTGAACCTTTTGCATTTTGATGATGATGTGTCTTGGTGTGGGCCTCTTGGGGTTCATCTTGTTTGGGACTCTCTGTGCTTCCTGGACTTGTATGTCTGTTTCCTTCACCAAGTTAGGGAAGTTTTCTGCCATTATTGTTTCAAATAGGTTTTCGATTTCTTTTTCTCTCTCTTCTCCTTCTGGCACCCCCAAGATGCGAATGTTGGCACGATTGAAGTTGTCCCAGAGGCTCCTTACACTATCCTCATTTCTTTGGATTCTTTTTTTCTTTTTGCTGTTCTGATTGGGTGTTTTTTGCTTCCTTATATTCCAAATCGATGGTTGGCTTCTTGGATTTACCTACTTTACTATTAAATCTGTGTAAACTATTCTTTATTTCAGTTAGTGCCTCCTTCATATCTGACTGGTCCTTTTTTATGCTCTTGAGGCCCTCACTAAGTTCACTGAGGTTCTCACTAAGTCCACTGAGCATCCTTATAAGCAGTATTTTGAACTCAGCATCTGTTAGGTTGCTTAACTCCATTTCACTTAGTTCTTTTCCTGGAGTTTTGTTCTGGTCTTTCATTTGGGACCTGTTTCTTTGTCTCCTCATTTTGGCTGCCTCCCTGTGTTTGTTTCTATGTATTACTTAGTGAGAGGGATGGGGCTAGCTGAGACCAGATGCTGCTTGTTTGAAAGAATTTAGGAAAAGCTGAAGCAGGATCCAAGACAGGCCAATCCTATGGTAAAGCAACTGGCAACAGCTTGGGTGGGCCTGGAAGTTGGGTGGGGCGGGGCCTCAGGGAATCACCAGGGTGGGGCCAACAGTGTGAGCTAGGTTGCTGGAGTCCCAGATATGGCTGTGTCTGCCGGCCCAGGGAAGGGCTCACCAAAGGAACAAACGCCTCTGATAGCACGTCTGTCCAGGAGAAAGCTGCCTCTCCAGCCCTCGCTCCAATGCCAAACAACTCAGCTCTTCCCCATATGACTCTGGTGCCTTTCAAGCTGCCTCCTCCACGCTGGAGCCTGGAGGGAGTGAGTCTGAGTAAGTCCGTGCGCGGGCTCTTTAAGATGAGCTGCTCCAGCCGCCTCAGCCTCAGTTCCCGCTGGTTTTTCCAGCCACAGGTTATGGGGATTCTCTTCCTGGCACTGGAACCCTGAGCTGGGTGCCTGGTGTGGGACAGGGACCCCTCAGTCCTCAGGGAGGACCTTCCCAGCTGAGGTGTCCTCCTGATTTTTATCCGCCACACGTGGGTGTGGGACCAGCCCGTCGCGCCTCCGCCCCTCCTACCAGTCTCGATGCGGCTTCTTCTTTAATTTTGTAGTTGTAGGACTTCCATTCAGCTTGATTTCAGGCGGTTTTGAATGATGGTTGTTCTTTAGTTTAGTTGTAACTTTGATGTGGTTGTGGGAGGACGCGATACCGCGTTTACCTATGCCGCCATCTTGACCGGAAGTCTCTATTTCTATTTCTATGTACACATACAACTTCATAAACAAACATGCATATGTAAATATTTGCCAGGATATATATTTAATTCTTGTGTATTTTACTGGTTGTTTGTTGTCCCACAATTTAAAAATGAAGAAAACTCAGATGTCACAGGGCAACTAATAAGACTTTGGTAGCCCATAGCTGTTTAAAAAGATTCTTTGGGTTAAAGAAACTAAGCAGAAACCCAATCGGACACACACACAAAAAATCTTCGATATTTGTTTTACATTTTCTAGAATACATTTTTTAATATTGATTCATTTTGTTTCATTTCTTTTTATAGATGTGATACTGTGCAAAGAGAGTAACTACTCATTGGGCAAATCTGAGAACATATAATATAAAAAGTTAATTTAGATAATATAGTGCTCACATTGGGAGGGGTGTAAAATATGAATTGTTAAATATATGAATAAACTAAATAAATTATATGGCCTTTTCATCTTCTGAAACTATGCAATAATTTTGACATTGAGATCAGCATATAAACACAAACATTTAGGAAAATGATTCAAGAACCATAAGAAACTCTCTTTTTTAAAAAAAATTCTGTTTAATTTCAATATTTTAGCCTCAAACATAAAACATATGAGCATTGTTGCTAATAAATATAATTCTTAGAAATCTGAGGAAATTCAAAATTAAGTACATTTTATGCTATTGTACTAAAAACACATTTCTGATGCTTTCTGTTCTATGTTCTGTTCCTTTTTCTCAAGGAATCACTTTAGAACAATACAGTGTATAAATGAATTGAAGTATTTTCTTCAGTGCCATATTACTGACATTTGACCTGTAATGTTGCCCCATAAGGGTAATATGTCCTTATTCTCTAATCTAGTTTAATGAAGACTCAGAGTAGCTGAAGTATACATTTTCACATAGTTTAGGATAGCTTCTTAAATAAATCCACTATCAAGTTTTGAAGAGGGTTACTTTATAGTAAAAACAATAAAATTGTCTGGAGCCCAGGTTTAGTGAAATCAACAAAGTGTACTCTCTAAGAAACCTATACAGTATATATTCATTCCTTCTGTATTGCCCTTGTGAATTAAAATAAAAAATAAATAAAATAACACTGTATAAGGCACAGTTGTTAACTTGACAGGCTTAAACTACTCTAAGGCCAACAACAGGTCTTATTATCAAAACAAATACTTGGCATAAAATATCATTATGAAAACATCTGAGAAGATACTGTAAAATTATCTTAGTGTTCTATTTTATTTTATTTTATTTTTTTACTTTGTTTTATTAAGAAAATTAACCTTTTCATTTAGGAGTTCACAATGAGCAAAACTTGTAGCAATTTCTCTTCATTTTTCTTTTTGTTTTAAATCTAGTTTTCCTGCTATAGGCAGACCTGTTTCTGGAGGAAGCCATTAAATCATGTTTCTAGCTCTGCCCTATTACTTTATACACTTCAGGATGGAGCTAGAAATACCTTCAGATAGAAATTTATGTAGTAGCATTAAATAACTTCAAACTCAATGTGCTTCTTCAAGGATGAACTAAGTGTTCACATGCACCTTGAACTTAATAGTCAAGCAGAAACACAATGACAATCTTTAAAGAGTAGGAAATGGCTGAGACTTTTTCAATATTTGAAAATTTTAATGATGACAAAAACATTTGTAACAACCATTACTTTTTATGGCCTATTTTTTTCTGTAATTTCAACTGATCAAAATTATTTTGTTAACTAAAACTGAACAACAGAAATATATTGATATCAATAATAGAGTGAAAAACAAGAAAATTTGAGTGAAAAAAAAGAAAAAGGGTCTCTGTGAGAGCACATAAAATGCAATATTACATAATATAAAATCTACTGCAGCTAGCCAGTCGCAAAAGTTCAAAATTAAAATTACAAGGCTGATGTTCCAGTCTGAGAAACATTCATTTAGTTCCTACTAATGATCCCCTAATGGTCAGCTTCAATGCATGAAGGGATGCATTATCACATAATTTTATTTTGCCGCAAGCTGACTTTCTTGCCTGATTCAGTTTTTATAAAGAATGCCAATGCTTGAATTGAGAATTTTAGAGAAAATTGTAAGGTTATGCAGATACATTCTGAAAGATACAATCACAAACTAACACCCTCTTCCAGAGTGATCTGCATTTTCACTCAGTTGTTGAAAGTAAAATGGTATCATCTACTGCCTACATACTGAAATGTAAATAACTGAAAGATTATAAAATGATGCCAGTACTTGGTGGATTCTATAATCCTTTGCTCAGGGTAGAAGTTGGTAATACAAGTCCAAGTTCTCAAAGTAAGAACCTCTCCTGGGGGGCCATACAAGAGCAATTTAGAGTACTTCCTGATGGTACATGGAATTTCAAAGTTAATTTGTTTTCACTGACAGGAGAGATCCTCCTAATGGAGGACCCAAGGGAAGAACTTTGACACTGTGCCTAAATGGCAGTTAGGGTTATCCATAATATAATTTCCTTTAAAGGCCATTTGAGTATCTGAAGGGACATTCCAACTATTTTTCCATATGCAGACTAACATTGCTTAAGTGCTAGGCCCTCTGAGAAAGAATAGAATGAGGTCAATCTGGAAAATTGGTTTCATGGGCACTTACTTAAAACCAGCTAATATTCAAGCTTTGGCTTTTATTCATAAATGAGACATTTCACATGGCCTTTGTAAGCTCCAGTAAGTTTAAAATTAAAATGGTACATCAAAATGTTTGTTGAGCAACACCATGAATATTTACTAGTAGTTGGTAAATCTTTATTGGTTAGACTTTAAATTGAACACAGAGAGAAAATGCTATCATACTAAAATGTCCCATATAGGTAGGTATATTTTATATATATAATACATTTATGAATAAATGAAATAACGTGTAAGTTTATTGCAGAGTAACTATCTTAGTTGAATTTGTAAGATCTTAAAGAGATTCTTAAGATGAGATTTCTGGCACTTATATATTATGAAATTTCCACTCTACAGAATTAGCAATAATTTTATTCAGACTATTATGTTCATAAAATAATAATTAATGAAGTAAAACATGCAAAAATGTACAATATTTATGTGGAATACATGAAAAATAGTAGATTCTTTTCAGGATTTAGTACAAAATTTGATTGCATTTAAGTCTTAAATATTACAAGTGATTAATTTTTATTTGCTGCATCAAAACCAAGTGAATCTCCATTACTTAATACTTGGATAAGAATGACTATTTTCTACAGGTTCTTGAAAGAAAAGAAAATTAACTTTTTCTTAATTTATATTTCTCTTAGAATTACTAAGGTTTTGTTTTATATTTGGAACTGTTAATAATTGTCTAGACTTAAATCATATGCTTTTATGTAATCCAAAGAAGTCATATTTAATATTTATTCTTCACATGACCATACAATAAATTAAGAATGAGTAGAATACAGAGCATCTCTTATAGATCATACAGGGAAAGTACTGATACTTTTATCCATACATGACAGATATATCCTAATAAAGTAAAAGTAGAATTTAATACATGCATTAGATACCCTATTAGAATCATGTTCAATAATTCTATTCACCCACTAATTCTATTATTGTATTTGTGTATTATTTTTTAAATATAGATATTTGGAAAATAAAAGAGTAGGAAAACATGCTTTCTTATACTGTCTTTTTTTCTCTCTCTCTCAAGTATTTTTCCTTCCGTTAATCTATGACTTTGCTGCATCCATGTGATCACATGCACCAATAGTTTTCAACTTTATAGGAAAAGTAGAATCACATGAGGAGTTTTTTAAAATCTACCAATACCTGGTCCCACTCCAAATATTTTTATTAAATTGGGAGGCAGACTGGACCAAGAATGGCACTAAAAATAAAAAAATAAAAACGAGAGAAAATCAAACAAACAAACAAAAAAATCCTTCAAAATTGACCCTAATTTAAGCGAGGTTTGAAAATCACTAAAATATAGGACTGATGGTAAGCATAATGATTATTTTGCGATTTATCATTCTAAATGAAATCATGTGTGTTACATAGCAAATATTATTTACCATCTTTATTAAATAAAAAAGAAAGAAAAATTAAAATAAAATATTTACAATAACCTTGACATAGAAACAACATAAGTGACCACGAAAAGAAGAATGGATAAAAAAATGTAAGCTTGACTAAAAAATTGGCAAAAATCCAATATATTAATTTATGTATTTTTAAATGCAAAATTGATGTCAAATATCCTTGTCTAATGTTCCTGAACTCACTTCTTCATTATATATTATTCTTTTTTACAAGTTAAAAACCCCAAATATTTTTCTAGATTTCATGTAAAGTTAGAAAAAATGTTTGCATCAATTTTTTAAAATATATTTTTATTGATTTTAGTGAGAGAGGTAGGGAGAGGGAGAAAGAGATAGAAACATCAATGAGACAGAAACATGGATCTACTGCTTCCTGCACACCCCTTACTTGGGATCTAGCGTACAACCTAGGCCTGTGCCCTGACTGGGAATCAAACTGGTGACTTCCTGGTGTGTGGGATGATACTCAACCAATTGAGCTACACAGGCTGAGCTACAACAAGTTATTTATTTCTTTTGTTGTTGTTGTTGTTGTTGTTGTTGTTACAAATGTTTCTCCTTTTCCTCCCATTGACACCCCCTTCCAATAACCCCCCACCCCCCTAGCATTGTTGTCTATGTCCATGGTTACACATACATGCATATAAGTTCTGTGGTTTCTCTCTTCCCTCCCCACCCCGTCCCTCTCTTCTGAGGTTTGTCAGTCTGTACCCTACTTCTTTGTCTCTGGGTTTATTTTGTTCATCAGCTTGTTTTGTTCATTATAGTCCACAAATAAGTGAGATCATGTGATATTTGTCTTTCTCTGATTGTCTTGTTTTGCTTAGGATAATACTTTCCAGGTTTCTCCATGTTGTCTCAAACAATAAGAGATCTCTCTTATATCTGCATAGTATTCCATTGTGTATATGTACCATAGCTTTTTTATCCACTCATCTATTGATGGACACTTGGGCTGTTCCCAGATCTTAGCAATTGTAAATAGTGCTGCTATGAACATAGGGATACATATATTCTTTCTGATTGGTGTTTCAGGCTTCTTAGGATGTATTTCTAGAACTGGGATCACTGGGTCAAATAGCAGTTAAATTTTTAATTTATTTTTTAAATTAAATTTATTGGTGTGACATTGGTTAATAAGCTCATATAGTTTCAAGTGTATATTTCTATGATACATGATCTGTATATTGCATTGTGTGCCTACCACCCAAAGTCAGATCATCTTCCATCACCACATATTTGTCCCCTTTTACTCTTTAATACCCCCACCCCTTTCCCTTTGGTAACCACCATACTGTTGTCTGTGTTTATGAGTTTCAGTTTTACATCCCACATACGAATGAAATCATTTGGTTCTTAGCTTTTTCTGACTGACCTATTATGTTTACTATAATATTCTCAAGGTCTATCCATATTGACACAAATGGCAGTATTTCATCTTTTCTAATGGCTGAATATTATTCATAGTATATATGTATCATATCTTCTTTATCCAGTCCCCTGTCAAAGAACATTTTGGTTGTCTTGGGCACCATGAATAATGCTACAATGAACATAAGGGTGCATATATCTTTGTGAATAAATGTTTTTGAGTTTACACCCAGATGGAGGATTGCTGGGTCATATGGTAACTCTATTCTCAATTTTTGAGGATCTGCCCCTCTGTTTCCCATAGTGGCTGAACCAGTTTACATTCCTACCAGCAATGAATGAGGGTTCCTTTTTATTCACAATCTCTCCAACACTTGCTATTACTTGTCTTGCTGATAATAGCCAATCTAACAGGTGTAAGGTGGTATCTCATTTTAGTTTGGATTTGCATTTTCCTAATATTAGGGGGACCGGAAAGTAATGTCGTTTCTGCACGTTTCAATATTTGATTGTCATTTATCAGCTCACTGTGTACTTCAAAATTGTGCCAAAGACATTTTAAGGTTAAAGTGACTTGTTTATTTGTAAATAATTAAATCTTAATTTTTTTTTTTTTTTTTGCAATTTATAGTGAAATGGTCAGCCAAATACCAGAAGAGGTACATATCCAGCATTGTATGCCTTTTGAGTTTCATAAGGGTAGTGACGCAACAGTTGCTACCAAAAACATTTGTGATGTTTATCCAAGTGCATTAGATGTTCGTAAATGCCGAAGGTGGTTTTCTAAGTTCAAATCCGGTAATTTTGATCTTTCTGTCTCGTATCAATCAGGAAGACCAACACTTTAGATAATGACATTTCAAGGGTGGAAGTGGAAGCAAATCCATGTCAGACAATCAAGGAACTGTCAAACACTCTTAACCAACCTTGGTCGACCATCCAACAACATCTGCAGTAGATTGGTACAGTAAGCAGAGCAGGTGTTTGGGTCTTGCATAATCTGTCCTAAGAAAACAAAGCTAATCGGTCTACCATATGCAACTTATTGCTTCAGCGGCACAATACAGAAGCGTTTTTTGATCGCTTGATCACTGGATATGAAAAATGGGTCCTCTATGATAATCCTTTTTTTTAGATAGAGTGTGGAGGAGGGAGAGAGAGAGAGAAACATCAATGTGAGAAAGACACATCAATTGGTTGCCTCCCACACGACCCCAACTAGGGCCGTGAATTGAACCTGCAATTGAAGTACATGCCCTTGACCGGGTATCTAACCCACAACTCTTTGGTCCATCAGCCATTGTTCCAACCACTGAGTCAAACTGACCAGGGCTCTACCCTTTCACTTTGAGATAAACTTTATCTTTACAGTTTAGATACATGCCCTGAAGGCAGCATATGGTTTTTTTGTTTGTTTGTTTGTTTTTTATTCAACTGTTACTCTGTTGTTATTGATGAATTCAGTCTATTTACATTTAGTGTGATTATTGATATATGACAATTTCCTATAGCCATTTTATCATTTGTTTTCTGGTAGCTCGATGCTTCCAATGGTCTTTTTCCCTTGTATTTCTGTCTGTTGTTTTTGTTGGGTGGTATTGCATCCTTTTTTCACTCTGTTTTCTCTTTTCTTAAGCTATGTGTCTCAGTTTTTTTGTTTGTTTGTTTTGTGTGTGTGTGCGCGTGTGTGTGTGTGTGTGGGTGTGTGTGGGTGGGTGTGTGTGGTTAGCATTAGATTTATGAAAAATAAAGTTTCATATAACAGCAGTTTTGTGTGTGTTTTTTCCTTTTGATACATTTAATCTTTGTTATTTTAGACCTTTATTCTCTCCCCTTTTATGGTTTTGTTGTCACAGATTATCCCTGTTTATGCTGTAAGCTTTTTGGTGATTTTACTTGTAGTTTTGTGACCTTTTCTTTTCTTTTTTTGTTTTTATTTTATTTTTTGTTTCAGGTAGAATAACCTGAGTATCTCTTGCAGTGGACGTCTTCTGGTGATAAATTCCCAGAGCTTCTGTGTGTCTGGAAAAGTCTTTATATCTCCTTCATATTTAAAGGATAATTTTGCTGGATATATTATTCTTAGCTAGTACTTTTTCTCTTTCAGTAGTTTGAATATTTGTTTCCACTCTCTTCTGGCTTGTAGAGTTTCTGCTTCTAATTGTATGACTTTGTTTACAGATATAAAAATAGTTTACTTGTGGAATTAATTACTCTAAGTGTAACAATCAATGTATGTTAATAATAATTGTCCTCTGAGAATGTACTTTCTAAAAAAGGGATGCAGGCTCCTGTTAACATAAGAAACATCCAAATCTGTAAGAATTTTTATGAGTTTATTTGAGACAAACTGACAACAATTGCTGGAAATAAAACCTCAACTTGATTGAGAAAATGCTCCAGAAAATGGCCGTTTTATACCTTATTTTATATATTACAATCAAAAGAGGAGGTATAAGTGGGTTACATGAAATCTGTTGGTTATTAACTGGGAAGGCAGGAGAAAGCTAGTGGGGCAACATCTGGGGTTGTGTAAAAAGTAAAATGATAGACACATATTTCTTTTACATAGCTGGGTACAGGATAGTTAACAGTCAACAATTAATATGATAATAACAATGAGGGGATTTGTGGTCTCTACTCTGGTGTGGTGGTCATGCTTTGAGGGGTCCAGAAAAAAAAATTACTTTGTTATTCCAAAAGCTGGTTTATCAGGTATGTTATCCTACATGCAAAAATACAAAAAGAAAGGCTCAGTTAAGGTAAAGATTGACCTTTGTTAGGGAAAAATACTGCCTGAGAACATGACTACCGGCCATATTCTGCCTTTAGTTAAAAATTTGTATTTTCAAAAAATTCTGTGTGGTTACTTTAGATCTCTGAGTTTGTAAGGCTGCCATACACACCTCCCCTGAGCTTGTCAGGTTTAGTATATCACCCTTTTTCATCCACATGTCCCCCTTTGGGTCATAAATCAATCCAAAGATGTGTCAATGACCAATCTATTGGTTGGGTAATGAGGTCCCATGGTGCTAGGCAGGCTCATTTCTAGGAAGTCTCAGTGTCAGTATTTGTCTTGCTGAATGATGAACCATTGGGGATGGAGAAAGACTGTACTCTTGGATGGAAGTCAAGGACAACATTTTCTCAAAAGTGAGAAGTAGGTAAATGGGAGGCAGTGAGGTTTTATGGGCCTTTATTAAGAAAACACTCTGGATAATTTATAACCTATAGGCTATTATGATGCAAGTTTTGTTGGTTGTCTCACTTATCTATATTTTGCATCTAATATAACATTTACTTAAAGTGTGAGGACACACCTTCCACCTTTTTTGGTTTTTATAATCTGACCAAAAGATGTGTTCCTATATACTGTGGCCCTTCTACTTCCCATTAGAAGCACTCAGATTCTGTTATTGATCTGTTTCCCACTAGTTCTGCAATTGGAAGCTCTAACCTTATGTTTTAATTGGGGCCAAGACTGTAAGAACACAATGCTTTAAATTACAATTTCCATCTAAAATTCCAGAGGCCAAGACAACAGTAAGAGTTTTATGAGTAAATCTCCTGTGCCTCAGTAACAGTTATAGAGGGCCATGTTTTTATAGCCATCTCAACTTCTATCTGAATTAATATAGTTAGTAATATTTGTTGGGTTAGGGTGTACGCTCATTCCCATAATTAGGTTCTGGTGTTTATACATAAAATTCCTTTCTTAATATTCCTTTTCCACTAACTTTCAAGAAATACCCTATTCTTCTTAGTTTGTCTCTTTTCACTCATTCAGAAGTAACCAGCTTATTATAGGAAAAACTACTTGCCTTTAACTTCTCTTAAAATATATACATCCTTATCTTTTCTTTTGTAAATGCATTTCTTCTAAATTTCAGAAGAGAAACCATCAAAAAAAAAAAAAGTATTATAAAATAGATCCAGAGACATGGAAGTAGGGAACAGACTGACAAATCTCAGAAGGAAGGGGTGAGGGGGGAATGGGAAGAGATAAACCAAAGAACTTACATACATATATGTATAACCAATGAACACAGACAACAGAGCGGTGAAGGTGGGGAAGAAGGGCAAGAGTGGAGAGGAGGGAGTCATTGAGGGGATAAGGAGGGACATCTGTAGTACTTTCAACAATAAAGATACATTTAAAAAAGGGTATTATAATATAAAAGTTATTTTATGCACCTTATTAATTATTTAACAGTTAAGCTATATACACACAGTTTGAGGAAAGCCTAAAGAACAATAATAATAATAATTAGTAGTAGTAGTAGCAGTAAGAGACAAGTAAGGACAATCAAATAAATAAAGTTCAAAATCAATTTGTAGGTATACAGGCTGTATTGATGTCTTGGGGTAGCTCTCCAGCTCTGATGTTGGTGGCTTCTCATCCTTGAGAGGTCTTTCTTCTTTGCTGTAGGTAGAGCCAAGTGTTAGAGACAGGGGCAAATGTCCATTTACAGTTAGGCACCTGATAGGGTCCTTTCCAAGAATGTTGGAGAGAGTCTTTAATTAATGTTATTTCCAATGGACAAAAATTCCTGATTGTAAGTCATGGTCTTGGAAGTATTTGTCTCCCAAGAACACACTGTGAAATGATGTTACTAATGTATTATATCAGTCCCTATAAGCTAGTTAATGAGCCCTTGATAATAATGTAGAATGTCTCTTCTTGGTTTTCCTCATATTTAGAAAACAAAAGATTTAAAAATCAACAATATTTTGAACAAAGTCATAAGAATAATAGCTATCCTCAGTTCATTCAGTTCTATACCAATTTTTTGTTTGTTTGTTTATCCTGTTTATTTGCCAGTATTTCCATGAATCTAATTATTCCTTAGAGTTCTATAAAGCTTCTAGTTCAAAGATATGACCTGCTAAGAAACCTCTAATTTAGAGTAAGTCAGGATTCTTTTCATGGATCTTTCTAAAGATGTAACATACTTACAAATGCATCAGAGTAAAACAATGACTGTCTATCAATGACGAAACTTAAAATGACATGCAATTGATAAAATAACTTTGCCTTTCTGTAAGATATTACATTCCAAGATAACAATTTTTGGTAAATGATTATTATGAAATGACATACAAGAATAATACAAAGCCATTATTTTTAGATTTAATATACAATTTCAATACATAAAGAATAAATAATAAGCAAGATTTTAAAACACTGCACATGGCTTATCAGAAGTATGCATTGAGCATTTAAAGCAATTCATAAAATTCCAAAGTGTGGACCACAAACACCCAGAGTACAACTACCTGGATGCCCTCACAAGGAACAATCATTCTTGGCTTGTACAGTGTCACTTACAGGACAATTGTTACCTCTGGGAGCTCCTTGTTTGAACTTGGCTCTGAACCTTTGCAAGTTCCTCCCTAAGGCAGGCTGAAATCTATAGAACATCCATTTTAATAAAAATATATGTATTACAAATAGAACACAGTTATTATTTTTTGGCAAAACTTCCCATGTAATTTTAAGCATATAATAATAAGTTTTATTAATTTAAAAGTTCTCTTTTATAAGAGGGAAAACAAATCCTTGAAGTAATCCAGGGACTCACTGGAATAATTTAAAGCCATTATTGGTGAAAATCATCTCTTAAAATTTAAATTCTAGTAAGATTGTCAAACATACTTAGCTAAAAGATTGTAACTTAAACTTTTTGTAAACCTGAGTGAAAAAACACATTTTATGGTAATAATTCTAAAAGACATCAATCAAACTTAAACCAGTTTTAATATCAAATATTTTGTCTAGACCACAGGATTCTGCTTAATATATATTAGCATTTAATCTCTTTCAGGCATTAAAATATTATACCCTAGTAATGCCATCTGGAGGCAGAAAACACATCACACATAATCCACAGACAAACACTTATCTCATAAAGACCATGCACATAAAGACCATAAACATAATTTGAATTACTAATTTTTTGTAGAGAAGACACAATATTTTCCTCATTTGCTTTTGACAACTTTTAAGAAGGCTGGAGAAACAGGGATATCAGAGAAGGGTAACTGTAGCCACTTAAGGTTTTAAAGTGGCACTTTTTTTTCTTCAGTTACCTCAGTCTTGTTTACGCTTCTAATTACTCAATAGGGAGGCCTATTGAGATGATCAGTGACAGATTTCAAGGGCTGTGAATGAGCCTTGGAAATAAAGGAAACCTCAACTCTAATCTCAGGAATTAAACAACCAGAAAGAGCCTGGGTGGAGCCACTTTGGCTCCCTAGAAATGCCAGACTGTTTTTTTTTTTTTCTTCTTTTCTTTCTTTATTTATTTTATTAATTTGTTTTTGTTACAGATGTTTCTCCTTTTTCCCCCATTGACACCCTCCTCTCACCCCCCCTGCCCCATCCCCAGCCCTGTTGTCCATGTCCATTGGTCATGCATACATGCATACATGCATATAAATTCTGTGGTTTATCTCCCCCCGCCCCAAACACCCCTCCTCTGAGGCTTGTCAGTCTGTACCCCACCTCTATGTCTCTGGGTCAGTTTTGTTCACCAGTTTGTTTAGTTCATTATATTCCACAAATAAGTGAGATCATGTGATATTTGTCTTTCTCTGCTTGGCTTGTTTCCCTTAGCATTATACTCTCCAGTTCCTTCCATGCCATCTCAAAGGATAAGAAATCTTTCTTTCTTACAGCTGCATAGTATTCCATTGTGTACATGTACCACAGCTTTTTTATCCACTTATCTACTGATGGACACTTGGGTTGTTTCCAGATCTTAGCTATTGTAAATAGTGCTGCTATGAACATAGGGGTACATATATTCTTTCAGATTGGTGTTTCAGGTTTCTTAGGGTATATTCCTAGAAGTGGGATCACTGGGTCAAATGGCAGTTCAATTTTTAACTTTTTGAGGTAACACCAACAGTATGAGTTTTTTTACTTTACAAACTTAAAATTTTCACAAATGTCTACAACCTTCAAAACCTTCTTAATCATTCGGAAATAACCATTTTTTGAACAATTCATTTTCAGTTCTTGTCTTTTAAAAAGTATCTCTATATCTTATGCCTTCTATTGCCCAAACCATACAGTTTCTTTCTAAATTAATTAGAATTTCTAACTTTTAGAAACCTTAACTTCCAATGATACACAAAAAAGTAAGCAATCAGTATTCCCTAGATTGATTTTTACAAACACACTTTATAACTTTTAGAAACACAGGTTCCTCTATTGGCAAACACACTCACTTTAATAAAACACACCTCCAATTAAGCACAAGACATTCATCATCTCCAAATCCACTCTACACAGCCTTTTAATAGAAGGCTTTTGGCAATAGAAAACCAAAAGCAGGTGAACTTAAGACTTGTCTAGCAATCAACGTTTTAGTATTTCATTTTATTTTAAAATATCTAGAGAGTCAATAACTTTTATCAAAATTCACTAATTTAGAAAAAATAGCTGAAATACATTAAATTGATTTGCTCAGATATGGCTTAAGTTTTTCAACCCCTTTGATAAGATTTACCTCCCCAAAATTTGCATTTTAAAATATGGCCCAAATAAAGTTCTTGAAGAAGACCAGGTATTTGCATTTCAAAGATCCCAGGACTTTGGTTTTATAAAGCCAATTACCTATAAACCTTTTAAGATGAATAGGGGACATTTTTTGGAAGATAAAATGATTTGGTGGGCTTTGGATTGTTTCTGGAGTCACATCTCTGGCCCTGTAAATATTAATACTTCATTTGTAAAACAAAGTCTTTTTTTTTTACCTCAATGATTTGGTTACCTCCCAAATGTTGGCAAAGGACTGAAAAATCCATTCACCCATTTTGGAAATGTTTTTTCCATCTGGGTAGATTTTTCTAGTTTACAGACAGCTTGTAACTTAGGGTTGCCTCTATGATCTATAAAGACTTAGATATATGGAACCTCTATCAATTTCCCTTGGAAATGGAAAAACAGATCCAGCTGAAAGATAGTATTAAAATTAGTGGTTCCATTAACTGTCCAAACTTCTCCACTGTCCATTTATGTTGGACCCAGACCATGTTGCAAAGAAAGATTAGTTTTTTTCTTGAGGGAGTCAGGGTCAAATTTCCCCCAGTTGCTGAGTATGTACCCTAAAAGGAGACTCTTGAAGCACTATGGACTGGTTCCTCATCTACAGAGAGACAGATATGTAACATGCTGAGGGTTAGAACCATCCCTACAAATCTCTGTGCTGTTTTGGGACATTCTGAGTAGGGCAGTTACCCTGATAAGCCATCCGTCAGGTTCTCATGGAAGTTACTAATGAAGAAAAGATGGTTAGTAATATTCAGTCAGTCTAAAGTTTAGTTTGCTCTTGTGGAGTTTTCTTTAAAGTCATTATTTACCCATTTAATTCAGCATCTGGTTCATTTAGTTCTAAATATATTTCACCCTGCCCAGTCGGCATGGCTCAATGGTTGAGCATTGACCCATGCACCACGAAGTTGCCAGTTCACTTCCTGGTCAGGACACATGCCCAAGTTGTGGGCCAAATCCCCAGTGGGGGGCATGCAGGAGGTGGCCAATCGATGTTCTCTCTCATCAATGTTTTTATCTCTCCCTCTCCCTTCCTCTCTCTCTAAAATCAATAAAGAAACAAAAAACATTTTTTTTTAAATAAAATCAAATAAATAAATAAATAAATACATTTCACCCTTATGGAAAAAAGAATATGTGGGCAACATTGTGTTATTTGAGAATTCCATGGACTGGCATTGTCCACTGCTAGTGAGAGTGGGATTCTTGGGGTGCCATTGGAATAAGCATTTCCAGAGGCCCCTAACAGAAGGATGAGATGTGGTAGAAAGATTTATTTGTGTGGATTTACATCATGGGTTTGAAAAGTCCTATTTCCCTTAAAGCAGTCCTGGAAGAGGTGCAGCTGGGACTAAGCAGAGCTAAAAGCAAAGCCAGAATCCAAAGTTTCCATTCCATAGTGAAGTTAAGTCTGGGAATGAGAGGGTGAACTCCTTTGTTCAGGAACTTAAATATCAAATCTTCGCATGTTTGCAGTGGCCATGCCTATTCTGGCCAATGACCTGTTTCTAGGTGTGACAGACAGGCAAGTATCTTCTCTATGTCATCCAGACAATACTGGGTATGCATCTATTTGGCCTCCCTTTGCTCCTCTCCAGTTATTAATTAATAACTGGGTTAATTACAATGGTATCATTTACCCCTGAGAATAAAAGGAACTTCTTGTAATCTTACAAAGATGAAATGAACAAAGGTCTCCATCTTCTTATAACTGCTTCCTGTTGTCAAGGGGTGTAGACCTCCCTATCCCAAGATTTAGAGGTTCTCCCTGGATGACTGAGGAAAGTGGAAGCAAAAAAAAAAGGTAGCTTTATGCAGGGAAGATGATTTCTGCAAAGTCTCTGGGAGGTGACAGAGACGATGTCCAGAGAATGACGTGTTGGACAGGCTGGCATTCTTGTTGTTTTCTTGAAACTACAAACTTGATAAGAATGTTAAGGCATAATTCAAAAGTGAGGAGACTTATAGCAACTGAAGGTCTAGTGATAGTTAAAATCCCATGTGATAAAGGGAAAGATGAACTTCCAGTGTCCACAATTAGTTTGGAGGAGTGGCTTCCATGGAGGCTGGTGTGTTATACCTGTCTGAAGCCCTTTTGTTCACCATACTTAATCTAAATTAAGCTAAGGGAAATACCCTAAGATTTCCCCCACAATAAACTGCGCACCTTTTCTGTTTGAACCATTGGGCAGAAAAGGGAAAGTAGTTTCAAGTGAAGCTAATAGACTGTCCATGTTTTATTGACTCAACCATAAGTCCAAACAGTCAAGTCTCATTTCAGAAGATAGTGACACAGATAGCTTTTAGACAGAGGCCTATATTGTGTGAGCAAGCAATTAGGTATACAAGGACATAGGCATACATTCTATAAAAACAGAAGCAAACGAAACACAAAGGTTAATGCAGACAGAAAATCGTAAACCAGTTGAGAAGATTTCCAAATACAAGGCTTTTGCTGGAATGAAAGCAATCAGTGATGGTCTGATATATTGTCTGCAGTTAAAACATTTTTGGTGAAGTCATCAGGTATGAGGCCTGTATGGCATACACAGACATAGTCTTAAAAACAAAACGTGGAAGACAGTTAACTGCACTGGAGTTCAATACCCACAATTAGGCATTGTGGTTTCCACTGAAACACAATTTTTCTCCCTAAGATTACCCTCATGTTCAAAGAGAATATATTAAGCCTAGCTTTAGTTTGGCTTGATTATTTGCATATATGAAACTTTAGTAGTAACTGATCAAATTGACTGCAAAGGCTTTTTCAAATTTGTTTTGCTGGAATCGCACTCATTCACAAAGAATTTTTATATTGGTAGTAGTCAGCCTCTCAGAGAGGAGAAGCCACAAGGCCATAGTTGTCATCAGGTTGTGCCCCAGAATACCTGTAAGTCTGGGTCATGTGTTCAAGTCTTTGAGGACTCCAAAGACATCTTGAGGTTCCTTTCTTGCCATCTTTCAGGAAAGCAACCTTCATTCCTTTCCTGGAAAGGAATCATGTGACCAAGCAAAGTAATAGGCCATTTCTGTGAGTGGCTTGCAATTGGCTTTGAGAGTCAATCTCAATTCTTTAAGTCTTTCTGGTGACATCCAGAATTCAGGCATGTCTCTCTTAGACATGGGATTCCAGTCAAAGTCTGGAATTCCAGTCAAAGACCACATAGCTTGAAACTGGTCTTATTCGATTTATGCAAAGAAATGTATTGTCATGACTTTCATTAAAAACTGCCAAATTCTGAAGGAATAAGATTGGGAGAAAAAGCTAAAAGTGGCCAATTATCATTCCCTAGATAGGAAAATACATTCCACAATTTTTAGAAACATAAGCTTTTTTTTTTTTTTTCCTTACTGGCAAATACACGGACATTTAAGAAACATACTTTTGTAGAGATAGGTATACAGCAAAACTTACTGATTTATCAACTCACAGGTGAACTGAATTAAATTGATTGGCTTAGTTTAGGCTGAGATATGATCTATTTTAACTCACTGATTTTAGTAATCACAGGTGTACTGAATTGAACTGATTGGCTTAGATAGCTTAGGCTCAGACAAGATCTATTTTTCTGACTCTGCATTTCAATAGATGACTCAAGTTAGCATTCTGGAGACCAGGTATCAGCATTATAAGGGCAGACAGTTTATTTGGACCAATCCAGAACAAAATTTCATGTCATAGTGGGCACTATTGAGGAATGGAATTGTATTCTTTTTGATTTATGGGAGAAAAATCTAAAAGTTGAGGGAGGCATGAATGTCATCTGTGCTCCTTAGCTTTCTGTCATAGATCAGAATCCAAGGGGCCTATGACTCCTAAGCTGACTGGAGGAATTGACATTTGCCCACAGTCTGAAGTCTCTTCCCATGCCTGGGATAGAGATTCTTTGTGAAATGGTAATAAAATTGTCCAGTTGTGGAAGAGTCTGATGATCTCTGACCTCCCTGTGTCTGTCTTTGGTAGAAAAAGTCTGGCTCTTTTAACTTATCTCTAACAGCTGGGCAAGTAACCTATCACTGTCTCATATTTTTCTCAGTCCCTTAAGAGGCTTGCTGGCATGAGACAGCTTCCCTTAAGAAAGGAATGAGTATTCTCTGTTAATTTGACTGGAACGAATTTAATGTCCCAATCTCTGGGTTTAAATTTTATTTCCAGTCAGTTTTCAATATCCAGTAACAAAACCTTTCATTTCTCTGAGCACCTGTACATTTGAAGCTTTTTCCTATTAGCTATACCTGTGGAAGAAGCATTAATTGAAAAGCAGTAATATTTGTATAAATTAAAATACAGCAGTAATGTTTGTAATATAAATATTAGTAAGAGAAGTTGTAGTTTTTTTTAATCCTATTGCCTGGTTACAACTTTTTCCCCAAGCAAGATGGTCACCAGGGGTGAGACTTCCACCTCCAAACAAGATTTTAGCCAAAACAGATAATAATGACAATTTCTGCCCTTAAGTGAAATGGCTGCAAGGAGAGAGGGTGGGGTCATCATAATTAGCAGAATCAGCTTGCCAGGGAACTCCTCCCCCCTTCTCCCCAGCACACAGCCACAGGTTTGAGGGTGCTTTGACTGGGGAACTCTCAAGGGGCAGAACTCTGTGCTGGAAGCAACAGTTTCAGCTGGCAGCAGCATCATCCTATGTCCATACCTGTGCCCCCTCTCCCTCTCCCCAGTACACAGCCACAAGGTTGTACATCCCAAGCCTACAGAACTGTGGAAGTAGGGATAAAAAGGCAGATTATCCATCTTGTGGACCACAGAGCATGGGGGTGGAGCAGCTGGGCTATGGGCCACCCTGAGTCCCAGACTAGGGGTGCAGGGTTTGGTGTCCCCTCCTGGGACTAAACAGGTTGGGGGCTGTTGGGGTTTCACATACTAGGAGTAAATTTAAGGAAGTATCGAGTGCATGCGGCATCCATCTGCATATTTACCTGTGGTGTTTCCAGGCTGCAGCCTGAGGTGCAGGGGTGGAAACAGAGAGAAGATAAACCATAGAAATGCAGGCTATAACAGAGTGATGGGATGAAATGAGTTTCTCAAAACTGGGAAGAGAATCTGGGGGCACTCGATGCCAGCTCTGTGGCAAGGTCAGGTTGCTGGACCTTCCCAGGGCTTAAAGAAGCTGGGAGACCCCATTTCCCCCAGGGATAAGGGCTTAGTAGCAAGTGATCACTCCAGAACCGTCTGGGCCATCTGTGAAGGCATCTCCCGTGGTGGTCCTTTTCCTGTCCCTTGCTGTTGGATTCTGTGTGCATGGCTGGGCACATTTGAACTATCACCACCAGAAGTGGTACAGGGCTGGGATAAGGAAATGGAGTAGGATAAGATAGAGAGGGGTAAATAAGTGACCAAATCCCCAGTTTAGGAAGGGGAGGTTTTATCTCACCATAATCCAGAGAATCCAGGCCAGGTTTTTGTCCTTCCTTATGCAGGCCAGAACCAAGCCAGAATGGCTACAGGTGTACCTGTTCCAAGTCAGTTTTCACCTCCTTTATTATTTTTTCCTTCCAGTACAGCAGGAGGGAGCCTTCCACGTGATCCATGAGTCCATTCTCCTGGTCATATCCCTTTGTGGTTGCCATTCTGTTACTGAAGAGTTACCTGGATTGCTCTTCTTCATTGCTTGTGAGAGTGAGGTTTTTGGGGTGCCACTGAAATAAGCATTTCCAGAGGCTCCCATGGGAGGATGAGATGTGGTAGAAAGTTTGATTTGTATGGAATTACATCCCTTGATTTGCAAAGTCCCATTTTCCTTAAACAATTCCTGGAAGAGGTGCAGCTGGGAATTTAGCAGAGCTAAAAGCAAAACCAGCATCCAAAGTTTCCATTCCATGGCGGACCCATGGTGGACTTAAGTCTGGCACAGCATCAGACTAGCCATGTGGGCAAGTGCTGAGCACGAGAGCCCCTTAGGCCAGCAGTCAGGTGTGAGCAGCAAGACCAAGAGAGCAAGAGGGGAAACTCCTTTGTTCAGAAGCTTAATATCTAATTTTCTCATGCTTGCATTGACCACACCTATTCCAGCCAATGACCTGTTTTCAGGTGTGACTGAGAGGCAAGTATCTTCCCTATGTCATCCAGGCCATACTGGGCATGTGTCTATCAGGCCTTCCCTTTGTTCTTTTCCAGTTATTAATTAATAATTGGGTTAATTCCAATGCTATCAATTGGTAAACAAAATCTCACCCTACCATGTGAACTGAGGCACCTTTGATTAGCGAATATATATATTTATATATATATATATGTATATACACACACACACACACACACACACACACACACACACACACACACATTGCCCCATAACATTTCCTAGTTGGAAGTGGACAGGTTCTGATTAAGGAAGAGACATTGGTTGATTAGATATCCCTACCATTTGCCCAGAAACTTTACTCCAGCTTAGGTGTGGTTAAAATCATATAAAGTGGCCCCAGTATTTCAAGGGCCTTAGTAATTTTTTTCTCTTTTTTATGGTAATTTTAATTTCTTCTAAACTACTAATAAGGAGAGGGAAAACACATTCTCATAGTCCTCAGAGCAGCCTTATGCTTGCTTCTGTTTCTTTTCTCTTTCTAAATCCCATTTCAGTTTCCTATAATTTCTCTTAAATTGAACAGACTTCTCTATAGGAGTTTTCCCGCAATCCTTGTTTAGTAATTTTGTTGCTTTTGCTCCCATAAACCAGTAGTTATATTAATTAAAATAGGTCAGAATAGCCAGGATTCCATATTCTAACAAATTTCTTTGCAAACCTATCAGAATCCCAGAGAAAACTGGGAAATAATTGCTGATTCCTTTCTGCCTAAAACCAAGTTTTCTCCTAAAGGAGCTTCTAGAATTTCTGGATTATCTTTGACTCAGTTTCTTCTCATTGATTTTCTAGGTTCCTAAGGAGGGTAGTAGAGGAGATAAAAGGGTAAGGAAGAAGGAGGGAGAGGGTAAGTCCGGAGAAGGAAGCTCAGAGAGCAAGGATATAGTGGAGGAGTTATATAATAGCAAGGGGAGGAATGTGCAGCGGAAATTTATTAGCTTCAGAAGCTTCTTTAGTTCAGAGACAGTCTCTAAAATTTCTTATTAACTTTTTTTAAAAAGAATAATTTACCTGTGTTTCTCCTAGAAGCTTTTAATTTCCAAATCAAGATACATTTCCCATTCATTCAGTTTTATTTTAGAGCTGGAATTTTAAAATTTTGCATGCAAGTTCTGGGGGAAAAAGGAGACTATCTAATACTTTCAACAATAAAGATAATAAAATAACTAAATTAATTAATTAATTAATTAATTTTGTATGCAAAAAATTAATTTAGGTGCCCAAAGAAAACCACATTTTGGTCATTTTATGTTGATATCATTTCTAGTTAAATCTTCCCATTTCTGTAAAGTACCTGCAAGTAAATACTTCCTACTAGAATTATTGGGGCTTGGGTCTGGGAGTTTCTAGGCTTGGAGGCAAGATTTCCCACATTGATTTTTGTATTATTTTGGAATCTGTAGAATCTGAACAGATTTCTAGAAAAAAATGTGTACTGGGATGAAAGTGTACTGCTTATGGGTCGAACTCCAAGGGTCTGTCACCTCCCAAGTCATCTGAAACCCACTCATGCATCTCAGTGTCTCTCCCCAACTGTCCAATATAGCCCTGAGGACTCAGAGCACTAGGTACCCAACCTTTATGTGCATGTCCCCAGATGAGTCAGTTATTTGATTAAGTTGAGTTGGAATTCCCTATAGGGCTCCCATACATTGTGATGAATGACCTCTGACATCTCCACAAATATTCTTAGTTACCTAAGACTACCCAAGATTCAGGCTGGAGGGAGAAAGTGCCCCCTTTCTTTGGAGACAAATGAATTAAGGCTCTCATTTATCCCGCAAAAAGGTTTTTGTTCAGACTCTCAGAAAGCAATTTCAATTGAAAAGCCAAAGTTAAAAGTCAGCCTCCTAGTTTTCCTCTAGTCCCACTTTAGCCTCAGTTCTCTCAACCCGTAACCTTTAGTTCCACCTTGAGGACTGAAAATAAAAACAGATCAAATAAAATCAGGGTCTTTTACTTTAAAACAGGAAGGTCTAGAATTCCAGTTGAAACTCACCCAAGTTTACCCAATGCAAAACAAGGAGCTGGTGGGGCACAATGGGTCCTACTAGTATCTAGTATGAATCTGGGTCTGCAAGGTCCTAGGTGGGCTTCTTTGGAATCCTACTGACTACGCCAAGTAGTCAAAATAGGAAGCATTCAAACCTGTAAGAATTTTCATGAGTTTATTTGAACCAAACTGACAACAATTGCTGGGAAGCAAAACCTCAATGGATTGAGAACTTGCTCCAGAAAATGGCAGTTTTGCACCTTATTTTATACATTACAATCAAAAGAGGGTGTGTAAGTGGGTTATATGAAATCCATTGGTGATAAATATGGTGGCAGGAGAAAGCAAGCAGGGAAACCTCTGGGATTGATAAAAAGTAAAATGATAGACAAATACTTATTTTACGTAGGTGGGTACAGGGTAGTTAACAGTCAACAATTAACAAGATAACAATAACAATGAGGGTATTTGTGGTCTCTGCTTTGGTTAAGGTGGTTGTGCTATGAGGGGTATAGAAAAAAAAAATTACTTTTTTAGTCCAAAGGCTTGTTCATCAGGTATGTTATCTTAGATTCAAATAGGCAATACGACAGGCACAGTTAAGGTGAAGTTTGACCTTTGTTAGGGAAAAATACTGCCTAAATCCTGACTACTTACCATGAACTGCTTTTAGTTAAAAAGTTTTAATTTTAGCCTTGACTGGGTGGCTCAGCTGGTTGGAGTGTCGTCCCATACACCAAAAGTCTGCACATTTGAATCCTGGTCAGGGCACATACCTAGGTTGCGGTTTCGATCCCTAGTTGGGGTGCATATGGGGACAACCGATTAATGTCTCTCTTTCACATAGATCTCTCTCTCTAAAAATCAATAAAAACATATCTTTCGGTGAGAATTTAAAAAGAAGAGTTTTAATTTCAGACCATCCTATGTTGTTACTTTAGGTCTCTGAATTTTTAAGGCTGCCATGCAGGCCTCTCCTGAGCTTGTCAGGTTTAGTATGTGGCCCTTTGTCATCCACATTCTTCTGAATTCCACATTACTTTATCAATATTGTTGTTTCTCAAAAGTAGTAGAGTGGGTCTTAATACAAATAATTCTGTGAAGTTAATCTGTAGTTTATGTACATATTTAATATATAGATACTCATATTTAGATATATCTGACATATGAAACTATTATTTTGAATTGATTCTTATATAACTTATTATAAATGAACTCATATTAAATATGCTTTGTATTGTATAGCAAATATTGTTTTTACATGTAATTTCTATATTCATACAGAACTCAACAAAATTTTAAAGAAAAATGGAGTTTGATTCTTTTTCAACAAAAGCCACGTGTTCTTTTAGATCATCCAGAACTAGTTTTGGTCATACAGTCAAAGTAGATTTCAGGACATATCACATTTCTATTTCAAAAATTTCAAATGCTATTTGAAATTTTATATTTGAAGAGTGTGGGATTGCAAACTAGAATTCATTATCAAACATAAATTATATCATTACAGGTCAGAAACCAAACTACTAAGGTCTCTTTTCAAGAGCCCATTTTGACTTCAATAGGCACATTTTATGAGGCAGGCAAAACAAAACAAAACAAACAAACAAAAAAACAGTATGCATAGCCACATTCCTGCCCACCCACTTCAAGCAGTGGAATCTCAATATTTATCTTTTCTTTTCCCCACTTCCTCCTTTTTCCTCCTTCTTTTCCTCCTCCTTCTTCTGTTCTTTAAACATGCTCCTAAAAGACAGCCTTCATCTTTCATTCTCAAGCTCAAATTTCTCTGACACTCTTATGTTTTAAAAGT
The DNA here is from genome assembly GCA_030848825.1 of Tadarida brasiliensis. Lineage (NCBI taxonomy): Eukaryota > Metazoa > Chordata > Mammalia > Chiroptera > Molossidae > Tadarida > Tadarida brasiliensis. The sequence goes on along the minus strand of CM061267.1, from coordinate 29,437,451 downwards.
TCAGTGAATGATTCCACCTTATGTCAAAGATGGAAAATTCTAGGAACTTCATAAAATTAACTCAATAAATGCATAACATACAAAGGAGTACAAGTAGAGATAGTATGTCTCTTTCCCACTCTTCTAGGATCTGCTTTACGAGAATTTGTTACCAGAATTTGATGTCCACAGCACATCAAAATCTTATATTGCTGATTCTAAATTCTTCATGCTTCTTGCATCTTTTCAATTTTAAAATTTTACCTGGGTTCAGGCTACCACATAATCCTGTACCTGAACTATTATAGTAGTCTGTAAATGAATGCCTGCCCTAACTAGTACCCTTTGAAGCCATTTCTCCATGAATCGGCCATAGTAAGATTTTGTTAAATTTAATGCTCATGTTTTTCCTTCAGTTAAAACTCTGTCTATCTCCATCAGCTTCAAGATAAAGTTATATCTCTTTAAAATTGCAGCACTGTGTATGCCGATGCCGTTCAACTTGGCTTGGTTATCACTTCTCAGGGATGTATTTAGAAAGTAGGCTCATTTTTGGATGTCACAACATCTAGGGGGTGATGATGGCCTTTAGTATTTAGAAGTAAAGAATGTTAACACTCCCAAAACAGTACACAAGGGTTCCAATTTCTCCATACCTTTGCCAGCACATTATAATTATTATTATTTTGATAATTGCCATTCTAACAGGTATGAAGTCATAACTTATTATGATTTTGATTTGCATTTCCCTGATGATTAGTGATGTTGAACATCTTTTCATATACTTGGCCATTTGTATATCTTCTTTTGAGAAATATATATATTTCAGTCATTTGCCCATTATTAAAATTAGTTTATTTTTTGTATTTATTTATTTGTTTGTTCCTTTATTTATTTTTATTTTTTGTCAGTCTTCACCCCAGGATATTTTTTCATTGACTTTTAGAGAGAGTGGAAGGGAAGGAGGGAGGGAGAGAGAGAGAGGGGGAGAGAGAGAGAGAGAGAGAGAGAGAGAGAGAGAGAGAGAGAGAGAGAGAGACATTGATGTGAGAGAGACACATCCATTGGTTGCTTCCCACACACTCCCAGACCTGGGCTGGAGATGGAACCTGCAACCCAAGTGTGTTCCCTTGATTAGGAATCAAACCCGTGACCCTTCGGTGCACAGGCCAAAACACTAACCACAGAGCCACACTGGCCAGGTCTGTTTTCATTTATTTGATTTGTATGTGTGCATTTGCTTTCAAGTTGTAGACATTTCTTATATATTTAGGATATTAACCTTTTATAAGATGTATGGTTTGCAGATATTTTCTCCCCTTCTATAGGTTACATTTTCATTCTGTGGATTGCTTCCTATATTGTTCAGAAGCTTTTTAAATTTGATATAGTTCCATTTGTCTATTTTGCTTTTGTTGTCTATACTTTTTGTTGTAGCCACTATGGAAAACAGTGTGAAGATTCTTCAAAAAATTAAAAATAGAACTGCCACTTGATTCAGCAATCTCATTTCTAGAAAATGATCCAAATAAATTGAATTCAGAATCTCAAAGAGATATTTGTGCTCCCATGTTCATTGTAGCATCATGCACAACAGTTAAGAACTAGAAACAACCTCAAATGTCCATGAATGGAAAAATTGATAAGAAAAGTGTGATTGATATCATATATAAAGTTAAATGTTATTTGGCCTTAAAAAATAAGGAAATCCTGTCACATGCTATGACATGAATGAACCTGGAGGACATTGGGCTAAGTAAAATTAGCCAGTCACAAAAGGACAAATACTGCATAATCCACTCATTTGAGGTAGCTAAAATAGTCAAACTAATAGAAGCAGAAAGTAAAATGGGGGTTGCCAGGGATTGATGGGAGAGAGAAATGGGGAGTTGCTATTCAACCGATATAAAGTTTAATTTATTCAGAATTAATAAGTTCTGCCTATCTGTTGTATAACATTAAGCTTATAGTTAATAATACTGTACACTGAAAACGTATTGAGAGTAGATCTCATGTTATGTGTCTTCTAGCACAGCAAAAGAATAAGGCAAGGATGTTAAATGTGCTGGAGAGTTACATAGCTTGCAAAAATATCCACCCTAAATACAATAATGACAACATTGAAAAACACTGTGCAGTGACTGATATAATACAAATATATATATATATAAGATAATCATAGATATAGATTTTTTTTTAGAATAAATTAATGTACTTTGACAGGAGGAATAAAAAATGAGTTGATTTTTTCTATATCTTGCATTTCCAGTGCTGGCATAATGTCTAGCAGATACTTACATTTTAATGCTCATTATTCTATCTGAATGATTTGTAGGCATTTAAAAGTGAAAAAAATACATAAAAGACTAACAGATCTTTTGAAAATTTTTCTGTCTTGATGTAAATGCAGCTGTATTCTTTGAGTACATGAGATGACCATGTAAAAGTTTAGTGATGGAAAAAAAAGAACATATTCCAGCTTTTAAGAACTGATGCATTGTATAGAGGAAGAGTAAAAGATTGAACATCAAAGAAAAGAAAGGAAAGAGAAACAGGAAGGAGAAAATACCCTAAAATTTCGTTATGGCCAAAATCCCACATGTTTCCATTTCAAGGATAGGTCATGTCAAGTTCTTCCAAGAGGTAATGCTTATTAATTATTAAATGCTCTGCATAGAGTAAATATTACAAAAATTTTGTCAAGTGACTCATTGGTGAACCCGAACAGGACAATTTCGTGCCAGTGAAAGCTTGAGTACAAAGTGAGGGATTAAAGCAGAAACTCATTCAAGAAAATTGATAATAGGAATAAACTGAAACAATGGGTGGTGATTTGAAGTGAGGGGGTATGAAGTAAAATATTTTTATTTACTAAGGTTTGGGATTGAAGTTGTAAATCTTTAGTTAATAAATATGTATGGAAGAATTATCTGTTCTAGGCTCTGTGCAATGCTGTGTATCACAGGCATATTTGTAATGGTGAAGCACACATATATAGTGAAACACACATTCAGTGTTCCACAGAATTACTTTTTCATTTATCTTTCAAAATCAGAAGACATCATGTTGAAAACTATCTGCTATAGCTCTATGGATATTACAGCACTTTTGGCAATCTAATGTACTCCTCAGAAAATTAACCGTCCTTCTAGAGACAGTGTTTACAGGATTGATAGTTATAAAAAATATACCACCTTGTTTAATGTCCTCTCTTTTGTCATGTAAGGGTCCCCAATAACCCAAAGATATATTTCAGATAACTTGAGGTCAAGTAACTTATCTTTTAGAAGATAAAATGGAGGCCTAAACTATAAAAATAATTTTTTGTTCATACCTCCAAACCTAATCATTTATGAGACTTTTATGTTGCATTGCTCTATGAGACCCTCTGTAGAACATACCTACTAAACACTCATAAATAATATAACATCATTACAGTTAAAAATTCAACATATATTCATTGTTTCATGCCCTATGCCAAGTTTTATATATACAAAGATAGAGGAAACAGTTGGTCCCTACTGTCATGGAGCTTGCAGTCGGATCACTCAAGAGCCACACAACAGCAAAATTCAGTTCATGACGCTTTCCTAAAATCTTATGAACAGAAATAATCTTTCTTATGATTTATAGCTTTTCATGTGCACCTCTATTAAAATATTTAATGATCTAATTTGCTGTTGATGTATTTATATGCCATTTGTCCCTCATAGACAGTGCACTATTGAATAGCTATAGATGTACATACAAGACATTGATAAATTCTATTTAAAATTCAATAAAACATATATTTTATTATATAAAATAAACTGCACTGTATTTCTAAATCACTAAGAGACTACTGTATTTGGGTCTCAGAAATATTTTAAACTCTAATAAAAGCAGCCTCCTAACTATTCAGGCAATAGATTTGTAGCACAAAGTTGTTTGCTATATTATAATTTTGACCACAAAGGGACATAAATAAACACCTTAATAATATCTGTATCTTACATTGGGTTAATTGTAAACAAGTAGAATACTGTTGAATTCCGGTAGCATTAGTTGTCAGGAATATTGTCCCTAAAACGTAAGAAAGTGCTTTGTGAGTAATTTACATTTAAGGATCAAGATCATTTATAGTGGTACATTTCACCCATTAAGCAGTGACTACCAAACTATATATTCTTACTCTTGGGGAACATAGAAATAGAATCTTGCCGCTTACCAATCACAGCCCTTTCCTGAGAGAGTTAGACATATTCTTTAATAATTCAACTCTGGAAATGAAAAAGATGGTGGTGGGCAGGACTGGAGCGAGGGTGAGTGTGTGAGAGTGTAAGCAAGTGTGAGAGAGTGTGAGTGGACATGAGTGTGGACAAGAAAACTCGAGCAGTGCAGAAACATGGGGCAGAGGGTTCTGGTGCTGTGGAATAGGGAGTGCCCAGCTAGGTAAGGGCTTGTCAGGGCACTTCTCCCTGTGCAACCCAAGACCCAACCATTTTGAAAGATCTGCTGGTCTTCTCTGGGAGGAGGCAGCGGGGAGTGGCTAAGGCCAAGCAACCCAACTCCACCAGTACGGCTTGCACCATCGGTCCAGTGGACCCCGCTGTGTCAGCGTGGATCAACATACAGTAATGGGGTTGTCAAGGTGCCTGCTTGCAGAAGGAGCAACTGGCTGGGAGCCAAGCACCATTCCCCGCAGCAGCAGCAATAGTGCCAGCTCGGCAGCAGAGTAACACCCTCAACAGCAGCAGCCAGATCAGAGCTGAACATCACTCCCAGCAGTAGTAGCGCCAGCTTGGGAGCCCAGCACCTTCCCATACAGCAGCAGTTTCTGGGAGGGAGTGGAGCCCCATCTCCAACAGCAGCTGAGGCTCAGGAGCCTAGACACACCCCCAGCAGCAGAGGCTCCGGAGCAGACATCCATCCCCAGGCAGCAACAGAGATCTGCAACTGAGACCCATCCCCAATAGTATCAGCAGAGGTTGATCAAGAGTGGTGCCCAGCTGAAGCAGCAGCAAGGCTCAGGCAGCTGAGGCCCATCCCTGACAGCTGCACGAGCGGATTGGAAATGGAAACCCTCCCCCAGCAGCAGCAAAGTTCCAGGAGCTGAGCATCCTCAGCTTCCAGCAACAGCAGAGGATTGGGAGCTGAGAGCACTCCCTGGCAACAGCAGCAGTAGTAGCAGCACAAACCAGGAGCTGACAGTTGCCCCCAGCAGCAACAGCAACAACTGATCATCCCCACTAGGCAGCAACGCAGCCAGCAGCACATGAGCTGGACCCACACAACCCAGCAGCTCCTACCATGACAGACTAATACCAGCCGCCAGTTGTAAATCCTCCAGGACCCACAGCAGGAAAGAGGCGTCACGCAACAAAACAGTCTGAGAGGTACAGCAGTCTTATTTGATAACATTGATACACACTGACCTGCCTATACATCTCAACATCCCTCACCAGTCCTGGAACTCCCAGACAGCGAAAATCATGAGACAAAGAAACAATACCCAAATGAGAGAGAAGGAGGAATCACCAGAAAAGGAACCACATGAAATGGAAGAAAGCAATTTGTCAGATAAGGAATTCAAAGCAATGATTTTAAGGGTGTTGAAACAATTCAGAGAGAGCTACAAGCAACTTAAGGAGAATTATAAAGAGCTCAGTGGGAACTACATCAGCTTAAAAAAGTGGTAGAAGCTATGAATAAAAATCAAGAGAAAATAAAGAATGACATAGCTGATATGAAAAATACCTTAGAAGGATTCAATAGTAGATTAGAAGAAGCTGAAGACCGAATCAGTGGGTTAGAAAACAAGGTAGAAAAAATGTCCAAATAGAGCAGCAAATGGGGGAAAAAATTAAAAAACAGGAGGATAGTTTAAGGGAGCTTTGGGACAATATAAAACATAACAACATGTGCCTCATAGGGTTACCAGAAGGAGAGGAATCGCAGAAAGGAGTAGAGAAACTTTCTAAAGAAATAATGACAGAAAACTTCCCTAATTTGGTGAAGGAAAGTTACGGATATTATTAAGGTGTTTATTTATGTCCTTTGTGGTCAAAATTATAATATAGCAAACAACACAAATCCAAGAAACACAGAGAGTCCTAAGAAAGATGAACCCCCAAAGACCCACAGCTGGACACATCATAATTAAAATGACAAACATTAAAGACAAAGAAAGGATCTTAAAGGAAGCAAGAGAGAGACAGAAAGTTACCTACAAGGGAGCTCCCATTAGACCGTCAGCTGATTTCTCAATAGAAACGATGCAGGCCAGAAGGGAGAGACATGAAGTGTACAAAGTAATTCAAGGCAAGGGTCTGAATCCAAGACTACTCTATCCAGCAAGCCTACCATCCAAAATTGAAGGTGAAATAAAGAGCTTCACAGACAAAAAAAGCTAAAGGAATTTACTATCACCAAACCAGCACTGCAAGAAATTCTAAAGAGATTGTTGTAAGAAGAAGAAGAAATAGAGAGAGAAAGAGAGGAACATAGGCATAAAATGAAAATGGCAACTAATAAGTATCTATCAATAATAACCTTAAATGTAAATGGCTTAAATGCTCCAATCAAAAGACAGAGGGTAGCTGATTGGATAAGAAAACATGACCCATATCAAAGAAGTAAAGGACCTGTTCACAGAAAACGACAGGACATTGAAAAAGGAAATAGAGGAAGATATAAAAAAAGTGGAAGCATATACCTTGTTCATGGATTGGAAGAATTAACATCATTAAAATGTTTATACTACCCAAAGCAATCTATAGATTCAATGCAATCCCCATCAAAATACCAATGACATATTTCATGGAACTAGACCAAATACTCTAAAAATTTATATGGAACCAAAAAAGACCTCAATAGCCACAGCAATCTTGAAAAAGAAGAACAAAGTAGGAGGGATCACAATACTGGATACCAAGTTATACTACAAAGCCATAGTAATCAAAACATCCTGGTACTGGCACAAGAAGAGGCATATAGATCAATGGAACAGAGCAGAGAACCCAGAAATTGACCCAAGACATTATGCTCAATTAATATTTGACAGAGGTGACAAGAGAATACAATGGAGTAAAGACAGCCTCTTTAATAAATGGTGTTGGGAAAATTGGACAGCTACATGAAAAAAATAAAAAATGAAACTAGACCAGCAACTTACATCATACACAAAAATAAACCCCAAATGGATAAAAGACTTAAACGTGACTCGTAAATCCATAAAAATCCTAGAAGAAAATGTAGGCAACAACATTTCAGACATCACATGTGGCAGAATTTTCACTGATATAACGCCTAAGGCAAGAGAAACAAAGTAAAAAATTAATACATGGGACTGCATCAAACTCAAAAGCTTCTGCACGGTAAAAGTAACAAGCATCAAAATGGAAAAGGAACCCACTATATGGGAGAGCATAATTGCCAATGATATATCGGATAAGGGGTTAATTTCCAAAATATATAGAGTGCTCATACAATTCAACAAAAGGAAGACTAAGAACCCGATTAAAAAAGGGCAGAGAACCTAAAGAGATACCTCTCCAAACAGTACATACAAATGACCAAGAGACATATGAAAAAATGCTCACCATCACTAATCATCAGAGAGATGCAAATTAAAACAACTATGAGGTATCACCTCACACTTGTCAGAATGGCTGCCATCAACAAATCATCAAACAACAAGTACTGGCAAGGGTGTGGAGAAAAGGGGACTCTAGTACACTGCTGGTGGGAATGCAGACTGGTGCAGCCACTATGGAAAACACTATGGTGTTACCTCAAAAAGTTAAAAATTGAACTGCCATTTGACCCAGTGATCCCACTTCTAGGAATATATCCTAGGAAGCCTGAAACACCAATCAGAAAGAATATATGTACCCCTATGTTCATAGCAGCACTATTTACAATAGCTAAGATCTGGAAACAGCCCAAGTGTCCATCAATAGATGAGTGGATACAAAATCTGTGGTACATATACACAATGGAATACTATGCAGCTGTAAGAAAGAAAGATCTCTTATCCTTTGAGAGGACATGGAGGGACCTGGAGAGCATTATGCTAAGCAAAACAAGCCAAGCAGAGAAAGACAAATATCACATGATCTCACTTATTTGTGGAATATAATGAACAAAACAAACTGATGAACAAAATAGATCCAGAGACATAGAAGTAGGGTACAGACTGACAAACCTCAGAAGAGGGGGTCGGGGGGTAGGAAAGAGATAAACCACAGAACTTATTTGCATGTATGCATAACCAATGGACATAGACAACAAAGCTGGGGAGGGGGCGGGGGGGAATGAGGAAGAAGTTGTCAATGGGGAAAAAGAGAAACATCTGTAACAAAAATAAATAAAAACAAAAAACAAAAAAGGAGTTGTCTTTGCATGCTACTGAGTCCAATATATGCAATAAAGCTGTTAAACAACTGACAGTTTCAAAGTGATCACTTTTTCAGAAGATATGGTAGATGTCTGTTGTGAAATAGACATCAGAATTTCAGTGTTTCTAATCCCATAGATATTATCTTACTTTTCTAAATCATTTCATATTAGCTTGTTAAAATCAAAATATACAACAGAGTTGAATATTTGACATATTTGGCTAAATCACATATTTTCAAAACTAAATAAGAAAAAAAAGTGGATTTAGCTTACAGATTCTGAGATTTCATAAATGGCATAGCTAGTTAAAATTCTTTCATAGATTTATTTAATATATTTGAAAATACAGAAGTTGACAAATATATTTATTGATTTCTAATTATAAAGTACTCATCAAAATTGTGCTTTTTTATATATCATGACATGAAAAAATCATATAACATTTACAATATATAGTTAAACAAAAAATCTGGAACCCAACTGTATTAAGGTTTAATCAGAAGACAGGAACCACATAGTAATTAGAATATAAAATATAATATTGAGAATTATTAAGTAGAAAGAAGGGATTATTAGCTACAAAGAACAGTAAAGAATGCAAAAACATAGGCAATTGTCAGTCTTTAGGGCTGAAGGCATAGCCCACAAGGAAAGACAAAATTTGAAAGATGCCCTCATCCATTTGCCAACCAGGCCACATTGCAGAGGGTGCACCTTTGGCTCTGGATGGTAGAAAAGTTTGCTGAGGTGCCACAGGCCAAACCTGGCAAGCAGGAGTACCCTGTGCTGTGTGGTACCTGCCAGACTGACTGGGAAACCGCTCATAGGGGTGGTGCTGCTAGAATCTGCTGAGGTGACTGCACTGGCTGTCTCATTTGCAGCTGGTTCATGGTAGGAGAAGGAAGAAAACAAGCATTCCACAATCAAGCAAAGTGCTTTGTTCCTCCAGTGTCCTTCTGGTGCCATCTACTGACAAAGCTTAAATATTGTTCCAGCAGGCTAAGGAGAAATATTTGCAGAATTCAGAAAGGCAATGAAAAATTGATTTGCAGCAGAGAAGCAATAAAATGATAACTGGCATGCCAACTTTATTATGGAAAATGTATAAAATCTGGAAGGATTACATATATATTGGTCAATGAATAGATATGTAGAGATAAAATATTTTGACATGGGAATCTGAAAACTATTTTATAATGTTGTAAATGATATATTTACGTAGGACATTAAACATTATTTTTAATAAGACAGTACACATATTATTAGAACAGTACACATATTATTGTTTATTTTGTATGTTAATAAGATGCACATCATTAGGAAAAATAGAATATAGTAGGATATACATATATATATATATATATATATATATATATATATATATACTAAGAAAATAAAATTCTTTTAGACTGTCAGGATTCTCAACACCTGACTCACAAAATTAATTAAAATGAATATAGCCAACCCATTATTTTCTCTACCAAAATTGCTTTCTCTGAAAGATTAGTTCTGATAACTTAGATCCAATACAATTAATTTTCTCAAAATACATCTCTTTTAATCAGATGTAACATTTTCAGAGCAGCCTAGAATATGAGGATTTTTGCATTGTTTCTCTTTCTAGCCACATCCTATTAATGCAGTAGTTCTCAAAGTGTGGTTCCAGGACCAGAAACATCAACATTACCTGGGAGCTTTCTAGAAAACAAGTCTTCAAGCTTTACCCTAATACCCCTGAATGAAAAATTCTGACCATTGGCCCAGTAATCTGTTTCCTGATGATCTCTAGATGACTTTGATGCATACTAATATTTGAGTACCACTGATAGGTTTGGTAACATAAGTTTTTCTCACAATTACTCCATATTTATAGAACATTTAATGAACATCTCTTTTTAAAGGTCTATTTGACTATGTTTTATTCTAAGGGTTACTTCTTCTGATAGAGCTTCCCATGTATTTCTGTCATGTGCATTGACTGAACAGATTGTGAATATTGCTATCTGGAAGTTATTATGCATGGGGAAAAAAACATTAAAATACTTTACCCTCCCTCTTTCAAAAAGACGTGTGCAGTTTAAATATTTGGCACTCCAGATATCTGAACTTTTACCAGTTGGAACATTAAAGAAAATATCAGGATCCAACAGCTAATCTAATAATGTGATGTGTTAAAATTGAGCAGACATATGAATTCAAATATTTGTTTTTCTGAAAAAAAAATCCTGATCACTTTCAAAGATTTCTCTATGTCCTAGAAATATCATCCTACTGAATAGCATTTATTTTTAGTTGATGATCAGATGATTTTAAAATTCTGTAGGATAATGCCACCAAGTTATTAAATATTTCTGAAATGTTTTTTTTTATTCTAGACTTCTTTTCTTTTTCCTCAACATTGAACTTTAATTTAAAGCATTTATACTGTTTATTAGGAAAATGCAATATGTAAGGTAATGTTGTTTACTCATGTATATATCTTGGGCATTATATTCCAAGCAAATCTAATGTCATGCTAACGTGTTCAAAAAATGTTTCTATCCATATGGCATCTGGTTATAGGCAAAGTACTCTTCTTCCTAGGCTCATTTCATCTCCCATTTTTAGGATTGTGGTCAGGCAAACAGACCACATCAGCCCCAAAGTCTAAGATGATATAACTTTTTTGGTTGCTGTAATTTCCATCCAGAGTTATCTGCTCAGATTCTGCACTGGGCAATGCCCACACTCACTCAGGTGATCATTTGTGCTCTGTCTAGCATCAGCTTGTCAGAGGAAAGTTTCAGCTTTCATCCACATGCCCACAGATACTAAATTTAGCTACAATTGACTTACTTGCAAATTGACTATTCCATTTTTCATTGTTATTTTTGTCATTACTTACAGTAAAAGGATATATATTTATCCATGGGATTTGGTTCAGAGTGAGGCTGTTGGAAAGCATTACCAATTCTAAGATGCTGAATTCTTAACACATTATAAACAAAAATACATATACCTTTTCTTGTCTATAGGGTACGAAGAAAGAGAATTCTATTTTAGATTTCCATTCCATTTATGCAGTTGTGTCTTGATTCAGGTAGTGAGGCCACAGAGTCAGATTTCTATGGTGAAACTTCCTCTCTTGGTATTTTGTAAGCATTTATAGAGTTCTATTCTTCCTATGACACAGGTTTTGAAGAATATATCAGGGACTTATTGAGTGATTCTAACTCATCTGTAGACAAAGACAGTACACATTTAAGAATTTGGAAGTTAGTTGGATGAATTCCCTCCTACTGTTCTTAGTAAAAGGACTTGATCATTTTTCCCTATAACCAGTTTTCATTTCACTGTGCAAATTCCAAAATATTCTTCTCCAAAGGCATACATTTCTATTTAATGTATTTCCCTTTATGTATACTATTATGGCAGAATTGCAAAAGTTTTATCTTTCCGAATTAAATTCTGCACCAAACTGCTTTAAAAAAATAATTCATTAAATTTATATTGAAAATTTCATGCACTATTTTCCCCCAGTTTATTGACATATTATTGACAGATAAAAAGTATATTTATTTAGGCTGTACAAGGTAATTTTATAGCAACATGATGATTTAATGTGTGTATATGTTGTGTAATACTTTCCACAATTGAGTCAACACATCCATCACCTCACATAGTTAACTTTTTGTTGTTGTTAGGAGCACTGAAGATCTATGTTCTTAGCAAAATTTAAGTATACAATATGATATTAACACTAATCATCTTGTACATTAGATGCACAACATATTATAAGTGAAAGTTTGTAAACTTTGAACAACCACTCTTCATTTTCTTTACCTCTCTTCCCCTGACAACCACCATTCTACTATTTGCTTCTATGAGGTTAACATTTTTAGATGTCACACACACAGACAAAAAAGAGAGAGAGAGAGAGAGAGAGAGAGAGAGAGAGAGAGAGAGCAAGGCGGCATCTGTCTTCGTGTATCTGGCTAATTTCACTTAACACAATGTCCTCCTGGTGCATCCATGTTGTTACAAAATGGCATCATTTTCTTCTTTTTTCATAAGATCTCATTGCAGGTGTGTGTATTTGTGTGTGTGTGTGTGTGTGTGTGTATGTTTAGGTGTGGGTGTGGGTGTTATCTCATTTTCTTCTCATGCCGTCTCTTGATAACTTCTCATACTGTGCTGCAATCTCATCAAGATCATAGATAACTATGGTAAATTGAATCTGGAACTAAGGAAAAAAATCTTGCTTCTACTATGGATTGAAAGAGCATGTTTTTGCTTGTACTCATGGAAAGGGTCAAATGAAAATTCAGAGAGCTTTATTTGGTATAAATATTTATTGAATAAGAGACAAATTGTTCACAAACGGTTACTTCAAACCTGGAACTGGCATACTGTTTTGGGATGCCTTATAGAATGAAAATAAGAAAGTTGTTTAACATTTACAATAATTAGTTATAACAATGAGGATTTCCAGACAGAGGTGGCTTGGTCAAAAGTGATTATCTTCTACCACTTTAGGGAGTTTTGTTTATGATTATCAGAGGTATTGAAAAGAAATAACCTAAGTTAACTTTTGCTTTTGTTCATAAAGTAAGCTAGACTAAGTATTTTTTATGTGGCTTAAATGGTTTTATCTGCTCAAGAGATCTTCAAGCCTGGTCTTTATTTCATTTTAACAAGATATTATTCATCTGCTATCTTACAAGTCATGGCTAAGGTAAACCTTGGTACCTAGAGATTTCCCAAATTCACTGAATATGTAGATTCCAATCTACAGCACATATACTTTCTTATTAGGATCCCAACTTCAAGAGACTAAAAGAGTAAGCTCTAAGAAGTAAGGGCAGTATCACAAAGAATAGTGTTCTCAATCTTTATTGCATTATCACCTGTTTAAGGAAACCAATCAAATGATTATTTCAACAAATATCCCAATCAAGGCTTTATTTCATTCTAAAACTGTCTTTTTTAATATATATGTAATGTATACAATGTACAATGAGCTATGGCCAATATTTTAGAATTATTTTCTTCTTTAATAACAACCCAATTATTAAATATTTTATCAATGAGAAAACTGAGGAACAGAGACATTAATTTTTCCAAAGTCCCACAGCTAGCAAGGTGTAGAGATGGGATTTGGACTTTGACCATAGGAATTCAGAGCTAATATTACATTTTGACAGCTTTATTGAGGTATAATTGTGACACACACAAAAAACAAAACAAATAGAAACCTGCGTATGTTTAATATATACAAGTTGATGAGTTTGGACACATGCATATACCCATGATACTATCATCACAATCAAGATAATAAACATATCTATAATCTCCAAAGGTTTGTGTGTGTGTGTGTGTGTGTGTGTGTGTGTGTGTGTGTGTGTGTGTATGTGTGGTCCCCTCCCTGTTTGTGGTAATAATGCTTAGCACGAAATCTACCATCTTAACAAAATTTTAAATGCACAATACCTGGTTAACTAGATTGTACAGCAGATCTCTAGAACTTACCTATCTCGCATAACTGAAATTCCATATTATTGAACATCTCCCATTTTCTCAACCCAGCCACTGGCAACCACCATTCTGTCCTCTACTTCTCTGAGTTTGAGTATTTTAAATACTTCATATAAGTGAAATTGTATAACTTTTTTTTTTCTTTATTGAGACTGGATTATTTAACTTAACCTGATATACTCCAGGTTCATTTATGTTGTTGTGAATGGTGAGATTTTTTTCCTATTTTAAAGCTGAATAATACTCCATTGACCATACTGACTTTTTGAAAATGAAAAAGATAAGGAGGTAATTTTTTTCCAGGAATAAGATTATCATTATCACTAGCAGAACTAGAATCAACTGACAGCTATTATTGTCATAGAAATTACCGCCATGAAATTCTTCCATAGAAGAGACAAATTTTTATGGGATGTCAACATTTATGGGATTTTTTTTCCTGTATTTTTGCTATCTTGGTCTTCAGCTTTCATTTGAATTTTGACTTCTTCCTCTTTTTACTGGCCAGATTTGTGAGAAGTTTCCTGTATTTGATGAAATGTTTTGCTGATTTTCTTCAAATTGCATGCCTGTTTTGAATATCAACAGCTATTTATGGACTGAGGCCCAGTTGGACAGGGAAGTCGTTTTGACACATTACATAGGTAGCCATGGAGATGAACACTGGTATACAAACATCTACTTACTTTTTAGTAGCATAGTTATCTATAACTTGCCCTTTAAAAGGTGTTTTGTTGCCTGGCCGGTGTGGCTCAGTGGTTGAACGTGGACCCCGTGCACCAAGAGGTCGCCAATTCAATTCCCCATCAGGGCACATGCCCAGGTTGTGGGCCCAATCTCCAGTGTGGGGTATGTGAGAGGCGGCCAAACAGTGTTCTCTCTCATCGATGTTTCTATTTCTCCCTACTTCTCCTTTCCTTTCTCTCTAAAATCAATAAAGAAAAAAAAATTTTTAAATGAAAGCTGTTTTTGTTATTAAAAAGAGAGGAACTAATTAACAGTCATATATCTGCACAAAAGAATGAAGAAGCTCTTCATGCATTGATACTATTTCCAATAAATGTTTTTATGTGAAACAATAAAAATGCACAAATTTACCTGTGGGATGATACTATATGTCTATTAGTATGTCTCCTATAGAGGATATAAAAATCTGTATGATTGTTGGCACACTTTAACAACACTAGTTACCTGTTGGGATGACACAGCATTGATTAGGAACACAGCTTGGCAAAAAATTTTACCATATATGTTTTTGAAAATATTTTTTGTTGTTAGTTACACTCATGTAAATGTTTTAGACATTTAAAATAATATAAAAGAAGTAGATAAATCTGGAACAGTTCCAAGGAAGCTAAGGCAATTCAGTACAAGCAGTATAGAGGAAAAGGTATGCTTTTTCTAATACAGATTTCTACAAAATTATAGCAATAAAATGAGCATGATACCAAAGCAGAAAAAGAAAACAGGTACAAGTTAATAAAATATTGAATCTCGAAGCAAATCAAGATCAACTGGACAATTTTTTTCAAAGTGAGCACTACTTTGTTATTCCCGCACGTATCAAGATATAAAATATTGTCATAATAATAATAATAATAATAATAATAAACAACTTCTATTCATTACTTTAATTCATTACTCATCAGAAGGTAACCACTATTCTGATTTCTGTCACCAAAGATTAACTTTTCCTGTTTTTGAACTTCCCATAAATCAAATTATATAATTTGTTCCATTTGAGATTTTATTTCTTTTACCCAAAGTTATATCTGTGTGTAGAGGTAGTTTGGTCTTTCTCTTTTAAAAATGTTTTTTTCTTTATTAATTTTTAGAGAAAGAGGAAGGGAGAGGGAGAGAGAGAGACAGAAACATTGATGAGGGAGAATGATTGGCCACCTCCTGCATGCCCTCCACTGAGGATTGGGCCCACAACCTGGGCATGCATCCCAACCAGGAATCAAACTAGTGACCTCTTGGTGCATGGGTCAATGCTCAACCACTGAGCTACACTGGCTGGGCAGTTTAGTCTTTCTCAATATTATGAAGTATTCAACTGTAGTGCTGTAAACTAAATTATCTATTCTACTGTTGATAGACATTTGAGTTGTACAAGGTTTTGACTTTTGCAAATAATGCTAGTAAAATTTTTTTGTATACATCTTTTATTATATTTCTGATGGTCTTATTTACTGAGGAGAATAGTTGCTTGTTCATGGGATTTGCATTTGCCCAGCTTTAGTAAATACTGCTAACTTCTAAACTGGTTATGCAATTTACATTTCTACCAACCCAGTTATTATATCATGTTTGCATTTCCCTGGTTGTCATTGTTGACTATTTTCAACTTTATGAATCACTTTGTCTTAGGTGTATCATTTTATAGAGCAATGTGAATCTTTCTTCTTTTATGAGTTATTTAAAGATATTTGCAATATTCATGATATAGTCTATGCTTAATTAATATTGTTATAGGTTTTAAAGAATACCTTTTTAATAAAATATATGTACTTCATTTCAAATGTCATATATTTTCATCTTTTAAGAATCTATAACTTTTGTCTTTTACCATGTGCACTGATTACCTTGTTTTTGCTTCTACATTATTTTGATTTATTCTTCTACTGAACACCTTAAGTTTATAGTAATATGTAGTGAATTTGTCTTTTTTTATATCTTTTATTTTATTTTTAATTATTTTTTATTAATTTATTTTTGTTACAGATGTTTCTCCTTTTTTCCCCATTGAAACACTCCTCCCCAACCCCTCACCCCATCCCCAGCTTTGTTGTCCATGTCCATCAGTTATGCATACATGCATATAAGTTCTGTGGTTTATCTCTTCCCTCCACCCCCCACCTCCTCTTCTGAGGGTTGTCCGTCTGTACCCTACTTTCACATCTCTGGGTCTACCCTGTTCCCCAGACTGTTATGTTTATTATATTTCACAAATAAGTGAGATCATGTGATATTTGTCTTTCTCTGCTTGGCTTGTTTCGCTTAGGATAATACTCTCCAGGTCCCTCCATGTCATCTCAAAGGATAAGAGATCTTTCTTTCTTACAGCTGCATAGTACTCTATTGTGTATATGTGCCACAGCTTTCTTATTCATTCATCCACTGATGGACACTTGGGCTGTTTCCAGATCTTATCTATTGTAAATAGTGCTGCTATGAACATGGAAGTACATGTATTCTTTCTGATTGGTGTTTCAGGTTTCCTAGGGTATATTCCTAGAAGTGAGATCCCTGGATCAAATGGCAATTCAATTTTTAGTTTTTTGAGGTAACACCATAGTGTTTTCCACAGTGGCTGCACCAGTCTGCATTCCCACCAGCAGTGTACTAGAGTCCCCTTATCTCCACACCCTCGCCAACACTTGTTGTTTGATGATTTGTTGATGGCGGCCATTCTGACAGGTATAAGGTGATACCTCATTGTTGTTTTAATTTGCATCTCTCTGATGATTAGTGATGTTGAGCATTTCTTCATATGTCTCTTAGCCATTTGTATGTCCTGTTTGGAGAGGTGTCTATTTAGTTGCTCTGCCCATTTTTTAATTGGGTTCTTTGTCTTCCTTCTGTTGAGTTGTATGAGTACTCTATATATTTTGGAGATTAACCCCTTATCTGATGTATCATCGGCAATTATGCTCTCCCATAGAGTGGGTCCCCTTTCCATTTTGATGGTTGTTTCTTTCGATGTGCAGAAGCTTTTGAGTTTGATGTAGTCCCATGTGATCTTCTTTTCCTTTGTTTCTGTTGATTTAGGTGATGTATCAGTGAAGATTCTGCTGCATATGATGTCCGAAATTTTGTTGCCTACATTTTCTTCTAGGATTTTTATGGATTCACGATTCACATTTAAGTCTTTTACCCATTTTGAGTTTATTCTTGTGTATGGTGTAAGTTGATGGTCTAGTTTCATTTTTTTGCATGTAGCTGTCCAATTTTCCCAACACCATTTATTAAAGAGGCTGTCTTTGCTCCATTGTATGCTTTTGCCACCTTTGTCAAATAGCAATTGAGCATAGTGTCTTGGGTCAATTTCCGGATTCTCTGTTCTGTTCCACTGGTCTATATGCCTGTTCTTGTGCCAGTACCAGGCTGTTTTGATTATAGTAGCTTTGTAGTATAACCTGATATCCGGTATTGTGATCCCACCTACTTTGTCCTCCTTTTCCAAGATTGCTGTGGCTATTCAGGGTCTTTTTTGGTTTCATATGAACTTTTGGAGTATTTGTTCTAGTTCTGTGAAATATGTCACTGGTATTTTGATGGGGATTGCATTGAATCTATAGATTGCTTTGGGTAATATGGACATTTTAATGATGTTAATTCTTCCAATCTATGAACAAGGTATGTGCTTCCACTTTTTTATATCTTCCTCTATTTCTTTTTTCAATGTCCTGTAGTTTTCTGCAAATAGGTCCTTTACTTCTTTGGTTAAGTTTATTCCTAGGTATCTTAATATTTTTCTCACGATGGTAAATGGAATTGTTTTTTTAATTTCTCTTTCTGTGAGTTCATCATTGTTGTATAAGAATGCCGTCGATTTCTTGACGTTAATTTTGTTTCCTGCTACTTTGCCAAATTCATTTATTAGGTTTAGTAGATTTTTTTTTTTTTTTTTTTTTTTTTTAGAGTGGGAGGGAGAGAGGAAAAGAGTGAAAGAGAAACATCGACATGAAAGGGACACATCGAGTGGCTGCCACCCACACGACCAACCAGGGCCGGGGACAAACTGTAACCGTGGCACATGCCCTTAGCGGGAACTGAACCCGGGTCTCTCTGGACCGCAGTCCGATGCTCTAACCACTAAGCAAAACCATCCAGGGTGGTCTAGTAGATTTTTGATGGAGTCTTTAGGGTTTTCTATGTATAATATCATGTCATCTGCGAATAATGACAGTTTCACATCCTCCTTTCCAATTTGGATTCCCTTTATTTTTTGTTCACATCTGATTGCTGTGGCTAAGACTTCCAGTACTATGTTAAATAAGAGTGGTGAAAGTGGGCATCCCTGTCTTGCTCCTGTTCTTAAGGGAAATGTTTTTATTTTTTGTCCATTGAGTATGATGTTGGCTGTAGGTCTTTCATATATGGCCTTTATTATATCAAGATATGATCCCTCTATTCCCAAATTGCTGAGCATTTTTATCAGAAATGGGTGCTGGATTTTGTTGAATGCTTTTTCAGCGTCTATTGATATGATCATGTGGTTTTTATCTTTCATTTTTTTATGTGGTGTATCACATTTATTGATTTGCAAATATTGAACCAGCCTTGCAACCATGGGATGAATCCCACTTGATCATTGTGAATAATTTTTTTGACATATTGCTGGATCCGATTTGCTAGTATTTTGTTTAGGATTTTGGCATCTATGTTCATGAGGGATATTGGCCTGTAGTTTTCTTTCTTTGTAGTGTCTTTTTATGGTTTTGGGATTAGAATTATGCTGGCCTCATAAAACGAGTTTGGAAGACTTCCTTCTTCTTGAATTTTTAGAAATAGTTTGAGGAGAATGGGTGTTAGTTCTTTGAATGTTTGGTAAAACTCCCCCGTGAAGCCATCCGGACCTGGGCTTTTGTTTGCTGGGAGAGTCTTCATTACATCTTCAATTTCCTTCGTTGTTATTGGTCTGTTCAAGTTTTCTATCTCTTCCTGGTCCAGTTTTGGGAGACTATGTGTTTCTAGATATTGGTCCATTTCGCTTAGATTGTCGAACTTGTTGCCATATAAATGTTCATAGTATTTGTTAACTATCCTTTGTATTTCTGTGGTGACAGTTGTTACTTCTCCTCTTTGTTTCTGATTTTCTGTTTTTGGGTTCTCTCTCTTTGTTTCCTGGTGAGTCTAGCTAACGGTCCATCAATCTTGTTTATCTTTTCAAAAAACCAGCTCTTTGTTTCATTGATCCTTTGAATTGTTTTTCTGGTGTCTATGTCATTTATTTCTGCTATGATCTTTACTATTTCCTTCCTTCTACTTGCTCTGGGGTTTTCTCTTAGTTTGCTTTCTAGTTCTTTAAGTTGTGAGGTTAGATATTCTATTAGAAATTTTTCTTGTTTCTTGAGGTAGGCCTGTAGTGCTATGAACTTCCCTCTCAGAACTGCTTTCGCTGCATCCCATAGATTTTGTGTTGTTGTGTGTTCATTTTCATTGGTTTCCAGGAAGTTTTTAATTTCTTCCATGATCTTCTCGGTAACCCATTCATTGTTTAATAAAATGCTATTTATCCTCCATGTATTCAAAAGTCTTTGCATGTTCTTGTTGCAATTGATTTCTAGTTTCATGCCATTGTGATCTGAGAATATGCTTGATATGATATCAATCTTCTTGAACTTGTAGAGACTTCGTTTGTGTCCTAACATGTGGTCTGTCTTTGAGAATGTCCCATGTGCACTTGAGAAGAATGTGAATTCTGTAGTTTTGGGGTATAATTCTCTGTAAATATCTATTAAATCCATTTGGTCTAGTGCTTCATTTAGAGTCTCTGTTTCCTTGTTAATTTTTTGTCTAGATGATCTATCCAGTGATGTCAGCGGGGTGTTGAAGTCCCCTGCCATGATTGTATTGCTGTCGATTTCTCCTTTGAAGTCCTCCAGAAGATTTTTAATGTATTTTGGTGCTCCTATTTTGGGTGCATACATGTTTACCAAGGTTATATCTTCCTGTTGGATAGATCCTTTCAATATTGTGTAGGGACCTTCTTTGTCTCTAGTTATGGCCTTCATTTTGAAATCTATTTTAACAGATATGAGTATTGCTACCCCAGCTTTTTTTTCCTTTCCACTTGCTTGGAAGATTTTTTTCCATCCCTTCACTTTCAACCTATGTGAGTCTTTTGTTGTGAGGTGGGTCTCTTGTAAACAACATATATATGGGTCATGTTTTCTTATCCAATCCACTACTCTGTGTCTTTTTACCAGAGCATTCAATCCATTTACATTTAAGATGATTATTGATATGTACTTATTTATTGCCATTTTTGTTTAGTGTGGTTCTATTTTCCTTTCTATTTCTTCTACTAATTTCAGCAGTCCTTTTAACATTTCTTGCAGTGCTGGTTTGGTGGTAATGTATTCCCTTCGCCTTGTTTTGTCTGGGAAGCTCTTTATTTGACCTTCTATTTTGAATGATAGCCTTGCTGGGTAGAGTAGTCTTGGGTTCAGATCCTTGTTTTTCATGACCTTGATTATTTCATGCCATTCCCTTCTGGCCTGTAGTGTTTCTATTGAGAAATCAGCTGATAGCTTTATGGGGATTCCTTTGTAGGTAACCTGTTGCTTTGCTCTTTCTGCCTTTAGGATTCTTTCTTTGTCTTTAATTTTTAGCATTTTAATTACTATGTGTCTTGGTGTGGGCCTGTTTGGGTTCTTCTTACTTGGGACTCTCTGTGCTTCTTGAACTTGAATGCCTTCTTCCTTCACCAAATTAGGGAAATTTTCTGCCATTATTTCTTCAAATATATTCTCTAACCCTTGCTCATTTTCTTTTTCTTTGGGGACTCCTATGATGTGAATATTATTACGTTTTCTGTTGTCCCAAAGTTCTCTTAAGCTGTCTTCCTGTTTTTTCATTGTTTTTTCTTTTGGTTTTGTGATTGGTTGATTTTTTCTACCCTGTCTTCTAATTCACTGATCCGGTCCTCAGCTTCTTCTACTCTGCTCTTTAGTCCTTCCAATGTGGTCTTCATTTCTGCTATGTCATTCTTCATTTCCACTTGGTTTATTTTCAATATTTCTATGTCTTTGCTCATGGTGGTGATGTCCGTACACATGCTGTTGATCTTCCTCAAGATCATGGCTCTGAATTCTAGTTCTGTTAACTTGCTTAACTGCATTTCATTTATCTCATCTTTAGTGGAGGTCTCTTGTTCTTTCATTTGGCACCTGTTTCTTTGTTTCACCATTTTGGCTATCTCAGTGGGTTTTGGAGCCTGCCAAATTTTTTCTGTGGATGTTGGTGTTCTGCTGTTTGTGGCTCCCTGTACTGGGTTTGGATGAGCGTGAGAGGACCCACGTTATACACCACTGTCGAGTCTTACTTTCCTGGGTCGATTTGCAAACCCAGAAAAGGTTAAGTTATCCTTTAGCTTTTTGCCTAGAGGCTATTAGTCCTGGTTACTTGAAGAGCCTTGGGTTCTCAGTTGAATGAAAACCTCCCTCAGGTGTTCAGTGTGAGAGGATTTCCCGAGGGTTGGGCAGATGCTGGTAGCTAATGAGCCTCAATTTGCATTTCAATGGCCCACCTGGGTGTGGCTGAATCTTCGAGGGAGGGCTGTCGCCTCTCCATAGAGCCCTGGGAAGGAGTAAGATGGCCACTGTCCTGTGTGGCCACAACTCAGCAAAAGCTCTGAGCGACCTCCAAATCCTGAGCGTCCCCACACCGTTCCAGTCTAGTCCGCTCTCCCTCTGCCAGAGCCCAAGGTGAGTGGCTGTGGCTATTTTAGCTCTCTGTCCCGGCCCTCTGTGCTGTGGAGCCGTCTTGGGCTTCCACCCTGAGGGCAGTGCTCACAGCTAAGACCACTGCTGTCCATGGGCTCCCAGCCCCCCTCTCACGCCTCCTCAATCCTACCAGGATTGATTCAGTGTCCCTGGTTGTATGTTCCTCGCAAGCTGCTTTTCGTTTCTTTCTCCCGACAATTTGTCTTTATTTTAGTTGTATTTCCATTTTGGTCCTGGGAGATGGTCTGTGTAGCTTCCATTCACTCTGCCGCCATTTTGGTATCTGTCTTTTTATTTTTAGATAGTACTCAATAATTCCTTATTTTATGAACAGTGAGAAAAATAATATTTCCGTTTTTTCTTCACTTCTTTTCTCCACCACTGTTTTAATTAATCATTCTATTAGTAAGTAGTTTATTTTTGTAAAGTGAATGCATAGAGTCCCATTATAAGATTTAAAACTTTTAATGATCCTCTTACTATTATTATAAATAAGGGAGTCATTCTTCTGACCTTTTTGTTGCATTTGCCTTTTCTCTTTTCCTACCAATTATTGGTATCTATAATCTCTAAGTTGTTGGAATAGATTAGTCTTTTATTTATTTTTTTTTAATTTATTTATTTTTTTTATTAATTTATTTTTGTTACAGATGTTTCTCCTTTTTTCCCCATTGACACCCTCCTCCCCATCCCCCCACCCCATCCCCAGCTTTGTTGTCCAGGTCCATCAGTTATGCATACATGCGTATAAGTTCTGTGGTTTATCTCTTCCCTCCCCCCCCACCCCCTCTTCTGAGGGTTGTCAGTCTGTACCCTACTTTCACATCTCTGGGTCTACCCTGTTCCCCATACTGTTATGTTTATTATATTCCACAAATGAGTGAGATCATGTGATATTTTTCTTTCTCTGCTTGGTTTGTTTCGCTTAGGATAATACTCTCGAGGTCCCTCCATGTCGTCTCAAAGGATAAGAGATCTTTCTTTCTTACAGCTGCATAGTACTCCATTGTGTATATGTACCACAGGTTTTTTATCCATTCATCCACTGATGGGCACTTGGGCTGTTTCCAGATCTTAGCTATTGTGAATAGTGCTGCTATGAACATGGGAGTACATATATTCTTTCTGATTGGTGTTTCAGGTTTCTTAGGGTATATTCCTAGAAGTGGGATCACTGGGTCAAATGGCAGTTCAATTTTTAATTTTTTGAGGTAACACCATAGTGTTTTCCACAGTGGCTGCACCAGTCTGCATTCCCACCAGCAGTGGACTAGAGTCCCCTTTTCTCCACACCCTCGCCAACACTTGTTGTTTGACAATTTGTTGATGGCGGCCATTCTGACAGGTGTGAGGTGATACCTCATTGTTGTTTTAATTTGCATCTCTCTGATGATTAGTGATGTTGAGCATTTCTTCACATGTCTCTTAGCCATTTGTATGTCCTGTTTGGAGAGGTGTCTATTTAGTTCCTCTGCCCATTTTTTAATTGGGTTCTTTGTCTTCCTTTTGTTGAGTTGTATGAGCACTCTATATATTTTGGAGATTAACCCCTTATCTGATGTATCATTGGCAATTATGGTCTCCCATACAGTGGGTTCTCTTTCCGTTTTGATGGTTGTTTCTTTTGCTGTGCAGAAGCTTTTGAGTTTGATGTAGTCCCATGTGTTCATTTTTTCCTTTATTTCTGTTGCCTTAGGTGATGTATCAGTGAAGATTCTGCTGCGTATGATGTCAGAAATTTTGTTGCCTACATTTTCTTCTAGGATTTTTATGGATTCACGAGTCACATTTAAGTCTTTTACCCATTTTGAGTTTATTCTTGTGTATGGTGTAAGTTGATCGTCTAGTTTCATTTTTTTGCATGTAGCTGTCCAATTTTCCCAACACCATTTATTAAAGAGGCTGTCTTTGCTCCACTGTATGCTCTTGCCACCTTTGTCAAATATTAGTTGAGCATAATATCTTGGGTCAATTTCAGGATTCTCTGTTCTGTTCCACTGGTCTATATGCCTGTTCTTATGCCAATACCAGGCTGTTTTGATTATAGTAGCTCTGTAGTATAATCTGATATCTGGTATTGTGATCCCACCTACTTTGTCCTTCTTTTTCAAGATTGCTGTGGCTATTCGGGGTCTTTTTTGGTTCCATATGAACTTTTGGAGTATTTGTTCTAGTTCTGTGAAATATGTCGCTGGTATTTTGATTGGGATTGCATTGAATCTATAGATTGCTTTGGGTAATATGGACATTTTAATGATGTTAATTCTTCCAATCCATGAACAAGGTATGTGCTTCCACTTTTTTATATCTTCCTCTATTTCTTTTTTCAATGTCCTGTAGTTTTCTGCAAATAGATCCTTTACTTCTTTGGTTAAATTTATTCCTAGGTATCTTAATTTTTTTGCCGCGATGGTAAATGGGATTTTTTTTTAGTTTCTCTTTCTGTGAGTTCATCATTGGTGTATAAGAATGCCGTCGATTTCTTGACATTTATTTTGTATCCTGCTACTTTGTCAAATTCATTTATTAGGTCTAGTAGATTTTTGATGGAGTCTTTAGGGTTTTCTATGTATAATATCATGTCATCTGCGAATAATGACAGTTTCACTTCCTCCTTTCCAATTTGGATCCCTTTTATTTTTTCTTCACGTCTGATTGCTGTGGCTAAGACTTCCAGTACTATGTTAAATAAGAGTGGTGAAAGTGGGCATCCCTGTCTTGTTCCTGTTCTTAAGGGAAATGTTTTTAGTTTTTGCCCATTGAGTATGATGTTGGCTGTAGGTCTTTCATATATGGCCTTTATAATGTTGAGATATGATCCCTCTATTCCCAAATTGCTGAGTGTTTTTATCAGAAATGGGTGTTGAATTTTGTCGAATGCTTTTTCAGCGTCTATTGATATGATCATGTGGTTTTTATCTTTCATTTTGTTTATGTGGTGTATCACATTTATTGATTTGCGAATATTGAACCAGCCTTGCATCCCTGGGATGAATCCCACTTGGTCATGGTGAATAATTTTTTTGATGTATTGCTGGATCCGATTTGCTAGTATTTTGTTCAGGATTTTGGCATCTATGTTCATCAGGGATATTGGCCTGTAGTTTTCTTTCTTTGTAGTGTCTTTTTCTGGTTTTGGAATTAGAATTATGCTGGCCTCATAAAATGAGTTTGGAAGTCTTCCTTCTTCTTGAATTTTTAGAAACAGTTTGAGAAGAATGGGTGTTAGTTCTTCTTTGAATGTTCGGTAAAACTCCCCTGTGAAGCCGTCTGGGCCTGGACTTTTGTTTGCTGGGAGAGTCTTGATTACATCTTCAATTTCCTTGGTTGTTATTGGTCTGTTCAAGTTTTCTATCTCTTCCCGGTCCAGTTTTGGGAGACTATATGTTTCTAGAAATTTGTCCATTTCGCTTAGATTGTCGAATTTGTTGCCATATAAATGTTCATAGTATTCATTAACGATCCTTTGTATTTCTGTGGTGTCAGTTGTTACTTCTCCTCTTTCGTTTCTGATTTTGTGTATTTGGGTTCTCTCTCTTTGTTTCTTGGTGAGTCTACCTAAGGGTCCATCAATCTTGTTTATCTTTTCAAAAAACCAGCTCTTTGTTTCATTGATCCTTTGAATTGTTTTTTTGGTCTCCATGTCGTTTATTTCTGCTCTGATCTTTACTATTTCCTTCCTTCTACTTGCTCTGGGGTTTTCCTTTTGTTTGCTTTCTAGTTCTTTAAGTTGTGAGGTTAGATAATCTATTAGAAATTTTTCTTGTTTCTTGAGGTAGGCCTGTAGTGCTATGAACTTCCCTCTCAGAACTGCTTTCGCTGCATCCCACAGATTTTGTGTTGTTGTGTGTTCATTTTCATTCGTTTCCAGAAAGTTTTTAATTTCTTCCTTGATCTCCTTGGTAACCCATTCATTGTTTAATAACATGCTATTTATCCTCCATGTATTCAAAAGTCTTTGCATGTTCTTGTTGCAATTGATTTCTAGTTTCATGCCATTGTGATCTGAGAAGATGCTTGATATGATTTCAACCTTCTTGAATTTGTAGAGACTTCGTTTGTGTCCTAACATGTGGTCTATCTTTGAGAATGTCCCATGTGCACTTGAGAAGAAAGTGAATTCTGTAGTTTTGGGGTGTAATTCTCTGTAAATATCTATTAAATCCATTTGGTCTAGTGCTTCATTTAGAGTCTGTGTTTCCTTGTTAATTTTTTTGTCTAGAGGATCTATCCAGTGATGTCAGCGGGGTGTTGAAGTCCCCTGCTATGATTGTATTGCTGTCGATTTCTCCTTTGAAGTTTTCCAGAAGATTTTTAATGTATTTTGGTCCTCCTGTATTGGGTGCATATATGTTTACCAAGGTTATCTCTTCCTGTTGGATAGATCCTTTCAATATTATGTAGTGGCCTTCTTTGTCTCTAGTTATGGCCTTCATTTTAAAATCTATTTTATCAGATATGAGTATTGCTACTCCAGCATTTTTTTCCTTTCTGTTTGCTTGGAAGATTTTTTTCCATCCCTTCACTTTCAGCCTATGTGAGTCTTTTGTTGTGAGGTGGGTCTCTTGTAAGCAACATATATATGGGTCATGTTTTCTTATCCAGTCCGCTACTCTGTGTCTTTTGATCGGGGCGTTCAGTCCATTTACATTTAAGGTGATTACCGTTATGTACTTACTTATTGCCATTTTTGTTTAGTGTGTTTCTATTTTCCTTTCTATTTCTTCTACTAATTACAGCAGTCCTTTTAACATTTCTTTCAGTGCTGGTTTGGTGCTAATGTATTCCCTTAGCCTTTTTTGTCTGGGAAGCTCTTTATTTGACCTTCTATTTTGAATGATAGCCTTGCTGGGTAGAGTAGTCTTGGGTTCAGATCCTTGTTTTGCATGACCTTGATTATTTCATGCCATTCCCTTCTGGCCTGTAGTGTTTCTATGGAGAAGTCAGCTGATAGCCTTATGGGGGATCCTTTGTAGGTAACCTGTTGCTTAGCTCTTGCTGCCTTGAGGATTCTCTCTTTGTCTTTAATTTTTGGCATTTTAATTACTATGTGTCTTGGTGTGGGCCTGTTTGGGTTCTTCTTACTTGGGACTCTCTGTGCTTCTTGAACTTGAAAGCCTTCTTCCTTCACCAAATTAGGGAAATTTTCTGTCACTATTTCTTCAAATATATTCTCTAACCCTTTCTCATTTTCTTCTTCTTCGGCGACTCCTATGATGCGAATATTATTACGTTTCCAGTTGTCCCACAGTTCTCTTAAGCTGTCTTCCTGTTTTTTCATTGTTTTTTCCTTTTGGTTTTCTGACTGGTTGATTTTTTCTACCCTGTCTTCTAATTCACTGATCCGGTCCTCAGCTTCTTCTACTCTGCTTTTTAGCCCTTCCATTGTGTTCTTCATTTCTGCTATGTCATTCTTCATTTCCAATTGATTTACTTTCAATATTTCTATGTCTTTGCTCATGGTGTTGATGTCCTTACATATGCTGTTGAGCTTCCTCAAGATCATGGTTCTGAATTCTAGCTCTGTTAACTTGCTTAACTCCATTTCATTTATCTCATCTTCATTGGAGGTCTCTTGTTCTTTCGTTTGGCATCTGTTTCGTTGTTTTACCATTTTGGCTAGCTCAGTGGTTTTTGGAGCCTGCCAAATTTTCCCTGTGGATGTTGGTGTTCTGCTGTTTGTGGCTCCCTGTACTGGGTTGGGATGAGCGTGAGAGGACCCACGTTATACACCACTGTCGAGTCTTACTTTTCTGGGTAGAGTTGCAAGCCCAGAAAAGGTTCAGTTATCCTCTAGCTTTTTGCCTAGAGGCTATTAGTCCTGGTTACTTAAAGAGCCTTGGGTTCTCAGTTGAATGAAAACCTCCCTGAGGTGTTCAGCGTGAGAGGATTTCCCGAGGGTGGGGCAGATGCTGGTAGTTAATGAGCCTTGATTTGCATTTCAATGGCCCAACTGGGTGTGGCTGAATCTCCGAGGGAGGGGCTGCCGCCTCTCCCCAGAGCCCTGGGATGGAGTAAGTCGACCAGGCCACAGTCCCGCGTGGCCGAAACTCAGCAAAAGCTCTGAGCGCCCTCCAAATCCTGAGTGTCCCCACACAGTTCCAGTCCAGTCCGCCCTCCCTCCACCGGAGTCCGAGGTGAGTGGCTGTGGCTGTTTTAGCGCTCTGTCCCGGCTCTGCGCTGTGGAGCCGGCTCGTGCTTCATCCCCAAGGTTGGAGCGCTGCTCACGGCTAAGGCTGCTGCTGTCTGTGGGCTCCCAGCCCCCCTCTCGCGCCTCCGCAATCCTACCAGGATCAAGTTAGTGTCCCTGGTTGTATGGTCCTTTTAGTTGTATTTCCAGTTTGGTCCTGGGAGATGATCTGTGTAGCTTCCATTCACTCCGCCGCCATTTTGGAATCTCTAGATTAGTCTTTTAAATTACCACATTTGTTTTAGTCTTAATTCTAATATTAAATATATTTAGGTTCATTGCTAAATTTTTGTCATAGTATCTGCAGTTATAAATTGGTTGCCTCATGAAGAGTTATGAAAACATTATCTGAGTTATTTCACATTCAAATGTATGGCACAAAGTTTTATGCATAAAGAAAAGTTTGACTAGATATAAAATCCTTAGCTTGCACTTCTGCTTCACTGTTTTATATGAAATAAAGCTGTGAAAAATTCTTAATCCACTCATATTTTTCCTTTGATAGTGTTTTAAAACTGTCCTCGAACATGCAAAGGATTTTTTCTTTTTCTTTGAAACCCATTAAATTAAATAGTTAATTTCTCAATGTAGGTATCTCTGGTTCAATTTCCCCTCACCTACGATATACATCTTTATGTGTAGCTTCAATCTTTGCTTATTTTAGGAAATTTTATTTGATTATTTGCATGTTTTCCTTTGTATCATAATTTTGGTTTGTTTTTTGAAGCCTTCAATTAGGTATGCAGTCTTAGATTGGCTAAAGCTATTCTGAGATTAGTATGCAAGATATTTGCTGGAGAGGGTTCTTGGAATAAATACTTGTGAAAATTAGGGGAAAGAAAGATGATGGGGAAGAGGAAATATTTTACTATATAGCAGTCTGCATATAGGACTTTGCCAACTCAGTGTGAACTGGAGCTAAATGTGTCTTAATATCTAGTTTAGTTGGGTGTGGGGGAAAGCTGGGTATTTATTTCTCCTCACTGCTGCATCACTGAATATGGGCAGTGAAGAAAGTAAAAGTAAGATGAAGAAGTTTTATTCAGCTGATACAATCACCAAAGAGGTCTAAGAGTGTAAGGCATCTTTCAGCTTCACCCTCAACACTTAGAGGAATAAAC
The DNA here is from genome assembly GCA_030848825.1 of Tadarida brasiliensis. Lineage (NCBI taxonomy): Eukaryota > Metazoa > Chordata > Mammalia > Chiroptera > Molossidae > Tadarida > Tadarida brasiliensis. The sequence goes on along the minus strand of CM061267.1, from coordinate 29,407,815 downwards.
CATTTCTGAAGGGAGATTTGGGTGGCACATCACAACATCAACCCCAGATCGTTCCTTGAAGAGCTTGGATCATTTCTTTGTATGTGTTCTGTAATAAGATCCACCGGTATTCCTGGGATGATCTTCAAAGAGAATGGTTAGTAGAATAAAGTATAAATCTTAGTGTTGTGGTTGATCTTGGAGCCGCACTTGGCTATTCTTAGTTTCTTTCTTTTTTTTTTTTATTAATTTATTTTTGTTACAGATGTTTCTCCTTTTTTCCCCATTGACACCCTCCTCCCCATCCCTCTCCCCCTTCCCCAGATTTGTTGTCCATGTCCATCAGTTATGCATACATGCGTATAAGTTCTGTGGTTTATCTCTTCCCTCCCCCCCCCACCCCCTCTTCTGGGGGTTGTCAGTCTGTACCCTACTTTCACATCTCTGGGTCTACCCTGTTCCCCAGACTGTTATGATTATTATATTCCACAAATGAGTGAGATCATGTGATATTTTTCTTTCTCTGCTTGGTTTGTTTCGCTTAGGATAATACTCTCGAGGTCCCTCCATGTCATCTCAAAGGATAAGAGATCTTTCTTTCTTACAGCAGCATAGTACTCCATTGTGTATATGTACCAGAGCTTTTTTATCCATTCATCCACTGATGGGCACTTGGGCTGTTTCCAGATCTTAGCTATTGTGAATAGTGCTGCTATGAACATGGGAGAACATATATTCTTTCTGATTGGTGTTTCAGGTTTCTTAGGGTATATTCCTAGAAGTGGGATCACTGGGTCAAATGGCAATTCGATTTTTAATTTTTTGAGGTAACACCATAGTGTTTTCCACAGAGGCTGCACCAGTCTGCATTCCCACCAGCAGTGGACTAGAGTCCCCTTTTCTCCACACCCTCGCCAACACTTGTAGTTTGACGATTTGTTGACGGCGGCCATTCTGACAGGTGTGAGGTGATACCTCATTGTTGTTTTAATTTGCATCTCTCTGATGATTAGTGATGTTAATCATTTCTTCATATGACTCTTAGCCATTTGTATGTCCTGTTTGGAGAGGTGTCTATTTAGTTCCTCTGCCCATTTTTTAATTGGGTTCTTTGTCTTCCTTTTGTTGAGTTGTATGAGCACTCTATATATTTTGGAGATTAACCCCTTATCTGATGTATCATTGGCAATTATGGTCTCCCATATAGTGGGTTCTCTTTCCGTTTTGATGGTTGTTTCTTTTGCTGTGCAGAAGCTTTTGAGTTTGATGTAGTCCCATGTGTTCATTTTTTCCTTTATTTCTGTTGCCTTAGGTGATGTATCAGTGAAGATTCTGCTGCGTATGATGTCTGAAATTTTGTTGCCTACATTTTCTTCTAGGATTTTTATGGATTCACGAGTCACATTTAAGTCTTTTACCCATTTTGAGTTTATTCTTGTGTATGGTGTCAGTTGATGGTCTAGTTTCATTTTTTTGCATGTAGCTGTCCAATTTTCCCAACACCATTTATTAAAGAGGCTGTCTTTGCTCCATTGTATGCTCTTGCCAGCTTTGTCAAATATTAGTTGAGCATAATGTCTTGGATCAATTTCTGGATTCTCTGTTCTGTTCCACTGGTCTATATGCCTGTTCTTGTGCCAATACCAGGCTGTTTTGATTATAGTAGCTCTGTAGTATAATCTGATATCTGGTATTGTGATCCCACCTACTTTGTCCTTCTTTTTCAAGATTGCTGTGGCTATTCAGGGTCTTTTTTGGTTCCATATGAACTTTTGGAGTATTTGTTCTAGTTCTGTGAAATATGTCGCTGGTATTTTGATTGGGATTGCATTGAATCTATAGATTGCTTTGGGTAATATGGACATTTTAATGATGTTAATTCTTCCAATCCATGAGCAAGGTATGTGCTTCCACTTTTTTATATCTTCCTCTATTTCTTTTTTCAATGTCCTATAGTTTTCTGCAAATAGATCCTTTACTTCTTTGGTTAAATTTATTCGTAAGTATCTTAATTTTTTTTGCTGCGATGGTAAATGGGATTGTTTTTTTATTTTCTCTTTCTGTGAGTTCATCTTTGGTGTATAAGAATGCCGTCGATTTCTTGACATTTATTTTGTATCCTGCTACTGTGCCAAATTCATTTATTAGGTCTAGTAGATTTTTGATGGAGTCTTTAGGGTTTTCTATGTATAATATCATGTCATCTGTGAATAATGACAGTTTCACTTCCTCCTTTCCAATTTGGATCCCTTTTATTTTTTCTTCACGTCTGATTGCTGTGGCTAAGACTTCCAGTACTATGTTAAATAAGAGTGGCGAAAGTGGGCATCCCTGCCTTGTTCTTGGTCTTAAGGGAAATGTTTTTAGTTTTTGCCCATTGATTATGATGTTGGCTGTAGGTCTTTCATATATGGCCTTTATAATGTTGAGATATGATCCCTCTATTCCCAAATTGCTGAGCGTTTTTATCAGAAATGGGTGTTGAATTTTGTCGAATGCTTTTTCAGCATCTATTGATATGATCATGTGGTTTTTATCTTTCATTTTGTTTATGTGGTGTATCACATTTATTGATTAGCGAATATTGAACCAGCCTTGCATCCCTGGGATGAATCCCACTTGGTCATGGTGAATAATTTTTTTGATGTATTGCTGGATCCGATTTGCTAGTATTTTGTTCAGGATTTTGGCATCTATGTTCATGAGGGATTTTGGCCTGTAGTTTTCTTTCTTTGTAGTGTCTTTTTCTGGTTTTGGAATTAGAATTATGCTGGCCTCATAAAATGAGTTTGGAAGTCTTCCTTCTTCTTGAATTTTTAGAAACAGTGTGAGAAGAATGGGTGTTAGTTCTTCTTTGAATGTTCGGTAAAACTCCCCTGTGAAGCCGTCTGGGCCTGGACTTTTGTTTGCTGGGAGAGTCTTGATTACATCTTCAATTTCTTTGGTTGTTATTGGTCTGTTCAAGTTTTCTGTCTCTTCCCGGTCCAGTTTTGGGAGACTATATGTTTCTAGAAATTAGTCCATTTCGCTTAGATTGTCGAATTTGTTGCCATATAAATGTTCATAGTATTCGTTAACGATCCTTTGTATTTCTGTGGTGTCAGTTGTTACTTCTCCTCTTTCAGTTCTGATTTTGTGTATTTGGGTTCTCTCTCTTTGTTTCTTGGTGAGTCTAGCTAAGGGTCCATCAATCTTGTTTATCTTTTCAAAAAACCAGCTTTTTGTTTCATTGATCCTTTGAATTGTTTTTTTGGTCTCCATATCGTTTATTTCTGCTCGGATCTTTACTATTGCCATCCTTCTACTTGCTCTGGGGTTTTCCTTTTGTTTGCTTTCTAGTTCTTTAAGTTGTGAGGTTAGATAATCTATTAGAAATTTTTCTTGTTTCTTGAAGGTAGGCCTGTAGTGCTATGAACTTCCCTCTCAGAACTGCTTTTGCTGCATCCCACAGATTTTGTGTTGTTGTGTGTTCATTTTCATTCGTTTCCAGAAAGTTTTTAATTTCTTCCTTGATCTCCTTGGTAACCCATTCATTGTTTAATAACATGCTATTTAGCCTCCATGTATTCAAATGTCTTTGCATGTTCTTGTTGCAATTGATTTCTAGTTTCATGCCATTGTGATCTGAGAAGATGCTTGATATGATTTCAATCTTCTTGAACTTGTAGAGACTTCGTTTGTGTCCTAACATGTGGTCTATCTTTGAGAATGTCCCATGTGCACTTGAGAAGAATGTGAATTCTGTAGTTTTGGGGTGTAATTCTCTGTAAATATCTATTAAATCCATTTGGTCTAGTGCTTCATTTAGAGTCTCTGTTTCCTTGTTAATTTTTTGTCTAGAAAATCTATCCAGTGATGTCAGCGGGGTGTTAAAGTCCCCTGCTATGATTGTATTGCTGTCGATTTCTCTTTTGAAGTTTTCCAGAAGATTTTTAATGTAGTTTGGTGCTCCTGTATTGGGTGCATATATGTTTGCCAAGGTTATCTCTTCCTGTTGGATAGATCCTTTCAATATTATGTAGTGGCCTTCTTTGTCTCTAGTTATGGCCTTCATTTTAAAATCTATTTTATCAGATATGAGTATTGCTACCCCAGCTTTTTTTTCCTTTCTGTTTGCTTGGAAGATTTTTTTCCATCCCTTCACTTTCAGCCTATGTGAGTCTTTTGTTGTGAGGTGGGTCTCTTGTAAACAACATATATATGGGTCATGCTTTCTTATCCAATCCGCTACTCTGTGTCTTTTGATCGGGACATTCAGTCCATTTACATTTAAGGTGATTACCGATATGTACTTACTTATTGCCATTTTTGTTTAGTGTGTTTCTATTTTCCTTTCTATTTCTTCTACTAATTACAGCAGTCCGTTTAACATTTCTTGCAGTGCTGGTTTGGTGCTAATGTATTCCCTTAGCCTTTTTTTGTCTGGGAAGCTCTTTATTTGACCTTATATTTTGAATGATAACCTTGCTGGGTAGAGTAGTCTTGGGTTCAGATCCTTGTTTTTCATGACCTTGATTATTTCATGCCATTCCCTTCTGGCCTGTAGTGTTTCTATTGAGAAGTCAGCTGATAACCTTATGGGGGTTCCTTTGTAGGTAACCTGTTGCTTAGCTCTTGCTGCCTTGAGGATTCTCTCTTTGTCTTTAATTTTTGGCATTTTAATTACTATGTGTCTTGGTGTGGGCCTGTTTGGGTTCTTCTTACTTGGGACTCTCTGTGCTTCTTGAACTTGAACGCCTTCTTCCTTCACCAAATTAGGGAAATTTTCTGTCACTATTTCTTCAAATATATTCTCTAACCCTTTCTCATTTTCTTCTTCTTCGGCGACTCCTATGATGCGAATATTATTACGTTTCCAGTTGTCCCACAGTTCTCTTAAGCTGTCTTCCTGTTTTTTCATTGTTTTTTCCTTTTGGTTTTCTGACTGGTTGATTTTTTCTACCCTGTCTTCTAATTCACTGATCCGGTCCTCAGCTTCTTCTACTCTGCTTTTTAGCCCTTCCATTGTGTTCTTCATTTCTGCTATGTCATTCTTCATTTCCAATTGATTTACTTTCAATATTTCTATGTCTTTGCTCATGGTGTTGATGTCCTTACATATGCTGTTGAGCTTCCTCAAGATCATGGTTCTGAATTCTAGCTCTGTTAGCTTGCTTAACTCCATTTCATTTATCTCATCTTCATTGGAGGTCTCTTGTTCTTTCGTTTGGCATCTGTTTCGTTGTTTTACCATTTTGGCTAGCTCAGTGGTTTTTGGAGCCTGCCAAATTTTCCCTGTGGATGTTGGTGTTCTGCTGTTTGTGGCTCCCTGTACTGGGTTTGGATGAGCGTGAGAGGACCCACGTTATACACCACTGTCGAGTCTTACTTTCCTGGGTCGGCTATTCTTAGTTTCTCTCTTCTCCATATTCTAGTTTTCTCTCACCCTCGCTAGCAATTCTGATCTCAGTGGCTTATTTGGTGGCACTACCATGACTTTCAAAAATCTTTCTCAGACTCACGTTGCTGTACTTGAACATTTTACCAACAAGACTGTACCCCAGTGTATCACCTGAGTGCCAAACGTAACCTTTAGGGCTCCATTATGTTCAAAACTCTTGCTTCCTCTTGACAATTTGAGATATTTATCACTGCCAAGATGATGACTCTTTGTTTTCTTGCCTGCTATTCCCTTGGCATGAAGAATCCAAAGTGCCAAGATGTAGCCATAGCTTACAGCTCAGTGCTGTTTCCTCTGATGAGAGTGTATCTCTTTTGGGGAGGGCTTCTTAATACATGTAAGCTAGAGTTGTGGCATCAGGGAACACACATTTTCTAATTGTGAGAATGATGGTAAGCTATTTGTGCTTACATACATTTATTATTAGACACATAAAGTGTGTCTATATCTGTGTGTGTGTGTGTGTGTGTGTGTGTGTGTGTGTGTGTGTGTGATAACAGTGCTGACTGTGGCCCCATAAGCATGAAAGGAAAAACAATATCCAGAATGTTTATTTATTTATTTATTTATTTATTTATTTATTTATTTATTTATTTTTATCCTCACCCGAGGACATTTTTGCATTTATCTTCAGATACAGTGGGAGGTAGAGAGGTGGGAAGAGAGAGAGAGAGAAACATCGATGTGAGAGAGACACATCAAGTGGTCGCCACTCACACGGACCCAGGCCAGGGACAAACTGCAACCGAGGTATGTGCCCTTAGCGGGAACCGAACCCGGGTCTCTCTGGAATGGTGCAATATTTGGAATCAAGACTGATTATTGTTACTGGCAAGTTGAACATTTGATAATAGCAGTTTGTAAAAATGTTAAGTTTTCCCATGTATAGCTTCTAACCTGGCCATCATGACTACTTCATTCATGCACCCATTGTATTAACATTGGGGTAGTTGAGATCAATTGGCTAATCAATTTTTTCCACTTGGTTGCTTTGGGTGGGTACACTCCAGTGAGTATTAGTATGCAATCTGAAGATCTTCATATATGTTTCACTCCCATTTGCCCACCACATGCTTGAATTCCTGTCTTCTTTTTCTAGGTCTTCATTCTTCTTCCTTCGAAACTTTTGGCTAGCTGGCCAATTAATTTACTTATGTTCATAGGTAAATATATAATAGAAGTGTCAGTTACTTCTTTCATTCAAAGTAGGTAATAGGGGGAACTGAATAAATCCCTGCTCACTGCAAAGATTTTCTTTACCGCTGTCTTTAAAGGCCATTCCTGAGTGGGGCTTTTAGAGCAGCTTTACTGTGGTGATTTATTCATGAATCAAGTTGAAATTTTTTCTTCTCTGTTATGTGTTCATAAGAGATGTCCTCAAAGGGCCATAACTATGCCCTGAAGGAGGGCTTCTTGTGAAGTATTGGTGAATGCCCTAGATACTTGGGCTACCTGCTCATATAGTTTGCTTGTATTCTTTAGTCCTGTTCATGTTTGATCCTGGATATACACTCTCATCTTATGATTCAGTATGGTTGAGCCTGCCCAAATTTATGATGCAACTCAGTGAGTCTGAGGAAACCCAGTTCATGATGAGTAGTATTTTCACATTACCCCTTGCAGTTCCTTGTCAAGAACTCTGTCTCTTCCATATCCAATCACTTGCCAGTAACTATTTTTCAAAAGTATAATTCTCAATTGCAGATGGCATGGCCTTGTTTAGAAATCTGTTGGTCTGCATTGTAATTCCAGTTACTATATTCCCCATCCAATTATTTTTTTTCTCAAGAGTTTAAAATTCCAGTTACATTGGTAAATGTTTGAAAAAATGATCCACTGTCTTATGCCAGAAGCTATCTGTGATCCATCTATCACAGGTGATGGACATCATTGCCAGCTGGAGGGAAGATGATACAAGCATAAAATTCAATATTAGCATTTGCTTTCTTGAATCACTCTACTTCTGGTAATAATTGTCAAAATGTGGATGTCCCAAAGTAAATAGTAATTAATGTAAGATTTTTATTTGAGAGTGTTCAGTATTGGCACCTATTAAAGGGGTATGGAAAACAGATTTGGATACGAAAAGAAATGTTTCTAATCAGTCCCCATGAAAGGCTTAATATCTAATGCAGAGTTCTGGAGCTGGAAAGGCCTTTTCAAAGTTATCCTGAATTGGGGCACAACAGCAATGCCTTTATGTTCTTACCTTTATCCGTCATTGGTATTGGCTTCTTCTGGAAATGGCATGGTCTTGAGAAAATCTGTTATTTTTCAATTGAGGCAAACTTCAAAGGGACTGACAATTTAGGTTTATATTCTGGCAGCAATCCCAATAGCTGGGGCAATGAATCCTTCATTCATAAAGGGAGATACGGAAAGCCCATCAAAGTGTGTCCATTACAAATATGTTGGATTTTTTGTTTTCTATAATCACACACACACAAAAACATAAAGGCAAATTTTTTCCAATAGTATTTCTTTGTCAGATAATTCATTTTGCTAACTTCTTAATTTTTTTTCATGTAGCATGTTTTTATAGATATGGTGCTAGTTCTTTCCTTTTTTATTTCTTGTTGAATGAGTTTGTTTTTCCTGGTCTAGTTGTGTACTCTCTTGCTGTTAGGGATTGGTAATTTCATCATTTTGCTAGCTTACTTTCACAATATAAAAGTTCTCTCTCAGTAACTGCAAACACATACTGCTTCCTGCAAATATGGCTTATTTGTATAATTTTAGTGCAATCTTATTGACTTGTTTTCTTTGAAATTAACTGTATTTAAATGGCTTCTGCTAACATCCAATTCATTTTGTTTTCTTATATCTTGATGCTTTTAGCTGTTAACTTATATTTTCTCCTCAGACAGTGTATTTTATGATTTACTGCAGCTGGATTCAACACCTGGAATCCATCTTAAATTTCTTCCCTCTTCCCTATATAAATACTCAATAAAATTATTGCTTTTGACATTCCTTATTAATATTATTAATTTATCAAAAATGCATTTGAATTTTTATTTTTTTATCCTTATAGCTTTCAAGTGGTTTCTAAGCAGAAAAATGATATATGTTCAATTTTTCAATCTATATAAATTCTGGAAGCTGACCAATACATAATTAGAATAACCTCCTGAAAAGTTATTCTACAAAAGTAATGGAACTTGCAGTAAATTTTTGAAAAGGGGTTGGGAAAAAATTGGCAGCCTTACAATAGTAAGTAGTCCAATCTATTAACCTGGCATTTCTCCTAGTATTTCTTCATATCCTTTGAGAGAATCATACAGAATACCTCAATGTGTATATTACTATTGTGGATAAGATTTTGCTTTCTATTATATTTTCTAGGTAATTATTGCTGATTTATGGTAATATTATTGATTTTTGTTAGCTGAACTTATATCTGGCAACCTTGTTCAACTCTCTTATTTATTATCTGTTACTTTTGATACTTTTGATTTTTCTATGCAGTTTTATTTTTCTCAGAATCATGCCTCACTTCTTCTTTCTCTCTTCTTCCTCTGAAATTATGTTGAACAATTGTAGTTTATCTTATTCATACTGAACAAAAGTACATATGCTAGTGTTTTCCTGATATCTAAAGGAATGACATATACATTTATCTATGTTATTTCCTATATAATGTTGATATATGACCTATATTAGGTAAGGAGAAATTCCACTTGTTACTAATTCTGAGCATTATTGAACATTGCAAATTATTTTTCTACATTAATTTATAATTTCAATCTGTTCTATCTTCATTAACAGTAAAACACTTTGACAAAAGTTTACCTTACTAAAATTCAATTTTGAATTTCTGGGACAAAGCTTATATATACATTTTAAAAACACAAAGATGGACTCAATTAGATAATATAGGCATCTAGAATTATGGTATTTTTGATAACAAGAAAATTGTAGCATCTTTATTAACTTTGGAATTATTGTACCATTTTTACTAATTTTGCAATTAAGTCTAACAAATAAGTAAGACATTTCTGTTATGTTTACTTTTTCTATTAAAGCTTACATAAGATAGAGAGTTCCTTAATATTTGGCAGAATATTCATGTAAAACAATCTTGTAAAGACATAAAAACTGCACGTGGAGTATGTGAGGTTATAGGAGTGGGGGACATGCTTGTTTATGTCTACTTTGCCAATTTTGACATTTTATATTTTTCTAGGAAGAGTGTACTCATTTTATCTAGGTTTGAAAATATATTGGCATAGACTTTTGTGTGTGTGTATACACAAATGTATATATATTCACATACATAAATACATATATTAATTTATTTATACTTTGTATATTTATATCTATATGCTATATTTTGTCTAAGTTAATTTTATTTTGTTATATATTTTGTTTACTATTACCTTCTTTTGTAAAATATCAGTTTTGCTGGAATTGTGTTTGTGTTATGTCTTCTCCAAAGACATAGCTTTATTTCAATTCATTGATTATGCTAATCAAATTTTCTACACTGTGAATGGCTTCTGAGAATTAAGGTGTTATTTTACAGATCTTTCAACCTCTCTTTGGCTTCTTTTATTTCTAGGGTATTGGGTGTATGATAGGGAACTACGAAACCATATATTTTCAAGAGTTTGCATCTTTTTAGGAGCCAATGCCAGGAAAAGTTTCAAAAGTATTAACAGAGACAGGTAGGATTGCGCTAAAACTGAAAGGTGTTTGTGTGTTAAGTATGTTTTTAGCTATTCGTTTTAGACGCTAACAAATAATAACTTAGAATTTGAGGCTTATTCTTCTCAGTACTCAAAAAATCTGAATGGTAGATTTTGTTCCCATAGTTTTAATGATTAAGAGTTCAGAACTCTGGGCCATCATCTTACTTTATCTTAATTTGTGGTGTTGTAGCATTTATATTTAACTCCTTTATCGTGCCTAGTGTGTGCCAGGCCTATTTGTTTTTTTAAAAAAATATTTTTACATTTAATTCTCACCAAAGAAAGTCTATGAGGTAGATCTTACTATTTCTCCCTCGGGAAGCTCCATAGGAAATACAATTATTAGCAAAATTTTCTAGCAAACTTCACTTTATTTATCACTGGCTGACATTGAGACACAACCCAATACTTTCCTAGAGATTGGATTTGTCTTCCATGAAAACGAAACATCTTTGCCAATCTCAGTAAACATGTCAGGTTTATTTTACCAGGTAAAAATGAGGGGCTAGAAATAGTAGTCTCTAATACAAAGCCTTTGTGGAAGAATTAAAATTAGTGCAGGATTAAATTAAAAATTCATGATAGGACACAGTGAAAGTTGAGATGTATAAATTGCTTGGATCCACATAATTGATATCATTAGTATCATCTGACTTAACATGAACAATAAACAAACAAAATAGTTTCAACAATTTTGTTTTCCATGTTTAAAATAGACTGGAAGGCTTTTACAACAAAAGAGAACAATAAAGAGAAAAAAAATCACTTTTATATTATGAATTATAAATCTATGTTATATTGAGCTCTTAATCCTTGAAAATATTCAAGAAAATTATTGTAGCATAAAATAAAAAGTTAATTGTTCTAGAAAAATACAGGGCAGCCCTAGCAGTGTGGCTCAGTTGGTTGGAACATTGTCCTGTACACCAGAAGGTTTCAGGTTTGATTCTCAGTTAGGGCACATACATAGGATGCATGTTCAATCCCTGGTCTGGGCACGTAAGGGAGACAATTGATCGAAGTTTCTCTCTCATATTAATGTTTCTCTCTCTCTCTCTCTTTCTCTCTCTCTCTCCCTACCCCTTCCTCTTTTTCAAAAAATAAATGAAAACATGACCTTAGATGAGGATAAAAAAATAATTTAAAAAAATACAGAGAATACATACAAAAATCAAGTAAATTTCTTCACCATTAGCAGGATTATTGTTAAAAGGAGATAGATAAAATTCATTATAAAAATGTTTTCACTGATGCCCAACTGGTATGGCTCAGTGGTGAGCATCGACCCATGCACCAAGAGGTCATTGGTTTGATTCCCAGTCAGGGCACATGCCCAGGTTGTGGGCCGAATCCCCAGTGGGGGACATGCAGGAGGCAGTCAATCGATGTTCTCTCATCGATGTTTCTATCTCTCTCACCCTCTCCCTTCCTCTCTCTCTAAAATCAATAAAGAAAAAGAAAATTTTTAAAAGTTTTTACTGATATTTATAATTATTGGAGAAAAATGCTAGGAAAAAATAATTTGAATTGCATAATACGAAGTATGAGAGTTAGCAAAACTGAAGGTATAATGTAAAATTGTCTGGAGAAAACAAGGAAGATAATTTGGAAAAAATCCATCCAAGTTTTCATATATCTTTGTATAAACCCAGGCAATAATAATTATAATCATTTTTAACTTTTATTTTATCTTTACTGTTGAAAGTATTATAGATGCACCATTTTTTACCCCACTGATCACTCCTCCCCAGTACTGTTCCAAACCTGCCTTCACCACACTATTGTCTGTGTCCACTGGTTATGCATATATGCGTATAAGTTCTTTGGTTTATTTCATGCTGCCACCCCCTACCCCCTTTCCCTCTGAGGTTCACCAGTCTGTTCTCTTCTTCCATTTTTCTAGATCTATTGTGTTGGTCAGTTTATTTTGTCTATTGGATTCCATATAAATGAGATCATGTGGTACATGTCTTTCTCTGACTGGCTTATTTCACTTAGCATAATATAATCCAGGTCCCTCCTTGCTGTCTCAAGGGTAAAAGATCCTTTTTATTTATTCATTTATTTATTATTATTATTATTTTTTTTCAGATAGAGTGGGAGGGAGGGAGAGAGAGGAAGAGAGAAAGAAACATTGACTTGAGAGGGACACATTAACTGGTTGCCTCCCAGACCCCAGGGCCTGGACGAACCACAACCGAGGTACGTGTCCTTAGCTGGAATTGAACCACCGACTCTGGTCCATGGGCCAACACTCGAACTGCTGAGCCAAACCTGCCAGGGTAGAGATCCTTCTCTTTAAAAACTGCATAATATTCCGTTGTGTAAATGTACCACAGCTTTTTTATCCATTAATCTACTGATGGACACTTGGAATGTTTCCAGATTTTAGCTATTTTAGATTGCACTGCTGTGAACATAGGGGTGCATATATTTTTTCTGATTGGTGTTTCAGGATTCTTAGGATATATTTCCATAAGTTGGCTTGCTGGATCAAATGGCAGTTCCATTTTGAATTTTTTGAGGAAACTTCATACTGTTGTCCTTAGTGGCTGCACCAGCCTGCATTCCCACCAGCAGTGTACTAGGGTTCCCTTTTCTCCACATCCTCACCAGCATTTGACATTTGTTGATTTGTTGAGGGTAGCCATTCTGGTGGGTGTGAGGTGATAACTTATTGTAATTTTAATTCACATTTCTGCGATGATTAGTGAGATTAAGCATTTTTTTATATGTCTATTGTCCATCTGTATGTCTTCTTTGAAGTGTCTATTCAGTCCTCTGCTCAATTTTTAATTGTACTGTTTGTTTTCCTTTTGTTGAGTTGTATGAGTACTTTATATACTTTGGAAATTAACACCTTATCTGATGTATCATTGGCAAATATATTCTCCCATACAGTGGTTTCCCTTTACATTTTGAGGATTGTTTTTTTGCTGTGCAGAAGCTTTTTAGTTTGATGTAGTTCCATTTGTTTATTTTCTCTTGCCTCAGGCAATGTATCCGTAAAAATTCTGCTAGGTGAGACATGTGAGATTTTGGTACCTACGGTTTATTCTAAGATTTTTATTGTTTCACAACTTACATTTAAGTCTTTTATTCAATTTGAGGCCTGGGCTTTTGTTTGCTGGGAGTTTCTTAATTATATCTTCAATTTCCTTTGTTGTTATTGGTCTGTTCAAGTTTTCTATCTCTTCTTGGTTCAGTTTTGGGAGGCTGTGTGTTTCTAGAAATTTGTCCATTTCTCCTAGATTGTCCAACTTGTTGGTGTATAATTGTTCATAGCATGTTTCGATGATCCTTTGTATTTCTGTGGTATCAGTTGCTACTTCTCTTTCATTTCTGATTTTGTTTATTTGGTTTCTCTCCTTTTCTTTATTGGTGAGTCTGGCTAAAGGTCCATCGATCTTGTTTATCTTTTCAAAGAACCAGCTTTTTGTTTCATTGATCTTTTGAATTATTTTTTTGGTCTCTATGTCATTTATTTCTGCTCTGACTTTTACTGTTTCCTTCCTCCTACTTGATCTGGGTTTTTCTTTTTGTTTACTTTCTAGTTCTTTAAGTTGTAGGGTTAGAAAGTCAATTAGAAATGTTTCTTGTTTCTTGAGGTAGGCCTGTACTGCTATGAACTTCCCTCTCAGGACTGCTTTCACTGTGTCCCATAGATTTTGTGTTGTTGTGTGTTCATTTTTATTGGTTTCCAGGAAGTTTTTAATTTCTTCCTTGATCTTGTTAGTAATCCATTCGTTGTTTAATAACATGCTATTTAACCTCCAAGTTCCTCCAAGTTTTTGAATGTTTTTGTATGTTTTTATTGTAATTGTGTTCTAGTTTCATGCCACTGTGATCTGAGAAGATGCTTGATATGATTTCAATCTTCTTGAATTTGTAGAGACTTCGTTTGTGTCCTAACATGTGGTCTATCTTTGAGAATGACCTATGTGCACTTGAGAAGAATGTATATTCTGCAGCTTTGGGGAGAAATGTTCTGTAAATATCCATGAAGTCCAACTGATCTAGTTAGTCTTGTAAGGACTCTATGTCCTTGTTAATTTTTTGTCTAGAAGATCTATCCAGTGGTGTCAGTAGCATATGAAAGTCACCCACTATGATCATATTGCTATTGATCTCTTCCTTGAAGTCCTCCAGATGTTTATTAATATATTTTGGTGCTCCCGTATTTGGTGCGTATATGTTTACCAGTGTTATATCCTCTTGTTGGATTGATCCTCTTAATATTATGTAGTGACCTTCTCTGTCTCTTATTATGGCCCTCGTTTTGAAGTCTATCTTGTCAGATATGAGTATTTCTATACCAGATTTTTTTTCATTTCCATTTGCTTGGAAAATTTTTTTCCATCCCTTCACTTACATCCTGTGTGAGTTTTTTGTTGTGAGGTGGGTCTCTTGTAGACAGCATATATATGGGTCGTGTTTTCTTATCCAATCAACTATCCTATGTCTTTTGATTGAAGCATTTAAGCCATTTTCATTTAAGATAATTATTGATAGATAGTTATTAGTTGCATTTCAATTTTATGCCTGTGTTCCCCTCTCTCTCTCTCTCTCTCTCTCTCTCTCTCTCTCTCTCTCTCTCTCTCTGTTTCTTCTTCTTACAACTGTCCCTTCAGCATTTCTTGCAGTGTTGGTTTGGTGGTGGTAAATTCCTTTAGTTTTTTTTTTTTTTTTTTTTTTTTTTTTTTTTTTTTTTTTTTTTTTTATCTGTGAAGCTCTTTATTTATCCTTCAATTTTGAATGATAGCCTTGCTGGATAGAGTAGTCTTAGATTCAGACCCTTGCCTTGCATTACTTTGTACACTTCATGCCAATCCCTTCTCATCTGCATCATTTCTATTGAGAAATCTGCTGACAGTCTAATGGGAGCTCCCTTGTAGGTAACTTTCTGTCTCTCTCTTTCTTCCTTTAAGATTCTTTCTTTGTCTTTAATGTTTGCCATTTTTATTATGATGTGTCTAGCTGTGGGTCTTCTGGGGCTCTTCTTGCTTGGAACTCTCTGTGTTTCCTGGACTTGTGTGACTTTTTCCTTTACCAGTTTAGGGAAGTTTTCTGTCATTATTTCTTCAAACAGGTTCTCTATTCCTTTCTCTGATTCTTCTCCTTCCGGTACCCCTATAATATGAATGTTGTTATGTTTTGTATTATCCCACAGCTCCCTTAAACTCTCCTCCTGCTTTAAAAAAAATTTTTTTTTTTCCATTTGCTGCTCTATTTGGGTGTTTTTCTCTACCTTGTCTTCTAAGTCAATGATTTGGTCTTCAGCTTCTTCTAATCTACTATTGAACCCTTCTTAGGTATTTTTCATAATAGCTATGTCATTCTCTATTTCCTCTTGATTTTCATGCATAGCTTCTACCTCTTTATGCATAGCTTCTATCTCTTTTTTTAAGCTGAAGTAGTTCCCAGTGAGCTCTTCATAATTCTTATTAAGTTTCTTGTAGTTCTCACCAAATTGTTCGAGCACCCTTAAAATCATTGCTTTGAGCCCTGGCCGGTTTGGCTCAGTGGTTAGAGCGTCGGCCTGCGGTCCAGAGAGACCCGGGTTCGGTTTCCACTAAGGGCATATACCTCGGTTGCAGTTTGTCCCCGGCCCTGGTTGGTCGTGCAGGTGGCGGCCCCTCCATGTGTCCCTTTTACATCGATGTTTCTCTCTCTCTCTTCCTCTCTCTCCCTCCCACTCTATCTGAACAAAAAATGAAAAAAAATTAAAAAAATAAATAAAATCATTGCTTTGAATTCTTTATCTGACAAGTTGCTTTCTTCCATTTCCTGTAGTTCCTTTTCCAGTGATTCCTGTTTTTCTTTCCTTTAGGTGTTGTTTCTTTGTGTCCCCATTTTAGCCATCTGGTAGCTCTAGACCTGGTGAGGGATATTTGGATGTGTAGGCAGCTCACTGTGTATCAAATAAGGCTACTGTGCCTCCTAGACTGTTCTGTTGCGTGTCGCCTCTTGCCTGCTATAGAACCTGGAGGAGTGACTACTGGGGGCTTGTACTGGTGTGTCCTGGTAGGTGCTGCTGCTGAATTGTGTGGGCCCCTCTGAAGCTGTGTTCCCCGCTGGTTGCTGGTGCCACCTGTAGCTGTATTGCTCAGGCCCTGCTGGAGCAGCACTCCCTGTCCCCACCTTGGGCAGCTGGGTCACACAGGCCAGTCTGGGGCTGGGGCTCTGCACAGTTCTGTGGGCTGCTGGGTCGCACAGGTCCCTCTAGATCCCTGGCTTCCCACAGCTCTTGTTGGTCACTGGGTCACACAGGTCCCTATGGATCCCCGGCTTGCCACTGCTCTTGTGGGCCCCTGTGTTGCACAGGCCCCAATGGAGCCCCAGGTCCTGCTGCTGGTAGCTGGGGAGTGCTGCTGCCCAGTGGGGCTCAGCTCCTCCTCAGTCTTTGCTGTAGTTTTGGGGGATGGGTCTCAGCTTCTGATCTGTGCTTCTGTTGCCTGGAGATGAATATCTGCTCCCCAGTCTCTGTTGCTGGGGGTATATCTGGACTCTGATCAGGCTGCTACTATGGGGGATGGTGCTGGGCTCCTGGCTGCTTGTGGCTTCCACAACTGGCAACTTGGCAGCTCCACTACTGTGCACTGGTCTGTGTTGACACAGGGTGTCCACTGGTCCGATGGTGCCAGGTGCACTGGTGGGCTCAGGTTGCTGGGCCCTAGCTGCTCCTACTGTGTCCTCCCAGGGAAGGCCCAGGATCTTCCAAAATGGTGGGACCTCCCCATGGTGCAGGGAGAAGCACCCTGAAGAGCCACTTAACCGAGGAAGCGGGCTGCTCTCTGTCCACAGCACTGGAACCTTCTGCTCAGCATCTTTGTACTGCACAAGTTTGGTCATCCACCTTCAGGTCCACTCACATTCTCTCACACACTAGTTCACTCTCTCATGCACTCACCCTCCCTCCAGTCCTGCTCGCCACCATCTTTTTCCTTAGAGAATTTTTGTGAGAAGAACTTTTAGGTAAGAAAATAGATCAAATCGCTTCTATATTATTTCCACCTTTTAAGGTATGATTCCTTTATTCTTTAAAATATTTTTTCTCTTTTGATTTTTAGAGAGAGGAAAGGAGAGGGAGAGAGAGATAGAAACATGGATGAGAGAGAACACTGATTGGCCTCCTTCTGCATGCCCTCCAGTGGGAATTGGGCCCACAACCCGGCATGTGCCTTGACCAGGAATCAAACTGGTGACCTCTTGGTGCATGGGTCCACACTCAACCAGTGAGCCACACCAGCCAGGCTGATTTCTTTATTCTTACAGATTAAATTATGTGCCCAGCCACTGGGGCTCAATGGATTGAACACCAGCCCATGGACTGAGAGGTCCTGGTTAGATTCCAGCTCAGAGCACATGCCTGGGGTTGCTGGCTCCATCCCCAGTATGCAGGAGGCAGCAGATCAATGCTTCTCTCTGACATTGATATTTCTCTTTCTCTCTCCCTTCTTCTCTTTCTAAAAAAAAAAAATCACTAAATATATTTTTTAAAAGATTAAATTGTGTAACGATCATTAATGAAACTTATGAGAACTCAAAATTATATATTTGTAATCTTTAAAAGACTATAAATTAAGTCGAAATCCAAAGAAACCTATATATTACGCACAATGGATTTGTTAAGA
The DNA here is from genome assembly GCA_030848825.1 of Tadarida brasiliensis. Lineage (NCBI taxonomy): Eukaryota > Metazoa > Chordata > Mammalia > Chiroptera > Molossidae > Tadarida > Tadarida brasiliensis. The sequence goes on along the minus strand of CM061267.1, from coordinate 29,390,071 downwards.
TATTTGGGGTTGTTCTTGGAATTTACGTGGATTAATGTGCTTTAAAATTAACTGGCAATCTTGATTAAAAATAAAAACGTTCATAATCTTACCAATTGACAATTTTAAATCTTTGGGATGTGGAATGAGAGAAGGGTCAATATTTGTATCACATTCTTAAGCTGATTTTCATACACAATATAGTTTTACAATCATTGATATAAGTTGTTTCTTTCTAAGTCCCATTGCCATAAGTGAAATGGAAAAATGTAGGAACTAAATATTAATATTTAGCTATTATTTACATCAAGGACACAAAACCAAATGTCAATTCAGTAGAGTCTTAGAGCGTGCAGATGACAAAATACCTTTTAAGAGATGGAAAAAACCTTTAATTTTTAGAGAAGAGTAATTCTTTAAGTCAAAAATGATAAACCCAATAACTAAATATACTTCATGTGGTTGGGTGAATGTTGAGGCCATGTTTTAACAACCTTCAAAGAATTTAAATTTACAATAAGAAGAACAATTTAATGTTGAATTCATGAGAAACAAAGTTATTGGATAATATTATATACAATATGAATATAAAGTCATGGTCCATTAATAATAACAGAGACATTTGAATACAAACATTAGATAGCTCAGTGGAGTGTTTCAGAGATGGGCTATTAATGTTATACTTAGTTGACAACTATAATGTTAGAGAATTAAAATGATTTAAGACTATATTCTTGGATGAAAATTGCTGTGTTTTTAGTATCTTAGATTTTCTCTCATTCCCTGTAGTGAGTAGACTAGAATTATTTGATCTTTCATTTTTTATGAAATAGGTTGATAAGGATGTACATTTCAGTGTTGGAAGGACAAATTTTTAATAAAGGAATGATGTTTTGTGTTAGCACTGGGACACCAGGTGCTCAGGCATTTTGTCTTATATCTCCTAATGCTCTAAGTTCATTAGCAACAGCCCATGAGAATATGTAAATTTATCATTCAGTCTTTGCAATAGTAGAATGTCCTCTGGTGATGAGAATCACATGAGGAGCAGCCATTGTGCTCAGTGGTCAATGCAGTTGACAATGAGTAATTTACTCATATGAAAGGTGGCTGTATCATTCCATTGAAATAGCTCACTTGATGATAGGTTCTTCTGTTAGTGAACTTTGCTTCTTTGTCAGGTTACCATGCTTACAGGCTTCACCTCTATCATGGGAACATGCTTAGCACTTTACTAGTAAACCAGTTCTTTTCATACTGTGATTTTCTTGGGGTTCTCCAAGTCTATAGGACTTTGGTTCAAGGGAGGATTTTCCAGAATGGAAATGCAACTCCTAAGAATTTTGGCTTTTCCTTTATGAGATAAGTTTTTTTAAATTAATTAATTTTATTTATTTATATTTTAGCATCTACAAACAGGTTGAGAGTTGTTGTTAAAATACAAGTATATTTCAGTAACACTCAGAAGTCTTTATGTCCAAAAATTCAATGAAAGCTGATGCCTTAGAATTTTTATTACTAAATACATTAATCAACTGCAGTGTTTGCCATTGATAGTTTTAATTATACAACACACGATAGAAATGGGTAACCCAAATGAAGAGCTTATTTTATCATTTACTGAATTACTTTCAAAGCTTTCTGTTGTAGAAGATTGTACTCAAATTTGTCTGCTTGCTTGGGTATATCACAGAAAATTAGCCAAGTCCAAATGTTAATTGTGTTGTCTCTGATATCCTAAAATGATGATTGTTGGGCCTTCCTTATTATTGCAATGGATGTGCTTATGGCCAGTGTTTTGTCTTTAATATGTAATGAAATTTTATTTAGATAAGATAATTACTGGGGAATGAGGCCTGAGATTTTGTCCTAGTTCATCACTTACAATTTTTTTTCTTACCTGTGATTGGATAACAACTCATATACAACAAGAAGTTTCCTTGATGCAAGCCATTATCAGAACATCATTAATATAAATAAATATTTGGACCACACTTGAGGTCCCTATTATAATAGGGTTTGTTTGATTCACTGATAACATATTACTGTGGAACAAAAATACTTTCAAATAAGGATAGCTCAGGTATATTACATTCCCTACTAGGTGAAACAGTCTGTGTTTAACTTGAAAAATGCAGAGAAAAAGGAAATAACACTTTGAGAAAACAAACACTATGTACTAATAACATAGTCACTATTAAAACATCAGCCATTGTGGATGCAATCAAGTTTGCACAGTGAAACATTAAGCACTACAATGCACAGTGAAACATTAGGCCACTATAATGCACAGTGCAACAGTAAGCACTACTGGTTTGTTTTATCGACTGGGCAGGACTATTAAACTGGAGAATAAAGTAGTATAGTTTTCTGCCTGTATTAAATCTGGCATGACAGAAGTGATTTCATAGTATATATTTTTCAGTTGCACAATCACTTTGGGGGTACAGTTACTTTTAAAAGTGCACATAATTAATCTACCATTACAGTGGGCACTGAGAGGGATTATAATAAATGTACTCATCCAGTACAATAGAACACTAACATTGAACTTGATTAATGCTGAATATCTATAACAATTATGCAATCTAAAAAATAGCTAGCAAACTGATTTCAGTTATCCTTTAGTATCAACAATGGATGTTACTGGTTCTGAATGCAATGGGGGATTTTGTTTATTATAGTCACTCTTAGGTCCAGGTATAACTAGGGCATCCACTATACCAATTTCTTGGGACTTAGGAGTATTCCAGGACATGGAACTTCAGTGCTAAGCCAGGAAACATCAAGAAAACTTGGACAAGTTGGTCATTCTTGGTATATTTGTCATTTGGGTTCTAGGATCTATAAATCCAGGAATGACAGTCTCCTCCTCACTCACTTTCTAGCATATTTAACTTGAGAGTAAGAATGACCTCTGCTTTTGATTTTTGTTGTTTTTTATTTCAAAGCAATCAAAATTAAATAAAGAGAACCTAAATGGCCAAGTTGGTATAATTATCTTGGGATATTGATGAATGCAGTGAGGGGTTTTGTAAACAGCCTGCTTTAGAAATTTTAAAATGTGATGAATGAGTGCTTTTGTCTCTTGTTTTGCAAGGCTTCAGAGCCTTGTGGGGCAAATAGTGAGAATGGAAATGAACAACTTTTATATGTCAAGGGGCACCCTTCCCCAGATATCACACACACACACACACACACACACACACACACACACTTACTTAATCGTATGGTAGTCTTGTAGATTTTCTCTTGATACCAGCTCTTACTTGTATTCTTTATACTTTCATAATTGTTAGACCATAGTTCAAAATAATAGTAGATACTGGCTAGATAAATATCTGTTATAAATGGAATCCAGAGTGATGGTCATGTGAGAGGACAGTAGTCCCAAAACAAGTTCCTTTCTGATTGTCATAGATATAAATATTGGAGTCACATTGGAAGAAGAAAGAATATTTATAAAATATAGAGAAGAGACTACATATTGTATTAAAACAATAGGGTTTCACTCATATGTGGGACATACAAATGAAATTCGTGAACACAAACAATAGTGTGGTGGTTGCCAGTGGGAAGGGGGTATGAGGGGAGGGGGTGAAGGGGCCCTAATATATGTTGATGGAAGATAGTTTGACTTTGGGTGATGGGCACCGAGCACAATATACAGCTCTTATAACATAGAAATCCACACCTGAAACCTATATGACCCTATTAATCAATGTCACCCCAATAAATTTAATTGAACAAATAGTAAAACTAACTAAATAAATATTCTTAGCTTGGGAGAACAGGTAAATTATCTCTACTTAATAATAACACTTTGTGAATTATTATAATATCCTATTACTTTGAGGACTAACAATGGCATAATTCATCATAAGCTCCCAATTGTGAAACGTTATTACTATACTTTTACCAAACTAAGTAAAATAACATTTTAGAAACCACAAATATATGAAATATTATATAACATTTAGGTTATATAGATAAGAGAATAAAAATCACATAACTTCACCATAAATTACCCTTTGTTAGCATTTTATTTTCTGTCAAGATTATATTAATATATGATCATATTTAACATTTTTTTTTACTTTTATAAACATTTTTAACATATTTTTATATTATTAATTATTCTTGTACACAAATATTTTAACAAATCTTTTTTTTTAATTTTTTTAATCCTTACCTGAGGATGTTTTTCCATTTATCTTCAGACAGAGTGGGATGGAGAAAGAGAGAGAAACATCGATGTGAGAGAGACACATCGAATGGCTGCCTCCCACACTACCCTGACCAGAGCTGGGGACAAACCGCAACTGAAGTACATGCCCTTGACTGGAATCAAACCTGCAACTCTTTGGTCCTCAGGCCGATGCTCTAACTGCTGAGCCAAACCAGCCAGGCTATACACAAATATTTTAAATAATGCTCTACGTTTTCATTTTATAGGTGTATCATAATATTAAAAACATTTCAATTGCAAGGTCCATAGATTGTTTTGAGTATTATCACTATAATAAAGAATGCTGTTAAAGAAGCATCTAAATTCTTTATACTCATTGTTTTCTTATTATATATTTTTAGGTATTAAGTGGAGGAATCAAATTGCATATAAATGTTTATGATTTCGCTAAATTATCATTCAAACACCAAATGACTCTCCCCAAAACAGTGTTCAGAAGTACCACAATATACATAATCATTAATTATTCATAATTTTTGTAAGCTTTACTTTTTCTTCCTACATTAAAATGAAAAGTTAAGAATATTGTGTATTGAATAGTCTCTATTTAGTATATGCAGACTATATTTATAGACCTATAAACTATGACCATATATTTTTGGCTGCTTTACTGGTTGTGTTTAATTTCATTTTTTATAAAAATGCAGGGCTTAATAAACAAATGAACCATGTAATAACGTTCCTCGCAAAATGAACAATTTATATTGTGATTCATCTCATATAAATTAAGTTTTATACAACAAGATAATGTTATCCTAGAATTGCATGTTGACAGTTTGTTTTATATTTGTATTCTTTGTTTGATGCAGAATTTTTAATGGCAATTCATTATTTTGATAAGTTATACCTCCTATGTACATGACACTATGGTGATTCTAGGAGTATATATAAATGAATAAAATACAGACTCTGTCCTCAAGGATTTAAAAAACTAGTAGGGACCAGACATGAAAATAAATAGGATGAAATGCTGAATGCCCCCAGAGAAGCATGAAGGCTGACTTCAGGATAATGCTGATGGATACATTTGCTTCTATCTAAAGGAACCAGGTAAGTTGACATTGGTAGTAACTTTAAATGTTTAGTGGAGTTTTTCTCTAATTACCTTTCTCTGATTTTTAGATTATTCTGGGAAGAGACTTAGCTCTTTAAGACTTTCTGTGAGTGTATGTTTGGGCGGGAACCTTTAGGGAAAGTACTTAGGTCTGTTGATTTGGGTCAAACAAGAGGAAATTGAGGCTGGATAATAATACCATCATCAAATAGTTCTGCCAGAAAAATCCATCCCCCAAGAACATAGCAATTTTTCTATTTATAATTACTATTTAAATTAAAATGCATTTAAGAGATTAGATCTTAAAAGTCATCATCACAAGAAAAAAATGTGTAGCTATGTATGTGACAGATGTTAACTAGACTTATTGTGATGATCATTTTGCAACATATACAAATATTGAATTATCATGTTGTATACCAGAAACTAATAAAATGTTGTATGTCAATTATACCATAATTAAAAATTTATTTCTTAAGATTTTTTTAAATTGGAGAATATTTTCAATTGAGAATCAGGAGTTTGGGGTTTAGCCTTTATTCTCTAAACAATGTAAATAATTAATGGTATGAACTTGGTAAAATCTTGTGACCATTCTTGATATAATTTTCCTTATTGGTTAAAACAGCAAAAATTCCACACACACACACACACACCCCACCCTGCATCACGATCTCCAAGTCTCTTTTGACTGTGTCTAGAATTATCTTTGTTTTTTTTTCTTTGTTAATTCCAAATTAAATATAAATGTTATTATTAACTTTACTAAACAGAAAGGGCATGGACTTAACTGCTGGAAACTCTCAATTCTCTTAATTGTAATATTATCAACCATTAATTACCTCAATGACAGTGCTTTGCTTTATGAAAACTTTTTCTCCCACTCCCAGAGATAACTTCATTCTACAATTTAAATTTATTGTCTTCTATTTCTATTTGATGCATTGTTAAAATTCGAGTCCAACTTCACTCTTACTGTAAATTATCTTTTAAAGTTATAATTACATGCTTTATTTGTCTTTTAAATGCAGCTACAAAATTACTATAGAGACTTATTCTGTGTTGAATGCAGGTGGGATGCAATATAAAATTTACTTTTTCTGAACAAAGGGGTAAAGGTACGCAAATAAGCTATAATTACTAGGTGCAGGTGTATAGAAAACAATGATTTTACAAGCACTGTATTCCTTCATCTTATTTTAAGTAGAAAATTATAGTTTTTCTAATTGAAAAAAAAAGTCATTTTAATTTGCTAAGCACTTGATTGGTTGAATGATATCACACACTCTACTTTTGTATGAAATGATCTTCTTTGGGGTTGCTTTCCACAAAATATTGAGTTCTTTTGTTTTTTGTTTGCTTGTTTGTTTAGTTTGTATGGCTTACTACTACGTTGGAAGATATCAGAGAGAAGAAAGTAAATATTAAAGTAAAGCTCTAAACAATAAACACTAAAGTGCAGAGTGTATTATGGTAAGCAGATATAATAGCTCTTGTTATACTACTTGTATAGCTTATTACGAACATAATAATTGGCTTCTGACCTAGAGTTTAGTTTTACTATTCCTAAACCAAGCAAATACATCAGCATAAAAACACAGCAAACCAACACACCAATCAGCTCTTACCATATTGGTTAGTTAATACTCACTGATTATCTACAATAGGCTTTATGAATTTTTTGAAGTTTATATTCAGAAATAAATGTGCAAGTTTTTCAAACATTCAGATAATGCTTATATGTTCTGGAACCAATTACCTAATAATTTGGAGAATTTAAAGAATTCTTGAATGATTCTATTAAAAAGATATTATTAATAATTATAACTAAAAATAATAACAAATAGTTATAACTTTGACATTTTGAAGATAATAAAGCCCAGCATCAAGGCTAATTTAATAAGATAATTATAGATATAATATGTTTAATTGAGATGCATGGATAATATTGGCTAAGTATAGCAATCTCAAAATGAAGAGTGAGTTTATTCAGTTGTTAAAAATGTGGCCTTCCTAATAAAAACACAAACTAATCTGTCATTTTAATCTAAAATTAATTTGTACAACTATTTCCATTAGCTGTAATTTTCCATGTTAGCAATTCTTCAATAGATTAACAATGCTTTTTTTCATATGCAATTATTAGTGGTTAGGGTTGACATTCATCATATTTAATGTGGTTATTAATATAAATATATCTTATTAGAAATGCCAAATTTAATATCTTGAATTAATTTATAAATCATGCATGCATACACTCTACATGTAGTAATTAAGACATAAGCTTTAGAAGAGATATTAGAGAAATACTATGCTATTTTGTATATTTAGTTTAAAATAGTACCTGAGAAAATTTGGATATAATTAAACCAAAGTGTTATTTTATATTTATTTATATATTTGTGTTATCTCTTCAATGACTTTTGCTTATTAATTCCATTGTGTTATAGACCATATTTAAAATGTCACCCTCTCTTTAATGACAGATTGTTTAGCAACTTTAAACATGGTAGTTAGCCACACAATTTTTCTATAAAAAACCCAAAATATCAGTAATTTGTAATAAGAAAAGTTTATCACATTTATATTGCATTATAGGCAGTACAAGTCTTAGACTCTTGAGAAAAGGGAAACAATGGGCCTGAGTATTTTCATGTCAGAAAATACTATACAGAGCAAGGTTGTGGAGGCCAAGTGGAGAATTGTCTTGTTGAGCTGAGCAGGTAGAACTATATTTGAGGGTGCTAAATTTGTTGAAATTTGTGGATCATTATCCTGAAAATGAGAGTTGTTCAGATAGAGGTGACCAACGCTTATATGATGTTGCCCTTCAATTTTTGTCTGAAAGCTGGACCGTGTACAAACAGAGTGAGAAACTATCAGGCTTAAAATTTAACAGTTTTTAATGGACTGAGTGCTAATAAATAAACTGGAGACTGAACAGTGCTGGAAATTCTGGACTTCTAAGTCATTCAGAATAGAACACCTCTGTGATATTTGGCATTCACTTGAGAAAATAGAAAGTCTATGCTTTAAGAGTAAAGACTGCCCTAATGCAGAGATGACAAAGCTTTTGTACAAAGGGCTAATTAGTAAATATCTTAGGATTTCATGGCCATATGTTCTGTGTAGCAACTACTCAACTTTGTCATCTTAGTGTAAAAGAAGATACAGACAAAACATGAACAGATTGGTATTCAAAAAGTCTTTTAAAATGTAAATATAAAAACAAATAAAAACAGACAATAGATTGACTTTGGCCTATGAACTGTACTTCGGCAATCTCTGCCTTAGAGTTTGTGCTATATAGTGGGACTGAGGACAAATCCTAAATAGACCTCCTGAACAGAGCAAAAAACCAAGCCTGACATGATCAATTGCTAACTCAATATCTGAGAGGTCATATATTTATCTAAGGTTAAAAAGTAGAGCACTACCCAGGCTTTCCTTTTTTCTTTCTCCTCCTCACACACTATCCAGTAATTTTCCTTATCTACGTTATAAATTGCCCAGCTGGATACAAATACACACACACACACACATATACACACACACATACATATATCTATATATTCAAAGACCTTATATATATGCATGTCCATATATCTATAAGTGTGTCTATGTAGATACATATGAATATTCAGTTCATATATGGGCATTCTACATGTTTATATCTCTATATATACATATATTCACAGATCAGTATACTTAGTTGGGAAAATTTGATGTTATTTTATAAAGTTCTAGACCTGGATGAACAAACTAATAGTTGTTATAGGTGGCCTAGCATAATTTCTTTAAATCTTTCCTTTCCAGGTAATATGCAGCATAGAATTGCTGGTTAACACAGTATTACTGTGCTGCTTTACCTTTCTATAACCTTATTTAAAATTTTAATACATTTAACATATTTTCAAGTGTCAAAGAAATTTTTAATTTTTTGTTTTCATACTAGTAGTATTCAGAAATGTCTGACAACTTACTTTTTCCAAAATGTAGTTTTTTTGCAGACTTAGTTAAAGGGTAATTTCACAATTATTTGCTGAAATTATACAGCCCTCAAAGTACACTGTGTCTTGTTAAAAGTCCTTTTATTTTGTAGCATATAATGAAATTTTTAGCATCTCATGGAAGGGATGTGGGAAGTTAACTATTGGAGCATGCCAGAAGATGCTCAAATCATTAATTATTAAAATTCTTCTCTGGAACTAGTACCATGTTAGTACTAAAAGTTTAAAAACAAGTCTCTTATTTCTCAGCAGATACATTATATTTGGACAATCAAGATGTTTCCACATTAAATAAATAGATATCAGTATTATTTAATATATACTATAAAAATTTAATAAATTTTAGAAAAAATATGATTACTTTAGCAAGAGATAAAGTTTACATGAAATGTAATCTATTTGAATCTGACTTTTTCAAACTAGAAATGAAGATAGTCTTCTAATGATTTTAGCTATAGTTTCTTTAATGTTGCCTTTAAAATAAACAATTAAACCAGAAAAATCTCTATGGACTTATTTTCATATTAACTTACTATTATTTGATACAATTTTCATTAGAGAAAAATATTTTATTTCATAAATGAAAATAAGACTTCAAATGACAGTATTCTTGGAAGATGAAACACAGTGACATGTTCAAGCTGGAATAAAAATGACTAACAGTTGACCATTTCTGGAGGCCAGATTTTGATAGCCATGGAGGCTCTAAATACAAGCAGAGAGGATAGAAGATGAGGTAGGAGGACAACAGCTGAATTACTTTTCATTTATTATAATGCTTATGGCTGGCCGGGGAAGAGTCATGATTTGGCATGCTATTTTTGTCTGTCATAGTCTTAGAGTTAGCTGGAGGACACTAGTAAATAAATATTAAATCATAAAAACATGTAGATCTTTTTATTCATAAAGGAATACTAAAATATGTATTCAAAAAAATGATAACTCTTGGCCTGAAGTCCTTGCCAAATGTGCCAGCATTTTCCAAGTTCCCAAGGATTAATTTCCACTTGGAGAATTTACACCTGGTAGCTAAATGTTACCTAGATGACTGTTACATGTTTAGACCAAGATTCAGCAAAATTAATTTTTTTAACTTATCTTTATTGTTGAATGTATTACAGATGTTCCTCATTTTTCCCCCACTGCCCCCCTCCTCCCCATTCCTGCCCCCCTCCTGCTTTTCCCCACACTGTTGTCTGTGTCCATTGGTTATGCATATATACATATAAGTTCTTTGGTTTATTTCTTCCCACCCCCCAACCCCCCTTCCCTTTGAAGTTTGTCAGTCTAACAACCAATTTGCACTTTTTAATCCCTTCACTGTTTTCACCCTTCCCCCCAGCCCCCACCCATCTGGTACCCAACAAAAGTTCTCTGTATCTATGAGAATGTTTCTGTTCTGCTTGTTCATTTTGTTTGTAGATTCAATTGTTCATAGATATGTATTTATTGCCATTTTGTTTGTTCATATTTTTTTATCTTTTTCTTCAAGAAGACCCTTCAACATTTCATATAATGGTTTGGTGGTGATGAAGTCCTTTAGCTTTTCCTTGTCTGGGAAACTCTTTATATGGCCATCGATTCTAAATGACAGCTTTGCAAGATAGAGTAATCTTGGTTGTAGGTTCTTGCTTTTCATCACTCTGATTATTTCTTGCCACTCCCTTCTGGCCTGCAAAGTTTCTTTTGAGAAACAGCTGACAGTCTTATGGGAACTCCCTTGTAGATAACTAACTGCTTTTCTCTTGGTGCTTTTAAGATTCTCTCTTTGTCTTGAACCTTTTGCATTTTGATGATGATGTGTCTTGGTGTGGGCCTCTTGGGGTTCATTTTGTTTGGGATTCTCTGTGCTTCCTGGACTTGTATGTCTGTTTCCTTCACCAAGTTAGGGAAGTTTTCTGCCATTATTGTTTCAAATAGGTTTTCGATTTCTTGTTCTCTCTCTTCTCCTTCTGGCACCCCTATGATGCAAATGTTGGCATCTGGAGGTTGTCCCAGAGGCTCCTTACACTATCCTCATTTCTTTGTATTTTTTTTTCTTTTTGCTGTTCTGATTGGGTGTTTTTTGCTTCCTTATATTCCAAATCGATGGTTGGCTTCTTGGATTTACCTACTCTATATTATTGAATCTGTGTAAACTATTCTTTATTTCAGTTAGTGCCTCCTTCATTTCTGAGTGTGCATCCATCATTTCTGACTGGTCCTTTTTTATGCTCTTGATGCCCTCTCTAATTTCACTGAGGTTCTCACTAAGTCCCTTGAGTACCCTTATAAGCAGTGTTTTGAACTCAGCATCTGTTAGGTTGCTTAACTCCATTTCACTTAGTTCTTTTCCTGGAGTTTTGTTCTGGTCTTTCATTTGGGACCTGTTTCTTTGTCTCCTCATTTTGGCTGCCTCCCTGTGTTTGTTTCTATGTACTACTTAGCGAGAGGTATGGGGCTAGCTGAAAACAGATGCTGCTTGATTGAAAGAATTTAGGAAAAGCTGAAGCAGGATCCAAGACAGGCCAATCCTATGGTAAAACAACTGGCAACAGCTTGGGTGGGTCTGAAAGTTGGGTGGGGTGGGGCCTCAGGGAATCACCAGGGTGGGCAAACAGTGTGAGCCAGGTTGCTGGAGTCCCAGATATGGTGGCGTCTGCTAGCCCAGGGAAGGGCTCACCAAAGGAACAAAGGCCTCTGATAGCACGTCTGTCCAAGAGAAAGCTGCCTCTCCAGCCCTCACTCCACTGCCAAACAGCTCAGTTCTTCCTCATATGACTCTGGTGCCTTTCAAGCTGCCTCCCTCATGCTGGAGCCTGGAGGGAGCGAGTCCCAGTAAGTTCGTAAGTGGGCCCTTTACGAGGAGCTGCCGGGGGCTCCAGCCACCTCAGTCTCAGTTCCCGCTGGTTTTTCCAGCCAGAAGTTATGGGGATTCTCTTCCTGGCACTGGAACCCTGAGCTGGGCGCCTGGTGTGGGATAGGGACCCCTCAGTCCTCAGGGAAGACCTTCCCAGCCGAAGTATCCTCGTAATTTTTATCTGCCACACGTGGGTGTGGGACCAGCCCGTCACACCTCCGCCCCTCCTACCAGTCTCGATACAACTTCTTCTTTAATTTCATAGTTGTAGGACTTCCATTCAGCTTGATTTCAGGCAGTTTTGAATGATGGTTGTTCTGTAGTCTAGTTGTAACTTTGATGTCAGCAAAATTAATTGTTAACACAGAGAAAGAACATTGGCTGTAGAGTACTCCTTTGTGGGCTGAGTAACTCTATATGGAAACCATTTTGGAAGATAACATTCACATATGCAGTAAAATCACAATGAATCTTTAAGGGGGAAAGAAAAAAATACCTGTTACAGCAAATCTTAAAAAACTGAAATCTCCATCATTTTTATCAATCATTTTTATGTTTTTAATTTAAAATGCTACTTCTCTTGTGCATGAATAAATTGGGGCAATTCAATAAAATAGTATAAAATGAAGGTAAAAGGCATTTAAATGGAACCATTTGATGAAGATAGACTATTAGAGCTATTAGAATATACAGAATGACAGGGTCCTAGTCTTAGACATTCATGTATTCATTTAAAGGTAATTTATATGGAAAAATAATACAATAATTAATAAATGATAATACAAGAAAATTCTTTCACAGTCACAACTGTAAACCTACTTTTGTCCCACTATGTACTTTAATGTTGATTATCTATCTATCTATCTATCTATCTATCTATCTATCTATCTATCTATCATCTATCTATCTATCTATCTATCTATCTATCATCTATCATCTATCTATCATCTATCTATCTATCTATTTATCTATCATCTCTCTATTAACTATCTACCTATTTCTTTATCATCATCATCATCATCATCATCATCATCATCATCATCATCATCTATCCTATCATTCATTAGATAAGCCAGCACTGACCCATGAGTTACATATTTCCTTCAGCTGCTGTAACAAATTACCAAAAATGTACTGGCTTAAAACAACATGGATTTATTCTCTTTCAGTTTTGGAGGTCAGCAATCTGAACACAATTTTACTGAACTAAAATCAGGTTATGTGCAGATACGTGCTTCTTCTGGAGATAGGGGGAATCTGTTTCCTTTCTCTTTTCTGCTTGTAGAAGCCACTTTTATTTATTGGATTATCTTCCTTTACCTTCAAAACATACAATGTAACATCTTCTCTGGTTGGAAGGTAGATTAAGAAGGAAAGAGAGGAGAAGAATTATTGCTATTGAATATAAAAACTTTTGCTGAAAATGGGGGCAAAGAAATTGAGCATTCATTGCCAAAAGTGACATTAATAACTTTTTATTTTAAAATTTAAGATGTGAAAAAAGATAAATTGATTTATTGACAAGTATGGGCAATAGGGAGAGAAAATACTGATGTAAATGAGAAAGTTTCTAGAAGGATTCTGTTGAGTATGGATAAGATCATGATTGTTTTCATTTAGATCATGAATGTTTCATTTATGGAAACAGAGAGGAAGGTAGAATATGATGGGTAGGTGGATAAATGTGAGGTGGACATTTGAGCATCTACTTTGATATCTAAATTATCTGAGTGAGGTAAAATCTGAGTGCTGTTGAGTGTTAAGGTGGCCAGGGAAGAGTTTAAGAAGAAGGTATAAAATATTTTTCTAGTAGACTGAAATAGTCAATAGAAAACTATAATTGATCAGCCAACTAAAGTTCCTCTTGAGTGTCATGGCTAGGAGAGTGCTAAATTATTTTTAGCCATATTTATCTGTACTAGGGAAGAAGGAATAAACAGAGGAATTTGAAACCTGTTGACAGAATTTCAACTTCTCAGGAGGATGTGTACTATTTATTTGTGCAGACTCCCCATCCACTTAGGATGGAGTGTGCTACTTAATGTTGCTATATTAAGTGATCTGAGACTATACTCTCTATACTATGGGTCTCCATTTCTAATGTGCATGAATTACAAGAAAAATATATGGAAGAGAAGAGTTAAATGGTAGAAGCAAAAGCATCATGATAGGGTTGAAAGGACATAGGTTTTTATTGTTTCCATCTTTGAAAATCACCTAGTCTGAAGAGGATATTTTTCCTTATTTGTAAAATGATAATAATAATATTGAACTTATAGAGTTTTTGTGACAATTTATTGTGATAATATTGTAACACAACTATCACACACCTGTCCACACAAACCTTAATATAACGAACTATAATAATTTAATATTTGGTCTTTATTACTAGTTCTGTAATTAAGTTTTTATCATTTCTCTGCTGGTAGAAAAGAGTTGGTTAGGAATGCTTACTATACCATTTCAATGAACAAGTTGTCTTTCCTAGACTAAGCAAAGCAGTTATATAACTAACTTCATGTAGGTACTTGAGTTGTAATGTGAGTTACAACTCTCTGTCTTGGAGTGGGGGGTTCTTTTTTCTTTCTTTCTTTCTTTATTGCTTTTAGAGAGAGAGAAGAAGGGAGAGGGAGAGAGAGATACAAACATTGATGAGAGAGAACATCGGTTGGCCACACCTGCATGCCCCCCATTGGGGATTTGGCCCACAACCTGGGCATGTGCCCTGACTAAGAATCAAACCAGCAACCTCTTAGTGCATGGGTCGATCCTCAACCACTGAGCCACACTGGCCAGGCTGCTTTTTATCTTAAACTCTTCCTTGATGATTTAGTCACCCAGTGAATTTTACTTATGGTGGTATATTGGTTTTATTTTAACCCAAATTTCAAACCACCAATTAAAATTAATATGAATTTAAATCTTAGATTCAAATTATAAAATAATTTTCGTAAACTAAGGAATTTGCTTGATAGATGAATGATTTGTATAATAAAATATATTATATAATATGATGAATATATAAAATAATATAAAAATATATATCATCAGTATCAGAAAATATATTCTTTTCAATAAGTGGAAGATACCAGTAGACTATTACTATCTGTGAAGAAAGTAATGAAATGTGATAAATCATACAATTGCTGTCTTCTTACCCATGAACAAGTGATAAAAAATATAACTTGCACTTGTTAGAAGTTCCTGAAATGATATTTGTGTATTTAAGCATTTTTGTATATGTGTGTTTTAACTCCTATATATGTGTAGGTAAAACATATTATAGCAGTACTGAGCAAAAAACGTCCATGATTATAATCATTCATGGAGTAGGATATGTATTAGACTTTCACAGGAAAACTTATGAAGCACTATCTTTGAAAGTCTAATAAGTAGGCCACTTCACAAACCTTTATAGCCCTGTATTAACAGACACTTTTGTTGTAATTTTCATTATATAATTTTTATAAATACATTATTGGTGGGAGTCAAAAAATGGTTGGCTTGTTTTACTGGAAATAGAAATTCATTTATGTGCAAAATAGCAAATGATTCCTTTTATTAAAACATACCTACTAGATATTGCTTCCATAGCACATGAGCCAATATATTTTTTTATAGTTTTGTTCAAAAATTATTCAAGTGAAAATGAAACTTTATAGGCAACATGAGCACTATGTGCACCTTCTATCAGAAATATATTCTACTCGACATCACAAAACTTAAACATAAAAGCTAGTGAACACTGTGATTAATAAGAGATTTTGAATTATTTATTTTTAACAGTATAGATAAGTGCAGTAGCTTTTGGAAATATTTTAAATCAATAAATAATTTAGGTTAAGATTCTCCTTCATTACATAATCATTTGGACCATGGACATTTTATTTTAATTATTTATTTTTTCATTTTTTATTAATTTATTTTTGTTACAAATGTTTCTCCTTTTTCCACCCCCTAGATGCCCTCCTCCCCATCTAGCCCCCCCCCCACATCCCTAGCATTGTTGTCTGTGTACATTGGTTATACATACATGCATATAAGTTCTTTGGTTCATCTCATCCATTCCCTCCCAACTCCCTACTCTGAGGTGTGTCAGTCTGAACCATACTCCTTTCTATGTCTCTGGGTTTATTTCACTCATCAGCCCACTTTGTTCATTATATTCCACAAATAAGTGAGATCATGTGGTATTTGTCTATCTCTGATTGGCTTATTACGCTTAGCTTAATACTCTCCAGGTCCCTCCATGTTGTCTCAAAGGAAAAGAGATCTTTCTTTCTTATAGCTGCACAGTATTCCATTGTATATATGTACCACAGCTTTTGTATTCATTCATCTGTTGATGGACACACGGGCTGTTTCCAGATCTTAGCGATTGTAAATAGTGCTGCTATGAACATAGGGGTGCATATATTCTTTCTGATTAGTGTTTCAGGCTTCTCAGGAAATATTCCTAGAAGTGGGATCACAGGGTCAAATGGCAATTCAATTATTAATTATTTGAGGAAACACCATAGTGTTTTCCATAGTGGCTGCACCAGTCTGCATTTCCACCAGAAGTGTACTAGAGTCCCCTTTTCTCCACACCCTCACCAGCACTTACTGTTTGATGACTTGTTGATGGCAGCCATTTTGACTGGTGTGAGGTGATACCTCATCGTAGTTTTAATTTGCATCTCTCTGATGATTAGTGATGTTGAGCATTTCTTCATATGTCTCTTGGCCATTTATATGTCCTGTTTGGAGAGGTGTCTATTTAGGTGCTGTGCCCAATTTTTAATTGGGTTCTTTGTCTTCCTTTTGTTCAGTTGTATGAGCACTCTATATATTTTGGAAATTAACCCCTTATCTGATGTAACATTGGCAATTATGCTCTCCCATACAGTGGGTTCCCTTTCCATTTTGATGGTTGTTTCTTTTGCTGTGCAGAAGCTTTTGAGTTTGATGTAGTCCCATGTGTTCATTTTCCCTTTCTTTCTGTTGCCTTAAGTGATGTATCAGTGAAAATTCTGCTGCATATGATGTCTGAAATTTTGTTGCCTACATTTTCTTCTAGGATTTTTATGGATTCAAGAGTCAAATTTAAGTATTTTATCCATTTTGAGTTTATTCTTGTGTATGGTGTAAGTGGATGGTCTAGATTCATTTTTTTGGCACATAAACTGTCCAATTTTCCCAACACTATTTATTAAAGAGGCTGTCTTTACTTCATTTTGTGCTCTTGCCACCATTGTCAAATATTAAATGAGCATGATGTTTTGGGTCAATTTCTGGGTTCTCTGTTGTTTTCCATTGATCTATATGCCTGTTCTTGTGCAAGTACCAGGCTCTTTTGATTATAGTAGTTTTGTAGTATAATCTGATATCCGGTATTGTGATCTCACCTACTTTGTCCTTCTTTTCCAAGATCGCTGTGGCTATTCGGGGTCTTTTTTGTTCCATATGAACTTTTGAAGTATTTGTTCTAGTTCTGTGAAATATGTCATTGATATTTTGATGGGGATTGCATTGACTCTATAGATTCCTTTGGGTAGTATGGACATTTTAATGATGTTAATTCTTCCAATCCATGAACAAGGTATGTGCTTCCACTTTTTTTTTTTTTTTTTATAACTTTCTCTATTTCTTTTTTCAATGTCCTGTAGTTTACTGCAAATAGATCCTTTACTTCTTTGGTTAAGTTTATTCCTAAGTATCTTAATTTTTTTTGCTGCCATGGTAAATAGAATTTTTTTAGTTTCTCTTTCTGTGAGTTCATCATTGGTGTATAAAAATGCTTTTGATTTCTTGACATTAATTTTTTATCCTGCTACTTTGCCAAATTCACTTATTAAGTCTAGTGGATTTTTGATGGCGTCCTTAGGGTTTTCTATGTATAATATCATGTCATCTGCAAATAATGAAAGTTTCACTTTCTCCTTTTCAATTTGGATTCCTTTTATTTTTTGTTCATGTCTGATTGCTGTGGCTATGACTTCCAGTACTATGTTAAATAAGAGTGGAGAAACTGGGCATCCCTGTCTTGTTCCTGTTCCTAAGGGAAATGCTTTTAGTTTTTGCCCATTGAGTATGATGTTGGCTGTAGGTCTTTCATATATGGCCTTTATTATGTCAAGATATGATCCCTTTATTCCCACATTGTGGAGCATTTTTATCAGAAATGGGTGCTGGATTTTATGGAATGCTTTTGCAGCATCTATTGATATGATCATATGGTTTTTATCTTTTATTTTGTTTGTATTGTGTATCACATTTATTGATTTGCAAATATTGTACCAGCCTTGCATTCCTGGGATGAATCCCACTTGGTCATGATGAATAATTTTTTTGATGTATTGTTGGATCTGATTTGGTAGTATTCAGGATTTTGGCATCTATGTTCATCAGGGATATTGGCCTGTAGTTTTCTTTCTTTGTAG
Organism: Tadarida brasiliensis; assembly: GCA_030848825.1. NCBI lineage: Eukaryota > Metazoa > Chordata > Mammalia > Chiroptera > Molossidae > Tadarida > Tadarida brasiliensis. Next base: position 29,371,518 of record CM061267.1, on the reverse strand, counting down.
TGTCTTTTTCTGGTTTTGGAATTAGAATTATGCTGGCCTCATAAAACGAGTTTGGAAGTCTTCTTTCTTCTTGAATTTTTTGAAATAGTTTGAGGAGAATGGGTATTAGTTCTTTTTTGAATGTTCAGTAAAACTCCCCCATGAAGTCATCTGGGCCTGGGTTTTTGTTTGCTGGGAGTTTCTTAATTACATCTTCAATTTCCGTAGTTGTTATTGATCTGTTCAAGTTTTCTATCTCTTACTGGTTCAGTTTTGGGAGGCTATGTGTTTCTAGAAATTTGTCCATTTCTCCCAGATTGTCCAACTTGTTAGCATATAATTGCTCATAGTATGTTTCGATGATCCTTTGTATTTCTGTGGTGTCAGTTGTTACTTCTCTTTCATTTCTGATTTTGTTTATTTGGGTCCTCTCTTTTTGTTTCTTGGTGAGTCTGACAAACGGTCCATCTATATTGTTTACCTTTTCAAAGAACCAGCATTTTGTTTCATTAATCTTTTGAATTGTTTTTTTGGTCTCTATGTCATTTATTTCTGCTCTGACCTTTACTATTTCCTTCCTCCTACTTGCTCTGGGTTTTTCTTTTTGTTTACTTTCTAGTTCTTTAAGTTGTAGGGTTAGAAAGTCAATTAGGATTTTTTCTTGTTTCTTGAGGTAGGCCTGTAGTGCTATGAAATTCCCTCTCAGGACTGCTTTTGCTGTGTCCCATAGACTTTGTGTTGTTGTGTGTTCGTTTTCATTGGTTTCCAGAAGTTTTTAATTTCTTCCTTGATCTCATTAGTAACCCATTCATTGTTTAATAACATGTTATTTAGCCTCCAAATTTTTGAATGTCTTTGCATGTTCTTGTTGCAATTGATTTCTAGTTTCATGCCATTGTGATCTGAGAAGATGCTTGATATGATTTCAGTCTTCATGAACTTGTAGAGACTTGCTTTGTGTCCTAACATGTGGTCTATCTTTGAGAATGTCCCATGTGCAATTGAGAAGAATGTATATTCTTTTGCTTTGGGGTGAAATGTTATGTAAATATCACTGAAGTGCAACTGATCTAGTTAGTCTTGTAAGGACTCTATGTCCTTGTTAATTTTTTATCTAGAAGATCTATCCAGTGTTGTCAGTGGCATGTGAAAGTCACCCACTATGATCGTATTGGTATTGATCTCTTCCTTGAAGTCCTCCAGAAGTTTTTTAATATATGTTGGTGCTCCCGTATTTGGTGCGTATATGTTTACCAGTGTTATATCCTCTTGTTGGATTGATCCTCTTAATATTATGTAGTGACCTTCTCTGTCTCTTACTATGGCCCTCGTTTTGAAGTCTATCTTGTCAGATATGAGTATTTCTACACCAGATTTTTTTTTTCATTTCCATTTGCTTGGAAAATTTTTTTCCATCCCTTTACTTTCATCCTGTGTGAGTTTTTTGTTGTGAGGTGGGTCTCTTGTAGACAGCATATATATGGGTCGTGTTTTCTTATCCAATCAACTATCCTATGTCTTTTGATTGAAGCATTTAAGCCATTTTCATTTAAGGTAATTATTGATAGATAGTTATTAGTTGCCATTTTAATTTTATGCCAGTGTTCCTCTCTCTCTCTCTCTTCTCTCCCTCTCTCTCTGTGTGTTTCTTCTTCTTACAACAGTCCTGTCAGCATTTCTTGCAGTGTTGGTTTGGTGGTGGTAAATTCCTTTAGGTTTTTTTTTTTAATCTGTGAAGCTCTTTATTTATCCTTCAATTTTGAATGATAGCCTTACTGGATAGAGTAGTCTTGGATTCAGACTCTTGCCTTGCATTACTTTGTACACTTCATGCCACTCCCTTCTGGCCTGCATCGTTACTATTGAGAAATCAGCTGACAATCTAATGGGAGCTCCCTTGTAGGTAACTTTCTGTCTTTCTCTTGCTTCCTTTAAGATTCTTTCTTTGTCTTTAATGTTTGCCATTTTTATTATGATGTGTCTAGCTGTGGGTCTTCTGGGGTTCATCTTGCTTGGGACTCTCTGTGTTTCCTGGACTTGTGTGACTTTTCCTTTACCAGTTTAGGGAAGTTTTCTGTCATTGTTTCTTCAAACAGGTTCTCTATTCCTTTGTCTGATTCTTTTCCTTCCTGTACCCCTATAATGCGAATGTTGATACATTTTGTATTGTCCCACAGCTCCCTTAAACTCTCCTGCTTTTTAAACTTTTTTTTCCATTTGCTACTCTATTTGGGTGTTTTTCTCTACTTTGTCTTCTAAGTCACTAATTCGGTCTTCAGCTTCTTCTAATCAACTATTGAACACTTCTAAGTTATTTTTCATAACAGCTATGTCATTCTATTTCCTCTTGATTTTTATGCATATATTCTACCTCTTTATGTGTATCTTCTACCTCTGTTTTTAAGCTGAAGTAGTTCCCAGGGAGATCTTCATAATTCTTATTAAGTTTCTTGTAGTTCTCACCAAATTGTTCGAGCACCCTTAAAATCATTGCTTTGAAATCTTTATCTGACAAGTTGCTTTCTTCCATTTCCTGTAGTTCCTTTTCCAGTGATTCCTCTTTTTCTTTCCTTTGGGTGTTGTTTTTTTGTCTCCCTATTTTAGACGTCTTGTAGCTCTATACCCGGTGAAGGATGTTTGGATGTGTAGGCAGCTCACTGTATATCAAATAAGGCTACTGTGCCTCCCAGACTGTTCTGTTACATGTCGCCTTTTGCCTGCTATGGATCCTGGAGGACTGACTATTGGGGGCTGGTGTTGGTGTGTCCTGGTAGGTTCTGCTGCTGGATTGCATGGGCCCCTCTTAAGCTGTATTCCTCGCTGGTAGCTGGTGCCACCTCTAGCTGTATTTTTCAGGGCCTGCTGGAGCAGCACTCCCTGCCCCCACCTTGGGCAACTGGGTCACACAGATCCCTCTGGATCCCGGGTTCCACACTGCTCTTGTAGGCCACTTTGTTGCACAGGTCCCTCTAGATCCCCAGCTCTGCACAGCTCTTGTGGGCCACTGTGTTGCACAGGCACAGATTGAGCCCCAGGTCGTGCTGCTGGTGGCTAGGGAGTGCTGCTGCCCAGTGGGGCTCAGCTTCTGCTCTGTCTTTGCTCTAGTTTTGGGGGATGGGTCTCAGCTGCTGATCTGTGCTGCTGATACCTGGGGATGGATGTGTGCTCCCCAGCCTCTGTTGATGGGGGTATACCTGCACTCTGATCAGGCTGCTACTGTGGGGGATGGTGCTGGGCTCCCAGTCATTTGTGATTTCAGCAACTGGCACCTTGACAGCTCCACTACTGTGCACTGGTCTGTGTTGACACTTATCCGATGGTGCCAGGTGCACTGGTGGGCTCAGGTTGCTGGGCCCTAACTGCTTCCACTGCCTCCTTTCAGGAGAGATCTGGGATCTTCCAAAATGGTGGGACCTCCCTGGGGCGCAGGGAGAAGCGCCCTGAAACCCGCTTACTATTTGATCTAGCTGCCCCAGTTCACAGCAGAGGAAACTTCTGCTCCATGTCTCTGCACTGCACGAGTTTGGTAATCCACCTTCAAGTCCATTCACATTCTCTCAAAAACTAGCTCACTCTCTCATACACTCACCCTCTCTCCAGTCCTGTCTGCCGCCATCTTTTTCCCTAGTTCTCTATGGTATTTAAAGAAGAACTTTAAAAGCAAAACTGATAGCCCAGCCGGTGTGGCTCAGTGGTTGAGTGTCAACCCATACACCAAGAGGTTGCCCGTTTGATTCCCAGTCAGGGCATATGCCCAGTTTGTGGGCAAAATCCCCAGTGCAGGGCATGCAGGAGGTGGCCAATCAATGTTCTCTCTCATTGATGTTTCTATCTCTCTCTCCCTCTCCCTTCCTCTCTTTGTAAAATCAGTAAAGAAAAAAAATTTTAAAAGCAAAACTGATAAGATAAGAACAACTGTCTCAAAATCACTAAAGCAAGTTTACTAGTATATCTCTACCTCAGATTGTCTTTGAAATATGAATTTAATAAAGGATTATAACTAGTTATAATTAAGACTGTGGGTCAAATGGTTCAAAATTTACTCTGGTTTGATTTGGGCTTTAAATAAATATTTAATTACATATATAAATATATAAATAATTATATAAATATTTAAATAATTATATAAATATTTATATAAATAATATATATATATTTTTTGCATAGATAGAACTTGTAGGAATTTCCACTACGTTAAGTCCTTAAGATTTAAAAAAATATATGTTTTTGTTGATTTCAGCGAGAGGAAGGGAGAGAGAGCTAGAAACATCAAAGAGACAGAAACATTGATTGGCTGCCTCCTGCACACCCCTTACTGGGGATCCAGCCTGCAACCTGGGCATGTGTCCTGACTGGGAATTGAACCAGTGACCTCTCAGTCCATGAGAAGATGCTCAATCCATGGATCCACACTGGCCATGCATGTCCTCAAGATTTTTATGGAAAGTGGAAATAAACATTCTTCATATAACTCATCAATCATCGATTTTAAAACAATTTTTCACTGGATGTCTAGCTAAAGAATAAAAACTTCCCCTAAAGTTTTATACATTAACTGTGCACTAAGATATATGCCCATTGACCATCATGAAGACACAATGTTTAAGTTAATCCTCTTGTCTGACTTCTTGTTTTAGAAGTGTGATCTATGAGCGAAGCTATCTAATTATCTTGCTTTGTATCTTGATGCTATCCGAAACTCTTTAATATTTAAATATTAAAATTTTCTAAATATAAAAAAAAATAAATAATAAAAAAGAGACTAAAGAAATAAAATTTTAGAGATTCCAAAATGGCGGAAGAGTGAATGGAAACTACACAGACCATCTTCCAGGACAAAACTGGAATTACAACTAAAATAAAGACAAATCATCGGGGAAAGCAACAGAAAAGCAGCTTTCGAGGACCATACAACCAGGGACACTGAATTGATCCTGGTAGGATTGTGGAGGCACGAATGAGGGTGGGAGCCCATGGACAGTGGCAGTCCTAGCTGTGAGCAGCACCCTTGGGGTTAAAGCCCAAGCCAGCTCCACAGCACAGAGGGCCGAGACAGAGAGCTAAAATAGCCACAGCCACTTACCTTGGGCTCTGGCAGAGGGAGAGCGGACTGGACTGGAACTGTGTGGGGACACTCGGGATTTGGAGGGCGCTCAGAGCTTTTGCTGAGTTGCGGCCATGCAGGATGGTGGCCATCTTACTCTTTCCCAGGGCTCTGGGGAGAGGCAGCAGCCCCTCCCTTGGAGATTCAGCCACACCTTAGTGGGCCATTGAAATGCAAATTGAGACTCATTAACTACCAGCATCTGCCCAACCCTCCAGAAATGCTCTCATGCTGAACACCTGAGGGAGGTTTTCACTCAATTGAGAACCCAAGGCTCTTCAAGTAACCACAACTAATAGCCTCTAGACTAATAGCCTTTAGGAAAAAAGCTAGAGGATAACTTAACCTTTTCTGGGCTTGCAAATATACCCAGGAAAGTAAGACTGACAGAGGTGTTTAACATGGGTACTCCCACGCACATCCAAACCCAGTAGAGGGAGCCACAAAGAGCAGAACACCGACATCAACATGGAAAATTTGGCAGGCTCCAAAAACCCACTGAGATAGCCAAAATGGTGAAACAAAGAAACAAAATCCAAATGAAAGAACAAGAGACCTCTACCAAAGCTGAGATAAATGAAATGGAGTTAAGCAAATTAACAGAACTAGAATTCAGAGCCATGATCTTGAGGAATCTCAACAGCATGAGTAAGGACATCAACACCATAAGCAAAGACATTGAAACATTGAAAATCAACCATTTGGAAATGAAGAAGCACCAAGAAGAAATGAAGAATGACATAGCAGAAATGAAGAACACATTGCAAGGACTAAACAGCAGAGTAGAGGAAGCTGAGGACCGGATCAGTGAATTAGAAAACAGGGTAGAAAAAATCAACCAATCAGAAAACCAAAAGGAAAAAACAATGAAAAAACAGGAAGACAGCTTAAGAGAACTGTGGGACAACTGGAAACATAATAATATTCGCATCATTGGAGTCCCCAAAGAAGAAGAAAATGAGCAAGGGTTAGAGAATATATTTGAAGAAATATTGACAGAAAATTTCCCTAATTTGGTGAAAAAAGAAGGAATTCAAGTTCAAGAAGCACAGAGAGCCCCAATTAAGAAGAACCCAAACAGGTCCAGACCAAGACACATAGTAATTAAAATGCCAAAAATTAAAGACAAAGAGAGAATCCTAAAGGCAGCAGGAGATAAGCAACAGGTTACCTACAAAGGAACCCCCATAAGGCTATCAGCTGACTTCTCAATAGAAACACTACAAGCCAGAAGGGAATTGCATGAAGGAATCAAGGTCATGAAAAACAGGGTCCTGAACCCAAGACTACTCTATCCAGCAAGGCTATCAGTCAAAATAGAAAGTCAAATAAGGAGCTTCCCAGACAAAAATAGGCTAAGGGAATACATTAGGACCAAACCAGCACTGCAAGAAATGTTAAAAAGACTTCTGTAATTAATAGAAGAAACAGGAAGAAAAATATAACCACATTAAACAAAAATGGCAATAAATAAGTACATATCAATAATCACCTTAAATGTAAATGTAAATGGATTGAATGCTCAGATAAAAAGACACAGAGTAGCAGATTGGATAAGAAAGCATGACCCATATATATGTTGTTTACAAGAGACCCACCTCACAACAAAAGACTCACATAGGTTGAAAGTGAAGGGATGGAAAGAAATTTTCCAAGCAAACATAAAAGAAAAAAAAAAGCTAGGGTAGCAATACTCATATCTGATAAAATAGATTTCAAAATGAAGGCCATAACTAGAGACAAAGAAGGTCACTACATAATATTGAAAGGATCTATCCAACAGGAAGATATAACATTGGTAAACATATATGCACCCAATATAGGAGCACCAATATATATTAAAAATCTTCTGGAGGACTTCAAAGGAGAAACTGACAGCAATACAATCATAGCAGGGGACTTCAACACCCCGCTGACATCACTGGATATATCCTCTAGACAAAAAATTAACAAAGAAACAGAGACTCTAAACGAAGCACTAGACCAAATGGATTTAATAGATACTTACAGAGAATTACACCCCAAAACTACAGAATTCACATTCTTCTCAAGCACACATGGGACATTCTCAAAGATAGACCACATGTTAGGACATAAACTAAATCTCTACATGTTCAAGAAGATTCAAATCATATCAAGCATCTTCTCAGATCACAATGACATGAAACTAGAAATCAATTGCAACAAGAACATACGAAGATATTTGAACACATGGAGGCTAAATAGAATGTTATTAAACAATGAATGGATTACCGAAAAGATCAAGGAAGAAATTAATAACTTCCTGGAAACCAATGAAAATGAACACACAACAACACAAAATCTATGGGACGCGCGAAAGCAGTTCTGAGAGGGAAATTCATAGCACTCCAGGCCTACCTCAGGAAATAAGAAAAATTTCTAATAGATTATCTAACCTCACAACTTAAAGAACTAGAAAGTAAACAAAAAGAAAACCCCAGAGCAAGTAGAAGGATGGCAATAGTAAAGATCCGAGCAGTAATAAATTGCATAGAGACCAGAAAAGTAATTCAAAGAATCAATGAAACAAAGAGCTGGTTTTTTGAAAAGATAAACAAGATTGATGGACCCTTAGCTAGACTCACCAAGAAACAAAGAGACAAAACCCAAATACACAAAATCAGAAATGAAAGAAGAGAAGTAACAACTCATATCACAAAAATACAAAGGATCGTTAACAAATACTATGAACATTTATATGGCAACAAATTCGACAATCTAAGCAAAATGGACAAATTTCTAGAAATACATAATCTCCCAAAACTGGACCGGGAAGAGAGAGAAAATTTGAACAGACCAATAACAACTATGGAAATTGAAGATGTAATCAAGACTTTCCCAACAAACAAAAGCCCAGACCTGGATGGTTTCATGGGGGAGTTTTACCGAACATTCAAAGAAGAACTAACACCCATTCTCCTCAAACTATTTCAAAAATTAAAGAAGAAGGAAGCCTTCCAAACTCGTTTTATGAGACCAGCATAATTCTAATTCCAAAACCAGAAAAAGACACTACAAAGATAGAAAACTACAGGCCAATATCCCTAATGAACATAGATGCCAAAATCCTAAAACAAAATACTAGCAAATCCGATCCAAAAATACATCAAAAAAATTATTCAACATGACCAGGTGGGATTCATCCCAGTGATGCAAGGCTGGTTCAATATTCACAAATCAATAAATGTGATACACCACATAAACAAAATGAAAGATAAAAACCACAAGATCATATCAATAGATGCTGAAAAAGCATTCAACAAAATCCAGCACCTATTTCTGATAAAAACGCTCAGCAATTTGTGAATAGAAGTATCATATCTTGATATAATAAAGGCCATATATGAAAGACCTATAGCCAACATCATACTCAATGGGCAAAAACTAAATCATTTCCCTTCAAAACAGAAGCAAGACAAGGATGCCCACTTTCGCCACTCTTATTTAACATAGTACTGGAAGTCTTAGCCACGGCAATCAGACGTGCACAAAAAATAAAAGGAATCCAAATTGGAAAGGAGGAAGTGAAACTTATTATTCGTAAATGACATGATATTATACATAGAAAACCCTAAAGACTCCATCAAAAATCTACTAGACTTCATAAATAAATTTGGCAAAGTAGCAGGAAACAAAATTAATGTCAAGATATTGATGGCATTCTTATACACCAATGATGAACTCACAGAAAGAGAAACTAAAAAAACAATCCCATTTACCATTGAGGCAAAAAAATTAAGATACCTAGGAATAAACTTAACCAAGGAAGTAAAGAACCTATTTGCAGAAAACTGCAGGACATTAAAAAAAGAAATAGAGGAAGATATAAAAAAGTGGAAGCACATACCTTGTTCATGGATTGGAAGAATTAACATCATTAAAATGTCAATACTACCTAAAGCAATCTATAGATTCAATGCAATCCCAATCAAAATACCAGTGACATATTTCACAGAACTAGAACAAATACTTCAAAAGTTCATATGGAACCAAAAAGACCCCAAATAGCCACAGCAGTCTTGAAAAAGGAGGACAAAGTAGGTGGGATCCCAATACTGGATATCAGGTTATACTACAAAGCTACTGTAATCAAAACAGACTGGTATTGGCACAAGAACAGGCATATAGACCAGTGGAACAGAACAGAGAATCCAGAAATTGACCCAAGACATTATGCTCAATTAATATTTGACAAAGGTGGCAAGAGCATACAATGGAGTAAAGACAGCCTCTTTAATAAATAGTGTTGGGAAAATTGGAGAGCTTCATGCAAAAAAATGATTCTTGACCATCAACTTACACCATACACAAGAATAAACTCAAAATGGATGAAAGACTTAAATTTGACTCTTGAATCCATAAAAATCCTAGAAGAAAATTTAGGCAACAAAATTTCGGACATAATAACCAGCAAAATCTTCACTGATACATCACCTAAGGCAACATAAAGAAAGGAAAAGAAATGAACACATGGGACTACATCAAACTCAAAAGCTTCTGCACATCAAAAGAAAAAACCATCAAAATGGAAAGGGAACCCACTGTATGGGAGAGCATAATTGCCAATGATACATCAGATAAGGGCTTAATCTCCAAAATATATAGAGTGCTCATACAACTCAACAGAAGGAAGACAAAGAACCCAATTAAAAATTGGGCAGAGGAACTAAATAGACACCTCTCCAAACAGGACATACAAATGGCTAAGAGACATATGAAGAAATGCTCAACATCACTAATCATCAGAGAGATGCAAATTAAAACAACAATGAGGTATCACCTCACACCTGTCAGAATGGCCGCCATCAACAAATCATCAAACAACAAGTGTTGGCAAGGGTGTGGAGAAATGGGGACTCTAGTACACTGCTGGTGGGAATGCAGACTGGTGCAGCCACTGTAGAAAACACTATGGTGTTACCTCAAAAAATTAAAAATTGAATTGCCATTTGACTCAGTGATCCCACTTCTAGGAATATACCCTAAGAAGCATGAAACACCAATCAGAAAGAATACATGTACCCCCATGTTCATAGCAGCACTATTTACAATAGTTAAGATCTGGAAACAGCCCAAGTGTCCATCAGTGGATGAATGGATAAGAAAACTGTGGTACATATACACAATGGAGTACTATGCAGCTGTAAGAAAGAAAGATCTCTTATCCTTTGAGACGACATGGAGGGACCTGGAGAGTATTATCCTAAGGGAAACAAGCCAAGCAGAGAAAGACAAATATCACATGATCTCACTTATTTGTGGAATATAATGAACATAGCAGTCTGAGGAACAGGGTAGACCCAGATATGTGGAAGTAGTGTACAGACTGACAACCCTCAGAAGAGGTGGTGGCGGGGGGAAGGGAAGAGATAAACCACAGAACTTATACGCATGTATGCATAACTGATGAACATTGACAACAAAGCTGGGGACGGGGGGGGATGGGGAGGAGGGTTTCAGTGAGGAAAAAAGGAGAAACATATGTAACAAAAATAAATTAATAAAAAAAAGAAATAAAATTTTAGAAAATTAACAAGCAAATTTTCAACTCGCCTATTTCTCTAATGTTGACATTTAAATGAAATGACCCATTGACTCAAATTTTTTATTCAAAGGACTTATACTTACCTTTGATTTATTATTTTTTATTTATATTTTTTAGAGAGAGAGGAAGAGAGAGAGAGAGTTGGAAACATTGATGTGAGAGAGAAATATTGATCAGGTTCTTCCTGCGTGCCCCCTACTGGGCATTGAGCCTACAACCCAGGCATGTGCCCTGACCAGGAATTTAAGGAGACCTTTCAGTCCATGGAGCGATGCTTAATCCACTGAGCTACACTGGCTGGGCTGTCTATGAGTTTTTTGTTTTTTGTCTTCTTTGTTCATTTGTTGCTTTCTGTTTTATATCCCACATATGAGTAAAATAATATATAATACAGTTTTGTTTAGAAGAGTTTTAACTTTGTTTTAGAATCACAAATTTATTTCTGTGGTGGTGTTCATTTTTCAACTCTAATATGTGAAATTTCTAGATAAGACATGGATTGACAGTAGAACAATTTTATAGAGTAATTTATATGATGAGTCATGGAATTACTGAACCAGTCAGGAATTATAAGACTCCTGATAGGTTGACAGAATCAATAAGAAAAAAGAAAAAAAACGGAAACAAAGCAATGTGAAGTAAACAGAATATATATGTATGCATTGTTAAGAGAATCTGTTTCACAATGTCCTACTTGTAGGGGAAAAAGTAAATTAGATTCAAATATAAGTGTGACATATTTTAGAATATGAACTGTTACTCTGCTTGTCAGGAAGGCTTATGTTACTTGTATTCAAGCAATACCATTTTTAAAAAATTCAGGAATAGTCTAACAAAAGATCACTCTTCCCTACTATGTTGAATTTTTAAATACTGGCAAGAAAACCTTAATGTGTATGAAGGTATTTATTTTGTTGAAATGGAAAGCTTTTCCTCCAAATGAAGACTGTTTATTGTTTTTCTCAGCTTTAGGGAAATGCTAGATTTAAAATCATTTTCAGGATTGTTTTAATTTTAACTTTGTCCACTTTGCTGTAAGGAAGGAATAATAGAAATAAACTGTGGAGTTTGGAAATAAGTCTACAAAGAAAAAAAGGCAACAAAAAGTGAATGATCAATTATGTGCATCTGAAATGCTAATATTATATTAATTTAAAAAAAATGAAGGATTCTATCCTATCAAATTATCTTGAAGTTGAAGAAATCTTGACTTATTTATATTTATTAAATTTATTGGGGCAACATTGGTTAATAGGATCTTTTAGGTATCAAGTGTGGATTTCTATGTTAACAGATCTATATATTGCACTGTGTACCCACCACCTAAAGTTAAATCATCTTCTGTCACTGTATGTTAGGCCCCCCTCACCCCCAATAGTCCTCAACCTCTTTTCTTTGGCAACCACCACACTATTTGTGTCCACAAGTTTCAGTTTTATATCCCACATATGAGTAAAATCATATAGTTCTTAACTTTTTCTGCCTGACTTATTTCACTTAACAAAATATTCTCAAGATCTATCCATGTTGTCATAAATGGCAGTATTTTGTCTTTTCTTATGGCTGAGTAGTATTCTATAGTGTATAATATATGTACCACATTTTCTTTATCTAATCCTCTATTGAAGGATACCTTGTTTGTCTCCATCTCTTGGCCACTGTGAATAATGCTGCAATGAACATAGGGGTGCATATACCTTTGCAAATGTGTGTTTTAGTTTTTCAGGTATATACCTAGGAGAGGGATTGCTGGGTCATATGGTAGCTCTATTCTTAATTTTGTTTTGTTTTTTAAATCCTCACCTGAGAATATTTTTCCATTTATCTTCAGATAGAGTGGGAAGAAGGGAGGGAGGGAGAGAGAGAGAGAGAGAAACATTGATGTGAGAGAGACACAGATTGGTTGCCTCCTCCTGCATGACCCTGACCAGGGCCGGGGACCAAACCACAACCGAGGCACATGGCCTTGACCAGAACTGAATTCGAGACTCCTTGGTCCATGGGCCGATGCTCTAACTGCTAAGCAAACCCAGCCAGGGCTCTATTCTTAAGTTTTTGAGGAATCACCAGACTGTTTTCTATGGTAGCTGTACCAGTCTACATTCCTACCAGCAGTGAATGAGGGTTACCTTTTCTCTATAACCTCTCCAACACATGCTATAACTTGTGTGGTGATGATAGCCATTCTAACAGGTGTGAAGTGGTATTACATTGCAGTTTTAATTTGTATTTCCCGAATTGCTGGTGAGGTTGAACATCTTTTCATATATCTGCTGGCTGTTTGTATGTCTTCTTGGGACAGGTATCTGTTCAGGTCCTGTGACCATTTTTTTAATTGGGTTGTTTGTTGTTTTGGCATTGAGTTTTATGAGTTTTTTATATTTTTTGGTTATTAAACCTTTGTCAGAGCTATTATTTGCAAATATCATCTCCCATTCAGTTGGCTGCCTCTTTGTTTTGTTGTCAGTTTCTTTTGCTGTGCAGAAGCTTTTTAGTTTGATATAGTCCCATTCATTCATTTTTGCCTTTACTTCTCTTTCCTTTGGAGTGAAATTTATAAAATGTTCTCTACAACCAAGGTTCATAAGTTTAGTACCTACGCTTTCTTCTATGTAATTTACTGTTTCAGATCTTATATTTAGGTTTTTTATCCATTTTGAATTAATTTTTGTACATGGGGACAAACTGTAATCCAGTTTCATTCTTTTGCATATGGCTTTCCAATTTTCCCAGCACTATTTATTGAAGAGGCTTTCTTTACACCATTGTGTGTTTCTGGCTCTTTTGTCAAAAAATTATCTGCTCATTTACATGTGGTTTAATATCTAGGCTCTCAATTCTGTTCCATTGATCTGTGTGTCTGTTTTTCTGTCAATACCATGCTGTTCTGATTATGTTAGTTCTGTAGTATAATTTGAAGTCAGGTGGTGTGATACTTTTGGCTTCATTCTTTTTTGTTTGTTTGTTTTTTGTTTTTTTTTGTGTGTGTGTGTTCAGATAGAGTGGGAGGAAGAGAGAGAGGGAGAAACATTGACGTGAAAGGGAAACATCGAGTGGCTGCCACCCACACGACCCAACCAGGGCCAGGGACAAACTGCAACCGAGGTACATGCCCCTAGTGGGAACCGAATCCAGGTCTCTCTGGACCGCAGGCTGACGCTCTAACCGCTGAGCCAAACTGGCCAGGGCGAGGCTTCATTCTTTTTTTCTCAGGATTGCTTTGATTATTCAGGAAATTTTTTTTTTTTTTTTTTGGTTCCATACAAATTTGGTGATTTTTTTGTTCTATTTCTTTAAAGAATTACATTGGTGTTTTGATGGAGATTGCATTAAATATGCATATTGCTTTGGATAATGTAGCCATTTTAACTATGTTGATTTTTCCAATCCATGAATATGGGATATTTTTCCATTTTGTTGTGTCTTTTTCAGTCTATTTTAATAAACCTTTGTAGTTTTCGGTATATAGGTCTTTTCATGTTATTTGTTAAATTTATTCCTAGGTATTTTGCTATTTTGGTAGCAATTGCAAAAATAATCTGTTTTTCATTTATTTTTTCTGAAATTTCATTGTTAGTGTACAAGAAGGCAGTGGATTTCTGTGCATTGATTTTGTATCCTGCAACTGTACTGTATTTGTTTGTTTTTAATATTTTTTGGTGGTGTCTTTAGGGTTTTCTATGTACAGAATCATGTAATCTGCAAAAAGTGACACTTTTATTTCTTCTTTTCTAATTTGGATGCTTTTATTTATTTCTCTTAGCTTATTGCTCTGGCTAGGACTTACAGAACTATGTTGAATAAGAGTTGTGAGAGTGGTCATTATTGTCTTGTTCCTGATTTTGGAGAAAACTTTTTCAGTTTTTTGCCATTGAATATAATATTGGCTAAGGGTTTATTATATATGACCTTTATTATGTTGACGTACTTTCCTTCCATTCTTATTTTATTTAATGTTTTAAACATAAATGGATGTTGTATCGTATCAAATGTTTTTTCTGCATCTATTGATAAGATCACATAATTTTTATCATTTTTTCATTTATGTGGTGTATTACATTGGTTGATTTGCATATGTTGAACCATCCTTGTGCTTCTGGAATGAACCCCATTTGATCATGATGTATTATGTTTTTTGATATACTATTGTATTCAATTTGCTAAGATTATGTTTAGGATTTTATGCATCTGTATTCATCAGATATATTAATCTATAGTTTTCTTTTTTTGTGTTATCCTTGCCAGGTTTTGGCATCAGGGTTATGTTGGCCTCATAAAATGTATTAGGAAATATTGCCTCTTCTTCAGTTTTTTGGAAGAGTTTGAGAAGGATAGATTTTAATTCTTCTTTGAACATTGGGTAGAATTCACTTGTTAAGACCTCTGGTCCTGGACTTTTATTTTTGGGGAGGGTTTTGATGGATGTTTTAATTTCTTCACTGTTGATCGATCTATTTAGATTTTCCAATTCTTCATGATTTAGTCTAGGAAGATTATATATTTCTAGGAACTTATCCATTCCTTATAGGTTATTGAATTTGGTGGCATATAGTCCTTCATAGTATTCTAGTGTGTTTTTTTTTTCATATATCTGCAATGTCTGTGATGACTTCTCTTCAAGTTTGAGTTTGTTGGCTAAATGAGTATACTAACCCTCTCATCCCAACATCCAAGTTAAATAAATAGACATCTAATACCACATTCTGCCTTCTAATATTATTCAAATTCTGACTTGTTGAGACTTGTTAATACATTTTTTTAATCCTCCCACTTTGCAGGTGTAAACACATGAAAATATTGAATGAATTGAAAATATTGAATATTGAAAGAATGAATGAATGTCACTCTACCTTTCATGTATTTAGATAAAGATGTAGATGTATAAATATATTTATTAACTTTACAATAGAAATGTTTGATTTATATCATAATAGAAATGCTATTTAATTAAATTAAACATATTTTAGAGTTGGCACAATATTTCAGAGTTCTAAAATTCTTTGTAGCAGTATATATGTCTACATTGTTAATAATTGAGGAGAAAGTTTCATTGGTTTGACACTTTACAGTTATTCAACCTCCATAAAGGAAGAAAACAAAAAAAACAATAATATTGTTTAGAAGTGCAATATTTGGAATAGAAAATATTATTATAAAATACAGTAATCCCTTTAACCATAGATTTGCTTTCCTTGATTCAGTTACACACAGGTTAGATGCTATCCAAAAATATTAAGTGGGAAATTTCACTAATCAATAATGCAAAATTTTTTAATTGCGCACCACTTCAAGTAATGTTATGAAATTTCCTACCATCCTGCCCAAATGTAGATGATTCCTTTGTCCAACATCTGCAAGGTGTATATGCACCATGCCTGTAAGTCTGATTAGTCATGTAATAGCCATCTTGGTTATCAGATTGACTTTCGCAGTATCTCAGTGCTTGTGTTCAAGTAATCCTTATTTTACTTAATAATGGCCCCAAAGTGCAAGAGTAGTGATTTGGTAATTCAAATATGCCAAAGAGCAGCCATAAAGTGAAATAGTGAGTAGAGCACAATAAAATATTTAGAGAGAGCGAGACCACATTCACATAATTTTATGAAAGTATATATTATAATTGTTATAATATTTTATTAGTTATTGTTGTCAATCTTATACTGTGCTTTATTTATTTATAAATTAAACTTTATCATAAGTATGTATGCAGAAGAAAAAACATGGTATGTACAGAGTTCTGTATTATGTGCAGTGTCAGGTGTTTACTGGGGGGGGGGGTCTTGAACATTTCCCTGGAGGATAGGGATACCACTGCCATTAGATCATATTACATTGCAAGAACTTCTATGAACCATCTTGGTTGACTTATTTCCTTGTTTTTAACTCCAACTTATTTTCAAAGTTATAGAAAATAATTACATCCAACATCTAATCATCTACTGTAATTTTCTTTAATATTTTGGGAACTTCTCATTTATACTATAACAGAGCAGTAAAATTTGAGTGATCAGAGTGAGCCCATTCATGTCAATAGTGTGGCTGCTGCTATATAACACTCTATCTAACACTATTAACTTCAGGAGTAATTCAGCTGTGGAGCTGTTCTCATTAGAGCCTTTTACTTAGTACAGTGGTCCCTCCCCACTTCCCGGTTCGACTTTCATGGCTTTACTCTGTCGCGGTTTTTTCAAACACTATACTATATTTATTTGAAAAAAACCGTGATAGAGTGAAGCCGCCAAAGTCAAAGCGCAAAGTGGCGAGAGACGACTGTATATAAATAAAGAATCCTACTTGGCGGAAATTCATTTATCACGGTAGAGTCTGGAACTGATTAACCACGATAAAGAGGGCTGACTGTATTTTCTGATTTAATCTTGTCTTTCCTCTCTGCTAATACATTTAATGTAATGTTAAAACCTTATTTTAATTTTGAAAAGAGACTGGGGGATGTGTGTGTGTGTGTGTGTGTGTGTGTGTGTGTGTGTGTGTACCTCTAGCATTCACTTCGAAATTTTCCCAGAAATCGTGAGAGTCAGTTGTCCCCGATATAGATGTTAATAGCAATGAGTGGTAGATTATTTCATATTTCAGACTTATTTTTGAAAAGCAAAATATCTGTACTGTATGAAAGTATCATGATTAGTCTTTAAAAAGATATAAAATTATGAAATATATGAAGCTTACTTATAACTAAGACACATTAACACTGTTTTAAAAAGTTGGTAGGATACTCAGTGACAGATTTTCTCATTTCCTTCCCTGGCATTAGGTAGAAATTGTACTGTTCAGTGAAACCCTGGCTTTGGCTGGACTCTGAGACCATATGTCAAATTAATTAGTGTAAATTATGTTATCTATTCTTCAATTTTTTAAATATCTTCAATTTTTTAAATATCTGCATACACATGTTCGAACACAGATACAGTTGAATACAGTGCACTAGTAATCATCAGCAACTGAAAAATAATCCCTTAATAGTAAACATATCCTTAAACACATTTTACTCACAATCTCAGAAATGTTTGAGTAAACAGATGGAGCTGGCATAGTGCCTTAAAGGTCAAAAAATTCAGACATGGTAGAGCTGATGAGGTGGAAGGGAACGGATATTCCAGACCTGAGGATTGCCTTGAGAAAACACTTTGGTCATACCCTCCTCTTCAATAATAATCTCAGATTGTCAGAGGAAAGTTTCAAACTAAATCCACCTTTTATGATGATATATGATGAAAAGAAGAGCCAAAGCACAGATTACAAAGAAGACTGTGTTGTTGATTCCACTCCTGCAGTATTTATCTTCCTTAACTTTATCACATTCTTCCTCTAAAGCCATTAAAATGGATTAAATATAGATTCATGAAATAATTAATTCTGTTATTTAGAAAATGTAATTATCATATGTCATAAATAAAATGTTAGGCACTTTAGTTTTATTTTTGACCTGAATCAACCACATACATATTTTATGTGAATAAACCACATTTGTATTATGCTATTAATATAAATTAGTATGAAACCAGTCTGTGGTTTTCTTTTCTGAGAGGATTTCATATTTTTGAGTACATAATTCAAAAGCAACCAGGAGAGGTTGGTTCTTAGAGTGTAAATGCAGATATGCCACTTCCTTCTATTTACTTCGATGTCTATTTACTTTTTGTCCTCTTGTACCAATGATTAAGAAAAGTTTTTAGTAAATAAAGCAGGATAATTTTCACAGAAAATAAAGACACTTTCCCCTTAAAGCTCTAATATAATGGAGATTATTGACATCACTCTCAAGTATTTAATTTAAAATCTGCTATTTGGAAGCAGCCCAAGTGCCCATCAGTAGATGAGTGGATAAAAAAGCTGTGGTACATTTACACAATGGAATGCTACTTGGCCATAAAAAAGGAAATCTTACCTTATGTGACAGCATGGATGGACCTGGAGAGTATTATGCTAAGTGAAATAATCCAGTCAGAGAAAGACAAATACCATATGATTTCACGTACATGTGGAATCTAATGAACAAAACAAGCAAACAAAATAGAAACAGACTGTAGATAAAGAGAACAGACTAACAGCTGTCAGAGAAGAGGGGATTTGGGGAGCTGAGTTTAAAAGGTGAAGGATTAAGAAAAAACATACGAACAAACAAACTCACAGACACAGATAACATTATGGTGATTACCAGAGGCGAAAGGGGTTGGGGGGAGGTAGAAAAGAATAAATGGAGGATACATGTTGATGGAAAGAGACTTGGCTTTGGGTGGTGAAAACACATGATACAATATACAGATGACATATTATACAATTATACACTTGAAACATCTATAATTTTATTATCCAATGTAACCCCAATAAATGCTATCACTTTTAAAAAACAAATAAAAATAAGGAATAAATAAAATAAGCTATTGTTAAACCTCCAATTTTACTCAAATATTAGCATAGGACTTGTATTAACACTAAGATAATCATGATTTTTTTTCCTCAGTTTTCATGTTCACAACTAGTGATTGCCTTTTTAGTAGGAGAAAATTGAGAAAATGAGGAAACATACAGGGCAGGGCAAAAGTAGGTTTATAGTTGTGAGTATGCAAAACATAATTAATTCGTGTATCAATATTTATTAATTATTGTATTATTTTTCATTTGAACAACTGTAAACCGATTTTTTTTTTTTATCCTCACCCGAGGACATTTCTCCATTTTTTGTTCAGATAGAGTGGGAGGGAGAGAGAGAGAAACATCGACGCGAAAGGGACACATCGAGTGGCTGCCTCCTGCACGACCAACCAGGGCCAGGGCTGGGGACAAACTGCAACTGAGATAAGTGCCCTTAGCGGGAACCGAACCGGGTCTCTCTGGACTGCAGGCTGACGCTCTAACCACTGAGCCAAACCGGCCAGGGCTGTTAACCCCTCTTTACCCCACCCTGTATTTTAGAACTTCAAATTTCAATATGGTTAATCTTTCCTAAATTGGTTGTTTACATTTGTTCCTATTCTTATAAACCAAGAAAAAAAGTGAGTGTATAAGCTTATGTCTATGAGAGTAAGAACCATCCCCTATTGAATATTAGTCATTAATTTGAACTTACTGTCTATTTCAAAGTCTAATTTAGCATACAGTTAGGTTTGCAAATATGATGCCAATACATTTTCCCTATACTTTGGAGGAAGTTGCCAACAGCCCCTTAGTTTGCCTTGCCTTGTAGATTCTCAATAAATATTTTATTTTGTTTCTATAAGACTTAAAAATGTGTCATGTAAAATACTAAGACAAGCACAGTTCTCTATCCATGAAGACTATGATGTTATGTAGGAAAACTAAACAACTTTTTCTGAAAAATATTATACAAAAATGTTGCTTGAAATCTGTGAACAGATTTCATTTCTCATAACCCTGTCCACTAACACTTGTTGCTTATCTCCACATTTTGTATTTGAAAAAGCATTATCTATTTTTGTTTTATTAATTAATTTATTTTTGTTACAGATGTTTATCCTTTTCCCTCCTAGACACCCTCTTCCTGATCCTGCCCACCTCTCAACATTCTCTATTTTCTTTGTTTGTTTAGTTACAAAGTTAGAAGGTTTCCCTTCACTGCTCAAGAATTTTGAAAATCATTTCTACTTACTACATTCAATAACTGGGCAGGAAAATATAAAGTGCTCAGGAATCAGTGTCTCGGCCAAGGGACTAGTATAATTTGTAAAGCCACCATCACCACTTTGCTTTCTTTCCAAATTGTGTAGCATCAGAGTTACTTTTCCTGATGGTCATGGTCAGTTTTCTTGTCAAGAATATTGTTAGTTATATTGTTAGTGTTCTATCTAATTTTGTATTGATCATGCATGATAAATATTTATAAAAGTTTATTTTGTAAAGAAAACATTTTGATTATTTTCTCTTATTTTCTGCTTCCTTAGTATATGTGTGTGTGTGTGTTTGAGGATTTTATTCTAGGTGTTTGAAAAGAACTTTACCACTTTTTTTTTTTTATCCTCACCGGAGGACACTTTTGCATTTATCTTCAGATAAAGTGGGAAGGAAAGAGGGAGGAAGAGAGAGAGAGAAACATCGATGTACGAGAGACACATAGAGTGGTCGCCACCCACACGACCCCAACTGAGGCAGGGGACAAACTGCAACTGAGGTACGTGCCCTTAGCAGGAACCAAACCCGGGACTCTCTGGTCCGCGGGCCAATGCTCTAATTGCTGAGCCAAACCAGCCAGGGCGAACTTTACCACTTTTAAATGTATATTTATTTGATGTACTTAATTTGTTTTTAAGTTTTTGTTTTTCTTTTAGCTTCAAAATAAACCAATTAGCGCAAAAAGGATAGCATAATCAAAAAAGTAATGTAGAGACATCATGCAATTTTTGAATTTTTGATAGCAATCAAGTGTTGACATCTTATAAGAAATGTGTGTTATGTGTCTTTGTTCAATACACTGTGCTGTGTGTGACTTTATTATATGTATGGTTATTTGAGTAAATGTTAAAGATGAGAGCAAAGAGAATAGAAATACTACTCAGTGGAGTAGTGGATACTTACACCTGAAGATACTGGGAAAATCATGATTGAGGAGGTGATTTTTGTGTTATCTGGAGCAGCAGAAAATAATTCTAAGAAAAGTACAGAGCTCAGCTAAACACAGAAACAGGAAAGAAAATGACTTCTTTGGGGAGGGCAAGCAATCTATCTTATTAATATCAGATGTTAAATATTATAAGAAAGTTTTAAAAGATAAAAGAACCAAAGTGTTAATAAATAAAAATAGTTTTTTTTCTTGATTATAAAGTTTTGCTCAAATTTAAACAGTGAAACTTCCAGGTGGTAAAAATGGCATGGAGCTATAGGGAAGAAAATTTATTTTTGAAAACAGAGTGGAACAAGAAGCTTAAACACTGAAAATGCAAGCCAAATAAGATTATAAGAAATAAATGATAAATATTGTAATATATGTTTATACCTAAATGTCTATATAGCTATTTTTTTAGAATGCAAGTAGAGGGACTGAAGTCTCTCTTATTCAGTTTCCTTGCCTTTCTTCCACTTCTCTTCTTATAATAAGATGTTTTGGTGAATGTGGCTCATAAATCTCTGCTCTATTAACAAAATTAAATGCAAGTACAATGTGAAGAATCAGAGCCTTTTCTAAGGTTTAATTTAGCATTCCTCTAATTTATAATATTTAACTTGAATATAGTATTTAAACTCTTCCCAAAAATATTAAATATGCATGCTTTTTATTTTTTTATTTTAATTTTTTTTTTCTTTATTGATTTTAGAGAGAGAGGAAGGGAGAGGGAGAGATAGAAACATTAATGAGAGAGAACATCAATTGACTGCCTCCTGCATGCCCCCCACTGGGGATTTGGCCCACAACCTGGGCATGTACCCTGACCTGGAATCGAACTGGCAACCTCTTGGTACATGGGTCGATGCTCAGCCACTGAGACACACCAGCAGGGCTGCGTGCTTTTTATTAAAATAGATTAAATATGGAGAATTTACCATAAGGAAAATATGTTATAATATTGGTTGAATATAGTCTCATTATTTACTATGTTTCAATTTCTACAAGTATAAAATGAGGGGTTTGACAAAATGATCAATATAGACATTCCAGATGCATTTTTATATTATAAAAGTAAAAATAAAGTAGATTTACAGAAATACCTAAATGAATTTTGAATATTATTATTAAATCACATCTATCTCAAGTATTTTAACTCACTCTTTTTTTCTTAATTAGACAAATGTTACATGGCTCTAATTTAGTAAGTGGTGAGCCAATAGAATAACACAGTGAATCACAATGTATAATTAAGTATCCAGGCTTAATGTTAAAATGGACAAGTATACATATTCCAAAGCACTAAAATAGAAAAAATAATAATAGATGGTTTGAGGTTGGTCCTAAAAAACTCTACCTGCATGATTTATTGTCTAGTTAAAGTCAGAAAATTGTATTTTTTTATAGAGAGTCTAAGCATAAATGTATAGAGTAAACCATAATCTATCACACTAACCAATAAAGTATACTGGTTCAAATATTTTAATAGTAATAAGACTCATCTCTATATCTCAAGAAAAAGTTGGCTTTTCTGCCACCTCCCCTCCTGAAACACACTTTGATGAATCGATATTGTCTCTTCTGCAATAAACATAGAAAATAAATGTTATATTTTATTTATTTATTTTTTATTTATTTTTTTATTAATTTATTTTTGTTACAGATGTTTCTTCTTTTTTCCCCATTGACACCCTCCTCCCCATTCCCCACCCTGTCCCCAGCTTTGTTGTCCATGTTCATCAGTTATGCATACATACGCATAAGTTCTGTGGTTTATCTCTTCCCTCCCGCCCCACCCCCTCTTCTGAGGGGTGTCAGTCTATACTCTACTTCCACATCTCTGGGTCTACCCTGTTCCTCAGACTGCTATGTTCATTATATAACACAGATAAGTGAGATCATGTGATATTTGTCTTTCTCTGCTTGCCTTGTTTCGTTTAGGATAATACACTAGAGGTCCCTCCATGTCGTCTCAAAGGATAAGAGATCTTTCTTTCTTACAGCTGCATAGTACTCCATTGTGTATATGTACAACAGCTTTCTTATCCATTCATCCACTGATGGACACTTGGACTGTTTCCAGATCTTAGCTATTGTAAATAGTGCTGCTATGAACATGGGGGTACATATATTCTTTCTGATTGGTGTTTCAGGCTTCTTAGGGTATATTCCTAGGAGTGGGATCACTGGGTCAAATGGTAATTCAATTTTTAATTTTTGAGGTAACAACATAGTGTTTTCCACAGTGGCTGCACCAGTCTGCATTCCCACCAGCAGTGTACTAGAGTCCCCTTTTCTCCACACCCTCGCCAACACTTGTTGTTTGATGATTTGTTGATGGCAGCCATTCTGACAGGTGTGAGGTGATACCTCATTGTTGTTTTAATTTGCATCCCTCTGATGATTGGTGATGTTGAGCATTTCTTCATATGTCTCTTAGCCATTTGTATGTCCTTTTTGGAGAGGTGTCTATTTAGTTCCTCTGCCCATTTTTTAATTGGGTTCTTTGTCTTCCTTTTGTTGAGTTGTATGAGCACTCTATATATTTTGGAGATTAACCCCTTATATGATGTATCATTGGCAATTATACTCTCCCACACAGTGGGTTCCCATTCTGTTTTGATGGTTGTTTCTTTTGCTGTGCAGAAGGTTTTGAGTTTGTTGTAGTCCCATGTGCTCATTTTTCCCTTTGTTTCTGTTGACTTAGGTGATGTATCAGTGAAGATTCTGCTGCGTATGATGTCCGAAATTTTGTTGCCTACATTTTCTTCTAAGATTTTTATGGATTCACGAGTCACATTTAAGTCTTTTATCCATTTTGAGTTTATTCTTGTATATAGTGTAAGTTGATGGTCTAGTTTCATTTTTTTGCATGTAGCTGTCCAATTTTCCCAACACCATTTATTAAAGAGGCTGTCTTTACTCCATTGTATGCTCTTGGCACCTTTGTCAAACATTAATTGAGCATAAAGTCTTGGGTCAATTTCCGGATTCTCTGTTCTGTTCCACTGGTCTATATGCCTGTTCTTGTGCCAGTACCAGTCTGTTTTGATTACAGTAGCTTTGTACTATAACCTGATATCCGGTATTGTGATCCCACCTACTTTGTCCTTCTTTTTCAAGATTGCTGTGGCTATTCGGGGTCTTTTTTGGTTCCATATAAACTTTTGAATTATTTGTTCTAGTTCTGTGAAATATGTCACTGGTATTTTGATGGGGATTGCATTGAATCCATAGATTGCTTTGGGTAATATGGACATTTTAATGATGTTAATTCTTCCAATCCATGAACAAGGTATGTGCTTCCACTTTTTTATATCTTCCTCTATTTCTTTTTTCAATGTCCTGTAGTTTTCTCTAAATAGGTTCTTTACTTCTTTGTTTAAGTTTATTCCTAGGTATCTTAATTTTTTTTGCTGCTATGGTAAATGGAATTGTTTTTTTAGTTTCTCTTTCTGTGAGTTCATCATTGGTGTATAAGAATACCATTGATTTCTTGACATTAATTTTGTATCCTGCTACTTTTCCAAATTCATTTATGAAGTCTAGTAGATTTTTGATGGAGTCTTTAGGGTTTTCTACGTATAATATCATGTCATCTGCGAATAATGACAGTTTCACTTCCTCCTTTCCAATTTGGATTCAATTTATTTTTTCTTCATGTCTGATAGCTGTGGCTAAGACTTCCAGTACTATGTTAAATAAGAGTGGTGAGAGTGGGCATCCCTGTCTTGTTCCTATTATTAAGGGAATTGTTTTCAGTTTTTGCCCACTGGATATGATGTTGGCTGTAGGTCTTTTATATATGGCCTTTATTATATCAAGATATGATCCCTCTATTCCCAAATTGCTGAGCGTTTTTATCGTAAATGGGGGGTGGACTTTGTCGAATGCTTTTTCAGTGTCTATTGATATGATCATGTGGTTTTTATCTCTCATTTTGTTTATGTGGTGTATCACATTTATTGATTTCCGAATATTGAACCAGCCTATCATCCCTGGGATGAATCCCACTTGGTCATGGTGAATAATTTTCTTGATGTATTGCTGGATCCGATTTGCTAGTATTTTGTTCAGGATTTTGGCATCTATGTTCATCAGGGATATTGGCCTGTAGTTTTCTTTCTTTGTAGTGTCTTTTTCTGGTTTTGGAATTAGGATTATGCTGGCCACATAAAACGAGTTTGGAAGTCTTCCTTCTTCTTGAATTTTTTGAAATAGTTTGAGGAGAATGGGTGTTAGTTCTTCTTTGAATGTTTGGTAAAACTCCCTGAGAAGCCATCCGGCCTGGGCTTTTGTTTGCTGGGAGAGTCTTGATTACATCTTCAATTTCCTTAGCTGTTATTGGTCTGTTCAAGTTTTCTATCTCTTCCTTGTCCAGTTTCATTTCTGATTTTGTGTATTTGGGTTCTCTCTCTTTGTTTCTTGGTGAGTCTAGCTAAGGGTCCATCAATCTTGTTTATCTTTTCAAAAAACGAGCTCTTTGTTTCATTGATCCTTTGAATTGTTGTTCTGGTCTCTATGTCATTTATTTCTGCTCTGATCTTTACTATTTCCTTCCTTCTACTTGCTCTGGGGTTTTCTTTTTGTTTGCTTTCTAGTTCTTTAAGTTGTGAGGCTAGATAGTCTATTAGAAATTTTTCTTGTTTCTTGAGGTAGGCCTGTAGTGCTATGAACTTCCCTCTCAGAACTGCTTTTGCTGCATCCAATAGATTTTGTGTTTTTGTGTGTTCATTTTCATTGGTTTCCAGGAAGTTGTTAATTTCTTCCTTGATCTCCTCGGTAACCCATTCATTGTTTAATAACATGCTATTTAGCTTCCATGTGTTCATATGTCTTTGCATGTTCTTGTTGCAATTAATTTCTAGTTTCATGCCATTGTGACCTGAGAAGATGCTTGATATGATCTGAATCTTCTTGAACTTGTAGAGACTTAGTTTGTGTCCTAACATGTGGTCTATCGTTGAGAATGTCCCATGTGCACTTGAGAAGAATGTGAATTCTGTAGTTTTGGGGTGTAATTGTCTGTAAATATCTATTAAATCCATTTGGTCTAGTGCTTCGTTTAGAGTCTCTGTTTCTTTGTTAATTTTTTGTCTAGAGGATATATCCAGTGATGTCAGCGGGGTGTTGAAGGCCCCTGCTATGATTGTATTGCTGTCAGTTTCTCCTTTGAAGTCCTCCAGAAGATTTTTAATATATTTTGGTGCTCCTATATTGGGTGCATATATGTTTACCAATGTTATATCTTCCTGTTGGATAAATCCTTTCAATATTATGTAGTGACCTTCTTTGTCTCTAGTTATGGCCTTCATTTTGAAATCTATTTTATCAGATATGAGTATTGCTACCCCAGCTTTTTTTTCCTTTCCATTTGCTTGGAAGATTTTTTCCATCCCTTCACTTTCAGCCTATGTGAGTCTTTTGTTGTGAGGTGGGTCTCTTGTAAACAACATATATATGGGTCATGCTTTCTTATCCAATCTGCTACTCTGTGTCTTTTTATCCGAGCATTCAATCCATTTACATTTACATTTACATTTAAGGTGATTATTGATATGTACTTATTTATTGCCATTTTTGTTTAGTGTGGTTCTACTTTCCTTCCTATTTCTTCTACTAATTACAGTAGTCCGTTTAACATTTCCTGCAGTGCTGGTTTGGTGCTAATGTATTCCCTTAGCCTTTTTTTGTCTGAGAAGCTCTTTATTTGACCTTCTATTTTGAATGACAGCCTTGCTGGGTAAAGTAGTCTTGGATTCAGATCCTTGTTTTTCATGACCTTGATTACTTCATGCCATTCCCTTCTGGCCTGTAGTGTTTCTGTTGAGAAGTCGGCTGATAGCCTTATGGGGGTTCCTTTGTAGGTAACCTGTTGCTTATCTCCTGCTGCCTTTAGGATTCTCTCTTTGTCTTTAATTTTTGGCATTTTAATTACTATGTGTCTTGGTGTGGGCCTGTTTGGGTTCTTCTTATTTGGGACTCTGTGCTTCTTGAATTTGAATGCCTTCTTTCTTCACCAAATTAGGGAAATTTTCTGTCACTATTTCTTCAAATATATTCTCTAACCCTTGCTCATTTTCTTCTTCTTCAAGGACTCCAATGATGCGAATATTATTTCATTTCCAGTTGTCCCACAGTTCTCTTAAGCTGTCTTCCTGTTTTTTCATTGTTTTTCCTTTTGGTTTTCTGATTGGTTGATTTTTTCTACCCTGTCTTCTAATTCACTCATCCAGTCCTCAGCTTCCTCTACTCTGCTGTTTAGTCCTTCCAATGTGTTCTTCATTTCTGCTATGTTATTCTTCATTTCTTCTTGCTGCTTCTTAATTTTTACTTGGTTGGTTTTCAATATTTCTATGTCTTTGCTCATGGTGTTGATGTCTTTACTCAAGGTGTTGATGTCCTTACTCATGCTGTTGAGCTTCCTCAAGATCATGGCTCTGAATTCTAGCTCTGTTAACTTGCTTAACTCCGTTTCATATTCGGTAGAGGTCTCTTGTTCTTTTATTTGGGATCTGTTTCTTTGTTTCACCATTTTGGCTATCTCAGTGGTTTTTGGAGCCTGCCAAATTTTCCTGTGGATGTTGGTGTTCTGGTGTTTGTGGCTCCCTGTACTGGGTTTGGATGAGCGTGGGAGGACCCATGTTAAACACCACCGTGGAGTCTTACTTTCCAGGGTATATTTGCAAGCCCAGAAAGGTTAAGTTATCCTCTTGCTTTTTGTCTAGAGGCTATTAGTTGTGGTTACTTGAAGAGCCTTGTGTTTTCAGTTGAATGAAAACCTCCCTCAGGTGTTCAGTGTAAGAGGATTTCCAGAGGGTAGGGCAGATGCTGGTAGTTTATGAGCCTCAGTTTGCATTTCAATGGCCCACTAGGGTGTGGCTGGTTATCCAAGGGAGGGGCTGCCGCCTCTCCCCAGAGCCCTGGGATGGAGTAAGATGGCCAGACCACAGTCCTGCATGGCCGCAACTCAGCAAAACCTCTGAGCGCCCTCCAAATCCTGAGTGTCCCCACACAGTTCCATTCCAGTCCGCCCTCCCTCTGCCGGAGCCCAGGTGAGTGGCTGTGGCTATTTTAGTGCTCTGTTCTGGCCCTCTGTGCTGTGGAGCCGGCTTGGGACTTTAATCCCGAGGGTGAAGCATTGCTCAAGGCTAGGGCCACTGTTCTCCATGGGCTCCCCGCCCGCCTCTCAGGCCTCCGCAGTCCTACCAGGATCGATTCCGTGTCCCTGGTTGTATGGTCCTCGCAAGCTGCTTTTCTGTTGCTTTTTCCCGACGATTTGTCCTTATTTTAGTTGTAATTCCAGTTTGGTCCTGGGAGATGGTCTGTGTAGCTTCCATTCACTCTGCCTCCATTTTGGAACCTCTAAATGTTATATTTTAAATCACTCCTATTTGATATGAAGTTGTGCCTCAGCTTCTAATCTCATCAAATAACACAAATATTAATTCCCATTTTCTTCTAGAAGTTTAATAGTTTTAGCTTTTACATTTATGTCAGTGACAAATTTTGAGTTACATTTTTATTCAAGGTATGAGAAGAATCAAGATTCATTATTTTCCTATCCAGTTGTCCCAGAGTTTGTGAAAAATATTATCTTTTCTGATTGAATTATATGATCCCATACACATTTTATATGCATTATTTGTACATACATTATGAACATCGCAAAATAATAATTTTTAGCATTTATATGGTTATAAAGAGTTAACTGAGACATTATTAATAGAAAAAAGGTCAAAAGAAAAATGTTCTTTTGTATTTAGTCAGATATTTACTATTACGAAACTTCTTTATTTTCTGAAGACTGGAGTTTGTACCTGGCATCATTTTTCCTTTGTCCATAGGCTTTCTGCATTGCTTTTTATAGTTCAGGTCTGCTAAAAATTAATTCTTTAGTTTTCTTAATCTGAAAATGTCTATAATAAACCTTTATTCTTGAAGGATATTTTAACTGGATATAGAATTCTGCATTGACATTTTCTTAAAACATAGTAACATTGTTTTACTCTCTCTTATTTTTCATGGATTTTGATGAAAAGTTAATCAAATTGTTGTGAACTGTATGTAAGATATCATTTTTTCATTTGTCTCTTTCAATAGCTGCTCTTCGTCTCTGGCTTTCAACAGTATGATTATGATGCTGCCAAGCTTGAGCTTCTTATTGTTTATTACGTTTGCTTTTGGTTTAGTATCTTAGGTATGGAAATTTCTTGTCAAATTTGCAAAAGTTTGGAGAATAATATCTTCAAATTGTGTTCTCAAATTTATGTTACTCTCTCTTCACTCTGGTATTCCAGTTATGTAATGTGTAATGACTACATGTGTGTAAAATGTTCAATGATTATTTTCTATTATCTAGTAGGTCTCCGAACCTCTGTTCTTTATTATTATTTTTTTCTGGCTCGAATTTGCCTTGATACTTTCTATTAATCTATCTTCAAATTCACTTTCTCCTTACTTTATTTCAAGTTGACTATAAAATCATCTACTTTTCACAGTTTGTAAGTTATAAAATTTCCATTTTTATTATTTATAATTATCAGCTGAAATCCACTCTCTTTCTGTTGAGATTATTATTTATCAAACATTTTTATTTTCCTACATTGGGAATAGTTATAAAAGATGCTTTTAAATCCTTGTCAGTTAATTAAAACATCTGGTTCATTACAGGGTCACACTTTATCGATTTTCTTTTTTATTGAGAATGTATTTCTGGATTGTACCCCCAACATTATAAATATTAGATTGAGGAGACTGGATTGTTGTATTTTCTTGGCTGAGTTTGATAATCTCTTCTCTAGTTTTTTCCTTTCCAGGATTTCTTTATTCTGTTCAGTGTTCTTGGTGTGTTCAAACTTTTCCCATGTAAGAAAACTGTGCATGCCTTATGACATGCCAGCTACAGGCTGCTACTTTGGAGTGGGTGAATGACTTGTATAATTCTCTTTATATTGTCGTTCATGTACTCATCCCCCAAAAGGCAGTTAGCTTTTGCTTACTTTCCAGTACTTTCAGGTAGTTGCTTTTCTATCATGTTCCAATTCTATAGTTGCTTTTTTTCAGGCATATTCCAATATTGTCACAGTTTGTCATAGTGAAATATAGAAGTTGTATAAATTTCTTGTTGCACATCTGAATTTGTAGGCTAATAAAATTTAGAACATTATATCAGCTACATAAATAACCAAGTGCGAACAACAAAATAGTGACTATGCTAAAGTAAGACCGAGCAAGGCAGATAATTTACTTCTGGGTGTGCTAAGTTATACAAACAGTTAGGTGAGCTAACTTACATTAATAGCACAAATATTGAGGCAAAATAAAGAAAAACATTTTGGATTAATCTTGAAAGCTTCTCATACACTGGAAATAAAAACTATGATAACATCTGAAATTTCTATATATTTTAAATTACGGACGTGCAGAAAAGTCTGTAGTCAGGATATTGGTGTGGTTTGGGGTAGTAGTGGTGGTGGTTGTTGGAACAGTGTTGATGATGGGAATGATTATAATGTGGTCAGTGATGGTGGTGGTGTTAATGGTGGTGAGGATATTAATATTGGTGGTGATAGTTGAGGTAGGGGTTGTAATGGAAAATACTTCCTCACTGTGCTTTTATAACATTTTGCTTATATATTTAAAAATAATTCTTACCATGCCATAATGAACTTATTCACTTGTTTGTCTATTAATGGTTTGAGAATGAGGAGAATGCTTTACCATTCTCTGTGTTATTTTACATAGTACTTTGAATGATGTTCAAAGGTATGAAATTGTAACCACTCTTCGGGGTGTGCAAAAATGTAATTTTTTCCATTAAATAAAATTAATTTTACTGAATTCCTACAATATTAATTGACTAGAAACATATTTATGAAATATTTAATAACACTTCTTCTCTACTTATACCCACTCAATTATCTTCAAAGATCTGAAAAACAAAAATCGATGCCTCCAAATTTGGTCCATATTCTTATCTCTGAGAATCCTGTGATATTAGCACACATATTTTGAAATGCTTGGACATAAGATTTCTATGCTATGCTTGGAGGCTGAGGTAGGAAACACGATTCTCAAAGCCCAGCCTAATAGGACCACCATCAATCCATCCATTTCCCTTTGCTACTTACCTACTTCAACTTACCTAAGGAATGCTATGGAAAGAAGCACGTAGGGCTAATGCACATTTTTTCCTTCCTTATTTGTAGATATCTCCTTTTTCTCTCCTTCTTGCTTTTTTCCCCCTCTTCATCATCCCTATGTACTTTATTTTGAGGGAGGTTCCTTCTCTATTTATTCTGTACCCAACATTAGAATGACATGAGCCTTTCCTCATGACTGTGGTCCATGACAAGGGACAGTCAGAGGGTCTGGTTGGGAGTCCTTGTGAGGGATCAGGCAGGAGAGTTGAATCAATAAGCATTAGAAAATGAGCAGGAGGCTGCCAACCTGACAAGACTGGGGCAGGCAGGTTAGGGAGGGATCAGGAGCTGCCTCAGATACTCCCCATGTAGCTGAGAAACTCCTTAGTGTCCTTCAGCCCAATGTCCTCACACAACCAGCAGATATCCTTTTTACCTGCCACCAGGATGGACTGCACAGCAGGGGCCCCGGGGCTCCTCAGGCAGCTGGGCTGCAGGGGCTGGTGCAAGTGGTCACAAACTCTATGTGCTTCTGTTGACCCCCAGCTTCTTCCAGGCCAGTGTGCTGGTGGAGCTGGTGGTGCCCCAGCAGGTGCAGGGGCCAGGGTCAGGGCCTCCCCTCCCCCACTCTTAAAGAGGCAACCCCTCTTCCCTTTAGGTGGGCTAGGTGACTGCTGGTCAAGCTGGTGGCTCAGTTAATTCTGGTCAGTGCCCAGCCAGACCCAGTTGTGGGGCTGAGGGGAGGCAAGTTCAGTGGCGCTGCCTAGGGCTCCTTGCACAGCAGGAACACCACACCATTGACTATGAAGATGAAGATGGCCAGACAGAAGATGCCCAGCAGTGTGTACATGCCTAGCTCTAGGTTGGTGACCTGCTAAAGGGCAAGGACCATCTCTTTCTATTGCCCCTCTCTCCCTATCCTCTGCCTCCTCCTTCCAGGTCTCCTTTTCTGCCTGCTTGAACTTGCCTGTCACACACCCGCTGCCCCTTATACTGCCTGTCCCCCACCCTTCACCACCCATGCTGGTCTCCATGGCTGCTGAGCTCTGGGCAGGGCTAGATGGGAGGGTGACAACCGATGTGAGAGAATGAGGCAGCCCTAGTCAGGTGGTGCCTGAGGCCTGGAGCACATGGTGGCAGCCCCAACAGGCAAGGATCATAGGGGTGCAGAGACACATGCAAGGGCAACCCCTCAGTGCCTGCCCCACTCACCACCATGCTGAGCTGGGCATCCCGCTTCTCTGCTGGCAGGACAGTGCCCGGCTTTTCGACTGAGGTCACAGTAGTTGTGGAGCTCAGTGGGGGCCAGGGTATGGCCAAAGAAAGACAAGCATAGGGAGCAGGCCACCTCCTGCTTTGGAACAAGAAAGGCTGACTGTGCCCAGAACGTGGCTGTGACCTCCAGCTGCCATGTACCAGGGCGAGTGACTACCACACCCCCACTAGTGTCATCCTCCACCAAAAAGTTCACACATAGGAAATCAGACATTTCAAGGAGGCTGTTGGGTTGGCCCTGGGGGCCAGGCACGGTGGCAGGCGATGAGGGTGCTGTGGTGCTTGGAGCCCTTGAAGCAGTCAAACTTGGCAGTGCATAGTGTGCTGGGCTGGGCAGGCAGTCGTTACATGCAACCAACCCCTTGTTCATGTTGATCCGCAAGATCAGGACACTGGCTGTGAAGTTGTGCTGGGGCAGGAGGGTGGCACTGAAGAGCTGGTTGGGCCAGAAGGCATATCAGGTAGCTTCAGAGTCACTGCCTCATCCAAGGGCACATCTTGGTACTGTAAGGTGCAGCTCCACACTGCCACGGGTAAGGCCTGTTCCTCAGACTGCCCAGGAAAGTGTGTGGTTGGTTGCAAGTACAGTGGATCTTTGCACATCATATTGTGGAAAGGCATCTAATAGGAAATTGGGCAGCCATGCTCATTTAGGGGAATAAATCATCCTTGTGCTGGGAGAAAAAAAATAACTAAAAATGGTGCTTAGGCTGGATTAAGAGTCATAGGGTCTTTGAACTGAAGTTGCAAATTTGGAAAATGATTATCTTAGTCCACATTTTATATCTCATCATACTCTCATCTCAGTAAAAGTTCTCCTCCTTATTGCTTAATCCAACCCATTGGCCAAAGTACTATTTTTATGGATATTATTAACTTATTATAGTAAATTCTTAAGCAGAAAAAAATAATTCCCCTTGCCTCTGTCTTATTCTGAAGATAAAGAATATCACTTTAACTCAGCCAGTCTGAAGAAAATACCAAACATTTTCCAATAGTCTGTTCTTTTCTCCCTTGATAGTATCTAAAATAAATTAAACCCATGTGTTGATCTACGGCATGTATAAAAGTCTTTACTTTGCAGGATTTAACTTCAAATATGTCCCTAGTGTTAATCATAATTGAATGAATAGCGAGGTCTCCACAAAAAAAAAAAAAATTCTCTTGAAGGGAACACAAGTTTCCCTTGTGAAATGGTTTCTCTGATAAACTTCTGCCTAAAGTACTGCTACTCAAACTTAGTGTGTATATAAAACACACAAGGATCTTGTTAAAATGCAAATTTTAGGCCAAAAATTCTAGGATTTCTGAATCAGTAGGCTTGGAGTAAGATCCTGACCTCTGCATTTTTAACAAGCCTTCAGCTGATTCTGAAAAAAATATTTTGTGGACCTCACTATCTGCCTTAGGTGATGCCTTTTGAGATCTTCCCTCTCCATTTTCAGTCACAGTAGAAGACAGAAGACATTATTTTATTTCCTTCATTACACACCTCTCCTTTTCTGATAGAAAACAGACAAATCTAACAATACACTTTTTATTTTCTACTTCAATCCTCTCTTACATACTTTTAACTCGTTTTTATTTTCAAAAATAAAATAGTATTTTCTGATGTACGCTTTTCGTCTTCCAAACCAGTTAGGATTTATTTCCCCTGAATTTCCTTCAAAGTTGTTTTTCTGCTGGTATCTGATATTTCTCTAATTAAGCAATAGAAATTTGGGATGAATTCTAACTTCACTACAGTAGATAACTGACAGTTAAGTAGAGTGTCTATAAATACCACTATGCACTAAAAATATTATTTAATAATCACATCTGAAAGGGGGAAACAATAAAGTTGGTGCATTTTTTATACTTTTTATTCATAAAAAACTCATGTAACTCTATCTTATTTAGTCAATAGATTATTAAAAACAATAAAAATGTGAATATACAAAAAAATCATGAATGCTTTATTTGAGTGCCTTTCTCCTCACAGAATATTTAAAAGTGGTCTTTGCTTTCAGGATAGAGCTAGAGGGATTGTTTATATAATTTTTCTGTTGGCAATTTAACAACTTAATTTCTAATCTTAGAAAATTTAACTGTGTAGCACATTATTTAATTATATAGTTAAGAGAGTAGATACAGTTGGGATAGTAGGGCACTTCACTTACTCTAAAGTGTTATATTCAGACAGAGTGAAATATCTACATTCACAATATTTTAATGAAATAGTAAACTATATATGCTCAGTTGACTAATCTGGTTTTCATATATTTTCTTTTTAGAAATATATTGAAACACTAATATCTGTATGTTTTTAGTTATATGGCAATTATTAATTAAAATTATGGCTTCAATTATTTTTACATATGTAGTAACATATCACAGATTGTTAATAGGTAACCATATGCATTTAGTACCAGTTTATTTCTGTGTTGTTTTATTTAATTTTTCTTCTTAACAGAAATTTTATAAATATTAACATTTAATTTTCTACCATCTGTTCTGTATATTCAGAACTTACTAAAACCAAGTTGATTGGTTCCTAAAATAATCACCACCAATCTTTGACAGTACAAGTGTTTTTCAGTGTACAAAGTAATGATCTACTGGGGAATGTCAAATAAATCTTATTGCTAGTCAGATTTATGATGGAAAAATCAACAAGAATATAATTCAAAGAGTAGAAATAGTATTGTAGATGGGGAAGAGTTTATAAATTACCCCTTGTCTTTGGAGGTTAATAGAAAAGTTTCTGTAAACTCTACATGCAATTTTGACAGAACTAAAACCCATCATTCACTATATCTCTAATAAGTAATTCAAATAAACATAATCTTGGAAAATGCTGTTTCAGTGATAAAAAAAAATAGGATGAAATGAAAAGCTACCAAATATATTATTTTAAAATGTTCTCATGGACACCTGGTTATCATACCTCAGTGGATTGAGCTTCATCCCATGAACTGAGAGGTCCCGGTTCAATTCCCAGTTAGGGCACATGCCTGGGTTGTGGGCTCGATCCCCAGTGAGGGACATGCAGGAGGCAGCTGATTGATGTATCTCTCTCACATTGATGTTTCTATCTCTCTCTCTAAAAAAAAAAAATAAAAAAATTAAAAAGTGTTCTCATGGACTTAAGTCTGGATAAATCAACAAGTCATTGAGAGAATGGGAGGTGATTTCTACAGTTGCTACCCCTAAAGATGGGGATGAAGTTAATATCAACTAATCTGCATGGTAGTCATTTAATATTGGGAAGTGGTGTGTTAAAATTAATTTTTACTGCATAACAGCTTAAAAAAATACAGGGGAATAACATTTAGCAAGGATGGAATGTATGTCAGCTCTGGTGTAAAAAGTAAAATATTGTTTGATCAGACAGGAAAGACAGGATAGAAAAATAAGCTGAAATAATTATATTTGTCTTAACATAACTTTGCAGAAATTTGAAACTTGAAGGGTTGAGCATTTGATTAACCTGTCCTGGGACAAAGAAATACTGCTTTTCCAAGCAAGGCCAATTGATTTTTGCTTAAGTACCTTAAGACTTGATGTGATGGGAAAGGGTAGAATCCAAACCAAATCCAAGTACTTGTTAGAAGAAAAGAAATACATGCAGACTTGAGAAACCATCAGAGGCTGATTACGTATAATGTATACTTTTATTATTTTTGTATAATTTAGTATTCCTTGCTTTGTCTAAGAAAGTATTACCTTGTAAGAAGTGTTTGAAATTATTTCAACACAAACAATTATACAATGGTCTATGTCAATTAGATCTCAATAAAATTGAGTACAGTGGAGTAAATAGATTCAAGCTTTAATCTTATAGAGCCTGCAGTATCAGACATGGGTGTATCAGCCAAATTAATAATTTTAAAATACCTTTTATTTTTTATTTATTGTTTACATGATTACAGATGTCGTCATTCCCTGCCCCACTTTACCACTTCCACCCAGTCCCCACCCACCCCCACCCACCTCCTTCTGGCCATCACCACACTGCTGTCTATGTCTATGAGATACTCATAGATGTTATTTGGCTAATCTCTTCACCTTCTATCATCCTATACCCCCTACACCCCTCTCCCCTCTGGCCCCAGCTTGCTTAATGTATCCATACCTCTGGTTCTATTTCATTTGTCAGTTTATTTTGTTTATTGGATTACACATATAACTGAGATCATATTCCTCTTAGTCCAAAACTTTAGTAATATTCTCTAGTGATTTGATGGTAGTCTCCCCAAAAGATATGTCCACATCTTAATCCTTAGAACCAGTGAATCCTGCCTTAATTACATAAAAGGTTTTTTTGCAGATGTAATTAAGTTAAGGATTTTAAGATAAGGAAATTATCTTGGATTATCCAAGTGGACCCTAAAGCCGATGACATATGACTTAATAAGAGACACACAGAGAAGACAAACAAAATGGGTGATTTTAGAACAGGGACAGATTTTGGAGTATTTAGTCACAAACCCAAAATCAGCAACCACCAGAAGTGATAAGAGGCATGGAACAGATTTCCTGTAGAGCCTCTCTAAGGAGGAAAGCCCTGCCCATACCTTGATTTTGAATGCTGATCTCCAGAACTATGAGAAAATAAATCTCTGAGGTTTAAAGTCACTAGGTTTGTGGTAATTTGTTACAACAGCCCTAGGAAACTATACATATTAACAACATCAGAGCCCTGGCCAAATTGCTCATCTGGTTGGAGCATTATTCTATACATCAAAAATTTTGGGTTTGATTCTTGGTTAGGGCATATACCTAGGTTGTGGGTTTCCATCCCCAGTTGGGGAGAGTACAGGAGAAAACCGATTGATGTTTTTCTCTCACGTTGATCTCTCTCTCTCTCTCTCTCTCATTCCCTCTTGCTGTCTGTCTCTCTCTGAACCTTCCTTTTTCTCTCAAATCAATAAAAGCATATCATTAGGTAATATATATCAGAAAATCTGTTGGGTCCCTGGCAGGGTAGCTCAGTTGATTATATTTCTCTTTTTCATAAGGACAGCAGATATAACAACTTTAGGGTCCACTCTGCAGATTTCATTTTAAATTGATTACCTCTGTAATTATCATTTATATTCTATTTCTAAACCAATTAAAGTCACATTCTGAGGTAGAGGTGTTAGAATTTCAGCACATATTTGATGAAATAATTTAGCATAAAACACTTTATAAAATATGACACCAAACAGGTTATCTACAAAGGAACCCCCATAAGGCTATCAGCTGATCTCAACAAGAACACTACAGGCCAGAAGGGAATGACATGAAGTAAGCAAGGTAATAAAAAACAAGGATCTGAATCCAAGACCACACTATCCAGCAAGGCTATCATTCAAAATAGAAGGTGAAATAAAGAGCTTTCTGGACATAAAAAAGGCTAAGGGAATATATTACCACCAAACCAGCACTGCAAGAAATGTAAAAAGGACAGCTGTAATAAGCAGAAGAAATAGGTAGAAAAATATAAACATAATAAACAAAAATGGCAATAAATAAGTACATATCAATAATAACCTTAAATGTAAATGGATTAAACACTCCCATCAAAAGACACAGAATAGCTGAATGGATAAGAAAACATGACTCATATATATGTTGTCTACAAGAGAACCATCTCACAACAAAAGACTCACACGGGTTGAAAGAGAAGGGATGGAAAAAAAAATTTCCAAGCAAAGGGAAAGGGAAACAAAGCTGGAG
The DNA here is from genome assembly GCA_030848825.1 of Tadarida brasiliensis. NCBI lineage: Eukaryota > Metazoa > Chordata > Mammalia > Chiroptera > Molossidae > Tadarida > Tadarida brasiliensis. Next base: position 29,333,170 of record CM061267.1, on the reverse strand, counting down.
TAGCAATACTCATATCCAATAAAATAGACTTCAAAATGAAGGCCGTAACTAGGGACAAAGCAGGCCACTACATAATATTGAAAGGGTATAACCAACAGGAAGATATAACCTTGGTAAACAAATATGCACCCAACATAGGAGCACCAAAATACATTTAAAATCTTCTGGAAGACTTCAGAATGGCCGCCATCAACAAATCATCAAACAAGTGCTGGCAAAGGTGAGGAGAAAAGGGGACCCTAGCACACTGCTGGTGGAAATGCAGACTGGTGCAGCCACTATGGAAAACACTATGGTGTTACCTTAAAAAATTAAAAATTGAACTGCCATTTGATCCAGTGACCCCACTTCTAGGAATATATCCTAAGAATCCTGAAACACCAACCAGAAAGAAAATATGTACCCCTATGTTCACAATAGCACTATTTACAATAGCTAAGATCTGGAAACAACCCAAGTGTCCATCAGTAGATGAATGGATAAAAAAGCTGTGGTACATATATACAATGGAGTACTATGCAGCTGTAGGAAAGAAAGATCTCTTATCCTTTGAGACGACATGGAGGGACCTGGAAAGTATTATCCTAAGTGAAACAAGCCAAGCAGAGAAAGACAAATATCACATGATCTTATATATTTCTGGAATATAATGAACTAAAAAAAAAATGATGAACAAAATAGACCCAGAGTCATAGAAGTAGGGCACAGACTGACAATTCTCAGAAGCGGGGGTGGGGGGGTGGGGGGAGTCAAGGAAGGAAAGGATAAACCACAGAACTTATATGCATGTATGCATAACTGATGGACATAGACAACAAAGCTGGGGATGGGGTGGGAGGGGATAGGGAGGAGGGAGTCAATATGGGGAAAAAGGAGAAACATCTGTAACAAAAATAAATTAAGAAAAAAAAATCTTCTAGAAGACTTCAAAGGAGAAATTGAAAGCAATACAATTATAACAGGGAACTTCAACACCCCACTGACATCACTGGATAGATCCTCTAGACAAAAAATTAATAAGCAAACAGAGACTTTAAATGATGTACTAGGTAAAATAGATTTAATAGATATCTACAGAGAATTATACCCCAAAACTTCAGAATTCACATTCTTCTCAAGTGCACATGGAACATTCTCTAAGATAGACCATATGTTAGGACACAGACTAAGTCTCTACAAGTTCAAGAAAATTGAAATCATATCAAGCATCTTATCATATCACAATGGCAAAAAACTAGAAATCAATTACAGCAAAAACATTCAAACATATGGAGGCTAAATAGCATGTTCTTAAACAATGAGTGGTTACCAAGGAGATCAAGGAAGAAATTAAAAACTTCCAGGAAACCAAGGTAAATGAATACAAAGCAACACAAAATCTATGGTATGCAGAAAAATCAGTCCTGAGAGGGAAGTTCATAGCACCACAGTCCTATCTCAAGAAACAAGAAAAATTCTAATTGACTTTCTAACCCTACAACTTAGAGAACTAGAAAGTAAACAAAGAGAAAAACCCAGAGCAAGTAGAAGGAAAGAAACAGTAGAGGTTAGAGCAGAAATAAGTGACATAGAAATAAAGAAACAAACAAAAATAATAATTGAAAAGATAAATGAAACAAAGAGCTGATTCTTTAAAAGGTAAACAAGACTAATAGACCCTTAGGCAGACTCACCAAAAAACAAAAAGAGAAGACCCAAATAAACAAAATCAGAAACAAAAGAGGAGAAGTAACAACTGACACCACAGAAGTGCAAAGGATTTTTAAAAATCTATGAACAATTAATTATATGCCAAAAAATTGGACAATTTAGGCGAAATGGACAAATTTCTAGAAATGCACAGTCTCCCAAAACTCAACCAGGAAGAGATAGAAAACTTGAACAGACCAATAACAACTAAGGAAATTGAAGATATAATTAAGAAACTCCCAGCAAACAAAAACCGAAACCCGGACGACTTCACGGGGGAGTTTTACTGAACATTTAGGGAAGATCTAACATCCATTCTCCTCAAAGTATTCCAAAAAATTCAAGAAGAAAGAAGATTTCCAAATTCATTTTATGAGGCTAGCATAATTCTAATCCCAAAACCAGATAAAGACACTGCAAAGAAAGAAAACTTCAGGCCAATATTGCTGATGAACACAGATGCCAAAATCCTTAACAAAATATTAACAAATTGGATGCAGCAATACACGAAAAACATCATTCACCGTGACCAAGTGGGATTCATCCCAAGGGTGTAAGGCTGGTACAATAGTTGCAAATCAGTAAATGTGATAACACCACATAAAAAAATGAAAGATAAAAACCATATAATCATATCAATAGATGCTGAAAAAGCATTTGACAAAATCCAGTCCACATTTCTGTTAAAAAAGCTCAGCAATGTGGGCCTAGGGGAACCATATCTCAACATAATAAAAGCCATATATGAAAAACCTACAGCCAACATCATACCCAATGGGCAAACACTAAAGGCATTTCCCTCAGGAACAAGAACAAGACAGGGATGCCCACTTTCTCCACTCTTATTTGACATATTTCTGGAAGTCTTAGCCACAATAATTAGACATGAAGGAAAAATAGAAGGGATCCAAATCAGAAAGGAGGAAATGAAACTGTCATTATTTGCAGATGACTTGATATTGTACATAGAAAACCCTTAAGACTCCATCAAAAATCTACTAGACTTAATAAATGAATTTGGCAAAGTAGCAGGATACAAAATTAACATCAAGAAATCGATGACATTCTTATACACCAATAATGAACACACAGAACGAGAAACTAAAAAAAAAAAAAAAAAAAAAAATCCCATTTACCATTGAAGCAAAAAAAACACACAAAAAACCTAGGATACCTAGGAATAAACTTAACCAAAGAAGTAAATGACCTGTTTTCAGAAAACTACAGGACATTGAAAAAAGAAATAGAGGAAGATATAAAAAAAATGGTAACATATACATTGTTCATGGATTGGAAGAATTAACATCATTAAAATGTCTATACTACCCAAAGCAATCTATAGATTCAATGCAATCCCCATAAAAATACCAATGACATATTTCACAGAACTAGAACAAATACTCCAAAATGTTGTACAGAAACAAAAAAGACCCCGAATAGCCACAGGAATCTTGAAAAAGAACAAAGTAAGAGAGATCACAATGTCAGATATCAGGTTATACTACAAAGCCATTATAGTCAAAAGAGCCTGGTACTGGCACAAGAACAGACATATAAATCAATGAAACAGAACAGAGAACCCGGAAATTGTCCCAAAATATTATGCTCAATTAATATTTGACAAAGGTGGTGAGAGCATACAATGGAATAAAAACAGCCTCTTCAATAAATGGTATTAGGAAAACTGGACAGCTACATGCAAAAAAAAAAAATGAAATTAGACCATCAATTTACACCATATACAAGAATAAACTCAAAATGGATAAAAGACTTAAATGTGACTCGTGAATCCATAAAAATCCTAGAAGAAAATGTAGGCAATAAAATTTCAGACATCACATGCAGCAGAATTTTCACTGATACAATCCCTTAGGCAAGAGAAACAAAGGAGAACATTAATAAATGGGACTACACCAAACTATAAAGCCTCTGCACAGCAAAAGAAACAGGCATCAAAATGGAAAAGGAACTCACTATATGGGAAAGTATAAATGCCAACGATACATCAGATAAAGGGTTAAACTCTGAATACAACTCAACAAAAGGGAGAAAAAGAATCCAATTAAAAAATGCAAAGAGGATCTAAATAGACACCTCTCCAAACAGGACATACAAATGGCTAAGAGACATATGAAAAAATGCTCAACATCACTAACCATCAGAGAGATGCAAATTAAAATGACTATGAGGTATCACCTCATACCTATCAGAATGGCTGCCATCAACAAATCATCACACAACAAGTGCTGGCGAGGGTGTGGAGAAAAGGGAACTCTAGTACACTGCTGGTGGGAATGCAGACTTGTGCAGCCACTGTGGAAGACAATATGGTGTTACCTCAAAAAATTAAAAATTGAACTGCCATTTGATCCAGTGATCCCACTTCTAGGAATATATTCTAAAAGTCTGAAACACCAATCAGAAATAATATATGCACCCTTATGTTCATAGCAGCACTATTTACAATAGCTAAGATCTGGAAACAGTCCAAGTGTCCATCAGTAGATGAGTGGATAAAAAAAGCTGTGGTACATACACACAATGGAATACCATGCAGCTATAAGAAAGAAAGGTCTCTTATCCTTTGAGATCTCATGGTGGGACCTGGAGAGTATTATGCTAAGTGACATAAGCCAATCAGGGAAAGACAAATATCACATGATCTCACTTATTTGTGGAATATAATGAACAAAATAAGGTGATGAACAAAATAGACTCAGAGACATAGAAGTATAGTACAGATTGACAAGTCTCAGAAGAGAAGGGGGCTGGGAAGAGATCAACCAAAGAATTTATATGCATGTATGCGTAACCAATGAACATAGACAACAATGCTGGGGGACGGGGCAGGATCGGGAGGAGGGTGTCAACATGAAAAAAAGAGAAACATCTGTAACAAAAATAAATTAATAAAAAATATGACACAAAAACAAAAATAAAATATTTATATATAAGCATATCTGTAAATCTTCAGTACCTATGAAAAGGTATATATTTTTACTTAACAGTTGTAATACTAGAATTTAGAGTTAAAATAAACTCAGACAAGTATGTTATTTTAGCACTCATGCATTGGAGATGTATAATGTCTGAAATATCAATTCCAGCATTAGGAATAAAACTAAAAAATAAAAGTACTTTAATATCTTTTAAGGGTTTTAAAAATATATTAATGATGTACTATAGGTAAATTTGTGGAATACTATGCAGATTTTATAGACCATATGGTCAAAGAGGAAAAATTCGAGGGCTAATGAAGTAAAAATGAAAATAAAGTTCTAAACTGCCAATTGTAATACTCCTGCAATATATAAATATATATTATATATGCCTGGAAAATTACAACAATGCTTTGTTCACATTTTTAATGTGATTACTTCTGGAGAGTGGGAAACAGCTGGCTGAGATCAGAAATGTGATGGAGCACAAGTTAGAATTTTACTGTTACATTTTTTTCCTTTTTTAATTTTGATTTTTGACTTCATTCATTTTTGACATGATAGAATTAATTGTTTTTGTAATTTACCACTAAATTGTGAAGGGAAAAAGACAACAAATAGAAATTCCTGCTTTCACTTAGATATCTCTTAAAATAAAAATTGAATGGATTTTTGTTGGCGACTGAAAATGTTTCTATTTCCATAAAATCACTAGAGATTATAGCTTGCTCCTTATGCCCCAAGGAATATTTTTCCTATGTCATTTAGTTGTGTAGTCTGAAATTATATCAATCTCAAATCCATCCAATATTTCTTGAGTTCCTTCCATGTTCTGGGCTTTGTGTGCTTGAGATAAGAAAAAAACAAAAACAAAAACAAAAACTTGCAAGAGGCTAATTTTCCTGTCCTCAAATATTTTATATTCCTCTGAGGAGATATAAAATATACAAAAGTTTTCTGTCTATCATCTATCTATCATTAACTGGATATTGTGAAGTACTATGAAGAAGGAAAGGACATTTTGAGTTCCTTCCTGAAAAATTGATATTTGAGAAAAAAATTCATAAGTGACTGAACCAAATAACTACTGAGGAAAGAGAATTCTAAGCAGAAAAAAAAAACAGCAAGTGGCAAGTGCTAATGACTTTTGGAGAAGTGTGGTTAATCTATTTGAGGAACAGCATATAGATCTGGATAGCTAAAACAGAATGAACAAGTGTTAGGGAATTACATCAGAGCAGTATTTTTCAGAAAGCTGTCTAACTTGCCATTTAGAGTTACACCACAGTCACCTAATAAATGAGAATATATGTTAAATATTAACTAATATTCTATTAATGATACTATTATGATTTAACACTGGAGTATGCCCAATTAAGTTCTGACTTATTACCTCATCCTGTCTTTTCTTAAAGAAGAGACCTCCTAATATCCTTCATGAAAGATTTTTCAGTGTTGACAATATTATTACTATTACTACCCCCACTACTTATTTAATATTATTAGTTCCTGTAAAATAATGTTAATGTATTAGTAAGCAATAATGTTATATTCAGAATTAGAATCTATAAATATCACTAGTATAGTTCCCTCAAGAATCTATATTTAATCTTTTGAATTAATCATGGTGATTCTAATTAAACTGACTAGAAGAGATAAGCACAATATAAATTTTAAAAAGAATCCTAAAGGAACAAGTTACCCTGGAGCTACAGAATACAATTTCAATTCTCTCTTTATATTAAAATGCAAAAGAGAAAATATACAGTAGTGTTGCAAATTATCCACTTTTAAAAATCCATTTTAATAAGGACTTAAAAAGCAAATCAGTTTTAAAAAACACAATAGTTTCTATGCTTGTATAACAGAGTCTGTTTATTGGAGATAATATTTTGATTCAATTATGTCAACAAGCACCATAACTTCTATTGATGAACATGGATTGACATAGTAGTTTAATCCTATAATGAGCTAAATGTTACAAAGAAGGCAATTTTCTTCTTCATTTACCTTAATTTACTCTAGTTGTAAATGCCATTGACTACCATGATTACATAATAAATCTCACTGTAGGATCAATTACTATAGTGTAGAATAAAAAGTAAGTTGTTTTGTAGTCCATTTTAATTTAAAATAACTGTTGCAAAAATACTGGGATCTTAATGGATGATGTAAAGGATTATAGTTGAGCCATTTAACATGTAATTATTTAAAATATTACAAATTGTTATTGTTTCTAGTCTGCTTAATTTTCTAAATGTATATACCTAAACAGATGCTTTCTGGATTGAATTATATAATCTGCCTGTTGGATGTTAGAAAATATGTTTCTCAAAATTAAAAATGCATAGCTTTTGTATTTCTGAATTTTAACAACATTTTTCTCTTTATGAGAAAGACTAAGAATATCATTTAATAACTTTGCCATCATTAAGCATAAGTGAAATATTATACTCTTCCAAAAAAGGTGAAGTAATTTATTTATTTATTGAATTTTTCTCTTTATTCATTTTAGAGAGAGAGGAAGGGAGAGAGAGAAACATCGATAAGAGAGAACATCGACTGGCCACCTCCCGTATGCCCCCCACTGATGATTGGGCCCACAACCTGAGAATGTGCCCTGACCGGGAATCTAACCAGCCTCTTGGTGCATGGGTAGACACTCAACCACTGAGCCATACTGGCAGGGCAAAGGTGAAGTAATTTAAACAGTATTTCAATTTTGAAGAAATGGCATTAAATATATATTTTTCATTTATTATAAATTTGAATTTATAAATATGTATGTACTCTCTTAAATAAGTGGTTCTCGCCTGGCCAGTGTCGCTCAGTGGTTGAGCATTGACCCATGCACCAAGAGGTCGCCAATTCGATTCCTGGTTAGGGCATATGCCCAGGTTGTGGGCCAAATCCTCAGTGGGGGGCATGCAGGAGGTGGCCAAACAATGTTCTCTCTCACAGATGTTTCTATATCTCTCCCTCTCTCTCTAAATCAATATAAAAAAAAAAGTTCTCAAACTTTTTGGTTTCCAAATTTCTTTACATTGTTTTTTTAAATTAATTAATTTTTTCCCATCACCATTTACCCCCTATACCCTCTTCTACCCCCCACCACCACCACAAGAAAGAAATGGTGGGGTGAAGGTGGTAGCTAATGCTTTGGTGGTAATCATTTTGCAATATATAAATGTATCAAATCAACATGTTGAACACCTTAAACTTACACAATGTTATATGTCAAGCATATCGATAAATCTGGGAGAAAAAAAATACTATACTCAAACCCCAAAGGTGATTAGTCCTTGTCACTTTTCTCTTCAGACATGTCAAAAAATAATTACACACAAGAAATGACCTAAAATTATAGTTAAAGTGTGGCCATTTATTCCCAAAGACTATGGTGTATTTAAGCTGCATAAAAGAAAAAAGAATCAAAGCCCTAAAAAAATTATGAGTGAAATTTATGTACAAGGAAAGCTCTTTAATATTGTGACATTTGAATTTCTTATTAAACATTTAGTATAAATGACCTCCAATATCCTAAATCTCAAATCACAAGTTTGAAAAAATATTTTGTGATCCTCTCCCACCCCACATAAAAGGTATGTGTGAGTGAAGGGCATGATGGATAAAACCTTTTCACAGATGGTTCAGATAAATAATAATCTGTGTGTGTGGAGAGAAGGAGAAGAAGAAGGAGAATTAGGAGGAAGAAGAGGAAGAGGTTGAGGAGGAGGAGGAGAAGGAGGAGGAGGAGGAGGAGGAGGAGGAGGAGGGGGAGGAGGGGGAGGAGGAGATGAAGAGAACAGAAAAGAAATGGTTAGAAAAGAGCAGGAAGGAGGTGTCATGGTCATTGAATAATTTGCAGAAATCAAATACAATTATGGAATGCCCTAGAATCTAGGGCCTAAATCAATACTTCTCAAACTTTAAGTTATCCTCAAATCATGGAAGGGATTTGTTAAACTGCAAATTTTGATTCAGCTGGTCTGGGACCTGAGATTCTATATTTTTTTTCTTTTTAAAAATTGTATTTATCTTTATTGTCAAAAATGTTACAGATGTCCCTCATCCCCCCCCCATTGATACCCTTCTCCCCACTCCTTCCAGTCCTCGCCACCTTAACCTCACTGTTGTCTGTGTACACTGGTTATGCATATATCCATATGAGTTTGTTGGTTTATCTTCCCCTCCCACCAATACCCTTCCCTCTGAGGTTTGTCAGTCTGTTCACTGCTTCCATGTCTCTGAATCTATTTTGTTAGTCAGCATATTTTGTTCAATATATTCCACAAAAAGTGAGGTCATATAGTATTTATCTTCTCTGATGGGCTTATTTCACTTAGCATAAAACTCTCCAGGTCCCTCCATATCATCTCACTGATGAGTAGTGACATTAACCATTTTTTTCATATGACTCTTGAACATTTGTATGTCCTGATTAAAGAGGTGTCTATTCATGTTTCCTGGCCATTTTTAGTTGGATTGTTTGTCTTCCTTTTGTTTATTTGTATGAGTACTTTATATATTTTGAAAATGAACCCCTTCTCTGATGTATCATTGGCAAATATGTTCTCTCATACAGTGGGTTTCCTTTTCATTTTGATGCCGGTTTCTTTTGCAATCCAGAAATTTTTTAGTTTAATGTAGTCCCATTTATTGATTTTTTCCTTTGTTTCTCTTGCCTAGGCAATGTATTGGTAAAAATTTTACTACATGTGACGTCTGAGATTTTGCTGCCTACATTTTCTTCTAGAGCTTTTATGGTTTCACATGTCACATTTAAGTGTTTTATGCATTTTGAGTTTATTCTTGTGTATGAAGTAAGTTAGTGGTCTAGTTTCTTTTGTTTTCTTCCTTTTATTTATTTTTTTTACATGTACCTGTCCAATTTTCCCAACACCATTTATTGACGAGACTGTTTTTACTCCATTGTATGCTCTTGCCTCCTTTGTCAAATATTAATTGTGCTTAATTTCTTTGGCCAATTTCTGGGTTCTCTGTTCTCTTCCACTGAACCAAATGCCTGTTCCTTTGTCAGTACTGGACTGTTTTGATTACAGTGGTTTTGAGGTATAACCTGCTATACATAATTGTGATCCCTCCAACTTTGTTCTTCTTTTACAAGATTGCTGTGGCTATTCAGAGTATTTTGGGTTTAATATAAACATTTGTAGTATTTTATATCTGTGAAATATGCCATTGGCATTTTAATAGGGATTGCAATGAATCTACAGATTGTTTCGGTTAGTATGGACATTTTAATGATGTTGATTCTTCCAATCCATGAATATGGTATGTTTTCATTTTTTTTTAATATCTTCTTCTGTTTCTTTTTTCAATATTCTGTAGTTTTCTGAGAACAGGTCTTTTATCTCTTTGGTTAAGTTTATTTCTAGGTATCTTAACTTTTTTGTTGCAATGGTAAATGAAATAGGTTTTTTTGTTTATGTGTTTGTTTGTCTTTCTGATTGTTCATTATTTGTGTATAAAAATGCCATCTAATTCTGGATGTTAATTTTGTATCTGGCTACTTTTCCAAATTATTTTATCATATTTACTGATTTTTTGTTGAAATATTTCAGGTTTTATTGATCTTATAGATAGTTTGTGTTCTAAATGTGGTCTGTCTTTGAGAATGACCCATGTGCACTTGAGAAGAATGTGTATTCTGCAGTTTGGGGATGTAATTCTCCATAAATCCCTATTAAAATCATCTGATCTAGTGTGTCATTTAGAGTCTCTGTTTCCTTGTTAATTTTTTTTTTTTTTTTGTCTAGAGGATCTATCCAGTGATATCAGTGGCGTGTTGAAGTCCCCTGCTATGATTGTATTGCTGTCGATTTCTCCCTTGAAGTCCTCCAGAAATTTTTTTTTTTTTAAATATATTTTGGTGCTCCTCCACCCTATGTCTTCTGATTGGAGCATTTCAGCCATTTACATTTCAGGTTATTATTTATAGGTACTTATTTGTTGCCATTTTTATTCTGTATGTTTTTGTTCCTCTCTCTATTTCTTCTTCTTACAATAATTCCTTTACCATTTCTTACATTGCTGATTTGGTGTTAGTAAAATGCTTTAGCCTTTTTTTTTTTTCTTTTCGTGAGGCTCTTTATTTCCCCTCCAGTTTTGAATAACAACTTTGCTGGGTAGTGCAGTCTTAGATTTAGACCTTCCTTTCCATTACTCTGTATATTTTATGTCACCCCCTTCTGGCCTATTGGGTTTCTATTGAGAAATCATCTGACAGTCTAATGGAAGCTCCCTTGTAGGTTGTTTTCTGTCTCTCTCTTACTGCCTTTAAGATACATTTATTTTTATTTAATGTTGCCGTTTTAATTATGATGTGTCTAGGTGTGGGTTTTTTTGGGGGTTCATCTTGATTGGGACTCTCTGTGTTCCCTGGAAATGTGTGACTTTTTCCTTCACCATGTTAGGGAAGTTTTCTGTTATTATTTCTTCAAACAGTTTCTCTAGACCTTTTTTCTGATTTTTCTCCTTCTGGTACTCCTATGATGCAAATGTTATGTTTTATATTGTTCCAAAGCTCCCTTAAACTCTCCTCCTATTTTTTTAAATGTTTTCCCCTTGTGCTGCTCTAGTTTTTTTTTGTTGTTGTTGTTGTTTTTTCCCTACCTTGTCTTCTAACTCACTGAATTGCTCTTCAGCTTTTTTTAACCTACTACTGAATCCTTCCAGGGTATTTTTTTTTTTCAGCCATGTCATTCTTCATTTCCACTTGACTTTTATTCATAGCTTCTACCTCTTTTCTTCATGCTGATGTAGTTTCCATTGAGTTCTTTATAATTCTTATTGAGTTGCTTTTAATTTTCACTAGTTGTTTGAGCACCCTTATAATCATTACTTTGAATTCTTTATGTGATAACTATCTTGCCTCCATTTCATTTAGTTCTTTTTCTGGCAATTCCTCCTTTTCTTTCATTTTGGGGTTATTTATTTTATCAGTCCAGTGGTCTGGGGCCAGGTGGCATGGGCCAGGTTACATGAGCGAGTTAGTGCATCCAGCAGCATCAGGTTATAGCGGGTATTGCAAACTGAATCTCAGATCTGGTCCAGTTTTCAGGGAGTGCTAGTAGTTCTAAGTGGTGGCAGTGGTGCCCAGTGGCTCTTTGCTGTAACAGGGCCAATGGGACTTCAGTTCTCTGCTACGGGAGGGGGGGGCGCTACAGTACCAACAGCTCATGACTACAATGGGGCTAGAGCCTTTCAGCTGCTGGCATGTTCCACTGGGGGCAGTGGACCCTTCTGCTACTGGTGGGTCCCATGGGGACAGCAGTAAACTCTGTGACTGGTGAGTCCCATGGGTGTGGTGGGTCAGTCTGCTGCTGGCAGTCCTGGGGGTGGCAGAACCCTCTGCTTCTGAGGGAGAGGTGGTGGGACTGTATGTATCTATCTGTGGCCTAGGTCACTGGGTCTCTGCCAGTACCTGCAGCCTACTCTCAAGGAGGACCCTAGGATTTTCTAAAATGGCTCACTCACTGATCCCCAGAGGGGACAAGCACCAATTGGGGAGCACACTTCTGCTGCTGGCACTTCCCTCTGCTTAGAGCATCCAAATGGTCCACGCTGGATTCCCCCACCAACAGGCAGCTGCCCACCTGCACTCACACCCCCACCCACACTCTCTTACACATGCTCACCCACTCACACTCTCACCCTCACTTCAGTCCTGCCTGCTGCCATGTTGGAATCCCAAATTCCTTTACATTGCAAAAGAAATTAATATAGATCACAAAGAACTTTGTTTTATGGATCTTCTATCTATAAATACTTACTATTAGAAAATAAAACAGTGATTTTAAAGCAAAATAATATTCATGTACAGTCGTCCCTCACCACTTCGTGCTTCGACTTTCACGGCTTCACTCTATTGTGTGTTTTTTCAAATATAGTACAGTGTTTGAAAAAACCGCAATAGAGTGAAGCCGTGAAAGTCCAAGCATGAAATGGCGAGGGACGACTGTATATAAAGAATCCTACTTCGCGGAAATTCATTTATCGCGGTAGAATCTGGAACTGATTAACCGCGATAAATGAGGGCCAACTGTATACATTTCAATAATTATCAGGGAAGTGACCTAATTATATTGTCATGTAACTTCTGGAAAACTCTACTGTTCATTCATGAGAATATAAAATTCAGAAGACTAAAATTTTCTTGGAGTTACCACACCACGACTTGAAAATCTCTGCTTGGTATTAATGTAAACAATCATTTCATTATACCCTTATTTTACTTTGAATATTAATAATGCATATCTACCATTGTGATAGGCTGCAATATATCTTATACCATTTCAGGTAACATTTCTCCTTTTATAATAACTTTAAGAGCATGATTCATTGCTTTTACATTGTTTGTTCTTTGATGAATGAATGTAATCAAATCAAGATTATGGAAAAATAGATGCCTAAGAAGGGGAGGAGTGACTTTTGTGTAGAAGGTTATGATTTTATACTCCCCCAAAATTTTATACATCAAGCTCAGTTATAAGCAGGGATTTTAAATGCTGTAATTATTATTGAGTTTTATAAATAGTTCAATTTCATGCCTACAAGTGTTTTTTGACAGAATCCACATAAATATTTTTTAGCAAAAAAGAAATCCTTCATATTTTAAAATGTGATTATTAATATTACATATAAAAATGAAATACTGTTAATTACTAGTTCACTGTATAAACTGCTAACTAGTTTGTGATCAACAGAAAAAGATAATTACCTATATATAAAGTAGGTAGATGATAGATAGATGGATAGATAGACAGAAATATGGATAGAAGAGTTTTGATATTTTTATACTAGCATTGGTATAGAAAACTTACATGCCTTAAGGCGTTTAAGAAAAACATTCTATTTACCATTGATGTCTTAAGTAATCGCTACTAGATTAAGAATGAAATACACTAAAGTCTTGATTGTTGCAGGAAAGTTAGAGTTGCCAAACTTACTGATTTTAAGGATTAAAAAATGGGTTGTAGAAAGGGAAGCACATGAATTATGGAAACATTTAAAAGGGACCTAATAGCCTGACCAGTGTGGCTCAGTGGATTGAGTGTCATCCCATGCACAGAGAGGTCATGGGTTCGATTCCTGGTTGGGACACATGCCCTTGTTGCAGGCTCCATTTCCAGTATAGGGCATGCACGAGGCAGCTGATTGATGTTTTTCTCTCATCAATGTTTCTATTTCTCTTCCCCTCTCCCTTTCTCTCTATCTAAAACAATCAATTAAATAAATAAATAAATAAATAAATAAATAAATAAATAAATAAATAAGGACCTGACAGATTAGTCTAGATGATAATTGCACAGTGACAGAAAGCAATGTTTCAAATAGAATCTGACAGATGACTAAATACTGGCCAGTACAGGTGGAAGGGTCTTTCTGGCAGAGGAAAAAGTTTGTATCAGAGGGCATTCTCAAAACCCAGGGAGATTCACAATAGCTAGAATGAAGTGAGTGTAAAAAAAGTTATGTGAGATAATACTGTAAAAGTGAGCACATTCTAGATTCCAAAGTGGCACATATATCTCTTTATATAGTTGTCTCTATTTCTATATATCTCTATATATATCACCATCTCTACCTCTGTCTCTATCTCTATCTCTAAACTCCCTCTATCTCTGTAGATAAACTATGCAATACAGTTCTCCTCACATGAAAAAAAAAAGTATGATTGTTTTGATTGTCAAGGAGGATATTATTAACAATTAAAGACATCAAATTTAAGGTAGGACTGTTCAGGCAAACCAACTCATAAGCTATGTGACATAATATTGCTATTATTAATGTTATCAAGATTATTTTTACTATGCCCGTAGTCTTAATTCAATTGATATTTATACTTTATTTGGGGGGATGGTATATTTATTAGGGAATTAGGAAAGATATATTAACTGATGAATTATAATAAAATGAATATTAAATTTTTGGAAATTTTATAACTTTATTTTTCCAGAAAATCTATCTTTTAAGACTGAACAATCAAATATAGTTTTTATTCATAAAATGTTAAAATGGAATATTTATTAAAGATGTCCTCTTTACTGCCACTTCTGTATACACATAGTCACAAACCTTCTTAATACGATATTTATATCTGTAAATATCTACCTTGATATTTTAATTTAAATACAAATATATAAAAATACAATGGTAACACATGCTATCATGCCATTTGAATAAACATCAGGTAGACCTCCTGAATAACTACCAGGGCACACTCCCTTATAAGAGTGATCACTACAGAATTGTAAAATAGTGATTCTCTTGTTCCTAGTTTATATTTATTTTCATTGTAATGCATTATTGGCTGGAGTTATTTGTTGAGGCTTGCCACTAGGAAAGCAATAAAGCAACCTTTATTATTTCCATTAAAAAAAGATGATGGATAGGTCTACTACATTAATAAAAGAGATGAAATATAACAATTTAAAGTATAACCCCCATGAAACTTTAGAATAAATGGTGGCATAAGGACCTCTGAAAATTCTCTCTTTCATAAAAGCAATGATAAAACTGATGACATAAAATGTCAGACTCATATATAGGTAACCAATGGATATAGACAACAATGCTGGGGAACAGAGTGAGATTGGGAGGAGGGTATCTAAAGGGGATAAAGGAGAAACATCTGTAACAAAAATAAATTAATAAAAGTTAAAAAAAAAAAGAGTGTAGCAAATGATATTTATAAAAATAAAATGTCCCATTATATTATCAGGGAGCCAAAGTCAAACCTCCTATAGTTTTACAGAAATACTTTCATTGAAATATATTTAATTTGAGGTCTTCAGGACGAAAATAAAAAGCAAAAACACTACATGGGAACTTCTTTCTTAACAACCCATTTAATCAATTACTTTCAGATTTTATTTCCATGAAAAAATATTTTTGTTCTTTTCACAAATAAATATTTATTTTAATTTAAAATTTAATTTGTAAAACCTACTGTGCTTCTCTCAATTCCTTTAGATGCCATAATGCAGTAACTAAATATGCATTCATCTGCAGTAATAGTGAACTAAATAGATGACATATTTGATTCTTTCTCATTTTACATGTACATTACATCACTCTATATAAAATTACCATATTGTGAACTAGACTTTATCTCAAATATCATTGTAGTTTAAATAGATTAAATAGGCCTTTGGTTGTCCTGGCCAGTTTGGCTCAGTGGTTAGAGGGTTGGCCCAAGGAGCTAAAGGTCACAGGTTTAATTCTGGATCAAGGGCATGTACCTGAGTTGCAGGTTCAATCCTGGCCCCAGTCAGGGTCGTGTGGGAGCCAGCCAACTGATGTGTCTCTCTCACATTGATGTTTCTGTCTCTCTCCCTCTCTCCATTCCATTCTATCTAAAAAAATCAATGGAAAAATTTCCTCAGGTAAGGATTGACAACAACAAAAAAGCTTCGGTTACAGATTACTTAAGAAAAAAAAAGATCAGCCTTTTGAGAGTTTAATACTAAAGTTATACAGAAATGACACATGTAAATGCTTCAACATTTTAATGAGCAAAACATTTTGGAATTTAGACAAATATAAAATTAATTTATAAATATTGGTCATATGCAACAAAATTTATTCAGGAAGGTTTTTATGGGGATTAATGCATTTATTTTGTCAAATATTTGTTGAACATCTACTATACATCAGAAACCATTTTTCATACTTGACATATATCAATTAATAAGGATATAAACTTACTAAGTAGTGATGAGGTTAAGGGTATATGATGGATGGATAGATAGATAAATGTAATATTAAAGGCTGCTTAGAGCTATAAAAGAAATACAGTGTAGAGTAGGATAGGGGAATCAGCTAGAACATGAGGATGAGGGCCAATATAACCTGATGATTGAAATTAGAGCAAATCTTGATAAAACTGAGGAAGTTAAGATAGAATTTTTAAGATAAATGGAACAGCAGGATTAATGGCACTAACAGAGAATGTACTGGCATGTCCCTGCAACAGCAAGTAACAAGAATGGAGTGAATGTATAGTTAGGGAGTGTTCAGAGAGGAGGCCAGAAAGGGGATTTTATTAAGTACTCAGTTCTAGTTTTATGTAAGATACCAGGCTAAAATACCTTGAAAATGCATAAATATGATTGTTCTTGATTAATAAAAGTTGAAAATCAATTTTTAATTTGAGTAAAATTTACTACTTATTTTGTATTCCCTTTGACCTCACAGGTGCCTTAGTTGTTTCTTGTTCTTTACCTGGTGGGGTCATCCAAACACTCATTTCTAAAGGGTCTAGACCATTGGCATTCTCGCCTAATTTGGGTTGTTATAGTTTTCTATTGATCCAATCACAACATGGTGTACTAAGAGACATCCCAAGAAATCTGCTCTATACTAGATATGTTCTTACCTCCACTGTGCAGTAGCACAATTTTCCATTAGTAATGAACATCAGTCACCCAACCAGTCCAGTAACTTCCTTCTTTGTTAATTCAAAGTCACGGGAACCCAAAGTGGCATGTAAATAGTCTTAACTTTAATTAAGTAGAATCACTTAATAGTACTTTTCATAAATTCCTTAGAATTTGTCTGTTTTGAACATAGTGTATGTAAATATGTTATCAATACATTTTTTTCTTACCAATTGATAAGCCTTTTTCTATTTCTTTTTTGAAAAAAAAATTTTTTTTTTGCATTTATCTTCAGATAGAGCAGGAAGGAGAGAGGAAGAGAAAGAGAGAAACATTGATGTGAGAGAGACACATCAAGTGGCTGCCACTCACTTGACCCCAACTGGGGCCAGGGACAAACTGCAACCAAGGTATGTGCCCTTATGGGAACCGAACCTGGGACTCTCTGGTCCGCAGGCCCACACTCTAACTACTGAGCCAAACCGGCCAGGGCTCTATTTCTTAATAGAGCTCCCTAGATAGTATTTCGGGTTCAATGTTGAATAGAAGAGCTGAGGGAAAACCTTTTTTTTTTTTTTTTTTTTACTTTTTTCCTCTGAAATTTGTGTATTCAAAATTTTACCATTAAGTATTACATTAGTTCTAGGATTTTAGTGCTTTACCTTTGTAATTCTGAGGGAGTTCTCTTTTAATTCTAGTTGGTTAAGAATGCTTGTTTTTAATGATTTACATTCTATCAAATGTTATTTCTACATCTATAAAGATGATCATGTATTATTTTCTTCTTGAGTTTCTTAATGGGGTAAATGAACTTGATTCATTTTTGAATGTTTAAAATAATCTTGATCATCTTGTATCTTCCTTCCTTTTTATATTGATAAATTTGACTTCCAATTATGTTTGAAGTTCTTTTTATATTTGTGAGGAATATTAGTTTGTAGTTTTTTCTTGTAACATTTTATCATGTTTGATAACTGTTATGCTGATCTCATGAAATGAGCTGAATATCATGATCCTTGAATTCAAACTATACAGTCATGGGTCATTTGACGATGGAGACACATTCTGAGAAGTGCATCATTAGGCAATTTCATCATGCAAACATCAGAGTGCACTACATACACACACCTAGATAGAATAGCCTACTATACACCTAGGCCATATAGTATAGCCTTTTGCTCCTAGGCTACAAACCTGTACAGCATATTACTCTACTGAACACTGTAGGCAATTCTAACACAGTGATAAGTACTTGAGCATCTAAACATCAAAAAGACACAGTAAAAATATGGTATGAAAGATTAAAAATGGTACACCTGTATTGGGCACTTACTTTGACTGTAGTTGGCAAGACTGGAAGTTGCTCTTGGTGAGTCAGTGAGTGAGTGGTGAGTAAATGCTAAGGACTAGAGCATTACTGTGCACTGTTGTAGACTTTATGAAAACTGTACATTCACCCTACACTAAATTTATAGAAAAATATTTTTCTTTCTTAAATAATAAATTAACATAAGCTTACTGTTTTTTTTTACTTTAGAAACTTTTTATATTTTAAATTTTTTGAATCTTCTCTAAATTCAATTGAGCTTAAAATACAAAACATGTACAGCTGTACAGAAATATGTCTTTATTTATATATTTATTTCATGTTTATTTCTATTTTAATATTTTTAACTTTTCTGTTAAAAACTACAACACAAACACACATTACTCTAGGCCTCTATAGGATCAAGATCATTAATATCACTGTCATCCACTTCCACATCTTGTCCCACTGGAAAGGTTCTTCAGGCAGGCAATTAAATGTGAATGTCCTTGATCTGTAGTAGGGTTAGTTTTAGGTTTATTGTGGCAAGTTTATTTTAGTTTGTTTTTAGTCTTAACATGTACCCATTAATCCAAATATGTCATCATTATCTTTAAGGCTTGATTCCTGGATTTTTGCTGACAGTATGAGGTTTTTGCTAAAATCCTTTAACTCCACAGGTTTTATATTTAGTAATCCTGTCTATTTCAGCTTTCCTAATGAAGTTTCCTGCTGTGTTCCTGCAGTGTGTGGTCTCAGCCTTCTTTTGCAAGTTAGGAGTCAGCTATAGTTGAGAGATGGACTTGTTACAATTGATGTTTCAAACTTCTGCTTCTCTCTCCTTACTAAGATTCTTCTCCTCAGTGTGCAGGTACTCTGGCAAACCCAAATTCCAATTCCAATGTCATAATCCAGAATTGCTTGTGTAAATTAGACAGTTTTCTCTGTTATGTTGCTTGATAAATATATTTTTATTTATTTCTTTTAAGCCTTATTTCCTTCTGTTTTCCTGCTTGCTTTTGATTTTTCATCCATGTCTTCAAACAATTATATATATATATATATTATAATATATATTATATATTATATCGCCATTATTTACACAGTTTATTACTATTATTAGGAGAATAAGTACTTAGATGTGATTAATTTTGTTATTAATGGAGGTTGAATTCTTGCAAATCAATTTTTATTTTAGATTCTTTTAAAAAAATTTTTTATGTTTTTATTTATTTTTTTAGAGAGACAGGAAGGGAGAGAGAGATAGAAACATCCATATGAGAGAGAAACATTGATCGGCTGCCTCCTGCACACCCCCCAGTGGGGGTCAAGCCCAAAACCTGGGCATGTGCCCTGACTGGGAATTGAACCAGGACCTCTCAGTCCATGGGACGATGCTCAGTCCACTGAGCCACATTGGCTGGGCTTAGATTAATTTTTAAAATAAGATAATACTGAATTAATTTAAAAATTTTTAAATTAATTCTAATAGTAGTTAGTGGATTTTTAAAACACAAATCAAAAGCAATAATATTATATTCAAAAAAGGCCCTGAAAATAATTGATTATATTAATAATACACTAAATGCTTTTCTTCAATACTTTAAATGAACTTTATTTGATCTAACCATAATCCTACAAATCAAGTATTATAATCTCCATTTTTAGATATAAATTTGAATATTTATTTTTAAATGAAAGAATAGATCACAGCAAAGTATTATAATCTCTTATATCCAATGAGAAAAAGGGATATCAGAAAATAAAGTCACTTTACCCAAGTTTTATTACTAGGAGGGAGAGCCTTGACCTATACTTGTTTATTTTTTATCATGTTTATTGGGGTGACATTGGTTAATAAGATTATTCAAAGTATACATTTCTATGATACATGATCTCTCTATTACATTGTGTGTCCACTACGCAAAGTCAAATAATCTTCCATTACCATATACAGCCTCCTTTATCCCTTACTACTCCCCACCCCCTTCCCTCTGGTAACCACCATACTGTTGTCTGTGTCTATGAGTTTTTGTTTGTTTGTTTGTTTTTTGTCATTTGTTATTTTCAATTTTATATCCTAGATGTGAGTAAAATGATATGTTTCTTAACTTTTTCTGACTGACTTATTTCACTTAGCATGATATTCTTAAGGTCCATCCGTGTTGCAAATGGCAGTATGATCTTGTCTGAGCTATATTTGTTTTATAGAGCAAATCTAATATTGAGGCTCAAATACCAAGGACTTTATCTACAAAGATCTTTTTAAGATTGTTAAAGCTCTGGCAGTCAAGACCAAGGGCACAAAGGGAGCTTTAGTTTGGGAAATAAGAAAATGGAAAGGTATACCATTTATGAAGTCAGAATCGTCTACATTCTAAACCTGCATTATGTCATTTTTACAGTTTTAGAGAACAAATAAGAATTTAGTTTTTTGCAGTCCTTTTTCAATGTGAAAGAACAGCAGTTTGAAGGTAGAGATCACATTTAAAACATCTTTGTATTTTCTATTCTTAAGCCCTTGGAACCTTTGGGAACATTCTCACTTTTATTCCAGATGCACTTCCTCTAAGTGATTTGGCACTCCAAACCCTCCCCTGGTCTTCAGTCCTCCTCTTTCACTTCACTTTCTTGTGTGGTCACCGCTATTCAGTGAAATCTAGGTATCTGGAATAATCTCCCTCTGTAACATTGCCTACACACACACACACACACAGGCCTACATCTTCATGCAAATCCCAACAACTTTCAATAAATGAGAATATGTTCTTGATATTTCGTCTTTTTGCTTCTCAGGGAACAAGGGTCAAAAGTAAGTAAGTGTGGGACAGGGAAAGAAGTTTGTGAAAATCCATAATGTCATTCCATGCATACCATGCTCAAACACACACCCATATATATGACACACATACATACACACAAACACATACACACACACACACATACACACACACCCCCATACATTTCATTCTAAGAGGCATATGTTTCCAAGCAAAACAAATGTATCAGTGTTACAATCTTTTGTAGATAATGCTTAACCTGAATTGCTTTCTTCAATAATCAGATATCACTGCAGCAGTGAGATCTGCTGAGGTGGATTCTCCTGCATGTTTTGTTGCAGAGTTTTGTTCCTTTCGAGTTTCTGAAACCATCCTTACCTTTTATTTTATCATCTCTGTCTTTAAATAAAATGTGCTTTCTTCTTTTTTTATTTTTATATAACTTGGTAAAATTCAAAACAACTAGCTATTTAGGACTGTTCACTGATTATTCTACAATATTAAAATTTAGATTTTGAGTCTTATTTCATATCCATATTCTACAAGTAAATGTTTTTAGCTGAATTTATTGGGATAACATCGGTTAATAAAAGTATGTAGGTTTCAGGTATACAATTCTACTATATATCATCTGTATATTGTATTGTATGTTCACTACCCCAAATCAACTCTCCTTCCATCACCATTTATGCCCCCTTTACCCATTTCTACCTCCCCACACCACCCTTTCCCTCTGATAAACATCATACTGTTGTCTGTGTCTATGAGTTGTTGTTTTTTTTTACTTAATCCCTTCACCTTTTTTACCCAGCCCCCCAAACCTCCTCCCCACTGACAGCTGTCAGTTTGTTTTCTGCATCTATGAGTCTGTTTGTATTTTGTTTATTAGTTTATTTTGTTCATTAGATTCCACATATAAGTGAAATCATATGGTACTTGATTTTCTCTGACTAGCTTATTCTACTTAGCATAGTATTCTCCAGGTCCATCCATGCTTTTGCAAAGGGTAAGATTTCCTTCTTTTTTACATCTGAGTAATGTTCTATTGTGCAAATGTACCACTTGCTTTTTTATATAATCATCTACTGATGGGCTGCCTGCTTCCAAATCTTGGCTATTTTAAATAATGCTGCAATGAATATAGGAGTGCATATATTCGTTCAAATTAGTGTTTTGGGTTTCTTTGGATATATTTTCAGAACTGGAATTGTTGGGTCACAAAGGCAGTTTAATTTTTTATTTCTCTCATCAGATGCATAATTGGTTTACATATTCTTCAACTCAGTGAGTCATATTTTCTTTTTGTTGATGGTTCTCTGTGCAAAAAAAAAAAATTTAGTTTGATGTAGTCTCATTTGTTTATTTATTTTTTCTTTCCCTTGTCCAAGGAAAGATATCAGAGAAAAGATTACTATGAAAAATGTCTGAGACCTACTTCCTGTATTTTCTTTCAGGAATTTGTGGTTTTGAGTCTAACATTTAAGTCTTTTATCCATTATAAGTTTATTCCTGTGTATGGTGTAAGAAGGTAGTCTAGTATTATTTATTTTGGGCACATATCTGTGCAATTTTCCCAACACCATTTATTGCGTAGTTTAACTTTACCCCATTGTTTGTTCTTGCTTCCTTTGTCAAACATCAGTTGATCACAACAATTTGGGTATATCTCTGGGCTCTCCATTATGCTCCATTGATCTATATGTCTGTTTATGTGCAAGTATCATGCTGCTTTTATTACTATGGCCTTGTAGTATAGTTTGGTATCAGGTAGTATGATTCCTCTAACTTTGGTCTTTTTTCTCAAGATTACTGTGGCTATTCAGGGATCTTTTGTGGTTCAATATAAATTTTTGGAATATTTGTTCTAGCTCTGTGAAATACATGATTGGCATCTTCATAGGAATTGCATTGACTCTACAGATTGCTTTGGGTAGTATAAACATTTTGATGATGTTTTTTCTTCCCATCCATAAATATGGTATATATTTCCACTTAATATGTATCTTTTTCAAGTTCTATTTTAGTGCCTTGAAATTTCTTGAGTACAGGTCTTTCAAATCCTTGGTTACATTCATTCCTAGGTAATTGATTTTATTTTTTATTTTAATTTTAATCTTTTATCTTTACCTGAAGATAGTTAATTGATTTTTAGAGAGAAAGAAGGGAAAGAGAGAGGGAGAGAGAAAGAGAGAGGGACATCGATGTGAGAGAGAAACATCAATCAGTTGCCTCCTGTAAGCACCCAGACCAGGGATCAAACTCACAACCTAGGTTTGTGCCCTGATTGGGAATTGAACCTGAAACCTTATGGGAAAAAGCTCTGACCAACTGAGCCACCTGGCCAAGGCTACGCAATTTATTTTCTGATTCTATTGCAAGTGCTATGATTTTCTTAATTTCCCTCTCTAACATTTAATTATTGTTGTATAAAAATGCAACTGACTTCTGAATATTTCATTTCTATCCTCTACTTTACTGTATTCACTTATCAATTCAGCAGTTTTTTGGTGGAATCCTTAGGGTTCTCTAAATATAGAATCATATCATCTGTTAATAATGACAGTTTTACTTCTTTCTAATTTGGATAATGTTTATTTCTACTTCTTATCTGAATTCTGTGTCTAGAATTTATAGCACTATGTTGAATAAGAGTGGTGAAAGTGGACATTCCTATGTTGTTCCTAATCTTAAGGAAAACACTTGTAGTTTTTGCATGTTGAGTATGATATTGGCTGTGGGTTTGTGATATATAGCCTTTGTTATGTTGAGGTATGTTCTCTCAATTCCCACTATACTGAGAATTTTTTTTTTTATCATAAATGAGTGCTAGGTTTTATTAAATGGTTTTTTCTGCATCAATTGATATGATAAAGTGATTTTTATCATTCATTTTGTTTATGTGATGTATCACGTTTATTGATTTGTGAATATTGCACCAAATTTGCATCCCTGGAATAAATCTCACTCAATCATGTTTTTTTTTGTTGTTGTTGTTGTTTTTTAACGAAGTGCTAGATCCAGTTTGCTAGTATTTTATTGAGGATTTTAGCATCTATGTTCATCAGTGATATTGGTCTATTGTAGTGTCTTTATCTGGTTTTGGAATAAGGATAATGCTGGCCTAGTAAAATGAGCTTGGAAGTCTTTCCCACCTCTTGAAATTTTTGGAATAGTTTGAGAAGCATATGTGTGAGTTCTCTTACTGTTAGGTAAAATTCACCTCTGAAGCTATCCAGTCAAAAATTTTGTGGTTTTTTTTTTGGAATATTTTGATTATTGTTTCAATTTCATTCATTGTAACCTATATGTGCAGGTTTTCTGTTTCTTGTTGATTCAGTCTTGGAATATTGTATGATTTTATGAATTTATTCCTTTTGTCCAGTTTCTTATACTCCTTTGTATTTCTTCGGTGTGAGTTGTTACTTCTCTTTAATCTGTGATTTATATATTTGGGTCCTTTTTAAAAATACTTTTATTTCTGAGTCTGATTAAATGTCAAGCTTTCTTATCTTTTCAAAAATAACAGCTCTTTCCCAGCCAGTGTGGCTCAGTAGATTGAGCAAGCTCCCATGGGCTGAGAGGTCCTGGTTTGATTCCTGGCCAGGGTACATGCCCAGGTTTCAGGCTTGATCTCCAGTGGGGGGCATGCAGGAGGTAGTCGATTGATGTTTCTCTCTCACATCTATGTTTCTATCTCTCTCTCCCTTACTCTCTCTCTAAAACATCAATAAAACATATTAAAAAAATAAAATAACAGCTCTTGGTTTCATTGATCTTTTGTATTGTTTTTCTTAGAGTATATTTCCTTCATTTCTGCTCCGATTTTTATTATTTCCTTCCTTCTACTCATTTTGGGCTTTTTTGTTCTTTTTCCAGTTCCTCTAAGTGTAAAGCTAGTTTGTTTATTTGAGATTATTCTTGTTTTTTAAGGTAGGCCTGTAATGCTATGAATTTTCTTCTTAGGACTGTATTCTCTGTTTCTTACAGATGTGGGGCTTTTGTTTTTTGTTTTTGTTTTGTCTGTTTTTTCATTTTCATCTGCTTCAAAGAATCTTTTGATTACTTCCTTGATCTCGTTAACTCATGTATTGTTTAGTAACATGTTATTTAGCATCCATGTCTTTGTTGTTGTTTTTTCCTTGTGATTGACTTCTAGTATCATGACATTATATTCAGAGAAGATGGTTGATATGATTTAAACTTTCTTAACTTTATTGACACTTGTTTTGTGTCCTAATATGTCTCTATTCCAGAAAATGTTCCATATGAACTTTAAAAGAATGCCTATTCTGTGACTTTGGGGTGAACTCCATAGGAGATATCAGTTAAATCCACCTGATCTAGTGTTTCATTTAAGGCTTCTGTTTCCTTGTTGATTTTCTGTCTGGAAAGTCTATCCATTGATGTCAATGGGGTGATAAAATCCCCTTCTATGATTCTATTATTGTAGATCCCTTCATGTCCATCAAGATTTGTTTTATATATTTAGGTGCTCTTATGTTGAATGTATAAATGTTTACAAGAGTTATAGTATCTTGTTGGATTGCTCCCTTATGGTGTGTCTTTGATATAGCTTTTGTTTTAAAGTCTATTTTGTCAGATATTAGTACTGCTACCCAGCTTTGTAAAAAATTTCCATTTTCATGAAATATCATTTTTTTTATCTCTTTACTTATAATCTGTGTGTATCTTTTTTTCTGGAGTGGGTTTCTTATGGACAGATATATCTGGGTCTTATTTTACCCAGATATATTCAGTTACCCTATACCTTTTGATTAAACAATTTAAACCATTTACATTTAAAGTGATTATTGATAGGTACATGTCTATACTGTCATTTTATTCATTTAACTATGTCCATCTGTTTTTTCCTTTTTCTTCTTCTTAAGGAATGCCCTTTAACATTTCTTGTAATAGTCATTTGGTAGTAACAAACATATATCATATATATATATACTTTTATATATATATAATCTTTTTTTTTTTTTTTTTTTTTTTTGGTCTGGGAAACTCTTCATTTCTCATTCAATTGTAAATGAGAGCCTTAATTGGTAAAGTAGTCTTGGTTGTAAGTCCTTGCTTTTCATCACTTTAAATATTTCATGCCAATCCTTTTTGGCTTGTAATTTTTCTGTTGAGAAATTAACTGACAATCTTAGGGGAGCTCCCTTGTAGGTAAGTAACTTTCTCTTGCTGCTTTTAAGATTCTCTCTTTGTCTTTAAACTTTGCCATTTTAATTATGATGTGTCTTGTTGTGGTTCTCTTTGGGTTCATCTTGTTTGGATGTTTAGTGCTACCATGTCTTCCAAATCATGGATTTGATTTTCTGCTTCATCCAACCTACAGTTTATTCCTCCTAATGTATTCCTCATTTCAGATATTTTATTTTCATTTCTGACTGGTTCTTTTTCTTTTTTTGTTAATCCTCATCTGAGGATATTTTTCCATTGATTTTTAGATGAAGTGGAAAGGAGGGAGGGAGGGAGGGAGGGAGGGAGGGGGAGAGAGAGAGAGAGAGAGAGAGAGAGAGAGAGAGAGAGAGAGAGAGAGAAATAGTAATGTAAAAAAGACACATCGATTGGTTGCCTCTTGCATGACCCTAACCGGGGCTGGGGATCAAACCTACAACCCAGGTACATGTCCTTGACAAGGTACATGTCCTTTGACTGAGAATCAAATCCATAACCCTTTGGTCCTCAGACTGATGCTCTAACCACTGAGCAACCGGCCAAGGACTGACTGGTTCTTCTTTATGGTTTCTGTGTGTGTTTTTTTTTTTTTCATGTTGTAGTTCTCACTAAGTTCCTTGAGCATCCTATAACCATTTTTTACAAACCTTATATTTGGTAAATTGCTTGCTTCCATTTCATTTAGTTCTTTTTCTGGAGATTCCTTCTGTTCTTTTATTTGGGGCATATGTCTTTGTCTTTTCATTTTGGCTGCCTCTTTGTGTTTATTTCTATGTATTAAGTAGATATGCTGTGACTCCTAGTCTTGGAAGGATAGCCTTATGGTGTCCTGTGGAACCCAGTGACACAGTCTTCTTTATCATCTGAGCTGGTTGTTCCGGGAATGTAACTTGTGTGTGTCATGTGGGCCCCTGTATTATAGTTGAGTCTTGATTGCTATTGGCCATTTGTGTGCTAGTCAACCATCAGGATGACTGATGTTGAGGCTCAACCCCAACCACAGTATATGAGCTGCTGTGCAGGGGCTGACCACATGAAGCAGAATTCACTTCAGCAGGGTCTGGTGCCTGCCAATATCTCCGTTTGGATATGCTCTTTGTGAAGCTTATTTAATTCTGCTCTGATGGTGTCTGAAGTTGTCCTCTGGGTGTGTTGGTTTTGGGTTCTCTTGAGAGGGACTCTGTTGCAGGCTGTAATCAGAGGCTGCCTGTGACTGACCCTGGGTAATCTGTTTGGAGTTACAAAGCAATCCACAGTGTATGTCTGCCTCTGTTGGCCCTGAGTGTGTGTGAGAAAGACAAAGCTACACAACAAAGGCATTTACTATCACCAGGCCTAGGCACATGTCAGCTAAAATCCCATGGCAACCTGAGACGCATCTCTGCCTTCTTCTACCTTTCAGCTTCCTGTTAGGCTCAGTCACTGAAAGAGCCTCTGGAGGTACTTTAGTTGCATGAGGTAGGTTCTCAGTGAGTCACTAGGTAGGGGCCAGTGGTTTTAACCATATTGATATAGATTTAAACTCGGTGCCAGTGCTGGGTCTGAGGTTATTCAGTGAATGTCCTAGGGTATACCACATTAAGCTGCCCCTTGTTGAGTGCCTGTATACCTTTGTGGTGGGATGGGATCTCAGGGAGTCAACAGGGTGAGGCCAGCAGAGTTTATCAGGCTCAAACAGATCAAGATTTCACCATGTGAATGGAGAGCTCTGCACCAGTTGAGCATGCGAGGGAAAAATGGTTCCTGTCCTAGAGCTGCACAACTCAGTTTGTCCCAGATTCTTCCAGGAGCTTGATCTCAGTAGGGTGAGCCTGTTAGGAGTCAGAATGATGGGCCTAGTGGAGCTCCCATGAGGGGCGGTGCTTTGAGTACATTGGGGGAGTGGTTCTCACATCAAAGCCACACAACTCAATCTGTACTGGATTCTTCCCAGACACTGGCAGGGCAGAGTCACCAGGAGTCAGGAGGATGGGTCTGCTAGGAGCCCAGAAAGTGAAGCTAGCAAATTTCCAGTGAAGGGGAGGCACCAGTGAGATTCTCAGGGTAGGTGGAGGAATGACTCTCACCTCAAAGGCACACCACTCAGTTACTTACACCCCCTGATTCTGTCCAGACCTCCATGCCCCAGTCTAGGCAGCTGGCTCCTCAGCAGCACACAAGCTTCACAGTGTGACCTACTGGGAGTCCAGAATGTGGGGTTATTAAATTTCACTATGCTAATGCCATATGGAAGGAACTTCTTCAACCAATAAAGATGATGTCTAGGATAGGGGATAATGACTCAGCATAGGGATCCTGGCAGCTATCCCTTCAGCTCTCTCCCCAGAACTACAAGCTCCAATCTCTCCTCCCATGACTCTAGTTCATTCCACCTTCTCTTTGCTGGTGCTCAGGCTGAGTGGATGAGAACAAGATTCTGTGTGTTGGCACTTTAAGAGGGCACCTTGTCTCTAGCTGACTACTGTGTCTCCCTGGTGGACAGAATCCCCACTGATTTTTGCAGCCAGATATCATGTCAGCACCTCTTTCTGGCTCTGGTGTTCTGGGCTGGGAAGCCCAGCTTGGGGTTGATACCCCACACATCTCAGGGGGAATCTTTGCAGCTTAGATATTCCTTCAGAATCTGAGCTGCTGTCCAAGGGATCATGGCCAGCTATTTTTTTCTGAATCTCTACCCTCTCTACGAGTCTCAGTGTTCTTTTTTATGTAAATCCTTGGTTACTAGGCTTCTGTTCAGCTAAACTTCAGTTGGTTACTCATGTTGAGTGTTCTGTATTTTACTTGTAATTCCAGTTTGATTCTGGGAGGAGGTGAGTGTAGCTTCCAACTACTCTGTTGCCATCTTGGATTGACTGCAAATAAATATTAATCTACAATCCTCCCATTACTTTTTTGTGTATTATATTTGAGTGGGATTATTTTTGTTTTTTTGTTTTCTACTATAGGAAAAAATTAGACCAAATACTTAGAAAAGCTAAAAATTTAAAATTACATATGCAAATGTTGTAAAACTATGGTGGCTGAAACTTGATTTGTATGATATCTGGACAGTGTAACGGGCATATCTACAACTACATTATTAATATGTTGTTAATGACATTAGTTGAGTCTTTCAGTATGTTACCTTGTAAATTGTATAGAGATACATCTGATTGTTTCTAGATTATATAGTAATTAGAACATTTTATAAAATACATGAGATTCTATTTAATAAGATAGCAATGACAGATGCATGTTCTTCAATTATAAACTCTGTCACTGCAGTATTTTTTTATTTATTATAGGATGCAATATAGAAATGGAATTTGATATTGATAGTCTCTGGATAAAAAAAATAATTCTGAAAATAGCTAAGTAGGCATGAAAAGCAACAATAACGACAATAAAAATTCACAAAGTTGCTAAACATTTGCATCTGTATATGCTATGTATAACCTATCTCAGCATGTTTGAAGTTTAATCTATCACAACACCCCCACAAAATTTATTCTTCCTAATGTATTTATGATTTCAATGAATGAGATTATTTGCAATCCTGTAGTTGAAGCCAGAAATATAATTATCATCTTTGATTCCTCCCTCTTTCTCAGATCTCACTGGGAATCAGTGAGATCTCCAGTGTATAAAACTCCTATTTTATGTGTACTGATTATACTTTCAAAGCAGCCTCTTCTCTCCTTCCCTACTGCTATCATCTTGGGCCAGTTCCTCCTGTTGTGAAAACTTCTTGGTTAAGCTCTCAGTCTTCAATTTTATCTCTGTCTGTTGCATTTCCACAATAGCAGTAAGTCATTCTAAGAAACAGTGGTGTCTCTAAGAGAATGGCTGTATAAGATTGGCTTATAGTTTCAAGATGTTTGGTAACAAAAGGACATGGTTTGAAGCTGGAATAACAGTTAGAAACATTAAATATTTTTCACAAGAATGGAGGAGACTATTTGAAATGGGTGAAAGGCTACTAAAACCCATGTCTTCCTATATTTGCTCCTTTCTTAAATCCCTTCAACAATACCTCATTATTTTCATGTAGCATAGGTTAGAAGACCTTTTGGGATCTGACTTCTCCTTCAAAATGTCAGCTTTTTAACATGATTATTTCTTTGTTTGCTCTGCCAGCATTGCCCAAATATAGCCACTTGCATCACTCTGAATATAATACAGCCTTTGAATATCGTCTTCTCGCTACCTAAAATACACGTCTGCACATCCAGTTTAGTTAATTCCTCATTGGCTATTGGAGGGTGTGGTATGTAATGGTCAAGGAAGCTGGCGCTGACATCAAACTGGATGGGAAAGGATTTGAGGTCTGAAATTAAACTGCAGTGTGAGTTTTACTAAATCCTTACATTTACTATATATACAGAGACCCAAGATTAAGATGAGCCCAAAATATTCTAAAAATCAAGTAACATTGTACACTTTTAATGATATGGATTACTCAAATGGCTATTTATAATCCTTTCAAATTTTATATTAAATAAATTCATATTTTAACATAGTTTTACTACACTTTCCTATTTATTATTATAAAATTCTTTATTTGATTAATCCTTATAACCACCAAATGTTCGTGAAGTCACATCTGACTATTTATTTTCCTGAGCATATCATTATTTTATCTGTGTTTTGAAATTGTTTATGATATGATTCTTTTAAAATTTATATGTGATATTGTCATTGAAAAATTTATTTCAAGTTCCAATATAGATTTGTCTAACATCTGGATAATAAGCCTTTTATTCCATTATATTTCTATTGAAGTTAAGAATTTCTATAAATTGACAAGCATCATAATTAAATATCCTGAGAAATAATATTAATTTTTTAAAAATTTCCTTGCTAAACAAATAAGAAAATAATCCAAAACTATATATTTTTCCTTCCCCACTTCACACACAAACTCTCTCACTCAGTATAAAATTAATTGATTGAGTACTCTATTGCATAAGACTTCATAGGAAACTAACTATATGGTGATTTCTTAGTTTTCTGAGAGATCATTTTGAGAAAAAAAGTTTTGTCTTAGAATTGTTATATATTTTATTGAGATATACTCAGCCTTATGTTTTCCATTTATAAATAGAAATATTACTTAACTTACATCCTTCTCAGGAACTTTCAATAAAATATTAATATCACTTCATATATTTTGTGGAAAAGAATAAGCCCTAACTAATCATTAATCACTTATCTTGATGTTGCCACTATTTTAACATATGTATACACACACACACACACATATATAATTTTTATGACCAGTATTATCTTGGAAGCCATGCTAGATATACCCATAACTATTCGGTGATCTTCTTATGTGCAAGCATAGCATCTTACACTTGATCATAACATTTGAGGTTGAAATTTCACATATAATTTGCATGAATTAAATTTCAAACACAATTCAAGCAGTCTTGTCAAAAATATTATCCCAGCAGCTAGCTAATAAATAAATAAGTTATATTTATAATATTTTGAAGGAAGTGAATGAGGATCATAGAAATTATCTTGAATTATTCACCATAATGTTTTCCAGTCATAAATCCATAGAATAAGAAGCACTTCCTTTATTTCCCCTTTTACTTGGTTAAAAATGTTAAAGAGAGTTCAGAGTTTATTTTCTGTAAGGCATTGTGGCAGTCACTAGGAACAGTTATCTAGTCGTGTTCTGTTCTCTATCCCCATGGATGTGCAATCCATAATGGAGATTAATAAAAAAAAAACCCACAAATATTTAATTTGTGAATGAATGGAAGACTTTATGTATATACTCTTTTTTAAATAATTTCTTATTTTTAAATTAGAGTTGATGTACAATATTATATTAGTTTCAAGTGTAAGCTCCAGTGATTAGACATTATATAATTTACTGTGATCATTCTGATAAATCTCATGCCCATCTGACACCATACATAATTATTAGAATATTATTGACTATATTCTCTATGCTGTATTTTATATCCCCATGACTATTCTGTAACAACCAATTTGTACTTCTTAATCCCTTCACTTTTTTCACCCATTCCCCCAATCTCCCTCCAATTTGGTAACTGTCAAAATGTTCTCTGCATCTATGAGTCTGTTTCTGTTCTGCTTTTTTATTTTGATTTTTAGATTCAATTGTTGATAGATATGTGTTTATTGCCATTTTATTGCTCATATTTTTGTTTATCTTTTTTTTCCTTCTTCTTCTTAAACAAGAGCCTTTAACATTTCATGTAATATTGGTTTGATGGTGATGAACTCCTTTAGCTTTTCCTTGTCTGGGAAGCTCTTTATCTGTCCTTCAATGATAGCTTTGCTGGGCAGAAGGGAGTGACAAGAAATATTCAAAGTGATGAAAAGCAAGAACCTACAAATAAGATTATAATATATACTCTTAACAGCACACTAATACCTAATAAATTGAAACTAAAATAATTTTATATATATAACACATATTTATAATAAACATAAACATATATATGTACTATCTATAATAAATATGTGTGTGTGTGTGTGTGTGTGTGTGTGTGTGTGCGTGCACCAACACCTATGCTACTAGTTGTGTGCCAAACTCTAGCTATAGTCTTCATAATTTTGTCAGGAATAACAAAAGAAGGTAGAATAAATTAGTATGATCACTTAAAGAAAGTGGAAGTTGAGAAAAAGACAAAAAAATTTGTTCTACCATAGTCACATAGTTCTGCTCAATTACCACTCTAAGGAAAAGTACTGATGAAAGAATATAACTAAAGAAAGATGTAAGAATTTGGAGAGAAATAATCTAATAGTAAGAGAAAATCAAAGAAAATATCTGATAATAGAGGCCTCTCCACATTTGAACTGGAAAGGACTCCAAGACCTCCTGTTTTCCAATACACAGTACTTGCTTGAGAGAATGAGCTAAAATCAAGGGCTTAATTTGGAGCATGCATGATATGCTTGAGGAACAGCAAATACATTGATCCATAAGCTGTTGCAAAGACCAAGTGGCATATGTTGGTGACTGACTAGAACTCTAGCAGTGGAAAAGATGAGAAATTGTTGGATTTGAGATATGTTTTTAAAGTAGAGCCAACAATTTCTGCTGACAAATTAAAGTAGCATGTGAGAAGATGAGACTCCAAGTAATTTAGCTTAAGTAACTGGCTCTGTTCTGAGCCAAGTGAGATGGGTAGCCTAGACTGCTAATTGTCTACTAATATTCACTCTACCATTCTATCTTAGTAATGGACACACACATTTTAATAAGTTTGAAGGAATATGTGGGGAACATGGTCCAAGAAATCTGACCTTTATTAGAATTTTCTTAGTGAAAATAAGCAGGATTAAAGTTAAGCAGGACCAAACAATAGAATGATGAACTGAACCAATACCTGAGCAACCTACCAAACTTTAGCTTCATAGAATTTTTCTCTGAGCTTCCCTGGCCCAAGGAACTGTTTTAAACTTAAAATGAATATTTCCACCTTTACCCCAACCCACTAAAGCACTCTGGATGTAATAATTTTAAACATTTTTTTTTTTTTTTTTTTAGAAAGAGGCCTGCAATGAGGGTGGAAGCAGGGTGGGGAAGCGGGCAAGAGGGAGGGCTACGAGGAATGGGGGGGAGGAAAAGGGGGACAGCAGAAGGAAAGGGGGTAGCAGGGATTGAGGAGGGGCAGAACATGGGGCAAGAAAAGAGACTAGAGGAGTCAAGGAGGGGAGTTTGAGGAGGGAGGGAATAGGAGGGCAGAGTAGCAGGGCAGTGAGAACTGAGGACGAGGAGGGCAGAAGGACCGAGGAAGTCCAGGAGGGAGAGGAGGGCAACAAGAAAAAGTTGGCAAAGGCAAGGAGCCGGACTCCAGGACACTAGAGTGGAAAGGCACAAAGTTAAACATTTTTTTATGTGATTCCTTTTCATTCCTATTTTTCTCATAAATATAATGTTGATTAGTTTACTTTTAAGTGTCAAGTACTATTCATACTCTATAGCAACTAGTGTCGTTTTTTTCCCTTAAGTAGTCTAGATAGATTGCTATGATAGATGGATGGATAAATTGATAAATAATCTTTTAGTTTTGTGCCATTTTGGTGAATCACTACATCATTATTTTAATATAATACATATTTATTTAATTGTTTCTCAAACATTGGACACTAAAATGTAGTTTCAGTGACTGTTTGGTTATATGTTATATTTTGTAAATATAGATTTATGAAAGTTGAAGTCAAAGGGTATACTTTTTAACTAAATAAGAAATGATAACTTGCCAACCAATAAAAATTGGCACAAATCTTTTCCCATGAAGTGTTTAACATCATTCTCATCTACTCATGTAGAGAAAAACTGGTCTTAAGCTTTTAAAATATGTTGCTTATCTGATTAGAAAAATAAAAGATTGTTTATTTGTATCTCCTTGGCTCCTATTGTTGTTAAGCATATTTTCATTTGTTTCTTAGCCTTTCGTATTTCTTCTGTGAACTCAATGTTGACTTGAATTGTTCTTTTTGTTGTTTTTAACTTGAAATAATGTATTCCTTTTATATTATGGAATTATTTTTCTTTTGAACCTTGCAAGAAGCCCCCATGTCAGACTTTTTATGTATGAACTGCTAAAACAGCAAAGCTAAAATAGAGGGAAAAAATGTTTGTTTCTTTACTTTCTTATCATTAAAATTTTGTGACTCTTACAATTTGTAAAACCAAACAGAAGATGCATTTGTTCTGGCCTCTCTGAAAAACAGAAAACAAAAAAAATAAAAAAACACTAACAATCATTGGATATTACTGAAGACAGATTTCCCTCATATCAAATGTTATATAAGGAAAAATGATGCAGTTGAATCTTAGTATCCTATATTGATTATGAAATTCTAAATTAGTAAAACATTAAGAAAATTACTACTATTTGCTGGATTCTTAGAAGCACGAAAAAGCATAGTATTCCAGAGATAACAGATGTATAACCATAAAATTTTTTATTACTGCTAATAATATTACTTTTTAAAAAAATGAGTAATGTTTTTTCTGAAAAACAATAGAATACATCTTTCTAATTTAATTTAATTCTAAAATGGCAGGTCTTTCTGATTGCAAGATTAACCCTTCTATTTAAAATATAATGTAGAGATTTAATACTTTCTTTAAAATTTGAAATTGTGAATGACAACATGAAAATATATAGTTGAGGCCACAGTAATATCTACCCTAATAAGAAAACTTAATTTATTTTCTAGCTAGAGAATATTTAATTATGACTATGTGAATTGGTGACTTTAATTGAATGCTATGCAGATATATGTGTGTATGTTATATATAATGTTTTATATATTACATAGTATTTTAAATACTATAATGAATGTAATACTTGACACTAGTGACAAAGCATGCTTAAAGAGGTTAAGTTAAATAAGTGATTCTTTTAAATGGCAAATGTACACATACAAGTTCTAGGTATGTCTTATGATGATATGCATTTATAAATAAGGGCATATGTAACAGTTCCTTTACCAGTCACAAAAATTCTTGTTCATTTCTTTTAAGTGTACATTCTAATTCAGGTTATAGTGTGTGAAATGAAACTGCTCATTGTCTCTCTCTATATATTAAAACTTTTACTTCTCCCTGGCCGTGAATACAGATTTGAATAACACAACACTTTCCCATAAGCACAGACAAAGTATTCACATCTTAATTGAAATCTCAGTGTATTACTAATATTAGGCATTTTTGAGAATATATTTTAAATATATATCAAATTAGAATAGGAGAATATGACAAAGGAGAAAATCCTTAAAAATAAAGAACAGAATCTGCCAGTTAAGATATATTTTTGTTATTTATTCATTTTAAATTTATTTTCTGTAATTATATATTTTATGCTTTCAATCTATTTACAGTAGGTTTTTCATTCTCTGTGGTAACTAATTATAGAATAAACAGTTGAAGAGTGAACATAAATAAATAAATAAAATTTATTTTCTGATGTACATTGATTTGTATCAAATTTTGTACTCTGCGCCAAGTACTCATTTAGATTTTTCAATCTGGAAACTCAAGTCTTAAATTTTGAGAAATATTTTTAAATTACTTTTTATATTTTTTCTAATCATTTTTTTCTGTATTCTGTTTCAGAGACCTCAATTATTTGGAAGGTGTATAATCCTGATTTATGATAGTTTTTTTCTGCCTACTTAATGTCACTGTCTTGTTTCTTTTTATTTTCTGGAGATAATCTTAATTTTTATAGCCATGACTTTTATTAAGACTTTTGTTTCTGCCATTTTGTATTTATTATGCAAAAGCTTTTAAAAAATTTTTGCTTTTTACTTTTTAAAAATTATCTTTATTGTTGAAAGTATTACAGAAGTCCCTCCTTATATCCCCGGTAGACTCCCTCCAACCCACTCCCAACGTGCCGTCCAGGCCTTCATTACACTATTGTCTGTGTCTATTGGTTATACATATATGCATATATGTTTTTTGGTTAATTTCTTCCTACCCCACTCTCCCCTCTTCCTTCTGAGATTTGTCAGTCTGTTCCATGCTTCCATGTCTCTGGATATATTTTGTTTGTCAGTTTATTTTTTTTCACCAGATTCCACATATAAGTGAGATCATGTAATACTTGTCTTTCTCTGACTGGCATAACTCACTTAGTATAATACTCTCCAGGTCCCTCTATGTTGACTCCAAGGGTAAGATATCCTTTTTTAGAGCTGCATAATATTCCATTGTATAAATATACCATAGCTTTTTTATCCACTCATCTACTGATGGTCACTTGGGCTCTTTCTACATCTTAGCTATTGTAAATAGTGCTGCTATGAACATGGGGGTGCACGTATTCCTTCTGACTGGTGTTTCAGGAATCTTAGGATATATTCCTAGAAGTGGGCTCCTTTTGCTGTGCAAAAACTTTTGGTTTTGATTTAGTTCCATTTGTTTATTTTTTTCCTTTGTTTGCCTTACCCTGGGAGATATGTCAGTAAAAATTCTGCTAGGTGAGATGTCTAAGATTTTGCTGCCTATGGTTTCTTTTAGGACTTATTTTTTTCATTTTTTTTTCTTTATTGATTTTAGAGAAAGAGGAAGGGAGAGGGAGAGACAGAAACATCAATGAGAGAGAACATCAATTGGCCGCCTCCTACATGCCCCCCACCAGGGATTTGGCTCACAACTTGGGCATGTGCCCTGACTGGGAATTGAACCAGTGACCTCTTAGTGCATGGGTTGATGCTTTACCACTGAGCCACACTGGCCGGCTCTTCTAGGACTTTTGTGGTTTCAGAACTTACACTTAAGTCGTTTATCCATTTTGAGTTTATTATTTTGTATGATGTAAGTTAGTAGTCTGTGGTCTGGTTTCTTTCTTTATTATTATTATTATTATTATTATTATTATTATTATTTTTTGCATGTACCTGTCCAATTTTCCCAACAGCATTTATTGAAGAAACTGTCTTTACTCCATTTTATGGTCTTGCCTCCTTTGTCAAATATTAATTGAGCATAATGACTCTGGTTGATTTCTGTGTTCTCTGTTCTTTTCCACTGATCTATATTTCTGTTCTTGTGCCAGCAACAAGCTGTTTTGATTACAATTGCTTTGTAGTATAATTTGATATCTGGTATTGTGATCCCTCCAAATTTGTTCTTCTTTCTCAAGATTACCACTGCTATTTGGAGTCTTTGTTGGTTTTATATACAATTTTGGAGTATTTGTTCTAAGTCTGTGTAATATACCATTGGTATTTTAGTAGGGATTGTGTCGAATCTATAGATTGCTTTGGGTAGTGTGGACATTTTAATATTGTTAATTCTTCCAATCTTTAAACACGGTATATGCTTCCACCTGTTTATATCTTCGACTATTACTTTTTTTCCAATGTCCTGTAGTTTTCTGAGTACAAGTGTTTTACCTCCCTTGGTTAAGTTTATTCATAAGTATCTTAAGTTTTTTGATTCAATTGTATATGGGATTTTTTTTTTTTTTTTTTTAGTTTCTCTTTCTGTGAGTTTGTTACTGGTGTATAAAAATGCCATTTATTTCTGGATGTTAATTTTATATCCTGCTACTTTACCAAATGTATTTATATAAGAAAGAAAATTGCCCTGGCCGAATTAGCTTAGTGGTTGGATTGTTGGCCCGTGGACCAAGAGTCATGGGTTGGATTGTTGGCCCGTGGACCAAGAGCTTGGCTGCGGTTCGTCCCTGGCCCTGGTCAGGGTCGTGTGAGAGGCAATCAGTCGATGTGTCTTTCTCACGTCGATGTTTCTCTTTCTCTCTCTTTGTCTCCCTCCCTCCCACTCTATCTGAGATAAATGAAAAAATATCCTTGGGTGAGGATTTAAAAAAGGAAATTATAGGCCAGCATTCCTGATGAGCAGAGATGACAAAATACTCAATAAAATATTAGCTAATCAGATCCAGAAATATATTAAAAATAATATTTACCATGACAATGTGAGATTTATCCCAGGGATGCAAGGCTGGCAAAATATTTGCAAATTAATAACTGTTATACATGACATAAACAAAATGAAAGATAAAAATTATATGAGCATATCAGTAGACACAGTTAAAACATTCTACAAAATCCAACACTCATTTTTTATAAAAACTCTCAGTAAAGTGGAACTAGAGGGATCATGCCTCAACATAATAAAGACCATATATGACCTGCCTACAGCCAACATCACACTCAATGGGCAAAATCTCAAAATGTTTCCTTTAATAAGAGGAACAAGACAAAGATGTTTGCTTTCACCACTCTTATTCAACGTAGTATTAGAAGTCTTATCCTCAGCAATCAGACAAGAAGAAAAAATAAAAGACATCCAAATTGTAAAGGAGGAAGTGAAACTGTCATTATTCACAGATGACTTGATATTAGAAAACCCTAAAGACTCCAGCTTTAATTAATTAGTCTCTAGATTTAATTAATGTAATTAAACTACTAGATTTAGTTAATTAGTTGTTTTTGTATACAGTACATGATTTAACAGTAATTTTTAATGAAAATATTACCTTTTTTTTTCTTTTACCCTTTAATTTTCAATACTGTTCAGATTTTCTTCTTCCGCAAGTTGCTATCTCTGTCTGTTTTAGACTCTGCCTTTTCATGTCACAGGCTATCCTCAGAAGCAGATGGTACTTTGCCATCCATTCATATTTAGGACAGGGAGAAACATATTTATTTAGATGTTTTATATATGTGTCCAATTCTTAAATTACAGTCTTGACAGCTGGATCTTTCAACCATTTTTGAAGTATACCCCTTAAGATAATGTAAAATCAGGATTTTAAAACAACTATGTGCCTACTACATATTAGAGGGGCCTCTGCCCCCTGTCAGTCTCACTCAGTAATAACACTGGCTGAGTCTTCATGCTCTGGACTATCTCTGGACAAGGAAGCAGGGACAGAAGAATGCATAGAGAATCACCACTGTCTTTTAAATGTTTTCACAGGAGATTAAATACATAATTTCTGCTGACATGCTCTGTAAACCTCATGACCACAACTAACTTTGAGGAGGAAGGAAAGGAAATTGTAATCTTTCTTAAGCACAAGTAAAGAACATATCAGAAATACTGGTGAGCAGTAGAAATGTCTTCACCATTACACCATTATTTTTTGATGTTCTTTCCTTTTAGCTTATTAGATTACCTATGAAACAATCCTCCCATTGTTCTACTTAAATGCACTGATTTAC
Organism: Tadarida brasiliensis; assembly: GCA_030848825.1. NCBI lineage: Eukaryota > Metazoa > Chordata > Mammalia > Chiroptera > Molossidae > Tadarida > Tadarida brasiliensis. Next base: position 29,293,182 of record CM061267.1, on the reverse strand, counting down.
CCAATAATAAAATTTTGAATACAACATTTAAAAGGAATAATAAACCTACATTAAACAATGGTTAATAATATTCCCATATTCTGACATTGAAAATCCTAATTTTATTTTATTTTTTATGTGTAATTTATTTTATTTACCTTTTACTTTTATTAATTTATTTTTGTTAGAGATGTTTCTCCTATTTCCTCCCTAGACACCCTCCTCCCCATACCACCTCCCACCCCCACAGAATTGTTGTCTATGTCCATTGGTTATGCATACATGCATATAAGTTCTTTGGTTTATCCCATCAATTCCCCATGCCCCCCTCCTCTGAGGTTTGTCAGTCTGAACCGTACTCCTTTCTATTTCTCTGGGTCTATTTTGTTCATCACCTTATTTTGTTCATTATATTCCATAAATAAGTGAGATCATGTAGTATTTGTCTTTCTCTGATTGGCTTGTTTCACTTAGCATAATACTCTCCAGGTCACTCCATGTCGTCTCAAAGGATAAGAGATCTTTTTTTCTTGCAGCTGCATAATATTCTATTGTATAAATGTACCATTGCTTTTTTATCCACTCATCTATTGATGGACACTTGGACTGTTTCCAGATTTTAGCAGTTGTAAATAGTGCTGCTATAAACATAGGGGTATGTATATTCTTTCTGATTGGTGTTTCAGGCTTCTTAGGATATATTCCTAGAAGTGGGATCACTGGGACAAATGGCAGTTCAATTTTTAATTTTTTGAGGAAACACCATATTGTTTTCCATAGTGGCTGCACCAATCTGCCTTCCCACCAGCAGTGTACTAGAGTTCCCTTTTCTCCACTCCCTCACCAGCATTTATTGTTTGATGATTTGTTGATGGCAACTGTTCTGGAAGGTGTGAGGTGATACCTTATAGTTGTTTTAATTTGCATCTCTCTGATGATTAGTGATGTTGAGCATTTCTTCATATATCTCTTGACCAATTATATGTCCTTTATGAAGAGGTGTCTATTTTGGTCCTCTGCTCATTTTTAAATTGGGTTCTTTGTCTTCCTTTTGTTGAGCTGTAGGAGCACTCTATATATTTTGGAAATTAACCCCTTATCTGATGTATCATTGGCAATTATGCTCTCCCATATAGCAGCTTCCCTTTCTATTTTGAGGGTTGTTTCTTTTGCTGTGCAGAAACTTTTTAGTTTGATGTAGTCCCATGAGTTCATTTTTTCCTTTGTTTCTCTTGCATTAGATGTTGTATCAGTGAAAATTCTGCTGAAATTTTGTTGTCTACATTTTCTTCTAGGATTTTTATGGATTTACGAGTCACATTTAAGTCTTTTATCCATTTGAGTTTATTCTTGTGTATGGTGTAAGTTGATGGGCTAGTTTCATTTTTTTGCATGTAGCTGTCCAATTTTCCCAAAACCATTTATTAAAGAGGCTGTCTTTACTTCATTGTATGCTCTTGCCACCTTTGTCAAATATTAATTGAGTGTAATGTCTTGGGTCAATTTCTGGAATCTCTATTCTGTTCCATTGTTCTATCTGCCTGTACTTGTGCCATTACCAGGCTGTTTTGATTACAGTGGGTATAACCAATATCTGGTATTGTGACACTTCCTACTTTTTCCTTCTTTTTCAACATTGCTGTGGCTATTCGGGGTCTTTTTTGTTCCATATGAACTTTTGAAGTATTTGTTCTCATTCTGTGAAATACCTTCTTGGTATTTTGATGGGGATTGCATTGAATCTATAGATCACTTTGAGTACTATGGATATTTTAATGATGTTAATTTTTCCAATCCATGAACTAGGTATGTACTTCCAGTTTTTTATATCTTCCTCTATTTCTTTTTTCAATGTCCTGTAGTTTTCTGCAAATAGGTCTTTTACTTCTTTGGTTAAGTTTATTCCTAGGTATCTTAATTTTTTTGCTGCAATGGTAAATGGTATTATTTTTTAGTTCCTCTTTCTGTGAGTTCAGTATTGGTGTATAAGAATGCCTTCTATTTCTTGATGCTGATTTTGTATCCTGCTACCTTGCCAAATTCGTTCATTAAATCTAGTAGATTTTTGATGATCTTTAGGATTTTCTATGTACAATATCATGTCATCTGAGAATAATGACAGTTTCACTTCCTCCTTTCCAATTTGGATCTCTTTTATTTTTTTCTTCATGTCTCATTGCTGTGGCTAAAACTTTCAGTACTATGTTAAATAAGAGTGGCAAAAGTGGGCATCCCTATCTTGTTCCTGTTCTTAAGGGAAATTCTTTTAGTTTTTGCCTATTGAGTATGATGTTGGCTATAGGTTTTTCATATATGGCCTTTATTATGTCAAGCTATGCTCCCTCTATTCCCACATTGCTGAGTGTTTTTTATCAGAAATGGGTGCTGGATTTTGTCAAATGCTTTTTCAGCATCTATTGATATGATCCTATGGTTTTTATTTTTTATTTTGTTTATAGGGTGTATCACATTTATTGACTTGCGAATATTATACCAGCCTTGCATCCCTGAGATGACCCTCACTTGGTCACAGTGAATAATTTTTTTGATGAATTACTGGTCTGATTTGCTAATATTTTGTTAAGGATTTTGTCATCTATGTGCATCAGGGATATTGGCCTGTAGTTTTCTTTCTTTGTGGTGTCTTTACCTGGTTTTGGAATTAGAATTATGCTGGTCTCATAAAACAAATTTGGAAGTCTTTCTTCTTGAATTTTTTGGAGTAATCTGAGGAGAATGGTTGTTAGTTACTCTTTGAATGTTCATTAACACTCCCCTGTGAAGCTGTCTGGGCCTGGGCTTTTGTTTGCTGGGAGAGTCTTGATTACATCTGTAATATCCTTAGTTATTATTGGTCTGTTCAAGTTTTCTATCTCTTCCCAGTTCAGTTTTGGGAGACTATGTGTTTCTAGAAATTTGTCCATTTCGCTTAGATTTTCCAATTTGTTGCCCTATAATTGTTCATAGTATTTGTTAACGATCCTTTGTATTTCTGTGTTGTCAGTTGTTACTTCTCCTCTTTCATTTCTGATTTTGTGTATTTGGATTCTCTTTCTTTGTTTCTTGGTGAGTCTAGCTAAGGGTCCATTAATCTGATTTATCTTTTCAAAGAGCCAGCTCTTTGTTTCACTGATCTTTTGAATTTTTGTTGTTGTTGTCTATGTTGTTTATTTGTCCTCAGATCTTTACTATTTCTTTCATTCTACTTGCTCTGGGGTTTTATTTCTGTTTGCTTTATAGTTTTTTTTAAGTTTTGAAGTTAGGTAGTCAATTAGAAATTTTTCTTGTTTTTTGAGGTAGGCCTGTAGTGCTATGAACTTTCCTCTCAGTACTGCTTTCATTGAATCCCATAAATTTTGTATTGTTGTGTGTTTATTTTCAATGGTTTCCAGGAAGTTTTAATTTCTTTCTTGATCTCCTTGGTAATCCATTCATTGTTTAATAACATGCTATTCAGCCTACATGTGTTCAAATGTCTTTTTATGTTTTTGTTATAATTGATTTCCAGTTTCATGCCATTGTGATCTGAGAATATGCTTGATATGATTTGAATCTTCTTGAACTTGTAGAGACTTAGTTTGTGTCCTACCATGTGGTTTATCTTTGAGAATGTCCCATGTGCACTTGAGAAGATTGTGAATTCTACAGTTTTGGGGTGTAATTCTCTGTAAATATCTATTAAATCCATTTGATCTAGTGCATCATTTAAAGTCTCTGTTTCCTTGTTGATTTTTTGTCTAGAGGATCTATCCAGAGATGTCAGCCGGGTGTTGAAGTCCCCTACTTTGATTGTATTGCTGTTGATATATTCTTTGAAGTCCTCCAGAAGATTTTTAATATATGTTGGTGCTCCTATATTGGGTACATGTATGTTACCAAGGTTATATCTTCCTGTTGGATAGATCCTTACAATATTATGTAGTGGCCTTCTTTGTCTCTAATTTTGGCCTTCATTTTGAAGTCTATTTTATCAAATAAGAGTATTGCTACCTACCTTTTTTTTCCTTTCCATTTGCTTTGAATATTTTTTTCCATCCTTTCACTTTCAAACTACCTGAGTCTTTTGTTGTGAGGTGAGTCTCTTGTAAACAACATGTATATGAGTCATGCTTTATTATCTAATCAGCTACTCTGTGTCTTTTGGTGAGATCATTCAGTCCATTTACTTTTAAGGTGATTATTGATATGTACTTATTTACTGCCATTTTTGTTTATTGTGGTTATATTTTTCTTCCTATTTTTTCTTCTAATTATAGCAGTCCTTTTAACATTTCTTGCAGTGCTGGTTTGGTGCTAATATATTCCATTTGGCTTTTTTTGGTCTGGGAAGCTCTTTATTTGACCTTCTATTTTGAATGATAGCCTTGCTGGAAAGAGTAGTCTTGGATTCAGATCCTTGTTTTTCATTATCTTCATTACATCATACCATTCCCTTCTGGCCTGTAGTGTTTCTGTTGAGAAGTCAGCTAATAGTCTTTTGGGGGTTCCTTTGTAGGTAACCTGTTGCTTATCTCTTGCTGCCTTCAGGATTCTCTCTTTGTCTTTAATTTTTGGAATTTTAATTGTTATGTGTCTTGTTGTGGGCCTGTTTGGGTTCTTCTTACTTGGGGCTCTCTGTGCTTCTTGAACTTGAATGCCTTTTTTCTTCAACAAGTTAGGAACATTTTCTGACACTGTTTCTTCAAATATATTTTCTAACCCTTGCTCATTTTCTTCTTGTTCTGGAACTCCTGTGATGTGAATGTTGTTACGTTTCTAGTTTTCCCACAGTTCTCCTCAACTATCTTCCTGTTTTTAATTTTTTTTTTTCTTTTTAGCTTTCTGATTGGTTGATATTTTCTACTCTGTCTTCCAATTCACTGATCCAGTGCTCAGCTTCCTCTACTCTATTGGTTATTCCTTCCAATGTGTTTTTTATTTCTGCTATGTCATTTTTCATTTCCAATTGGTTGGTTTTCAATGTTTCTATTTCTTTACTCATGGTGTTGAGCTCCTTACTCATGTTGTTGAGCTTCTTCAATATCATCGCTGTAAACTCTACTTCTGATAACTTGCTTAACTGTATTTCATTTATCTCATCTTCAGTATAGTTCACTTGTTCTTTCATTTGGGATTTGCTTCTTTGTTTCACTATTTTGGCTGTATCACTGGGTTTTGGAGCCTGCCAAATTTTTCCTGCGGGTGTTGGTGTTCTGCTGTTTGTGGCTCATTCTCCTGGGTTTGGATGAGTGTGGGAGGACCCACGTTAAATACCACTATCAAATCATACTTTCCTGGGTTAGATTTGAAAGCCCAGGAAAGGTTCAGTTATACTCCAGCTTTTTGCCTGGAGGCTATTAGTCTCAATTACTTGATGATCCTTGGGTTGTATCCCTCGGCTGAATGAAAAACTTTTTCGGTGTTCACGTTAGGAGGATTTTCATACGGTGTTGCAGATGCTGGCTGTTAATGAGCCTCAATTTCCATTCCTCTTGCCCAGCTGGGTGGACTTAAATTCCTGAGGGAGCAGCTGTTGTTTCTCCCTAGGGCTCTTGGAAGGGGTTCTTTGAGTAATATGGCTGCTGTCCTGTGAGAGTGTGATTCAGCAAAAACTCTCAGTGGCCTCCAAATCCTGAGTCTCTCCACATAGTTCCAGTCCAGTCTGCCCTCCCTCTCCCAGAGCCCAAGGTGAGTGGCTGTAGCTAATTGAATGCTCTGTCCTGGCCCTCTGCACTGTGGAGCCAGCTTGGGATTTTGACCCTGAGGGAGCTGCTCACGGCTAAAACAGCTGCTGTCCTTGGGCTCCCAGCCCACCCTCTCACACCTCAGCAGACCTACCAGACTCAGTTTAGTGTCCTTTTTTCCTATTCCTGGTTATATGGGTCCTTTCCAGCTGCTTTTCTGTTGCTTTTTCTGAAAATTTTGTCTTTATTTTAGTTGTAATTACAATTTTGTCCTGGGAGATGGTCTGTGTAGCTTTCATTCACTCCGCAGCCATTTGGGAATAATTATATTTGAAATATAGGCTTTTCCATTAACTGGGCGTGGGAGATGAGGTCAACTGACTGCCGGAAGCCAGGGAGACACTGGGCTCTGGAGAGGTGCCTAGGGTAACTTTACTATTTTTAATAAAAATTAAATTTCAGGTATCAAGTAAACTAGTAAAAATTCAGAATATTAAAACTTATTATTTGAGGTACAATACTATGCTTCTTTGATCAGTGTCATAAAATAACACATATAACTAACAGAAATCTGTAAAAACATGCCTAACTCTCACTCTTTTCCCCTTAGATATTTAAAACCTTTGAAAGTCACTCCTTTCCAGGCAATTAATTAAGAAGATTTTGACATACTTTCATGAAAATGTTTAATTGATCTTGATCATGATATTGATTCATTTTCCAGATAGTAGAAATAATGAATAGAATACCAAAATATTATAATGTTATTCTATTAGATTTCAGATTTCAAGTAGATAAAAAATAAGGATGGCATGGTAAGTGGAAGAGTTATGTGATCTTGATTATGGTTTAACAGCATCACTTTGGCTGGCTTGTTGAATGCAGACTGTAGTATAACAATTCTGGGAATATAGAACCATGCTAGAAAGCTAATGAAATAATGTAGGAGATAAACTATAGTGACTTGAACATGAACAGTGTTTTTATTGATAAGTAGCCAAATTCAAGACAGATGTTGAAGTTTGCTTCAAGATTTGCAGATCAATTCAAATGAAAAATGAGAGAAGTCTATAACTTTCTAAGGTTTCTATTCTAATCATAAGAAGAAAGAATTTCCATATATTGCAACTGGTTAGAGTGAAGAAATGCATTTGGGGAAAGGGAATCAAGAACAGATGTTTAATACAGAGTTAGATAGATTGGAATGGAGTTCAAGGGGAATTAGGAACAAGAAATATACATCTGGGAGGCATCAGCATAATATGATATTTTACCTAGTGAGTAAATGGAGAAGAAGAACATTTCTACAATAATGTACTGAGAAGAACATAATTGCAAGAAGGTGATAAGGAACTAGGAAAGAAGAGATATTATTAAGAGAATTTTGTGTAAAAATTGAATCTGAATCATTGAAAATTGATAAATGTGGGATGGCTCTGAAGGCACTCTCTAATACTGATTTCTCATTGAACCAGTTATTTAGTAAAGAAAGGAGAATAAATTAATGTTTTATATATTTATGTCAGAGCTTTATATCTCATCCCCAGTTCTGAATGAGCACAATAGCACTGAACATATTTCAAATTATACTGCTTACCTTCACTTGCTATCCTTTTTTTCTTCTTTGTTTCACCTTCCAAAATGAAATGATATTTAGATAAGGAAAGATGGAAAATATGGGTTTCTGAGAGATTCATTGAGTGAAAAGAAACAGTCCACCACAACACTCAGACCTGCTATTTTTTTTTTTTTGTACCATGACTATGTCTTCTCTGACTTAGTGATGAAATACATAAGATAAACAAGAAATAATATAAGCAAATATTTCTCAAATCATTTCTAAATTAGATTAATGAGTCTGGCCAGTGTGGCTCAGTGGTTGAGCGTCAATGCATACACCAAGAGGTCACTGGTTCGATTCCTGGTCAGGACACATGCCGAGGTTGTGGGCCAAATCCCCGGTGGGGGGCATGCAGGAGGTGGCCAATCAATGTTCTCTCTAATCAATGTTTCTATCTCTCTCTCCCTCTCACTTTCTCTCTCTCTAAAAATCAATAAAGGAAAACAAATAAAAAAATAAATCAGATGAATGAATTTCAGTGTACATTGATAAGTATAATTTAGGTAGAAATTTATCTAAATCTTTTGAATAATTCCAGTCAATTTTCAACACTTATTTTCAATATAGATGAGCAAGATAATAAATATAACATACTATTGATTCAATTTTTTAAATTTCTTTTTTTAACTTATTGGGGAGACATTGGTTAATAAAATTATATAGGTTGAAAGTGTACAATTCTATTTTATATCATCTGTATAGTGTGTATACTGTGTACTACCACTCAAAGTCAAATCTTCTGTCACTATATATTTCACCCCCTTTACCCTACAACCACCCCTACTCACTTTCCACATGGTGACTACCAAACTGTCATGTCTATGTATTTTTGTGTATTCTGTTTGTTTGTTCATTTGTTGTTTTTAGTTTCATATCCCACATATGAGTGAAATCATATAGTTCTTGACTTTTTCTGTCTTATTTATTTCGCTTAGCATGATATTCTTAAGATCCATCCTTGTTACAAATGGCAGTATTTCATCTTTTCTTACTGATCAGTAGTAGTCCATTGTATATATATATTACACATCTTCTTTATACAATCATCTATTGAAAAACACTTCAGTTGTTTCCATGTCTTGGCTACCATGAATAATGCTGCAGTGAACATAGGGGTACATATATCTTTGAAAATAAATGTTTTCAAATTTTGGGGTAGATACCCAGAAGAGGGGTTGCTAGATCACTTGGTAACTCTATTCTTAATTTTTTGAGGCCACTCCATAATGTCTTCCATGGTGGCTATACCAGTTTACATACCCATCAGTAGTCAATGAGGGTTCCTTTTGCTCCACAACTTCTCCAACATTTCTTATAACTTGTCTGGTTGTTAATAGCCATTCTAACAGGTGGTATTTTATTGTAGTTTTAATTTGCATTTCCCTTATAGCTAGTGAAGTTAAGCATATGTTTATATATCTGTTGGTCATTTGTGTGTCCACTTGGGAGAGATGTCTGTTCAGGTCCTCTGCCCATTTTTGTTTGGGGGTGAGTTATATGAGTTCTTTAATATATTTTGGACATTAACCCATTTTTGAAACTGTTGTTTGAAAATGTTTTCTCTCATTTGGTTGGTTGCCTTTTCACTTTGTTGGTGGTTTCTTTTGCTGTGCAGAGCTTTTTAGTTTGATATAGTCCTATTCATTTATTTTTGCCTTTACTTCTCTGGCCTTTGGGATCAAATTCATAAAATCCTCTCTAAGACTAAGGTCCATATGTTTAGTACCTATGTTTTATTCTATGTAACTTATTGTTTCAGGTCTTGTATTTAGGTCTTTGATCTATTTTGAGTTAATGTTTACATGGGGACAAATAGCAGTCTAATTTCATTACTTTGCATGTGGCTTTCCAATTTTTCCAGCACCATTTATTGAAGAGGCTTTCTTTTCTCCATTGAATGCATTTTTGGCTCCTTTGTGAAAAAATTATTTGCCCATTCACATGTGGTATTATTTCTGGGCTCTCAATTCTGTTCATCTGATCCCTGTGTCCGTTTTTCTGCCAATACCATGCTGTTTTGATTATCATAACTCTGTAGTATAATTCAAAGTCAGGTAGTGTGATTCCTTTAGATTTGTTCTTTTCCCTCAGGATTGCTTTTGTTATTTGTGAACTTTTGTGATTTCATACAAATCTGATGATACTTTGTTCTATTTTTTTAAAATTGTCATTGGGATTTTTTTTTAATAATTTTATTCTTTATTTATTTATTTATTTTTCTTTATTGATTTTAGAGAGAGAGAAAGTGATAGGGAAAGAGCGATAGAAACATCGATGAGAAAGAACATTGATTGGCTGCCTCCTGTATGCCCTCAACTGGGAATTGGGTCCACAATCTGAGCATGTGTCCTGACCAGAAATCAAACTGATGACCTCTTGGTGCATGGGTCAATGCTCAACCACTCGGCAACACTGGCCGGACTCTCATTGGGATGTTGATGAGGATTGTGTTAAATCTGTGTACTGCTTTGGGTAGTATGTACATTTTAAAATATCTTGATTCTTCCATTCTATGAACACAAAAGACCTTTCCATTTCTTTGTGTATTAATATTTTTCAATCTCTTTTAATAGTGTTTTGTAGTTTTCAGTGTATAGATCTTTCATATCCTTTGTTAATTTTCTTCCTAGGTATTTTATTCTTTTTGTTTACAGATGACAGGATTATTTATGTAGAAGGACTTCATCAAAAAAATATTAAAAACAATAAACAGATATAGTAAAGCTGCAGAATACAAAATTAACGTAAAAAATCTATTGCATTCCTATATACTAAAAATGAAATTGTCTCATTTTAATATAATTTTGAATGCATAGATACAGCTGTAACAAAAAATAGATTTGATATCTTAGTAGTAGGTCTGAAAGTTATATAACGTTTCTTTTATACTCATGTAATAAAATGTATGTCCATTTTTATAATAAAGATTTTCAGTAATTTGTTAATAACTTTATGACTTTAGAGTCTAAGACTTAGTTGGTCTGTCTGAGAAAGGTCTAAAAGAACTATTTTGAAGGTGTTCTCTCAGTTTAAAAATTGTCTTTAAATATTCATAGCATTCCATAAAATCTGAAATTGTTGTCTGAAACCTTAAAATACTTTGCTTATCACCTTGAACACAGATGTCTAAATTGCTGAGGACTACAGAAATATAAATTACATATAAATGTAAATGGCTCTATAAAGTCAATGTTTTGAAAGTGGTTTTAAGCACTTTTGTAATTGTCAAATCTGAAAGATAAATAAATCCAAATGGGAAATTTGTATAGATTTTTCTGTACAAAAATAAATACATTTGAAATGGAAATATGTACACAATCTTGGCCTGTGTGTGTGTGTGATTTAAAAGGTAGACTTGCCCTGGCCAGTTTGGCTCAGCGGTTGGAGCATCGACCTGCGGACCAGAGAGTTCTGGGTTCAGTTCCTGCTAGAGGCACACACCAAAAAAAAAAAAAAAAAAAAAAAAAAAAAAAAAAAGGTAGACTTTATTCTATTTGGCTTGATCTTTCCATTTGTCTAATATCCTAGGTTCTGTGATGACACATACATCTGTTGTACATTTTTGTGCCTATAGTTAGCAACATTGTATTGTACACTTAGAAATTTGTTGAAAGGATAGTACTCATATTAAATGTGCTTAACACAATTTAAAAAAGAATATTTGGAATAATTTTGTTGAAAATTATCAGACACTATCCAAAGAGAACTGGAGATAATTATTTTTTTATAGAAGATCGTAGTTTATATTGACCCAACGTGATCTGGGCCTCTGTTTAGGGGAAAATATAAAATATAACTGAATTCAATTAAATGGAGTCATTGTTTTATCTGTTTTTTAACTTAAATATGGGAACTCTTTTCAAATACCTTGTGCTTATTACAGATTTATTTTTGTAAAATTCTTCAGGTTAAATATGTTATTTGGATATATACTTTTATAAGTTCTACTAAGTCACACTTCTAATGCTAATGTGGGTTGTAGTTTTGCCTATCTTTTTACCCTCTTATGTCTCAAATATCTGACTTACACTTTTCTTTATCTACATTTTAACTACTAATAATTTACCTGCATTTGGAATTCCTACTATAAAAAACGACTGTTGTTGCATGCAACAGAATATAACCTAAGTAAATGTATTTTCTCTGAAATGTAATTTTTAGTTGCATAGAATATATTATACTGTAAGTAAATGTATTTTTCTAGAATGTATCAATCACATAGAATTAATATAGCCTAGTTAATTTGTGAAGACAACATATAATTGTGTGTGTCTATATCTATCTATATCTATATCTATATCTAGCTATATCATCTATCTATATAATATATATGTGTGTATATATAGACATGGATGCATATATACATATACATTAATTCATTCATGTTTTATTCCCAATATCAGCAATAACTCCATCTATTTACAAGTGAAAAAAGATAAAGATGCAAAGCTCTTAGAACAAAGTCAGAATATAGAAAATGCATAATTAATATTTATAGATTTTCAATAAAATATTTACATTAACATCTAAACATCCGATCGCATAACAGTTCATAGCTAAGTAATTTTAAGTAAATACATTTGGAAAGATCATTTAAAAAGTCAATGAACATTTTAACTTTTGATAATGCTATTGAATTAACATTCTAATTTAGTGACAATATTGATATGAGTTATACTGATTCCTGAATATTCTGATTATTTCAAATCCCTATGTTTACACTAACCAAGGACTACCAACAATACTTACCTTAAAGGCATCTTCACAGGGCTATAGAATAAGAACTTGGATTAGAAAAGCCATACTATATGTCTACATACAATAGAATGACCTCTTAACTGGGTTTGCTTAATTTAGTAAAAAATAAAAATCAATAAAAAAAACAAGACATTGAAAAAAGAAATAGAGAAATATGTAAAAAAGTTGAAGCACATACCTTGTTCTTGGATTGGAAGAATTATCATCATTAACATGTCCATACTACCCAAAGCAATCTATAGATTCAATGCAATCCCCATCAAAATACCAGCAACATATCTCATGGAACTAGAAAAAATACTTCAAAAGTTTATATGGAACCAAAAAAGATCCCGGATAGCCACAGCAATCTTTTTTTTTTTTTTTTTTTTTGTATCCTCACCCGAGGACATTTTTCCATTTTTTGTTCAGATAGAGTGGGAGGGAGGGAGAGGAAGAGAGAGAGAGAAACATCGACGTGAAAGGGACACATCGAGTGGCTGCCTCCCACACGACCCAACCAGGGGCCGGGGACAAACTGCAACCGAAGTACATGCCTTTAGTGGGAACCGAACCTGGGCCTCTCTGGACCGCAGGCCGACGCTCTAACCGCTGAGCCAAACTGGCCAGGGCCACAGCAATCTTGAAAAAGAAGGACAAAGTAGGAGGGATCACAATACCGGATATCAGGTTATACTACAAAGCCATCGTAATCAAAACAGCCTGGTACTGACACAGTAACAGGAATATAGATCAAGGGAAGAGAACAGAGAACCCAGAAATTGACCCCAGACATTATGCTCAATTAATATTTTACGAAGTTAGCAAGAGCATACAATGAAGTAAAGACAGCCCCTTTAATAAATGCTGTTGGTAAAATTGGACAGCTAACGTGCAAAAGAATGAAACTAGACTACCAACTTAACCCATACACAAGCATAAACTCAAAATGGATAAAAGACTTAAATGTGACTCGTGAATCCATAAAAATCCTAGAAGAAAATGTAGGCAACAAAATTTCAGACATCATATACAGCAGAATTTTCACTGATACAACGCCTAAGGCAAGAGAAACAAAGGAAAAAATAATACATGGGACTACATCAAACTAAAAAGCTTCTGCACAGCAAAAGAAACAACCATCAAAATGGAAAGGGAAGCCACTATATGGGAGACCATACTTGCCAACAATGCATCAGATGAGGGGTGAATTTCCAAAATATATAGAGTATTCACACAATTCAACAAAAGGAAGACAAAGAACCCAATTAAAAAATGGGCAGAGGACCTAAATACACACCTCTCCAAACAGGACATACAAATGGCCAAGAGACATATGAAAAAATGCTCACCATCACTAATCACCAGAGAGATGCAAATTAAAACAACCATGAGGTATCACCTCACATCTGCCAGAATGGCTACCATTAACAAATCATCAAACAAGTGCTGACGAGGGTGTGGAGAAAAGGGGGCTTTAGTACACTGCTGGTGGGAATGCAGATAGGTGCAGCCACTATGGAAAACACTATGGTGTTTCCTCAAAAAATTAAAATTGAACTGCCATTTGACCCAGTGATCTCACTTCTAGGAATATATTCTAAGAAGTCTGAAACACCAATCAGAAAGAATATGTGTACCCCCATGTTCATAGCAGCACTATTTACAATCGCTAAGATCTGGAAACAGCCCAAGTGTCCATCAATAGATAAGTGGATAAAAAAGCTGTGGTACATATACACAATGGAACGCTATGCAGCTGTAAGAAAGAGAGATCTCTTATCCTTTGAGATGGCATGGAGGGACCTGGAGAGTATTATGTTATGTGAAATAAGCCAATCAGAGAAAGACAAATACCACATGATCTCACTTATTTGTGGAATATAATGAACAAAATAAGCTGATGAACAAAATAGACCCAGAGACATAGAAATGAGTGTGGTTCAGACTGACAAACTTCAGAGGAGGGGGGTGGGTGGGATGGTTGTGATAAACCAAAGAGCTTATATGCATGTATGCGTAAGCAATAGACATAGCCAACAATGCTGGGGGGGGGGGGGGAGGTGGAGGTTGTCTAGTGGGCAAAAAGGAGAAACATCTGTAACAAAAATAAATTAATAAAAATTGAGGAAAAAAGAAAAATAATTGGTTTTGTTTTGTATATTTTTCTAAACCAGTGGTGGATTATTTGAACATTTTGCATCATTAATATTTGGAAACAAACTGAAATTTCTTGGCATTCTTCAATAAAGAATCTGGCACATGAGGAGTTAAAAAACATGAACAGGACCAAAGTCGTTGAATATAATTCCTGAATACTTAAATTTTGAAAATAAATGCAATAAATTTACTTTTTTAAAAAACTATGTTGCTCTTTCCAACTGTGGAAGAACAATGAGTGTGAAGCAGAGAATAAAAAATTATTTAATATTTAGAATAAATCAACTATCCATTGTCAACTGAATTAATGACTCACTCTATTTTCTGAGAGTGCCTCAGGAAAAACACTAACATTTTACAGTATCAATTTTCCGGTGGTCTTGCCAATATAAAAGTCATTATGATATGAGACTGTTAGTCGAATTTCTGTATATTAAGTAACTTGAAATAAAGAGTGAGCAATTTGAGAAAATAATGAATATATTGTTTATCACTATTCTTTTTTTTAATGTTCTGGAGAGTAAAGTCATCAAAGAAACAATAGAGGGTTTGCTAAAGTAAATATTAATTATATGCATAATACAATTGTTTTTGGACTCCAGCATTATGGTTTGTATAACGTTCCTTGCTGAATTTTAACCTGAAACACTTAGAAAACAAAAAAAATTGAAGTTTGAATTCCCCAACTGACACTCTGAGTACTATTGCTGCAATTCCAAAAGCAATGTAATTATTGATATTTGGTTTGATATTAATATTCTCTTTTCCTGATCTGGATGCTGGTATATAATTGTGTTAAATGTAAAAATTCATTATTATACTTCAATGAATATATTTTTTAAATGCCTATGGGAATTAGTCTTAAACCTAAAGCAGAAATAACATAAATGATTTAGAAAGATGAAAACTACAATGCAGCTTCACATTTTCTTTTTTTGAAATAGGAACAGTAATATAGGAATACTTAAATATTTTATTGCCTGAGATTTGGGGAAAAGACACCACAGCTGGTAGTTAAGTATACTACCAGTATCTTCTTCTTAGAACTTTACTAAAATCACAGACTGGCTTATCAGATTTAAAGTTTTTGTCACATTAATTTTTTTCTTTCAATTTTATTTTGTATTGGTTTCAAGTGTACAGCTTAGTTGTTAGGCAATCGTGTACTTTACATAGTGTTCCCCTCGATATTTCCAGTAGCCCAACTGTACTACTTAATCCCTTCACCAACCCCTCCATTATGGCAACTATCACTTCACTGTCTGTGTCTGTTTCAATTTTGTTTGTTCATTTTGAAAAATGGGATAGATTTAAAAATTTATTGGAGTGACATTCGTTAATAAAATTATATAGGTTTGAAGTGTACAAGTCTAAGATACATCATCTGTATATTGTATGTGTGTTCACCACTCCAAGTCAAGTCTCCTTCCTTCACCCCATTTCCCTCTGTTAATCACTATACTGTTATCTGTGTCTATGAGCTTTTTGTTTGTTTGTTTTTTTGCTTAATCCTTTCAGTTTTTTCGTCCAGCCCCAACTTTCCTCCCTTCTGACAGTGGTCTATCTGTTCTCTGTGTCTATGAGTCTACTTTTTTATTAGTTTATTTTGATCATTAGATTCTACATATAAGTAAAAACATATGATACTTGTCTTTCTTTGGCTTACTTCACTTAGCATAATACTCTCCAGGTCTATTCATGCTATCACAAAAGGTAAGATTTCCTTCTACCTTACATATAAGTAGTATTCTATTGTGTAAATATACCACAGCTTTTTTATCCACTCATCTACTGATAGGCTGCTTGCAAATCTTGGCTATTTTAAATAGCACTGCAATGAACATAGAGGTGCATATATTCTTTCAAATTAGTGTTTTGGATCTTTCTGGATATATTCCCAAAAGTGGAATCACTGGGTCATAAGGAAATTCCATTTTTAATTTTTTGAAATACCTCCATACTGTTTTCCACAGTGGCTACACTAATCTGCATTCCCACCAACAGTGCATGAGGGATCTCTTTTTCCCACATCCTCACCAACACTTGTTTGTTGATTTATTGATAATAGCCATTCTGACAGGTGTGAGGTGATAGATTTTTAAACAAAGTATGAGATAGTTGTTTTGACTAAATGAACTTTAAGATCTCTACCAAACCAATTTTCTATAGTTTATTCTTATTAAAACACAACAATAATAAAATAATTACCAATGGACTTTTTCCATTATGAGTATTTTTTTAATACACATCATCAGATGGTGTAGGATACAAGAATTTAAGAGACTATAGTTAATACTCTTTGATGTCTAAACAGTTTCCATTCCACATGAGTACATATGCATTCCTGTATATTAAATGCATATGAAATATATAATATATATGAATTTGGCACATAATATATGCCCATTGAATGCTAGTTTTAACATTATCATAATCTTTAATATTATTTTTATTCTACTTGGCATTTTTTTACCCTTATTTGTCTAAAGATAGAGTGACTGAAGTTGGCCAAATTAGATTAAAAGGTATGGCTTTAGTACTTGGCAAAGAGGATTCTCTCTACTCCAATGGATGGGACAAGGAATCCAGTTTCCTCAGAAGCTTCCCACAGCTCAGATACCTTGTGACCATGAGGTGAATCAGCCTGAGGACTAAGTTGTCACATCTAAGATGACATAATCCAGAGATGGAATGCAACTTCATCTTTGAAGACAGTTGAGCTGCTGAATTAAACACCTTGGAATCTCTGCCCCCCTCTATACAGATTTTGTTATGTGGTATAATAACTTCCCCAGCTGTTTAAGCCAGATAGATTCAGAAATTATGATAATTACATACAAAATCTTGCTAAAAAATTTTAAGTATTTGATTTTTCTCTCATAAGCCACATGACCTTTAGAAATAGTTAATTCTACTTGAGGCTTGGTTTACTCAATTATAATATTCTTTGGCTGACCCATTCCAACACAAAATGATGTAATTTTTCCTGTAGACAAAATGATCAAATTTAGTGATAAAAATCTGAGTATGCATAGCAGAGGCTTTTTGTAAACCACTTAAGCAATTTATGATGCAAATTATAGATTTTTTTCACTATTCTACAGAATCAAATATACTATTATTTTCTCATATTTCCTAAATTTCTGTTGGTGGAGACTGCCTCCAAAATATTATCATTTTAGTTATGTTAGGTATTTCTTTGTTGTTGAAATAACTGTAAATTAAGAGACCATCAAACTCAAACACATGTTTCTCTCAATATCCCAGCTCAATCTCCAAAGCACTTGATGAACCTGCTAATAAAAAGGCTAAGGAAATCATGGTTTTTTTCATGATATCTAAGAATAGATTTGCGTGATGGCTGTCTAGGGTGGAATGTAAATTTGGGTAGCTGTACATTGCACCTGCTTCTTTTTTTCCTCCTGAAGCATTCTCAATTAGGTTTGGAGAGTGCTGTCCACAATCACAGTGTCCCCATCTGTTCTCTTAACCAAATGTACCAATTTTTGCTAAGCGAAATGAAGCTTATATAACAGCTTTGCGCTGTAATTTATTTAATGTTATGTTTTAAATATAAATGGGCAGGGCCAATGAATCTGCCACTTTCTTTTTTTTTCTTATAAAGATAACCCTTCTTTTCCATTTTTGCCAGATTCCCTTATTAGCTCTGTTGAAGATTATGAGACAATCTCTTTCAGTGTTTGTTTCTCTTATCAGTGAGACTTATATCTATTAACTTTTGAAGATTCCATATTCTTTGAAAAGAATCTGCTCAAAGGAAAAAAAAAAACATAATAAAGTTACATCATAGACAAATTAGGTATAAAACAAAGAGCTCCATAAAATGCCAATTGCCCAAAAGGAAAATACACATATCGAGTCTACTTTGGACCCTGAGATGTGCTCAGAGGAAGGAAAACTAAAAGGACATATCATAACCCACATAAGTGTCATATCAGCCTAAAAGCATTATTTTTCCTTGCCAAATAATTAATGTAGTATTAATAATAATGATAATAAAAATAATTAAATATTCCTACATTGCCAAGTAGAAAAATAGTTATAACAAGTCTTTTATGATAAACTTTTCCCATATAAAATTTTACTTAATCTAGACTCACTCTGTGCCCAACTGCAGTCCCAGGCTGGTGATTTTTCTGTCTACCACAGTAACATTCAGGATGCTATGACTACATTAATCTGTCAAGGGCAATGCAGCTGCTCAAGTACACAGGATACTTATGGGGGGAGTGAGCTGGCCTTTCAGGCCTCTAGTGCATGCTCACTGGCCTGCAGTTGCAGCACTTGGACAGGTGGTCAAGTCACAGTATCTGATTAGAGCCCTACAGAGGATGAATGGGCTTGGAGAGATCCCCATGGTCTCCTGCTTACTTGGGACCTGACGATGACTGCCATAGCAAGTGACCAGGCGTAACAGAGCAGACTGAGAAAGGTCTCAGGCATGAGTGTATGTTTATGTGGGTGACTCTGAGGGCACACAGTAAAATAGAGGCTTATCCTGTGGGGAGTGTACCCCAGGCTCTCACTGGGCAAGATCAGGCAAAAAAATCTATAATGCAGAGAAAGTGGCTGAAAAGCTAGAAGCTCTTCAGATGAAGAAAGAGAGCAAGAAGTCCAAAGGTGAGGAGACCAAGGAGAAAATTGAGGAGAAGCATAAGTCCTCTGCCCTTGTTTTCTTTTCCTTTTTTATTTTTTAATCTTGCCTGCCTCCTTTTTTTCGGTGTGTTTTATTGTTTTGTTTTTACATGGAACTTTACATAACTGAATTCCAAACAAAAAAAAATTACTTAATCATGTGGACAGATAGTCTATAAAATTAAATTAAATATGAATACCTGATATTTTCATATCTGCTTATATGGCCTTCCAGTCTTAATTCTTCTATATTTTGATAACCTTTTCTCTATTAAACCTTATCATGATTCAGGACCTAACACAAAATGACTTTTCTCTCTTTGTTTCTCTTCTCTCTGTCAATTTTTTTATAAAATTTTGTCTATTCTGAGATTTTTCTAATACCCAAGCTGTATTTTTATTTCTATTTTTAATTTTTAGATAACTTTGTCATCACTTAAGGAGACATGTTTAATTTTAAATTTATATGTGTATGTTCACATCCCATAAATACTTTGAACATCATTCAGAGTAAAGACTGTTGTATCCATGTTTAAGTTACCTGAAACTTTTGATAAATATCTGAATATATTTATGACACTGAGTTAATTATTCATATTTATGTAATATAATTATTTGGAGTTTTAATTTTTAATGATACTTGGAAATATTATTTTACTATTCAAGTTCTATTTTAGGAAAAGCTCAGCTTATAGTATAATTGCCAGACTAGTCAGAGATAAACAATATTTCAGAAAACAGATGTGCCAGTAAATACGTATTCCCACAAATCAGCCATTTTGGCTTTTGCAAAATGCGACTGCCCTTCAGGGCTGCTCAGAATGCCCAGGTCCTTGGCTAGCATATGCATGGTTTGCTGAACTTTACAAGTGCTAACAAATGTTCCACACCTGGGCCAAGTTTATTTTCCTAGAACCCACTGCTCTCTAATTGCCTTATCTTACAGTACAGTATGCTAGTTTCTGAAAATCCTCAAGTAAAATAATAATATTATATTAGCACACACTTATCAAGCATCCACCAGTTAATAGGCAGTGTTCTTAGTGCTTTATGTTGCTTATCTCATATAATGCTCATAACAAAACTTAAAGATAATTTTTTTTTGCTATTATTCTCATTTTGAAGAAGACAAAATTTAAAGTCTTGGAGTTTAAAACCATCCAAGATTGTACTGTTGTTGGATAGTAGTGAAAGACACTATTTAAACCAAGTTATCTGCCTCAGTAGTGTGCAAAGAAACCATCTCTTAATTTGGGAGTATGGAGTGGAAAACACTGATTTATAATGTTTGAGGATTTCTGTGGTGTTAATATTTCTATCATGTTCAAATTTAAACTACTAAGATGACATCCCTGAGGAAGAACTTGGAAAGAGATATGTGTGTGGCTCTTGAGAGCCATAAATGACTTAAAAAATGATTATTTTCATCTCCTAAGTAAATCCTATACGATTCTACCATGAAATGTTGTTCCTGTCATTTCCTCTGTTTAAATATTCCCATTCTTATCCCTAGGAACAGGGGTTGTTCAACACATGTAAATTAATAAATGTGACACCACATCAATAGAATGAAAGATAAAAATCCTATGATCATCTCAGAAAAAGCATTTGACAAAATACATCCTTTCATGACAAAAATCTTCAACAAATCAGGTACAAAAGGAACATATATGAAAGGTTGAAAGCTTTTTCTCTAAGTTGAGGAAAAGACAAGGGTACCCACTCATCACACTTACTCAACTTAGAATTGGAAGTCCCAGCTAGAGCAATCAAGCACAATAGTGAAAGAAAAGGTGTTAAAATTGGAAAGGAAATAAATGAAATAAAGAAATATAAGACATCCAAATCAGAAAGTAAAATTATCATTATTTACAATGATATGATCTTATACAGAGAAAATTCTAAAGACTGAACCAAAAAAAAAAAAATGTTGGAACTAATCAACAAATGTAATAAAGTTGCAGGATATAAAACCAATATATAGAAATCTGTTGCATTTTTATAAACTAGCAATGAAAACAAATGAAAGACAAATTTAAAAAATTATCTTATTCACCCTAGCATCAAAAACAATAGAATATGAATAAATTTAACCACAGAAGTAAAAGATCTACACAATGAAAACTACCAGACTTTGAAGAAAGAAATTGAAAAAAATACAAACAAAAAAAGGTATTCCATGTTCATGTATAGTATGAATTAATATTGTTAAAATAACCATACTATAAACTCTAAAGCCAACTATAGATCTATTGCAATCCCTATCAAAATAGTAATGTCATTTAACTTTGGGTGGTAGGCACACAATGCAATGTACAGATCATGCATCGTAGAAATATACTTTCAAAACAAATATGAACTTATTAGCCAATGTCACCCCAATAAATTTTTAAAAAAGAAAGGAAAACAATGCAATATCATTTTTCACAGAAATAGAAAAACATTTGTATGGAAGCAAAGATGATCCTGAATAACCAAAGCAATCCTGACAAAGAAGAATAAAGCCAAAAGAATCACATTTCCTGGTTTCAAACTATACTACAAAGATACTGAATTAAAACTGTATGGTAATAGCATAAAATAAATGCACAGATCATTGCAGCAGTATCAAAAGCTGAAAAGTAAATCCATGCACATATAGTCAACTAATATTTTACACAGATTCTAAACACTCATCAATATGATAGACTATTTTACTTCAATAAGATGTTACAAAGTTAAACAAAATCTAAGAATGCCAAATAAACTGGCATGGTCCTAGTGGTGGATATTGTATTCAGTTAGAGATCCTTTCTGAATGAACTGATGTGTCATTTCCCATTCCTCATCTGTACTGAAATCAATACAGTTCTCACAAGTTGGTTGGAACTGTCTTATGAAATAAAACCTAATTTAATATCTATAGAAAATCATACCATTTTTAAAGATCAATTATAAAGTGTGTTACAGTTATAAGTTATTTGTAATATATTGTGGCACAAATATAAGAATAAATCACTTAATAATTGGTACCAAATTCGTTATTATACCTGTAAGAGTATCATTTACACTCAAATATACCCTCCTTAATGGGACAGATAAGGAATTATTTCAGGAATTATATCCCCACTTATGAATATACTATGAAATATGTGTCAAGATTTGGAATCACTGTGTGAAGAAAAAAATTTAAGTTCTCCATTCAAGGGCAGCCCCCCTTCCCCCAGATATGCATTGGTTTGGCAATAAGGGAGTTTTAGAGTTTATTGAGCAGATATTATATACCATACATTTTTCTAAGTAATGTCACATAGAACTATTTTATTCATTACTTAGAAAATCTGAGGAGGTACAATTATTATCCTCATTTTAAGTACAAAACAATGTGCTGAAATGGTAAATTATATTTATCATTGCAAAACTATGACAGATGCAGGATTAAAAATTAGTCACTGTGATGCTCTATCATATATAATTCAGAACACAAACACACAGTCCTTGCTTTAAACCAAATGCACATATTATTGAATAAATAAAATATAATCTCTTGGAGGGGTTATTCATTAAATTTATGTTTATATGACACTACTCCAGTTGGGTCATGTTTTATCCAAAGAAAGTTGTGGAAGAGCAGAGAGAATGGTGAATTCTAGTTCTCTCTATCTCATCTATATCGGCCTTTCAAATTTGTTTACCCCCTATCTACACCCATAAACCCACACACCCCATGTATCCCACACTCCCCATAAACCCTACACACCCCCATAAATCCTACACACCCTTACAAATCCTGCTTAGCCAACCTCCTCACTCTGATCTCGAGTTTCCAGACTCTTATTCCTTACATGGTAAATAGCAGATAGAGCAGTGTCTCTCCTCAGACCAATTCTTCACACATTGGGCCTTCAACTACAGTAGTAATATGAGGTGAAAAGCATGGAACTGAGAGTTTGAAATTGTTACTTAAATAGGCAAACTGCAGCAGTCTGAGGCAGGGAATGAGAACACACACTGATAACCCCTTTCAGTGTGTGAAAATTACATGTAAAAAATAACTTTCTGAAAGTTGTGTTCCTTATATGTGATCTTGATTTATTCATTAGACTCTATTTTCACTCCATCTGTAACAAATATTATCTGAATCACTTCATGTTCCCACTTCAAAATTCCAGTGATTCACAAAATGTCAAGAAATTGTATCATCAACTCCCTGGAATCTTCTATTCATCTCTTCATTCTTTTGGTGGGTCTTAACATAATGCCACAGCTTTCTCTTTTCTTGATCACAAACCTCTCCTCTAAATATATATAATTAAATGTCAGCACAAATTATTTATTACTCTGTATTCCATGACAAGTGCCATAATAATTTGGATCTGTCTCAGTTCTCTAAACCTAGACATCCCACATAGTCACATAACTCTATGAGGCCCACACAGTGCTGAGCATAAGTTAACACTACAAGGTTCTACCTAGAAAGTAAGGCAGAGGTCTCCTCTGCTCTCCAATCCTCTAAACAAATTAGTACTTGCTAACATTTTCCTTGTCCCTCATCACATTGGGTGGTACAGAGAAGAGAACAAACTTTTTAAAACAAATCTTGCATTTATTTCTCTCAGCCTCCTATTTTGTCATTGCTCTACTTAAAATTATTTAAAATTTTTTTTTTTCTTCTGCTGGGTTTGGGTTTAGTTGACTTTCCTTTTTCTAGTTCTTTTAGCTATAAAGTTAGATTATTGACTTGAGATCGTGTTGCTTTTTCTTTTTTAAACATAGACATTTACAGCTCTAAATTTTCCTCTGAGCGCTGCATTTACTGTATTCTATAAATTTTGGTGTGTTTCATTATAATTTTCATTCATCACTAAGTA
Organism: Tadarida brasiliensis; assembly: GCA_030848825.1. NCBI lineage: Eukaryota > Metazoa > Chordata > Mammalia > Chiroptera > Molossidae > Tadarida > Tadarida brasiliensis. Next base: position 29,269,516 of record CM061267.1, on the reverse strand, counting down.
TTTTCTAATTTGATTTATAATATTTTCTATGGTGCATTGGTTGTTTAATAATGTTCTTTTAATGTCCTCATTTTCTGAATTTTTTAGTATTTCTATAATTGATTTTATAACATTATTCCATTGTAGTTGGAAAGATACTTTGTATAATTTCAAACCATTTAAGTTTATTGGTACTTGTTGTATGGCCTAATATAGGGTCTATCTTAGAAAATGTTCCACATGCACTTGAGAAAAAAGTGTACCTGCTGTTGTTGAATCAAAAGTTCTGTATGCCTGTTGTATCTGATTGGTATATAGTGTTGTTCAACTGCTTATTTCCTTTTTGATCTTGAGACTAAATGTTCCATCCATTTTGAAAAGTGGTATATTGACGTAATGTAACAGAATATTTCTCTCTTCAATTCTGTCAGTGTTTGCTTTATATATTTTGAGGTTTTTGTTTTCAACTTTAGGTGGTATATTGCATATTTTCATTGTATTATTTTGCCCCAGGTTGTTTGAGGGTAGTTTGTCTTGCAGTGTTTTTAAGTAATAGTCTGACTTGAGTTTCAAGTTAGGGGGAAAAAACAGGTGAGAATTTTTACATCAGTTCTTTAGATAGCCCTGAAACATATTAGATCAGATATGCACAATAATTTGTGAATACGTTTTCCTTGATTCTTTGGTGGGAATGTAGGCCACCACAGCTTCAAGATTGCCCCATACCACTGGGCAAATGCAAGTATAAATGACACAAAACTTTTATAATGTTTTGAAATTCTTTTTTAATTGATTTAGTCTTTGTTTATTTGCTGTAAGCCTTTGACAGATCTCCAGACTTAACATAGTTCTGACAATTTCCATTTGTTATTTTATGTTTCTATTGGAGTATGAAAACTTGGATCTGCCTTTTTGTCATTTTTCCTTTTGGTAGGCATTTTTGTTATTTCTAATATGGAAACTGAATCTTTATATTCTAAGTAATATAAAATTCCCTATAAGTTGGATTTATAACACAATAAAAGCTAAATTACATTGGCTTACCCACTGAGTGGTAGAAACCAAGTACACAAATATTGCATATAAGGAAATTTGTGATCCTTGCTATTCCCTTGAAAACAATTGGTAAAAACTTTTGTCTGACATACTTCGTAAGCCATTTAACAATGTGATGTTTACTGGTGTTTGATTTTTTTTTTTTACCCCAATTAAAGCAGTAATAAAGGTTGCTTGAAAAGGCAACCTTAAAAAGAATCAATATGGTGGCCACAGAATTTCTGAATAATCTCCTATTAAAGATTTTTTTCTATGACAATGGGAGCCAGCCCCTAGCAAAGATTATCTAACAGTTATCTTTCCAGGCAAGCTTATAGAACCAAGTAAATCTCCACTTATTTTGATGAGTTATAAAGTTGGCCCATCTATTAATGAAAGGGAGAAATTTAGCATTAAAAACTACTGCTAATGTTATATTTGTCTGACTTATTAAATACCTGCTGACGGAATTGTATTTAATAGTTATTATATATCTGATTGGAACTTATTAAGGACATTTTATTATTACAAAAATCACAAGCCTGATATGTAGTAGCTTATGATTGATAAAACCCAAAGGCAAACTGAAGCAACCACAAAACTGATGCATATGTGCATATCATTTGCACGTATTCCCTAATATCTATTTTAATGTGACTATACCAGTTAAATGTAGGAGATTCTTTCAGAGTCCAGACCAAGAGCTACAAAATGGGCTAACCAAGGAGCTTACTATAATGACAGGAGGGAGAGTATTTATCATTGCCATAGGACAGTGATTATTTTTAGTCAAAGAATGCTGATGATTAATGCAAAGAGTTTAGAAAATCACGTGAGCGCACTTGTGAGTGTGTGTGTGTGTGTGTGTGTGTGTATGCATGCACATGTCTGTGTATATCTGTGGTTATTTATTTATTTGTGTCTCAAATTATCAGTAATAATAACAGTCATTTTTATGCTATTTCAACAACTAACTTTAAGAGCAGTGTATGTTACCATTTTATGTCCTGCTACATTGCAAATGGAATGATACTCTTAATTACTATAGTTACACTTAAACATCTATTAATCATAAGGGTCTATTCTTTTTTGAGGTAATTAACCACACATTCTATTTCATTTCTCTTGTCAATGTTGATTCTCATTATTTGAAAAATTATTTCAAAGTTTATTCAATATATTTGAACCTCTAAACCATTTTCATTTCTTCCATATTAAACTTACAGAGAAAGATTACAGATATTATATGCAAATTTCAGCAACTTTCCACTACCCAAACATATAAATCCACCCATTCTGTCTTTCATAATATGTGCTTCACTAGAGGTGATTCTTCCCTACCTGAAGCAAATCAATCCACCTATACTTTAAACACTCTTATTTTTCTCTGAGAGGTTATCTTTCAGTTATCCTTTTATTTCCTTGTGTATTCTACCAGTTGCTTTTAAATGGGTTTATTACATTATTATTTGAACATGACTTTAAGAATTCCTGTTCTTTTTTTTTTTTTTTTTGAGATTTAATGATTTGAATTTATGTAAAGTTGGCATACAATCTTTTATTGGTTATATTAGTTTCAGGTATATAATGTCATGATTTGATAATTTTATACTTTCCAATGTGATATCCCACTAATTCTAATAATAATCTGTCACTGTGTAAACTAATCACAATATTAATGACTATATTCCCCTTCCTCTTTTCAGCCATCCCTCCACTCCTTCTTTTCTGGTAACCATCTATTTGGTCCCTGTTTCTATGAGTCTGTTTTTTGTTTTGTTTTGTTTTGTTTTGTTTTCAGATTCCACATATAAGTGAAACCATGTGGGTATTTGTTTTTCTCTGCCTAACTTGTTTCACTTAGCACAATACCCTCTAGATCCACCTATGCTGTTGCAAATGGCAAGATTTCATTCTTTTACACTGATATGTAATATTCCATTATATATATATATATATAATCTTCTTTATTCAGTCATCATGATGAGCATTTTGGTGTCTTGGGTATTGTAAATAATGCTGTAATAAACATAGAGGTGCATATCTTTTAAATTTTTTTTCTTTTCTTGAAACTATATATATATATATATATATATATATATATATATATATATATTCATCTTTTATCTTATATACACATTAAATCTTCTGAAATACTTTTAAAACTAAAAAATTACTAAATCAATTTGCTCACTTTAAACCCACTTATCATAGCCAACACTTCAAAACAGTAAGATCACCAATGTCTTTCATGTTGCTAAATCTAAAATCAGTTTTAGACCTCTCTTTTTCTTTATTATTTAAAAATATTCTTATTGGCTATGCAACTGTACTGCCTCCTGTTATTTTTCTATGAGTAGTATGTTTTTTCTTTTTCCTTTTCTTTTACTGGGTTCTCTACTTACCTCACCTATTTTTGTGATATTTATTAGTATTTATAAAATACATAGTAATTCATTAATGTTTGATGAATGGATGTCTTTCTTGAAGTAATGCTTACTAATTATAAAACAAATGAAGTAATTAATCCCTAATTAGTATAAACTGCATTATATTTTGTTCAAAACTATGTATTCCAAGTATAACTATTTTTAATTTCCTCATGATTTACAATACCTCTTTTCCCAGACATGTATTGAGAAAATCATAATAACATTCTTTAAGAAATCTCTCTTGTATAGACATTTATTCTTCTACACTACTGAAAGGTGCTTAGTTTACATAAACTTCTACTTGATATATTTCTTCCCCCTGGAATTTATATTCTGCTTGAAATGGAAGGAGGAAGACACAAATGTGGAAGAATTTACAATACATGAGATCAGCGATCACTGCAGTTCTATAAAACAAACATGCACTTATTTTCTACTATGTGCTAAGAACTACAATTGGCCTTGACATATGTCCTGTCCTGGAGAACTTTACAGTTATCTGAGTTTATAGATTATTATAGAAGCTATACAGAAAGGGTGTAGTGTTTATTACGAAAATCATTACACAATTTATATTGTAATAAAAGGATATAGAAAGTGTCATGGGGACACAAACAATTGAGCAAATAAGAGATTAAATTCATAGGCAAGAATAATATGGGAAATTTTCATGGAATAAAAACAGGGATAGGATCTTAAATGGTGGATAGGTTTTGAACAAAAGGTAAATATTTTCCAATAAAAAGAAATACAATCCTTAAAAAGATAGTAAACATTAAGCCATGTTTATAGAATACAGTACAATCAGTTTGTCTATTCCAAAGGATCTGTGTAAATAAAATAATAGGAAGTGACACAAGAATATTAAATGAGGGGTCACCTTAATTCTAGATTAAAGAAATAGACGCCATTGTATACCAAATGGACAATCAATGTAAGATAATAGCCATACTTATCTGAGAAAAATACATTTTTTCTATAACATTCTGTATATACTCCAATAATATCACTTTATGTTACAACTAGTTATTTTCATATTACATGAAAATGAGGTATCATGTTATATTCAGAGTAGTGTCTGGCATACATAAATAATAAATGTTTAATTAATAACCTAATATGTCATTTGCTCTGCAATGTATATACAAGCCAATATAAAGTTTGTGTTAATAAAAAAATTAAAACAAATTATCAATGCTGCCTAAAACGATTTGGTTTTTAGAATATCAAAAATATTTTTTTTATCACTTATCCAGAATGACAGCAACAATATTCAGAACATTTTTCGTAAATATTAAACTCACTTCATTAAGTTCTCATTTCCTAGGACTCATTAAAGATAACTTGGAAAAAACCTTTCAGGCAGAATGAGGTATTTCAATATCAATTATGTTAAGAAAATGTGTCTAGCAAAATTATATATATATATATATATATATATATATATATATATACACACACACACACACACACACACACACACACACACACATACACACACACACACACATTTGAAACAGTCCCACTTTCTGTCATAACTCAAATTATGAAACAACTGAGTGGCCTTGACTTGAGGCCAGGGATGCCATCTAGGTAGGTTAGGCAGGTGTATGGATTTATGTGTAGGTTGGGCTTTGGACTGAGTAAAGACAGTGATGTAAAGATAGTGATGCACAGCCAGGATACCAGGGATCTAGGAAAAATTAAATGGAGATATAATTTCTAGAGATTAATCCAGGAAAAAAATTATAGCTATAATGCAATTACCATAAATAAAATGGAAGTGTATGATGATATCTGATTTATTAAACAAGAGTACAAAATATGTAAGTCTTTAGAATTTAAATAGCAGGCAACAAACATATTACTGGCTTCCAGAATTATGATAATATTCTCATAAGGCATAAAGGATAGGAAATTGGAAATTTGTCACCAGATACTTAAAGACCATTATTAAAAACTAAGATACAATCACCCAGAGAACGAGTCTCAAGATCAGAGATGCCTGCAACACCACAAACTCAAAGATGGGTTAGAGAATCATTGAGGTGGAGCATCTTTTATTACCTGTATCTTAAGTTAGTTAAACTAGTAGCTTTAGCATAATGTTAACACCAAAACCCCACCTTATAATATGCCTTCTCAAAGAGAGTTACTGTTATGATGTTAACATGAGTTTTACTCTGTAGTATGTAATCCTCAGAAAATATGACTGTGGATACAGTCTGTGAAACAAAATCTGTTATGTTGAATGTACACACAATTTAATTTGAGAGCCAGTTAATTGTTGAAAGATCTTTAAAAATGGAAATATTAGGCAATCCAGAAATGAACAACTATGAAATGCCATTCTCTCCCTTGGACTAAAGGGACTGTAGAAAGAGGTGACAGCCATGTAGGAAGAGGGCTGTCTGATGTTAACTAGAGCCCAGAAAAAGACAAAGCTGAATTTGGAGATAGCACTCCAGGCCAGTATTGCCCTCACATCTGGCAAGAGGGGCCTTAGGGGGTTTTGAGCAGTATTATAGGATGATATTAAATATTCAATTTATATATTGCCTGGCCAGTGTGGCTCAGTGGTTGAACATCGAGCCATGCATCAGGAGGTCACCAGTTTGATTACCAGTCAGGGCACATGCCCAAGTTGTTGGCCCAATCCCCAGTGGGGTCATGCAGGAGGTGGCCAATTGATGTTCTCTCTCATTGACGTTACTATCTCTCTCTCTCTTTCTCTCCCCCTTCTTCTCTCTCTAAAATCAATAAAGAAAAATCAAATAAAATAATGTGATAGGTATGAATTACAATGATAAAAATTATTTCATTGTGAAAATAATTTCAAATTAATGCTTATATAACACAGTCAAATAAAAAATTATTTGACAGCATGGAAGAATACCCATCTTAATTTTTTCACTGAGCAAATATATTAGTCACTTTAATTTACCTGGATTAGATAGTTAAATGCACCAGCTAGGCACTAGGTTCAACAAAATTCGTCAACAAACAGAAATTAATTCAAATTTTCAGTTTAACATTGTATCATCAGGGTTAGACTAAATTCAGCATGGAAAATAAATCCAGAAATCTTTCCCTTTAGTCATATAATCTCCAATATGCCCAAGTTCTGTACATTTTTATATTTGACGGCATTTTCAAATTTGTTATTACATTTGTTTTTGTTTTTTATAATTACAAAAACAGTTTATGATAAAAATATAGCATCACATTTTTTCACGATAAAATTAATTTTTCATTTATGTCAGGGATTTTAGAAATAATTTATTTAGACACCTATACTTCTATTTATCATTAAATTTGTTTGATAGTTTGAGTGTTGCCATAGGAAAGTTTTTTAGGAGAGCAGCACATTTTTTGAAGTGAAGCAGATACTTCTATGTTTGCTGAATTTTATTTAGGACTCTGCTAGCAAGAACAATCAAATAAATTCAGGTTTAGGTTGATGAGAGTCACTGTTTTTTCCCTAAAAGGACAAAATACAGAGTAATTTATTTTTATTGACTTTATCAGATCTTTAACAAAATATTTGCCCATTTCATGATTAAAAGAGCCTTAAAGGTTTTTGTTTGTTTGTTTTGTTGTTGTTTTTAAGATAATTAATTCTTCAAATAAATGTTATCCACTAATTTCCTCCAGGATTGAATTTACTGTTCACTTGTCATTTAGAGTATACCCGGAAAGTAACTTTGTTGTATATCTTCTGATATCCATTTCAATTATTAATTTTTGGGAGGAAATGAAGGTAAATTTTATCCTGAGCTACTAACTTGCTCAAAAAATTCCCCCTAGAAATTTCAGTTTTTAACACAATGGAATATATTTATCCCCAATATTTACTTATCATATAAATTAGTGCATTAACCTTTCCTCTACATTGATATTTCTGATCAATTAATTTACAATAGTTGTGCACTTTTATTTTTCCCCAAGCAGAAAATCTATTTTTCTATGAACTTTCCCTGACCTTTCCTTTTCTATGGCTTCATTTCTAGAATATCTCAGAATTTGGGTTGTTTCTCTGGGTATAGTTAAAGAAAACTTATCTATTTATATTTATAAAAATAAGTGTATCCCCTGTACTAAAAGCAAATGATACATCAGTGCTTGCTCTAAAAGTGTCATTATTTCAGGTTTAGTAATGATGTGTATACCTCACAATTTATGTTCTTGTTTGTCATACTAAGCTGGTGAAAGTGTGAAAGATAAAATACTGAAGGTCCTTCAGAAGAATTTTAACAGAAAAATATCCTGTAATAGTAAACGATACCAAGGATTTGGTTTACTTTAGTTAAACTGCTAAGTCACTGCAGACTACATTTAAATTTGGGGGGGGGGTTCTATTATACAGCCATTTTAATTCAGGTAATTTTAAATAATAATCCCATTATTATTATTATTATTTAATTTCAGAAGAATGAATTTGCTCACATTAATAACATAAAGAATAAATACTGGTATCCTGCAGAAGTTTAAGACATAGTTTTTACAACCAAAACATTAGATGCCCTCATTCACAATAGGGATTTTTTCAAGGAATTTTATTTTATCAACAGAATCATGGTATTCAAACAAAATCTAATGTAGGGGAGAAGGAAAAATGGTGACAAGGTGAATGGAAGCAACACAGACTATCTCTAAGGACAAAATTGGAATGACAACTAAAATAAAAATAACTCATCTGGAATAACCAACTGAAGATCACTGGAGAGAACCCTTATAACCAGGGACAGAGAGAGGAGACCAAATTGAGACTGGTATGAGGTATAGAGGCATGGGTGGGCTGGCTGGATTCCCATATGCAGCAGCTAAGGGCTTTCTTAGTTGTGAGAAATTCCCTTTGAGAAATTGGGGGTTTAAACCCCAAGCTGGCTCCCCAGCACAGAGTCGTGGAACAGGGAAAGGCACCCACATAACACCTGGCTGTGAAAAACACCAGAGCAGAGGTTCTGTCCAGCAGGGAGAGGTGCTGGGAACACCGGTACTTCTCTGAAGGGCTAGTGCTCTAGATTACAGTTACAACCACTCACCTAGGGCTCCAGCAGAGGGAAGGTGGACTGGACTGGAGTTGAGTGAGGAGAGTCAAGGGTTCATGGCACTGGGGAGAGAGCTGGGAATAAGGCCATCAGGACCCTATACTGAGTCATTCCCTCATACTGCAGTAGCCATTTTTCACAGGCAGTCTTATCCCATAAAAGCACTTTTAACCTGGGAGGGGAGGGGGAAGCAATAGCCCTTCCATTTGGAATTTAACCCACCTTACCAGGAGAAGCAAAACCTGAGGCTCATTAACTGCCAGACACTATCAGCCAGCCAGTAGGCAGAGACGAGTCTCTGAAGACTTTGAGCCTTGGACTTGGCTCTCAGTTGTTGGGTTTTGTGGCTCTGGGGACTGAGCTATGAAGGCTGAGGCATGGGTCCCTGTGCTGAGCCATTAACCCACACTGCAGGAACCATTCTTCTCAAGCAGAGTTCTCCCATCAAAGCAGCTATAGCATGGGGGGAAGCAGCTGCCCTACATATTGGAACTTAATCTTGCTCAGCCTAGCATTGTCAGTACTTGAATCTTTGCCTGGCCTATGACTCTATGCAGGAAAGTAACACCAGACACTGGTTTTCAGCTTGGTCCCATCCATACTCATCCAAACCCAGCAGAGGGAGCCACAATCCACAGAACATTTATACCTACTGGGAGATTGTGGCAGGCTCCAAACTCTGCTAAGACAACCAAAATGGTGAAACAAAGGAACAAATTCCAAATGAAAGAACAGGAGAATTCTACAGAAGAAGGGCTAAATGAAGTGGAGATAAGCAAATTATCAGATGTAGAGTACATAGTAATCATTATGAGGGAGCTCAACAGCATGAGTAAAGATATAGAAACAATGAAAATCAACCATTGCAAATAAAAAACAACAAAGTGGAAATGAAGAATGACATAGTAGAAATAAGGAATACATTGGAAGGAATAACCAGCAGATTAGAGGAAACCAAGATTTGGATCAGTGAATTAGAAGACAAGGCAGAAAAAGTCACTCAATCAGAGAACCAAAAATGAAAACAAACAAACAAATAATTAAGAAAGCAGTGGGATGATATGAAACATAACAACATCCTCATCATAAGAGTACCAGAAGAAGAAAGAGAGCAAAGGTTGGAGAATCTATTTGAAGAAATAGTGGCAGAAAACTTCCCTAACTTGGTGAAGGAAAAATTCATACAAGTTCAGGAAGCAGAGAAAACACCAAACAAGAACACAAAGAGGCCCATGCCAAGACACATTGTAATTAAAGTGCCAGAAATTAATGACAAAGAGAGAATCTTAAAAGCAGTGAGAGAAAACCAACAGGTTACCTATAAAGACTGTCAGCTGATTTCTCAACAGAAGATATAAAAAAGTGGAAACATATACCAGGTTCATGAATTGGAAAAATCAACATCATTAAAATGTCCATACTACCCAGAGCAATCCCTATTAAAATATCAATGGCATATTTCACAGGTCTAGAACAAATACTCCAAAAGTTTACATGGAACCAAAAAACACCCCAAATAACCACAGCAATCTTGAGAAAAAAAGAACAAAATGGGAGGGGTCACAATACCAGATATCAAGTTATACTATAATGCCATCATAATCAAAACAGCCTAGTACTGGCACAAGAACAGGTATATAGATCAGGGGAACAAAATAGAGAACCCAGAAATCAACCCAAGACATTATGTGCAATTAATATTCGACAAAGATAATAAGAGCAGAGAAAAGACAGTCTCTTCAATAAATGGTGTTTGGAAAATTGGACAGGTACATGAAAAAAACAAAAAACAAAAACAAACAAACAAAAAAACTAGACCACCACATTACACCATACACAAGACTAAACTCAAAATGGATAAAAGATTTAAATGTAACCCATGAAGCCATAAAAATCCTAGAAGAAAATGTAGGCAGAAAATTCTTAGACATCACACATAGCATATTTTTCACTGATTCATCACCTAAGGCAAGAGAAACAAAGCAAAAAAAATTAATAAATGGAAAACATCAAACTAAAAAGCTTCTGCATGGCAAATGAAACCAACATCAAAATCAAAAGGGAACACACTCTCTGGTAGAACATATTTGCCAATGATACATCATATAAGAAGTTAATATCCAAAATATAGAGAGTACTCATACAACTCAACAAAAGGAAGACAAACAATCCAATTAAAAAATGGGCAGAGCCAAGTGTCCATCAGTGGATGAATGGATAAAAAAGCTGTGGTACATATACACAATGGAGTACTATGCAGCTGTAAGAAAGAAAGATCTCTTATCCTTTCAGACGACATGGAGGGACCTCGAGAATATTATCCTAAGCGAAACAAGCCAAGCAGAGAAAGAAAAATATCACATGATCTCACTTATTTGTGGAATATAATGAACATAACAGTCTGAGGAACAGGGTAGACCCAGAGATGTGGAAGTAGGGTATAAACTGACACCCCTCAGAAGAGGGGGTGGGGGGGGAGGGAAGAGATAAACCACAGAACTTATGCGCATGTATGCATAAGTGATGGACATGGACAACAAAGCTGGGGACAGGGTGGGGGGATGGGGAGGAGGGTGTCAATGGGGAAAAAAGGAGAAACATCTGTAACAAAAATAAATTAATAAAAAAAAAAAAAAAGAAAGAAAGAAAAATAAAAAATGGGCAGAGGACCTGAATAGAAACTTCTCCAAACAGAAGATACAGTTGGCCAGGACACATAAAAAATGCTTTAAACTTTAAAACATCCTTTCAAACAATATGATTTATTTTTTATTGTAAAATACACCAGGACACTTCTCTTTAGCTTTTTAGTAAATGTACACATACAAAACTATTGTAACTTTTTGGAAATCAATTTGGATATCTATCTATGCATTGTGTCTTCTCCAGAAAAATGTCATCAAAATGGTAGTTTCTTTTATATTTAAAGATGAAAATTTGACTCTCCACATTCTTACTGACTAGATTTTACTAAATCTGCCTGGGAAACATATAATACAATCTCATCCATTGTCTTAAATATCTAAAGGCAAATGATGTGTACATCTCTCCAATCCAGCAGTTGCTTTGAAATCTTATACTCTGAAATGGTAATAGAATGAAACAATATGCATATACTAAGTTAAATGTTGTGTTTGACTATTGAAAATAAATAAACTTTAACAATTTAAGAAACATTTGAGGGAGATATTTCACAATGCATGCATATATCGATTCATCACAATGTACATATTAAATATCTTATAAATTTGTCAACTGTACCTCAATAAAACTAAATAAAAGTAGAAGTTTAAATCCCAAAGATTTACTCCCATTTGAAAGAATAATAAAACAATAATATAAATAATAGCCTTTGATGAAAAAAGTTTGAGGGGTCTTCCATGTGCTGGAATTTTAAATTCACTTTTTTGTGTGTGATTCATGGCAATAATTAAAATTCAAAGTTAACCAAAATGAAAATGGCAATAAGAATTTGTGGGACAAAAGGGAAGTAGAGAAGGAAGGTGGTGGTGGAATAGGTGAACGCAACACACACCTCCTCCCAGTGCCAAACTGGAGTTACAGGTAAAATTTAGAACAATTAACCTGAATTAACAACAGAAAAACACCTAAACTGGAGTGTTATATCAAAGGAGTGAAAAAAAAAGCTACACAAAGGCTGGTAAGGTCAGAGACACACAAAAACTGGTCCCTGCACCCAGGAGCAGTGACTGGGGAAGCCACAAAAATGCTGTGGCTGCAACAGCGCCCCTGGAGGAAAGTGGGGTCTCAATCCCAACTCAGGACTCCAAACCCAGAACACCAGGGCCTAGAACAAGAGCCTACATAAAATTAGGCAGCAAAAATAAGTGTGGACTTTGTCCACCGGAAAGATGAGGCAGCCTGCTTGAATCCTGGGTGATCTGCTTAAGGGCTAACGAGCAGAGGCTCACTCTTGAGCACTCACCCGGAGCATTGGTAGAAGGAAGGAGACTCAGGACATATGAAAAAAGCCATAACAAGATCTGGGTGGCATAGTGGCAGAGGTCTGGAAGGTAGGCTTCTCAGGTCCCAGGCCTGAGCCAACATCCCAAACCAACCTCAGATGCCATCTTCCAGGATCCCACACTACTATTCTTATAGCACCAGCTGGAGAAAGTGTATTAAGCTTGTTCACCAAATACTGGCTACACCACCCTTCCAAGCTCGAGTTCAGCATAAAGGACTGTTGGCTGTACCCAAAAGGGACCTGAGGTGCACTATTTCTCTAGAGAAAGTATAAACAGTATCAGACGAACATTGAACTGAGTGGCTTGGGAACAAGAGCCAATCCTTTCCTCTCCCCATGGGTTAGGCAGTCTCCATCCCCAACAGAAGGCTCCCTGGTCAGAGTCTCAGGTAGAAGGCAGCTGTGGAGCTAGGGGGAAGGCATGCATCTTCAAGCCTCCCTTCAGGATCTTTAGTAAGGTACCACCAAGCTAGACAGTGAACAGCTAACTCTGTGACCCAGGGCCTGCACTACCCCCAAAAAAGGACTATCTGGATTTGCTTTCCCCAAATCTGCCAGCACTGCCAGCTAAGCACAGTGCCACAGAGGTAAGAAAGTGAAAATCAGAACTAGGATAATTGGAGCAACCCACTCAGAGACCTCCATCAGGCGCTCTGGCAGTGAGCTACAGAGATAGAAGGGGGCAACAAGCTCTCTCCCCTCCCAAGAGCCAGGACCACCCCAAGCAGAGGAGGCAGCCATGAACTATTTCTCCAAGCCCACCTGCACCTCACTGCATGTGCAACCTTGCAGGGTAAAGGAGTCACAGTTTAAAACTGGGAAGTCTGGTGCTACCCTTTTAGAGCCTTCCATCAGAAGCTCAGACGAGGCACCACTGAGTAAGAAAGCAAGTGCCTAGCACCCCTCTTGAGAGTTGAGGGCCTGCATCATCCTCAAGAAAGAGTTCTCTGGCTTTGCTTCCCAAAATATGATGGTACCACCTGCCAATAGCAGTCTCACAGTGGGAAGGAAGTGCAGATCAGAACTGGGACATGTGGAACTACACTCTTGGAGGACTCCATCAAGGCCTCTGGCAGTGAGTTGCAAGGATAGAAAGGGAAAACAAGCTCTCTCCCCTTGCAATGGCCAGATCCACCCCAAGTGGAGGAGGCAGCCTTAGTCTATTTCTTCAAGCCCTATGTGCACCTCCATGCAAGTGTAGCCTCACAAGATAAAGGGGTCACAGCTTAGACCACTGTCCCCACTGCCACCAATGCTACCACCAGAAGATGCTGAACCCACCATCATCACTGCCATCAGTGCCACAAGCTGCCAGTCGCACTGATGCTGATGCCACAAGTCGATGCTCCCAAATGCATGAACCTGCTGCTGTGACCCTGTATGACTGACTGGGCACCCCTAGATGACCAGACTGGATCTAAGACCCAGTGCTCCCGGCCCCCTGTGACCCAATGCCCATGGACATATGGACCTATCATCACGATGCAGTGCACCTAATACAGCACCACCAGAAGATTGGGCCCACCACAATCCTGAGTGAAACATCTGCATAAAATCAATTTGTCATATAAAGAAATGGAGGCAAGCAATTTGTTATATAAAGAATTCAAAGTGCCCGGCTGGTGTGGCTCAGTGGTTGAGCTTCGACCCATGCACCAAGAGGTCGCTGGTTCCATTCCCAGTCAGGGTTCATGCCCGGGTTGTGGGCCAGAACCCCAGTGGGGGGCATGCAGGAGGCAGCTAATCGATGTTCTCTCTTATCGATGTTTCCATCTTTTTTTTTTCCCAGAGGCCTGGTTCATAGTATGCGTTGTGTTTTTTTGACTATTTTTTTTATTAATTTATTTTTGTTACAGATGTTTCTCCTTTATTTCCCATTGACACCCTCCTCCCCATTCCCCCGACCCCATCACCAACTTTGTTGTCCATGTCCATCAGTTATGTGTACATGCATATAAGTTCTGTGGTTTATCTCTTCCCTCCCCCCACCCCCTCTTCTGAGGGTTGTCAGTCTGTACCCTACTTCCACATCTCTGAGTCTACCCTGTTCCTCAGACTGTTATGTTCATTATATTTCACAAATAAGTGAGATCATGTGATATTTTTCTTTCTCTGCTTGGCTTGTTTCGCTTAGGATAATACTCTCGAGGTCCCTCCATGTCGTCTGAAAGGATAAGAGATCTTTCTTTCTTACAGCTGCATAGTACTCCATTGTGTATATGTACCAGAGCTTTTATATCCATTCATCTACTGATGGACACTTGGGCTATTTCCAGATCTTAGCGATTGTAAATAGTGCTGCTATGAAGATGGGGGTACATATATTCTTTTTTGTTTGTTTAATCTTTTTTATCTTCAGATAGAGTGGGAAGGAGAGAGGAGAGAAGAGAGGGAGAGAAACATTGATGTGAGAGAGACACATCGAGTGGTCGCCACCCACACGACCCCAACCAGGGCCGGGGACAAACCACAACTGAGGTACGTGCCCTTAGTGAGAACCAAACCCGGGACTCTCTGGTCCGCAGGCCAACACTCCAACTGCTGAGCCAAACTGGCCAGGACCATATATTCTTTCTTACTGGTGTTTCAGGCTTCTTAGGAAATAGTCCTAGAAATGGGATCACTGGGTCAAATGGCAGTTTAATTTTTAATTTTTTGAGGTAACACCATAGTGTTTTCCATAGTGGCTGCACCAGTCTGCATTCCCACCAGCAGTGTACTAGAGTCCCCTTTTCTCTACACCCTCGCCAACCCTTGTTATTTGATAATTTGTTGATGCAGCCATTCTGACAGGTGTGAGGTGATACCTCATTGTTGTTTTCATTTGCATCTCTCTACTGATTAGTGATGTTGAGCATTTCTTCATATATATCTTGGCCATTTGTATTATATGTCCTGTTTGGAGAAGTGTGTATTTAGTTCCTCTGCCCATTTTTTAATTGGGTTCTTTGTCTTCCTTTTGTTGAGTTGTATGAGCACTCTATATATTTTGGGAATTAACCCCTTATCTGATGTATATTGGCTGTTGCTTCTCCCTAGGGCTCTTGGAAGGGGTTCTTTGAGTAATATGGCTACTGTCCTGTGAGAGTGTGATTCAGCAAAAACTCTCAGTGGCCTCCAAATCCCGAGTCTCTCCACACAGTTCCAGTCCAGTCTGCCCTCCCTCTCCCAGAGCCCAAGGTGAGTGGCTGTAGCTAATTTAGTGCTCTGTCCTGGCCCTCTGCACTGTGGAGCCAGCTTGGGATTTTAACCCTGAAGGTGCTGCTCACAACTAAGACCACTGCTGTCTGTGGGCTCCCAGCCCCCCTCTCCAAGCCCCCCGCTCTGAATCAGGGATTGATTCAGTGTCCCTGGTTATATGGTCTTTCCAAGCTGCTTTTTTGTTGCTTTTTCCCAACAATTTGTCTTATTTATTTTAGTTTTAATTCCAGTTTGGTCCTGAGAGATGGTCTGTGTAGCTTCCATTCACTCCTCCACCATTATGGAAAATCTGATGTTTCTATCTTTCCCTCCCTCTCCCATCCTCTCTCTCTAAAATCAGTAAAGGAAAACAAATTTTTTTAAATAATTCAAAGTAATGGATATAATGCTGTGAGAACTATAAACAACGTAATGAGAACTATTTGGAACTCAGTGGAAACTATATCAGCATAAAAAAATGATGTATAAACCATGACTAAGAATCAATCAGAAGTAAAGAATTGCATAACTGATATAAAGAATACCATAGAAGGAATCAATAGTGGATTAAAAGAAGCTAAGGGCTAATCAGTGAATTAGATGACAAGGCAGAAAATACACCTAATCAGAACAGCAATTGGAAGAAAGAAAAAAAGCAGGAGGGTGGTTTAAGGGAGGTTTTGGATAACATCAAATATAACAACAACATTATCATAGAGGTACCAGAACGAGAAGAATCTGATCAAGGAATAGAGAACCTGTTTGAAGAAATAATGACAGAAAACTTCCCTAATCTGGTAAAGGAAAAAGTCACACAATTCCAGGAAACACCAAGTCCCAATGTAGATGAACCCAAAAAGGCCCACACCTAGAAACATCATAATTAAAATGGTGAACAATAAAGATGAAGAGAGAAAGCAACACGAGAAAGACAGAAAGTTACACACAAGGGAACTCCCATTACTGTCAGTTAATTTTTCATTAGAAACACTTCAAGACAGAAAGGAGTAGCATGAGGTAAACAAAGTAATAAAAAGCAAGGGACTGAATCCAAGACTACTCTGTCCAGCAAGGTTATTATTGAAAATTGAAGGTGAAACAAAGAGCTACGCAGACAACAATAACAACAAAACAAAGGCAAACGATCTTTATTGTGACCAAACCAGCACTATAAGAAATACTAAAGGGAATGCTGTAAGAAGAATAAAATTGAGAGAGAAGAACACAGACATAAGAATAAAAATGACAACACGTAAGTACCCATCAGTAATAACCTTCAATGTAAATGGATTAAAAGTTCCAATCAAAAGACAGTGTAGCAGAGTGGAAAAGAAAACATAACTCATGTATACTGTTTACAAGAGACACACCTCAGTACAAAAGACTCACACAGGATGAAATGAAGGGATGAAAAAAAAAATTCCCATGAAAAAAAGCTGGGATAGCAATACAATTATCTGACAAAATAGAATTCAAAATGGAGGCCATAACAAGAGACAATGAAGGCCACTTCAGAGTACTAAAGTGTTCAATACAAGAGGATATAACCCTGGTAAACATATATGCACCCAATATAGAAACACCAAAATATATTAAAAAATTATTTGGAGTACTTCATGGGAGAGATTGACAACAAGGCACTCATAGTAGGAGACTTTAACACCCCACTGACATCACTGGATAGACTTCTAGACAAAAAATTAACAAGTAAACAGAAACTCTAAATCACACACTGGAGCAAATGTATTTAACTGATATTTACAGAATATTATACTACAAAGCTGCAGAATATACATTCATTTCAAGTGTATGTGGGACATTCTAAAAGATATAATAGCCCACATGTTAGGACACAAACTAAGTATCAACAAGTTCAAGAAGATTGAAATCATATGAAGCATCTTCTCAGATCACAATGGCATGAAACTAGAAATCAACTACAATAGAAACAATAAAAATATTCCAATATATGGAGGCTAAATAGTATGTTATTAAGCAATGGATAGGTTACCAATGAGATCAAGGCAGAAATAATAAAAAAAAAACACCTGGAAACAAATGAAAATGAATATACAACAACTCAAAATCTATGGGACACAGCAAAAGTGGTCCAGAGAGGAAAGTTTATAGCACTACAGGCTTATCTCAAGAAGTAAGAAAAGTTATAATAAAGTATCTAGCCCCACAACTTCACAAATTAGAATGAGAACAAGAGATGTCCAGAGTAAGCAGAAGCCAGGAAATAATAAAGATGAGAGTGAAAATAAATGACAGAGACTAAAAAAAAAAAAAAAAAAAAAAAAACCAAAACAAAAAATCCAAAGATCAATGAAACAAAGAGATGGTTCTTTGAAAAGATAAACCAGATTGATGAACCTTTAGTCAGTCTCATAAAAAACAAAAAACAAAACAAAACAATAAAACAGGAACCAGATTAAAAAAATTAGAAATGAAAGAGGTGAAGTAACAACTGACACCACAGAAATACAAAGAATTGTAAGAAAATACTATGAACAATTATACACCAACAAAGTGGACAACCTAGGCAAAAATGGATAAATTCCTAGAATCATACAAACTTCTAAAACTCAACCAGGAAAATTCAGAACACCTGAACAGAACAATAACAAGTAATGAAATTGAAACAATAATCAATAAACTCCCTGCAAACAAAAGCCCTGGTCCAGGAACCTCACACGGGTGTTTCACTAAACATTCAAAGAAGAAATAACATCTATCCTCTTCAAACTATTCCAAAACTTTCAAGAGGAAGGAAGACTTTCAAATTCTTTTTATGAGGCCAGCATTATTCTAATTCCAACTCCAGATAAAGAAATTACAAAGTAATAAAACTAAGGGGAATATCCCCGATGAACATAGATGCCAAAATGATCAACATAATATTAGCAAATCAGTTCCAGCAATACATTAATAAGATCATACACCATGACTAAGTGGCATTTATTCCAGGGATACAAGGCTGGTACAATATTTGCAAGACAATAAATGTGATGCATCACATAAGAAAGATGAAAGATAAAAATCACATGATCATATCAATAGACACATAAAAAGCATTTGACAAGGTCCAACACCCATTTCTGATAAAAACTCTACGCAAAGTGGGAATAGAGGGATAAAACCTCAACATAATAAAAGTCATATATGACAAATCTACAACTAACATCATACTCAATGGACAACAACTAAAAGCATTTCCCCTAAGAACAGGAACAAGACAAGAATGCCTACTTTCACTATTCTTATTTCAACATAGTACTGGAAGTCCTAACCACAATGATCAGATAAGAAGAAAAAATAAAAGGCATCCAAAGTGGAGAGGAGGAAGTAAAACATTAATTATTTGCAGATGACATGATATTCTACATAGAAAATCCTAAAAGACTCCAACAAAAACTGACTAGATTTAACAAATGAATCTTGGAGTATAGCAGTATAAAAATTAACACCCAGAAATTGATGGTATTTTTATGCACCAATAATAAACTATCAGACAGAGAAATTTAAAAAAATCAATTTACCATTGCAACAACAACAAAAAGACACTAGGAATAATCTTAACCAAGGAGGTAAAAGACCTGTACACAGAAAACTACAGGACATTGAAAAAAATAAATATGGAAAGATATAAAAAAGTGGAAGCATATATAATGTTCATGATAGGAAGAATCAACATCATTAAAATGTCCATACTACCCAAAGTAATCTAAGATTAAATGCATCCCTATTAAAACACCAATGGAATACTTCACAGATCTAGAACAAATACTCCAAAAGTTTATATGAAACCAAAAAACACCCTGAATAGCCACAGCAATCTTGAAAAAGAAAAACAAAGTTGGAGGGATCACAATTCTGGATTTCAGGTAATACTACAAGGCCATTGTCATAAAAACAGCCTGGTCCTGGCACAAAAACAGGCATATAGATCAATGGAACAGAACAGAGAACCCAGAAATTGACCCAAGACATCATGCTCAATTACTATTTGATAAAGGAGGCAAGAGCATACAATGGAGTAAAGACAGTTTCTTCAATAAATGATGCTGGAAAAATTGAGCAGCTACACACAAAGAAATGAAACTAGACCAATAACTTATACCACATACAAGAATAAACTCAAAATGCATAAAATACTTCAATGTCACTCATGAAACCAAAAGAAAAAATGCTAGAAGAAAATGTAGGCAGAAAAATTTCAGACATCACGCATAGCAGAATTTTCATCAATACATCACCTAGGGTAAGAGAAAAAAAGGAAAAAAAAAATGGGACTACATCAAACTAAAAACCTTCTGCACAGCAAAAAACAACATCAAATGAAAAGAGAACCCACTGTATGGAAGAACATATTTGCCAATGATACATAGTTAAGGGGTTAATTTTCAAAATATGTAGAGTACTCATACAACTCAACAAAATGAAGACAAACAATCCAATTAAAACATGGGCATAGGACCTGAATACACACTTCTCCAAACAGGACATACAAATGACCAAGAGACATATGAAACACTACTCAGTGTCACTAATCATCAGAGAGATGCAAATTAAAATGACCATGAGGTATCACCTCCTGCCTGCCAGAATGGCTTCCATTAGCAAATCATCAAACAAGTGCTGGTGAGGATGTGAAGAAAAGGGTAACCTGTCACTGCTGGTGGGAATGCAGACTGGTGCAGCCACTAGGGAAAACAGTATGGTGTTTCCTCAAATAATTAAATATTGAACTGCCATTTTCCCCAGTGATTCCACTTTAGGTGTATATTCAAAGAAGACCGAAACACCAATTAGAAATAATATTATGTACCCTTATGTTCATAGCAGTGCTATTTCCAATAGCTAAGATCTGGAAACAACACAAGTGTACATCAGTAGATGAGTGGATAAAAAAGCTGTGGTACATTTACACAATGGAATACCATGCAGTTGTAAGAAAGAAAGATATTTAACCCTTTGAGATAACATGGAAGGACCTGGAGAGTGCTATGCTAAGTGAAATAAGCCAATCAGAGAAAGACAAATATTACATGATCTCACTTACTTGTGGAAAATAATGAACAAAATAAAATGATGTAGAAAATAGATCCAGAGACATGGAAGTAGATTGCAGAATGACAAACCTCAGAAGAGGGAAGGGCAGTTGGGGGTGTTGGGAAGTGATAAACCAAATAATTTATATGTATATATGCATTCCCCATGGACACAGATAATAAGATGGTGAAAGTCTGGGGCAGGATGGGAACTGGGAGGAAGGGGGCAATGGGGGAAAAAAAGGGGGACATCTGTAATATTCTCAACAATAAAGAAAAAAAGGGAAACAGAATATAGTACTCAGAGTTACGTATTTTATTATTATTTTTTTCTCTTTATCGATCCCATAGAGAGAGGAAGGGAGAGGGAGAGAGAGATAGAAACATTGATGAGAGAGAACATCAACCAGCTGCCTCCTGCATGCCCCCTGCTGGGGACCTGGTCCACAACCTGGACACCTGCCTCAGCCAGAAATTGAACCAGCGATCTCCCAGTGCATGGATCAATGCTCAACCACTGAGCCACACCAGCTGGGCCAGAGTTACATATTTTAAAAATATTATTTTTTGTCACCTGTTTCTATGAATTAAAGGAGCTCCGTTGACTTTTCTCAGAAACATTTTCACTCAAGCACTGGAATACGGTTCACAAACTACAGTCCTTGACCAAATCCACCCTGCTGCCAGGTTTTGTGTGGAGCATGAGTTAAATAAAACTGATTTTATATTTTGAAATAATTGAATGGGAATCATTATATTAATCTTTCAAAACTCATAAAAATTATATGATATTCAATAGAATTGTACACTTGAAACCTATGTAATCTTATTAACCAATGTTACCCCAATAAATGTAATAAAATATTTCAGTGTCTATAAAAATTTGGGGGGACATAAAAAAATAAACTTTTAAAAATAACTAAACTTAAACACACATTTATCTTAGTTATAAACAGAAGCATAGAATTTGGAAGATACTTTTGTATAATAGTCTAGTTTACTTGTAATTATCTCTAAGTTGGTGGTTGGTTTAACTGTGAATAAAATATGTATGCCTCACTAAAGAAAAATATATACAAATGGTAAATTAATATAAAAAGGTGCTCAACATCACCTGTCATTAAAGAATTACTGTTTTAAACAACTGTAAAATATTTACCACACACACATTAGAATGACTGATCCAAAACACTGACAATACCAAGTGCTGACAAGAAGAATGTGGAGCAACGATAACTCTCATTCACTGCTGGTGGTAATGCAAAACAGTAAAGCCACTTTGGGACACAGCTTGGCAGTTTCTGAGAAGTCCTTTGGTGGGTGAATGGATAAATAAATTGTGGTACATCCAAACAGTGACTCTTATTCAGATGTAAAAAGAAATGAGCTATCAAGCCATGTGAAGATATGCAGGACTCTTAAAATTAATATTACTAAGTGAAAGAAACTAATCTGAAAAGGCTGCATACTGTATGATTCTAACTATTTGACATTCTGGAATGGTCAAAGCTATGAAAACAAAAAGATCAGTGGTTACTAGGGATACAAGGGGAGGGAAGGATAATTGAATAGCACAGAGGATTTGTAGGGCAGTGAAACTACTCTGTATGATACTATAATGGTGGATATATGTCAGTATATATTTGTCAAAACCCATAGAATGTACAACACCAAGAGTGAAACCCTAATGTACACTATGGACTTCACGTGATAATGGTATGTCAATATAGGTTCATTGATTGTAACAAATGTACCACTGCAATGAGGGATGTTGACAGGACAGGGGAGGTTGTGAGTGTGTGCAGAGAGGAGTATGAGAACTCTCTATATATTCTGCTCCATTTTGCTGTGAATCTAAAAATTTTCTAAAAATATTAAAAACACATATGTATAATCCATGCCAATGTAACACTAGTTTTATTGCCAGTGGTATAATTGTTCTTTTAAAATGGTCAAATATATAAAATAGCTTTCATATTTTGTGCAAATATACTGGATATAAATAACAATTGCAATCATAACCTAGTTTTTTACTCTCTTAGATTTGATAAAACATACTTATTAATAAATGGTACACAGTATTGACCCTTTTGATTTGAACCTACACTTACCATTGTTATCAGTAACTTCCTTCTAGTGTTTCTCCAGTCTTATAATAACTTTTATCCCAGACTATCTTTTCATATCAAACAGCTTTTTTTTTTTTAAAAAAAAAAAAAGCCTTCTCATTTAATTTTTTTTTCTTTATTGATTTTTCGAGAGGAATGGAGATGGAGAGAAAGATAGAAACATTGATGAGAGAGAACATCGATTGGCCACCTCCTGCATGCCCCCCACTGGAGATTTGGCCCACAACCTGGGCATGTGCCCTGACCAGAAATTGAACTGGTGACCTCTTGGGGTATGGGTCAACGCTCAACCACTGAGCCACACTGGCCGGGCTCAAACAGCTTTGATAACTAAATATAATGCCTCTCTCTAGGTCAGAGAGAAAATGTTTTCCTTAGTAGTACCATAAGGATAATGGATTCCCCTGGGATGAAGTGTGGGTAGCACCCTTATACAATTGGGGCTTTCCTAAGCTAAGGACACCTGTGACATAGACCTCTAGTATGCAGCATTCATATGGGCTCATTTTGCATTGCCTTCATGGGAATTGGGAGAAAGAGGAATTGAGGCAAAAATGAAGATTATGAGCCCTACTGTTACATGAGTAGTTATCTAATTCCATTTGGGCTTGTTGTTACCTTACCTGGCAAATCTATCAAAGTGTCAAAAACTGATCTAGCAATTGCCTGATGATCAAGGACAGCTTGGCTGCTTGACAACCATATTTCAAACAATCCTCTTATTCACATTCCCTAATACCTGCCGCACCACTCTACCTCTCCCACACACAAACACAGGTGTAAAGTTGCACATTCCCCTATAACATGCTATCATTCTTTAAAAGCTAAATTGATGACATGCTTATATATTATTGTATAATAAAACTATTACATTTGGTATACTACAACCACTTTCATTTATTTTATTATCTTTATGAAATAATAAGGAGTGGCAACCATTATCCCAATTTTATTATTGAGAACCTGAAAATAATTTTTAAATCAATTTGTTAAAATTAGCTCTATATTATCAAATTATTATTGAGTTACATATTTAAACTGATAATACACAGATGAGTAACACTAACCTCTGGCTCTTAAATGGTTTATAATATAGACCAAGGATTACAAATTTTAAAATAAAATATAGAAGGAACTACTCTGCTGCACATGATACATTATCAATAAATGCCAACAATGTGAAAATAATAATGATTACATTTTCTGGAACTACATATAGAGAAATACATTTAAATACCACAATAGTGTAATAACTGGAGCCTAGTGGGAATAAGGTAAATTAATTTATTTGGAATCAATAGCCATTGCTTGACTGTCAAAGCCTAATAAAAATCACAATATTTATAATGATTAATTTTACATGTCACCTTAACTGTGCTAACAAATGTCCAAATAGCTGCTAAAATATTATTTCTGTGTGTCTTGACTTGATTCTGGAAGAGATTATCATTCGAATTGATAGACTGAGTAAAGATCACCTTCAAAATAAAATATTGTGCTATTTTCACTTTCTTCATTTTCATGATTTAGATAATTTGTCTACATTTGTCTTCTATTATTGTCAAGTGGGAAATAATTACTGTTAATATTTATCTTTTTAACCTATTTCTGAGGAAGTCATCATGTGTCATAAACATTTTCATCATCATATGAATAATTTCCAAAGTTTAGTTTAGTTTTATTGCTTATATTAGTCATGACAAGTTCCATATATTATCTTTTAGCTCATTTTCCACATTGGTACCACAGTGCTGACAAAAAAATAATTCTTTTGCTAGGTGTTTTCATAGTGAATACAAGAAAATGGCATCAATGGTACATCTTAAATACAGATGAATCTGACAAAAACTTAAGGCATCTTCACAATGATAAATGTTAAACATTGAAGAAGGATGCTTGATTTAATTTCTTCATATACTAAGTATCTAAAATATGTAAAATATGTTTTATGCACAAAAAACTGTTCATAATTTTTTAATACAATCATGTCAACATTAGTTGACAGGCATGTCAGGTACAATTGTTTAAAGTCATTTCAGAAAAAATATATATCTCATTCTATTTAATCTGTGTTGAACAGCTTCTCAGTATGCTTTTCACAATTACTTGATAAGAGCTATTTTTCATTAAATTATATACTTGATAAATATTGAGGTCAATGGAATCAATTTTCTCAATTTCAGCAATGTAAGTGTCCATTAAAAGGAGGAATTAAAAACCTACTCACAAATAGAACCTCATATGCTTTTAATTTATTTGCATTGAAGTTGCATTTTGGGGGAAATATCTATTTAAAACAGTCAAAAGCAATATACCAGAATGATTTGAGTTTATAGATGACTCAACATTGTTCAAGAAGAAATTTGAGCATACAAGGTAGGGCAAAAATAGATTTACAGTTGTGAGTACATGAGACATAAGAGTTTATTCTTGTATAATAGTTTATTAATTATTATATTATATGCCATACAGACAACTGTAAACCCATCCTATATATGATAATAGCAATTATTATTGCATCTCCCTATGATTTATTGACTATAATAGTCATATTTTTTAAATTATTTCATTTTATTCTCTGCTTAAAGGTACTGGCTCCACAATAACTGGAACAAAATTCACAAACTACTTATAAAAGCATATAAGACCTTCCAGGGCCAAGCATTAACATATTTACCAAAATTGACTTTGTATAGTTTGTAGTAAGAGACCTGTGCCCCACACTGATTTGTTCCTGGACAAGCCAGTGATATTAATTTTCACATTGTTTACAGTTTCCCCAAATTGCCACCCACTCTAGGATGCTTAAAATTTTCTCTCTCTCTTCTTCAATATAAATCTTCCCAACCATTCATCTATATGTCAGGGTCACCTTTGGAGTGAGTTGAGAAAAACATCAACACTTTTGAGAATTAAAAGTTGTGGATCCAAGTTCTTGATGCCAGAGCTTAAACTCTTAATGTTTTATTCTCACCTTCTAATTCCTTGATGAAGCAAGTTGCCATGTTATATGCTGCTGTATAGAGAGGGCAACATGGCAAGGAACTGCAGGCAGCCTCCAGTTGATACCCAACAAGAAAACTAGGTCCTCAGTCTGGACTCCTGCAGGAAATGGATCCTGTCAAGAACAATGTGAGCATGACAGGGATCCTTCTCCAGTAGATGTTCTGAGGAGAACTTGGCCCTGATGACTCTTGATTGCAGTCTTGCAGAGAACCCTGCTAAGCAATGCATGGACTCCAGACTCACAGAAACTGCGATAA
This sequence comes from Tadarida brasiliensis, assembly GCA_030848825.1. Taxonomy (NCBI): domain Eukaryota; kingdom Metazoa; phylum Chordata; class Mammalia; order Chiroptera; family Molossidae; genus Tadarida; species Tadarida brasiliensis. The sequence continues at coordinate 29,243,405 of CM061267.1, read as the reverse complement.
TAAACTCTAACTAGTTTTAAGCCACTAAATTTGTAATAGTATTGCTACTAGATAACAAATACAGATATGTGCTAATTCTGCCAGATACTATGTCTGTTCTGGTCATGTGTTCTAGAAATAGACAAGTAAACACAAGGTAGGTATGGGGACTCATTGAACCTACTATTAGATAGAATTGAATTAAAACTGGACTTGATTTCCTGACTTTCATGAATTTCTATTCTGAATATTGGAACATAGCGATGTTTTGGTTTTCAAAGAATTTGTGCCAATTGGGAGCCAGAGTCTTGATCATGATCATAATTTGCTCACAATCACCATGAATATTATTTTTTGGGCATTACTCAAAAGTCTGTTGCAAAATAAAACTTGAAAATGTTCACAGGTGCCTCTGAGGAAGGCTGTAAGAAAGATTAAAAGCAGTATAATTTTTGGCATTATATCAGAGTCCTTCCTCAAGGAGACCAAACTTACTTTTTGTCCAGTAAGATATGGGTATATAAACTAACTCAAGTCCAAGGTTGTTTGAGGGACTGTGACTCTCTGTTTGGTTGAGTCAGGTCAAATTTCTGTTCACTGGACTTAGAACGTATCACTGTACAAATCAGATCACTGTTTTGATTCTTCTATTCATTATGGCAACCAGGGGCTTTTGATAACCTTGTTTTGTCTTTGACAATTTCAGTTCCTTCACTGACCTCCTGTCACTCTATTGTCACATTCTCCCCTTTATATTTAGATACTTCAGTTCAGTGATAGAATCCCCCCGTAATTTCTGAACATCATTGAAGAGGCATCTTCAAGAATGCTGGGGCTCCCGTAACAGCTGTGGTGAAAGGTGGATCCTCTGGCCACTGTTGGGTGGGTGGGCAGGTCTTATAAGATAAATTATCTCTAATATTCCAATCTCCCTAAGACTTAGAATACCATGTCTGTGCTAAAACAAATACGAATAAGTTATATATTGCTATGCAATAATATTACCATGAAGTTAGCAGATCAAAATAAAACACTTTTATTACTTTATATTTTGTGATTCAAGAATCTGACTATGGCTTTAACTTGGTCCTCCACAAGGCTGATATCAGGATGTTGTATGGGGGAGTGGTCTCAACTTAGAGAAGGGTTCGTCCATATCCTCACGTATGTGATTCTTTATAAAGATAGAGACCATTATCTTTATTCAACTCATTTTCATTGGTTTTTTGGCTTGACACCTTGGGCCTCTTCCTCCTTAAAATTTAAATTTCCCTCCTTGACATTTAGGTTTGACCTGTTGTGTAGAGTATTTTATTCTTGTACTATTCATAGACTTTTTTTTTTTTTTTGGCAACCTTCTGTTTTTGTTTTTTAATTTACTTTTATTGCTAAAAGTATTACAGATGTTCCCCTTTTGCCCCCCATTGACCCCACCTCCCCGCTCCCACCCACCCTCATGCCTTCCCCATACTATTGTCTGTGTCCATTGGTTATGCATATATGCATATCAATTCTTTGGTTTATCTCTTCCTGCACCACCCCCTTCCCTCTGAGATTCATCAGTCTAACAACCAATTTGTACTTCTTAATCCCTTCACCTTTTCCTCACATTCCCCAACCCCCCTCCCATCTGGCCACCTTCCAAAAGTTCTCTGTACCTATGAGTCTGTTTCTGTTCTGCTTGTTCATTTGGTTTGTAAATTCAATTGTTTTAGATATGTATTTATTGACATTTTATTGTTCATTTTTTTATCTTCTTATTCTTCAAGAAGACCCTTCAACTTTTCATATAATACTGGTTTGGTGATGATAAACTCCTTTAGCTTTTTCATGTCTCAAAACGTCTTTATATGTCCATCGATTCTGATAGGTTTGCAGGATAGAGTAATATTGGTTGTAGGTCCTTGCTTTTCATCACTTTGAATATTTCTTGCCACTCCCTTTTGGCCTGCAGGGTTTTTGTTTGAGAAATCAGCTGACAGTCTTATGAGAGCTCCCTTGTAGGTAATTAACTTATTTTCTTTTGCTGCTTTTAAGATTATGTCTTGTTTTTAACCTTTTGCATTTTAATTATGTTGTGTGTTGGTGTGGACCTCTTTGGGCTCATTGTTTGGGACTCTCTGTGCTTCCTGGACTTGTGTATCTGTTTCCTTCACCAAGTTAGGAAAGTTTTCTCTCATTATTTTTTCAAATAAGTTTTCAATTTCTTGCTCTCTCTTTTTTCCTTCCAGCACCCTTATGATGTGAATGTTGGTACCCGTGAAGTTGTCCCAGAGGCTTCTTACACTATCCTTAATTTTCTAATTCTTTTTTCTTTTTGCTCTTCTGATTGAGTATATTTTGCTTCCTTATATTCCATAATCAATGGGTTGATTCTTGGCTTCATCTACTCTACTATTGATACCCTATAAATTATTCTTTATTTCAGTTAGTGCATCCTTCATTTCCTACTGGTCCTTTATTATGCTCCTGAGGAAATCACTAAGTTCCTTGAGCATCCTTATAACCAGTGTTTTGAACTCTGCATCTGTTAGATCGCTTATCTCCATTTCATTTAGTTCTTTTCCTGGAGTTCTGTTCTGTTCTTTCATTTGGGACATGTTTCATTGTCTCCTCATTTTGGCTGCCTCCCTGTGTTTGTTTCTATGTATTAGGTAGAGTTGTTATGTCTCCTAGGCTTGGTAGGGTAGCCTATTATAGTAGATGTTCTGTAGGGTCCAGTGGCACAACCTCCCTGATCACCTCAGCTGGCCACTCAAGGTATACTCCCTGTGTGGACTATACACCCTTCTGTTGTAATTGAGTCTTGATAGCTGTTGGCACATCAATGGAATGGGAGGGATTTACTCAAGCTGATCAGCTGCAAGGACTGTGACCACTAACCACCAACCTCTGACATCTGGAGGATCAGCTGTGCAGAGGCCCACCTCACAGGGCAAGACTTACTTCAGCAGGGCTCTGGTACCCACTGAGTTTAACTTTTGAGTGTTTTGCTTGTGGAGGTCATGGTGCTTTGACATGGTCTGAAGCTGTCCATTGGTGTGCTGGCTTTGGGGTCTCCCAGGAGGTGTGGGCCAAGGTCGGCCACTGCCGGTGTACTACCCAGGCCCACCAGGCATAAGCTACAAAGCGATCTGCAGATGGCTGCTTCCTGTGCTGGTCTTGAAGAAGCCTTAGGAGAGGCTAAGCTGTGAACTAAGGCTGGCTGCTGCTAGTGCCGGCCCTGGGGCCCCACACTTAGAGGTAAGGGGCTCGCTGTGGCCAGATGCTGCTTGTTTGAGAGATTTTAGGAAAGTCCAAAGCATAAGCCAAGACAGGCCATTCCTATGATAAAGGCACTGGAAACAGCTTTGGTGGGCTCAAATGTTGGGTGGGGCAGGGCCTCAGGAATCACCAGGGCAGGGAAAACAGTGGAGGCCAGGTTACTGGCATCCCAGATATGGCACCCATTTGCCAGCCCTGTGGGGGTGGGCTCACCAACAGAACAATGGCTTCTTCCAACATATCTGTCTGAGAGAAAGCTCCCCTTTCAGCTCTCGCCCATTGCTCCTCAGGGAGGACTTTCACAGCCAAGGTATCTCTCCTGATTTTTATCTGCCACACATGGATGTGGGGCCAGCCCTTCCCCTCCTCTGCCCTCCTACCAGTTTACTGGTCCAGGACAAACTTTGATATCACCTCTGAAATAATGTACGAATTGTAGCACCATAGATTTCCTAAAACAAAGAAGTACAGCACAGTGCTTCATGGTACGAAGACATTATGGATGTATCATAGACTGGTAAAGGGGACATTTCTTTGAAAATTTATTAGGTTATTCAGAAGACTCAGCATTCTGAGTGGGACCCAGAATAAAGGAGGGCACTATAAGGCCCTGCTGAAGTACAAGAGCAACTGCTGTTTGGGCCATATACTCCTGACAGATGTATTGATTCTAGAGTGGCCTGTGGTGAGTAAGAATGTTGTGTGGAGGCTATGAAAAGTCCTATTATGAGAACTGCAGCACAAACTCTTGGGTTCTGTCATTAGATAATGGGATTCATACATCCAAATACTCAAACACATACATACTCATATAGACAGGCATTTTGATATTTAAAAAATTAGTCCCTTATATATGAAAATTACATTTTACAGGATAAATTAAATGTCTTTTTTGCATATTATGATAATGATTAAAATGTTGTTAGCATTATACTTAGCTGTTATAAATGTGAGGATACAGTTGTTCATTTTATTTATATATTTTACATACTTTATTCCTTCCTGAGGTTAATGTAATCTTACTAGAACTAAAAAAATACCATCTCAGACCTACAAGATGTACAGATCCTAGGTTACATTTCAAGATTTGGTAGTACTTTACTAGGAGATTTCCATGTATGTAACACAAGATGGCATTTTATATTTAAGATTGTTATATTTAGGGGAATTATCAAACGTACACTTATTTAGCAACCTGATATATTATTTTTTCATCTTTAGTGCTACCTCTTGTATCAGGCAGTTTTCCATATGCCTTCCACTAGGTCAGATACATTATAAACTCCCAAGCAAAGCCATGGCTATTCATAATCTTTGAAAAAAACATGAAACAAAAGGCTCAGAGGAACCCTAATTGTAGTTATAACAAAAGTATTAAATCAGTAACTGATATTCAAATCTCTCTTCCCCATTAGTTATTTTAGATTTTTTCTCACCTTTAACTACATTTCAACTGTTGCAAATTGCTTACTTGGAGGAGTAACCTGAAATCTATGAGAGTTTCTGAGTCTTAGTTGTCTTCCCCAACTCATACTAACAGTTGTGATGGTATAGCTTAAGAAAAGCAGATTTTGAATACCCTAGATATCCTACTTCATATATCAGAACTAAAACCACTACTATTTTTACAAGTATCACTTAAGCTCTATGATTAACAATGACACCAAGCACAGTGACTTGGTCAATACAATCAATAGCAATATTAAAACATGATGAATTGGTATTTTATTTGTGACAAGTTTGGAAAAAAAAATTTTTTAAACACTTAAGATCAGCTCTGGTGAGACAATAGAGGTAAACAACAACAAAAGCTTTAGAAATATAACACTTTTTCATAATATTAGAGGTAATGAGAGATTTCAAGGCTAATAAAAATGGCAATCATCTATCAGCTAACAATTCTAAAGTTAACCCACTGGTAAAATCAACATGATCAAACACATTTATGCTTTGTAATTTGACTTAAAAATTGTCCCAAAGATTTGAGTTTGGCCCAAACATTGTTTGAAACATTTTATTGACAAATATAGTAATGATTCTATAATTTTCTGTTTTAAATTTTGTAGGTATTTGTACTATAAAGAAAAATGAGAAGGCTAATAAATTATGAGTATAACCTCCCTTACCCTGAGTTTTGCTTATATAGTATATTAAGGATATATTGCCTCTCTTCAACCTAAATAAAAAGTGATAAAAATCCCTGCCTGAGAATATGACCTGGCCTTACCTAGAGAAATACAGTAGTCTTATCTTATGGACATGTTAGTTTAAGTACTAAAGGCATCCATCCCATTCCAGGTAGTCATTATCCTTCAGAAAGTTATCCCACTGAAGAGCAATATATCCAATGTAGCAGTTTCTTTTGTTTTCCTCCATCCTTGGAACAGATGTTACTTCCTTGGCTGAGCATCAGAAAGGCAATTGGCTTAAGTTACAATCCGTGTCCTAAGACCAATGTATTTAAATATTAATTTAAATATTCACCCTCAGTGTTCTGACAAGCCACCACTTAGGAGAGGCTTGTGAGAACTGAAACCTGCCAAAGAAATAGTACATTCATTTCTCCCATCTTACATTCACTCTGGGGCATATGCTTATTTACTGGAATGCTAGAAAGGGTACCATTTGGTATTTTAAAATGTTCTCTCTCTTTTTCTCCCACTTACATATTAGTAAGTTGTACTTACAATGTTTCTTCAATGTGATGTCAGTGTTCCTCTTTGGTTTTTTGTATCTTTTACTTGGAATATGTTTTTAGCTTTTAGAACCTAAATTTGACCAATAGTTCTCAATTAATTTTACTGATACATGAAAATATACATGGAGAGCTGAAAGAGGTTTCTGACACTGAGGTAACACCTCAGACATTCCTGTTGTATAGTAAGCCTATCCCGTATGTCTTGGAGAGCCACTCTAGTCTCAATACTTTTTCCTTTTACTTTTTTCATTCTAATCAGCAGGCAAGATTAAGAACAACTGGTACAGTTAAAGCTGTATTTAGGCATTGTAGGTGGAGAACAGATTTTGAATTGACTCTGCTGTATATCATAATGTAAATCTAGAATTGTTTTGGGCAGCTGATTATAAAGCTGTGTTCATTTCCAGGATTTTCTTTTGCCTTCAATAATGAAATATCCGTTTTAATTGTTTTTTTGTTTTGTTTTGTTTTGTTTTTCTAAATGAATGCCCTCATTTCTTTACCAAGTGATTTCATTTAGTATTTGTGCACTGGATTACCAGAAAAAAATGATGTTTGATTCTCACGCCAGTGGAGAGATCTCAGAAGGGACTCTCATTATTCCACACTTCACCTCAAACTTTCCTTATTAAGTTTCCCTATTGTATCAGTCTACACCAAAAAACTCAAGACTATAAGGAATAATACATTATATGGATCACTTGCTAGGGTGAGAGATTAATTAAAATATAAGACCAAATCTAGAGATAAAAATTTTTTTTAAAGAGATAAAAAAAATAATTTGCACTCTGTTGTTTTAAAGCAAGACAATTCTTCTACTTGGTAAGTAGTTTTGACCTGGTACTTTATTGTCTTGGAGGTTTGTTTCTCTGGAAAGTTTAATATCTCTTGGTATTTTTCCTTTGGATTATGGGGACTTTCAGAAATAAAGTGGTTTTCAACTGTTCCTCCTTTCCCAAAAAACACTGAAATTCCTTTGGTAACTCCTATTGCTTTATTACTGTGTGATATCACCTTTCAATGTTGTGAATAAAAGAGTCATAAAAGAAGTGTGCCATGAGTGCTACATTATTTTCACTACCAATGATTCTTGTCATGTAAACAACATCCTATCAAGGGAAGAAAGTTTATAGTTGTAAAGACAAAAAAGTAAGGGATCTGAGATAGAGGTTGAAAGAGAGAAAGATGATGATGATGATAAGGAATTGGCTCACATGATTGTGGGGGCTGACAATCCCTAATTCTGCATTAGGCAAACTATGTATCCAGGAGAACTGATAGTATAGTTCCAGTCTGAAGGCTGGCAGGCTTGAGAGCCAGGAAGAGATGTTTCAGTTTGATTCAGAAGACAGGAAAAAACTAATACCCCAGCTCTAGGCAGTCAGGCAGGAAGAGTTGCCTCCTACTCATGGATGAGTCAGCATGCTTTTTTTTTTCTTTTACTCAGGCGTTCAACTGATTGCATGGGGTCTACTCACATCAGGGAGAGCTATCTTCTTTATGCAACCTACTAATTTAAATGTTTTTTTTTTTTTTCTAATCCAGAAACATCCACACAGAAATACCCAGAATAATTTTTTACCAAATGTTTGGGCATCCCATGGTTCAGTCAAGTTAACACATAAAACTAACCATCATAGGGAGTATCATGAAGAAATAATCTATAAAAGAGTTACAGTCAGGTGGCAAAATGAGACAAATATGTTGTTCTAGAGGTGCTCATGGACGCTGGAACATGGGTTATATACATCACGGATCTATATATTTCACAGGAAAACACATCTTCTCAAGGTAGAAATGCATAGTACTTTCTTTAAAAATGGGAACAATATTTATTTTGCATTAACAAATTTTAAAATCTATGCTATCATTAATGATAACTATAAATAAATATTTTCTTTGGATATCCTTGTGTTGTATTTTCTTAATAGTCAAGTAAGAAAAAAATTCAAAACTCAGGTAATGATAATATGTCCTTTTGCCTTTTATTGAACCTTGAAGTACTTCAATGATCTAAGCCATCTAATTCAACTTTACTTATATGTGCATTGACATGCAAGAGCAGATAACCAACGTTAAATTACTCACACCAGAAAATTATTTAATTTAACTATAAATTTGAACATAAAAGGAAAGAGAAAAATATACAGGGAAGAACTAAGGCTAGTTTGCTTGTGTACAACTACTTCATCATTACTAATCCAAACTATATCAATTTATCTAAAGTAATTTGTTAAAATGATTAATTATTAATGCCAATTTGATCGTCATTTAAATTATCCTCATAAGTACACTTTCTAACCCCAATTTTATTCTTCTACATTGAGATTTTTTGGTTTAATTAGTCCTTTGGAGCTGTTCTGATGAAATCTCTAAGAATTAACTGGGGCACATAATATGTAATAAAATTATCATTATCTTTTAACAAGAACAAAGATTTAAATGATTTAAAAATTCTAAGTGATTAAATATACAGAAACAAATTCCAGCTCAGTGATAAACCTGAAAACTGATTCTCAATTTCTCTCAATTGGGACAGACATTTTGTATCATTTATAGACATACTGGCCCCTAATGGACATTTCTCCTTTGCTCTCTGGCTCACAATGAATAATACCAAAGGGAGATGGCAGAGAAAATGGATGGGGCACACTGTCAGAATTAGTTCCTACTTGCATCCAAACTCACCAGTAATTTTCTTGCTGGTCATCTAATTTACAACTAACTTTATTTTCTTACTTTACTCCTGCCTATTGCTTGACTTTAATGCAATATCCAACCTACATTCTCAGAACCAAAATTTCTTAGTTTACGTGCCTGATTTCAGCCACTTAATCTCTCTTGGCACCGTATCTCCAAGCACTGTTTTCAGACCCCTTGAACACCCTCTTAATCCTCACTCCCCAAAGTTTATTCCACTACTGTGGTGGTTATAATAACTTGGAAAGTTCTAGGTTTAGAAAGGCCAGCTAGGCCTTATTCATTTAAACAAAAAAAGTTCTTCTCTCTCTTTCAAATAACCTCACAGAATATTTTGCAGTCTTCTAGACTGACCTGGGAGAATGATTGCATGACCCTGTGTGTTCACCAGTTATGGGAAAGGTATACCAACACAAAAACTGTAATTTTAACCTAAACCCAAAAAACAACAAAGGAAGGTAATGATGATTTTTTCCTGCACAAATTGTGAATAATAATAATTTTTAAGGACATATATATCTGAAAAGTATGTTGAGGTGATTTTTCTTAAGCAATATAAAACACTTAGCATTTGGTACAGTGGCATTCAATAAAATATTGTTATTTTATTGTTCTTAGAACTGCACAAACAACTTGAATGAAATAGATATTATGTCTATTTATGTGATACATATGTTACTACATGTCTAGAGTTAGATTTCACAGATACACTACATGAACGCTCTTATGACTCTTTTTTATAGAAACTGACAAAAGGAAAACACTGAATGAACCCGAACAGTAACAGTCTTGTCATGTGGCTCAAAGCTCATACATTTTACTGAATAAAATGTATTCATGCATTAATTAATGCTATAATCTATCAACCCATTAAATACTTAGTGAACACTTACTTTTATTCTAGGAATACTGAAGTGGAGAGTAGGAAAGACATGATCTCTCTCTTCCTAATTTGTATTCTGGAATAAGAAAACATAATGATTTTCAGTTGAATATTAAAGCAGGGGTTTCTATTCTCAAAAAGGGAAACAATCATTAACTGTTTTCCTCAGTTATCAAATCTATTTGAAGAATAAGTAATAATTAACTAGCAAAGAGTTAGGAGAGGTATAAAAAGCAATTCAGGTAGAAAAAAGTACATGTTCAAAGGTCTTGAGTTAAAAAAGAGTATGAGATTGCTGAAAAATTAAGAAGTGGATGGTGCATAGAGAAGGTAGAGCATCGTGACATGAAACCAGTCAAAGGGGCAGCAACCAGATCCTATAGTCCATGTGAAAGACTGGAAAGTAAATCACTGAAAGGGATTTATCTAACTACATTTGTTTCAAAAAATGTTTCAGCTACAAGTACAAGGAATGCACTAATGAGTAGCAAGATTGGATGTTGGGAAACAAGTTAAGGACTATTGTAATAAATAGTTCAGAGGAGTATGGCATAATATGGTGAAAGTGAACATCTTAAAGAGACAGTTAAGGGGTCAAATGAATAACTGCTGATGGATGGGAGAAAAGGGTTGTGCTAATTATTATGGTTAAATGTGGACCAATTCTATAGCTTCTTAATTGATCTCTATATGTGTACTCTTTCCTGATTCTAATGTCATCTTCAGTGAGTAAACAGATGCAAATGAGATTTAAGCATGTTAAACCTGTTCTTTTAAATAAATGCCCTTTGATTTAAAACTTACCTTGCTAGGTGAAATAAACCAGTCAGAGAAACACAAGTATCACATGATCTCACTTGCATGTGGAATCTACTGAATAAAATAAACTGACAAACAAAATAGATTCAGAGACATGAAAGCATGGAACAGACTGACAAACCTCAGAGGGTATGGTATTGTGGGGAGGTGGAGATTAACCAAATAATTTATATGCATATATACATAGCCCATGGACACAGACAATAGTGCTGTGAAGGCCTGGGAAGGACTGGAGTGGGGTGAAGTGGGTCAATGGGGTAAAAAAGGTGGGACATCTATAATACTTTCAACAATAAAGATAAATTTTAAAAAACAAAAACTGACCTCTAGGTATCGACTTCTCAACCTTCCAGCCTCATTTCTCCCTCCTCTTTCCCATTGCACTGGCTTTCTATCTTTTAGTATTCAATCCCTTTCAGGATTCAAAATCAGTTAATGTTCTTGCCTCCTCTCTCTCTCTCTCTCTCTCGCCCTCTCTCTCTCTCTCTCTCTCTCTCTCTCTCCTTCCTTTCAAGTTGTAAGAAAAAGTCATTTTCTCAGGACCATCTACTCTAAGCCCTCAGGTCCAGTAAGTCTTCTGACATGCATTTTAATGGCATCTGATAATTTCACACATCTACCAAAAAATAAAATAAAAGGTGAAGTTTCTTACAATATTCTGGCTTAAATATTTTATAAATATCCATTTTCCTATATTCTTATAAGAAACATTGCCTATATTAACTATTTATTTTGTTCACTTGTGTAATTTTTGTATAAAATATGACTTATTCACTTAGGTGTTTCTCACAGAGGCTTAAATATATTTCATCAAAAGAGTTTACTTGAAGACATGACTTTAATTTTTCTAACCCCATGATATTTTATATCATTATAATGATAAAAATTCATAAATTTTCCTGGGTTTGGTCAAAATGACAAGTAGTTTGCATCATTTTTTATAGTGTTTATTTCAATTATGCGATTAACAAACACCAGAGGTCTTACAGTGCTAGTCCTTCAAAAATTAAATTATCTTTTGTTTCCTTCCTTGATCTCATTGTGTGTGTATGTATGTATATATATATATATATATATATATATATATATATATATATATGTTCTTTGGCTACTCTCTTCACCTTCTTTCACCCTATCTGCCACACCCACTTCCCCTCTGACATCTGTCCATCTGTACCACACATCCATGTCTCTGGTTCTATTTTGTTCATCAGTTTAATTTGTTCATTAGATTCTACATATAAATGAAATCATATATTATTTGTCTTTCTCTGACTGACTTATTTCACTTAGTACTATAATCTCCAGGTCCAGCCATGCTGTCCCTAAAGGTAAGAATTCCTTCCTTTTTACAGCTGAATAGTATTCCATTGTGTAAATGCACCAAGCATTTCTATCCACTCATCTACTGATGGGCATTTAGGCTATTTCCAGATCTTGGCTATTGTAAACAATGCTGTTTATGAACATAAGCATGCATATATTCTTTCTGATTGGTGTTTAGGGATTCTTAGGATATATTCCCAGAAGTGGAATATATTGCTGGATCAAAAGGCAGTTCCATTCTTTTTATCCTCACCTGAGGACACTTTTTGCATTCATCTTCAGATAGAGCAAGAGGGAGAGAGGGAGGAAGAGAGAGAGAGAGAAACATCAATGTAAGAGAGACACATCAACTGGCTGCCACTCACACAACCCCACCCTGGGCCGGGGACAAACTGCAACCAAGATATGTGCCCATAGCGGGAACTGAACCCAGGTCTCTCTGGACTGCGGGCCAACACTCTAACCACTGAGCCAAACTGGCCATGGCACATTTTTTTATTTTTTGAGGAAACTCCATACCATTTCCACAGTGGCTGCACCAGTCTGCATTCCCACGAAAAGTACACTAGGGTTCCCTTTACCCTACATGTTTTGATTGGAGTATTTAAGCCATTTACATTTAAAATGATTATTGATATATATGTATTTATTGCCATTTTATTGTTTTAACTCACCAGGATTATTCTAATTCCAAAACCAGATAAAGTCCTTACAAAGAAAAAATATATATATATAGGTCAGTATCCATGATGAACACAGAAGTTAAAATACACAACAAAGTATTAGAAAACTGGAGCTAGCGATACATTAAAAGGTCATACACCATAATCAAGTGGATTTATTCTGGGAGTACATGGTTGGTACCTATCCAAAAATCAGTAAACATGATGCACCATATAAACAAAATAAAAGATAAAAATGCCATGATGAGGAACAAGACAAGGAAGTCTGCTTTCAGTATTAATATTTAATATAGTTGGAAGACCTAGCCACAATAATCAGACAAGAAGATATAAGAGGTATCCAAATTGAAAAGGAAGAAGTAAAACTGTCATTATTTGCAGATAAAATAACCACTGTATATAGAGAACCCTAAAGTGTCTACCTATAAACTACTAGAACTGATAAATGATTCAGTAAAGTAGCAGGATACAAAATAAATATCCAGAAATCAGTTGAATTTTACACACCATAATGAACAGTTGGAGAGAAAAACTAAGAAAGCAATAGTATTAACAATTGTTTAAAAATAATAAAATACCTAGGAATAAATTTAACCAAGGATGTGAAAGACCTATACTCAGAAAATTATAAAACACTGAAGAAAGAAATTGAAGAAGATATAAATAAATGGAAGCCTATACTGTGTTCATGGATAGGAAAAAATAACATCATTAAAATGTCCACACTATCCAAAGCAATCTATACATCCAACACAATTCCTATCAATATATCAATGGTATTTTTCACAGAATTAGTATAAATATTCCAAAATTTTGTATAGATCCACAAAAGATCCTGAATAGCCACAACAATATTGAAAAAGAAGAAGAAAGTTGGAAGAATCAAGCTACCTGATAATCAAACTATACTACAAGGCCATAGTAATCAAAACAGCATGGTGCTGGCATAAAAACATGCATATAAATCAATGCAACAGAATAAAGCCCCAGAAATTAACCCATGTCTTGGTAGTCAATTCTATATTTGAAAAAGAAGATAAAAACATAAAATGGACTAAAGATAGTCTATTCAATAAATAAATGGTGTAGAGAAAATTAGACAGATAAGTGCAAATAAATGAAACTAGACCTCCTTCTTACACCATACACAAATAAACTCAGAATGGATTAAAGACTTAAAGGTAAGTCATAAAGCCATAAAAATCTTAGGAGAAAAGATAGGCAGTCAAATCTCGGACATTTTTTGCAGCAAAATTTCATCTAATATATCACATCTGACAAAGGAAATAAAATAAAAAAGACAAATAAGACTACATCAAACTAAAAAGTTTTTGTGCCACAAAGAAAACCCTCAACAAAATGAAAAGACAACCCACTGAATGGAAGAACATATTCACTAATGTTAAGGGGTTAATATCCAAAATTTATAAAAAATTTATAAAACTCAACACCAAAAATATATATATATATATAATTAAAAAATGGGTAAGACCTGATTGAACATTTCTCCAAACATAACACACACATGATCAATGGACACCTAAAAATATGCTCAACATGACTAATCATGACTATATGAACACGTATGTTCATTGAAGTATTATTTACAATAGCCAAGATTTGGAAGAATCCCAAGTGTCCATCAATAGATGACTGGATAAAAAGTCAGAGGTAGCATTACTCAATAGAATACTACAGAGCCATAAAAAAAGGAGACAATCTTACCCTTTGGAGAGAACATTATGCTAAGTGACATAAGCCAGTGAGAGAAAGATAGTACCACTTGATTTTACTCATGTATGGAATCTAATGAAAAAACAAACAAAATAAAAACAGATTCATAACAGAACAGTTTTTTTGTTTTTAAACCAGAGAGGAAAAATGGTGGTGGAGTGAATGGAAACTTCACAGACCTTCTCCCAGGACCAAAGTGAAATTACAACTAAAATAAAGACAAGTCATCAGGAAAAACCAACTGAAGAGCAGCTGGAGAGAACCCTTATAACCAGGATGGAAAGAGGACATGAAATTGAGCTTGGTAGGAACTGGGGAGGTGCAAGAGAGCTGGCTGGGTCCCCATGGCAGCAGCTGAGGGCTGTCTTAGTAGTGAGCAGTTTCCTCAGAGAAGTCGGGGGTTAAATCCCAAGCCAGCTCTACAGCACAGAGTGGCAGCTTCACAGCACAGAGTGGTGGCACCCCAATACAGAGTGGCTGCTCCCCAGAATAGAGTGGTGGAGTAGGAAAAGACTCCCACATAATATCTGGCTGAGGAATTCACAAGAGCTGAGGCTTAGGGAACTACAGTCAGCTATAGCTACTTACCTTGGGCTCCATCAGAGGGAGGGCAAATGGGACTGGAACTGTATGAAGAGAGTCAAGGGTTTGTGGCACAGGAGAGAGAGTTGGGAAGAAGGTCACCAGGAGTTTTATGCTGCATCACTCTTTCATAAGACAGTAGCTATCTTACTCGAAGAGCCCCTTCCCAAAGCTGTAGGGAGAAGTAATGGCCCCTCACTCAAAAATTTAACACCACCTGGCAAAAGAAATATTAATACAAATTGAGGCTCATTAACAGCTAGAGACCACCAGCAAGCAAGGAGGGGGGGGGAAGCCTCCAAAAGATCTGAAATTTAGACCAGGAAGACAGCTTAAGAAAACTGTGGGACAACATGAAATGTAACAATGCATCATAGGGGTGCCAGAAGAAGAAGCAAATGAGCAAGGGTTAGAGAATATATTTGAAGAAATAGTGGCAGAAAATTTCTCTAACTTGGTGAAGGAGAAGTTCCAGGAGCACAGAGAGCCCCAAGTAAGAAGAACCCAAACAGGCCCACACAAAGACAAATAATAATTAAAATGCCAAAAATCAAAGATAAAGAGAGAATCCTAAAGGCAGCAAGAGATAAGCAACAGGTTACCTACACAGGAGCCCCAACAAGGCTATCAGCTGACTTCTCAGCAGAAACATGACAGACCAGAAGGGAATGGTATGAAGTAATGAAGTAATGAAAAGCAGGGATCTGAATCCAAGACTGTTCTATTCAGAAAGGCTATCATTCAAAATAGAAGGTGAAATAAAGAGCTTCCCAGGGAAAAACAAATAAACAAAAAAAAAAACTAAGGGAATATATTACCATCAAACCAGCACTGCAAGAAATGTTAAAAGGACAGCTGTAATAAGTAGAAGGAATAAGAAGAGAAGCATAACCATAATAAATAAAAATGGCAATAAATAAGTACATATCAATAACAACCTTAAAGTTAAATGTATTAAACATTCTAATCAAAAGACACAGAGTAGCTGAATGGATAAGAAAGCAAGACTAATATATATGTTCCTTACAAGAGACCCACCTCACAGTAAAGACTCGCATAGGTTGAAAGTGAAGAGATGGAAAAACATTTTTCCAAGGAAACAAACAAAAAAAGCTGGCATAGCAATATTCATACCTGATAAAATAGATTTCAAAATGAAGACCATAACTAGAGACAAAGAAGGTCACTACATAATATCTACTCCACAGGAAGATATAAACTTGTTAAACATATATGCACCCAACATATGAGCATCAAAATATATTAAAAACTTCTGGAGGATTTCAAAGGAGAAATTAACAGCAATATAAGCATAACTTGGGACTTCAACACCCTGCTGACACCACTGGATAGATCCTCTAGACAAAAAATTAACAAGGAAACAGAGACTATAAATGATGCACTAGATCAAATGGATTTAATAGATATCTACAGAGAATTATGCCCCAACACTGCAGAATTCACGTTCTTCTACAGTGCACATGGGACATTCTCACAGATAGACCACATGTTAGGACACAAACTAAGTCTCTGCAAGTTCAAGAAGATTGAAATCATATCAAGCATCTTTTCAGATCACAATGGAATGAAACTAGAAATTAATTACAACAAAAACACTTAAACACATGGAGTCTAAATAGCATGTTATTAAACAATGAAAGGGTTGCTAAGAAGATTAAGGAAGAAATTAAAAACTTCATGGAAACAACAATACAAAATTTATGGGAGGCAGCAAAAGCAGTCCTGAGAAGGAAGTTCTCAACCCTACAGGCTTACCTCAAAAAAAAAAAAAATGTTTTTTCTAATTGACTATATAACCCTACAACTTAAAGAACTAGAAAGTAAAGAAAAAGAAAAACCCAGAGCATGTAGAAAGAAAGAAAGAGTAAAGGTAAGAGCAAAAATTAATGACATAGAGACTAAAAAACACAATTCAAAAGATCAATGAAACAAAGACCTGATTCTTTGAAAACATAAAAGTAATTGATGAACCCGTTTCTCAATGAAAATCCAGCACCCATTTCTGATAAAAACGCTCAGCAATGTGGGAATAGAGGGATCATATCTCAACATAATAAAGGCCATATATGAAAACCTATAGCTAACATCATACTTAAGGGGCAAAAACTAAAATCATTTTCCTTAAGAACAGAAACAAGACAGGGATGCCCACTTTCACCTCTCTTATATTGCATAGTACTGGAAGTCTTAGCCACAACACTTAGAAAAGAAGAAAAAATAAAAGGGATTCAAATCAGAAAGAACTGAAACTCTCAGTATTTGCAGATGACATGGTATTGTACATTGAAAACCCTGACGACTGAATCAAATTCTACAAGATTTAATTAATAAATTTGGCAAAGTAGCAGGATACAAAATTAAGATCCAGAAATTGATGGCATTCTTATACACCAATAATGAACACTCAGAAAGGGAAAAAAACAAACAAACAAACAACAACTAAAACAATCCCATTTACCATTGCAACAAAAATAAATAAATAAAATACCTAGGAATAAACTTAACCAAAGAAGTAAAACTGTTCTCAGAAAACTACAGGACATTGAAAAAAGAAATAGAAAAAGATATAAAAAAGTGGAAACATACCATGTTCATGGATAGGAAAAATCGATATCATTAAAATGTCCATACTACCCAAAGCAATCTACAGATTCAATGCAATCCCTATTAAGGTACCATCAGCATATGTCACATATCTAGAAAAAACACTCCAAAATATTATATGGAACCATGAAAGACCCCAAATAGCCAAAGCAATTTTGAGAAAGAAGAACAAAGTAGGAGGGATCACAATACCGGATATCAAGTTATACTACAAAGCAATTGTAGTCAAAGCAGCCTGGTACTGGCACAAGAACAGATATATAGATCAATGGAACAGAACAGAGAACCCAGACATCAATCTAAGACAGCATGCACAATTAATATTTGATAAAGGAGGCAAGAGCATACAAAGGAGAAAAGACAGCCTCTTCAATACATGGTATGGGGAAAATTGGACAGCTATATGCCAAAAAAAAAAAAAAAATGAAACTAGACCACCAACTTACACCATACACAAGAATAAACTCAAAGTGGATAAAAGACTTAAATGTAACCCATGAAACTATAAAATTCCCAGAAAAAAATGTAGGCAAAAAAAAAATCTCAGACATTATATGTAGTGGAATTTTCATTAATACATCACATAGGGCAAGAGAAACAAAGGAAAAAAGTTAATAAATGGGACTACATCAAACATAAAAGCTTCTGCACAGCAAAAGGAAACCAGCATCAAAATGAAAAGGGAACCTGCTCTTTAGGGGAACATATTTGCCAATGATACATCAGATAAGGGGTTAATATCCAAGATATATAGGCTTCTCATACATTTCAACAAAAGGAAGACAAACAATCCAATCAAAAATGGGCAGAGAACGTGAATAGACACTTCTCCAAATAGGACATACAAAAGGCCAAGAGATATATAAAAAAAATGCTCATCATCAGAGTGATGCAAATTAAAATGACTATGAGATATCACCTCATACCTGCCAGAATGGCTACCATCAACAAATCATCAAACAACAAATGTTGGAGAGGATGTGGCTAAAAGGGTGCCCTAGCACACTGCTGATGAGAATGTAGACTGGTGCAGCCACTATGGAAAACAATATGGTTTTCCTCAAAAAATTTAAATGGAACTGCCATTAGACCCAGTGATCCCACTTCTTGTAATATATCCTAAGAAGACTGAAACACCAACCAGGAAGAATATATGCACCCCTATGTTCATAGCAGTGCTATTTACAATAGCTAAGATCTGGAAACAGCCCAAGTGTCCATCAGTAGATGAGTGGATTTAAAAAACTGTGGTATAGTTATGTAATGGAATACTTTGCAGTGTAAAAAAGGGAGCTCTCTTACCCTATGAGTTGACATGGAGGGACCTGGAGAGTATTATGCTAAGCAAAATAAGTCAGTCAGAGAAAGACAAGTACCACATGATCTCACCTATTGGTGGAACATAATGAGCAATATAAGCTGTTGACCGAAAGAGATCCATAATCATGGAAGTAGGGAACAGACTGACAAACCTCAGAGGGACCGGGGGTGTGAGGTGAGGGAAGAAATAAACCAAAGAATTCATATGCATATATGCATAACCAATCAACAGGGACACTAAGCTGGGGAAGGCCAGAGAGGGGTGGGAGCAGGAAGGAGGGGGTCAATGGGGAAAGGGCGAGTGGGAAGGGGGACATTTTCAATACTTTCAACAGTAAAAAATTAAAAAAAAATAGTAGAGAACAGATAGACAAGTGTCAGCGGGGAGGGGAATTTGCAGGGATGGATGAAAAAGGTGAAGGGATTAAGCAAAAATAATTAAATAAATAACTTCATAGACACAGACAATAATAGTAAGGTGGTTACCAAAGGGAAAGTTTGTTGGCACTCGATAGAAGAGGGTGTAAGAGAGGACAAATGGTGATGAAAAGAGACTTGACTTGTGGTATTAAACATAAAATACAACATACAGGTGATGTATTATAAAATTGTACACCTGAAACCTATATAATTTTATTAACCAATTTCATCCAATAAGTTCAATAAAAAAATAAAAATAACAACTCTTCCCATGGGTTATAAGGCTCAAAGACAGCCCTTATGATTCTGCAGGACTAAATTCTAAATTGTAATGAAGGGGGAGTTCCAATCCTGTATTCAAAACATCTGAAGCTAATTCAGTGAAATTGGTAACAGAATCAAAAGACAGTTCATCTCCAGATCAGATTGACTTAACAACCCTTCTTTGCCACTAGCATTTTGACATAAGAAGGTGTCATGGACTAAATATTTGTATCCTATCAACAATTATTTATTGAAGAACTAATCTCCTAAGTAAGCATATTTAGAGATAGGGCATCTAAAGAAGTAATTAAGATTAAATGCTGTCATGAGGATTAGCATCCTATTAAGAAAAGACTCCAGAGCTTGCTGGCTCACTCTCTTTCTCTCCATATACATGCACTGAGAAAAAAAAAACAAGTGAGGACATAGCGAGAAGACCATTGTCTACAAGCCTGGAAGAGAGCCACCAGAATCTAATTTGTTGGAATCTTGATCTTAGTCATCTAATATCCAAAATTGTGAGATAATAAATTTTTGTTCTTTAAGGTACCCAGTCTATGACAGTATTTTGTAATGGTAGCCTAAACTGGCTAATACAGGGGGGTATGTCCATTTTTGTGAGGAAATATTAATCTCATCTCTTCCCTTCTTTTTACACACAGTGCCCCAATACTTGTGTATCATCCAAAAAACTTAAGTAGGCTTCAGGTAATGAATGTGAAGCAATGTTTGTAATGTTGAATTGGGGCTGGGAGTTCACAGAGAATCATTCACAAGATGAGGAAAGGAATATACTGGTACTGCCAAGCAAGAAAGAAGTGGTTAGCAAATTGGTATGGACAAAAGCAGGAGCAAGATTGAGATTGATTACATTCGCCTAGTGAGACAGATGTTGTTTGCATAACACAAGGCTTGGCTACACTCACTTTATAACCTTCATTTAACTTTCTTTCTTTATTTATTTATTTCTTATTTTATTTAATTTTATTAATTTATTTTTGTTACAGATGTTTCTCCTTTTTCACCAATTGACATCCTCCTCCCCCGCCCTCCCCGCCCCATCCCCAGTTTTGTTGTCCATGTCCATTGATTATGAGTACATGCGTAAAAGTTCTGTGGTTTATCGCTCTCCTCACCCACCCCTTCTTCTGGCAACTGTCAGTCTGTACCCTACTTACACGTCTCTGGACTACCCTGTTCCTCAGACTGTTATGTTCATTATATTCCAGAAATAAGTGAGATCATATGATATTTGTCTTTCTCTGCTTGGCTTGTTTCGCTTAGGATAATAATTTCCAGGTCCTCTCCTGTGGTCTCAAAGAATAAGAGATTTTTCTTTCTTACAGCTGCATAGTACTCCATTGTGTATATGTACCACTGCTTTTTTTATCTACTGATGGACACTTGGGCTGTTTCCAGATCTTAGCTATTGTAAATAGCGCTGCTATGAACATGGGGGTACATATATTCTTTCTGATTGGTGTTTCAGGCTTCTTAGGGTATATTCCTAGGAGTGGGATCACTGGATCAAATGGTAATTCAATTTTTAATTTTTTGAGGTAACACCATAGCATTTTCCATAGTGGCTGCACCAGTCTGCATTCCCACCAGCAGTGTACTAGAGTCCCCTTATCTCCACACCCTCACCAACACTTGTTGTTTGATGCTTTGTTGATGGCGGCTATTCTGACAGGGGTGAGGTGATACCTCATTGTTGTTTTAATTTACATCTCTCTGATGATTACTGATGTTGAGCATTTCTTCATATGTCTCTTGGCCATTTGTATGTCCTGTTTGGAGAGGTGTCTATTTAGTTCCTCTGCCCATTTTTTAATTGGGTTCTTTGTCTTCCTTTTGTTGAGATGTATGAGCACTCTATATATTTTGGAAATTAATCCCTTTTCTGATATATCATTGGCAATTATGCTCTCCCATACAGTGGGTTACCTTTCCACTTTGATGGTTGTTTCTTTTGCTGTCCAGAAGCTTTTTAGTTTGATGTAGTCCCATGTGTTCATTTTTTCCTTTGTTTCTGTTGCCTTAGGTGATATATCAGTGAAAATTCTGCTGCATATGATGTCTGAAATTTTGTTGCCTACATTTTCTTCTAGGATTTTTATGGATTCATGAGTCACATTTAAGTCTTTTATCCATTTTGAGTTTATTCTTGTGTATGGTGTAAGCTGATGGTCTAGTTTCATTTTTTTTTTCCATGTAGCTGTCCAATTTTCCCAACACCATTTATTATAGAGGCTGTCTTTACTCCATTGTATGCTCTTGGCACCTTTGTCGAATATTAATTGAGCATAATGTTTTGGGTCAATTTCTGGGTTCTCTGTTATATTCCATTGATCTATGTGCCTGTTCTTGTGACAGTACCAGGCTGTTTTGATCACAGTAGCTTTGTACTATAACCTGATGTCTGGTATTGTGATCCCGCCTACTTTGTCTTTCTTTTTCAAGATTGCTGTAGCTCTTCGGGGTCTTTTTTGGTTCCATATGAACTTCTGAAGTATTTGTTCTAGTTCTGTGAAATATGTCATTAGTATTTTGATGGTGATTGCATTAAATCTGTAGATTGCTTTGGGTAGTATGGACATTTTAATGATGTTAATTCTTCCAATCCATGAACAAGGTATGTGCTTCCACTTTTCTGTATTTTCCTCTATTTAATTCTTCGATGTCCTATAGTTTTCTGCAAATAGGTCCTTTACTTCTTTGGTTAAGTTTATTCCTAGGTATATTAATTTTTTTGCTGCAATGGTAATGGGATTGTTTTTTTAGTTTCTCTTTCTGTGAGTTCATCATTGGTGTATGAGAATGCCACCAATTTCTTGATGTTAATTTTGTATCCTGCTACATTGCCAAATTCTTTTATTAAGTTTAGTAGATTTTTGATGGAGTCTTTAGGGTTTTCTATGTATAATATCATGTCATCTGCGAATAATGACAGTTTCATTTCCTCCTTTCCAATTTGGATCCATTTTATTTTTTCTTCATGTCTGATTGCTGTGGCTAAGACTTCCAGTGCTATGTTAAATAAGAGTGGTGTGATTGGGCATCCTTGTCTTGTTCCTGTTCTTAAGGGAAATGCTTTTAGTTTTTGTCCATGATGTTGGCTGTAGGTCTTTCATATATGGCCTTCATAATGTTGAGATATGATCCCTCTATTCCCTAATTTCTGAGCGTTTTTATCAGAAATGGGTGCTGGCTTTTGTCAAATGCTTTTTCAGCATCTATTGATATGATCATATGGTTTTTATCTTTCATTTTGTTTATGTGATGTATCACATTTATTGATTTGCGAATATTGTGCCAGCCTTGCATCCCTGGGATGAATCCCAC
This sequence comes from Tadarida brasiliensis, assembly GCA_030848825.1. Lineage (NCBI taxonomy): Eukaryota > Metazoa > Chordata > Mammalia > Chiroptera > Molossidae > Tadarida > Tadarida brasiliensis. Next base: position 29,220,763 of record CM061267.1, on the reverse strand, counting down.
TTGATCAAGGTGAATAATTTTTTTGATGTATTGCTGGATCCGATTTGCTAGTATTTTATTTAGGATTTTGGCATCTATGTTCATCAGGGATATTGGCCTGTAGTTTTCTTTCTTTGTAGTGTCTTTTTCTGGTTTTGGAATTAGAATTATGCTGGCTTCATAAAAGGGTTTGGAAGTCTTCCTTCTTCTTGAATTTTTTGCAATAGTTTGAGGAGAATGGGTGTTAATTCTTCTTTGAATGTTCGGTAAAACTCCACCGTTAAGCCGTCAGGGCCTGGGCTTTTGTTTGCTGGGAGGGTCTTGATTCATCTTCAATTTCCTTCATTGTTATTGGCCTGTTCAAGTTTTCTATCTCTTCCCGGTTCATTTTTGGGAGACTCTGTGTTTCTAGAAATGTGTCCATTTTGCTTAGATTGTTGAATTTGTGCCATATAAATGTTCATAGTATTTGTTAACTATCCTTTGTATTTCTGTGGTGTCAGTTGTTACTTCTCCTCTTTCATTTCTGATTTTGTGAATTTGGGTTCTCTCTGTTTCTTGGTGAGTCTAGCTAAGGGTCCATCAATCTTGTTTATCTTTTCAAAAAACCAGCTGTTTGTTTCATTGATTCTTTTAATTGTTTTTTTTGGTCTCCATGTTGTTTATTTCTACTCTGATCTTTACTATTTCCTTCCCTCTACTTGCTCTAGGGTTTTCTTTTTGTTTGCTTTCTAGTTCTTTAAATTGTGAGGTTAGGTAGTCAATTAGAAATTTTTCTTCTTTCTTGAGGTGGGCCTGTAGTGCTATGAACTTCCCTCTCAGAACTGCTTTCGCTGTATCCCTTAGATTTTGTGTGGTTGTGTGTTCATTTTCATTGGTTTCCAGGAAGTTTATACTTTCTTCCTTGATCTCCATGGTAACAAATTCATTGTTCAGTAACATGCTATTTAGCCTCCATATGTTCAAATGTCTTTGCATGTTCTTCTTGCAATTGATTTCTAGTTCATGCCATTGTGATCTGAGAAGATGCTTGATATGATTTCAATCTTCTTGAACTTGTAGAGACTTAATTTGTGTCCTAACATATGGTCTATCTTTGAGAATGTCCCATGTGCACTTGAGAAGAATGTGAAATCTGCAGTTTTGGGATGTAATTCTCTGTATATAGCTACTAAATCCATTTGATCTAGTGCTTCTTTTAGAGTCTCTGTTTCCTTGTTAATTTTTTGTCTAGATTATCTATCCAGTGATGTGAGTGGGGTGTTGAATTCTCATGCTATGATTGTATTGTGGTCGATTTCTCCTTTGAAGTCCTCCAGAAGATTTTTAATATATTTTGGTGCTCCTATATTGCATGCATATATGTTTTCCAAGGTTATATCTTCCTGTTGGATAAAACTTTTCAATATTATGTAGTGGCCTTCTTTGTCTCTAGTTATGGTCTTCAATTTGAAATCTAATTTATCGGATATGAGTATTGCTACCCAGCTTTTTTTCCCTTTCCATTTGCTTAGAAGATTTTTTCCCATCCCTTTACTTTCAACCTATGTGAGTCTTTTGTTGTGAGGTGGGTCTCTTGTAGACAACATATATGTGAATCATGCTTTCTTATCCAGTCAGCTACTCTGTGTCTTTTTATTGGAGCATTCAATCCATTTACATTTAAGGTGATTCTTGATATGTACTTATTTATTGCCATTTTTGTTTAGTGTGGTTATATTTTTCTTCCTATTTCTTCTACTAATTACAGCAGTCCTTTAAACATTTCTTGCAGTGCTGGTTTGGTGCTAATATATTCCCTTAGCCTTTTTTTCCTTTTGTCTGGGAAGCTCTTTATTTGACCTTCTATTTTGAATGATAGCCTTGCTGGATAGAGTAGTCTTGGATTCAGATCCTTGTTTTTCATGACCTTGATTCCTTCATGCCATTCCCTTCTGGCCTGTAGTGTTTCTGTTGAGAAGTCAGATGACAGCCTTATGGGGGTTCCTTTGTAGGTAACCTGTTGCTTATCTCTTGCTGCCTTTATGATTCTCTCCTTGTCTTTAATTTTTGGCATTTTAATTATTATGTGTCTTGGTGTGGGCCTGTTTGGGTTCTTCTTACTTGGGGCTCTCTGTGCCTCTTGCACTTGAATGCCTTCTTCCTTCACCAGGTTAGGAAAGTTTTCTGTCACTATTTCTTCAAATATATTCTCTAACCCATGCGGAATTTCTTCTTCTTCGGGGACTCCTATGATGTGAATGTTATGACGTTTCCAGTTGTCCCACATTTCTCTTGAGCTATCTTCCTGTTTTTCATTGTTTTTTCCTTTTGGTTTTCCGATTGATTTTTTCTACTCTCTCTTCTAATTCACTGATCTGGTCCTCTGCTTCCTCTACTCTGCTGGTCAGTCCTTCCAATGTGTTCTTTATTTCTGCTATGTCATTCTTTATTTCCACTTGGTTGGTTTTCATGGTGTCGATGTCCTTACTCATGCTGTTTAGTTTCCTCAAGTTCATGGCTCTGAACTCTACCTCTAATAATTTGCTTAACTGCATTTCATTTATCTGATCTTCGGTAGAGTTCTCTTGTTCTTTCATTTGGGATCTGTTTCTTTGTTTCCCCATTTTTGCTATCTCAATGGGTTTTGGAGCCTGCCAAATTTTCCGTGTGGGTGTTGGTGTTCTGCTATTTGTGGCTCCCTCTACTGGGTTTGGATGAGCGTGGAGGGCCCTCCTTAAACACCACTGTCAAATCTCACTTTCCTGGGTAGATATGCAAGCTCAGGAAAGGTTCAGTTATGCTCTAGCTTTTTGCCTGGAGGTTATTAGCCTCAGTTACTTGAAAAGCCTTAGGATCTCAGTTGAATGAGAAACTCCCTCAGGTATTTATAGTGTAAGAGGATTTCCTGAGGGTGGGGCCGATGCTGGTTGTTAATTAGCCTCAATTTGCATCTCTGACTCTTTACCTCACCTGGGAATCTCTGAGGGTGAGGCTGCCACAGCTCCGGGAAGGAGCAAACTTGGCTGCCATTCTGTATAACTGGGAAGGAGCTGGCTGGCCACCACTGTCCTTTGTGGCTGCGGCTCAGCACAAACTCTGAGCGCCGTCCAAATCCCAGGTGTCCCTACAGAATTCCAGCCCTGTCCTCCCCCCCTCTGCCGGAGCCCCAGGTGAGTGGCTGTGGCTATTTAGCATTCTGTCCCGGCTCTCTGTGCTGTGGAGCAGCTGGGGCTCTCAACCCTGAGGGAGGGCGCCACTGCTGCTCACAGCTAAGCCGCTGCTGTCCGTGGGCTCCCAGCCCACCACCCTCACATGCCTCCGCAGATCCTATCAGGCTCATTCAGTGTCCCTGGTTGTATGGTCCTCTCCCACTGCTTTTCTGTTGCTTTTTCCCAACGATTTGTCTTTATTTTAGTTATAATTCCCGTTTGGTCCTGGGAGATCATATGTGTAGCTTCCATTCACTCCATCGCCATTTTTCTCTTCCTATTTATTTATTTTTTAAATAGATTTTTTTTTCCTTTATTTATTTTAGAGAGAGATGAAGGGAGAGGGAGAGAGATAGAAACATCGATGAGAGAGAACATTGACTGGCCGCCTCCTGCATGCTCCCCACTGGGGATTTGGCGCACAACCTTGGCATGTGCCCTGACTGGGAATTGAACTGGTGACCTCTTGGTGCGTGGGTTGATGCTCAACCACCGAGCCACACCAGCCGGACCATTTAACTTTATTTTTGTAACCTCTTTTACCTCATCTTCCTTTTTATATATGAGCCAGTTTAACTGAAATTATTTTCCTGCAACTTAAAGTTCTCTGACATAAAGAAAAAAAAATCATATTCTCCACTTGATTTGGTTTACACTAGAATTTTTTATTTTAAAGTCAAATGTTATAGTTCCAAATCCTTCTTTATTCTACAAGATAAATTCTATTTTTTGCTAATATTCTTTCACATTCATTTTCAGGGAAATATGAAGGGAATATCATAGACTAGGTTTTATATTTCATTCTCCTTTAAGAAAGGCATATTTTTCTATGTTTAAATGCAAGTAATAGAGCTAAGAAAATTAGATATGGTTTAATAATATAGGAGAGTCATGTTTCTGTTTTTACAGTAATCTTTAAATTAGTTGAGGGTGTTATTTAAATGAAAATAAAAGAGCCAAATATGGTGAAAGATACAAGTTTTCATATGGAATGAAAATAAAGTTTAATATTAAATACATTAATCTTGCCGGCCAGTGTGGCTCAGTGGTTGAGCATCAACCCATGCACCAAGAAGTCGCCAGTTCAATTCCGGGTCAGGGCATATGCCCATGTTGTGGGCTCAGTCCCAGTGAGAGGCATTCAGGAGGTGACCAATCGATGTTCTCTCTCATCAATGTTTCTATCTCTCCCTCTCCCTTCCTTTCTCTCTAAAATCAAAGAAAAAAAATTTAAAAAAATAAATAAATATATTAATCTTAAGAGATATTTAGAGACTCATATATTGGATAATTTTAGATAGTACAATGTAGTTATTCTAAACCTGTGAGCACACCAAACTGTCAACATTCTTTTCCTATTCTATTACAAAACACATAATTTAACTTCATCCCCAAGGTATTGAGTCAGAATCTCTGGGGATTGTATGCAGGGATGATTGTGGTTGCATATGTCCATTTAGGATAAAGCTGAAAGAAAAACAGAAGAAAAAACTGTTAAACCTCAAAATGTTCACTGAATATTTGCATAGCCCCAGGAATATTCTTAATCTCATAAAAACCACAATTTCCAAAATTTTAAAATAACAATACCTATCTGACATATATAATTTTCTTCAATCTTCTTTCAAAACCTTCCCTTCATCTTTAAAACCATCCTTACTGAACTACGTCATTCTCAGCAATTCAAGAAACAAACAGAAACAAACTCTTAGATATCATCCTTAATTATTTCTTCTTTCACATTTTTGTATCACATATTTTTGTTATATAAAATAGTATGTAATATAAAGTTATTTGGTATTAAAATATGGCAGTTTGATGCAATTTTTTTATTTAAAACATTTTTTAAAATTTTTCTTTATTGATTTTAGAAAGGAAGGGAGAGGGAGAGAGAGATAGAAACATCGATGAGAGAGAGAACATCGATTGGCCACCTCCCTCATGCCCCCCACTGGGGATATGGCCCACAACCTGGGCATGTACCTTGACTGGGTATTGAACCGGTGACCTCTTGGTACATGGGTCGATGCTCAACCACTGAGCCACACTGGCCAGGCAGTTTGATGCAATCTTAAGTCACCTTATATATTTTATATTTTTATCTTTATTGTTGAAACTATTACAGATGTCCCCCTCCTGTTTTTCCTCCATTGACCCCCTCCTCCCTGCTCCCATTCTCCTTCTGCTTTCCCCAAACTAGTGTTTGTGTCCATTGGTTATGCATATATGCATATAAATTATATGGCTATCTCTTCCCAATTCTCAGCAAAGTGGGAATAGAAAGATCATATCTCAACATAATAAAGGTCATATATGAAAAACCTATAGCTAACATCATACTCAATAGGCAAAAACTAAAAAAAAAAAAATTCCCCTAACAACAAGAACAAGACAGGGATGCCCACTTTCACCACTCTTATTTAACATAGTACTTAGAAGTCTTAGCCACAGTGATTGGACAAGAAGAAAAAATAAATGACATTCAAATTGGAAAGAAGGATCTAAAACTATCAGTATTCACAGATGACATGGTATTGGACATTGAAAACCCTGAAGACTCCATCAAAAATCTACAAGAGTTAATAAATGAATTCAGCAAAGTAGTAGGATACAAAATTAGCATCCACAAATTGATGACATTCTTATACACCAATAATGAACACTTAGAAAGGGAAACTAAAAGTAAAATAAAATAATCCCATTTACCATTGCAACAACAACAGCATAAGATACCTAGGAATAAACTTAGCCAGTGAGATAAAATACCTGTTTTCAGAAAACTACAGGACATTGAATAAAGAAATAAAGGAAAATATAAAAAAGTGGAGGCATATACCATGTTGATGGATGGAAGAATCAACAACATTAAAATGTCCATACTACCCAAAGCAATCTACAGATTTAATGCAATCCCTATTAAAGTGACAACGACATATTTCACAGATCTAGAACAAATACTCTAAAAGTTTATATGGAACCCAAAAAACCCAGCATAGCCACAGCAATCTTGAAAAAGAAGAACAAATTTGGAGAGATCACAATACTGGATATCAAGTTATACTACAAAGCCATCGTAATGAAAACAGCCTGGTACTGGCACAAGAATAGGCATGTAGATCAATGGAACAGAACAGAGAACCCAGAAATTGACCTTAGACAGTATTCACAATTAACATTTGACAAAGGAGGCAGGAGCATACAATGGAGAAAAGACAGTCTCTTCAAAAAATGATGTTTTGAAAATGAACAGCTACATGCAAAAAATATAAAACCAGACCACCAACTTATACCATACATAAGAATAAACTCAAAATGGATTAAATCACCTTGAAAACAAACAAAATAAACCTGCAAGTTGATCTCACCCCAAAACTCCAACTTTCTAGGCTCCAAAAACAGACAGGATGATCAATTAGAAATTTAACAGATATAAATTTATTTTTTAAGAGATGAGATTAACTGTGTCTCTAAACACAGTAGCTAAAGATGGCATACATGAACCCAAGTCAGGATTGCAGAGGGAAGATTAGAGGAGGTTTAATTGCAGTTCATTCTGCAGCTATTTATAGAACCAAATACATTACTTTTACCAAAAAATATGTCATTTAATGATTATACAGTCTTTCATTGTATGTGTACTGTCATGTGTGTAATACATTAAACAGAGTTTTTAGTATCTTTTTTTATTCTTGTGCATGATTTTTCACATACCCGAGTATATATATTTAATATAAAATATTTGGTATACAAATGATCACTTAAATAAATTTGAAATATCTATATACCATTGCAGTCTGAAAGAAAAATATTCCATACATTGTAGGATGAGAGTAATAAAGGTGTCAGAATGTAAGATACCTGGGTGATAGTATTTTTTAATACTTCTTCTATTTTTTAAAATAATCTTTATTGTAAAATGATTTTTAAGTTGTTGAGTCTAAGGTTTTGACATATGTATTCACCCATATAATTACTATGCCAGTCTATATAAGAATATCTCTGACTCCTCAGGAAGCTCCCTTGGGCCCTTAGGAAGTCAATACCCTTTACCTACCCACAATCAACCACAGGCAACAAATAATCTTATTTCTTTCATTACGGAATAATTTTGCCATTTGTAGAATTTCAAGTAAATAAAAGCATGTAGAATATATTATTCTGGCCCTGTTTTGTTATTTCTCTCTGAAAAATTTGTAACATGTATTTGTGTTATTACCAATAGTTTGCTCCTTTTTTTATTTCTGAATAGTGTTCCTTTTTATGACTATTACATAGTTAGATGTGTTTAATCTTCTGGATAATAGACATATCCATGGTTCCCAGTTTAGAGTCATTATGAATTTTAAAGAAACTTAAAACACTTGTATTTTCATGACAATGCCATCTCCTTGGGATAAATGTTTAGGAGTAAATCTTCTAGGGCACTTGGAAGTGAATTTTTAACTTGATAAGTAGGTGGCCAAACTGTTTTCCAAAGTAGTTCCAAGTTTGATACTGCAACCAACAATATATGTGAGCTCAGATTGCTCTATACACTTGCTATCACTTCATATTGTGAGACTTTTAAATTTTAGCCATTCTATTGGTTTTAGTTTTCTTTTTTTTTGTTTGTTGATCCTCACCTGGGGATATTTTTTCCCATTGAATTTTAGAGACTGAAAGGAAGGGAGGAGGAGGAGGAGGAGGAGGAGGAGGAGGAGAGAGAGAGAGAGAGAGAGAGTAAGAGACTTTGATGTGAGAGAGACATGACATGCACCTAGACTGGGGCCAGTTATTGAACCTGCAACCCAGGTACATGTCCTTGACCAGAAATCAAACCCACAACCCTATCCACTGAGCCACACCAGCTAGGGATGGTTTTAGTTTTCATTTTCTAGATGACTAATGATGTTGAACATATTTTTAATAAATGCTTTATTTTAGAACAATTTTATATTTATAGACAATTATGAAGACAGAATGGAGTTCCCCTATACTCTGCACCCAGTTTCTCCTGGTATCTTACATTGATGTGATATTTGTTACAATTAACAAATAAATGTTGTCACATTATTATTAAACTTCATGCATTATTCATAATTTTTAAGTTTTTACCTAGTATCCCTTTACTGTTCCAGGCTCCAAATCTTCTTGTCATAGTCTGATTCTCTTGTCATAGTCTGAATTTAATCCTGGAATCTCCCAACCTCCTAAATTATCCTATCCTTAATTTTTTATACATTAAAGTTAATTTTCTGTGCTGTAAAATTCTATGAATTTTGACATATGAGTAATGCCATATGCCCACCATTATAGTATCAGAGAGAATAATTTTACTATTCTAAAAAATTCTGTGCTTCATCTGTTTACCCCTTTTTCCTAAACCCTGGCAACCACTGATTATTTTACTGTCTATAAGTTTTTATTTTTCCAGAATTGTATAGAATTAAAATCATAAATTTTTAAACTGGACTTCTTGCACCTAAGAATATGCATTTCATGTTTCCACATGACTTTTCATGGCTTGCTAGCTTTTATCTTTTTATCACTGTGTGATATTTCTTTGTATGGAGTATAACACAGTTGGTTTATCATTTCCCTTGATGAAAAACATTATTTCTATTTTTAGACAATTATAAATATTCTATAAATATGTGCAGTTTTTTTTTTTTTTTTTTTGTATAAACATAAGTTTTCAAAGGAATTGAAAATGCCTAAGAGTTGTAGTTAGCTTTGTAGGAAACTGCAAAATCATTAAAATTTGACTGCTGTATCCATTTGCATTTTCACCAGCAATGATTAAGAGTTCTGTTGTTCAGCATCCTTGTCAGTGTTTTGAATTTTTTTATTTTAGCTATTCTAATAGGAATATATAGTAATATCTCACTATTTTAATATTTAATTAAATTATTTTCTTCTTTTTTATGCTAAATAATATTCCATTGTATGTATATACCACATTTTCTTTATCCATTCATCTGTTGATGAACTATAATAATGGATTTATCTATTTATCTTTGTAAGTTTTTAAGTTTTTGACTCACATTTTGATGTATTACCATTAGGTACAAACACATTATGGATTTATGTCTTCTTTGAGAAGTGACCCCTTTATCAAAATGCAATATCCTTCTTTATCACTGATAATCTTCCTTGTTCTGAAGGCTGCTTTTTCTGACATTAATATATGTACTTCAGCTTTTTTTAATTAGTATATTAGCATGGTATATCTTTCTTTTTCCATTTCAGATGGTATTTATTATTGCTGTTGAGCATACAATTCTTTAAGTCAGACATGACATATCAAGAAATAGGAAATGAGGTATATAAGTTTTTATTTTATTTATTTTATCTTCAGATAGAGCAGGAGGGAGAAAGAGAGGAAGAGAGAGAGAGAGAGACATCCACGTGAGAGAGACACATCGAGTGGTTGCCACCCACACGACCCCATCCCGGGCCAGAGACAAACTGCAACCAAGGTACGTGCCCTTAGCAGGAACCAAACCTGGGTCTCTCTGGTCCGCGGGTCGACGCTCTAACGGCTGAGCCAAACCGGCCAGGGCAGGTATATAAGTTTTACAGTGAAACTTTGCATTAATGATGCCAGAAAAACCTCTTCTTAAGTATATAAATAATCCTTTAAATAAGTATAACCCCTTGTTTACATCCATAATAATCCATGTTACTATATTAGTGTTCCATTTATATGGTAACATGTAGGCTGAGGGAAAGTGTTCTACAATCTTTTAGTGAGCCCATGTGGCATTTAATGTATTTCTCTACAGCTCCCACTCCCTTTAAATAAGACAGGTAGTATTGGGGTAGACTTGAGGGATTTTCATTATATTGTGTTGGATAAGTTTCTGGAAAGTCTTTTCTACTGCTGAGGAAGACTTTACTATGGAGTATACACTGGGCATATTTAAACATGGTTCATTTTCCACTCTCCTGCCAAAAACAAGAGGTGCTATTGTTGTTGGTGGTTTGTTTGTTTATTTATTTATTTTTCAACCTGAGATCCTGTTGTGGTTCATTAAGTTGTACGTCTCTAAAAATAGGCACCCTAAAAGTTTCTAACTCTGAATCAGTCAACACCCTGCCTCCAGTAATTCATCCAAGTTTTCTTGCACTTTATGGCTATATTGGCTTCTGCTCTAGGTAAGCAGATCCCAGCTGTGGCTTTCCAGATTCACCTGTCTTTTCAGATGTGCTGTAAGGATGGGAGTGAAAGCCTTCAAACTTTACATTTCAACATTGAATCTGGAACGCCATGTTGAACATATTTTCATGGGCTTATTTACCATTCACGTGTCTACTTTTGTCTTCTGTTCAACTATTGTGTATATTTTAACAGTATTTATCTTTCTAATTTTTCTATTTTGTGTTTACATAAATTGTATACACTTCCTTTGCAGATATATGTTGTAAATAATTTCCTCAAGCATATGGCTTGCATGTTCATTTTCTGAATATTGTCTTTTACTGAATAAATGTTTTTAATTTTATGTAGTCCATTTTATTAAACATTTTTGTTCTATAGTTATTGTTTTTTAAGCCTAAGGAAATTTTGCCTATGCTAAGTTGGTACAATTTTCTCCTATATTTTCTTCTAGAATTAGTATAGTGTTACATTCCACACTAAGTCTATGATACAGTTTAAGTTAATTTTGTGTAAAGTGTGATGATGATATTGAGGTTCTTTTTAATCATATTGTACTCAGCACTTCCAGCATAGTTTAGTTTCTAGAATACATTATCCATTCCCAAATTAAATGTGTCAGTATCTCTGTCAAAAATTAATTGATTGCCCTGGCCCCCTTGGCTCAGTGGTTAGAGAGTCCACGGTTACGTGGACCAAAGAGGCATGGGTTTGATTCCAGTCAAGGGCAAGTACCTTGGTTGCTGTTCAGTCCCCAGTCCTGGTCGGGGTTGTCTGGGAGGCAACCAATCGATGTGTCTCTCTCGCACTGATGTCTCTCTCTCTCTCTCTCTCTCTCTCTCTCTGTCCCTCCCTCTCTCCCACTCTATCTGAAGATAAATGGGAAAATATCCCCGGGTGAGGATTAAAAAAAAATTAATTGATCATATAAGTGTGTTGTCCTTGCATGAGTAATGAGGATCATTTTTGCATGTAATTAAAAACAAATAAACATGATTTTAATACTTTAAAAAAAAATTACCCAGATAAATACATCGCCAGTTGGGTTGTGTGATGGATGTTCATTGCTTGTTTTTAAATAATGGCAAATTTTTCATGTCATATTTTTCACATTTTTAAAACAGTGGCCATTTTTTTCATACTAAAATGATGTAAAAACATATTTTTTAGAACTGCTTTTTAAAGAGTGTTCATTGTTCTTTAATTAGCTTCTAAGAGAGCTTGTATCATGTACTGAAAATCCAGTCACTGGAAATATCAATCCTGCTGCTTTTTTGAGCTACTGAGAATTCTTTCAAAGCTAATAAACAAACAAATCATACTTGTTACACTGAGTCCTTGAAGTGATTGGTGGCAATTTAAAACACTAGTAATTGTTTCAATGTTGTAGTATCAGGAATGAAAACAAAATCAGTAAATAATATCTTTTCTTATTACACATTTTTTCAAATTAAATTTCACAATATATTATATATCATATTCCATACATTATGTTTCACTCTTTTCTTTTGCCACCAAAACCCTTAGGGGATTAGACCTTCTACTTGCTTAAGCCCTTTGGAATCTGGCTTCTGCCCCTAAATTTTACTGAAGTTGTCTTTAAAATGATAACCATCTCACAGTAGGAAAATATAATCTTCTCATATGAGTATGTTTTTCAATCTTTGCAGATTTTTAAACCCATTGTTCCTTTCTCTTTTGAAGTTTTTCTTCCCTAACTTTATTCACTGTGATCTTCTTTTCCATTTCTTTGTTTATCTGTGAATTCTCTCTTATTTCAGTTATTCCAGATCTCAAAATAAAACTATCTTTAAAATTTTATGTGCAGCTCTCTAGCCTTCTATTCCTATGAAATTCTTATTTTTGTATCATCACATCTCTTGAAGTCTTATTACTTATATGAACCTTTATATTTCAAACACTGATTTACTTTCTCAAATCTAGGTTGTCACTTAAAAAGAATCCTTGGATATTTATAGTTACTGATCCATTGGCACCCCTAATGAGGATAAGGATTCCCACTAAATCATACATAACTTTTTAAATTCTTTAATACAATCAAATTCATTCCGCAAATCTATATTTTTGTTTCTCATTTTCTAAAAATATGAAATGCAGTACAAATCTACTTACTAATGTCAATGGATGTTGTTTTACTGTTTTATGAATAATTTAAACATTCACAGTAATAGGATAATATAATTTTCTCTGTATCCATAATTATAGATGCAACAGTCTTCCATTATTTTTACAATTTATGCCTGTAAATCTCCACTAAATTATTACTACTATTATTAATATAATTACTTTATTATTAGGCATTCCTGAAATACATTATTCTTATCTATACGTATTTGATAAATGCATATAATTCTGGTAAACTTTCCCTATTGTGATATATAATATTTTCTCACATATCATTTTTTATTTAACCCAACATACACTAAAAATCTACTCTTCAGTTTTTCTTTTTAATGTTGCATTACTTTTGCCATCCCAAAACTTCACATTATTTAAATCAAAAGTATGAATTATACTAGGTTTAGTTTATTCCTTTTCTTTTTTTTTCTGGCAAAATATCTTTGAGATTTATCCTTGTCGTGTAATAATCACTTATTCTATTTTATTGCTGCCACATTTTATCATATGAATATATCACAATTTACCTATTATCCCAACAATGGACATTTGATTTTCTGTTTTAGAATGTTGTGAATATGAACTTCCGGTCAAGATGACGGCCTAGGTGGACGCGGAATCGCGTCCTCCCACAACCACATCAAAATTACAACTAAATCACAGAATAACTATCACTTAAAGACCGCATGAAATCAAGCTGAATGGAAGCCCTGCAACTACGAAATTAAAGAAGCAGCAGAATGGAAACGGCATACTGCCCTCCAGGACCCTCCTTGTCGCCTAAAAGGAAACGAGATCCTGCAGCCAGGGGCACCTGCGGAAGCTGAGCGACCCCCCCACCACGGAGGAACCCAGGAGCGAGGGAGCCGAGCGACCCCCCGCCACAGAGGAACCCAGGCGGAGCAAGGGAGCCGGGCGACCCCCACACCAATGGAGGAAGCCAGCAACACACAGGAGAACTGAGCAAACTGAACAACGAAATTGACCCAGAGACATGGAGGTGGAGTATAGGATGATGGGCCTCAGAGGAGGGGGGGAGGTAGGGGAAAGAGATAAATCACAGAGCCTATGTGCATGGGTGCATAACCAATGGACATGGACAACAGGGATGGGGATGAGGAGAAAGGGAGGGGGAGGAGGGTGTCAATGGGGGAAAAAAAGGAAAAACATCTGTAACAAAAACAAATTAATAATAAAATAAATTATAAAAAATAAATGAAAAAAAAGAATGTTGTGAATAAAGCTGCTATAAACATTATTATAGACATCTTTATTTAACATCTTTTTTAAAACTTTCCTTGGATATAGAATTAAAAATGAAATTGCTGGATCAAAGAGCATAAGTGAATAGTTAGTTGTAAAAAAAAAAAATTGCCAGATTTTTTATTTTTATCAAATGGATTGTATGATTTTACATTCTCACCAAGATTGTATGAAAGTTCTATTTGTTCCACATTCTCATAAACATTTGTTGTTGGTGTTAACTTTTTTGCATTTTTATTTTTGCCATTCCTGTGAATATGTAATGGTATCTCATTGTGAATATATTTATATTCCCTGCTAACTAATGATTCTCAGCAATTTTCATGGGCTTATTGAACATTGGTGTATTTTTCCTTCTAAAGTATCCTTTCAAATCATTTTCTCATGTTAAATTATTTTGTGTATCTTACTATCAAGTTTTAGGAGATACATTCCTCCGTAAAATATATCTTTTGGAGAGTATGTTCTTGCAAAGATTTGACAAACTTGTCAAATTTTAATAAAAGCTAATTTGTCTTTTCTTTTTTCTTTTGTGAATATTTTTTTGTGTCCTACCAACGAAATTCTTACCTATCCCTTCTTTGTGATACTTTCTAAATTATTCCAAAATTTGTAATTTTAGATTTATTTTTATGTCTCTGATTAATTTTGAATTTATTTTGGGAAGGCTAAATCTTTTTTTCCTCAGAGTATTATGTAAATTTGAAGGTGCCCAGAGGCATAAAGTATTTTGTTTTAGTTTAAGAGTATATTCTCCTCTCCTTTGTATCTGATTTTGGTTACCAGTACCTTTGAATAGTTGTAATTTAATATTTTTTCACATTATTTAATGATTTTATGTGAGTATAAGTGTAAACAAGTGATGTCATCATTATTAGAAATCAAATGATAAAAAGATTATATATTATTATAAAATCCTCATAACAAATATTGAGTATGGAGAATTCACATAGACAGGGAAAGAACCTGGATTACAACAGCCTATACAAGACTTATTCTCTCCTCCTAGAATTGATAGCAGCATAGTATAATGAACTTCCCTGAATCCACAGCCCAGCTTCAAAAGATTTTATTTTTGAACCAACATATTTTCCCCTTGATTCTGCACTCATATTTCCAGCATGTCAGTTCAAATTCTCTTGCATGCAGAAAAACATGAATCAGTGATGTTCTCCCAGCTTGCAGTGATGCCAGTATCTTGCATTTCTGGTGCCTCTGCTGTTTTCTTGTCGGGACTATTATTTCATTGCTTTCTACAACTCTTTAGAATATCATCTGACTCCTTTGTTGTCCATTCTTTTTTTTTTTTTTTATCCTCACCCGAAGACATTTTTGCATTACACATTAACTGGTTGCCACTATTTTTGCATTACACATTGACTGGTTGCCACTCACATGACGCCAACCAGGGCCGGGGACAAACTGCAACTGAAGTACATGCCCTTAGTGGGAACCAAACCCGGGTCTCTCTGGTCCGCGGGCTGACGCTCTAACTGCTGAGCCAAACCGGCCAGTGCTGTTCATTCATTTTTTATTTTTTTTATTTTATTTTACTTTTTATCCTCACCTGAGGACATTTTTCCACTTTTTGTTCAGATAGAATGGGAGGGAGAGAGAGAGAGAGAGAAACATCGATGTGAAAGAGACACATCGAGCAGCTGCCTCCTGCACGACCAACCAGGGCCGGGGACAAATCGCAACCGAGGTACGTGCCCTTAGCGGGAACCGAACCCGGGTCTCTCTGGACCTCAGGCCAACGCTCCAACCGCTGAGCCAAACCGGCCAGGGCCATTCACTTTTTTAATGTTTTCTTTAGAAGACTATTCTGAGGTTAACAGACATTTTTATATTTCCCGATAAATTCATCAAGTTAATCTTGCTTTCTAGCTCAAATAGAAGCTTGTAATTATCCATTTTTCATTGACATCAATGTCTGAAGGCAAGTTCTAATCTGCATGCTAATGATTTTTAATTCGCAGGCCATTTTTACTTATTCTCTTTCATTTATTGATGATTTTGGCACTGGCTTACAGTTCTTCTCTTGTCTTCCAAATGGTTTCGTGTGATTATCCTGCATACTTTCATGATCCATACCTGAGACTTATCCGATAACCCAGGATCTATGATTGTTGACCTCTTCAGTCCACAAGACCTCAGACCTTGAGTTGTTCATTACCATTATGTCTCTCTAACTCATATTACACTGAAATCAGAAATGTATTTTAAAATCTGATGTTGTATATCTTTCCTTAGGTTTCACAATTTAATTATTTACAACTTATTATTATTATTTTTTTACCATTATTTGAAAACTGCAGTGTTACCATGATTCTTTTCTTCTCATAGTAATTTTGGGTGTTTCCTCCTTTGTTACCCTGCTTATTTTCCATGGTACATTATTTAGCCCATTATTTTTTCAATAACATTAACTCCCTAGTACCAACACTAGGTTAATCCAAATGGATGCCTTTCTTTGTTAACACCTAGGTTAATAAGCACTAAAAAAGCACTTAACAATTTCTTCTAATGTCACTGAAATTTCATGATCACCACGTGTACCTTATGTCTATTGGATAAGCCTTCTTCACCCCTCATTAATAAATCTCCAATGTTCTCAGCTTCTACCTTCATACTCTCCTTTGAACCTCAGCACTGGATCTTGCTTTGAAATAGAATAAATGGAGGCCTTCAAAAAAGAATTTTTCTTTCTTACACCACCATTTACCAAATGTTTGCATCTATACTCTTCTGTGTCAGAGATCAGTGTGTTGCTGCTTGGTATCTTCTTTCCTTACCATTTATTCCTTATTGATAGAGCTTTGATGTTGGTGATGTGGAGGAAGATATGGTAGTGTACTAGATAACAGTTATCAGTTTACCTTACAGTTCTGAGTGATGAGGTACAACTTTCTTTTTGCCAATGGGATGCAAGAGAAAGTTATTGCATGGTTACCTAAGTGTCAGCATCTACTCATATGTCCTTTTAGTCTTCTTTTATCTCTCTGGAATATAGATGTGACATCTTATTATAACAAGCCAATATGTTCATGCTACAGAATAGCTGACCCTGGAAATAGTTTACTTATTTGAAACCAACCAGTATTTTAGCCAATCCATTCTCTCTCTTCCCATTTCTTCAATGCTGGTGTATTCATAGGCCATCTTAATATTTCTATTAATTAATTTCAATATTCTCTCTTTTTTCTTCCCCTTCCATGATCCCTTCACTTCATTTCCAAACCAGTCTTCTTCTTCTTCTTCTTCTTCTTCTTCTTCTTCTTCTTCTTCTTCTTCTTCTTCTTCTTCTTCTTCTTCTTCTTCTTCTTCGTTCTTCGTTCTTCTTCATTCTTCTTCTTCTTCTTCTTCTTCTTCTTCTTCTTCTTCTTCTTCTTCTTCTTCTTCTTCTTCTTCTTCTTCTTCTCCTCCTCCTCCTCCTCCTCCTCCTCCTCCTTCTTCCTCTTCCTCTCCTTCTCCTTCTTCTTCTCCTCCTCCTCCTCCTCCTCCTTCTTCCTCTTCCTCTCCTTCTCCTTCTCCTTCTTTCTCCCCCTCCTCCTCCTCCTTCTCCTTCTCCTCCTTCTTCTTAGAGAAAGAGAAACATCAATGTGAGAGAGAAACATTAATCGGTTTCCTCCCATATGCACCCGACCTGATTAAACCCACCATCTGGGTATGTGCCCTGAACAAGAATTGAATCTTACACTTTTTGGTGCATGGGACAACCCTCAACAAACTGAGCTACATGGGCCAGGGCCTAATCAATATTCTTTACTTTTCTCTCTTTGTTCCCTCCTTCCATCTGCCTCCATACGACCTAGTATATATTTGACAGACACCAATCTCTAAAGATATATTTATTTAAAAAATGACTGAGTGTGGTTAACATTCTAAATTAAATCTAAACCTCCAAATTGAATATAAACTTCAATAACACAGGTTTTGATTCAGACATACATAAGCAATATTTATGATTTTTATACACAAGTCCTTTTAGTGTATTATTGATCAGATTATCCAAGTTTGTACTCATAAATAACTTTTAAAATGACATCCAAATGTTAGAAAGCATTCAATTTTAAATTGTACTTAGATTTATGAAACTGCTTGTATTTTTCATCTGTAAGTAGAACATGAATATTATTATATCGATTTTTAATAAATTTAGAAGTAATGTCAAGAATTTCTAATTATTGGTGTTTTAAAATTTGTTAATAGAGAAAGTAATTTACACATTTCACTTAGCATCTAGTATTAAAGAAAACGTGAACTGTGATACAGAATCCTTTAGTTCAACTCCTTTTATCTCCACTAATCAAATTGGTAACATTGGGAAAGTTATTTTTTAAACTCTTTATCTCAGTTTATTAGGTGTTTTCTTGGAATTTTCTGTGAAATAAGCACATAATGATATCTGATTATGACTTGAACTTTGCCAATGGGATGCAAGAGACATAAAGTTACATTAAAATGACAGCTTTTCCAAAGAATATATCCCTTCTTGTGTGTGTATGGTCATAAAAAGATTATGCATAAAATATAAAATAGTCCTGGCCAGTGTGACTCAGGTGGTTGGAGTGTCATCCTGTACACACACACAAAAAAAAGGTGGTGGGTTTGATTCCTGGTCAGCGCACATACCCAGGTTGCTGATTTGATCCCAGGTTGGGGTGCATGCAGGAAGCAACCAATTGATCTCTGTATCTCTTTCTTTCTCCCTATCTCTAAAAGTCAGTTTTAAAAACACAAAAAATAAATGCATTACATATCTTGATCCATATGAGAGCACAGATGAGCTTTACTTTATAGCATAATTATAGATTTTGACAATGGGCAGAATTCTATGATGACTGCAAGGTTTCTGCCTTTGATATACACACCTGTATAGTTCTTAATAATAGTGAATATGGTAGGATAGCCACTCCATGATAGATATTATATGGCATACTCGAATTTTTATTTTATTTATTCATTTATTTTTAATATTTTTCTTTATTCATTTTAGAGAGAGAGGAAAGAAGAGGGAAAGAGAAATAAAAACATCAGTGAGAGAGAACATCTATTGACTGTCTCCTGCATGCCCCCCACTGGGTCTGGGCCCACAACCTGGGCATATGCTCTGACCAGGAATCGAACCGGCAACCTTCCAGTGCATGGGTCAACACTCAACCGCTGAGCCACACTGGCTGGGCCATAGTTGACTTTTTAAAAGGGAGATTACCCTCACCAAGTGAACCCTTAAAAATGGTGGATATATTCTTGATGAAAGGCATTCTACATTATAGAGGAATTTGTCATAAAGATTCTCCACTGCTGTCTTTAAGGATTAAAAGTCATGTGGCAAGGAATGTGGGTGGCCTTTCATTGCTAAGAGCAGCCTCTAGCTGACAACAGAGAAGAAAATAGGAACCCAAGTCCAAGAACCACAAGAAAATAAATTTGGTTAAAATAGATAAGCTTAGAAGACTCTCAGCTCTAAATGAGTGTGCAGCCTGGCTGATACCTTCATTGCACCCTTGTGAGACCCTAAGAGAGAATCCAGTGATGCTGTGCCTGGATTTTGACAGAACTGTGAGCTAATGCCTAATGTTGTTAAATAACTAAGTTTGTGGTAATTTTTTACACAGCAATAGAAGTCAGATATATCATCATATAATGTAGAATAACCATGGAATAATCATTGAAAACATAAGTGGGTAAACAAGAGTAATAAGACCATATATATATTTAGGGGTGACTTGGAGCTCTACTATGAACTCTATGTGGTATAAAAGATGTACCAGAAAAAAAACAAATATAAAATTCTCACAAAATAACTATTATATAATCAAATCAGACCAAACTGAAGATGATTTAAGCTCAGCAACAACAAAATATATATTGAAAAACTACCAGATATTTTATTTACACCTTCTTTTGTGTGTATGTTGATATGTATGAAAGCCCTAGTGAGTAAATGGTTGGAGAAAAAGAAGGTGATCCCTTTAGGGACAATACATGAATTAGAAACCAAACTTAATTACCAGAGGAACAAAAAAAATCTGCATTATTAAGCAATATCCAGAATTTCTAAGGTTCTTAAATGGGAAAAATACTCTAAGCAAGAAAAACGCCTCTGACCAATTCTTTCCCATATATTCCATCTATTATTTTGTTTATATCTGTGATGATCACTCCACTCTCCTTTCCAAATGTGGAGAGGAAGAAAAAACTTTTCTAAACCAATTAGCACAAATGAAAGAATTTACTAAAGTTTAGATTATAGTCATAATCCATAAGAATTAGAAATTTTGTCTATTTTGTTTATTGATGCACTTATAGTTTCTAGAAGAATCTTGCATGCAAGAGGAATGAATAAATATTTGCTTAACAATTGAATAAATAAATACAGTGGAAAATGGGAACCTAAAATAGTCTTAAAATACAGACATATTATTTTGCCATATGTAATTATTTCCTGGGATTGTAAGGTCTGTCTCTCCCATTTGTTACCCAAGTCATTTTCTGTTGGTTTCCCAGTATGCTATTACAACCATACAAATATATCTCATGTGTATACGTGTCATGTATGTTGACTTTCTCCTGGTGTAAATTGCACTCTAACATCTAGCTTGTATCATATATCTTCTAGACAGGTTGACCCTTTTGGTCAAGAACAAAGGAGAATAATTTTGTATCACATCTAGACCTTTCTTTCCAGATACAGTTTCTGGACTCAAGAATACAACTTCTTGCCCTGGCCAGTGTGGCTCAGTGGACAGAGCCTCAGCCTATGCACCAAAGGGTTGTAGGTTCAATTCCCTAACAAGGGCACACACCTGGCTTGCAGGTTGGATCCTTGGCCCCACTGGGGTCCTTGCAGGAGGCAACTAATGGATGTGTCTCTCTTACATCAATGTTTCTCTCTCCCTCTCCTCCTCCCTCTCTCCCTTCCACTCTCTCTAAAAATCAATGGAAAAAATATCCTCAGTTGAGGATTAATAAAAACAAAACAAAACAAAAAAGAAAAAGGACACGACTTCTCCTCAGGTGAATTACAAATAAAAAATATTAATATTTTATATTTCTATATTGGCTTACTTCCTGCAGATCGAATAGTAACATTAAATCTAAATACAGTATAAAATTATAGCACTTACATAGTCAAATAGCATACATATACTAAAAATAAGCCATTGAGAAAAATCAATGGAAGTCAATGCACGTTTTCTTTATTTTCCAGACAGAAACTCAGGAAATATTCCTTCTATCAAGAAATACTGGGTCTCGACTTATGATTCTTCAATTAACCAGAAACTTCAAAATTGTTTCCTAATTTAATAAGATGTTAAAAAAAATATCAGCAAGCTCCAACTATCACACATTGTTTTAATATAAGAATATGAATATTTTAGTATCTACAAAGAATTATTCTAAAGATAAATTAAACAACAATGATAAAATACTTTTTAAAATATTGTAAGCATTACAAAACATGTGATGGATATTCAATTTCCTTGGTATAACAAACCTGAACCACCAATTCTGTCAGTAACAGTAAACAATCTAGACTGAATTCTTGCAGAGGTAATTTCAACACTAAGCAATGTGCACATGATTAATAAATCATTTCCAAAATTCACTGCATGTAGAAACACATAAAACATGACAACGAATCTTAAACTTAAACTAATCAAACTGTCAATATGTCTCCCCCTGTGCTGTTCCTATACATATGCATAAGAGTATATGCCTCAGGAAATATAAGTAGAGCATTAAGTACTCTAATGAACACAGCAAGCTATCATTTCTCTTCAGTCTTAGCTGAGCTTAAGTTTCAGGAATATCTTAAACATTTCATATCAGCTTGGAAAATGAAACAATAGAAACAATAGAAATTCGATTAAATGCATACAAATTACACATATTATTTTTCCAAGAAAGAGAGTTATAGTTTAATTATAATTAGATAATATTTAAATAAAGAATTGAGTAGCATTATGTTAATTAATATTTAATAGAGCAGCTTTATTTAGAATATGGAATTGTTCCCACATGGTAGAATGGAATAAAATTTGTCAACTTTTTTTTACTATTGTGTTTTAATCTCTATAAATATTTTAGAATTGGTATGTAAGATTCTCTCTCAGTTTGGAGCAACACAGTTTTCTATAGTCCTGGATAGTTTAAATGTAAATAATATGGATGTCTTTTCTTTCCCCATTTGTCTCATGTAACCATCTGAAATTGTGTCATTAATGGAAGTCTGTTATAAAATTAAAAGTATAATTATTGTCATGAAGGGTAAAGCAAAAGTGTAATTAGAAATCTCACTCTAGATATCAAACAATGTTGAATTTTGCTTACTCAGTTGACATGCTTCAGAATAGTCTCATGAGTTCAAATATCTAGGACTATAGTCTGTCAGACATGATTTCTCCCTTTTCTTTCAATATTCATCTCATGTGAAATATGGAGAACTAGCTGGGTAATCAGAGAATTTGCTTTTACCAAGAATAAAGAGCTTAAGAAATGAAAATGATGTTCTGAATCTAGTCATTACTCCACTCTGTGGGAGGTTTATGTCTCTACTATATTTTATTTACACAAACATATACTCTAAAAAAATTTCTAACACACAATCCTGTCTTTACAGTTTGATTTTACTAGAGTTAGTAATGTGTGCTTTCAATAAATAGTATGTGAGCATTGGTGAGAAAATAATGAACTTTGATTCTTACTATACACATTGTATTATAAGCACATATGCCTTATTTCAAGCCGCAAAAAATTGTCACACTGATCATATTTCTAGTGTCACTTAAGTAAAGATATTCTGAATTGTCATTTAAATTTGAGATCAGCCTCTCTAGTCAATTGGGACCTAGTATTAGTGACTAATGCCTAGTGTATAGATCTTTAGAGCTTGGCCATGAAAATGTATGCTATTGCAATGAATACCAAAATTAAAGTATGTACACTGTGATATTTTGAAAAAAAATCAAGGTAAAGACAATGGAGGAAATTAAATAGAAATGCTCTAGGTAATGAGAGGAATAAATAGTTCATGATCATGTAAAAGGGAGAGGAGAAGGGGACATGTAAACATAGAAAAAAGAGTAGAAGCTAGGTTTTACACATACACAGATATGTGATAATTTATTTGGGAGGGGATGGTGGTATATGATCAAAGAAGTTTAATAATAGAATATTGGATTTTGTGAAACTAATAGTTACTTTTAATACAAATGGTTATTTTGAGGGAAACCACTAGTTAAGTGTATTTTGACAGTTGTACAAATAGATTTGTCTTTAAAATAATATATACTTCCAATTAATATGTGAATTGTTGTTTTTCAATTTATCCCATGCATTATGTCAGAATTAAGAAACACTGCTCAGTTGGTAGCCTCTCTAAACAACCTCAGTCAAAAACCCCGTCTTATATACTTGTTTCTTTACTTCCTCCCAGACCTGACAAAAAGTGAGACTGAGAATGAGAATGTAGCATACTTGAGAACACATTTTTGGAAACTTTTAAATATGATGAAAATCAGCTTCACAGAAATACAACCAGAATTATTGAAAAAATATATATGTATATGTATATAGAAAAAGAGAGACAGAAAAAATATACATGTAATAAAATTCGTGGGTTATCTGCCCTTGAATTAACCTAGAACACACACTAGTAAAGGAACATAGTTTGAAACAGAATTTTATCTGTAAGCCGGTCTGACATCTGAATGAAAATATACACATGAGTATTGGTATTAATTGTTCATTGTGCCTCTATCCTGCTTTCATTGATGACTTAAAATACATATAATTATTTCCATACAATTTGTTCATAATCTTGGATAACAGCACTGTGGATCTCGTCATTCAGTATTCCTTTCCACAATCATCCACAAAACCACTAAACCTAGATAAAGTCTCAAAATGCACTGAATCTAAATTTCCAAGAACTAGATCAGAAACTGTGAAGTACCTGAGTTTATCATACTTGCAAGCTAATGAATTAGCCTGCAACCTTTTTATATACTCATAATAACAGAAGATACCCTACCCTAACCCGGGTCAGCAACACAGGTGATTTCCTACACTAGCCAGAGTAGTATCTTAGTACAGATTCCCCACATCCCAATTCCCACAGGGCAATTCAAATAAAGACAATATGTTGCCTACCACGTAATTTCAAATTATAGGAAACTCTGAACTTTATAAATAGCTGACACACATGCTCATTTTCCCTACCAGAGAGTAAGAGCAAATACTTACTAAGCAAGTTTTCTCTGGGGGAGAGGAGAAATGCACCTTTTTGGTTACTACCTTGACATGTACACTCAAGTCCTTAGGAAAAGGAAAGAGGGTTTTATATTTCAAAATCTTTTCAGATATGTCTAACTTTACAGAAATGCTTTCTTGTATGTTTGTTGTTTAAATAGGTACCTTTGCTTCAAAGACCTGGATCAGGCAGAAAAGTGAAAATATTCAAGGTGAATTGTCTCTCAACAGATTCACTCCTGGTTTCCATATGGTTCAAGTCCTTGCTGAATTTTCTCATGCATATTCTACTCCATCAGCCTAAGATTAATCTAACACTACTACAAATCCATTCAGTGTTTTTGTGTAGTATTTAAAGCTACTGTCAGCAGGAATCTAGACATCAGAATGAGGACAACTTTGAGTGATGACCTCAGCCACTATCCCCAGGGTCCTGGATCTAGACAGCCAAAGAAATCTCACAAACCATTAAAGTCAGGTGTCTTTTCCTTAATTTTCTGTGTTGACTCTTTCACCTGTTTTAATGCATTATTCCAGATACAACCTCATGTATGAGCACAGTTTCTGCTTTAGCCTGCAAGAAGGAAGTCTGTGGACATTCTGCCATCCTTGGAAACTCCAGCCAGTGAGGTGAAGTTAACCTGAATGCTTTTCAGTGTTGACATAGTGTCATTAATCACTTCTGGTAAAGTTCCAGACATATTATACCAACTTATCTAATTGAATTACTAACATGGTAGTAAAACCACCCAAATAGTATGCCTAAATGAGTAGTTATCTCTCTGGGAAGGTCATGTGAGTAACTGAAGGAAACCTCGTTTTGGAGATAGCTCTGCAGTCATCTGAGTGATATATGAATTACCAATGTTGATACTTTAGACACTTTATAACCACCTTAAGGTGCAAGTGATGATGTTTTTGAGAGGAAAGCAAGATAATATCAGGCCTCTAAACAAGAATTATAATCTAGTGGGAAAACATGTTGTCTCTGGAAACAATTATTGTTCATTACTTTGAGACCCATATTTGGAATGTATATCAATAAGGGGTGTAGTTTGGTGGTGCCCTCAATGTAGCATCTTACAGGGTCTCCCATGGGATAGCCTAGCTTGTTGGTAAGACTTAGGGTTCCTAGTTCAGTCTGAGTAATGGAGTCCAATCCTTGGTTTGTGAGGAACTTCCTGAAGAAATTCAGTCCAATTGGTCTTGTTTGTCCACACTACAAGTGAGTTTGCATTCTTCATTTTCATGATATCAATGTGCAGAAGCATCTCTAAATGTTATACTTAGGAACTTCAGGAACTAAATCATCCACTGAGGTCTCTAACTTTACAAGTCTCTAACAATCTTTAGGAGTCCAAAGCCTAATACTAACTTTAGCCCTGGCCGGTTTGGCTCCGTGGTTAGAGCGTCAGCCTGCAAACCAGAGAGTCCTGGGTTCGGTTCCTGCTAAGGGCACGTACCTCGGTTGCAGTTTGTCCCCGGCCCCGTTTGGGGTTGTGTGAGTGGCAGCCAGTCAGTGTGTCTCTCTCACATCGATGTTTCTCTCTCTCTCTTCCTCCCTCTCTCTCTCCCGCTCTATCTGAAGATAAATGCAAAAATGTCCGCGGATGAGGATAAAAAAACAAAAACTAAAAAAATATCAGAGATAAACCAAAGAACTTATATGCATATATGCATAACCAATGCACACAGACAATAGTTTGGGGAAAGCAGTAGGGGGGTGGGAGTGGGGAGGAGGGAGTTAATGGGGGAAAGGGTGGGGACAGCTGTAATACTTTCAACAAAAAAGATTTAAAAAGTAGAATAATGAGGAAAATAGAAAACATGAAGGATATCTACAATTAACTTATTAATCTTATGCTAACTGATGGAACTTCAAAGACATATTTATTCATATTTGCCAGCAAATACTAGAATTTGGTATTTTTTTTGTAAAGATGTACTATAGAGTCATATCATTGGCAAAGATGTCTCATATTGCTCTCTGATTGAAATTTCAGAGAAAGGGAATATCATCAGACAGCCCTTTGCCTGTTTCTACCTCTAACATTCCCTCAGTCCCACTGGTAGTGAAATCTCTTTTTCCAAACTGCCACCATAAAACAACTCCCCTCACTCTTTTTCTCTTTTCCTTCCTTCCTTCCTTCCTTCCTTCCTTCCTTCCTTCCTTCCTTCCTTCCTTCCTTCCTTCCTTCCTTCCTTCCTTCCTTCCCTCCTTCCTTCCTTCCCTCCTTCCTTCCTCCCTCCCTCCTTTCTTTTCTTTCTTTCTTTCTTTCTTTCTTTCTTTCTTTCTTTCTTTCTTTCTTTCTTTCTTTCTTTCTTTCTTTCTTTCTTTCTTTTTGGTTTGGAATAGGAAAGAGGGATGTCTGAGTGAAAATGAGATTGCATGAGAACTAAAAGAAAGTGGCTAAGAAAATGCATGTTCTGAGTATTCTCTTTACTTTCTAAACTAAAGGATTTATAATGTGTTTACTTTAAGATTAGTGTCTACAACTGTTTTTCCTATTAGCAAATATGGCATTTAATAAGCTTAATTAAGTGTACAGATTTCAGAAGCGTCATTTCTGAACCATTTTAGATTTTCCTGCAACTAAAGTAATATACTTAATATGTAAGATGTGATATGTAAGATGTTTACATTTAATAATTGTATATAATAAATAGAGGTATGAAGATTATATTTATATATTTATATATATGATGGATATATATATCAGAATTGCACACAAAATGTTAGCATGGGTAGCTAATTAGTTATTAATAAAAGAGGGAGCAAAGAGAATGAGACATTAAGCCTAATAAAAGAGAAGGGAGCAAAACTAGCTAAATTTAATTAGGTCAGAAGCTACAGCTTCACACACACTCCAGAGGATAGCAGCTTCGACCTGCCAAAGAGATTAACAACCCTCCTTCCTCCATGTAGGGAGCAAATATTTCCCCAGCAGAACAGCTGGTTCTCTGGTACAAGGATTATTGAGGAGGTGAGAGGGCAGGGGGAGAAGTGGGGGGATTCCTCTACTGAACACATGCCCAGTAGAAGCCAAGGTAGCATAAGGGGGAGGTCTTTCTACTTTGAGACATGTGCTGTATGAGCCAAGATGATGACCAGAAAGGGAACGTGCCTAGTCTGGGAAAGGGATCAGATTGGATAAGAGACACAGAATCCCCAGAAGATCCAAGGAATGGATTGGTAGGGG
Organism: Tadarida brasiliensis; assembly: GCA_030848825.1. NCBI lineage: Eukaryota > Metazoa > Chordata > Mammalia > Chiroptera > Molossidae > Tadarida > Tadarida brasiliensis. The sequence goes on along the minus strand of CM061267.1, from coordinate 29,193,593 downwards.
GGCGTGCAAAGAATTGGGAAATTGATTGGTTAGTTTGACAGAGAGACTGGTCCTTCCTAAGCCTGAGACATTATAATCAGAGGCTAGCAAAGGCCTCTTGCTCAGTAAAAAACATTCGTTCACCCATTCCTTCTCTCTTCTCTCTCTGTAGCAGCCATCTGGGTCCAGCAGCCCCACAGGCCCCAAGTGCAGGCCCCAAGTGCAGCCTGGCAGCTGCACTGACTCCAGAGGGCCTCCAAGCTGAGTCTGGATACTGGATATTGGATACAGCAACGCAGCACTGGTGGGGCACAGCCAGGAACAAAGGCTAAACTACCTGAATGGGAACAGAGATTAAACTGGACAAAACCAATGGCACACAATTTCTGGGCCCTGTCCTTTCTTCTGGGCTTGATAAAAATAAGAAGGGAGTTCTTCCACAGAGGGGGAACAGAGATGAGATACTGGGAACCTTGGGGCAGCCTTTTGTTTCTAATCCAATAAATCTCACCACTACATCTCATCCTCCCAGACTTGGGTCCCTGAAATGCTTTTCTGGTGACTTTGTGAAAGGACCCCATTTCCATTGGCAATAAAACATCTATATTCTTTCATACTATTTTTAGTAACTATCTTTTCATCTCATTCCTTCTGAATATATATTCCAAAATACTTGAACTTTCTATCCTATTCTCTGTTTCCTTTCTTTGCTTCAGAGGTTATTTGTACTGTATTTACTTACTTGGAACTTTTGCTTTAGCTTTCCCATATATTCTTTTTTATGACTAACAAGGGTTTGAATTTTATTTCTTCACTGACCATTGTCCAGAGCCAGGAAAGGATACTACCCAATTTCAGACTCTCCATTTTCTCACAAATGGAGTTCAAACACCTCTCTGCCTTTTTATATTTACTCTTTCATAAAGCATAAACTTTTATAATAATGTATTCTTATTTATTTCTACCATTTAAACTCCTTTATGGCAGGTTCCTCATCCTTACACATCTTTGAATGACTGCTTTATTGAGTATATCGAGATAGCCCAATATGCATAAGTTGTATTTCAATGTTTAAATAAATTACAAATTAGATGCAAATATGTAAAGTAATAAATATAAAAATGCACAGAATTGTAATAGTATCTGAGAAAGTAAAATAGAGCCCCAAATAAATTTCAGACCCATCAAATTCTATCCTAAATTAGCCAAGAACAAATAATTCTCGCAAAACAACTTGTTCTATATATGTATATTACTATCTAATGTTTAGTGTTTGGAATTAAGATTGAAAGACAGATACCATATGCTTTCACTTACATGTGGAATCTAATCAACAAAATAATATAACAAACAAAATAGAAACAGAAGCATAGATACATAGAACTGACTGAGTTGTCAGAGGGGAGGGGTTGAGGGGCTGGGTGAAAAAAGGTGAAAGGATTAAGCAAAAAAAAAAAAAAATATATATATATATATATATATATATGACACATAGACACAGCCAACAGTAGGGTGATAGCCATAAGGAAAAGGGGGTGAGGGGGAAGTGGGCAAAGGGGAGATAAATGGGGACAGAAAGAGATTTGACTTTGGGTGGTAAACGTGAATTCACCATGCAGACAATGTTTAATTGTGTCGTATACACTTGAAATCTGTATGGTTTTGTTAACTAATATCAACCCATTAAATTCAATAAAAAAGATTGATAGTATTTATAAATTATAATTCATAGAGAAATTGGATATTGTGTGTATTTCAATGGCAATCTTCCAAATTAAATTATTTTTCTTTAGGCATTATGTCTGCATGCAAAACCTTCATACTATGTATAAAACCTGCAGACTTTATTATATAGAAATACATCTGTTAAGCAAATAAACAAAATATGCTTAAATCCGTGACATAATTAATATTAATTATAATTAAAAATCCAATATATTAATTAATTTAAACAGGTATCCCACCATTCGGCATAAATATATTGTTACAGATTCCATAAGACATTCTGATGGCTTTTTGTTTATTAATTTGTTTTTGTTACAGATGTTTCTCCTTTTTCCCCCATTGACACCCTCCTCCCCATCCCCCCGCCCCATCCCCAGCTTTGTTGTCTATGTCCATTGGTCATGCATACATGCATATATGTTCTGTGGTTTATCTCTCCCCCCCAACCCCCCTTCATCTGAGGCTTGTCAGTCTGTACCCCACCTCTATGTCTCTGGGTCAATTTTTTAAAGCTTGTGACAAACTCAACATTGGTGTGTGTTCCTCTCTGAAATTGCAATTTTTGCAGATAAATAATAAAATTTGTACTCTGATGTGAAATATTTTGTTGTTTTTCATGCCATTTGCCACATTACAGGTCATCTCACTCAAATGTAAATTAGGCCTCTCCTTAAGTAGTTAACCATGTAAAATGAAAACTTCAAGATGATTGCTGAGCTTCAAAATAAGCTAGCAAACAACCTATAGACCAGGTAATTACTATCATCTCTCAAAGATCATCTCTCCTACTATTGACTTTAAAAAATCACATTTAACTCTCCTGTGGCTGTAATTATTATAAGTATGAGCACATACTACAGGCAAATTATGTCACATACAGCTAAAAGAATGAAGGTATCACTATGGAAAACAATATGGTGTTTCCTCAAAACATTAAAAATTGAACTGCCATTTGACCCAGTGATCCCACTTCTAGTAATATCTCCTAAGAAGCCTGAAACCCTAATCAGAAAGAATATATGTACCCCCATGTTCATAGCAGCACTATTTACAATTGCTAAGATCTGGAAACAGCCCAAGTGTTCATCAATGGATGAGTGAATAAAAAAGCTGTGGTACATATACATAATGGAACACTATGCAGCTGTAGGAAAGAAAGATCTCCTATCCTTTGAGATGACATGGAGGGACCTGAAGAGTATTGTGCTAAGCAAAATAAGCTAATCAGAAAAAGACAAATACCACATGATCTCACTTATTTGTAGAATATAATGAACAAAATAAGCTGATGAACAAAACAGACCCAGAGACATAGAAAGAAGTATGGTTCAGACTGACAAACCTCAGAGGAGGGGGCCAAGGGGAGGGATGAGATAAACCAAAGAACTTATATACAAATATGCGTAACCAATGGACATAAACAACAGTGATTGGAGGGTGGGGGGGAGGGAGGGGAGGATCAGGAGGAGGGTGTCCAAGGGGGAAAAGGGAGAAAGATCTATAACAAAAATAAATTAATAATAATAAAAAAGAATGAAGGTAAAGAACAAACGAAAGGCAAAGTGTTCATAATTAAATTTTAGAGAAATGAATATTACTTGTTTGCATAATAGCGAGTATCTCTTTTAAAATAGATACATATTACTTGATCTGGATTATATACATGTAAATATAGATACTTAGCAAAAAATGAGAAAAATAAAACATTCAATATTCAAGTCATCTAACTTTTTTTTATAGTAAAAGAAGTGGAGAGTACCACTAATACTTCCAGAATGAAATCAAGGTAATACTTTTAACAAAGTAAACTGTATTAGACATCAACTGACAAATAAATTAACTAGAATCCATGGATAATAAACTATCTTTTTAAATTAACCATGTTTTATGATCTTTTAAAAAAATTCCAAATTTTTCCCCAAATATTTAATGTTTTAAACAGATTAATTGATCTGCCATGTTATTTTAAATTATTATACATATAATACTTAAATATTCTGTTTACTATGGTAACCTATTCTTCAATGTGAGACTAATATTTAAAAGCCCAAGGAAGAAAATCACCTGTCTAAATTATAAATTAAAATGATATGCTATTTATGATAATGGGCTTAATTTAGTACAGTACAGCATGTAAGTTAACATGAAAAAAGTACTATATCTAGAAAAATTTACTGCAAATTATAAAAATAACACTACAAATAAAATTCTACTGCGTGCAATACATTTCAGTTTAATTAGTAAAAAGTGCATCGTGAAAAGTGGAACTGCAGATATCACCACAATATAAAGATCTAACAAATAAAATTTCACTTAGTAAATTTTTTGGGAAAAATATTTCATATGGTCTTTTAGGTTACATGATTCTACATATAAACTTTTACTTTTAGGAATAAATGAATGCTGTCTTCTATTTATTTTTAAATTATTCATATTTAATTGTATGGTTATATAAGTGTATTAGATCTCCAATACCTTAATATATAGTTTGAGACCTTGGTTTTAAAAACAAGTTTCTGACATGGAGGCTAAAGAGTATGTTATTAAACAATGAAAGGGTTACCAATGAGATCAAGAAAGAAATAAAAAACTTCCTGGAATCTAATGAAAATGAACACACAACAATACAAAATCTATGAGACACAGCAAAAGCAGTCCTGACAGGGAAGTTTATAACAATACAGGCCTACCTCACGAAAGAACAAAACTTTCTAATAAACTATCTAACCTAACAACTAAAAGATTTAAAAAGAAAACAAAAATAAAAACCCAGAGTTAGTAGAATGAAGGAAATAATAAAAATCAGAGCAGAAATAATGACATAGAGTCTAAAAAACAATACAAAAGATCAATGAAACCAAGACCTGGTTCTTTGAAAAGATAAACCAGATTGATCAACCTTTAGCCAGACTCACCAAGAAACAAAGAGAACCCAAATTAATAAAATCCAAAATATATAGAGTGCTCATACATCTTAAAAAAAGGAAGACAAAGAACCCAATTAAAAAATGGGCAGAGGAACTAAATAGACACCTCTCCAAACAGGATATACAAATGGCCAAGAGACATATGAAGAAATGCTCAATGTCACTAATCCATCAGAGAGATGCAATTAAAACAACAATGAGGTATCATCTCACACCTGTCAGAATGGCCGCCATCAACAAATCATCAAACAACAAGTGTTGGCGAGGGTGTGGAGAAAAGGGGACTCTGGTACACTGCTGGTGAGAATGCAGACTGGTGCAGCCACTATGGAAAACAATACGGTGTTTCCTCAAAAAATTAAAAATTGAACTGCCATTTGACCCAGTGATCCCACTTCTAGGAATATATCCTAAGAAGCCTGAAACACCAGTCAGAAAGAATATATGTACCCCTATGTACACAGCAGCACTATTTACAATAGCTAAGATCTGGAAACAGCACAGGTGTCCATCAATAGATGAGTGGATGAAAAAGCTGTGATACATATACACAGTGGAATACTATGCAGCTGTAAGAAAGATCTCTTATCCTTTGAGATGACATGGAGGGACCTGGAGAGTATTATGCTAAGTGAAATAAGCCAGTCAGAGAAAGACAAGTATTGCGTAATTTCATTTATTTGTGGAATATAATGAACAAAATAAGATGATGAACAAAATAGACCCAGAGATATAGAAGTAGGGCTCAGACTGACAAACTTTAGAGGGGGGTGGTGAGATAAACCAAAGAACTTATGCACATAAGCATACATAATCAATGGACATAGAAAACAATGCTGGGGTTGGGGAGCTGGGTGTCAATGGGGGAAAAAGGAGAAACATCTGCAGTAAAAATAAATTAATTAAATAAAAAATGGAAAAGACAAAAAATAATAATGATAAAATAAATAAAAACACGTTTCTGGAGGAGTTGTGAGATCTGACTGCTTAGTGGCCTTCTGATCTATGTATGAATCTAGACAATTTCAGTAGGGCTGCAGAAGTCCATTTGGTTAAGCCACATTAAACTGTCCTTCTCCAATGTTACAGAAATACTCTGTTTGGATGTAAAGATGTTCCTAATGAAATTCTTCACTTTACTCTATCAATTGCTACTTTTTTATTCAATATTATGATCTTGGGCTAAGATTAAATTATTATGTAAATATGATATTTTAATGCATCATAATTTGGCATGCAACAGTTTTATGAAGAATCCAAACAGAGGATAAGAGTAATTATTTGAGTTGACTATGAATGTTAATATTATAAGAACATTATTATTTAAAATTTATCTTAGCTAGTGTTAAATGATTTTGAAATAAGCTACTGTTAAACTTCTAGAAAATAGTTATCTACAAATATAATTCATGATATATTCATTACTCTAGGACTAAACACATGCAATAAATAGCTTTTGAATCTTTTTAACAGCTAAATTTAGTCAACTGATTTTTGTATGATGCATGTGGGAAATAATATTTTAGATTTTCAACAAATAGTTTGTGCATAATACAAATATATTAAAAATAACATCTCAAAGATTATAACAAGATCTCAGCTAAAAACAATATTAAGTACCATTTATACAGTAAAGTATAAATATGAAAGACAAAAATGCATCAGTAATGTTTTGGAATATAATTTTATAGTTTCTTTTTATCATGATCCAAAGAATCAATCAATAAAAATTGCAGATGGCCTTTTGGCTATATTCAATCCACTAGAACATTTATTTTTGTAATATAACTTTTGTTGTTGTTGTTGTTCCTTGGTCACTGTTCTCATCTAGTGATGCTTTTCAAAGAATCTTTAAAGTTGTGGCTTATTTTACAGCATGAGGAATTCATTTTCAACAATAACTTCATGTCAAAAATGGAAGGAAGCATAGCTGCACAGTGGAAAAATCAGCACTTCCTCAGATCCAAATTCCAGAACTTATCACTATGTCATATTTGCTTTCTGCCTCTAAGAAAGCAGAGCATTTTCATTTTCAACTCAACTGCTCATTTCTCAATTTCTACATTCCAACTCAGCCAACCAACATGTGACCCAGTCAGCTGCTGACAGCTGGTTACATCTCCAATAAATTTATTTTGGCAAGTTTGAAAGTTTAGTCTTATCTGACTTGCTGATTTCAGTTACACATGGAAAAATGGCTTTGTGAATCTAATGCTAAAAGCTCAGATGCCAGTATTTAAGAATTAACTTGTAACTTAATTGTTACCAACACATAAATTTGTCACCATGTCATTGTTTGTGTAGAAGTTGAAAAACACCAAGAGCACTCATGTATAACAGAAACTGTAGTCTTTTTGAAAATTCATTTATTTTTTATTTCATTTTTATTCTTGACTGTATTACAGATGTCCCCCATTTCCTTCCCTTTCCCCCATCTACTCAGCTCCAGGCCCACTGCAGACTTGCAAGACATTATTGCCTGTGTTCATGGGCTTTGCATATATGCATATAAATTCTTTGGTTAATCTCTTCCAACCACATCCTCCCACCGTACCACTGAGATCTGTCAGTCTGTTCCATATTTCCATGTCTCTGGACTTACTTAGTTCATCATTTTATTTTGTTTATTAGATTCCACATATAAGTGAGATCATGGGATATTTGTCTTTCTCTAGGACAATAATGTCCAGAACCATCCATGTTGTGGCAAAGGATAGAGACTCTTTTTTTTTTTTGTAGCTGCATAGTATTCCATTGTATATCCACAGCTTTTTATCCACTCATCTACTGGTGGGCACCTGGGCTGTTTCCAGATCTTAGCTATTGTATATAGTGTTGCTAGGAACATAGGAGTGCATATATTCTTTCTGATTGGTGTTTCAGGATTCTTAGGCTATATTCATAGAAGTGGGATCACTGGGTCAAAAGACAGTTCCATTTTTAACTTTTTGAGAAAACTCCAAACTGTTTTATAGTGGCTGCACCAGTCTGCATTCCCATCAGCATTGTGCTAGAGTTCCCTTTTCCCCACAGCATTTGTTGTTTGTTGATTTATTGATGGTAGCCATTCTGCCTGGTGTGAGGTGATGTACCTCATTATAGTTTTTTTCTTTCTTTCTTTCTTTTTTCTTTATTGAATTTTTAGAGAGAAAGGAAGAGAGGAGAGAGAGATAGAAATATCAATGAGAGAGAACATTGATTGGCCGCCTCCTGCATGCCCCCCACTGGGGATTTGGCCCACAACCTGGGCATATGTCCTGAATGGGAATTGAACTGGCAACCTCTTGGTGCATGGGTCAATGCTCAACCACTGAGCCACAATGGCCAGGTGTCATTATAGTTTTAATTTGCATCTCTCTGATGACTAGTGAGATTGAACATTTTTTTAAATGTCTTTTGCCCATCTGTATGTACTCTTTGGAGAAGTGTCTATTCAGGTTTGTTGCCTATTTTTTATTGGATTACTTGTCTTCCTTTTGTTCAGTTGTATGAGTTCTTGACATATTTTGGAAATCAACTCTTTATCAGGTATATCATTTGTGAATATGTTATTCCATACAGTGGGTTCACTTTTCATTTTGAGGGTGGTGATCTAAAGAATATTTTGCTGTATTTTTGATTTTTTTTGAAAGTACAAGTTGTACATTTCAGTTTTATTTTCACTTGAGTTCACAATCATACTAGGTCTGAATCAAAATACTATGGTTTCTTTTGCTGTGCAGAAGCTTTTAAGTTTGCTATAGTCCCATTTGTTTTTGTTTTTTATTTTTTCCTTTGTTTGTCTTGCCCTAGGAGATGTATTAGTGAAATTTCTGCTATGTGAGATGTCTGAGATTTTACTGACTGTTTTTATTCTATGACTTTTATGGTTTTATGACTTACATTTAAGTATTTTATCCATTTTGATTTTATTCTTGTGTATGGTGTAAGTTTGTGGTCTAGTTTCATTTTTATGCATGTACCTATCCAATTTTTCCAACACCATTTATTGAAGAGACTGTCTTTACTCTATTGTATGTTCTTGACTCCTTTGTCAAATAGTATTTGACCGTAATGGCATGGGGTTAACATCTGAGGTCTCTGTTCTGTTCTGTTGATCTATATACCTGTTCTTGTGATAGTACAAGGCTGTTTTGATTGCAATGTCTTTGTAGTATAGTTTGATAACTGGTATTGTGATCCCTCCAACTTTGTTCTTTCTCAAGATTGCTGTGGTTATGCTGGGTCTTTTCTATTTCTATATAAATTTTTGGAGTATTTGTTCCAGTTCTTGAAAGTATGCCATTGGTATTTTAATACAGATTGCATTGAATCTATGGATTGCTTTGGATAGTATGGATATTTTAATGATGTTAATTCTTTCAATCTATGAACAGGGTATATGCTAGCACTTGTTTGTTTTCCTCTATTTCTTTTTTTCAATATCCTATAGTTTTCCAAGTACAGGCCTTTTATCTCCTTGATTAAGTTTACCCCTAGGTATCTTATTTTATTTATTGCAATGGTAAATTAAATTATTATTTTAGTTTCTCTTTCTGAAAGTTCATTATTGATGTTTCATTATTGATGTTTAAAAATGTCATCAATTTCTGGAGGTTGATTTTGTATCTTGCTACTTTGCCAAATTCATTTATTAAATCTAGTAGTTTTTGGTGGACTTTTTAGGGTCATCTATACATAATGTCATGTCATTTGCAAATGATGACAGTTTTACTTCCTCCTTTTCAATTTGGATGGCTTTTATTTTGTCTGATTGCTGTGACTAGGACTTCCAGCACTATTTTGTTAAGAGTGGTGAAAGCAAACAACCCTATCCTGTTCCTGTTCTTAAGGGAAACACTTTTATTTTTATTTTTTTGTTAATCCTCACCCAAGCATACTTTTTCATTGATTTCTAGATAGAGTAGAAGAGAGGGAGAGAGACAAAGAGAGAGGGAGAGGAAAAAACACTGCTATGGGGAAGACACTTTGATTGGTTGCCTCCTGCATGACACTGACTGGGACTGGGGATCGAACTGCAACCGAGGTACATGCCCTTGATTGAGAATCGAACCCATGACCCTTTGGTCTGCAGGCTGATGCTCTACTGCTGAGCCAAACTGGTCAGGGTCTTGAGGGAAATTATTTTAATTTTTGCCAATGGAGTATAATGTCAGCTGTAGGTTTGTCACATATTGCCTTTGTTATGTGAATGTGTGTTCCCTCTACTCCCATTTTGCTGAATTTTTTTTTCTTTTGCAAAATGGGTGCTGGACTTTGTCAAATACTTTTTCTGCATGTATGGATATGATCATGTTATTTTTACCCTTTATACTGTTTATGTGATGTATCACATTTATTAATTTGCAAATATTGTACCAGTCTTGCATCCCCAAAATAAATCCAACTTGGTCATGGTATATGATGTTTTTATTGCATTGCTAGATTCAATTTGCTAATTTTTGTTTTTCTGAGGTTTTTATTATCTATGTTCATTGGGGATATTGGCCTGTAATTTTCTTTCTTTGCAGTATCTTTATCTAGTTCTAGAATTAAGATAATGCTGTCCTTGTAAAATGAGCTTAGAAGTCTTTCCCCTTTTGAATTTTTAGAAATAGTTTGAGGAGGGCAGGTGTTATTTCCTTGAATGTTTGGTAAAACTCATTTGTAAATATATCCAGTCCAGGAGTCTTGTTTGCTGGGAGTTTTTGTTTGTTTTAAATTTTTTTTTATTTTTATTACTGTTTCAATTTCAATAGTTGTTGTCAACCTATTGGAGTTTTCTGGTTCCTCCAGACTGAGTTTTGCCAGATTTTATGTTTTTAAGACTTTGTCCATTTCACCCAGTTGGCCAATTTGTTAGCAGATAAGATATTCACAGTGTGTTCTTACAACCCTTTATATAGTGTCAGTTGTTACTTTGCCTCTTTTATGTCTGACTTTATTCATTTGTGTACATTCTCTTTTTTCTTGTTGAGTCTGGCTAAAGATACATCACTATTGTTTATCTTTTGGAAGAACCAGCTCTTGGTTTTATTGATATTTTGTATTGTTTTTTTAGTCTCTATTTCATTCTGATCTGTATTATTTCCATCCTCTTACTTACTCTGAGCTTTTCTTATTCTTTCAGTTGTAGGATTAGATAATTTATTTGAGCTTTTTCTTGTTTCTTGAGGTAGGCCTATAATGCTATGAACTTCCTCTCAGAACTGCTATCACTGTGTCCCACAGATTTTTCTCTATTGTGTGTTCATTTTCATTTGTTCCCAGGAAGTATTTTATTTCTCCCTTGATCTCACTGGTCACCCATTTATTGTTTAACAAACTACTATTCAGCCTCCATGTGTTTGAATGTGTTGTTTTGTTTTGTTTTTTTTTTTCATTATAGTTGATTTCTAGTTTCATGCCTTCATGATCCAAGAAGATGCTTAATATTATTTCAAACTTCTTAAATTCATATAGACTTGTTTTGTGTCCTAACATGTGGTCTATCTTTGAGAATGTTCCACATACACTTGAGAATAATGTATATTGTGCAGCTTTGTGGTGAAATGCTCTGTAAATATCAATTAAATCCATCTGATCTAGTGTGTCATTTAAGGTTGCTGTTTCCTTATTGATTTTTTTGTTTGTTTTTGGTCTGGATGATATATCCATTGATGTCAGTGGGGTGTGAAATCCCCTATTGTGATTGTATTGCTGTCTATCTCTCCTTAAAGTCCTCCAGGATCCAGGAGTCATGTGTGGTAATTGGTTCTGTTGTCACATGGCATGGCAATCTATAGCAGTTTTAACACTTACCGGTCATTATTCCAATATGTACTAAGTCACGCCCCAGCCACATGTATTTGTCTACTTGCGGTGACTGGTGAATGTATGCGTATACTAGACCTGGTCAGTATGAATTTAAAATTACAGTATTAGATATAGAAAACCTTTTTTAGGAAATTAATCTTTTTCATATATACCAAATTTTAATTGCACAAATGTGTCTACATAAGTAAAAACAGTTAAACTAATTTGTCAATTTTTAACAGACACATTTAGAAAACCTACTTTATTATATAACATATTTTCAACTTTAATGGACATACTCTCACCTCAATTAATGCATTATATTGAGGTGTTACTGTATTGCTATGCCCATTATTTTTGTTTCCATTTACTTGGAATATTTTTTTCCATCCTTTCACTTTCATCTTTTGTTTTGAGGTGGGTCTCTTGTAGAAAGCATATATATCCATCATGTTTCCTTATCCATTCAGCTACCCTATGTCTTCTGACTGGAGAATTTAATCCATTTACATTTAAGATTATTATTGATAGGTACTTAATTATTGCCTTGTTAACTCTTTTTTTTCTTTATTGATTTTAGAGACAGAAGAAGGGAGAGGGATAGAGAGAGATAGAAACATTGATGAAAGAGAACATCAATTGGCTGCCTCCTGCATGGCCCCCATGGGAGATTTGGCCCACAACCTAGACATGTGCTCTGATCAGGAATCGAACCAGTGACCTCTTGGTGCATGGGTTAATGCTCAACCACTGAGCCACACCAGCCGGGTGCCATTTTAACTCTTTATGTCTATGTTCCTCTATCTCTCTATTTCTTATTCTTCTTAAAACAGTCCCTTTAGCATTTTTTGCAGTGATAGTTTGGTGGTAATAAACCTCTTTAGTCTTTTTATGTCTGGGAAGCTCTTTATTTCACCGTCAATTCTGAATGATAGCTTTGCTGGAGAGTGGTCTTGGTTTCAGATTCTTGCTTTTCATTCCTTTGAATACGTCATACCATTTCCTTCTGGCCAGTAGTGTTTTTGTTGAGAAAGCAGCTGACAACTCCCTTGTAGTTAACTGACTGTCTCTCTCTTGCTGCCTTTAAGATTTTCTCTTGTCTTTAACATTTGCCATTTGAAATATGAAGTGTCTTGGTATTAGTCTCTTTGTATTTTTCATTTCTAACTGGTACTTATTCATGATTTCTATGTAATTTTTCATGCTGATGTAGTTCCCACTGATTTTGTTATAGTTCCCATTAATTTCCTTATAGTTCTCACTAAGTTCCTTGAACATCCTTACAACCATTACTCTAAATTCTATGTCTGATAAATTGCTTACTTCCCTTACGTTTAGGTCTTTTTCCTGGAGATTTCTCCTTTTCTTTCATTTGGAGGTTGTTTCTTTTTCTCCAAATTTTAGTTGTCTTGTTGTATTTGCTCTATGTATTAGGTATAACTGGTATGACTCCCACTCTTTATGGGTTGGCCTTTTTTAGTAAATTTCCTTTGGGACCCAGTGGTGTGGTCTCCTTACACTACTGAGCTGGATTTTCTAGGAGTGGCCCTTTTGTGGGTTACTTGGTCCCTCCTGCTGTAATTGGCTCATTATTGTTTTTGTCCTTTTATGGATATAATCTCTCTCATGCTGGTCAACTGTGACACTCAACCCCAAACACATTGTGTGCTTCCCTCTCACAGGGGGAAGCCCTATCATGTTTTGCCCTATCATGAAGGTGCTGATAGGGCAAAACAAAACAGGAAACAAACAAAAACATATAAAAGAATCCAAAACAACAACAAAAACAACCACAAAATAAAAGAAAACTGGGACAGAGAAAAGAGAACAAGTATAAGGAATAAAAAAGAAAGAGAAAATAATAATAAAATAAAAATAATACTAGAAAGGGGGAAGAAAAGATATTCTGAAGGACAGAAAGGAGAGACAAAATTAAGAATAAAGAGTAGGAAAAGAAAAACAGTAAAAAAGAGAAAAATTGAAAAGGTAAAAAGAAAAGATAAAGTGAAAGAAAGACAAGAAAAAAATAAATAGGATAAGAAAATGAAGGAGGCACCAAAAGATATAAAAGAAACAAGAGAGAAAAGAGAAAATAATAACAATAATAATAATAATACCAAAGCAATAAAAAAGAAAACAATGAAATAAATAAATAAATAAATAAATAAATAAATAAATAAATAAATAAATAAATAAATAAAAATATATGAAGATTGTTTCGGCAGATTTCAGTGCCTTCTAGGATTTCCCTTTGGATCCTGCTCGCTCTTCTGTTGTCTGAGGCTGACTGTTTTGTTTGCTGATTCTGGGCTTCCTGGGAGGTACTTTTGTGCTAACCAATGTCAGAAACCATCCAAGTTTGGCTCTCGGAACCTTGTCCAAACTTTCAAGCGATCCACATCTGATGCCTCCACTGTGCTTGGCTGCCCACGGGAGGTGTCAAGCTGAGTTCTTAGGCTGGCTTTATAATAGCATGGGGCCCTAAGTTGGGTAAGCAAATGTTCAGACTTCAGGGAATATGGTGGGTGTGATCCTGGACCATTTCCTTGTCCTTGGGTAGAGGCCCTCAGCCAGTGGGGTCTGCCAGAAGTCAGGAGTTTCTATCAGCTCCCCTGTGAGAGGGAAGCACCAGCTTGGATCTGGGGAGGGCGATGAGTGTCCCTGCCCTAAAGTCAGCCACTGATGCTCCCTGAAACTGCTGCCCGCCTCAGTAGGGATTGAGACGCAGAGTGATGTATGCTGGATTCCAAATGGTCATCCAACTGTATCTTAGGTGACAAGGTATTTGCCTTCCCCCAGGCTTCTGCTATTGGGAGGTGCCTGTGCCTCTCAGGAAAAATGGATGCTGCAATATTGGGAGGGATGACTCAGCACAAGTATCCTGTCAGCCTCCTTCCCTGCAACTCTCCCCAACTCCTCCAACCTCTGTCTCTCTCAGGTGACTACATTCCACACAGCTCTCCCTCTGCTGAAAACTAGGGTGAGTTTCTGGGAACAAAAATGCTGTGCATGAGCTTTTTGGAAAATGTGGCTGTCTCCAGGCGGCTCAGCTCTGGCTGATAGAAGCCAGCCACTGGTTATTGTGCTAGCAGCTCTGGCTGTCTGGGCTAGGGAACCCTGTCTGGGGTCCAGGCCTTTCTTTGGAGGAACCCTCCTCACCCTTCACCCACCACTCCTGGGTGCTGGGCCAGAGCCTTTTGCATCCTCGCCCCTCCTACCAGTCTGGAGATGTTTTCTGACCTTCCTTGTTTAAAGTTTCCTCTTCAGTCTGACTGGTGTGGCTCAGTGATTGAGCGTCGACCCATGTACCAAGAGGTTGACGGTTTGATTCCCATTCAGGGCATATGCCCAAGTTGTGGGCCAAATCCCCAGTGGGGGGCATGCAGGAGGTGGCCAGTCAATATTCTCTCTCATCAATGTTTCTATCTCTCTCTCCCTCTCCTTTCTTCTCTCTCTAAAAATCAATAAAGAAAAATAAACAATTCAATTTGGTTTATGCACAGTGTAATATTTCTACAGATATCATCCAAAATTCCCCACAGACAAGGCTTTAGTCTTCTTTAAGTGTTGGCTTCAGCCTAACCACCCAGAACTGTTCTATAAATGCTGCCAGGATATTACAGCCAGTTACCACCAATTTCTAGAACATAGTCTCTACTAATGTTATTGAAACAAATTTCTACTTCTTACAGATGTTTTTTGCAATGGCAATTAAAGTTTTTCTTCTATAAATTGAGTCCTTTTTAAAAAATGATTGAAATTAACCACTTTGTGTATTATTAATTCAACATTATTGCTTCCTTACTTTGTATTTCTTTAATTGATTTTGTTCCTCACCATGGTGTCTCCTCTCCCAACTCTACCCTAATAAAGCAATACACTGTTGCACTGTGGGTTTATACCAATCTTATATCCTAGAGGGGGAAAAGGGGTGGACTCTAAGCTTAATTTTCTTTTAAGGGCAAGCAAGTTTGGCTTCTTTGTTATTGGCAATGGATTTTTTTAGAAGATAGTAACAAAAATAAACTTCTAGTGTTGATTAGCAAGGAAGACACATAGATTAATATTAGAATATACTGGCAGAACTATATGGGAACTGTCTGCCATTCTGTGCTTTCCAGTAAATAAGATTAGCTTTTCATGAGGACCGTGTCTTTACTAAACTTGTTGAAGTAGTAGTAAAAAAAAAATTTTTATCACTAAATGTATTAGTTAGGAGATTTCAGATAAAGATTGTACTGGATGCAGGAAGTCAAATAAGATCATTCACCTCAATTTTTATTTTAGCAGCCGTTATCACTAATTTCTATTAATAATATACTATAAACTTTTGTTCAAAGCAGCATTGATGTCTTTGCCATCTTGTGACTTAAAGTTCTGTGACTTTGTGATATTGTTCTGACTTTGTGTTCCTCTTATTGGTGGTGTTTCTTTGAATTCCAAAATGGTCAGTAGGAGTGTCTAGAAATACAGGCTTTCAAGAGTTGGCATTTTAAACAATATTTGCAAATACTGTGAGATTTAAGCAGCCTAGAAAACAGAAAAGTGGATTAAATTTTGTATTCTTGTCCTCAATTTTTTTTTAATTCTTTGTGGTTTGATGCATTGATGTTTTCTTTCCTTCTATATAAACAAAACACTTTCTTTTTCTTTTTAGTGTTTCTAAACATCAAAATCTACTTCAATGGAAATCAAGTGGTTGGATTACTTTTTCCTTTTCTTTTAAGCACATTATTGACTCAAAGTTTCATTGAAGAAGCTTTCAATCAATGGGTCAATTTGATTCTGTAAGTAGCACACAGCACCTAAAGCTTCAGTGCTGTTTTGAGGACAAATGCTCAAAGTGGAGCTTCTTGAACAATGTCCTAGAAGATTTGATGACGTGTTGGCTTGAGGTCTAATTTTTTTAATACATTTAAGATTTCTATCTAAACTACACAAATTTGTATGAAACAAACCCTAGAAAAATGAAAATTATATATTAAATAGTAATTTAAATTAATCTTAGTATATTATGATAGTGGAGGGGAAATTTTGGTGCCACAGTTTCTCTCTTCATGGTGGTGTTGGACTTGGTTGAAATAGCTTCAATTTAACTAGGTGGAAACATCATCTAAGGATATTTTTATTATAAAAGGATTTTATTATTATAAAATAATAATATATTTTATTATTATTTTAAGGATTTAGCAAAGAATCATTTGAAAGAACAATGTATGCATTTCGGAAAAAATAGAAAATGGGAAAATTGTGAATTTGTGATGAAAATATTGATGGCAAGCAATAGCACAGTGGTAGGGCATTACTCTTTTTGCCTTACATAAAGAAAAATGCTTTTCTCTGAGATCATAAGAAGAGGTAGGATGAACAGTAATATCGTGGAGGAGGAGGTTATGAAAAATTCATCACTAATTTCTTTCTAATTTACTGACAGATTTCACTATTTCTTCTATTGAGAGAAAGGATAATAGAGTGAAATAAAATACTTAAGAATAGTGTTCAAAGTTTAAAGAGTCATGTGGAAAATTGGAAAAGGACTTAAATGGGACCATGCAAAATATCTTCTGTATAAATCTGGAGACCCAGCTATGGATCTTGATATTTTTTTATAAACTATTATTCTTATGTTTGTGTAGTTTTTTCCTATACCTCTCAGCAGATATGAGGGCTGAAGCAGAGACAGTGTATGATTAGTACAGGTATGGATAGGAGAAAAGAAAAGGAATGATAATGTTACCCATACCTTTAAATGAGTAGTTGAAAGATGTGTTATGTGATCTACTCTGGACAGATAAGAAAACAGTCAGTAGATTAGAAATTGGGGGTATTATTAAAATAAAATAATAAAATATTTGAGAGTAAGAAGCTTGTCTGGTTCAGGGCAAATATTAAGGAATTAGAGTTTATAATTTTGAGGTTAGTGTACCTTTAACTATGCCAAGGTTCAAAATGAGATATTAGAATTGAGCACTAAAATTAGAATAGAAATGAAGATAAAACTGGTAAAGGTACCAATCATAATTTTTATATTTTACTTTATAGTTAACATGGCTTTTAAAGTTGCGTTGGATGATGGTTGTGGTAGAAGGGTAGATACTAACTTTGAGACACATGCAAAGTTTTCAATGAAAGATGGATAATGCATGAACAAATATTAGATTATAATAGCTCCATGCCCAAAACAAAAGAAAAAAAGAACACCCAACAAAGGAGTAAATTAGAAGATCAAAGAAGTCTTTAGAAACAGCTTGCCTTAGCTTTGAAACCTTACCTCCAGCACTTGTAAATGATAAAATCTTGAAGAAATGATCATCTCCACACCAAAAATATATTTTAATCAGCAAATTCAAATTTCCATGCAAGCAAAATTACATTTTACCTAAAAGATACAAAAAGTTAACAACAAAACCAGATAAACTCTCAAATTATAAAATTTCTGTTCCTGATATTCATTTTTAATATACTCCGTTAAGAACAATATTTTTCCTTGTGAGATAGTATGCCACGATATTCACATTTCTGGAATGATAATAATAAAATTGTACATGGCTAAAATATTTTGTTCCTTTCATCCTTGTTAGGACATTTTAGTCTTAAAACTTAAGTCATCATTTTATTTCAAGATAAACAGTTTATTGATTGGCTCAAATTTTAAATACAAAGTTGAAAAGGATTTCTACTTCTAATTGTGAGTTACTTTTGGATTAAGACTAGGATAACCACTGAAAATAAATTTTAAAAAGTTGAAGAAAAGAAAGCAAAATGTAAAAACTGAATCAATAAAATAAAAACTAAAGCAGTTATACATCAGAGAAACTAATCAAAAGCAGAGGTTTGCTGATTAAGCTGATCCATCAAATGTAAACAATAGTTACAATTTAATACCTGAAAAAGTTGAAAAATTAAATGTGCATCTAGCCTGATTCAGAGCAAATCTTGGATAAAACTGATTACCTAATAATAATAATAATAATAATAAAAGCTTATTATTATTATTCCACAAAATAATAATAGAGTTTCCCAAACTGATAAATCCTACAAAAAACAAAACAGTGTTACTCTTAATTTGAAATATTACTATATTTACTTTAGTAGATGGGTATGACACAAATGACAATGATCTTCTATTTGTCAATAATCTGGGTATTCTCATGTGTTCAACAAAAAATGAAAAAAAAATGATAAAGATTGGAAATGAAAAATATAAATATTAATTTACAAACTACATGGTCATAAACTTAGAATATCAAAATAATATATAAAATAAATTCTTAATACTAATATGTTAATATAGAAAATTCATTGAATATAAGGAAATAGAAAAAGTAGCTTTCTGTGTATGCACACAAGATTATTAAAATTTAAAAATGAACAATTTTATTTATTTATTTACTGTTAATTCTAACCTGAGGATATTTTTTCCAACGATTCTTTTAGAGAGAGTGGAAGGGAGGAGACAGAGAGAGAAAGAAACATTAATGTGAGAGAGACACATTGATTGGCTGCCTTCTGCATGCACCTCCAATGGGGCTGGAGTTCGAACCTGCAACCCAGGTATGTTCCATTGACTGGAAATTGAACCCATTACCCTTTCGCCAACATTCTAATCACTGAGCAACACCAGCCGGGACACAAATGTACGGATTTTAGGAATGATGTGTCAGGAGCATCATCTACCTTTGCCTAGGTAGAGTGTGGTTTCACATCACTTAAATGCCTAATAAATCCCTAGAATTAACTTCTGCCTAACGAAACATTTGCTCTCTTTGCTGTTTATCTTGTTTGTTTTACTATAAAGGATTTCACTCAAATTGCATTTTCCTATTGTGACCTTTTGTGACAATGTGTTAGCTGCATAGACAAGGATAGGAAGAATTTTGGCTGATCACAAATCTTACTAGGAACATTAAAAAAAATAAAAAAAGATAAGCTGCCTTACACAACAAATTATTTTTTTTATCCTGTTCATTAATATCCTTTGAGTGGTAGACAAGCTTAATTAATAGATGCCAATGAGTAATAGTCACTGCTGACATTTTTATATGCAGTAGAATAAGTGAAGAACTATAATTGCAATATTCTCATTATTTGCTATTGTTTTGGTTGATATTCAATTATAGTATTGTTTTAAAAGTTAAATGAACAATAAACTAATATTAAAAGCTCAAAATATGTCAGAGCAGAAATTTTTTGGGAGGAGAAAATGGCGGTGGAGTGAATGGAATCTACACAGACGATCTCCCAGGACCAAATGGGAATTACATCTAAAATAAAGACAAATCCTCGGGAAAAAGCAACAGAAAAGCAGCGGGAGAGGACCATACAACCAGGGACACTGAATGAGCCTGGTAGGATCTGTGGAGGTCCGTGAGGGTGGCAGGATGGGAGCCCACAGACAGCAGCAGCCTTAGGTGTGAGCAGCAGCGGTGCCCGCCCTCGGGGTTAAGAGCCCAAGCTGCTCCACAGCACAGAGTGCTGGGACAGAGGGCTAAATAGCTACAGCCACTCACCTGGGTCTCCAGCAGAGGGAGGGCGGACTGGACTGGAACTCTGTGGGGACACCTGGGATTTGGAGGGTGCTCAGAGTTTGTGCTGAGCCGCGGCTACCCAGGACAGGAGCAGAGATTTCCAGGTGAGGCAAAGAAATGCAAATTGAGGATCATTAACAACTGTCATCCACCCCACCCTTAGGAAATCCTCTTACACTATAAACACCTGAGGGAGTTTCTCATTCAACTGAGATCCTAAAGCTTTTCAAGTAACTGAGGCTAATAGCCTCCAGGCAAAAAGCTAGAGCATAGCAGAACCTTTCCTGAGCTTGCAGATCTACCCAGGAGAGTGAGACTTGACAGTGGTGTTGAAGGAGGGCCCTCCATGCTCATCCAAACACAGTAGAGGAAGCCACAAATAGCAGAACACCAACACCCACAGGGAAAATTTGGCAGGATCCAAAACCCAATGAAATAGCCAAAATGGTGAAACAAAGAAACAGATCCTAAATGAAAAAACAAGAGAACTCTACTGAAGATGAGATAAATGAAATACAGTTAAGCAAATTATCAGAGGTAGAGTTCAGAGCCATGATCTTGAGGAAACTAAACAGCATGAATAAGGAGATCGACACCATTAAAACCAACCAAGTGCAAATGAAGAATGACATAGCAGAAATAAAGAACACATTGGAAGGACTGACCAGCAGAGTAGAGGAAGCAGAGGGCCAAATCAGTGAATTAGAAGACAGAGTAGAAAAAAATCAATCAATCAGAAAACCAAAAGAAAAACAATTAAAAAACAGGAAGATAGCTTAAGAGAACTGTGGGACAACTGGAAACGTAATAACATTTACATCATAGGAGTCCCCGAAGAAGAAGAAAATGAGGAAGGGTTAGAGAATATATTTGAAGAAATAATGACAGAAAACTTTCATAACTTGGTGAAGGATGAAGGCATTCAAGTTCAAGAAGCACAGAGAGCCCCAAATAAGAAGAACCCAAACAGGCCCACACCAAGACACATCATAATTAAAATGCAAAAATTAAAGACAAAGAGAGAATCCTAAAGGCAGTAAGAGATAAGCAACAGGTTACCTAAAAAGGAACCCCCATAAGGCTATAATCTGACTTCTCAACAGAAACACTACAGGGCCAGAAGGGAATAGCATGAAGTAATCAAGGTCATGAAAAACAAGGATCTGAATCCAAGACTACTCTATCCAGGAAGGCTATCATTCAAAATAGAAGGTCAAATAAAGAGCTTCCCAGACAAAAAAAAAGCTAAGGGAATATATTAGGACCAAACCAGCACTGCAAGAAATGTTAAAAGGACTGCTGTAATTAGTAGAAGAAATAGGAAGAAAAATATAACCACACTGAACAAAAATGGCAATAAATAAGTACATATCAATAATCAACTAAAATGTAAATGGATTGAATGCTCCAATAAAAAGACACAGAGTAGCTGACTGGATAAGAAAGCATGATTCACATATATGTTGTCTACAAAAGACCCACCTCACAACAAAAGACTCACATAGGTTGAAAATAAAGGGATGGAAAAAAATCTTCCAAGCAAATGGAAAGGAAAAAAACGCTGGGGTAGCAATATTCATATCTGATAAATTAGATTTCAAATTCAAGACCATAACTAGAGACAAAGAATGCCACTACATAATATTGAAAGGGTCTATCCAACAGGAAGATATAACCTTGCTAAACATATAAGCACCCAATATAGGAGCACCAAAATATATTAAAAATCTTCTGGAGGACTTCAAAGGAGAAATGGACCATAATACAATCATAGCATGAGAATTCAACACCCCACTCACATCACTGGATAGATAATCTAGACAAAATTAACAAGGAAATAGAGACTCTAAAAGAAGCACTAGATCAAATGGATTTAGTAGATATATACAGAGAATTACATTCCAAAACTGCAGATTTCACATTCTTCTCAAGTGCACATGGGACATTCTCAAAGATAGACCATATATTAGGGCACAAACTAAGTCTCTACAAGTTCAAGAAGATTGAAATCATATCATCTTTTCAGATCACAATGGCATGAAACTAGAAATCAATTGCAACAAGAACATGCAAAGACATTTGAACACATGGAGGCTAAATAGCAATGTACTGAAAAATGAATGGGTTACCATGAGATCAAGGAAGAATTTAAAAACTTCCTGGAAACCAATGAAAATGAACACACAACAACACAAAAATCTATGGGATGCAGCGAAAGCAGTTCTGAGAGGGAAGTTCATAGCACTACAGGCCCACCTCAAGAAACAAGAAAAATTTCTAATTGACTACCTAACCTTACAACTTAAAGAACTTGAAAGCAAACAAAAAGAAAACCCTAGAGCAAGTAGAAGGAAGGAAATAGTAAAGATCAGAGCAGTAATAAACGACATGGAGACCAAAAAAACAATTCAAAGGATCAATGAAACAAAGAGCTGGTTTTTTGAATAGATAAACAAGATTGACGGACCTTTAGCAAGGCTCACCAAGAAAAAAAGAGAGAGAACCTAAATACACAAAATCAGAAATGAAAGAGAAGAAGTAACAACTGACACCACAGAAATACAAAGGATCGTTAACAAATACTATGAACATATACATGGCAACAAATTCAAAAACCTAAGTGAAATGGACACATTTCTAGAAATACATAGTCTCCCAACTCTGAACTGGGAAGAGATAGAAAAGTTGAACAGGCCAATAACAACGAAGGAAATTGAATATGTAATCAAGACCCTCCCAGCAAACAAAAGCCCAGGCCCAGATGGCTTCACGGGGGAGTTTTACCGAACATTCAAAGAAGAACTAACACCCACTCTCCTCAAACTATTCCAAAAAATTCAAGAGGAAGGAAAACTTGCAAACTGCTTTTATGAAGCCAGCATAATTCTAATTCCAAAACCAGAAAAAGACACTACAAAGAAAGAAAACTACAGGCCAGTATCCCTGATGAACATAGATTTCAAAATCCTGAACAAAATACTAGCAAATCTAATCCAGCAATACATCAAAAAAATTGCTCATCATGACCAAGTGGGGTTCATCCCAGGGATGCAAGGTGGGTACAATATTCCCAAATCAATAAATGGGATACATCACATAAACAAAATGAAAGATAAAAACCATATGATCATATCAATAGACGCTGAAAAAGCATTTGACAAAATCCAGCACCCATTTCTGGTAAAAACGCTCAGCAATTTGGGAATAGAGGGATCATATCTCAAAATTATAAAGGCCATATATGAAAGACCTACAGCCAATATCATACTCAATGGACAAAAAGTAAAAGCATTTCCCTTCAGAACAGGAACAAGACAAGGATGCCCACTTTCACCACTCTTATTTAACATAGTACTGGAAGTCTTAGCCACAGCAATCAGACATGAAGAAAAAATAAAAGGGATCCAAATTGGAAAGGAGGAAGTGAAACTGTCATTATTCGCAGATGACATCATATTATACAGAGAAAACCCTAAAGACTCCATCAAAAATCTACTAGACTTAATAAGTGAATTTGGCAAAGTAGCAGGATACAAAATTAACGTCAAGAAATCGACAGCATTCTTATACAACAATGATGAACTCACAGAAAGAGAAACTAAAAAAATAATCCCATTTACCATCGTGGCAAAAAAATGAAGATTCCTAGGAATAAATTTAACCAAAGAAGTAAAGGACCTATTTGCAGAAAACTATAGGACATGAAAAAATAAATAGAAGAAGATATAAAAAAGTGGAAGCACATACCTTGTTCATGGATTGGAAGAATTAACATCAATAAAATGTCCATACTACCCAAAGCAATATATAGATATAATGCAATCCTCATCAAAATACCAACGACATATTTCACAGAACTAGAAAAAATACTTCAGAAGTTCATATGGAACCAAAAAAGACCCCGAATAGCTACAGCAATCTTGAAAAAGAAGGACAAAGTAGGCGGGATCACAATACCGAACATCAGGTTATACTACAAAGCTACTGTAATCAAAACAGCCTGGTACTGTCACAAGAACAGGCACATAGATCAATGGAATAGAACAGAGAACCCAGAAATTGCCCCAAAACATTATTCTCAATTAATATTCGACAAAGGTGGCAAGAGCATACAATAGAGTAACAACAGCCTCTTAAATAAATGGTGTTGGGAAAATTGGAGAGCTACATGCAAAAAAATGAAACTAGATCATCAGCTTACACCATACACAAGAATAAACTCAAAATGGATAAAAGACCTAAATGTGACTCATGAATCCATAAAAATCCTAGAAGAAAATGTAGGCAACAAAATTTCAAACATCATACGCAGCAGAATTTTCACTGATATATCACCTAAAGCAACAGAAACAAAGGAAAAAATGAACACATGGGACTACATCAAACTCAAAAGCTTCTGCACAGCAAAAGAAACAACCATCAAAGTGGAAAGGCAACCCACTGTATGGGAGAGCATAATTGCCAATGATATATCAGATAAGGGATTAATTTCCAAGATATATACAGTGCTTATACATCTCAACAAAAGGAAGACAAAGAACCCAATTAAAAATGGGCAGAGGAACAAAACAGACATCTATCCAAACAGGACATACAAATGGCCAAGAGACATATGAAGAAATGCTCAACATCACTAATCATCAGAGAGATGCAAATTAAAACAACAATGAGGTGTCACCTCACACCTACCAGAATAGCTGCCATCAACAAAGCATCAAAAAACAAGTGTTGGTGATGGTGTGGAGAAAAGGGGACTCTAGTACACTGCTGGTGGGAATGCAGACTGGTGCAGCCACTATGGAAAACACTATGGTGTTACCTGAAAAAATTAAAAATTGAATTACCATTTGACCCAGTGATCCCACTCCTGGGAATATACCCTAAGAAGCCTGAAACACCAATCAGAAAGAATATATGTACCCTCATGCTCATAGCAGTGCTATTTACAATAGCTAAGATCTGGAAACAGCCCAAGTGTCCATCAGTAGACAAATGGATAAAAAAGCTTTCGTACATATACACAATGGAGTACTATGCAGCTGTAAGAAAGAAAGATCTCTTATCCTTTGAGATGACATGGGAGGACCTGGAAACTATTATGCTGAGGGAAATAAGCCAAGCAGAGAAAGACAAATATCATATGATCTCACTTATTTCTGGAATATGATGAACATAACAGTCTGAGGAACAGGATAGTCCCAGAGATGTGGAAGTAGGGTACAGACTGACAATTGCCAGAAGAGGGGGTGGGGGAGGGGAGCAATGAACCACAGAACTTGTATGCATGTACTCATAACCAATGGACATGGACAACAAAACTTTGGACGGGGCAGGGAGGGAGGGGAAGGAAGGTGTCAATGGGGGAAAAAGAAGAAACATTTGTAGCAAAAGTAAATTAATAAAATAAGATAAAATAAAAAAAGAAATTTTTTTCTGAGTTTAAATTTGATTCTGCTTCATGCGTTCTCACATATGCAAGTCTCATTTATTTTTGTCATCTGTAAAATGGAGGAAGGGTAATAATAATAACAGTGCATTGGGCCCTTGACTAAAGTTTTCATGTTTAAAAAATGTTTTGTGCAGTAAATAGAATATTCAAAGAAAATGGGAGGTTCAAAAGAAAAATATCATTGTAGTAAGAGTAGATATAGAAATGATAGTCTTCATTATGAGGAACCTTGATTTCCATATATCATTGCATTACATTGATGATTAAGATCACTCCATCTTACTCAAAAGCTGATTCAGAAAATTCATCAGTTAAAAGAAAAGGAAAAGCAGTAAGTTTGCAGAATCATTTTAATGGAGTATTTGTGTTTTCCATTGGTTTACTTTTCCATTTTAGTTTATTTTATTTTTCTAATAATATGTTTTAATAAAAATAATATTTTAGCTTTTATTCAGCCCAGTTTCTCAATTTTTTTTTTCCTTCATGGTTAGTATTTTGTGTGTGTGTCCTGTTTAAATAATATTTATGTACCCCAAAGTAGATGGGAGATATGCCTAGCTGTTCTTCTGGATATATATGCTTCTCCAAAATGGGCAAGATATACTAGCTGGTTTACTTCTAATAGTTTCTAGAAGGTTTAAATTCATTTACTATAGAATATAAAATAGAGAATCATGATTTATTTGTAATGATTGTTTAATTGAGCATTTTCATTTAAAAGACTTTAAAATCTCCATTTTTCCCCAATGTCTGCTTTACAATAAAGTCATTCTGTCCCATTTGTCTACTTTCTGTCCTTTGCCAATAGCACATTCTCATAATCTCTCTAATCTTATGAAAAGTCAGCTAGTATAAATCCTATGACTTAGTTCTTCAGGATTACCTTAACTATTTTTTAGTGCTTTGGCTTTACATATATATTTTCAGATCATTGTTTGAAATTTTAAAAAATTAAAAGCCTTGCCTGGCCAGTGTGGCTCAGTGGTCGAGCATCAACCCATGCACCAAGAGGTCATGGTTCAAGTCCAGTCAGGGTACATGCCCAGGTTGTGGGCCCAATCAATGTTCTCTCTCATTGATGTTTCTAGCTCTCTCTCCCTCTCCCTTCTTCTCTCTCTAAAATCAATAAAGAAAAACAAAATTAAAAGCCTCCATGATTCCTAACAGGATTTGATTGAATCCACAGTAAATTTTGGGAGAACTGACATCTTAATAATACTGACTTTTTCATTAAATGATATGGTATTTAAATCAAATGTGTCTGTCATCCATTTCAAAGTATTTTCTTTAAGCCTCAATTCCAGACTAACTCTTGGTTTCAAAGACTTCTAGTAGAGAAGAAAAGTTTTCTCTTTTCTTTTAGTATCCTCACAATCCAGTTTGTGCTTCAAACATTCTACTGCTTCTAACACCTTATTTTCAAGGGACAAGGTAGGAGAAAGGGAATCAGATTGAAAAGTCAGTGTCTTATATGACAGCTGAAAGTATAATCTGAATTTTATTAACCTTGGGAATGGTGATACCCATGTGCTGTTTTTCTTATTCTTGTAGCACTTTCTTGTGAGTGCTTCCAGTAGCCCTGTCCCTATTTCACGTCCAACCCCCAACCAGATAGACCCTCTTCTCTACAATATTCCTTGATGTACACATTACACCCTTCACTTGAATGCTTCCAACACTAACTCTGCCTTTTTTTTTTTTTTTTTAGGTTTTATAACCTTAAGTCTCCCTACTTCATCAACCAGTCCTGTTAGATGGCATACTTTCCAGAGAACTTGAGCTTAGCAACCTTCTTCATTGTGTATGTTGTCCAACCAAAAAGTCAAAATCTGGAGAAGCAAGCCATATGTATTCATGTACTTATTTCATTATATGCCACTGAGAGCTAATCAAGCCCACCCAACCCTTCTGAAGTCTCCAGAAGAGATTCAGACACCAGTTTCTAAATCTCCCAAATTACATGGACATGGGTTAGAACATATTAATAATGCTCCCATGCACCACTCAAGAAGTAGCTTGAAATTAATGTAAAAATTTCTGAAGCTTACTGAGAATGACACAGAGGTAATATGTGGGTTTTATCTTAGAGATTACCACTCCTAATATCTGAAAAAGTTCTTTTGATGTCATCTCGCTTTGCTTGGAGTTAGAGATGAGTGCAAGAATGAAAAGAGAAGGAAAAATGCTTAGCATTCTCTATTTATATAAATCAACAAAAAGGCCTCCTATTAGCTCTTTAGCCTTCTCTTATGTGGGTTACATTTGGGTGATGATTGATTAAGCAATCTGTATCCCTTTTAAACAAATCTTGCATAAATATCAAATTAATGTTAGAAAAAACACAAAAATTACTACTTAATATCATGTTGAATAGTAAAATGTCTAGCTCACATTAAATGTTCAATAAATATAGATAAAATAATAATAGTATTAGCACTTGGAGCTAAAAAATTAATTAAATAATATTATATTTAATTTTGGATACCTTATTTCTCATTATAGATCTAGATCCTTGATCTTTATCACATTAGTAAATTTCTACTTGTTTTGATTTATAAATATAAATACACACATATCACACATAACTTGTGCGGTAAGCTCTGAGATTCCTTCCATTTATAATGACCAATAATTCTACCCACCATTCAATCAATACAAAACAATAATTTATTTAAATTAACTGTAACTATGTACTCGAACAGAAATATAAAAAAAAAAAGAACTTAATTTTGGCTTTAGTCATCCCAAAAGACGATATAATCACCACAGATGAATGCAGAGTCAAATCTCATACAGACAATAATATACTCTCAAGGAAATTTCAAGCATATCCATTCATCTCCTTAGGTATACAACAACAATTAATTTACTTAACTTCAATCACATACCAAGCCTAGAATGTTTTATTCTAGACCTGGGTATTGCTATTTCAGGTACTACATTTAGAGGAATGTGTTATATTAGGAGTTGAGACCAAAAAAATAAAATAAACTAAGCCACATTTTCATCTTTGTCTCAAATTAAAGGGGTTTTATACATCCTTCAAAATTTCATAAGCATTAAACCCTGACAACAATTGGGTTTCTACATCCTTTAAAGTCAGAGATAAAGCTGAAAGTATAAATCTATTAACTTAAGCCTTTTGCATTTCTGAAAAGCAACAAAATTAGTGTCTCCCTACAATGGCTGATCAAATGGAACCAAGTGTTGAATCCACTAAATTCGCAGGCCTGAACTATACATAGTTGCATGTTCACTCTACCAAAGGTGTCAGCTATTGTATTTATAGATCTTGTCTTTTGTTATAACCTAAAGAGAAAAGCTCAAATCGCCGTCATGTGATTCAATTTCACTTCCGAAAAGTCATTTATTTTCTTATTGTGTATATAAAATTGGGACATTACCAAGAAATATAATCAGACTTTCTTTAATATAAGATGAATCTTTTCCCAAAGTAGAATAACAATTCAAATAAAGCTCCAAGAAATAATGCCTCTGTGTCCATCTCTTTAAGAAATGTGTAGCCCCTCATACCACAAAAGAAAAAACAAAGAAGCTTCCAATCCATTTAAATGTTCTATTATAAGAGAAGTTTACCCAATAAAAAATCAGACTTACTATACTGCTTAACAAAAATTCTCTCAAAATAAAATGAAAATACCATGAGATACACTTCTTATTAAAATTTAATATAAATTCCAGACCAGTCATTCTTATTTTTATTCCAAGTGTCATTTCACTATCATAAGAATTGAATTTGAGACACAGTTTGAACATTTTAGAAAAGTCTCAGCTTTCTAATGTCCTAGAAGAAGTAGGCCCTGTGGGTGACCTCATTATTCAGTTTTAAATTTAGCAAAGGAGGAACTGACAGAGTGACAAGGACCATGGGCAGAGGTGGCAGCAGTGGAAAGCAGAGCCTTTTGGAAAGAATAGACACTGTCATCTCTCTGAAGAGCTCAAAATTAGAAGGCTGTAACTGAAACTTGAAGTATTTCAGGGCTTTTGTATATTTTGTGCTGAAACAACAGTGTCCACAATCTTTCTTCTCTTTCCTTGAAAGCCTGATCATTAAAGCCTGTATCCAATATAGACTTGCTCATCACAATGAAATGAGAGTAATTTGTTAAAAGAAGGTAAAACACATTTGTAACACAAAAGCTAGGTTTAATTTATATCACTGCTATAATTTTCTGTTTAAAATTTGTACTAATATATTAAAACTTTTAAAATAACATATAATATAGAAAAATTTAGATGACAAAAAATAACTGATTTATTTTTGTTATTGTTTTAATTTTTTTTTCTTTATTGATTTTAGAGAGAAAGGAAGGAAGAGGGGGAGAGAGAGATGGAAATATGGATGAGAGACAACATCAACTGGCCGCCTCCTGCATGCCCCCCATTGGAGATTTGGCCCACAACCTGGGCACATGCCCTGACCAGGAATCGAACTGGCGACCTCTTGGTGCATGAGCCACACAGACTGGGCAACTTTGATTTTTTTTTTTTTTTAATAATCCTAAATGATATGCTGTCTCCACATTTAAGCACTTTTTCAAATTGTACGCACCCAAAAATTACTTTTGGAAGAGTGATGCATATCACTTATTTTACCAATGTAAAACCTAGTACTCAGAGAAGTTAATGCTTCATTTAAAAATTGCTAAGCAAAGATCACAACTATGGACTACTTACTTTTTTTTCACTTTTAAATTTTTTTTTTTATTAAATTTAGAGAAAGTGGGACGGAGAGAGTGAGAGAGAGAAATATTGATGTGAGAGTGAAACAGAGATCAGTTGTCTCCTGAACGCCTCCTAACCAGGATTGAGCCTACAAATCCGGCATGTGCCCTGAACAGAATTGAACTAGCAACTGTTCGGTGCATGGGATGACACCCAAACAACTGAGTTTCATCAGCCAAGGCATTAACTTCTTAGTTTTTTTACCCAAAGAGACATCATTATCTTCACATATGGAAATCAGGAAAAAGAGACAGCAAAATATTGTCTTAAGATTCTGATTATGCCTATTTTTATGAAAAGTTTCTGCATGCACAAATCTAAACATATGCTCAAGGGAGATCAAGAAGACCTTTACTAAGTTACTACATTACCTGTAGCCTTGTGAAAAAGAAAATAATACTTTCAAAGATTCCTAAACTCTCTAAAATTTTAATGTATTTAGCAACATATACACAGCTACCCTGGACAATGATAAAGACTTACTGGCTCAAGATGTTTAAACATAATTTATGACTAATTGTTCACTGACAACTAAGCAATATTGATCCAAGATCAATCCTACAAAAACTGGTTAGGATATAATATGACTAAAAAGACAAAAATTGAGAAGAGACAAACTGTGAAGGTAACTGGGCAAGGCAAGTCGCTAAGCAAACAACTACAGAGAGAACAACAATAAACACCACCCTGAAATGGGAAATCAGATACCATATTTGTTACAATACAATATCTGAATTTTCCATTTGTTTTATTTGTTTTAACAATAACAACAAAAAATGATATGTGCAGGGGGGAAAAAAAGAAAAAAAAGAAACAAGAAATTGTAACCCATGTACAGGAAAAATAAAATTTTACAAAAATTCTCTGAGGTATCTCATATGTTAAACTTAGCAGGAAGTTATAAATATACTCAAAGAAATAAAGGAAACCATAATTGAATAATGGAAATAATATATGACAACAGTGAATCATCAAATATAGAATATTAATGCACTGATAAAAGTTAAAAACAGAAACAAATGTATAGAGTTTATATATACAAGTGAAATACAAATTTATTAAAAGAAGATTAACAGATTTGAGGTGGAAAAAGAATGAATAATAAATCTTAAATATTAATCAATAGAGACTATCCTGAAGATAGACTATGAAGAAAAGAAAAAAGTAATATAATGAATTGAGACTCATATGCCTAGAAGACATCAACAAATGTACAAGCATACATATAATGGATCTCCAAGAGGAAAGGAGATAGAAAATCAAAAAGTTCCCAAGTTTTATGAAAATAAATTATCTGTACTTTCAAGAAGTTCAACAAATTTGAAGTATTATGGAGAGAGTACCAACTAGACTCATCATAGTCATATTGCATGTCAAAGAATAAGAAAAAATCTTGAAAGCAGAAGAAAAATAAAATAAACTCCTTATATGCAAGGGAAATATAAGATTAATACCTGCCCAGAAACAGCAGTGGAAACCAGAAGACAGTAATATGGCAAACTAAGATTTCCGAAAACAAAGAATAAAATGTCAACCAAAAATCCATATCCAGCATAAATATCCTTTAAAAAGCTGAAGAAAGCCTGGGCAGTGTGGCTCAGTGGTTGAGCATCGACCCATGCACCAAGAGGTCACCAGTTTGATTCCCAGTCAGGGCATATACAGGAGGCAGCCAGTCAATGTTCTCTCTCATCGAAGTTTCTAGCTCTCTCTCCCTCTCCCTTCCTCTCTCTCTAAAAGTCAATAAAGAAAACATAAAATAAAAAGAATGAAGGAAGATGAACTGAAGACATCTCCAGATGAACAAAAATTCAGAATTCTTTCATAACAGACTGTTATAGAAGAAATACTACAAGAAATTATTCCAGATAAAAGAATATATTATATGGTAAATCAAATCCAATCAAAGAAATAAAGAACAATTATGAAGATGTTTATGTAGGTAATTATAAGAAGCTATATAATAATTGTTATCTCTTTTCCTCTTCGTTATTTAAAAGAAAATTGAATAAAACAATAATTTTATAGATGCATTATTGGGCTTTTAAAGAAACACTACCAGAGAGCATTAAGTAACTCATAACCACAAAAAGAAATGAAGAGTACTGGAAATAGTAATTATGTAAAGTACTATAAATGACTATATTTTCTCCTTTCTGAATTATCTTCATTTCTAAACTCATTCTAAAGACATGAAAAAATACATATATAGTAACAATTCTCCTATGACTATTATCATCAAATATATTGCTGACATAGATATTATTAACATAAAGACAGATACATACACATTTTCTACTTATATGAAATTAGATATTTTCTCTAGAATAACAATAAAACAAATAATTCAAAAACTAGAGAAAAAAATAGAAAAAGAAAAAGAAGAATTGAATGGTACACGGAAAACATCCACTTAATACAAAAGGAGCTGGTTAAAACGAACAAAGAAATAAGACATAAGAGAATGGATAGAAACAACAACATGGCAGCAGGCAGGACTGGAGTGAGGGTGAGAATGTGAGTGGGTGAGTACATGTGAGAGACAGTGTACATGTGTGTGAGTGTGGGTGGGCAGCTGCCTGTTGGTGGGGGAATCCAGGGTGGGCTGTGTGGGCACTCAAGGTGGAGGAAGGTGCCATCAGCAGAAGTACACTACCCAGCTGGTTGCTTCTCCTCTTTCGGGATCAGAGAGTGTGTCATTTTGGAGGATCCATAAAGTCCTGTTTGGGACGAGGCTGCCGGGAATGGCAGAGATCCAGTGCCCTAGGCCACAGATAGACATGGCTAACCTACTGTTTCTCTCTCAGAAATAGAGGGCCTTGCCATGGCCATGGGACCCACTACCAGCAGAGGACCCCAATTCACCCACAGGACCCGCCAGCAGCAGAGGGCCAGCCTACCCCCACAGGACCCACCATCAGCACACTGCCACCAGTCCCATTGCAGCTATGAGCTACAGGCTTTGCAGCCTCCTCTCCCCCCACCCCCTCTCCAGGAGCAGAAAGCCGTAGTCCCACTGGCCCTGCTGCAGCAAAAAAACACAGGCCCAGCTACCACCACTGAGAGCCAGACTCATCCCCAGACAACTGGATCAGACCTGAGATCCAGCATGCATGACCTGCCCTGACCCAATGCCCCTGGATGCAGCAACATGTTTGTGCAACCCAGTTCAGCACACCTGGCCCTGGACCACAGGACCAATAAAATGATGAGACAAAGAAACAACCTTCAAGTGAAAGAAAAGGAGGAATTGCCAGAAAAGAAACTAAATGAAATGAAGGCAAGCAATTTATCAGATAAAGAAGTCAAAGTAATGGTTATAAGGGTGCGCAAACAACTTAGTGAAAATTGCATACAACTCAATAAGAATTATAAAGAACTCGGTGGAAACTACATAAGCATGAAAAAAAGAGGTAGAAGCTATGAATAAAAGTCAAGTGGAAATGAGGCATGACATAGCTGAAATTAAAAAAATACCCTGAAAGAATTCAATAGTAGATTAGAAGAAGCTGAAGACTGAATCAGTAAGTTAGAAGACAAGGTAGAAAAAAATACCCAATCAGTGGAGCAAATGGAAAAAGAAAATTAAAGCAGGAGGAGAATTTAAGTGAGCTTTGGGACAATATGAAACAACATTCACATCATAGGGGTACCAGAAGGAGAAGAATCAGAGATTGGAATATAGAACTTGTTGGAAAAAATAATGATAGAAAACTTCCCTAATACGGTGAAAGAAAAAGTCAAACAAATCCAGGAAACACAGAGAGTCCTAATCAAGATGACCTCCCCTCAAAAAAAAAAAAAACACACAACAAGACAAATCATAATTAAAATGGTAAATGTTAAAGACAAAGAAAGAATCTAAAAGGCAGCAAGAGAGAGACAGAAGTTTACCTACAAGGGAGCTCCCATTAGACTGTCAGATGATTTCTCAATATAAACACTTCAGGATAAAAGGGAGTGGCATGAAACATACAAAATAATGAAGAGCAAGGGACTGAATAGAACACTACTCTAACCAGTGAGGCTATCATTCAAAATTAGCAGTCAAATAAAGAATTTTTCAGGTTAAAAAAAAAAAAAAAAAAAAAAAGGTGAAAGGAGTTTAATACTATTAAACCAGCACTGAAAAGAATGCTAAAGAGATGGTTGGAAGAAGAATAAATAGAAGGAGAGAGAGGAACACATGTTAAAGAATAAAAATGGCAGTAAATATGTACCTATCAATTATAACCTTAAATATAAATGCCTTAAATGCTCTAATTGAAAGACATAGGACAGCTGAGTGGATAAGAAAATATGATCCATATACATCATGTCTACAACAAATCCAACTCAAAACAAAAGATGCACACATAATGAAAGTGAAAGATGGGAAAACATTTTCCCTGCAAAAGAAATAACCTTAAGCTTGGGTAGCAATACACATATCTGGCAAATATATATTAAAATGAACGCTATAACAAGAGACAATGAAAGCCACTACATAATAGTAAAGAAATTAATACAACAAGAGGATATAACCATGGTAAACATATATGCACCCAATATGTCAACACCCAAATATATAGAAAAGTATCTGGAAAAGTTTATGGGAGAGATCAGCAGCAATATAATCATAGTAGGGGACTTTAATACCCCAGTGACATCACTGGATAGATCTCCTAGACCAACAAAAAACAACAACAACAAAATCAACAAGGAAACAGTGACCCCGACTGACACACTAGATCAAAGGGATTTAATTGACATTTACAGAACATTTTACCACAAAGCTGCAGAATATACATTCTCCTCAAGTGCACATAGGACATTCACAAAGATAGACCACAAGTTAGGACTCAAACTAAGTCTCCAC
Source organism: Tadarida brasiliensis (assembly GCA_030848825.1). NCBI lineage: Eukaryota > Metazoa > Chordata > Mammalia > Chiroptera > Molossidae > Tadarida > Tadarida brasiliensis. Next base: position 29,158,607 of record CM061267.1, on the reverse strand, counting down.
AAGTTGAAGAGGATTGAAATTATATCAAGCATTTTCTCATATCCAATGGCATGAAACTATAAATAAACTACAATATTAACATTCAAAACCTTTCAAACACATGGAGGCTAAATAACATGCTACTAAACAATGAATTGGTTACCAATAAGATCAAGAAAGAAATAAAAGTCCCTGGAGACAAAACAAAATGAACACACAACAACCAAAAAACTATGGGACACAGAAAAAGCATCACTGAGGGGGTAGCTCATAGAATAACAGGCCTCTCTCAAGAAACAAGAAAATTTTCTATAAAATGATCTAACCTTACAACTTAAAGAATTAGAAAGAGAACAACAATAAAGCCCACAGTAAGTAGAAGGAAGGAAATAATAAAGATCAGAGTAAAAATAAATGACAGAAATGAAAAAATATATACAAAATATCTTAAAACCAAGAGGTGGCTCTTTAAAAAGATAAAGAAGATTGATAGATTAGCTAGATTCATCAAGAAATAGAGAGAGGACCCAAATAAATAAAAGCAAATGAGAAAGAAGTGAAATAACAACTGACACCACAGTAATACAAAGGCTTGTAAGAAAATACTATTAACAAATATATGCTAACAAATTGGACAAACTCGGTGAAATGGAAAAATTCCTAGAAACATACGATCTTCCAAAATTCAACCAGGAAAATTCAGGAAAACTGAACAGACCGATAACAATTAAAGAAATTGAAGCAGTAGTCAATAAACTCCCAGGAAACAAAAGCCCTTGTCCGATGGATTCACAGTTGAGTTTTACCGAACATTCAAAATGAAATAATGCCTATGCTCCTCAAACTATTGCAAAAAATTCAAGAGGAAGGAAGACTTCCAAGCTATATTTTTTAGGTCAGCATTATCCTAATTCCAAAACCAGATAATCACAGTTCAAAGAAAAAGGATTACAGGCCAATATGCTTGATGAACATAGATGCCAAAATCCTCAACAAAATATTGGTAATTTGGATGCAGCAATTTATTAAAAAGATCATGTACCATGACCAAGTAGAATTTAAGGAAATCAAGGCTGTTACAGTATTTGCAAATCAGGAAATGTGATACATCACATAAACAAATTGAAAGATAAAAATTATATAATCATATCAGTAGATGCAGAAAAAGCATTCAACAAAGTCCAACACCCATTTATGATAAAAACTCTCAGTAGTAATAGAGTGGGAATAGAGGGATCATACCTCAATATAATAAATGCCATATGTGAGATACCTATAGCCTACATCATACTTAATGAGCAAAATTAAAGCATTTTTCTTAAGAACAGGTACAAGACAGGGATGCCTGCTTTCACCACTCTTATTCAGCATAGTACTGGAAGTCCTAGCAACAGTGATCTGAAAATAAAGCATCCAAGTGGGAAAGGATGAAGTAAAACTCTCATTACTCACAAATGACATGATATTATACATAGAAAACCATAAAGACTCACCAAAAAATTACCAGATTTAATAAGTGAATTCACCAATATAGCAGGATACAAAATTAACACTCAGAAATTGATAGGATTTTCTCTTAAACTGTTTTTTTTATTATTATTATTTTTCTTTTATTGATTTTGGAGAGAGAGGAGAGGGAGAGAGAAATAGAAACATCAATAAGAGAAAACATCTATTGGCCACCTCCTGCAGGCCCCCACAGGGGATTTGGCCCACAACTTGGGCATGTGCCCTGACTGGGAATCGAACCAGTGGCCTCTTGATGCATGGGTCAATGATCAACCACTGAGCCACACTGGCCAGGCTGATGGGATTTGTATATACCAATAATGAAAACTCAGAGATGAAATGTCCATACTACCCAAAACAATCTATAGATTCAATGCAATCCCCATTAAAATACCAATGAAATATTTCATAGAATAAGAACAAATACTCCAAAAGTTTATATGGAACCAAAAAAGACCCCGAATAACCACAGCAATCTTGAAAAAAAAGAACAAAGTAGGAGGGATCACAATACCGGATATCAGATTATACTACAAAGCCATTGTAATCAAAACAGCCTGATACTGGTACAAGAACAGGCATATAGATCAATGGGACAGAACACAGAAATAGACCCAAGACATTGTGTGCAATTAATATTTGACAAAGGAGGTAAGAGTATACAATGGAGAATAGACAGTCTCTTCAATAAATGGTGTTGGGAAAATTGGACAGGTAGATGGAAAAAAAACAAAACAAAAACCTAGACCGCCAAATTACACTATACACAAGAATAAACTCAAAGTGGATAAAAGACTTAAAGGTTACCTGTGAAACCATAAAAATCCTAAAAGAAAATGTAGGCAGAAAAATCTCAGACATCACATGTAGCAGAATTCACTGATATATTGCCTAGGTCAAGAGAAACAAAGGAAAAAATAATAAATGAGACTACATCAAACTAAAAACCTTCTTCATGGCAAAAGAAACCAACCTCAAAACAAAAAGGGAACCCACTCTCTGGGAGAACATATTTGGCAATGATAGATCAGATAAGGGGTTAATATCCAAAATATAGAGTATTCATACAACTCAACAAAAGGAAGACAAACAATCCAATTAAAAAATAGGCAGAAGACCTGAATAGACACTTCTCCAAATAGGACATTCAAATAGCGAAGCTACATATGAAAAAAATGCTCAACATCACTAATCATCAGAGAGATGCAAATTAAAACAACTATGAGATATCATCTCACACCTGCCAGAATGGCTGCCATCAACAAATCTCCAAACAAGAAGTGCTGGCCAGGATGTGAAGAAAAGGGTACTCTAGTACCCTGCTAGTGGGAATGCAGACTGGTACAGTCACTATGGAAAAAAAAAAAAAATTAGGTGCTTCCTCAAAAATTAAAAATGGAATTACCATTTGACCCAGTGATTCCACTTTGGAGAAGCCTGAAACACCAATCAGAAAGAACATATGCACCTCTATGATCATAGCAGCACTATTTACAATAGCTAAAATCTGGAAACAACCCAAGTGTCCATCAGTAGATGAGTGCATAAAAAAAGCTGTGGTACATTTACATAACTGAATACTATGCAGTTGTAAAAAAGAAATATCTCTTACCTTTGGTGATGGCATGGAGGGACCTAGAAAGTATTATGCTGAGCGAAATAAGGCAGTCAGAGAAAGACAAGTACCATGTGATCTCATTTATTTATGGAATATCATGAATTATTTTGTTCATAAATAATATCATGAACAAAATAAACTGTCAATTAAAATATATCCAGGGACATGCAAGTGGGGAACAGACTTACAAACCTCAGAGGGAAGGTGTTTGGGGGATTGGGAAGAGATAAACCAAAGACCTTATATGCATATATGCACAACCAATGGACACAGACAATAGTTTTGGGAAAGCAAGAGGCGGGTGGGAGTGGGGAAGAGAGGGTAAATGGGGGGAAAAAGGAGGGACATCTGTAATCCTCTCAAATATAGCGATTAAAAAAAAAAATGGGCAAAGGACCTGTATAGACACTTTTCCAAGGAGAACATACAATTGGCTAACAGACATATGAAAAAGTCCTCCAAATCACTAATTATCAGAGAGATGCAAATTAAAATGACAATGAGATATCACCTCACACCTGCCAGAATGCTACCATTATTAAATAAACAAACAACAAATCCTGGCACTGTTGTGGGGGGAAATGTACCCTAGTGCTTGTGTTGGGAATGCAGACTTGTAGAGCCACTGTAGAAAATTATGGAATTTCCTCAAAAAATTAAAAATTGAACTACTGTTCGACTCAATGATCCCATTTTTAGGAATATATCCTAAGAATACTGAAGCACCAGTCAGAAAGAATATATTCACCTCTATGTTCATAGCAGTGCTATTAACAATAGTTAAAATCTGTAAAGAGCCTGTGCCCATAAGTAGATGAGTGGATACAAATGTTGTGGTACATTAACACAGTGGAATGCTATACAGCTATAAGAAGAAAGATCTCTCTTACCTTTGGGATGGCATGGAGAAACCTGGAGAGTATTATGAGAAGCAAAATAAGCCAGTCAGAGAAAGACAAGTATCATATGATCTCACTTATACGTGGAATCTAATGGACAAAATAAACTGACGAACAAAATAGATCTAGAGACATGGAAGCATAGAGCAGACTGCTGAATCTCAGAAGGAAGGAGGAAGAGAGTGCAGAAAGAGATTACAGAATATATATGCATATATGCATACCCCTTGGATATAGACAATAGGCTGGTGAAAGCCTGAGGTGGGGCTGGTATTGTGTATGGGGGGGGCAATGGGAGTAAATAGGGAGGAGCATATGTAATACTCTCAGCAATGAAGATTAAAAAAGGAAAATAAAATAACTTCAGAAAAAAAATTAAATAAAAATAATAAAATAGCAAGCATATTGCCAATCATATCAATAACAACATTAAATGTGAATAAAATAGAATTTCAAACTAAAGGTATGGTTGTTGAAAGGGTTAGTAATGTTTTAAAGGGTAAAGGTAAAAGTTTGCAAAAGGCAGAAACTGTGGAAATTGTGTTGCTTTCATAACCTTTGCTCAGCCTTCTGTTGAGTATGGATAAGGATTATCTGGATTATCCGCAAGGCAATGGATAACCCAGTAGATACCGGACGATATACCAGACCAGCCCTACTGCAAAGTGGACAATGGACCAGACAGAGTACATCAGCAGGAACTGCCAGAAGCTAAAAGTAGAGTATATAGCTGACACCCCAACCCTGATTTGAGGCTGAACCCTTTTCGGCTCAGCCCACCTGCACCCAGGCGCATGCAATAAAGCCATTTTGCTATACATTGGCCTTGCCTTGTGGATGTGATCTCCCACCAGCTCAGACCTTTTATTTGGTGCCAAAACCCAGGAGGTCTGTGAGGATCCCACATAGGGGGCAACCGCGGGCTCCAGGAGTCTTCTGGGCCTCCTGTCGGACCAGGATCGATCACATTCTCAGCTGGCTATCGGACCTCCAACCTTTCCTGCTGATCCAGCATCAACACCAGACACTAATTCACTGGTGAGTGTTTTTGCTTACCGGTCTGATTCTCTGGGCTGTCCTATAATTCCCTGTCCAGGACATGAGAAAGCCAGGTCTCTCAGTCACGCCTGTGTGATCGTCCCTCGAAATCCAGCGCTGGTCAGGACATGCTCCTTGGGAACCAGGTTCCCTCAGCTCACTATATATCTAGGGATGCCTGATACAGGTGAGTTGCACGTCTCTCTACTCTAGGGGAGAAGGGGGTATGCTTTCTTCTTCCACTAGTGTATCTGTCAGACCAGTAGGCCATAGTATCTCACACCGCAATATGGGAAATGCTCAATTGTCCAACACTCCTAGGATGTCTCCTAAAACATCAGAGATCCTAGGGCTTACTCAGGACTTATGTCCCAAGAGACTCATTTTTTACTGCAACACTGCGTGACCTCAGTACAAATTAGACAATGGGTCACAATAGCCTGAGAATGGCACTTCCTTCATTCTCACCAACCTAGATAATTTCTGTCGAAGGCAAGGAAAATGGTCTGAGGTTCCTTACATCCCCCTTTGAACTCAAATCACACCCCTCTTTATGCGATTCTTACTCTCTCTCTCAAATCTTCCTGCTCCATTTTAATCCTCCCAAACCTCCCTCTGAAGACAGCATGCTAATGTCTCCTATTTCCTCCTTTGCCCCAGCTGATCTCGCTCCACCACCTCCTCCCTTAGCCCCTCCAGGATGGCCTCCTCTTCCAGCCCCTTCTGTGGGCCTCCCACCCTACCCTGAACCTCCTACTCTGGCTTCGACTCCTCTACCACCACGAACGACTCCCTCACATACGCGATCGGGAACCATCTCTGGTCCCTATCTGTCCCCTACCTCGGCCCTCATTTTAGAATGCCCCCTGAGGGAAGCAGCAGGAGCTGAAGGGATTGTCAGAGTTCATGTCCCCTTCTCTCTCTCAGATTTGTCCCAAATAAATAAAAGGCTAGGATCCTTTACTGAGGATCCCACCAATTACACTCAGGAATTCGAATACCTTACCCAGTCCTGTGATATAACCTGGAATGATATTTATGTTATTCTCTCTTCCACCCTTAATCTGGAGGATAAAAATCAAGTCTGGGTTAACACCCAGGGCCATGCCAATAATCTGAGGCAACAGGCCCCCCACTAACCCAGTAAGGGCCGAAGCAGTCCCTAGCCAGGACCCCAGGTGGAATTATCAGGACAATGGAGTAGGTAGGAAAGCCAGGGACCACATGGCAATATGTCTCATTGAGGGACTTAAAAAAGCCTCACACAAGGCAGTTAACTATGAAAAACTGTCTGACATAATCCAGGAAAGGAATGAAAACCCTGTAACCTTTCTATCCCTCCTATACAGGCTATGAGAAGCTATACTAATTTAGATCCCACTAGCCCAGAAGAAACTGTCATTTTAAACCAGGGATTTATCTCTCAGTCAGCTCTAGACATTAGGAGAAAGTTACAAAAACTTGAAGATGGCCCTCAAACCCCTCAACCGGAACTTCTAAATCTAGCCTTTAGGGTTTTTAATAATCACAATGAAGAGGCTAAACAGCAAAGAATTCCAAATGCTTGCCTCTGCCATCAGAGGCCCCACTAATCAGATGAGTCAGCAAACACTCTTCAGGGGTCAGAAGAAGGGTGCCCACCAGGATCAGCAGAGCAGACCCCCATATCTCTGTTTTGAATGCATTCAGACTGGCCATTGGGTGAGGCAGTGCCCCAACCCCCGACCACCGCCTAAGTAATGTCCTCAAGGTGAAGGGCCCCACTGGAAGTCGGTCTGAGGATAAACTGTGCAGAGTTGGTCCTCATCCCTTCCTCAGGTTGGCGGAATGGGCAATCCAGGCCTTGATCTGATTGGCCTTGCAGCTGAAGACTGAAGGTGCCCAGGAACAGATGCCCCGACCATCATCTTGAACTTCGAACCTTGGGTAACTCTGATGGTAGCAGGTAGGCCAATTTCATTTTTAATCGATACTGGGGCAACCTATTTTGCCCTCCCCAAGTTCAGAGGACCTCTTCAATGCTCTGGAGTTTCAGTTGTGGGAATTGATGGCCAAATATTGCAACCCAGACACTCATTTGTTCTTTAGGCCCTCATATTTTTCTCCACTCTTTTAGTGTTACCAGCCTGCCCCACTCCGTTGTTAGGGTGGGACATTCCATCTAAATTCCATGCTACTTTAAACTTTACTCCTTCTCTCCCCACCAACCACTCTCATTCTTTACTTTGTCTCCTCCAAGAATCTGCTTCCTCTCCTAACATAACCCCTGCCCCATATCCCCCTCCACCCCCTCGAGGGGGCAGGGCGGGGTCCACTGACCTTGCTGGCCTCTGGTGAAATACCACTATTTTATCAATTTTTCACTGACCCAGTGAGGCAGGGGAGGCAAGGCAAGCCCCAAGGGGCTCTCACTTCTGGCGCCAAGCACTCAGCTGCACTGGCTGGGCACGACCGGCTCTGGGGACAGTGCCAGGTGGGGAGTTTGACTGGGACTGTACACCTGTCAATCGATAATGCAGGTGTCCTAAGGTGATCCCAGGGAGGACAGAAACCTCCTGTGGAGCAGAAGGGCAAAAGCTCCCTTGATCTTGATTCTCAGTACGAATACAGACTGTGAAAGCAGGCACCACGTATAATATCTCTCACTATAACCTTACAAAGGGTACCTGTAATCTAACTATTCATAATGTGTCTAACCCCTGCATTGGGAATTTATATGTGCAAGCTCAGAGGGACTTGATGCAATACCAAAAAAATCATACCAGGGAAATTAGTTATCCAGGGTACAGTTCTGCCTATAGCACTAGCCCTCTCTTCCCTCTATCATGGTTTAATCATTTAAGCCTTACTGTGGGTCTATCAAAACCCTCCCTAAGCCCAAGTATGACTGGACTATTTTGCTTACAAGTGGGAATGATGTTTTTAGGTGCACCGAACATTTCTGCCCCAGGAGAGGAATTGCTATTCAATGCCTAAACCCAGAAAAACAGGGTGGCTTATGAGCAGTAGGATATGTCACCCCAGCCAATACCTTAATCCATTCCTTTATCTCTAATTCAACCTCATCAAGCCCTGAGCCCAGAAGCCATCATAGGGCAAAAAGGGAAGTTGGACTCCTCATAACAGGATTCATAGCTGCAATTACCACTGCGGGCCTTGTGGGAGGAATTATAATGCTATAACAGCAAAAAATGTAACCGCCACCATGTCAAATATAGGTAGAGATACAGGTGAAAATTTCAAACTTCTTTCAAAATCCCTTGACTCTCTTGCCTGCATGGTAGTAGATAATTGCATTGCACTAGACTATTTACTGGTTAAAGAAGGAGGTCTCTGCATGATAGCAAATACATCTTGTTGCTTCTGTGTTAACTCAACAGGCCAGATTGAGGAGAGGACACAGTGAATTCTAGATAATGCCTAGTGGCTAAAAGAATTCGGTTAGGATCATCTAGCCCAATCTATCTGGATAAGTATAGAAGCAGCCTTGCCTAAACTAACCTGTCTACTCCTTTTCATAGGCCCCTAGTATTAGCCTTCTTATTATTGCTTTTCAGACCCTGCCTCTTACGCCTGATTACTAGGTTTGTACAAAATCGACTGCAAATTTTAGTCAACCAGATAATTGGACAATTTATTCTAGCACAGGTAAAAGGACCCTATCAGCCCATTCCCCAAGAAGTTATCTAATAAATTCTTCTTAGCAGTCCACAACGACCCCACACCTGCAGAAAGTAGACAAAGAGAAACTTTGCCCCCTTTTCCTCTTTTATCATTATCATAAAATGGGAATGAAAGGATTAGTAATGTTTTAAAGTGTAAAGGTAAAAGTTTGCAAAAGGCAGAAACTGTGGAAATTGTATTGTTTGAATGACCTTTGCTCAGCCTTCTGTTGAGTATGGATAAGGATTATCTGGATTATCCACAAGGCAATGGATAACCCAGCAGATGCCGGATGAAATACCAGACCAGCCCTACTGCAAAGTGGACAATGGGCCAGACAGAGTACATCAGCAGGAACTGCCAGAAGCTAAAAGTAGAGTATATAACTGACATCCCAACCCTGATTTGAGGCTGAACCCTTTTCGGCTCAGTGGCATATGCAATAAAGCCATTTTGCTATATATTGGCCTTGCGTTGTGCATGTGATCTCCCGCCGGCTCAGACCTTTTAGTTGTCTGACTGAATAAAAAGCAATACGCAACTCCATGCTGTTTAAAATGAACACACAATTTATATTATACTTGAAGACCAAAACATCTTGATAGTAAAAATAAAAGAAATATGTATCATACAAATAGTAAGCACAAAAGACCTTAAGTAATTATTAATATATTATTATCTGAAAATATAAGTAAAATTTAGGATAAAAATTACTGCAAATAAGACATTTTATAATATTTAAAGGCTCAATTTATATCAGGAAGATATAAAAGGTTATAAATATATGCGCAACTAACAAAATAGACTCAAATATATGAAGCCGAACCTCATAGCATAGATTGAATATACAGAAATTCAACAATAAGTAGGAGACATGAATAATGCCCTTCCAAAGATGAGTAGAAACAAGTAGATAAAATTTATAAGTTATCTAGAAGACTTGAAAATACTATCAACCAAACAAACCTAAGTAACATCTATATAATCTTCACCCAACAACCATAGAAGGAATGTTCTTCTGAATCCAATAAAGAACACTATAGCCCAATATAGACTATGTAATAAGCCATCCAAGTTGGAGTGAAATGTAGGTGTTAGACCCACAGATGAAGTGTAGGCCCAGTGAGAGAGGGATTTTTGCCCTGAGAGTAGTGTCCCACATGTGTAAAGTGGATTCCTCAATGACCCCCTGTCCTGGTAGGTCTCTTGCCTTCCCCTATATTGAGTTACATAGCCCTATTTTCTGTTCTCAGATAAAAAAGTAAACAGAAATTCCTTGAGTTGTCATATTTGCAGAGGTGATGGGGCTAAGGCTTGTGTCTAGTCACTGGAAATTACCTTGATCTTTTCTTTCAAGAAATAGGGTGAACCTGATAGGCTCCCAAAGATAACAGTTTTGGTGATGTGAACTATGCATGTTTAGTGAATAACATTTCAGGCCTGGTCGATTTGTACCCAAAAGAAGGAATATCTAGTGAAGTTGGCTGGCCAACCACCAACAAAAAGATGATTTTTTTGGAGCTGTTGTAACTTTGGTTATTAAGAGTTAATCCTTTGGGGCAATAGTAGATTAATTTATCTATACCCTCTCGTCCTATAGAGCAGAGGTGGAGAACTATTTTTCTGCCAAGGGACATCTGGATATTTATAACATCATTCACATGCCGTACAAAATTATCAACTTAAAAATTAGCCTGCTACATTGGATGAAACATTTAATTAACTCACCCCTAATGTGATGGCTGGAACTGCTTGTCTTTGGTGAGGCATGCGATGTTAGCTGGTATTGATGATGCTGCTACTCGCAACTGCTTTTCCAAGTTTGTGTTGGTCAGTTCTGGAGTGCAGTAGACTCTTTGCAATGGTAAGTTTTAAAAATAACTGCTCATAGCAGTAAGTTGTTCCAAGCACAGATGCATATTTCAATGCATATCTCCTCAAAGTGGGAAATTCATCATTGCTTATGTGATGTTTATAGAAGTCAAGAAGTGGAAGGTTGTTGTACCTAGCTTTCAGCTCATCATCACTTTGCAACTGAATGATTTCACATTTTAGATTATCAGTCACATCAGCTGGTTCCATATTGAATGGTGTAACAAAGATGTTCAATTCCATTTGTTTACTTTTTATGTCCTTGAATATTTCATTAAATGCCTCAATTAATTCCACACATTCACCATTTAAAAGTTTCATAGAAGGCTTTTGTCCTTCCAGAGTGGGGAAATGCACCATGTTATTCCTTTTGAGTGGTACTTTCCACAGCCTTAATTCAGCTTCAGATGACTTCACATTTGAAAGCAGGGAGCTGAGAAGCAGGTTGGGGCCCTGTAGCTTGATGTTCAGTTCTGAGAGGTACTTGGTAATGTTCACCACGAAAGTTAAATCACACAGCCACTTGCTATCATTAAGTTCCCTGACAGGTTTTCCCTTCATCTCCATGGACTCCTTGACTTCAACCTGCAGTTCATAAAACTTCATGAGCACGTTCTCGTGACTCAGCCACTGCACTTCACAGTGATAAACAAGATCACTGTACTCAGAGTCAAGATCATTGAGTAACTCCTTAAACTGGCAGCTGTCAAACCCTCTGCTTTTGACAAAATTTATGCATGACACTACTGTTGACATCTTATTGTTGAGTCACAACAACTGTACACAGAGACTTTCTTGGTGTATGATGTAGTGGCATATAATTAAATCACTTGGATCAAGACTGAGATGATTCAGTTCTTTCTTAAGAAATGCAATTAACCATTTTTGTGAGCCAACCATGGCTGGAGATCCATCCGTAGTAAGGCCACTTAACTTTTCAAATGTTAGCTCAAGCTTTTTCATTGATAAAACAAGTCTCTCAGAAAAGTCCTTACGTCTTGTAGTGCCATGCATGGCTTCCGGTGACAGCAGTTCCTCTCATGTGTCAAACTCTGCTGTTATCCCATGAACAAAAAAGGCCAGTTGGGCAGTATTTGTTATGTCTGTTGTCTCAACAAAAGCCAGAGAGAAAAATTGGAAATATCCTGCAGAATCATTCAGTGTTTTTTCAATATTGTGTGCTAAGTCAGTAATTTGATCTGAAATCATTCTCTGAGACAAACTAACACTCTGAAATACAGTTGGCCCTCGTTTATCGCAATTAATCAGTTCCAGACTCTACTACGATAAATGAATTTCCGCGAAGTAGGATTCTTTATTTATATACAGTCGTCCCTCGCCACTTCGTGCTTCGATTTTGGCAGCTTCACTCTATCGCAGTTTTTACAAACATAGTATAGTATAGTATTTGAAAAAACCGCAATAGAGTGAAGCTGCAAAAGTCAAAGCGCAAAGTGGCGAGGGACGACTATAATTTTACTTCGGTGCTAACAATTCTACGGCAGCCACTATGCACTCTTTCACAAGCTCTCCCTCTACATTAGACCTCAATGTTCTTTGTGATGAGCTCACCCACTGCATAACTCTCTGAATAACGTTGTCTCTGTCACAAGGAGGCCTACCGAAAGTGGCTTGTTGTGATTCCAAATTCCTCTGAAGAGCATTGATTTTATCCAGATGCATTTGGCCTCCCAATTCATTGAGTTTAGCATGTTTTGAGCTGTAATGACACTCCATATTGGCTTCTATTTTTATCACTGCTAATGCATCACCACAAACTAGGCACACAGGTTTGCCTTTGACTTCAACAAAAATATAATAATCTGTCCTTTTCTCTTGGAAAGATCAACATTTGTCATCAACTTTTCTTTTCTTTGTAGTCACCATCTGTAGAATATCACACCATTTAAGTTTTAATAACTATCCAGTGTGTGTTTTGCCAGTGATGCAATTATTTTACTTTGATTCTGTTCTAATTCTGCACCATGGATTTGGAACATATCTAACGTTCATATCATTGACTCTTGAGGTCTTTTCTGTGTACTGTAATTTCCTTAATTTACATCTAAGATTCAGTTTTTGCAAGGATTATTGATCATGGATGTGTGGATAAAGTTTGGATTGGAGTTATCATCTGTGTCAACAAAAAAGTCAACAGAATCATCATCAATCAGTAGAGGCACAGTCATTAACATCATGGGGAATCACTTCATCGCATTTCATGTCATTGTCACTGGATCATTGTAGTTTCACCACAGTGTGTTAACACTTTCACAAGATGTTCACTCCCAGCCTGCCTGTAATTGACTGTCTTCTAAGTCACCAGAATATAGGTAGACAGGCTGCGGGCAGCCGATGAGAAGTATGTACTTGTATGTGTTCTGTCTATCCCATAATGGATATTCCTTGCTTGTCCCTCAAAATTTATATTATTATTATGATTCACTTAACATATATTTATGTTGCTATGAAAAAAGATCCTAGATTTATTGACTTTTGAGTCCCACCTGCAGTTGCCTTGGCAGGGCCAGACCAAATGATTTCACTGGCCTTATATGGCCCATGGGCCAGACGTTCTCTACCTGTGCTATAGAAGATTGTAGTCCTAGGCCTATCCCTAAATTACTGGGTCTAGTCTTTTGGGAAAATAACCTACGGGGCCACATATTGTTCTTAGGGATTGAGTTAAGACTCCCAGAGTTATCCCCTTTCTTTCTGTAATAAATATTTGAAAAGGCTTGTCAATTCAGGGTTGACCAAGGGCAGGAGCCTTGGTGAGTTCTAATTTAAGTCTTGCACATGGCTGCTGTTGTTCTGCCTCCCATATTAAGGGCTCTAGTTTATTTTCTCCCCTTAGGACTTCATAAAGAGATCTTTCCAATGGTCTATATTTCAGTATCCACAACCTACAGTACCTGGTTAGGCTTAAAAAGGCTCATGGCTGTCCGGCCGGTGTGGCTCAGTGGTTGAGCATCAATCCATGCACCAAGAGGTCGCCAGTTTCATTCCCGGTCAGGACACATGCCCAGGTTGTGGGCCAGATCCCCAGTGGGGAGCATGCAGTAGGTGGCCAATCGATGTTCTCTCTCATCGATGTTTCTATCTCTCTCCCTCTCACTTCCTCTCTCTCTAAAAAAAAAAAATCAATAAAGAAAAAAAAAAAAAAAAGGCTCATGGCTGACTTCAGGTACTGAGTGGTGGCAAGCCCTCAAATGCCCACACCTAGTCATTGGAGAGTCTGCATTCTCCAGGCATGAGAATTATCTCTAAATAAGTGACTCCCTGGGAAATTAAATGGGTCTTTTTTTTAGTAACTTTTAGCCCTGGGAGGCTAGAAAATTTAGGATCTGTTGGGAATGTTTGGGGCCTTCTCCTGTTTGAAGGAGCAGATGAGTAGATCATTTATATATTGGAGTATGAACACTTGGTCTATGGATAGCTCTTAGAGATCTCAGCTGAAGACCGGACCAAATAAGAAGGGACTACCCTGGAATCCATGGGGAAGAACAGTCCAAGTTAGATTTTCTTTTCTTCCCTTCTGGGGTCCCTAGGCAAATTGATATTGGGGATTTTGGTGTACTGGGATACAAAGGAATGTGTCTTTTAGATCTAGCCCTGAAAACTAGGTACTTAACAGGAGAATCTGTCCTAAAACAGTATATGGGTTTGGGATGATTAGGTGGAGCAAAATTACAGCTTCATTTATTATTTGGAGATCCTGGATCAGCCCATAGTCACCCTTTAATTTTCTTATGACTAAAATAGGGATATTTCAAGGTTGAGGAGATCATATTAGAGGATTCTATTGATAAGGGGCTCAAGGCTTTGCTTTTCTTCTGGTCTCATAAGGTATTTTCTTTCTTTTTTTTTTTTTACCTTGGGTATTTTTTGAGGTCTCTTAAATGAATCTGGACTGGGATGGCAGTTTTAGCTCATCTGAGTATTTGATCTGCCCAAATCTCAGAGTTTACCCAGGAAACAAGCTGTTTAACAAGCTCATTTTCTTTCTTAGAATTATGAGTGTCTTGAAAGGAACAAATGGCTATAAAATTTAATAAAGGTGACTGTAACCCTTAGAAAGTTAATTTGGCTCCCAGTTTTTCTAAATGATCTAGACCCAGTAGAAAGCTGGGACATTCAGGGACAACTATAAATTGGTGAGAAAATAAGAGGCCCTTCTAAGGGCAGCAAATTGGTAGCATGGGCCATGGGTGGGTCTGGGTCAGCTTACTATCCACACCTACTACTAGGCAAGAGGCAGAGGAGAGGGATCCAGAGAATGTTGTCAAGACTGAGAATGCAGCTCTTGTATTGAGTAAAAAAATAATGGTCTTACCTTTGATTTCCAAGGTTGTCCTGAATTCCATCCCCATGTTGTTGATTTTCAATCTGGGAGCCAGAAGATGTCAAGGCCCCTTCAGTCTAAATCTATAAGGGGGATGGGTCTGACTCAGGATCCTTGTGGTTCCTGGGGCAGTCCCCCTTCCAGTGCCTATTCTCATAGCAGAGCAAACAGCAACCAAGTGGCTCATCTCAGCCCTGAGACTGACCCTTTTGGGGCAAGTTGTTCTTCCAATGTCCAGATCTTTTACAGATATAGCAGTTTCTGTGGGGAGATCTTCCAGGACAACCTGGACCCACTCAACCTATGTAGCCAGATTGGATCATGGTTAATAACTGAAACTCTCCCAGTTGTTGAGTATGCATCCCAAAGGGGTATCTTGAGGCCCTATGGACTATTTCCCCATCTACAAAGAGACAGATAAATTCCAAGCTGAGAGTTATAAATGTCCCTGCTAATCTCTGGGCTGTATTGGGCTGCCCTCCAGCCTGGCAGTCATAGTAGGGAAGGTTTCCTATTGCCTGGGAGCTATCTGACCTAGGGTGTGGAACGCATTCCCTATGCCCCGAAAGTAGACTTACCAACTATCACAGTGATGGCTAGGCACTGCTTAGATGGATTTACTCTGCTTAGACAGGTGAACTCTACTGTATACGAAGCCCATCCCAAGCCCTGCTTGTTGGCCTTTGGCCTTACTGGAGGTCCCCCTTATCATGTCCTTTTGTGCAAGCAGTGCCAAATATCTCTGTTCCCTCAAATGGAAAACTTGTTCTACAACTTTGGTCTCTAGTAGTTAGGTGACCTGTTTCCCTGACTTTTATGTTTTCAAGAGCTCTAGTCCTTTAAGAAGCCTGGGAAACAGAGAATAGCCACCCATTCAAGGGAAGGGAGAGTCCCTGTAAAGCTATCCCTGAGGCTCTCATGAAAATTGAAAATAAAGAAAAGATGCTTAGACGATTATAAAAGGAGTTGAGAGTGGTCTCATTCCTTGGTTTTAGGGACCTTTGGAAGTATTCAGAAAAAGTGTTTTAAAAGACAGAGAACTAGGGAGGGATCAGAGAAGAGCACCAGTGACCTATGTATGTTAGCTGGACCAGCCTGACAGAAATAGCATGTTGAGCTCTGAAAGTAAAATTCTTTCAGCCTTTTCTAGGAAGATTAGAAACTGCCAGATATCCCAGGATATGAGGGTATTCAGAAGTCATTGATGACATATTTGCCAATGATACATCTGATAAAGGGTTAATTTCCAAAATATATAATGTACTCATACAACTCAACAAAAAGAAGACAAACAATCCAATTAAAAAATGAGCAAGGGTATATACAAATTGCCAATAGACATGTGAAAAAATCTTCAAAGTCACTAATCATCAAAGAAATGCAAATTAAAACCACAATGAGATATCATCTCACATCTGTCAGAACGGCTACCATTGATAAATCAACAAACAAGTACTGGTGAGGATGTGGAGAAAAGGGAATGGGAATGCAGACTGGTACAGACACTGTGGAAAACAGTATGAATTTTCTTCAAAAAATGAAAAATTGATCTGCAGTTTGACACAATGATCTCACTTCTGGGAATATAGCCTAAAAATCTAGAAATGCAAATCAGAAAGAATATATGCGCCACTATCTTCACAGCAGCATCATTTACGATATCTAAAATTTGGAATCAGCTCAAGGGCCCATCAGTAGATGAATGGATAAAAAAGTTGTGGTACATTTACACAATGGAATACTATGCAGCTCTAAAAAAGTAGGAATTCTTACCTTTTGAGACAGCATGGATGGGCCTCGAGATTATTATGCTATGTGAAATAAACTTATCAGAGAAATAAAAATATCACATGATCTCACTTATTTGTGGAATCTAATGAACAAAATAAATTAACCAATAAAATAAGTGCTGAGGCATGGAGCAGACATATCTCAGGGGTGGGGAGACAAGAAGAGATAAACCAAAGAACTTATATACTTATATGCATAGCCCATGGACACTGACAATACTGTGGAGAAGGCCTGGGGGGTTAGGGGCTGGACGGATGGTGTTAAAAGGAGTGGGAATGGGAGACATCTGTAATACTTTCACCAATAAATGTATATATGTAGAATAAAAAAAAATGACAGGCCATACCAAAAAATAAGTAAATAAAAGAACTAAGAGCAGGAAATACTGCCTTCATTAGTGCTTTGCAAATGAGTAAACCCAAGATAAGAAGAACTGGGAACAGTTGTAGAGGAAAGCTTTCTCTTGAGTCTTAGACATATTAGAAATGCAAACACATAAATGAACAGAAGTTAGACTAGGGAAGATTTAGTAAAGTAACTGATGATCAAAAGCCCAGAAAAGGCAAGGTCAGTCAGACTAGAACAGAACTAGATTTTCTAGTTATTCTACAGCAGCAAAATTTTCCACTAGAAACAGCTAAAGTAATAAAAAGTGATAACCTTTGATGATAATTTGAGAAAGTCCTTTATTACTGCCTCTCTTATGATTTAATTAAATAAAGAAAGCCCAATGTTATTAGGTTAGTTTTGGCCAGCTGATTTCAGAACCACAAATTACCTTTGAGGGGCACTGACATTTGAACATTATTGAAATCACAGGCCATTTCTACTGATAGAGATAAGCAAGCACACAAAAAATCTTGGAGCATGAAGGGTAGTACTGCAGTATCTTAGGCTTGTTTAGAATAAATAACAAGAAGTTGCTTGGTTAGGAAAACATAAATAAACCTAGACTCTCATCCCCCACCCCTACCCCAAAATTTTGTCCCAGAACTAGTAATTGTGCCTAGGCTGTTTTGTAAACAAAAAGTGAAAATTATAATATTATTTGTTGTTCAGATTCTGGATTATGTTTTCTTTTCCTATAAAAATGATTTAAAAAACAAAAAAAAAATGTCTGAAACAATTCCAGTTGTGTTTAATTATTCATTATTTTTTGGAGTCAGCATTTGTGTTCTGCAGGGCTTGCAAAGATATTCCAAGACCAACTTAAAATTTTTGTTTTAATGTTTTTATTGATATTTCAGAAAGAGAAGAAGGGAGAGAGAGATAAAAACATCGATGTGAGGTAGAAATATTGATCGGTTGCCTCCTGCACGCCCCTTCTTGGGGATCAAGCCCACAACCCAGGCATGTGCCCCAACCGGGAATTGAACTGGGACCTCTCAGTCCATGGGACGATGCTCAATTCACTGAGTCACACCAGCCAGCCTAACTTTGTTTTTTGAAGGTCATGCCTTTGTACATAGCCCACTTCCTGAGGGAGATGGTGATACTAGAAGATAAGCAGAAATGGAAATGATGTTGAAATAATACAATAAATGATAAAGCTGTTTTAGCAGAGACTGAAAGAAAACTCCAAGCTTAATTAAATCTACTCAGAAACCAACTACGAAGAAAGAAAATGGTAGAATATGTATTTGGCATTGATTGATTTGCAAACCATCACAACATTTCCAGTAGATATTCAGTGATACAAAACACAAATAATACTTAAAAAGAAGTATAAATTTTGATTGACAACTGAATGGGAGAGAAGATATTTGTAAGTAATACCTCTGAAATAATATCCAAAATATATAAAGAACTTATTCAATTCAACAACAAAAACACAAACAATTCAGTTGAAAAATGGTCAGAGGACCTTATTAGACACTTTTCAAGGAAGACATACATATGGCCAACAGATATAGGAAAAGATGCTCAGTATCACTAGTTACAAGGGCAATGACAATCAAAACTTCAATGAGACACCACCTGACACCTGTTAGAAGGGGTATTACTATTATTTTTATTGTTGATTCTATACATATGTCCCTTAACCCTCCACCTTTGCCTCCCTCCAGCCTGCCCTTGCAACCCCTTAGGCCTTCACCACATCATTGTCTGTGTCCGTGGGTTATGCATATATGCACATATATTTTTTGGTTGATCTCTTCTGGTCCTCCCTACCCACTTCTCCTCTAATGTTGGTCAGTCCGTTCCATTTGTCCATGCCTCTGGTTCTATTTTGTTCATCAGTTTATGTTGTTCTTTAGATTTCACATATAAGTGAGATCATGTGATATTTTTCTTCATTTGATTGGCTTATTTTGTTTAGCATAATAATCTCCATGTCCATCCATGCTCTCACAAAGGGTAAGAGTTTCTTCATTTTTACAGCTGCATAGTATTCCATTGTGTATATGTATACCACTGCTTTTTTAACCACTCATTACTGTTGGGCACTTGGGCTGTTTCCAGACCTTGGCTATTGTAAATAATGCTGCTGTGAGCATTGGGGTGCATATATTCTTTCTGATTGATGTTTTGAGATTCCTAGGATGTATACCTAGAATTGGAATTGCTGGGTCAAAAGGAAGTTCCACTTTTAATTTTTTGAGGAAACTTTATACTGTTTTCCACAGTGGCTGCACCAGTCTACATTCCCACCAACAGTGCACTAGGGTTGCTATTTTTCCACATCTCCAGCACCTGTTTTTTGTTGATTTATTTATAGTTGCCATTCTGACCACTGTGAAGTGATACCTCATTGAAGTTTTTATTGCATCTCTTTAATGATTAATGATCTTGATAATTTTTTCATTTGTCTGTTGGCCATCTCTATATCCTCTTTGGAAAAGTGTCTATTCAGATCCTTTGCCTGTTTTTATATAGAATAGTTTGTCTCCCTGGTGTTGAGTTGTGTACATTCTTTACATATTTTTTAGATTACCTCTAATCTGATGAATCATTGTTGTATATGTTATCCCACATGGTAGGTTCCCTTTTCATTTTTTTGATGGTTTCTTTTGCTGTGCAGAAGCTTTTAAGTTTGATGTAGTCCCATTTATTTTTTTCTGTGTTTCCATTTCCCTCAGGGACACATCAGAAAAATATTGCTCTGAGAGATGTTGGAGATTTTACTGTTTATGTTCTTCTGGGATTTTCATTGTTTCATGACTTATATTAAAATGTTTATCCATTTTGTGTTTATTCTTGTGTGTGTGGTTTAAGTTGGTGGACTAGTTGCATTATTTTGCAAGCTGCTGTCCAATTTTTCCAATACCATTTTTTTTAAAATTGTCTTTATTGTTGAAAATATTACAGAAATTCTCCCTTTTTCCTCCCCCCACTCACTCCCCCCACACCATCACTACATTATTGTTTGTGTTCATTGGTTATGTATATATTCACATACATTCTTTGGTTTATCTCTTCCTGCTCCCTTTCCACCTTCCCTCTGAGTTTCGACAGTCATTCCCTGCTTCCATGTCTCTGGATCTATTTTGTTCATCAGTTTATCTCTTCATTAGATTCCACATATAAGTGAGATTATGTGATATTTTCTTTCTCTGACTGGCTTATTTTGCCTAGTATAATACAGTCCAGTTCCCTCCGTGCTGTCTCAAAGTTTAAGCAATCCTTTTTTACAACTGCATAATTTTTTAAGATACTGTCTTCACTCCATTGTATGCTTTTGCCCACTTTGTCAAATATTAATTGGCCATAAAAGTATGAGTTGATTTCTGGGCTCTCTGTTCTGTTCAATTGATATATATGCCTGTTCTTGTGCCCATACCAGGCTGTTTTGATTACAATGTCTTTGTAGTATAGTTTCATAAGTGGTATTGTGATCCCTCCAACTTGGTTCTTCTTTCTCAAGATTGCTGAGGCTATTTGGGGTCTTTTTTGGTTCCATATAAACTTTTGAAATGTTTTTGCTAGACCTGTGAAATATGCCATTGTTATTTTAATAGGGATTGCATTGAATCTATAGACTGTTTTGGGTAGTATGGACATTTCAATGATGGATGTTAAATCTTCCAATTCATGAACTCAATATATGCACCAATAATGAACTCTCAGAAAGAGAAATTAAGAAAACAATCTAATTTACCATTGCAAGAACACCAAAAAATAAGATAACTAAGAATAAACTTAACAAAGGAGGTAAAAGACCTATACTCAGAAAACTACAGGTGACTAAAAAAAGTATAAGAGGAAGATATTATTATTTTTTAAATCCTTCTCTGAAGATATGTTTATTGATTTTAGAGAGAGGAAGAAGGACACAGAGAGAAATTTGATGTGAGAGAGAAACATCAACTGGTTGCATCTTGTACACACTCCAACTGGGGATTGAATCTGAAACCTAAGTATATGTCTTGACTGGAAATCAATCCCACAACCTTTTGGTATATGGACAACACTCCAACCAACTGAGCCACCTGGCCTGGGCAGAATATCTATATATTTTTAATCTTTTTCAAAAGATATTTTTTTTCATTTATCTTCAGATAGAGTGGGGGGAGAGAGAGAGAGAGAGAGAGAGAGAGAGAGAGAGAGAGAGAGAGAGAGAGATTTGTTGCCTCCCACACGACCCCATTCAGGGCCAGGGACCAAACCACAACCAGAATATCTATTATTGATAAAACCATAAACAACAGGTTTTGGAGAAGACATGAAGAAAATGTAACCCTCACACACTGCTGGTGGGAATGTAATTTAGTGCAACCAGTATTCTAAAAAGAATGAAGGTTCCTCAAAAAATTAAGAACTGAGCTACCATATGACCCAACAATCCCTCTTCTGGATATCTACCATAAAATTTGAAAATACACATTTGTAAAAATACACATTTGTAAAGATGCATGTACCCCTATGTTCATTGCAGCATTATTAACATTGGCCAAGACATGGAAATAAGATTATATATATATATATATATATATATATATATATATATATATATATATATATATATGATTATATATATTTAAGATTATATATATATTTATATATATTCATAAGATAAGATAAAATATGGGCATTTGTAACAAAATAGATGGATTTGAGAATATCATGCTAAGTGAAATAAGTCAGATGGAAAAGAACAAGAACCATATGATTTCACTCATATGTGGGGTATAAAGCAAAAAGCAACAAATAAAACATAAAGATACTCACAGATACAGACAACACAACAGTGGTTACCAGAGGGGAAAGGGTGTAAGGGGAGAATGAAGATGGTAAAGAGGATCAAATATATGGTGATGAAATGATGCTAGACTTTCGGTGGTAGGATACAATGGAGTATATAGATGTTAATAACAATAAATTTAACTTTAAAATTTTTGTTTTAAAATAGCAAATAACTAGTATTAAACACACACATACTAGAAGCCATAAAGTAACCCAATCATAAATCAGTGTTCTAAAAACCTGTATTATAAATAAATGTTCTTACACATCCATTTTTTTAAATGACTATTTTCTTATACAAAAGAATTTCATACAAAGTCCTGAAATGCAATCATCCCTGTTTGTAGCAATAAAAATTTACATTTGTATTAAGTTAAAATGGTATTTGTGAAGTACTCAGAAAAATAATGCTCATAGAATCAAATAAGAAAATAAGTAAACATCCTGAAAAGAATACATAATTTGTAAGAAATTTAATGTTGCATACTGAAGCAAAAAGAAAACACAAACAAAAAAAGAAACAGAGTAGAAGATGGAATGAATGAAATGGCCTCAGCATTTCCATAAAAATTATGAGGTTATTTGATACTAAATTGAACATTTAGATAATTTGTTTTTATTTTATTTTTTTATATTTTTAAAATAAATGTTTATTTCAAGTATGAAAAGTAATGTTTCGATATTATCCAAAATTCTGTTCAGTTTAGCAAGTATAAAACACAACTTCTGACAAAAAGTTTACAATTAGGTACAAAATACTTAGGAATATGCTTTGACATTCACAGTGAGCACTTTTGAATACTAAGTTTTGGTAAAAAGTTTTAGAAACAAAAATATACTTGCAGTCCCAGGTAAAATAAACAAGTCCTTAACTGAAGAACAGTTCTCCCACAGAATAGTTAGCATTTCAAAATAGGGAAATCATAAAGTATTGAATTTCAAAATTATTGAGCCAAGTATACCATTATTCTAAAAGGAATAGATAATTTGTTTTTAATGTTTGTTCTTTCTTTAAAACAAATTATTAAAACTATAATTTTCCTCTAAATATTAATTAAATTGAAAAGCAAAATTTTGTATTCATTTTAATTATGTTTTAGTTATAAGTATATTGTAATTATTGCTATAATTTCTCCATTGACCCAAGGATAAATTAGAGATTTTATTTTAGGTAACATTATTGTTTTCTCTTTTTTTTGAATATTACAATTTTGGCATTATAACTAGAGATTTAGTCTCTAATATATTATTGTTTATATTTTTAGAAATTAACTTTATTTTCAAGAATTTTGACATATTAATAAATATTTCATGTGTGTCTGAATTAAATCTACTGGATAATGCACTTCGTATTTTGATCAATTTTATATTTTTGTCATTTTAATATTCCATATACTTTTTCATTTCCTATTAATTGTTGATGTTTTGCTGGTAAAAATATGCATGTTTGGAAGTTTTATATCTTCTCAATTTAATCACTTCTCAAATATATGTGATCATTACCCCTTATATCAAGTCATGATTTTTTACTTCAACCATATTTTGTCTGATATTAATGTACTAACCTTCATATACTTGATATTTGCACATACATCTTTTTATTCCTATCCTTTTACTTTTATTTTCTGAGCTTCATATTTTAGAAGTTTATAGCAGAATTTTAAAATATGCAATCAATTTTTGGTATTTATCTTCACTTGTCTACACAAATTATTATTCTTGGCATATATGTATTTATTTCTTAAATTACATTTTTTTTTTGTCCTTACCTGAGGACATTTTTCCATTTTTTTTTTTTTTTTTCAGATAGAGTGGGAGGGAGAGAGAGGAAGAGAGAGAGAATGAGAAACATCGACACAAAAGGGACACATCGAGTGGCTGCCTCCCGCATGACCAGCCAGGGCCATGGGACAAACTGCAACCTAAGTACATGCCCTTAGTGGGAACCGAACCCGGGTCTCTCTGGACTGCAGGTCAACGCTCTAACCATTGAGCCACGCCAGCCAGGGCTTTAATTATGTTTTTAATTGTTTTCTTTTGTCTTTGTTTTTTTATTTTTTCAAGCGGGTTTTCAGATTTATATGTTATTGATTGCACTTCTTGATTTTGATATATAAGCCTCATAGAGAATTGCTTTAAAAATTATACTAAATTCTGCTTCTTTGTCTAAAAATATCTTAGTTTTATTACCATTTATGAAAGCATTTCGATTGATATAAAGTAATATTAATGTGTTAAAGGGTAGGAGGAAATTTTTGGAGGTGAAAGTTAGTTATATTTACCGATTGTGGTGATATTTTCACAGATGTATAGTTATCTCCAAACTCATCAAGTTGTATAAAATAAATATGTACTAGTTTTTGCAAATCAATCATTACTGAATAAAGTGTTTGTTTTAAAAACTAAATTATAATTTAAGAGTATTTTCATTTATTGTGTAATTGTTCTTTTATTTATAGACGTTTTTACTTTTTGTTTTCATTTTAATACATTGGTTTTATTATAATTAATGTGGTTACAAAGATCTATTACTAATAATTGGGAATAATTTGGCTTTTTAAAGCTGAGAACAGATATTATTCATTTATAGAAAAATTTAAGGTCTTATATTACAAATATTTTCCCAGTTAATTATTGCTAATAAATTTGTTAACATAGACAGCCATCAGTCAGAGAAAGCCTGAATGGCCACATCAGAGGAGTTGGGCCCGGGGATCTAGGGATGCCCTGTGGACTCCAACTAACTCCCCAGTGTGCAGGCACCATGTCCAGCATGTGGATGCAGACTGAGGACTGCCGAATCTCCAGGATTCCTGACAGTGGTTCCTACAGCACCTCTCCCCACTACCATAGACAGTTAGGAAGCACCTGGGAGTCTCCCCCATATGACAAGATTGTGCAGGAAGAGGTTTTTATACCAAGTACATGGAAAGCCAGAAAGACATTTGGATAGGAAAAAAAAAAAGACCTTCCCTACCTATCACTATAAAAACCGAGGGTTTGAGCAGGAAGGGGAAATTATCTTTCAGACAGGAGTTCACCGTTCTCCTAAATTGCTGGCACATGAATAAAACCCCTTTCCTTTTTCACCACCACCTGTCTCAGGAGTTTGGCTTTCCTTGAAGCTGGCAGCTGAACCTGCGTTTTTGGTTATACATTTACAAATAAATTATATATATGTAATGCCTCCTCACTGAGTTCTCCATGTCTTGTAGTCTATTTTCCATGTCTCCTTCACTTTTTTTTTCTGTGCTGCATTTTTAATATTTTATATTGACTTGTTAGTTTACTAATTCTCTCTTTAGCTGTTTCTAACCTGTAATTATGCGCACACACACATACACACACACACACACACACACATTTTTCACTTTATTTATTTGCATATCTTCCATAGAAAGGTTCAGTATTCCATTATGGAAAGAAAAAAAATTATAACAATCTACGTTGAGACTTGTTAGCAATATCTGCACTTTCAGGAATCTTAATAGGAAATTTCTAAACTGCATATTTCATTCTAATAATTACATCTTCAAATCTGTAGCAGCATGTTTTTTCAAGTTCCAACAATAATTAATTGCTAAAAAAATAATTTACTTTGACTTTCCATATTTTGTGTTTGTTATGGCTGTCATTTTTTACTGCAGCAGAAAAGACAGTGCTTCTCAAGAGTTATTTTACTTTTCTCTTCATGGTTAAGTTGAAAATCTAAAAAGAATAAGCTAAATAAATTTTATAACATGTGATTTGATATCATGAGTCTTAAAATCATGAAAATATACTTAAGATTGTCTTTATTTACTGGATGCGCATATGTAAACAATTTGTAGATCATAATTGCTTGATATTTTATAAGCTCTTATCTTAATTCATAGTATAAATTTAAGATGAGTTTCCTTATATATAATAATAAATAATATTATTTCTAATTATCTTCTTAGAAACTTTGAAAGTTCATTGACTCTTTGTCAGATCTAATTAGATACAGATTTGGTTGGATAACAGCTGGCATTAATTTCTTATGAGTCAGGCAGAAAATTACTTCAATTTGATGACTTAAAACAAGAAGTTTATTTTTTCATGGTTCTTGAGGAAAGAGGCTCAAATCTCTATTACAGAGCTGAAATCAAGGTGTGAGCACAGCTTCCATTTTTTGAGACTTGACAGGAGAAGCCATTCCTTGCCTTTTCCAGCTTCAGTTGGTTGCCAGCATTCCTTGGCTTCACTCTAGCATTTAAAGTCAGCATCTTCAAATATTTCTGCTCCATTTTCACATTACTTTCTCTTCTGTTTGTCAAATCTCCCTGTGCCTTCCTATTATAAGTAAACATGTGATAGCAATTAGAATATACCCCCATAATCCAAGATTATCTCCCTACTTCAAAATGTTTAATTTAATTGTATCTACAAAGATGTTGTCATATAAGGTAAAATTCACAGGTTCCAGGTATTAAGAGAGCCCTCGTTTTTAGCCTTTCAAATATGTCAGATAGAAATAACTTTCTAGGATCAAAATGGAGCTGATCCTGTCCAAGGTGGCACATCAGCAAATGGAAGCTTAGATAATTTTTGTGTCCCTGTAAAGTACATACACAGTGGTGGTCCCATAAGATTATAATGGAGCTGAAACATTTCTATCACTCAGTGGCATCATAGTCTTCCTAACATCATAGTAAAATGTATTACTCAAGTGTTGTTATCATGCTGATGTAAACACACCTACTATGCTGTAAGTTATATAAAAGTATTGCACATACAATTATATACAGAATATCATACTTGTGATAAAGACTGAACCTTTAAGCAAATATCAGTCAGAAGGGTCTATAGGAAGAGCTAGCACTAATGGAAATTCTTGCACTCTACATAATAATGAGAACCCTCTATGGGAGAACTCGACAGAAAGAATCCCATTTTTATAGTAAAGCTCTATAGATCTAACTTCCCCTTCCATTAACTTCCTTTTCCTTCTATAAATACCCCTCTATCTTGGCACACAGGCCAGAGTGTGTACATGGTTTGTCACGTCTGCATGCACTGAGTTGTCATTTTTTCTTTTTCCTAAATAAATCCGTTTTGATGATTAGTGAATATTATTCTTCAGTTGATACTTGATAATAATAGTAAACATATACAATAAAGCTGAAAACAGATATTATTCATTTATAGAAAACTTTAGAACATACTCTCTACTTATAAAAGAAAAAGTCTGCTGTAAAACAGTATGCCATGTTAGGTCAGCAGCAGCCTCATGCCTCTCGTATTTTCTGTATCTTCTGATTACATTATTTTCTCTTGTAGTTGATTTAATCTCATGTTGTTTTTGCAGTAACATCCTGTACAGACATTTAGCTTTGGAGCAATGGGCTACACCAGGTAGCCTACATGTGTAGTAGACTATATCATCTTAATTTTTTTTTAAGTTCTTTTTTTTAATTTATTTTTTTATTATACTAATTTATTTTTGTTATAGATGTTTCTCCTTTTTCCCCCATTGACTCCCTCCTCCCCCTTCCTCCCTGCCCCATCCCCAGTTTTGTTGTCCATGTCCATTAGTGATGCGTACATGCATATAAGTTTTGTGGTTTATCGCTCCCCTCCCCCACCCCCTCTTCTGGCAATTGTCAGTCTGTACCCTACTTCCACATCTCTGGGACTACCCTGTTCCTCAGACTGTTATGTTCATTATATTCCAGAAATAAGTGAGATCATATGATATTTGTCTTTCTCTGCTTGGCTTATTTCCCTTAGGATAATAGTTTGCAGGTCCTCCCATGTTGTCTTAAAGGATAAGAGATCTTTCTTTCTTATAGCTACATTAGTACTCCATTGTGTATATGTACCACAGCTTTCTTATCCATTCGTCTACTGTTGGACACTTGAGCTATTTCCAGATTTTAGCTATTGTAAATAGTGCTGCTATGAACATGGGGGTACATATATTCTTTCTGATTGGTGTTTCGGGCTTCTTAGGAAATATTCCTAGGAGTGGGATCACTGGGTCAAATGGTAATTCAATTTTTAATTTTTTGAGGTAACACCATAGTGTTTTTTCCATAGTGGCTGCACCAGTCTGTATTCTCACCAGCAGTGTACTAGAGTCCCCTTTCCTCCACACCCTCGCCAACACTTGTTGTTTGATGCTTTGTTGATGGCAGCTATTCTGACAGGTGTGAGGTGATACCTCATTGTTGTTATAATTTGCATCTCTCTGATGATTAGTGATGTTGAGCATTTCTTCATATGTCTCTTGGCCATTTGTATGTCCTGCTTGGAGAAGTGTCTATTTAGTTCCTCTGTCCATTTTTTAATTGGGTTCTTTGTCTTCCTTTTGTTGAGTTGTATGAGCACTCTATATATTTTGGAAATCAATTCCTTATCTAATGTATCATTGACAATTATGCTCTCCCATAGAGTGGGTTCCCTTTCTGTTTTGATGGTTGTTTCTTTTGCTGTGCAGAAGCTTTTGAGTTTGATGTAGTCCCATGTGTTCATTTTTTCCTTTGTTTCTGTTGCCCTAGGTGATATATCAATGAAAATTCTGCTGTGTATGATGTCTGAAGTTTTGTTGCCTACATTTTCTTTTACAATTTTTATGGATTCATGAGTCACATTTAAGTCTTCTATCCATTTTGAGTTTATCCTTGTGTATGGTATAAGTTGATGATATAGTTTTATTTTTTTTCATGTAGCTGTCCAATTTTCCCAACACCATTTATTAAAGAGGCTGTCTTTACTCCATTGTATGCTCTTGCCACCTTTATCGAATATTAATTGAGCATAATGTTTTGGGGCAATTTCTGGGTTCTCTGTTTTATTCCATTGATCAATGTGCCTGTTCTTGTGCCAGTACCAGGTTGTTTTGATTGTTTTGATTACAGCAGCTTTGTAGTATAACCTGATATCCGGTATTGTGATCTCATCTACTTTGTCCTTCTTTTTCAAAATTGCTGTAGCTTTTCAGGGTCTTTTTTGGTTCCATATGAACTTCTGAAACATTTGTTCTAGTTCTGTGAAATATGTCACTGGTATTTTGATGGGGATTGTGTTGAATCTATAGATTGCTTTGGGTAGTATGGACATTTTAATGATGTTAATTCTTCCAATCCATGAACAAGGTATGTGCTTCCACTTTTTTTATATCTTCCTCTATTTCTTTTTTGAATGCCCTATAGTTTTCTGCAAATAGGTCCTTTACTTCTTTGGTTAAGTTTATTCCTAGGTCTCTTAATTTTTTCACCGCGATGGTAAATAGGACTGTTTTTTTAGTTTCTCTTTCTGTGAGTTCATCATTGGTATATAAGAATGCCGTCAATTTCTTGATGTTAATTTTGTATCCTGCTACTTCGCCAAATACATTTATTAAGTCTAGCAGATTTTTGATGGAGTCTTTAGTATAAAATCATGTCATCTGCGAAAAATGACAGTTTCATTTCTTCCTTTCCAATTTGGATCCCTTTTATTTTTTCTTTATGTCTGATTATTGTGGCTAAGATTTCCAGTACTATGTTAAATAAGAGTAGGAAAAGTGGGCATCCTTGTCTTGTTCCTGTTCTTAAGGGAAATGCTTTTAGTTTTTGTCTATTGAGTATGATGTTGGCTGCAGGTCTTTCATATATGGCCTTTATTATGTTGAGATATGATCCTTCTATGCCCAAATTACTGAGCATTTTTATCAGAAATGGATGCTGGATTTTGTCAAATGCTTTTTCAGCATTTATTGATATGATCATATGGTTTTTACCTTTCATTTTGTTTATGTGATGTATCACATTTATTGATTTGTGAATATTATACCAGCCTTGCATCCCTGGAATGAATCCCAGTTGGTCACGGTGAATAATTTTTTTGATGTATTGCTGGATCTGATTTGCTAGAATTTTGTTAAGGATTTTGGCATCTATGTTCATCAGGGATATTGGCCTGTAGTTTTCTTTCTTTGTAGTGTTTTTTTCTGGTTTTGGAATTAGAATTATGCTGGCTTCATAAAAGGAGTTTGGAAGTCTTCCTTCTTCATGAAGTTTTTGGAATAGTTTGAGGAGAATGGGTGTTAATTCTTCTTTGAATGTTCGATAAAACCCCCGTGAAGCCGTCAGGGCCTGGGCTTTTGATTGCTGGGAGAGTTTTGATTACATCTTCAATTTCCTTCATTGTTATTGCCCTGTTCAAGTTTTCTATCTCTTTCTGGTCCCGTTTTGGGAGACTATTTGTTTCTAGAAATTTGTCCATTTCGCTTAGATTGTCCAATTTGTTGGCGTATGATTGTTCATAGTATTTGTTAACGATCCTTTGTGCTTCTGTGGTGTCAGTTATTACTTCTCTTTCATTTCTGATTTTGTGTATTTGAGTTCTCTCTATGTGTTTCTTGGTGAGTCTAGCTAAGGGTCCATCAATGTTATCTTTTCAAAAAACCAGCTCTTTGTTTCATTGATCCTTTGAATTGTTTTTTTTTTGGTCTCCATGTCGATTATTTCTGCTCTGATCTTTACTATTTCCTTCCTTCTACTTGCTCTGGGGTTTTCTTTTTCTTTGATTCCTAGTTCTTTAAGTTGTGAGGTTAGATAGTCAATTAGAAATTTTTCTTGTTTCTTGAGGTGGGCCTGTAGTGCTATGAACTTCCTTTTCTGAACTGCTTTCGCTGCATCCCATAGATTTTGTTTTGTTGCATGTTCATTTTCATTGGTTTCCAGGAAGT
This sequence comes from Tadarida brasiliensis, assembly GCA_030848825.1. Lineage (NCBI taxonomy): Eukaryota > Metazoa > Chordata > Mammalia > Chiroptera > Molossidae > Tadarida > Tadarida brasiliensis. The sequence goes on along the minus strand of CM061267.1, from coordinate 29,128,014 downwards.
TTTTAATTTCTTCCTTGATCTCCATGGTAACCCATTCATTGTTCAATAACATGCTATTTAGCCTCCATGTGTTCAAATGTCTTTGCATGTTCTTGTTGCAATTGATTTGTAGTTTCATGCCATTGTGATCTGAAAAGATGCTTGATATGATTTCAATCTTCTTGAACTTGTAGAGACTTCGTTTGTGTCCTAACATGTGGTCTATCTTTGAGAATGTCCCATGTGCTTCTTTTTTTTTTTTTTTTATCCTCACCCGAGGACATTTTTCCATTTTTTGTTCAGATAGAGTGGGAGGGAGAAAGAGGAAGAGAGAGAGAGAGAAACATCGACGTGAAAGGGACACATCGAGTGGCTGCCTCCCGCACGACCCAACCAGGGGCCAAGGACAAATTGCAACCGAGGTACGTGCCCTTATCGGGAACCGAATCCGGGTCTCTCTGGACCGCAGGCCGACGCTCTAACTGCTAAGCCAAACCGGCCAGGGCTTTCTGTGCTTCTTGAACTTGAATGCCGTCTTCCTTCACCAAGTTAGGAAAATTTTCTGTCACTATTTCTTCAAATATATTTTCTAACCCTTGCTCATTTTCTTCCTCTTCGGGGACTCTTATGATGTGAATGTTACTACATTTTCAGTTGTCCCACAGTTCTCTTAAGCTATCTTCCTGTTTTTTAATTGTTTTTTCCTTTTGGTTTTCTGATTTATTGATTTTTTTCTACTCTGTCTTCTAATTCACTGATCTGGTCCTCCGCTTCCTCTACTCTGCTGGTCAGTCCTTGCATTGTGTTCTTTATTTCTGCTATGTCATTCTTCATTTCCACTTGGTTGGTTTTCAGTGTCTCTATATCTTTACTCATGGTGTTGATGTCCTTACTCATGCTGTTTAGCTTCCTCAAGATCATGACTCTGAACTCTACCTCTGATAATTTGCTTAACTGCATTTAATTTATCTCATCTTCATTAGAGTTCTCTTGTTCTTTCATTTGGGATCTGTTTCTTTGTTTCACCATTTTGTCTATCTCAGTTGATTTTGGAGCCTGCCATATTTTCCCTGTGGGTGTTGGTGTTCTGCTATTTGTGGCTCCCTCTACTGGGTTTGGATGAGCGTGGAGGGCCCTCCTTAAACACCACTGTCAAGTCTCACTTTCCTGGGTAGATTTGCAAGCTCAGGAAAGGTTCAGTTACGCTCTAGCTTTTTGCCTGGAGGCTATTAGCCTCAGTTACTTGAAAAGCCTTAGGTTCTCAGTTGAATGAGAAACTCCCTCTGGTGTTTAGTGTAAGATGATTTCCAGAGAATGGGGCCGATGCTGGTTGTTAATGAGCCTCAATTTTCATTTCTTTGCTTTCCTGGTTTGGGTCAAATCTCTGAGGGAGGGGCTGCCACAGTTTCTGGAAGGAGCAAGCTGGCTACCATTCTGTGTGACCGGGAAAGAGCAAGCTGGCCACCGTCGTTTGTGGCCGCAGCTCAGCGCACACTCTGAGCGCCCTCCAAATCCCAGGTGTCCCCACAGAGTTCCAGTCCAGTCCGCCCTCCCTCTGCCAGAGCCCCAGGTGAGTGGCTGTAGCTATTTAATGCTCTGTCTCAGCCCTCTGCTCTGTTGAGCAGCTTGGGATCTTAACCCTGAGGGTGCAATTCTCACAGCTAAGGCCGCTGTTGTCTGTGGGCTCCCAGCCCGCCACCCTCTTGCACCTCCACAGATCCTACCAGGCTCATTCAGTGTCCCTGGTTGTATGGTCCTCTCCCACTGCTTTTCTGTTGCTTTTTTTCTGACTATTTGTCTTTATTTTAGTTGTAATTCCTGTTTGGTCCTGGGAGATCATCTGTGTAGCTTCCATTCACTCTGCCGCCATTTTCTCTCTCCCATCTTGATTTGTGTAAGTACACTCTAAGATCTCACACAAGAACAAAATTGCTTAATGACACACTTCTCAGAATATATCTTTGTTGTTAAGAAGCACACGATTGTTAATCAAGTCAGCCAATCCCCAAACACCAAGCCAGTTCTGGAATCTATACTTATTTTGTTGTTCTTTCTCACTCCTTACAAGGTTGACTATGTGGCCCCAGCCAATCAGACATTTTTTTTCTTTCTTGTTCTTTATTCTTTATCCTATAAAGCAGCGGTTCTCAACCTGTGGGTCGCGACCCTTCTGGGAGTCGAACAACCCTTTCACAAGGGTCACCTATGACCATCGGAAAACACATATTTCCAATGGTCCTAGGAACCGAGACAAGGCTCCTCTATCCATCTCCATTTGGGTCTGCCCACGTGCAAATATGCCCACATACAACATGAGGAACTGTATTAAAGGGTGGTGGCATTACGAAGGTTGAGAACCACTGCTATAAAGCTTACTGCCTTATGTCTCATTTTGAAGTTCTCTAAAAGGTGACTGTCCACTTCATGAAGTGTTAAAATTTGTTCATAACACGTGAATTTTTAAAAATAATTTTACACAGATTTTGTGACAACAATGAGACTTGAAGCTGACTGCTAAAGGCAATGGGACAAGGAGACTCACAAGTAAGGCTTCCATTTAACCCTTTGAGTTCACTGTTCCTCTTGTCATTAAGGAGGGCTGTGGGTAAGTCTCTCTCAGAGTTGAGTTCCACTATTGTAGCTTTCTCTGATCTAAACAAACATTGAAACCATGTATGTATGTGTACATGTATATATGTGCATTTATATATGTGTATATAATGTTGATGTAAGCAAAGCTATTATGCTGCCAATCATGTAAAGGTTTTTTCATATAATCATGTACAGTATATAATACTTGATAATAATAATAAATAACTATGTTACTGGTTTATGTATTTAACACAGTTGGCCACACTGATTATATCTGAAACTGACTACTTAAGGCATATAGGACAAAAGAAGATGCACAAGCAAGGCTTCACTGAACCTTTTGAGATTTTATATATCTATATACCTATATATCTATATATCTATATCTATATCTATGTCTATATCTATATCTATATATCATCTATATCTATATATCATCTATATCTGTATCTATATCTATATCTATATCTATATCTATATCTATATCTATCTATCTATCTATATCTAATCTATGTCTATATCTATATCATCTATCTATATCTATAGTTTCCCAGAAAAGTTATGAGGCAGTGGAAAGGTTTCTGGGTAATTACATGGAGAATCCACAACAGACGCCAGCCACTTGGGAACTCACAAATCTTCAAGAAAGTCCACAGTGTAAAGAGCTTGGGGACTTTGGAAATTAAGGACAAGAAATTTAGACTATTTTGACCATCAAAATCAAGCCCTGAATGGTTTTGCTCAGTGGTTAGAGCATTGGCCTGTGGACCAATGAATCACAGGTTCGATTCCGGTCAAGGGCACATACCTCAGTTGCCTTTCATCTCCGGTCCTGGCCAGGTGGTGCAGGAGGAAACCAGTTAATGTATCTCTCTCACACTCTCACATCAGTGTTTCTCTCTCTCTCTCTCTCTCTCTCTCTCTCTCTCTCTCTCTCTCTCTCTCTCCCTCTCTCCTACTCTATCTGATGATGTACAGAAAAATATCCTTGGGTGAGGATTAAAAACAACAAAAAACAAAAATCTACATCAACATAGGCACAAATTGGACTATTAAAAGCCATTAGGGCATCTGCCACTATAAATAAATATTCTAGTGAAAAAAATAATATATCTAACAGGAATCTCAGAAGAAAAAGCTGCAAATTAATGGGCACAGGTCGAGAACTTAAAAGCTGTTAGGATGCTCATCAGCTAACTCTAAGACTCTCATGCTAGGATAAGTTGCTCATAGAATGGGTTATGTTGACACTAGGTCACCCACTTATCTTAAGAAAATTTTATAGCAGTGAAGTACAATGCAAAACACTACAAAATCACCAACCTAATACATAACTCTCTTAAATAGCTCTCTTGGATCTATGCATTGCCTGGTCCAGGAAGGAAGGTAAAATTTTACGTTGTCTATTTCAATCTTGACTCTTGTGAATTTGGTTTGGAGTACTCACTGGTGGGTAACAATCCTTTCCTAAGGACAGCTATAACCTTCTTGTTTGCCTTGTTTTCTGTCCTGAGAACTTAGATTGGCTTTCTGCCTGATTATGGCATGCAGGTTTTTAGTTCTTATATGTGCAGGCAGCTCAGATATTATGTTTGGGGCACAAAAATATGATTAAATAAGAATGTGAATAGTATTTCTTTGTGGCTTGGGTCCTAGTGACTGCTGCCAGCTCTTGGGGAATTGTCTAAGTCTTTCTATTTTTGGCTAGCTTTAGGAGTTGCTTTGGGTCTTGGGAGGAGAGTATCTTTTATTATTTCTGTTAAGAATTTGTCAGCTAGGCTGGCCAGTGTGGCTCATTGGACTGAGCCCATGGACTGAGGGGTCCTGGTTTGATTCCTGGTCAGGGCACATGCCCAGGTTGTGGGCTCGATCCCCAGCGAGGGGTGTGCAGGAGGCAGCCGATCAATGTATTTCTCTGAAATTGATGTTTCTATCTCTCTCTCTAAAAAAATTAAAAAATAAAAAATAAAATCAATAAAAACATATTAAAAAAAGAATTTTTCAGTAAGAAAAATAACTTAAGATAATGATTAGTTATTTAATTCCTCATGGAATTTTTATGAGTATTTTACACAAGTTAATTGGTATAAGTAAGATAAATTCTAATAATTGAATGGTAAAATTTATAACTGAAATTTTCAACAATGATTATGTGCAGTACTATACATACAAATATTTTAAAAATATTTTTGGTAACTTGAAACCTTAAAGTTTTAAGATTAAGAAAAGTTAAATTATGAATATTCATTAAATATCTAAATCATTTCCAAATGAAATAAAATGCTGAAGAATTAATTACTGAATAAAAATTTATGCACTTTGGGTTTTTTGTTTTTTTTTTACAAAGTAACTAAATATATTTTGGTCTGTTAGTAAATATGTTTTGTGACACATTGAAAAATTTACTGTGAGGAAGAATGGAGTTTTAGATATTTTAAAATGTATTTATATATTAGCCAATCTACAGAATGTTAATATAACAGACAATATACACTTTCTTACTTGTTGGATTTTCTAGGGGTAATGGATTTTAAGTGTTAAGTTCTAATCAACATTTGTAATTAAACCTACTTAGAATAATTAGGGTACAAGAAACCAACTGTATAAAAAGTAGCTAAAGAAGTAAAATGCCTGGTTCAAAAAGATAATAAATAAATAAATATATAAGACAAAATCTGAATTGATATAAAACAAATTGTAGGTTTATGGAAGAGAAATTTTGGGAAGTAAATTTTCTATGTGGTCATGTTGGCTAAGATTGAAATGAATTTACATAAGTTTTTGAACATACAAGTTTTAATATCAAAAGTGCACTAGTGCAATATTAGAATTTGTTTTTTCTGTGTTAAAAAAACAGGTTTCTTAGATTATTGGTCACTCTGAATGAGAAATTGTAAACAAAGGGTGTTTTGGATTGTTTGCTTGCTTTTACCTTTTAAGTAACCTGTCTGGAAAGCAAAGAATCTGTGTCTTACAAAATAATTTACCGTGTTTCATACTGTGTTTATAATATCTTTGATGACTGAAGAAAGCCCAGTCTTCTCAGTATTGAAACAGGTAAGTTGCATTCACAACTATAAAATTTTTTCTGTTTGCTGTCAGTCTTCATTACTTTGTTTATAAGAATACTTTTTAAGCCCTGGCCGCTTTGGCTCAGCCGTTAGAGCGTCGGCCCACTGACCAATGAGTAGCGGGTTTGATTCCAGCCAAGGACATGTATCTCAGTTTCGGTTTGTCCCCAGCCCTGGTCAGGTCATGTGGGAGGCAACCAGTCGATGTGTCTCTATCACATCAATATTTCTCTCTGTCTCTCTCTCTCTCCCTCCTTCCCACTCTATCTGATGATAAATAGAAAAGTATCCTCAGGTGAGGAATAAAATAATAATAATAATAATATTTTTTAATTTGCTATTATTGTTAAAATTATTACAGATGTTCCTCCCTTTTTCCCCCATTGACACCCTCCTCCCCATCCTGCTTCCTATCTGCCCTACACTGTTGTCTGTGTCCATTGATTATGCATACATGCATATCAGTTCTTTGATTTATCTCTTCCTTTCCCTCTCCCCCACCCTCTTCCCTCTGAGGTTTGTCAGTCTGCTCCCTTCTTCCATGTCTCTGAATCTATTTTGTTCATTATATTCCACTAATAGTGAGATCATGTGATACTTGTCTTTCTCTGACTGGATTATTTCACTTAGCATAATACTATCCAGGTCCCTTCAAGTCATCTCAAAGGGTAAGAGATCTTTCTTTCTAACAGTGCACAATATTCCATTATGTAAATGTACCACAGTTTTTTATCCACTAATCTATTGATGGATACTTGGGTTGTTTCCAGATCTTAGTTATTGTAAATAGCACTGCTATGAACATAGGAGTGCATAAATTCTTTCTGATTGGTGTTTCAGGCTTCTTAGGACATATTACTAGAAGTGAGACCACTAAGTCAAATGGCAATTCCATTTTTAATTTTTTGAGGAAGCACCATATTGTTTTCCATTGTAGCTGCACCAGTCTGCATTCCCACCAGCAGTATAATAAAGTACCCTTTTTTCCACACCCTCGCCAGCAATTGTTGTTTGATGAATTGTTGATGGAAGCCATTCTGGCAGGTGTGAGGTGATACCTTATAGTCGTTTTACTCTTTGATGATTAGTAATGTTGAGAGTTTTTTCATATTTCTCTTGGCCATTTGTATGGGCTCTTTGGAGAAGGGTCTATTCAGGCCCTCCGCCCATTTTTAATTGGATTGTTTTCTTTCTTTCCTTGAGTTGTATGAGTACTTTATATATTTTGGAAATTAACCCCTTATCCGATGTATCATTGGCAAATATGTTCTCCCAGAGAGTGGGTTCCCTTCTCATTTTGATGCTGGTTTTTTTTGCTGTGCTGAAACATTTTAGTTTGATGTTGTCCCATTTGTTCATTTTTTTCCTTCATTTCTCTTGCCTTAGGCAATGTATCGGTGAAAATTCTGCTTTGTGTGATGTTTTGATTATAGTGGCATTGTAGTATAACCTGATATCTGGTATTGTGATACCTCTAACTTTGTTCTTCTTTTTCAAGTTTGCTGTAGCTATTTGGGGCCTTTTTTGGTTCCATATAAACTTTGGAGTATTTGTTCTAGCTCTGTGAAGTTAGCTGTTGGTATTTTAGTAGTAATTGCACTGAATATATAGATTGCTTTGGGTAGTATGGGCATTTAAATGATGTTGATTCTTCCAATCCATGAACATGGCATATGCTTGCATTTTTTTTTTTTTTTTAATGTCTTCCTCTATTTCTCTTTCAATGTCTTGTAGTTTTCCAAGAACAAGTCTTTCATGTCCTTGGTTAATTTTATTCCTAGGTATCATAATTTTTGTTGTTGTTGTTGTTGAAACAGTAAATGGAATTGTGTTTTTAGTTTCTCTTTTTTGGTGATTATTATTAGTGTATAATATATGAATATTTTTTAGAAACTTCCTCAAAGTAAAAATCTAAATGACATTTTTTTGACATCAAACCAATTTTGGTATTTATAGAGAGTCCCAGGAACATTTAAAGAATTAGTTTCTCACCCTAAAAAAGAGAGATATTAGGTTTATTCGGTATGTTATAGTACTTGGGAAGCACTATCAAATCAGAAATGGTAGTAAACCTTCATAGGTTATATGTGGATGGGTATATGTTACTAATATAAATATTCCATAAATTGTTTGAAGTTTCTAGAAATTTGTCACTATTCTCATTGTCTAATTATTATCTTAAATTATTGCCTGCCACAGAAATAACTACATTTTATTATCCAATGAACTCTCTTCAGATGTTTAACCATGGGCGTTAAGTCTTGTCATTTACAGACAGTTATTGTTTTACTCTGATTTATTCCACTGTTTTTGCAAAAGTGGAATTCATGGTTAGGGCCCATGTACACTTGACCACTGACATCATTGCCAATTTCAAGCTGCTGAACTTTGGGTACATATTTTACAAATAAAGAAGGGTCCTCCTGACATTTGGTACTGTATAAATGTAGGGGCATCAAAATCAAATTGATAAGGAAGAGAAGTACCTGACATCAGGATAGACTATTTTATCTGAAGACATCAGATCAAAAACATTCCTTCTATTCCTCCTTTTGACCATACTTCTCCTAATTTTATATCATGAAGGTCCACTTAATTATTTGTCTCCCTTTTGTGAAATTTATAATAAATTATTAAATTCATATTTTTTCTTAGGTATTCTATTCAGAAGAAGGATATTATTTATTTTTTGTTAGTTATATCGTTTGGGTTCTATAAATTGTCAAGCTCATAAAAATGATACAGTTAAAAATTCTGATTTGTCAAGCTTCTGTCTTTGGATAAGGATCGAAAAGTTTGGACATTTTTGTATCTAATAACCAGTTCAACATCAAGTCTCTCTTCATTGTCCTCTTACCTCTCCATGAGGTGCTTTGTTTTCTAGCATAGGTTCATACCTCCAGATGGCTCAGTGCCTATTTTCTAACATCCTTCCTAGTAAAGTTTAAGGAAATAGAATTTTATTTTGCTCTCAGTTGGTTGGTTTTAATCAATATAATGCTAGAAAGAACTTGATCATTTAAATCAGAATAGATGTCAGTTAGGCAAATAACTATGGTGTAGCTATAGCTATTTGTCTTTTGTGATTTTTGTGGAGAAAGGGAAAAATAATTACTTCTTAATGTCCCTCAAGTCACACTATAATCTCTTATGCAGTTGTGAATTTTGGCACTATTGACTAAAGTAGGAAAAATAGCATCATCCAGATCTAAAATGACGGTTAATACTCTCTGCCAGATATCATTATTCCTAGAATCTTTCTGTGCAGTAAGATGGTTTAAGAGTTAGTTCTTCTCATTTTACACCAGTGAAAGTCTAGTATCCCATCTGCTCTCTGGTAGTAAGTCAGAAGCAGGATAAATTTGGTTTTAGAGGTAATTGATTTTTATAAGTATTTTACAAGTATTTCACAGGTTAACTAGCACAGTATTGAAATACTAAGATAAAATTTAAGTAGTGGTTTGAAACAAAATGAGACTTGTCAATCAACCATCTTGGCTTTTTAGTCAGTAGTGGCTTAGAAAAGGCAATTAAAGAAATATGCTATCTAGAGAGTTTATTTCAGTGAATACTGACCTATAGTTTCTCACAATAAGAAGGAAAATTATTTAAATTACATTTTAACTGAGAAAATATCATAATAATTTTGTATTCTTTAGATATATGTAAAAACTAAAAGTACAGTTTTCTACTCTGAATGGTTTAGATACGTTTGAAAAATGTATTTGAACCTGGTGACTTTTACAAGTGTTGTATATATTTTTTAAATAATGTTTTTGTTTAACTACTAATATTTATTTACATACAAGATTATATAACAAATTAAAAAAATAAATCTCAAATAGCAATAGGAGCTATTATTCATTTATTTTCTTTTTTCTTTTTCTTTTTTATAAATAGCACAAGGCTACAGCACTTCATTTTTTTATTATTATTATTTTTTAATCCTCACCCGAGGACATTTTTGCATTTATCTTCAGATAGAGTGGAAGGGAGAGAGGGAGGAAGAGAGAGAGAAACATCGACGTGAGAGAGACACATCGACTGGCTGCCACCCACACGACCCCAGCTGGGCCAGGATAAACTGCAACTGAGGTACATGCCCTTAGCGGGAACCAAACCCGGAACTCTGGTCGGCGGGCCGAAGCTCTAACCATCGAGCCAAACCTGCCAGGGCTCATTTATTTTCTTTAGTCCATTTTGCTTCTTACATTTTATTTTGGGGAAGGCATGTGTAGGGCTACTGGAAAAGGCATCATAATTTGGTTAATTACATGGGCATTGAAGCATACAGATCTGAGTTCAAATATTCACTCTTTTTCCTAATAAGATACGACCCTAGTTTGGACACTTAATATAATCAAGGCTCAGTCTCCTTACAAGAGAATTAGGGATGGTAATAACTGGAGTTGTTTTGATAATAAAAAACAAACAAACAAGCAAATAAAAAAACTATATTTGAAGTGCATTGACCCATCTGGAGCTAAACAATTATTATTATGGATAAAAATCTGCCAATATCCATTTTCTTCTACTTTATTAGATATTAATATATAATATTGTATAATTTTAAGGTACACAATGTGATGTTTAAAACATATATCATGAAAATGATAGCAATAATAAGATTAATTAAAACATCCTTCACCTCACATAATTATAATTTCGCTGTTGTTATAACGCGAAGTTTAAAGCTCCGCTCTCACAGCAACTTTCAAGTATAAAGTATGGTATACCACCATGCTACACATCCGACACTGAAGTTTGTTCATCTTTTTTTTTTCTTCTTCTTCTTCATTGATTTTAGAGAGAGAGGAAGGGAGAGGGAGAGAGAGGTAGAAACATTCATGAGAGAGATCACTGATTGGCCGCCTCCTGCATGTCCCCCACCGGGGACCTGGCCCACAACCTGGGCATGTGCCCTGACCAGGAATTGAACCGGTGACCTCTTGGTGCATGGGTCGACACTCAACCACTGAGCCACACCGGCCTGGAGAAGCTTGTTCATCTTATAACTGAAAGTTTATACCCTTTGAGCAATATCTCCTTATTTTTCTAACCCTCACCCACTAGCAACCTCTATTCAACTCTTTGTTTCTAAAAGTTCAATGTTTTTAGAATCCACATATAAGTTAGATCATACAATATTTATTTTTTTCTGTCTGACTTATTTCACTTAGCATAATGCCCTCAAGGTCCATCCATGTTGTTGCAAATTACAGAAATATCTATCATCTATCTATCTATCTATCTATCTATCTATCTATCTATCATCATATACAATTTATCCATAAAAAGTGTGAAAAATGCGATATGTATCATCACTCCCATATATTATGTATCATATATATATTATACATATCACATTATTATATACTACATATGTGGGACAAAAGTAGGTGTACAGTTTTGAGTATGCAAAACAGTTTATTCTTGTATTTTTATTAATTATTGTATTATTTTTCATATGAACAACTGTAAACTTACTTTTGCCCAACCCTGTATAACATATATTATATAGATAGAAAAATAGATATAAATTATATACACCAAGTGTTAAGAATCTTGGGGGCAATCTTAGATTCTGCTTACAATAGAGATTTTCAAATTGATATGTTATTAAATGGAACATTGTAGTTCAGAAAGGAATCTATTCATTATTTCCAAAATTAATTTCTTTGTAGAAATAACTATGAGTATAGACTTGTGGCATTTATTGAGAGTAATATTATATCCTCAGACTGATTGACAATATATCTATCACCCAGTTTTAAAACCAGTTCTGGTGGTCAAATCACATGTAAAGAAATAAGAGTTATCTTAAATCTCTTGAAACAACTAGAATGGAGCATTCATTATTTTTTAATCTATGGATATTTTTGATGGATGGATATTTTATATATATCACATCATATCAATATTTTGATAAGGTAATATCACTATACCATTTCTAAATAATATAGTAAATGTTCTTGAGTATGTCTTATGCCATAAAACAATATAAATTATTTGTGCTATAACACATCTCAATGGCACTAACATATGTTAGGAAGGAACAGAAGTGAGAATCCAACATTATGACAGAAGGTAAGGATTTTGAACTAATACAGAACTATTAAAATCTACTATTTTATGTGCTGAAAGAGAATTAAATTCATACTCTCTTGTTGGTATATTGTGTCTAAATGCAACAAAGGACAAACTTCTGCTTAACAATATATTTCCCTTCCCAAGTTTCTGAAGTTTAGAATTAGATGAAATTTAACATTTTATTTTGAAAATGTCATAAGAACCCAAGAAATTACTTTTAGAGCTAAAGTTTACCCATTCTAATACTGGGTCTCTGACAGCATCCCTGTCAGGTAGGAGGCAAGGCAATTTACCACAAGAAGTTAAACAAAGTTTAAACATACTCTCCAGAGTATCTTTAGCACTTATTCTATTCCATTTAGTGGTCCAAGTATTCTAAATGAATTAACTCATCTAATCTTCCCCTCAAGCCTATTCATTAACCATATTTTGTCAGGTCAAAATATGAAAAGTTACCTATGTGTGATTTTCCTTCTTACTACTAAGTAAAAAATGGCATTTAGAGAATGTTTACTTGAAAAAATTCTAATATGCAGAGTCTTTACTTTTATAAAGTTCTGATTAGATTTTAAGACAGCTAGGTAACCTGCTGGTTGTCACATAGTGACTGGAACTGTTTGAAGTTAGATATTGTCTTCTTATTCTTCTCATTCATTTTATCTTTCTCTCTCATGCCTTCACTACCAGGTCAGTGTCCCCAAAATGAAAAGAAGGAAGAGAGAATGAAAATGCCAAACTGAAGAATATGTATTTTTTTCTCCATGACATGAACTGTTTTTGTATTCCTTGGTTCTTTGTCCACTTTGTATGTTTCTAATCCCATGTTTCCTATAAAACAGACAAAAAGTGTTTATGTGACAGTGATCTTCCTCATGTACTCCTTAAAATAGGTTTGAAAATCAATATTCCTTCTCTGGCTGGTTTGGCTTAGCGGTTAGAGCATCAGCCCATGGACTGAAGAGTTGCAGGTTCTATCCCTGGCCCCAGCTGGGGTGTGTGGGAGGCAACAGATTGGTGCCTCTCTCTCTCTCTCCCCCTCCCTCCCTTCCATTCTATCTAAAAAAATAAAATAAATGGAAAAGTATCCTTGGGTGAAGATTAACAACAACAACAAAATAATATTCCCTTTTATATTTTACATGACTTCTGTAATTTTCCATTATTAAAGTTTAAAGGTTATAATTCATACAAAATTGTAATTGAAGATATGTTAAATATAAAATTGCCACATTTCTTTTTAAAATTGGATAATGGTATCATTAGACAGTGAGACAATTATGTGGTATTAAGTATTTTGTTTTGGAGAAATCAGAAAAGCAGGTGAGGGATTGGGGAAATTAGGTGGTTGACAGAAGGAAACAATAAAGAGTGTGTTCATGAGTGGGTTACTGTTATGGGCAATAGTAGAGCAACTGTTTCAGCTTCTTCTGAAATCATTTTGTGAGAATGGCTGGTAAGTATAGCATAATTATCTCACTGAAAGGCAAGAAATATGGCTTACTTATCTACCTCCTTCCCCATTATTAGATGGTTTCTCCTGAAGACAATAACTCCAAGGCACTTTCCTGCCTTCCCAAGTTCGAGTCAAGCAAACTTCTCTAGCCAGAGGAATCTCTAAGGCAGAAAGATGGAAATCTGAGACAAAAAGCTATCAGTGTGCACAGGGCATGTCCACAAAACTGCAGAGGAGCCTGGGGTAGTCCAAGGGCTAAGGAACAGATACCTGACAATGTCTGATTTAATTCTCATCAAATTTTCATTAAATCAATTATTTATTCTGCTTATAATTAACTAATTTTAAGGTAAAATTTTAGTATTCAAACTATAACTGCAATTCTTATCAGTACAGAAAGAGCAAAATTTTTATTTTTTACTCTTTTTTACAGTTGACATTCAATATTATTTTATATTAGTTTCAAGTATGCAATCAAATAATTACAGAATGATTCTCCCAATAATTCTAGTACTCATCTGGCACCATAAAGAATTATTACAGTATTGTTGACTATATCTGTATGCTATAAAATTTACATCCCGCCCTGGCCAATTTGGCTCAGCGGTTAGAGCGTTGGCCTGTGGACCAGAGAGTCCAGGGTTCGGTTCCCGCTAAGGGCACGTACCTCGGTTGCTGTTTGTCCCCGGCCCCGGTTGGGGTCGTGTGGATGCCAATCAGTCAATGTGTCTCTCTCTCTCTTTCCCCCCTCTCTCCCTCCCGCTATATCTTAAGATAAATGCAAAAAATGTCCTTGGGTGAGGATAAAAAAATAAAATAAAATAAAAGTAAAATAAAGCAAATAAAATAATAAAATAAAATTTACATCTCCGTAAATATTTTATAACTACCTATTCATACTTTTTAATTATTTTTCAAATAGTGACCCCAAACTCCTTTCCTCTGACAACCATCAGTCTGTTCTCTATAAGTATATCAGTTTCTATTTTGTTTGTTCATTTATTTTGTTCTTTAGATTATACAAATAAGTGAAATCATATGGTATTTGTCTTTCTTTTCCTGACATTTCACATTGCATAATACCCTCTAGGTCCATTCACATTGTCATAAATGGTAATATTTCACTCTTTTTTTTGGCCAACTTATATTCCATTGTATATATGTACCACCTCTTCTTTACTCAATTGTCCATCGATGGGTACCTGGGTTGTTTCCATATCTTGGTGGCTGTTTAGTGACTGACTTCCCATAGATGACTTGATTCCTAAAAACTTGTTCTTTGGTTTTGCTAATTTACATTTGTACTCTTTTATCTTTTATTATTTTTAATGTGTTTTTAGTGATTTTTTGAGAGAGAGGAAGGAAAAAGGGGAGAGAAATAGAATCATCAATTAGAGAGAACCATGATCAGCTGCCTCCTGCACACAACCCACCAGGGATGGAGCCCACAACCCAGGCATGTGCCCTGACCGGGAATTAAACCAGTGACCTCTTGGTGCATGGGACAATGCTCAATCCAGTGAGCCACACCGGCCGGGCACATTTCTACTCTTTCAATGTTTCTAACTAATCTTCACTATTGGTATTCAGCTTATATATAGTTGTCTTTAGGTAAATATGCCCAGTATTTTTGTGTTTATTTAGACAACATCACCAAGCTATTTTGTCCAAAATTCTGTGATCAGGTCATTTAGTGTTTTTAATATTATTAATTTAGGATTCTATAAAATTAGATGAATAGTAACTTATAAATGCCAGTACTTGTGGTAAGGTGTTTGCGTGCGCACACACACACAACTCAGCAGTAAATGTAAAGGTTAGAAAACCTCTGAAATATGTAATATGTGGTCAAGAAATACGTATCTATGGATGTCCATGAAAATGAGTATTTTAATGTTTTAACACTTAAATTAAAGAATATTATTTACACGTGATTAAAATGTGTGATAAAATAAATGTATGCCCATTGTGCAAAACTGAATGAGGGAAACAATCTGTTATATGTAGTGTGACTTTCCCCCTTTAAATCTGATAATCCAGATCTTTTCATGGCCACACAAGATACAGCATTTTTTTTGTTGTTGTTTTCCCCAGGCAATATCATTTTGTTCATGGTTTAATTTTTTTTCCTTAAAGTGTCATTAAACCTAATAAAAGTAACAGGAGGCACTATGCCTTCAATGGTTGAAACAACTTATATACACATTTATACATTAGCTATAACACAAAGTGCTTCAAATGCTGTTTTTACTTTTTTATTTAACTGGACATTTTTGCTACTTTTCATGTCTTTTACTTTGAGGATCTCTATAAATTAAGTCTTATTTTAAAACCCTCTAATTCATTTGTAAATTTTATTGATTCTATCTGCCCTCATGTCTTAATGGTTACTTAATCTTAACAATGGGCAGGTTCTCATTCCCTTTATGCATCTGACTGCTTCTTCCTTTGGTGTTTCTGCACATTGTCATGGGATGGCTTTAACTGCTCTCTTCTTATGATTGACTCCTACTTAACCTTCAAGATTTTCCTCAGTGTCAACACTAGAAGAAGTCTTCTCTGATGTCACACTTGAGTTAGATACCTACCCTTATACCTCCCAATGTGAGAATGCTTAGTAGCATAAATAACCTTTCTCTTCCACCAGTCCATGAGCTCCTTGAAGGCATGAGCTTTGGCTTAGCTATATATACAGTCTTAGTGCTAAGACCACATTGCATTCAGTATTTATTGGAGAAATCAGTGAATGGGTGAGTGGATGTTGAATAAATGAAAGCATACATGGGATACTTTGCTTGCTTAGATTCATCTCATCACCTTTTTGTAAATGAGCTATTAAGATTCAAATGAAGTGGCAGGAAGAACCATCTCTTTTGGTCTTAATTTGAAAATTCATTCCAACATAATAAATAGTACAGAATTGCGTTTTTATTTTCTGAAAAACCCCTGTATATGATTTTGCTTACGTTCAAGGAATGACAAAACACTACATTATTAATGAGATTCAGCAGTTATATATATGTATATATTTTCTGTTATGCTATAGCTCTTAGATGAACTTGTTATTAGATGTATTAGGGTAAAATGTTTAGATTTGTTATCATTGATTAAAATTCCTCTAGAAGAAATACACCATTTTGTTAAGAAGACTATTGGTTGGAGATATGTTCTTAGTTTGTATATGTTTATTTCCAGTCTAAAGCCAGAGTGACTGCTTTTGTTTTTTAACATCATTATTATTTCACAGTGCTCTTGTTTCTTTTTTCTTTTTTTTTTTATCCTCACCTGAGGATATTTGTTTTGTATTTATCTTCAGATAGAGTAGGAGGAAGAGAGGGAAGAAGAGAGAGAGAGAGAAACATGGGACTGGGGACAAACCGCAACTGAAGTACATGCCCTTAGCAGGAAGCGAACCCAGGACTCTCTGATCCGCAGCCCGACGCTCTAACCACTGAGCCAAACCAGCCAAGGCTACTCTTGTTTCTTTAACGGTTGAAGAAACAATGCAAGACACACTAAAACTGTCTCTGTATTCATTGCATTGAGTAACTTTCAGATCTGTACATTTGCTCAAAAATAACTAATGATGTTGGACTTCTTCCAAGCATCATACATATTTGGAATATTTATTTTTATTCAGTCAAACAATATAAACACATCTCTCTTTTTTTTTTTAAAGAAAAACTGTCTTAGTTCACCTCACCCATGGATTTAATAAACTCTCCAAAATAAAGTAGTGGAGATTATTGCTTTGCACAGTTGTAGCAGCCTCATTAGTTTCATTACATAGCTTGAAATGGTTTCATGCCAAATTAAAAATGTAGGTCATTCAAAGGACTAATGGTGCTATTTCAGCATGAAGTGATTTCAAGCTCATTCATTTCCAAGTCTTTTATCTTATTCTGTTGCAAACCCCTTCTCACAATGGTTATAATTTATGTGCACTTTTATGAAATCATATATAATTGCATTGTTAGAAACACATGCTTTACATGTCCACTAGATTATGGAGTTTTTAAGGCAGTAATTTTCAGTGCCTAATAAAGTACTAAGAATTTTTTCCCTTTAGTTTCATGGAATAATTTTTATAATTTTATGTGTTCCAAAAGTGGATTCAATAGAACACCAATTTTATTGTTTTTGAGTATGTGCTATTTGAAGGTGATAAAAATGATCAAGTAAATTTAGGAAAATATGTTAAGTTTTTTTTCTGTGGGTTTCAATACAGCAAGAAATCTTAAAGTCTGAAATATGTATTGACAAACCTCACTAGTGCATCAATAACAATAAAAATATTTCAAGCTTTTCATTGCTCAATTTACTTACCTTTTTAGCACTATTTATCATCATTGACTGCTCATGCTATCTTTTTTTCAAAATTCAAGTTTGTTATCTAATTATTAAAGATTAATGTAGTAGTATATTTAAAATATCAAAAAGTATAAACATATAAAGTAAAAAGTTTACTTATACTTCTTCATACTCTCTTTCACTGATTCAGGTATTCACTGTCATTTTATATATTGATAAACATGCATACATATATTATGTATATATTCAGATATATTAATACATATTTTTCTTTGTAACATAAAGATTAATTTACTCAGTATTTAATAACTTCATTTAAATTTTTTCAAAATATATTAAAGTTCTATTCATGTTAGTAAATAAAGAGAATGTTTTTTTTTAAAGACAAAATATTCTGTTCTTTTCATGTAAAAATTTACTGAGTCTTTCCTATATTCATAGACATTTTAGTTGTTTTCAATATGTTACCACTATAAAAGTTCAGCAACTTTGTTCAAACATTATTTCATACATATGTGATATATATTGGGTTGATTTTCCCAAAGTAGAATTGTTGAGTACAAAAGTACTACATTGGTAATTCTGATAGATATTAATAAATTTCTATTTATAAGGATTATGCCAAACATCGGTAAGAGAGTACTTGTTTCCACACAGATTGGCCAAGATGATTTATCAAATTTTATAAATATAGTTTTCAGTCTTTTCTCTGATTTAATGACCCCTACTTTATTGTGTATTCCTTTTTTAATATGCGTATGATGCTGATGCTAATATTTAATGTACAATTTTTTAACTGAAAGCTTTAAGGAAAGCTTCTCTGTAGTTTTATTATTTTATACAATTTTGACCACATATTCGTATTAATGTTATATTTGCTTCACAAAATTTAGACAATTAAATAGAAAACTAAGTTCTGAAATACTTTCATAATATTAGAATTAACTACCTTAAAGGTTTGGTTGAGTTCTCTTGTGAAAACACTTGGGTGTGGTGCTTTTCTGGGAGGCAGCTGTTGATATAATTTCTGTAGTGGGTAGAAATTGAGTGAATAGATTGCATCTCTAGGGGAGCAAGTTTTGGTAAATTATGTTTTTCTAAATATTATCCTTTTAATGATGGCTTAAAATATACTAATACATGATTGAGCAATTATTTTTATTTTTGTTTTCCATAGCTTTACCTTTCTCTGAACATTTTAAACATTTATACATTCTCTTATTTTAATGGTTATTGTTAACATAATTTTCAATATTATGATTGTTTTAAATATTTATTAAATATCTTTATTTTTAGATATTTCTTACCTGTTAGCCTCTGCTCGTATATATATTAATTTGTTCCATTTTCTTTTTCTAGGATACTTTCTAATTTTTTTATCTAGCTCAAAAGTGATTTTATTTGTCAAACCAGAAATATGGAAGCCCAATATGTGAGCCTGCAAACTAGCATCCTCCCAATCTGACACTTTCTGTTTTTTTCTATTACAGTTGACATTCAATATTATATTAGCTTCATATGTACAACATAGTGGTTAGACATTAATATCCCCCAGGTGAGTCTACCATTCACTTGGTACCATACATAGTTATTACAATATTATTGACTATATTACCCATACATCCCCAAGAAAAAAGAACAAGTTGGATGTACCACACTTCCTCATATCAAATTATACTATAAGGCCATAATGATCAAAACAGCATGGTACAGGCTTAAAAATAGACACATAGATCAGTGGAACAAAATAGGGACCCCAGAAATAAACCCATACCTATATGGTAAATTGATCTATGGAAACGGAGGTAAAAATATACAATGGGGTAAAGACAGTTGCTTCAATAAATGACCCTGGGAAAACTGGACATGTACATGCAAACAAATCAAACTAGACCACTTTCTTAAACCACATACAAAAAAAAAAAGTCAAAATGGATTAAAAACAAATATAAAACTCAAAACCATAAAATTTCTGAAAG
This sequence comes from Tadarida brasiliensis, assembly GCA_030848825.1. Lineage (NCBI taxonomy): Eukaryota > Metazoa > Chordata > Mammalia > Chiroptera > Molossidae > Tadarida > Tadarida brasiliensis. The sequence continues at coordinate 29,108,539 of CM061267.1, read as the reverse complement.
AAAACATAGGCAGTAAACTCTTAAACATTGATCGTAGTAATATTTTTTGGATATATCTCCTCAGGCAAGGGAAACAAAAGAACAAATAAAAAATGGGACTACATAAAACTAGAAAGCATAGCAAAGAAAACAATCAATAGGATTCCAAAATGGCAGTGGAGTGAATGGAAGCTACACAGATCATCTCTCAGGACCAAACTGGAATTACAACTAAAATAAAGACAAATCCTCGGGAAAAAGCAACAGAAAAGCAGCTTGCGAGGACCATACAACCAGGGACACTGAATCGATCCTGGTAGGATTGCGGAGGTTCGAGAGGGGGGCTGGGAGCCCACAGACAGCAGCGGCCTTAGCCTTGAGCAGCGCCCTCGGGGTTAAAATCCCAAGCCGGCTCCACAGCGCAGAGGGCCGGGACACAATGCTAAAATAGCCACAGCCACTCACCTGGGCTCCGGCACAGGGAGGGCAGACTGGACTGGAACTGTGTGGGGACACTGGGATTTGGAGGTCGCTCAGAGCTTTTGCTGAGTTGCAGCCATGCAGGACTGTGGCCTGGCCTTCTTACTCCATCCCAGGGCTCTGGGAAGAGGTGGCAGCCCCTCCCTCAGAGATCCAGCCACACCCTAGTGGGCCATTGAAATGCAAATTGAGGCTCATTAACTACTAACATCTGCCCTACCCTCTGCATATCCTCTCAAGCAGAACATCTGAGGGAGGTTTTCATTAAACTGAAAACCCAAGGCTCTTCAAGCAACCACAACTAATAGCCTATAGGCAAAAAGCTAGAGGATAACTAAACCTTTTCTGGGCTTGCAAATATAACCTGGAAAGTAAGACTCCACGGTGGTGTTTAACGTGGGTCCTCCAACGCTCATCCAAACCCAGTAGAGGGAGCCACAAACACCAGAACACCAACATCCACAAGAAAATCTGGCAGGCTCCAAAAACCACTTAGATAGCCAAAATGGTGAAACAAAGAAACAGATCCCAAATGAAAGAACAAGAGACCTCTACCAAAGATGAGATAAATGAAATGGAGCTAAGCAAGTTAACAGGACTAGAATTCAGAGCCATGATCTTGAGGAAACTCAAAAGCATGAGTAAGGACATAAACACCTTGAGTAAAGACATCAACACCAAGAGCAAAGACATAGAAATACTGAAAACCAACCAAGTGGAAATTAAGAAGCAGCAAGAAGAAATGAAGAATGACATAGCAGAAATGAAGAACACATTGGAAGGACTAAACAGCAGAGTAGAGGAAGCCGAGGACCAGATCAGTGAATTAGAAGACAGGGTAGAAAAAAATCAACCAATCAGAAAACCAAAAGGAAAAAACAATGAAAAAACAGGAAGACAACTTAAGAGAACTGTGGGACAACTGGAAACGTAATAATATTCGCATCATTGCAGTCCCTGAAGAAGAAGAAAATGACCAAGGGTTAGAGAATATATTTGAAGAAATAGTGACAGAGAACTTCCGTAACTTGGTGAAGAAAGAAGGTATTCCAGTTCAAGAAGCACAGAGAGAACCAAGTAAGAAGAACCCAAACAGGCCCACACAAAGACACATAGTAATTAAAATGCCAAAAATTAAAGACAAAGAGAGACTCCTGAAGACAGGAAGAGATAAGCAACAGGTTACCTACAAAGGAACCCCCATAAGGCTATCAGCTGACTTCTCAACAGAAACACTACAGGCCAGAAGGGAATGGCATGAAGTAATCAAGGTCATGAAAAACAAGGATCTGAATCCAAGACTACTCTACCCAGCAAGGCTGTCATTCAAAATAGAAGGTCAAATAAAGAGCTTCCCAGACAAAAAAAGGCTAAGGGAATACATTAGCACCAAACCAGCACTGCAAGAAATGTTAAAAGGACTGCTGTACTTAGTAGAAGAAATAGGAAGGAAAGTAGAACCACACTAAACAAAAATGGCAATAAATAAGTACATATCAATAATCACCTTAAATGTAAATGGATTGAATGCTCCAATAAAAAGACACAGAATAGCGGATTGGATAAGAAAGCATGACCCATATATATGTTGTTAACAAGAGACCCACCTCACAACAAAAGACTCACATAGGCTGAAAGTGAAGGGATGGAAAAAAATCTTCCAAGCAAATGGAAAGGAAAAAAAAGCTGGGGTAGCAATACTCATATCTGATAAAATAGATTTCGAAATGAAAGCCATAACTACAGACAAAGAAGGTCACTACATAATATTGAAAGGATCTATCCAACAGGAAGATATAACCTTGGTAAACATATACACACCCAATAAAGGAGCACCAAAATATATTAAAAATCGTCTGGAGGACTTCAAAGGAGAAATTGACAGCAATATAATCATAGCAGGGGACTTCAACACCCCGCTGACATCACAGGATAGATCCTTTAGAAAAAAAATTAACAAGGAAACAGAGACTCTAAACGAAGCACTAGACCAAATGGATTTAACAGACATTTACAGGGAATTACACCCCAAAACTACAGAATTCACATTCTTCTCAAGTGCACATGGGACATTCTCAAAGATAGACCACATGTTAGGACACAAACGAAGTCTCTAAAAGTTCAAGAAGATTGAAATCATATCAAGCATCTTCTCAGATCACAATGGCATGAAACTAGAAATCAATTGCAACAGGAACACGCAAAGACATATGAACACATGGAAGCTAAATAGCATGTTATTAAACAATGAATGGGTTACCGAGGAGATCAAGGAAGAAATTAAAAACTTCCTGGAAACCAATGAAAATGAACACACAACAACACAAAATCTATGGGATGCAGCGAAAGCTGTTCTGAGAGGGAAGTTCATAGCACTACAGGCCTACCTCAAGAAACAAGAAAAATTTCTAATAGACTATCTAACCTCACAACTTAAAGAACTAGAAAGTAAACAAAAAGAAAACCCCAGAGCAAGTAGAAGGAAGGAAATAGTAAAGATCAGAGCAGAAATAAATGACATAGAGACCAAAAAAACAATTCAAAGGATCAATGAAAAAAAGAGCTAGTTTTTTGAAAAGATAAACAAGATTGATGAACCCTTAGCTAGACTCACCAAGAAACAAAGAGAGAGAACCCAAATACACAAAATCAGAAATGAAAGAGGAGAAGTTATAACTGACACCACAGATATACAAAGGAACGTTAGCAAATAATGTGAACATTTATATGGCAACAAATTCAAAAATCTAAGTGAAATGGACAAATTTCTAGAAACACATAGTCTCCCAAAACTGAACCGGGAAGAGATAGAAAACTTGAACAGACCAATAACAGCTAAGGAAATTGAAGATGTAATCAAGACTCTCCCAGCAAACAAAAGCCCAGGCCTGGATGGCTTCACGGGGGAGTTTTACCGAACATTCAAAGAAGAACTAACACCCATTCTCCTCAAACTATTTCAAAAAATTCAAGAAGGAGGAAGACATCCAAACTCGTTTTATGACGCCAGCATAATCTTAATTCCAAAACCAGAAAAAGACACTACAAAGAAAGAAAACTACAGGCCAATATCCCTGAGGAACGCAGATGCCAAAATCCTGAACGAAATACTAGCAAATCGAATCCAGCAATACATCAAAAAAATTATTCACCATGACCAAGTGGGATTCATTCCAGGGATGCAAGGCTGGTTCAATATTCGCAAATCAATAAATGTGATACACCACATAAACAAAATGAAAGATAAAAACCACATGATCATTTCAATAGACGCTGAAAAAGCATTCGACAAAGTCCAGCACCCATTTCTGATAAAAACGCTCAGCAGTTTGGGAATAGAGGGGTCATATCTTGATATAATACAGGCCATATATGAAAGACCTACAGCCAACATCAATGGGCAAAAACTAAAAACATTTCCCTTAAGAACAGGAACAAGACAGGGATGCCCACTTTCGCCACTCTTATTTAACATAGCACTGGAAGTCTTAGTCAAGCAATCAGACATGAAGAAAAAATAAAAGGAATCCAAATTGGAAAGGAGGAAGTGAAACTGTCATTATTCGCAGATGACATGATATTATATATAGAAAACCCTAAAGACTCCATCAAAAATCTACTAGACTTAATAAATGAATTTGGTAAAGTAGCAGGATACAAAATTAATGTCAAGAAATCAACGGCATTCTTATACACCAATGATGAACTCACGGATAGAGAAACTAAAAAAACAATTCCATTTACCATCGCAGCAAAAAAATTAAGATACCTAGGAATAAACGTAACCAAAGAAATAAAGGACCTATTTGCAGTAAACTACAGGACATTGAAAAAAGAAATAGAGGAAGATATAAAAAAGTGGAAGCACATACCTTGCTCATGGATTGGAAGAATTAACATCATTAAAATGTCCATATTACCCAAAGCAATCTATAGATTCAATGCAATCCCCATCAAAATACCAGTGACATATTTCACAGAACTAGAACAAATACTTCAAAAGTTCATATGGAACCAAAAAAGACCCCGAATAGCCACAGCAATCTTGAAAAAGAAGGACAAAGTAGGTGGGATCACAATACCGGATATCAGCTTATACTACAAAGCTACTGTAATCAAAGCAGCCTGGTACTGGCACAAGAACAGGCATATAGACCAGTGGAACAGAACAGAGAATCTGGAAATTGACCCAAGACATTATGCTCAATTAATATTTGACAAAGGCGGCAAGAGTATACAACGGAGTAAAGACAGCCTCTTCAATAAATGGTGTTGGGAAAATTGGACAGCTACATGCACAAAAATGAAACTAGACCATCAACTTACACCATACACAAGAATAAACTCAAAATGGATAAAAGACTTAAATGTGACTCGTGAATCCATAAAAATCCTAGAAGAAAATGTAGGCAACAAAATTTTGGACATCATACGCAGCAGAATCTTCACTGATACATCACCTAAGGCAATAGAAACAAAGGAAAAAAATGAACACATGCGACAACATCAAACTCAAAAGCTTCTGCACAGCAAAAGAAACAACCATCAAAACAGATAGGGAACCCCCTCTATGGGAGAACATAATTGCCAATGATACATCAGATAAGGGGTTAATCTCCAAAATATATAGAGTGCTCATACAACTCAACAGAAGGAAGACAAAGAACCCAATTAAAAAATGGGCAGAGGAACTAAATAGACACCTCTCCAAACAGGACATACAAATGGCTAAGAGACATATGAAGAAATGCTCAACAACACTAATCATCAGAGAGATGCAAACTAAAACAACAATGAGGTATCACCTTACACCTGTCAGAATGGCCGCCATCAACAAATCATCAAACAACAAGTGTTCGCGAGGGTGTGGAGAAAAGGGGACTCTAGTACACTGCTGGTGGGAATACAGACTGGTGCAGCCACAATGGAAAACACTATGGTGTTACCTCAAAAAATTAAAAATTGAATTGCCATTTGACCCAGTGATCCCATTTCTAGGAATATACCCTAAGAAGCCTGAAACACCAACCAGAAAGAATACATGTACCCCCATGTTCATAGCAGCACTATTTACAATAGCTAAGATCTGGAAACAGCCCAAGTGTCCATCAGTGGATGAAGGGATAAAAAAGCTGTGGTACATATACACAATGGAGTACTATGCAGCTGTAAGAAAGAAAGATCTCTTATCCTTTGAGACGACATGGAGGGACCTCGAGAGTATTATCCTAAGCGAAACAAGGCAAGCAGAGAAAGACAAATATCACATGATCTCACTTATTTGTGGAATATAATGAACATAATAGTCTGAGGAACAGGGTAGACCCAGAGATGTGGAAGTAGGGTATAGACTGACACCCCTCAGAAGAGGGGGTGGGGGGGAGGGAAGAGATAAACCACAGTACTTATTCGCATGTATGCATAACTGATGGACATGGACAACAAAGCTGGCGAAGGGGTAGAGGGATGGGGAGGAGGGTGTCATTGGGGAAAAAAGGAGAAACATCTGTAACAAAAATAAATTAATAAAATAAAATAAAAATAAAAAATAAATTAAAAAAAAGAAAACAATAAAATGAAAATACAGCCTATCAAAAAGAAAAAGATATTCAGCAAAGATACATCAATATAAGATTAATATAAAAAATATTATATAAAAAACTTAAAACCAAAAAAAAACAATTCGATTAAAATATGGTAACTGTTCTCTTAATTTTTTGATGAACCACCACACCATATTGATTTCCATAGTGGCTATACCAGTTTTCATTCCCCCAAACAATGAATTAGAGTTCCTTTTTTTTCCCCGCTATTTCTCCAGCACCTGTTATTACCTGACTTGTTGATAATAGCCATTCTAACAAGTGTGAGGTGGTATCTCATTGTAGTTTTGATTTGTATTTCCCTAAGACCTAGTGAAGTTGAACATCTTTTCATATATCTGTTGATCATTTGTATGCCTTCTTAGAAGTGTCTGTTCAGATCCTCTGCCCATTTTTATTTTTAAACTTTTTTTTGGAAAATAAAAACAAGAAAATAATTTTATATAGATAACTTATATTTATTAAAAAAAAATCAAATTAAAAGTTTTGTAAAAACTTTGAGCAGTTCAGTAAGAACATGCACAGTAAATAGCTTTCCCTTTTTATTTTCCAGCTTTTATTTAATGTTTCATAGAAGATATACAGTTTACTAAACTGCTTGCCCCAAGTAAACTCATCTAATCAACACTACAACTCAATGTTGTTGTTATTATTATTATTTTATTTAACTTTCTGAGTAAGCTAATTTTTACTCAAGGGTTAGGTGATTTTTCCTAAGTGAAAGCAGGAAAGAAGATTTGAACCCAGATGGTGTGTGTGCAGGTAATCTATGCTTTTTAACTTTACCCTACACAGTTTCCTATTACAATCCATGGCATACAAGATTACTCAGTGGGAATATATAGGAAAAAGTAAATTTTTCCATAATATGATCTGTAATACAAAATTTAAAAAAAAGAAACAAATGCAATAAACTTACCAAAAATGTTACATATCTTTTCAAAGAAAATTGTAAATATTTTTCCAGGGAAATACTTTTTAAAAGATAGAGCATGTTTTAATTGAGAAAACACATTTTTATAAAGAGTTCAATCCTCCCTACTTTTTTAATGGATTAAGATGAAATTAATTCATGTGCACCATAGGATATTTTTACTCTAAACTTGACAAGTGATTCTGAGGTTAATGTAGAAAAATAAGTGGACAAGAATATCTATTAAACAATCAAACAAAAAGAAAGCATTATGAACAGATTTGCCAGGGACTAAAATTTAGTACAAAGGCATGATAATTAAAATACGATCCACATGGAGAAAACAAGAAGATATATACCATATTATATTCAATATTTAATGGATAAAGGAAACTTTAAATCTGTGGCAAATTTTCAATAAAAAGTTCCTGGATCAATAATTCATTTAAATGAAAACAAATGAAGCTGGAAACTTACTAATTTAATTTCATGAATTGAAGCATTTAGAAGTCAAAGTCTTCCATATAATATTATATAAATAATACACTCAATAAGCAACAGTAACACACTTGACAGATAAAGGGTTAATTTTCAAAAAATACAAGTTAAAATATTTAAAGAAAAATTCCTCAATATAAAAATGGATGTGACAAGGGTAACCAATTCAGAAAATTAGATTTTAATGTTACTTATCTGTACTGAAAACACTGTATTTAACTAGTAAGCAACACATTAAAATATTTTTTTTTCATACAAAATTGGTAAAAATCAAAGATAATGCTATTATACCATTAATTAAAGGATAATGGATTATTCTTTCTTTTTTCTCTTTATATTATCTTTTTTCCATCACTATTTATTCCCCCTATACCCTTCTCCACCTCCATCACTCCCATCCTTGTTGTCACCACATGGTTGCCCATGCCCATGAGCTCTTTCTTTTTTTCTTCTTGTTCAATCCTTCCATTTCGCCAGCCTCCCCATTGACCCATAGCCAAGCTGTCTTCATGTTTAAACTATAACTATACTGAAAGTGAGTAGTCATTGAGAGTTTAAGAAACATTTCTAAGGCAACTTAGTAAGGAGAAACCTAACAAGTGTAGAAACAAAATGGCCTTTAATGCTGAAACCTGTTTTTAACCATTATGCTTTATGATATTTACAATTTTTACCAGAAAATTTCATCTAATTATACCAAAATATTAATCATGTTTATGTTAAGAGGGAGACAGAGATAATACTTGATGAAATAAGAGTGTCTTTCATGTTACGTTTGTAAAAATTTTAGGATGAAATTTTTAAAATTTATTGTTACCTAAGCATGATAAATAGAATAGCCTAAAATGAAAAAGTAGATGTTACCATATGTTTTCAACCATGCTTACCTTAGATGGTAGAAACATAAGTTTTAATTTTTGGTTCTTCAAAATATTATTTAAATTTTTTTTTCCATAATAATCATATAATGCTTTTGAATACTGATAGCTACACATTTTTTTTTTTAACTTAAATGTGTAGATTCATATGTAGGAGTCCGAATAAATTCCCAAGTTTAGCATGTTTAACCTAAGATAATTTCTGTATGGATATACATTTTCAAGAGTTTTTTGACTAATTTTGGCTGTGCCCAAGCACAGCAGAAGGACAAGGAGAAGCATCAAAAGCTTCACACAAAAACATCGCTTCTCGGCCTTTTGGTTAAGATCAAGTGTAAAAGCTTCACCAGAGTATTTGTTGACCTTTACAAGAGCAGTGACACTATCAGGTGAACAGAGATCTGGCAGTTTCTAAGCACTTCTATATCACTGAGAATTACACCAAATTGTGAGGTGTCATTATGATGATTTTGACAGCTGTGTGAACTACAGGAATCTTTTCATTAGCCCCATCTTTTATGTTTTGGCCTCACTCTTTTCCCTATGATTCCATAGATCTTTAGATTAGCTTTTAAAACTTTGAACTAGTAATGTTCATTTTATTTTCTGATTTTATATCTCATGACTATGGAAAAAGAAACTGCAACTAGACCTCTGCCCATTTTTAAATTGGATTGTTGGTTTGGCGTTGAGTTGTATGAGTTCATTACATGTTTTGGATATTAACTTCTTGTCAAAGCTGTTGCTTATAAATATTACCTCCCATTCAGCTGGTTGCCTTTTTGTTTTGTTGGTTTCTTTTGCTGTGCAGAAACTTTTTAGTTTGATATAGTACCATTCATTTATTTTTGCCTTCACTTATCTTGTTTTTGGGATAAAATTCATAAAATGTTCTCTATGACCAAAGACCATAAGTTTAGCAACTATGTTTTCTTCTATGTAATTGTTTTCTGATCTTGTATTTAGGTCTTTAATCCACTGAATTAATTTTTGTACATGGGATGGACTGTAATTTAGTTTTATTATTTTACATGTGGCTTTCCAATTTTGTCAGCACCATTTATTGGAGGTTTTCTTTTCTCCATTGTGTGTTTTTGACTTTTTTGTCAAAAATAATTTACCCATATACTTGTGGTTTTAATTCTAGTCTCTGAATTCTGTTCCGTTGGTATACCTCCTTTGGGTGTATACCCCAAAAATCTCGAAAACATTCATCTGCAAAGATATACACACATCTATGTTTCTTGAAGCATTATTTATGGTGTCCAAGACATGGAGACAACCAAAGTATCCTTTGATAGAGGATTGGATAAAGATGTGGTACATATATACTATGAAATACTACTCAATCATAAGAAAAGATGAAATGCTGCCATTTACAACAACATGGATGGGCCTTGAGAATATGATCCTGAGTGAAATAAGACAGAAAAAACTAAGAACCTTATGATTTCACTCATATGTGGGATATAAAATTGAAACTCATAGATACAGACAACAGTATGTTGGTTACCAAAGGGAAGGAGGTAAGGTAGTAAAGAGTAATGCAGGACAAATGTGTGGTGACAGAAGATGATTTGACTTTGGGTGGTGGGCACACAATGCAATATACAGATCATGTATCATAGAAATGCAAACTTGAAACTTATATGGTTCTCCCTGGCTGGTTTGGCTCAGAGGTTATAGTGTGAGCCCATGGACCAAAGGGTCCCATGTTCAATTCCAGTCAAGGGCACGTACCTGAGTTGCAGGTTCTATCCCCGGCCCAGGTCAGGATTATAGGGAAGGAAACCAATTGATGTGTGTCTCTCTCACATCAGTGTTTCTCTCTCTCTCTCCCTCTCTTCCACTCTTTCTAAAAATCAATGGCAAAAATATCCTCAGGTGAGGATCAACAACAACAAAAAGCCTACATGATCCTATTAAACAATGTCACCCCAATAAATTTAATTAATAAAAAATAAAATAAACAAAGAAATAATAGCAGATATAATATAGAATTTTCTCTGTGTTCTCCATAGAAACAAATGAAGGCAGATCTTTTATGGAAAGTCTAGATATGACTTTCTGTATTACTCTCATTAGGTAATCTTTTAAAGTCCAATGTGTCCATATAGTATTAATGGACTAATTCAAATCAAATATCTATAGGTCATATTATACAAGTATAATTAGTTTAGTTTTATAATTTTGACATGTAGTAACAACCATATAATGAATATGTTATTGAAACTTAAAAAAAAAATGGGCAAAGGAACTCAACCGACACTTCTCCAAGAGAACATAAAAATGTCCAATAAATATAAGAAAAGATACTCAAGGTCACTAATCACCAGAGAAATGCAAATTAAAACCACAATGAGATATTACCTCACATCTGAAAGAATGGCTATTAATAAATTAACAAACAAGTTTGTGCGAGGATTTGGAGAAAAGGGAACTGTTATTCACTGTTGATAGGATTGCAAGTTTGTTTACCCACTAAAGAAAATAATGGTGAGGTTCTTTTCAAACTTAAAACTATAACTGCCTTATGACTCACCATTCAACTTCTGGGTATTTATCTCAAGAAATCCAAAACACTAATGCAAAAGGATATATACCTCTTAATGTCCATTGCAGCTTTATCTACTACAGCCAAAATAGGGTACTTTGTCTTATGATATATGTGTGAGATGAATGATTTAACCATTCATTTTCAATTAACAAAAGCATTTTTAACTATAAATGTTCCTACCAACATTTATTTACCTGCATTATAAAAGTTTTGGAACAAACTATTTTTTAACATTGTTTTCTACATAAGGTAAATGTTTTTTGTTTGTTTCTTTGTTTTAATTTTTATTGTGAAAAATAAATTAAAAAACAAAAAAAAAGTTTTATTTGCACTTTATTTGTCCCAATACTCTTTGGAAATTAGTATTTGAATTTCAAGGTGAGAGGATCCTTTTGTTTTCTGATATTGTTACTAATTTATAGTTTTATGTTAACATTAAAAGATACATAAACATTATATATATATACATATATAAAACTGATGACCTTTGTGTTTGAATATGTGTTCTGTGTCCTGTAAGATTATTGTCATTAAAATATATGAGTTTTTTTTTGTCTCTATGTTGTTTATTTCTGCTCTGATCTTTACTGTTTCCTTGCTTCTACTTACTCTGGGCTGTTCTTATTGTTCTCTTTCTAATTCTTTAAGTTGTAGGGTTAAATAATTTATTGGAAATTGTTCTTGTTTCTTAAAGTAGGCCTCTAATGGTATGAACTTCCCTCTCAGGAGTGCTTTCTCTGCATCCCATAGATTTTAGGTTGTTGTGTGTTCATTTTCATTTATTCCAAGGAAGTATTTTATGAATCCTTTGATCTCACTGGTAACATATTTATTGTTTAATAACATGCTACTTAGCCTCTATGTGTTTGAATGTTTTTGAGAGTTTTTATTGTAGTGGATTTCTAGCTTCATGCCAATATGATCTGAGAAGATGCTTGATATGATTTAAGTAGTCTTGAAGTTGTAGAGACTTAGTTTATGTCTTAACATGTGGTCTATATTTGAGAATGTCCCAGGTACATTCAAGAAGAATGTATATTCTGCAGCTTTGGGGTAAAATATTCTGTATATGTCAATTAAATCCATCTGATCAAGTATGTTATTTAGGGTCACTGTTTCCTTATTGATATTTTTATCTAGAAGATCTATCTAGTGAGGTCAGTGGGGTGTTAAAGTCCCCTAACATAATTGTATTGCTGTTGATCTCTCTCTTAAAGTCCTACAGAAGTTTTAAAATATATTTTGGTGCACCTTTATTGGGTGCATATATGTTTTCTAGGGTTATATCCTCTTGTTGGATCTATCCTTTTATTATTATGTAGTGACTTTTTGTCTCTTGTTATGACCTTTATTTTGAAGTTTGTTTGTTAGACATGAGTATTGCTATCAGAGTGGGAAAAAAATGATATAGAGACTAAAAAAGTAAAAATAAAAAATACAAGACATCAATGAAACCAAGTGCTGGTTCTTTGAAAAAATAAACAAGATTGAAGAACCTTTAGCCAGACTCATCAAGAAACAAAGAGAGATGATCTAAATAAATAAAATCAGAACAAAATAAGTGAAGTTACAACTGACACCAAAGACATACAAAGGAATGTAAGAAAATACTATGAACAATTATATACTAACAATTGGACAACTTAGGTGAAATGGACAAATACCTAGATTAATACTATCTTCAAAAACTCAACCAGGAAGATTAAAAACCAAACAGATAACAACTAATGAAATTGAAAGCGTAATCAACAAATTCCCAGCAAATAAAAGCCCTGATAAGGATGGCTTCACAGAGGAGTTTTACCAAACATTCAATGAAGAACTAACACCTATATTCCATACACTATTCAAAAAAATTCATAATCCTAATTCCAAAACCAGATAAAGACATTACAAAGAAAGGAAATTATAGGCCAATATTCCTAATGAACATATATGCCAAAATCATCAACACAATATTAGCAAATTGAATCCAGCAATATATTAAAAAGATTATTCACCATGACCAAATGAGATTTATCCCAATGATGCAAGTCTGGTACAATATTTGCAAATCAATAAATATGATACACCACATTAAAAAAATTAAAGATAAAAATCAGGTAATCATATCAATAAGTACAGAGAATCATTTGACAAAATTGAGAACCCATTTTTTATAAAAACTCTCAGCAAAGTGAGAATATAGGGATCATATCACAACACAATAAAGGCCATATATGGCAGATCTCAGCCAACATCATTCTCAATGGCTAAAAGCTAAGATAAATTTCCTTAAGAACAGGAACAAGACAGGATGTTCACCTTCACCACTCTTACTCAACATAGTACTGAAAGTCTTAGCCACAGCAATCAGACAAGAAAAAATATTGAAAGGCATCCAAATTGGAAAGGAGGAAGTAAAACTGTCATTATTAAAAGATAACATGACATTATACATAGAAAAAACTAAAGACATCACCACCAAAATACTATTAGATTTAAAATATGAATTTGGCAAAGTAGCATGATACAAAATTAACACCCAGAAATTGATAGCATTTTAATAAAGCAATAATGAACTCTCAATCAGAGAAACTAAAAAAAAAAAAAGCACTTTTATCATTTAAACAAAAAAATTAAGATACCCAGGAATAAACTTAATCAAGGTGAAAAAAGACCTGTTCTCAAAAATTACAGGGCATAGAAAAAGGAAACAGAGGAAGATACAAACAAGAGAAAGTATATACCATGTTCATAGACTGGAAAAACTAACATCATTAAAATGTCCACACTACCCAAAGCAATATATAGATTCAGTGCAATCTTCATTAAAATACCAATGACATATTTTACAAATCTAGAACAAATACTCCAAAAGACCTCAAATACACAGAGTAATCTTGAAAAAGAACAAAGTAGGTAGGATCACAATACCAGATATCAAATTATACTACAAAGTCATTTTAATCATAACAGTCTGGTACTGGCACAAGAAAAGACGCATAGACCAATGGAACAGAAGAGAGAACCCAGAAATTGAACCAAACCATTATGCTCAAGTAATATTAGGGGGACCAGAAAGTAATGTCGTTAAAGTAATGACATTTTAAGGGTGGAAGTGGAAGCGAATCTGTGTCAGACAGTCGAGGAACTGTCAAACACTCTTAACCAACCTTGGTCGACCATGCAAGAACATTTGCAGCAGATTGCTAAAGTAAGCAGAGCAGGTGTTTGGGTCCCACATAATCTGTCCGAAGAAAACAAAGCTAACCCGTCCACCACATGCAACTTACTGCTTCAGCGGCACAATACAGAAGCATTTTTTGATCACTTGGGAGATGAAAAATGGGTCCTCTATGATAATCCAAAACGCAAAAGGCAGTGGCTCTCTCTGAATAAATCGCCATGAAGTACAGCTAAGCCAGGTTTACACCCCAAAAAGGCACTTTTGTGTGTTTGGTAGAGTATTTGCGGGGTTGTTCATTTTGAAGTGCTGAAACCTGGACAAACTGTGAATGCAGACTTTTACTGTGAACAATTGGACTGAGTAAATCAATCTTTAATTGAAAAGTGCCCAGTGATTGTCACCAGAAAAGGCATTATTCTGCAACACGATAATGCAAGACTGCACTGCGCAAGACAAACCCTGGAAAAAATTAATGAATTGGGGTGGGAGGTATTGCCTCACCCACCATACTCGACCAATATTGCACCAGCGGATTTCCATTTATTCTGACCGCTACAACATTTTCTAAGTGGCAAAAAATTTCAAATTTGGATGATGTCCAAAATGTCTTCTCCAGATATTTTGCTCAAAAACCAATTGATTTTTATTGATCTGGCATTGAACATTTGCACACTAGATGGCAAAAGGTTGTTGATAACGAGGGTGATTACATCACTGATTAAAAATAAAAACTTGATAAAAATTTATCTGTTTGAAGTTAATGTAAAAAATAATGACATTACTTTCCAGCCCCCTAATATTTGACAAAGGAGTTAAGAGTGAAGAATAGAGTAAAGAGAGCGGGAGTAAACAGTGTTGAAAAAATTGGACAGATAAATGCAAATAAATAAAACTAGACCACCAACTTACACCATACACAACAATAAACTCAAAATGGATAAAAGACTTCAATAAAAGTCATGAAACCATAAAAATCTTAGAAGAAAACATAAGCAGAAAAATTTTAGATATCTCACATAGAATTTTCACCAATATATACTCTAGGACAAGAGAAACAAAGAAAAAAATAAACAAATGGGACTACATGAAACAAAAAAGTTTCTGCACAGCAAAAGATATCAGCAATAAAATTAAAAGGGAATCCACTGTAAGGGAAAATATATTTGTCAGTGATACATCAGATAAGGGACTAATTTCCAAAATGTACAAAGTATTCATACAACTCAGCAAAAGGAAGACAACTAACCCAATTAAAAATGGGCAGACTATCTGGGAGGATTCCAAAATGGCAGCAGAGTGAATGGAAGCTACACAGACAATCTCCCAGGACCAAACTGGAATTACAACTAAAATAAAGACAAATCATAGAGAAAAAGCAACAGAAAAGCAGCTTGAGAGGACCATATAACCAGGGATATTGAATCGAGCCTGGTAGGTCTGTATAAGTGTGAGAGTGGGGCTGGGAGCCCATGGACAGCAGTGGTCTTAGCTGTGAGCAGCACCCTCGGGGTTAAAATCCCAAGCTGGCTCCACAGGGCCAGGACAGAGCACTAAATTAGCCATAGCCACTCTCCTGGGACTTCAGCAGAGGGAGGGCAGGCTGGAACTGGAACTGTGTGGGGACATTCAGGATTTGGAGGGCACTCAGAGTTTTTGCTGAGTTGCAGCCATGCATGACGATGGCCACCTTGCTCCTTCCAGAAACTCTGGGGAGAAGCAGCAGCCCCTCCCTCAGAGATTCAACTCCACCCAGCTGGGCCAAAGAAATGCAAATTGAAGCTCAATAACAACCAGCATCTGCCCCACAATTGGGAACTCCTCTTACACTGAACAACTGAGGGAGTTTTTCATTCTACTGAAAACCAAAGGCTCTTCAAGTAACCATGACTAATAGCCTCCAGGCAAAGAGCTAGAGAATAACTGAACCTTTCCGGGGATTGAAAATCTACCCAGGAGAGTAAGACTTGACAGTGATGTTTAATGTGGGTCCTCCCAAGCTCATCCAAATCAAGTAGAGGAAGCCACAAACAGCGGAACACCAACACTCACAGGAAAAATTTGGCAGGCTCCAAAACCCATTGATACCCAAAATGGTGAAACAAAGAAACAAATCCCAAATGAAAGAAAAAGAGACCTCTACCAAAGATGAGATAGATGAAATGCCGTTGAGCAAGTTATCAGAGGTAGCATTCAGAGCCATGATCTTGAGGAAGCTCAACAGCATGAGTACGGACATCAACACCATGAGTAAAGATATAGAAACATTGAAAATCAACCAAGTGGAATGAAAAACCACCAAGAAAAAATGAAGAATGACATAGCAGAAATAAAGAACACATTGGAAGGACTAAACAGCAGAGTAGAGGAAGCTGAGGACTGGATCAGTGAATTAGAAGACAGGGTAGAAAAAAATCAACCAATCAGAAAACCAAAAGGAAAAAACAATTGAAAAACAGGAAGACAGCTTAAGAGAACTGTGGGACAACTAAAAATGTAATAATATTCGCATCATAGGAATCCATGAAGAAGAATAAAATGAGCAAGGGTTAGAGAATATATTTGAAGAAATAGTGACAGAAACTTCCTTAATTAGGTGAAGGAAGAAGGCATTCAAGTTCAAGAAGCACAGAGAGCCCAAAGTAAGAAGAACCCAAACAAGCCCACACCAAGACACATAATAATTAAAATGCCCAAAATTAAAGACAAAGAGAGAATCCTAAAGGCAGCAAGAGATAAGCAACAAGTTACCTACAAAGGAACCCCCATAAGGCAATCAGCTGACTTCTCAACAGAAACACTACAGGCCAGAAGGGAATGGCATGAAGTAATCAAGGTCATGAAAAACAAGGATCTGTATCCAAGACTACACTATCCAGCAAGGCTATCATTCAAACTAGAAGGTCAAATAAAGAACTTTCCAGACCGAAAAAAAAAAAAAAAAAAAAAGGTTAATGGAATATATTAGTACTAGCACCAAACCAGCACTGCAAGAAATGTAAAAGAAATGCTGTAATTAGTAGAAGAAATAGGAAGAAAAATATAACCACAGGAAACAAAAATGACAATAAATAAGTGCATATCAATAATCATCTTAAATAAAAATGGATTGAATGCTCTGATAAAAAGACACAGAGTAGCTGATTGGATAAGAAAGCATGACTCATATGTTTGTTGTTTACAAGAGACCCACCTCACAACAAAAGACTCACATAGGTTGAAAGTGAAGTGATGGGAAAAAAACTTCCAAGCAAATAAAAGGGAAAAAAAAAAAGCTAGGGTAGCAATACTCATATCTGATAAAATAGATTTCAAAATGAAGGCCATAACTAGAGACAAAGGAAGCCACTAAATAATATTGAAAGGATCTATCCAACAGGAAGATATAACCTTGGTAAACATATATGCACCCAAGATAGGAGCACCAAAATATATTTAAAATCTTCTGGAGGACTTCAACGGTAAAATCGTCAGCAATTCAATCATAGCAGGGGACTTTAACACGCCGCGGATATCATTGGATAGATCCTCTAGACAAAAAATTAACAAGGAAACAGAGACTCTAAATGAAGCACTGGGTCAAATGGATTTAATAGATATCTACAGAGAATTACACCCCAAAACTGCAGAATTCACATTCTTCTCAAGCGCACATGGGACATTCTCAAAGATAGACCACATGTTAGAACACAAACTAAATCTCTACAAGGTCAAGAAGATTGAAATCATATCAAGCATCTTCTCTGATCACAATGGCATAAAACTAAAAATCAATTGCAACCAGAACATGCAAAGACATTTGAACACATGGAGGCTAAATAGCATGTTACTGAACAATGAATGGGTTACCATGGAGATCAAGGAAGAAATTAAAAACTTCCTGGAAACCAATGAAAATGAACACACAGCAACACAAAATCTATGGGATGCAGCGAAAGCAGTTCTGAGAGGGAAGTTCATAGCACTACAGGCCTAACTCAAGAAACAAGAAAAATCTCTAATTGACTATCTAACCTCACAACTTAAAGAACTAGAAAGGAAACAAATGAAAAAAACAACAACCCCAGAGCAAGTAGTAGGAAGAAAATAGTAAAGATCAGAGCAGAAATAAATGACATAGAGATCAGAAAAACAATTCAAAGGATCAATGAAACAAAGAGCTGGTTTTTTGAAAAGATAATCAAGATTGATGGACCCTTAGCTAGACTCACCAAGAAACAAAGAGAGAGAACCCAAATACACAAAATCAGAAATGAAAGAGGAGAAGTAACAACTGACAACACAGAAATACAAAGGATCGTTAACAAATACTATGAACAATTATACGGAAACAAATTAGATAATCTAAGCGAAATGGACAAATTTCTAGAACACATAGTCTACCAAAACTGGACCAGGAAGAGATAGACAACTTGAACAGACCAACAACAACTAAGGAAATTGAAGATATAATCAAGACTTACCCAGCAAACAAAAGCCCAGGCCCAGATGGCTTCACAGGGGAGTTTTACCAAACATTCAAAGAAGAACTAACACCCATTCTCCTCAAACTATTTCAAATAATTAAAAAAAAAAAAAGGAAGACTTCCAAACTTGTTCTATAAGGCCAGCATAATTCTAATTCCAAAACCAGAAAAAGACACTACAAAGAAAGAAAACTACAGGCCAATATTCCTGATGAACATAGATGCCAAAATCCTGAACAAAATACTAGCAAATCAGATCCAGCAATACAAAAAAATTATTCACCATGACCAAGTGGGATTCATCCCAGGGATGCAAGGCTGGTACAATATTCACAAATCAATAAATGGGATACACCACATAAACAAAATGAACAATAAAAACCATATGATCATATTAATAGATGCTGAAAAAGCTTTCAACAAAATCCAGCACCCATTTCTGATAAAAACCCTCAGCAATGTGGGAATAGAGGGATCATATCTCAACCTATTAAAGGCCATATATGAAAGACCTACCGTCAGCATCATACTCAATGGGCAAAAACTAAAAACATTTCCCTTAAGAACAGGAACAAGACAGGGATGCCCACTTTTGCCACTCTTATTTAACATAGTACTGGAAGTCTTAGCCACAGCAATCAGACATGAAGAAAAAATAAAAGGGATCCAAATTGGAAAGGAGGAAGTGAAAATGTCATTATTTGCAGATGACATGATATTATACATAGAAAATCCTAAAGACTCCATCAAAAATCTACTAGACTTAATAAATGAATTTGGCAAAGTAGCCGGATACAAAATTAATGTGAAGAAATCGATGGCATTCTTATACACCAATAATGAACTCACAGAAAGAGTAACTAAAAATATAATCTCATTCACCATCACAGCAAAAAAAGAATTAAGATACCTAGGAATAAATTTAACCAAAGAAGTAAAGGACCTATTTGCAGAAAACTACAGGACATTGAAAAAAGAAATAGAGGAAGATATAAAAAAGTGGAAGCACATACCTTGTTCATGAATTGGAAGAATTAACATCATTAAAATGTCCATATTACCCAAAGCAATCTATAGATTCAATGCAATCCCACCAAAATACCAACGACATATTTCACAGAACTAGACAAATACTTCAAAAGATCATATGGAACCAAAAAAAAAAAAAAAAAAAAAAAAAAACCCCGAATAACCACAGCAATCTTGAAAAAGAAGGACAAAGTAGGTGGGATCACAGTACCGGATATCAGCTTACACTACAAAGCTACTGTAATCAAAACAGCCTGGTACTGGCACAAGAACAGGCATATAGACCAGTGGAACAGAACAGAGAATCCGGAAATTGACCCAAGACATTATGCTCAATTAATATTTGACAAAGGTGGCAAGAGCATACAATGGAGTAAAGACAGCCTCTTCAATAAATGGTGTTGGGAAAATTGGACAGCTACATGCACAAAAATGAAACTAGACCATCAACTTACACCACACACAGGAATAAACTCAAAATGGATAAAAGACTTAAATGTGACTCGTGAATCCATAAAAATCCTAGAAGAAAATGTAGGCAACAAAATTTCGGACATCATACGCAGCAGAATCTTCACTGATACATCACCTAAGGCAACAGAAACAAAGGGAAAAATGAACACATGGGACTACATCAAACTCAAAAGCTTCTGCACAGCAAAAGAAACAACCATCAAAACAGATAAGGAACCCACTCTATGGGAGAGCATAATTGCCAATGATACATCAGATAAGGGGTTAATTTCCAAAATATGTAGAGTGCTCATACAACTCAACAAAAGGAAAACAGAGAACCCAATTAAAAAATGGGCAGAGGAACTAAATAGACACCTCTCCAAAAAGGACATACAAATGGCTAAGAGACATATGAAGAAATGCTCAACATCATTAATCATCAGAGAGATGCAAATTAAAACAACAATGAGGTATCACCTCACACCTGTCAGAATGGCCGCCATCAACAAATCATCAAACAACAAGTGTTGGCGAGGGTGTGGAGAAAAGGGGACTCTAGTACACTGCTGGTGGGAATGCAGACTGGTGCAGCCACTATGGAAAACACTATGGTGTTACCTCAAAAAATTAAAAATTGAATTGCCATTTGACCCAGTGATCCCACTCCTAGGAATATACCCTAAGAAGCCTGAAACACCAATCAGAAAAAATACATGTACCCCCATGTTCATAGCAGCACTATTTACAATAGCTAAGATCTGGAAACAGCCCAAGTGTCCATCAGTGGATGAATGGATAAAAAGCTGTGGTACATATACACAATGGAGTACTATGCAGCTGTAAGAAAGAAAGATCTCTTATCCTTTGAGACAACGTGGAGGGACCTCGAGAGTATTATCCTAAGTGAAATAAGCCAAGCAGAGAAAGACAAATATCACATGATCTCACTTATTTGTGGAATATAATGAACATAACAGTCTGAGGAACAGGGTAGACCCAGACATGTTGAAGTAGGGTATAAACTGATACCCCTCAGAAGAGGGGGTTGGGGGGAGAGAAGAGATAAACCACAGAACTTATGCGCATGTATGCATAAGTGATGGACATGGGCAACAAAGCTGGGACGGGGTGGGGGGATGGGGAGGAGGGTGTCAATGGGGAAAAAAGGAGAAACATCTGTAACAAAAATAAATTAATAAAAAAATAATAAATAAAAATAAATAATAAAATAAATAAAGAAAAAAAAATGGGCAGAGGACCTCAATAGACACCTCTTCAAACAGGACATACAAATGACCAAGAGACATATGAAGAAATGCTCAGCATCAGTAATCATCAGAGAGATGCAAAATAAAACAACAGTGAGGTATCACCTCACATCTGTCAGAATGGCCGCCATCAACAAATCATTAAACAACAAGTGTTGGGGAGGTTGTGGAGAAAAGGGGACTCTAGAATACTGCTGGTAGGAATGCAGACTGGTGCAGCCACTATGGAAAACACTATGGTGTTACCTCAAAAAATTAAAAATTGAATTGCCATTTGACCCAGTGATCCCACTCCTAGGAATATACCCTAAGAAGCCTGAAACACCAATCAGAAAGAATATATGTACCCCCATGTTCATAGCAGCACTATTTACATTAACTAAGATCTGGAAACAGCCATGTCCATCAGTAGACAAATGGATAAAAAAGTATGGTACATATACACAATGGAATACTATGCAGCTCTAAGAAAGAAAGATCTCTTATCGTTTGAGACAACATGGAGGGACCTGTAAAGTAATATCCTAAGTGAAACAAGGCAAGCAGAGAAAGACAAATATCACATGATCTCAGTTATTTGTGGAATATAATGAACATAACAGTCTGAGTAACAGGGTAGACCCAGAGACGTGGAAGTAGGGTACAGACTGACAATCCTCAAAAGAGAGGGTTGGGGGAGAGGTAAGAGATAAACCGCAGAACTTATATGCATGTGCACATAACCGATGGACATGGACAACAAAGCTGGTGATGGGGTGGGGTGATGGGGAGGAGGGTGTCAACTGGAAAAAAAGAAGAAACATCTGTAACAAAAATAAATTAATTAAAAAAAAATGGGCAGTGGATGTGAATAGACACTTCTCCAAACAGAACATTCAAATTGCCAAGAGACATATGAAAAAATTATCAGTATCACTTATTATTAGATAGATGCAAATTAAAATGACAGTGAGATACATGCCTCACACCTGCCAGAATGTCTACCATCAACAAATCAACAAACGACAAGGGCTGGTGAGGATGTGGAGAAAAGGGGACTCTAGTACACTGCTGGTGGGAATGCAGCCTGGTGCAGTCACTGTGTAAAACAGCACAGAGTTTCCTCAAGAAATTAAAATTCATCTGCTATTTGACCTGGTGATTCCACTGCTAGGCATACATCCTAAGGATCCTGAAACACCAATTAGAAAGATATATGCACTTCTATCTTTATAACAGTGCTATTTACAATAGCTAAGACCTGGAAATAGCCCAAATGTCCACCAGTAGATGAGTGGATAAAATCCCCATTGTATCTTTACACATAGAATACTATGCAGCTGTAAAAAAAGGATCCCTTATTTTTGAGACAGCAAGGAGGAACCTGGAGAGTATTATGCTAAGCGAAACAAGACAGTCAGAGAAAGACATGTATCACATGATCTCACTTATATGTGAAATCTAATGAACAAAATAAATTGACAAAATAGATCCAGAGACATGGAAGCAGGGAACAGACTGATGAACCTCAGAAGGTGGGGGGAGGGGGGAGCGGGTGAGAAGACAGAAACCAAAGAACTTATATGCAAATAGACAATAGTGTGCTGAAGGTAGGAGCGGTGGTGGAGGGGAGGAGGGGTTCAATGGGAAAAGGGGACAACATCTGTAATACACTCAATAATAAAGATAAAGTTAAAAAAATAAAATTTTTTTGGTAACTATTGAGGATGCAGAGGTGTTTGTGTGTTTAAGAGTTTAAATTTTTTGTTCTAGTGAATTGTTTTAGAATCATGTTTATATTTAAAGTTTATCTTATATTACTTAGACAATATTTATTAGATGCCTGTTATAAATAATAAATTATGCAGCACCATCTTTGCAAATAGCATTACCTACTACTTGCAAGAAAGAATACTTACTAATTTTAGCACTAATCCAGAGTTCTCCTTTGAGTTCTGAACTGTATGTATCCTTTTGCAAATTCCAAATAAATTTAAATTCAATACCAAACTGACTTCATAAACTTCCCCCTTGTTTGCAGACATTTTCTTCCGTATCTCCTATTGCAATACACCTCATCATTTCTATTCATATCTGGAAAACAAATACCTTAGACATTGCCAGTTTCTTAATCCACTCTCCATATTTATTCCATTATCTGAGGACCCAACAAGGGAGTCTCCTGTACTCAGTTTCTACTACTATTATTCTAAAACCAGCTGATTATGATTGTTATGATCTCTGTAGTTATCTATATTCGCTATTATGATCTCTGGTTTATCCACATAAGTTCTGAGTTTTCTAGTATTTCCTTAGAGCTCACCGTAATTTTTTAATAGACATTATTTTTGGATCAGTTTTAGTTTCATAGAAACATGAAGAGGAATGTGAAGACATGTACTTTACGAACCCTGCCTTCACACATGCATAGCCTTCTCCCTTAATACCCCCTAAGACAGTGGTACATTTGTTACAATTGAACGTACATTTACCCAGACAAGCTTAAATTTAGTCATAGCTCTGCCATGTATTAATTACTTTCTGCACTATTTTTTTTTTTCTGTATGATTGTAATTTCCTTATATTTAAAATAGAGGTAATGAGCCCCAGCTGGTTTGGCCCAGCAGTTAGAGTGTCGGCCCGGGGACCAAAGAATCATGACTTTGATTCTGGTCAAGAGCACGTACCTCAGTTGCAGTTCAGTCCCTGGCCTTGGTCGACGGGTCCTGCAGGAAGCAACCAGCCAATGTGTCTCTCTCATATCGATGTTTCTCTCTCTCTCTCTCTCTTGCTCTCTCTCTCTCTCCCTTCCTCCCACTCCATCTGAAGAGAAATGGAAAAATATCCTGGGGTGAGGATTTTAAATAAATAAATAAATAAATAAATAAATAAATAAATAAATAAATAAATAAATAAATAAGAGGTAATGTTATCTGTGTTGCCTGCCTCCTGGGAACCTGTTGTCCTCTTACTTGGAAACCAAGTCAGGGTAATATTCTTCATTGGTATGTGAGGTAAAATATTCAATCTAGTGAGAGTGAAGTTTAAATTTCAAATACATATGCATTTAGAGAAGTCCTAAATTAACTATTTTTACCAACATGTAAATCTAGTTCACAGAGGTTATAGTTATACGAAGAAACATATATATTGTACACATATCCCTTAGAAAAACAACAGTATGTAGAAGTTTTACATGTGAACTCTGGAGCCAAACTGCTTGAATGGAGAATTCTGCTGTGCTACTTAATATCATTGTGACCTTAGAGAAATAGTCATTGTGCCACAGTTTCTTCATCTGTAAACCAGGGATAATAATGTCATCTACATTATAGAGTTATTAAAGATGCTTAAATGAGTGTTAAGCTGCCTGAATTATGGTTTTCTATGTTAATATTAATTATTATTACTTAACTGTGCATTTATAATTTTGTAAGTCACTTTAAGCAGCAGTTTGATGTGGTATAGTTCTTCCTTGTGATATGTCTAGTCTGTTTAGAAATAAACTACAGTGTGGAAAATGTGTACAAGGAGAGAAGTCTAAAATAATATATCTAAGAAAATTATGTCTTACCACATTCAGTTACCTATTTATTATGATACATACATACTTAAACTCACACAAGACTCAAAAAACTAATTCATCTATTTATTTCTTCCTTTATTCAAATCTGTTTGAAAGGATTGCAGTCAAAGAAACCAAGTTTGTTATTCTAGCTCTATTGACTATAGTATCTTCATCAAACTCCTAAGCTTTTGTGAATCTCAATCTTCACATTTATAATTAGAGTCTATCATGATAATTTAATGAGACAGTTTGTTTTTCTTGAAATCTACCTTAGGACATAAGCCTTATTTAAAAAAACAAAAACCAAAAGACTAATATGAAGAAAAGGAGGTAGAGAATAATACATTTATTATTATTATTATTAATTATTATTAGATAATGAACATTGATTGGGGTTCAGAATTTTATTTTCTTAAGGATTTTAAACATTGAGTCAGAAGTGTCCCTGGCACATAATGGGTGCTGACTGAGTGATTAAAGAACTAGATAGATGTGAGAAATCCTGTGATACTGCAGAACGAAAGAACAGAACATGATGTATGTGGATGAGGCATTTCCAAATCTGCCCTTGTTCTCTGATGGCATTCCTGCCAGGCATTAAAAATCAGTTAAGCAGAATATTTGACGTAATTTAAAAAAAAAAAATTTCTTATTGATTTTAGAGAGAGAGGGAGAGAGACAGATAGAAACATCGATGAGAGAGAACATTGATTGCTCGCCTCCTGCATGCCTCCCACTGGGGATCGAGCCCACAACCTGGGCATGTGCCCTGACCAGGAATCGAACTGGCAACCTCGTGGTGCATGGGTTGACGCTCAACTACTGAGCCACACCAGCCGGACAGCAGAATATTTTAAAAGTGACCTTTTCCTAATTAGCAATATATTGAGTGTTTAAATATTTTGATTCAACAAATGAAATATTTTGACCCATTAAAAAGCACTACCTTTGTTCCAGATGCAATGTGTGAAATTCTTAGAATTGTCAGAACTCAAGTATGGAATTCTAATTGATAGTGCTACACAAAACTTTCCACTTAATTATATTTCAGTTGTAATAATGGTTTTATCTTTGAAATACATAAAAACAACTTTGAACCATCATTTTTTGCTGTTTTAACTTTCAATTTTGTGGCTAAATAATCTACCTACATTGTCCAAATCATTTTGTTGTAATTATTTTGTTAAATGTCTTTGACAGCTTGATGCTAAGTTCTTTCAGTGTGAAAAAGCATTATGTAAAGAATGTCAACTGCTCAGTTGATTTTTCTCTAAGTAAGTCCATGTACTCAAAGTAGAGTTCATGACTCTGCCAGTGAGGAAGAGGAAATTACTTAGATAATACCACATCACTCTGCGGGGGTGGTGGCAACTGCTTCTGTTTAGTGTGAAAGATTTTACAGTAATAAAACAGACTTAATGGACTGGTTCACTCTTTTTATTCATGCTGTTAAAATTTACTATAGAAATACTTTTTCTAGGGAATTATCTTCATTCAGTCTCTTTGTAGCCTCTGTTTTGTATGTCAGCAGGGCTATTCCTTTTTCCTCGGAAAGCTGAAATTGCTACAGCACAGTGAATCTCAAATAACAAAGCAATTTTATTAATAAAACAGTGTTTTAAGACTTATTATCACAAATAATAGATTTAAAACACATTTAAAATTGTGATTAATTTTGTTTATTTAATACATACTGGGATTAAAGGGATCCTGAAGGTAAGTAGTGAAGCTATGTAAAAAACACACTGCATAGAAATGTCTAGCATCACAGAAGTATCTCCTTTTATAACACTTATCTATTCATTGATAATAAATAAAATTAATTAATTATTCTCTAGTTTTACATATACTGGTATTTTATAACTAACAGAACTTTCATCTAATCGCTGTCAACTTTGAAATCATTATTCTTTTCCTGAACTCACAAACAAACATCAATGACTGTTTTGGATGTATTTTTAAAATAAACCTAGAAGCTTTTGAGTCGATTCACATGGATTATTCCCTTTAGGTTCATACCGCTTTTGTGTCTTTCATCTTTCCTTTTGTTCACTTTCCTATGAATTCCTCTCCTGTGATTGCAGTACTACTCCTGCAGCTAAACCCTATAGTTGAAATTGACGTGAACCCAATAGAAAAATTGTAAAAATCCTTCAGCAGCACTTCAAAAATTAGTATATAAATGGTCAATAAACATATTAAGAAAGATCAAAATTGTATAGTTTTTAATATTAATATTTATTAATTTACCTACAAAGTAAAAATGAAATACATATTTTATGAGACAGAATATTTATTATTATTTACATAATAATGTGCTAGCTCTCTTTTTCAACTGCTTACCCTAGGCTAGTATAACAAAAGTCAAATGTAAAAAAGTTCTATGCAAGTGACCAGATCTTTCATTAACAAGGAATGAATAAAACTGGATTTTCTCTGCTTATGTACAGAAAAAAAGTGGCAGCTGCTTCTTCATCTCTCTGAAAGAAAAAATGTTTACTCCTTGGGTGTGGATAGAAAAGTGTAGAGGATTCTGGATTCTCATTTTAATGTTTTGAGATGCATTTCCTTAAACCTCAAATTAGTTTTGGTGTCTACAAACAAAATAAAACAAAGGTATGGATACATGGAACAGGCTGAAAGCTGTTAGAGGGGAGGGGTGATGGGGGACTGAATGAAAGAAGTTGAAGGGATTAGCCAGTAAACATATATGCATAGCCCACAGACACAGACAACAGTGTGGTGATGGCCAGAGGGAAGAGAGGGTGAGGGCTGGGTGGAGGTGGGCAAAGGAGAGGAGAATGAAGACATCTGTAATAGTGTCAACAATAAAAATAAAATTTAAAGAAAAGTAATCTCCAGGTCCTTGAACCTCATTGTCCCTCAAAGTATGAAGACACACCAACAAAGAACTGGAGATCTCTTATTATCCTACAGTTTTAAATTATTTCCCCAAGGCTTGGTCTTAGCTCAGTATCTTGTATTCAGCACTATTTGTTCAGAAATCCCCAGTTCTGCAGAAGCAAACAAAATATTTTGTCTACGTTCCACAACTTTCTTAGTCTTCATGGAGATTAAAATTATTACCACAAGTAATAAATGTCATGTCACTATATATCCAACAGAATAGGAGAAAGGAGAGAGACAGAGACAGAGAGAGAGAAAATATGAATGAGCAAATCGTAAGGTCTCAACTTAATGAATATTCACACAGTGCATTCGCTGGTGTTACCAACCATCCAGGTCAAGTAATAGAGTACGACCGTCTTAGTTCTCTTGTGATGTTTCCCTTCAAAGATAGCCACTACTCTAGCTTCTTAAACTATTCTTTGTTTTCCATATTTTAAGGAATTGGCTCACATAATTGTGGAAACTGGTGAGTCCAAAATGTGTAAGGCAGGTTAGTGGGCCAGAAACTCAGGAAGGATTTGATTCTGCCATCTTGAGGTCTAATTTTTCTCTCCTGGGAAACCTGTTTTTACTTTTAAGGTCTTCAATTGATTGGATGAGTTCCATCCTCATTATTAAGAATAATCTTCTTTATTTAAAATTAATTTATTGTAGATGTTAATCAAATCTGCAAAATACCTTAACAGCAAAGCTAGAGTAGTATTTAATTAAATATCTGAGCAATATAGGTTAGTGGAGTTGGCACATAAAATTGACCACTACATGGCCGTTACAACTAGTGTTCTATGAACAGTCTGTCCATGTCCTTTGAGAAATGTGTACGAAATAGGGGAAATTAATACCAATCATAGAAAAATAAAAGGATTATAAGAGGATACCCAAAACATGTATTCCAATTACATGTTTTTTTAAATTATTTAAACTGGATAAAATAGGTGAGTCTCTAGAAAGTTACAAACTATAGAAATTGACTCATGTAAAATAGAAAATTTGAACAGATATTTAACTAGGTTTCCTTTGATTACTATTAAAAAATACCACGAATTTAATATTAGAATAAAAAATTTTATTCCATCATAGTTCTGGAGGCCAGATGGGCAAAATTTATATCACTGGGCCAAAATAAAAGAGTCAGCAAGACTGTATTTCTCCACAGTCTCTAGAGGAGACACTGTTCCTTATCTCTTCAGGTTCTGGTGGATGCAAGTATTCCTTGACGTGTGGCTGCATCATGCTGATTTCCAAGGCCAACATAATCGAATCGCTCCCTGTTGTGTCTTCAGAAGACCTCCTCTGTTGTGCGTATGCCTTCTTTTCTTTCATCTGTGTCAATCTCCCTTTAACCTTATATAATCCTTATAATCTCTCTTATAAGGATTCTAGTAATTTATGTATTTTTATCCCACCTAGATAATTCAAAATAAATCTTTATCTCAAGATCCTTAATTTAATCACATCTGCAAAGACACTGTCACATGAGGTAATGTTCACAATTTTCACTATTGGGACCTGGCTACTTTGTGGGCATATAGTCTAGGCATCAATGAAGCTGATGAATTTTATGAAATAGTTAAAGCAGAATTAATACCAATCCTTCAAAACTCTCTAAAAAGTTAGAAGTTCATTTCTCAACTGATTCTATAAGGCCAGAAATATCCTAAAACCACAATCAGACAAGGACATCACATAAAAGTAAAACTGTAGACCAATATATGTTGTAAATATTGTCACAATAACCCTCAACAAAATAATAAAAAACTGATCCAGCAGTATATTAAGTGAAGTCAGTGTGATATATCATGTAAAAAAAATGACAAAAATTATATGACCATCTCAATAGATGCAGAAAATTCAGTACATAAAATGCAACACATATTTATGATAAAATCACACACATACACACATACATGTCTCACAACAAACTAAGATTACAAAGGAGCAGTCATGTGATAAAGCATTGTATAAAAAAACCCTACTTTCCCCATCATGTTTAAGTTAAAAGACGAAATGTTTTTTCCTAAAAGCAAACAAAACAAGAATGTCTGTTTTCACTACTTCAAATCTATATTATACTATACTAGCCAGGAAAAATATGTGAGAAAAAGGAGTAAGATCAATCCAGATTGGAAGAAAAGGAAAGCTATCTTTATTCACAAATCAAATAATTATATATAGAAGTTACAGAAAAAAACTATTTCAATTAATAAACATACTTACAAACTTTGCAGACTACAAGATCAATACAAAATGTGTTGCATTTCTACACAATGGCAATGAACAAAAGCATAAAAAAATATTGACAGATAAATTTATCAACATAAGCTCAAGACTTGTACACTAACAGTTGCAAACATTCTTGAAAGGCATTAAATGAGGCCTAAATAAATGTTAATATATGCAGTACTTATGGATTGTCAGACATTCTTTTAAAAATGAAAATAATCCTTAAATTGATTGATTGAGTCAATGCAATCCCTATAAAAATCCCAGCTGTTTATTTTGTTGTTGTTGGGTTGTTGCTATTTGTTTGTTTGTTTGTTTTTTGGTGTGTGATTTGACAGATTGGTCCTTAACCCATATGGAAATACAAAGGAGCCAGATTAGCTAACACAATCTTAAAACAGAACAAAGTTGTAGAGCTCACTCTTTCAGATTTCTACATTTAGTACAAAGCTACAGTAGTCAAAACAGTGTGGTGTTGCATAAATATCAACACACAGATCAATATATATTTTGGATATCAACCCCTTATCAGATATATCATTTGTGACTAGATTCTCCTATTCAGTATGTTTTCTTTTTGTTTTGTTTCAGTCAGAATTGCTATTATCAAAAGTTAACAAATAACATGTTGGTGAGAACATAGAGAAAAGGGAACACTTGTGTACTCTTGGTGGGACTGAAATGGTGCAGCCACTATAGAAAACAGTATGGAGATTCCTCAAAAATCTCAAAATAGATCTACCATACAACCCAGCAATTCCACTTCTGAGTATTTATCTGAAGAAAACAAAAACACTTCTTTGAAAAGATATATGCACCCCTATGGTCAAGCTGCATTATTTATAATAGCTAAGATAGGGAAGCAAAATAATAGTCATATATATATATATATATATATATATATATATATATATATATATATATATATATTGCAACCACAAGGATGAACCTGGAGGGTATAATGCTAACTGAAAAAATCCAGACAGAGAGACAAATACTATATGATTTCACTTATAACTTATATGTGAAATCTAAAATAACAAAACCAGTGCACAAACAAAACAAAAACAGACTCATAGACTCAGAGACTAAAGTGATGGTTTCCAGAAGGGACAAGGGAAGGGGATGGGTGAAATGAGTTAAGGGAAATATAGTCAATAATATTGTGATACATTTGCAGGGTGACAGGTGATTACTAGAATTAGATGGGTTATCATGTTGTAAGGTATAAAATTGTCAAATCAATTGTCTTGGACCAAAGAGTCAAGGGCACGTACATAGGTTGCAATTCTGTCCCATGCCCTGGTCGGGGTCATGTGGGAGGTTACCAATCTATGTGTCTCTCTCACATCGATGCTTCTCTCTCTCTCTCTCTCTGTCTCTCCCTGTATCTCCCTCCCTCCCACTCTATCTGAAGATAAATGGAAAAAATATCCTCAATTGAGGATTTTTTTAAAAAGTCATAACACTATATTATATACCTGAAACTAACATAACTAAGCTAATACTGTATACCAACAATACTTAAATTTTTTTAAAAAGTACAGCGATATGGGTGGAGATATATATATTTATATTTATATCTATATAAATCTTTTTAATGGATTAACTCCTAGGGTGAGATTTGTAATAATCACAATACATTTTAATCCTTATTTTACTCACATTATATCCATTATGCTATTTTTTAAATCTTTATATTATTCTATAAAATAGAGATTTTTTTTTCAACCTCAGATTTTTAACTGAAACTAGAATTGGAAAATATCAAGTTGAATATTAACAAAATTGATACTCAATGAGTTGATATCATGACAAAAATAAGAATGCAAAATAGATATTTTGCAACTTTGAAACTAATGTTAAATGTCTCAATCATATTGCTGATTGGAGATTAGCAAACTAATAAATGCAGTGGCAAATATTTATCATAAAATCACCAAGCACTAGTTAATTTTTCTTCCTCTGGCATCGTTAACTTAATTAGTTGGCTTTATTAGTGTTGCTTTACAAGATCAGCTTGTAGAGCTTACTGTCAAAATGAAAGAGTAGGTAAACACTGTACTTGCCTCTTCCTACAACTACTTCAAAATTACAACTAAACTACAGAACAATCATTATTGAGAACCACCTAAAATCTAGATGAACAGAGTCCTATAACTAAGAATATACAGAAGAAGTCAAGTGGAGAATGGTAGTAGGGGTAGAAACAAGGAAAGGGCTGTCCCTATACCCAGATGTGATGGTTAAAAATTAGGAGGGATATGTTGACTGTAAAGCAAAGAGTCCAAGCCCCCCCGAAGACACTTCCCTGGGGTTCTAGTGCCAAGAAGAGAAGGATCCATAACTTCTGACAATGAAAATCAGCAGAGATTGTAGCTGACCTCTTGAGTCTGAGGTGTTCCTCCTTAAGGTCCATGCATGGATTTATTTATTGATGGACTCACTCTCTTCAAGTTCTAGTGCTGGGGTGCCAGGTCAAAAGGTGCCAGGGATATACTGGGAGGAACTAAATTGTCTGACTTCAGAGATACGACTGTAGGGACAGCTTTCTCCCAGACAGAAGTGCTAGCAGAAGCCATTGTTCCTTTGCTGAGCCTTCATCCTGCAAGTTCAGGCAGGTGCCATATTTATGTCTCCATTAACTTAACACTGTTCACCCAGCCCTTGTGATTCCCTGAGACTCCACCCCACCCAACTTGTGTGCCTCCATGTTACTTCCAGTGGTTTTGCACACAAACAACCTGTATTGGCTCATGATGTAAACTTTCCAAAAGTCTATCAAAAGTTCACAAACCCCAAACAAGCAGTATCTTACCTCAGTATGCCCTGTACCTCTTACTAAGCAACCTTAAGCCTGGTACTAGTAGCAACCAACCTCGGTTCACAGCTTAGCCTCTCCCAGGCCTCTCCAAGCCCAGCAAAAGTGGTAACAATCTTCAGATTACTTAGCTCATACCAGATGGCCTCAGGCAGGACACAAGCAGTAGCAGAACTCAGCCTGCACCTCCCAAGTGGCAAGAGATTCAACACACTCAGTGGTCAACTTTAGACTACACCAGAGCCCCATCCAACCACCTCCACTAACAACACAAAAATAGCAGACACTGCAGGCACCAGAGCTTCACTAAAGCAAATCCTGCTTCATAGTTTCATCCCCTACACAGCAGCTCTTACATTGTAGTCATGGCCAGTTCTCACAAACAATTAGTCTGAGAGTCAGTCACTCCCATTGCTGTGCCAACAACAATCAGGAAACTAAAACTGGAAAGCACACACAACCCGCAAAATGTACACACATGGAGCACCCAGATCAGGAGACAAGTAAATCTGTGTCACTGAGTCCCACAGGACGTTTACAATATAAAGTCACTCTACCAAGATCAGGAGATATAGCAGCTCTACTTAATACATAGACGTTAACACAGAGAAGCAGCCAAAACTAAGAGACAAAGAAACATGTTCCAAATAAAAGAACATAACAAAACTCCAAAAAAAGAACTAAACAAATAAGACAGAATCAATGTACCAGATATAAAATTAAAAACACTGATTATAAGGATTTTCTATTATCTCAGTGAGAATGTCAACCAAGATACAGGAAACAAAAATGGAGACAGAAAACATTAAACAAAAATTCAGAAATAAAAAATTCAATCAGCAGTAGATTAGATGAACCAGAGAATCACATCAGCAATTTGGAAGGTAAATAGGAAAAAAACTAAACAATCATAACAGAAAAAATAAGAAAAGGGGAAAGGAGGCAAGATGGCTGAAGCTTAAGGAATTTCCATCTGTTTGTTCGAAGCACAGGAACAGACCTCAGGCTAAACTTCGAGGCATTCAACTTGAAAAACCACCTGAAAATAGATGGAAATACTGTGAGCAAGGAGCATGGAGAAGAGAGAGGAGGAGATGCCACGTAGGTGAATGAACTTGTAAAGCTGTGCAGTGCGGCCGGAAAGATGGAGAGAAGGTGCAGTGACACAGCTCCTGCCCCTGGGAGAGGGGGAATTCAGCCCAACCCAGAGATCCCCAAATGAGAGCAACAGAGAATGGAAGGGAAGCCCACATAGTGTACAGGAAAAGAGGTACGTTCCTCCCCACCTCAAACAAAGAGGAGGTGCCCAACCCTCAACCCATGGAACAGCACTGGGCTGGAAATTGGCACCCCACCAGCAGGGCCTGACAGCACTAGGTATCCAGATGTCTGACTAGGAAGGAGCCAGGGCAGAAAGCCCCATCCAGCCTGACCTATCTGTGCTGAAAGATTAAAGACCCAAACAGGGAATTTTCTTTACTTTTCTCCTCACCCCCCTTTTTAAAATATTCTCCCCTGCTCGGAGTGGTGACTGTGGGGTGCCATCAACCCAGGCAGAACTGAGGCATTGGAAGGAGAGGAGGAGACTGTCTGCCTCTCCTATAAACTACAGGTACCACCCTCAACACAAATATGTGTAAACCACCCTGACTGGACCTGATATCACGCAGAGCCCTGTGCTGTGGGAGAAGGGAAAGCAGCCCAGAACAAATACATGCAACTGGAGAACCCCAAAGGTGATCCAGCATCTGGGTTAGGGACGCCAGCCCATAGGACTACCTGGGACCCGGCCCTACAGGGCTTCAGCTAGGAGTCCAAGGACCAGACAAGGACAGTTATTCACATTGGCCTGCACCAGAGAACTGCTGAAAGGACAGAGAACCCACACCCAAGGGTCCAGATCCAACAACATCAGAGCAAAATCCAGTGAGCTCCAGAAATAACAGATCCAAGATTTTTGTTGTGGTGGTGGTTGTTTTGGGGTGTGCATGTGTGTGTGTATGTTGTTGTTTTTTTTAATTTATTTTTTTCTTTCATTTCCCATTTTCTACTTTCCTATATTTGATTCAATTTAGCATTATTGCCTTTAAATTATTATTACTATTTTAGTTATTTTCTACCTTTTACTTTTTATACTTACCCTACTTCAGATCTCTGCCTTCTTTGCTTTCATATTCTTTTTTTTCCCCCTCTCCTAACCCTTTTGGTCTCATGCCTTCTAGTATTCTTTGTGTGTGTGTGTGTGTGTTTTCAGTTTATCTTTTAATTTTTTTTTTATTGAAGCTTAAGGTTTTTGTCATTCTTGATAGATTTTTTAAGGTCTTTTTTTTTATTATTATTTAGTCTGGTTGTGCATTGCCTTCTTAACTTTTATTTATTTATTGTTCTTTTTTCTTTCTCCATCTTCTAACTCTTTTGTTCTCACATTTCCTAGTATTGTGTGTGTGTGTGTGTGTGTGTGTGTGTGTGTGTGTGTGTGGTTTGTCTGTGTGTCTTGTAATCTTTTTGTTGAGGTGGTTGGTTCTATTATTGTTGAAGCTGATATTTTTGTGGGGCATTGTTTTTTATTTGGTCTGGCTTTTGTTTTGCTCTATGAAAACCTATATAACAATTGGCATGATAGGGTTGAAAGGGTATTGATATTTATAGTTAACAACCCTGAGGACTGAGCCCACCCAAGAATGGACATAGCAATCAAGACCCAAATTCAACAGGTGAGCCCACAAAACCCACACAAGGGTCAGTCCTAGAGTACCCAGTTCAGAAGATCGAGGAGACTACTCCATTAGGTCCCACAAGAATACTACCACACCAAGACAAGGAGGCATAACACTCTTATTGGATACACATTGACCTGCCTACATGACCCAACACACATCACCTACCAGACTGCTAAAAAAGTGAGACAAAGAAACAAACCTCAAATGAAAGGAAAGAAGGATTCATCAGAAAAGGAACTACATGAAATAGAGGCAAGCAGTTTGTTAGATAAAGAATTCAAAGCACCTGGCCAATGTGGCTCAGTGGTTGAACACTGACCCATGAACCAAGAGGTCACTGGTTTGATTAGGGCACATGCCCAGGTTGTGGAAAGATCCCCAGTGAGGAGCTGCAGGAGGCAGATAATCCAAATTCTCTCTCTCTCTCTCTCTCTCTCTCTCTTTCTCTCTCTCTCTCTCCCTTCCTCTCTCTCTAAAATAAATAAAGAAAAATAATAATTCATAGAAACATTTTTAAAAGTGTTCAAAAAATTTAGTGAGAATTACAAGCAACTTAATGAGAATTATAAAGAGTTCAGTGGGAACTACACAAGTATAAAAAAAAAAAAGAGGTAGAAATTATGAAAGTGGAAACAAATGAAGAATGACATAGCTGAAATAAAAAGTACCTTGGTTGGATTCAATTGTATATTAAAAGAAGCTGAAGACTGAATCAGTGAGTTAGAAGACAAGGTAGAAAAAAAAATACATCCAGATAGAACAGCAAAAGGAAAAAATAAAATTAAAAGCAGGAGGAGGGTTTAAGGGAGATTCTGGACAATACAAAATGTAACAACATTTGTGTCATAGGGGTGCCAGAAGGATAATAATCGGAGAAAGAAATAGAGAACCTATGTAAAGAAATAATGACAGAAAACCTCCCAACCTGGTGGGGAAAAAAGATATACAAGTTCAGGAAACACATTAGGCTCCAATGAAGATGAACCCAGAAAGAGCCACTCCTACACACATCATATTTAAATGGCAAATGTTAATGACAAAAAAAAAATTCTTAAAGGCAGCAAGAGAGAGACAGGAAGTTAATTACAAGGGAGCTCCCATTAGACTGTCAGCTGATTTCTCAATAGAAACACTGCAAGCCAGAAGAGAGTGGCAGGAAGCATACAAACTAATGAAAAACAAGAGTCTGAATCCAAGATGATTCTATGCAGCAAGATTATCATTCAAAAAAACAACAACATCAAAAAACAACAAGGCTAAAAAGAGGAATTTAATAAATTCCTAAAGGAATTTATTACCACCAAACCAGGACTACAAGAAATGCTAAAGTTACTGTTGTAAGAAGAAGAAATAGTGAGAGAGGAAAGAACACAGGCATAAAGAACAGAAATGGCAACAAATAAGTACCTACCAATAATAACCTTAAATGTAAATGTCTTAAATGCTCCAATTAAAAGATATAAGGTAGCTGATTGGATAAGAAAACATGACCCATATATATATGCTATCTATAAGAGACCCACCTCAGAAGAAAAGACTCAGACAAAATGAAAGTGAAAGGATGAAAAAAAAAATTTCCCAGGCAAATGGAAATGAAAAAGAGGTGTTGTAGCCATACTCATTTCTGATAAATTAGACTTCAAAACAAGGGTATACTAAGAGATAAATAAGGTCACTACATAATATTAAAGGTATCTATCCAATGAGAGGATATAACCATGGTAAAGATATATGCACCAAATATGGGCGGGGGGGGATATATTAAAAAAAAATTCCTGGATGACTTCAAGGGAGAGATTAACAGCAATACAATTACAGTAGGGACATTAAATACCCCACTGACACCACTGCATAGATCTTCTAGGCAAAAAATAAACAAGAAAACAGAGACCCTAAAAATGCACTAGATCAGCTTGTGTTAATTGATATTTGCAGATCATTTCACCCAAAAGCTGCAGAATATACATTCTTCTCAAGTGCACATGTGACATACTCAAGATAGACCATGGTTAGGACACAAACTAAGTATCTACATGTCGAAAAAGATTGATATCATATCAAGTATCTTCTTGGGTCACTATCCATAAAACTAGAAATCAGTTACAATAAAAACACTCAAAACATTCAAACATATGGAAGCTAAATAGCATATTATTAAACTATAAATAGTATACCATCGAGATCAATAAAGAAATTTTTAAAAACTTCCTGGGAACTGATGAAAATGAACACACAACACAAAGCTGAGACACAGCTATTGCAATCCTGAAAGGGAAGCTCATAGCAATACAGGCTTACCTCAAGAAACAAGAAACATTTCTAATACTATCTAACCCTACCATTTAGAGATCTCGAGAGAGAACAAAAAGTTCTCTAAAACCCAGAGTTAGGCCCTGGCCGATTTGGCTCAGCAGTTGGAGCGTCAGCTTGTGGACCCGGGTTCGGTTCCCGCTAGGGGCATGTACCAAAAAAAAAAAAAAAAAAAAAAAAATTAAAACCCAGAGTTAGTAGAAGGAAGAAAATAATAAAAATAAGAATGGAAATAAACAACATAGAAACTAAAAAAAATAAAAGAAAAGAAAAAGAAGACCAAAGACTGGTGAAACCAAGAGCTGGTTCTCTGAAAAGATAAACAAGATTGATCAACCTTTAGCCAGACTCACCAAGAAATAAAGAGAGAGGACACAAATTAATAAACTCAGAAATGAAAGAGGTGAATAGCAACTGATACCACAAAAATACAAAGGATTATAAGAAAATATTATGAATAATTAAATGCCAACAAATTTGACAACCTAGGGGAAATGGACAAATTCCTAGAATTGTACAGTCTTCCACAACTCAACTGGAAAAAGTCACAAAACCTGAACAGACCAATAATAATTAAGGAAATAGAAGCAATAACCAATAATCTCCCAGCAAACAAAAGCCCTGGTCCGGACGGATTCACATGGGAGTTTTACCAAAAATTCAAAGTAAAACTAATACCTATTTTACTCAAACTATTCCAAAAAAGTCAAGAGGAAGGAACACTTCCAAGAACTTTTTATGACATCAGCATAATCCTAATCCCCAAACCAGATAAAGACACTACTAAAAAAGAAAAGTACAGGCTAAAATCCCTGATTAATGTAGACACCTATGTCCACAACAAAATTTTAGCAAATCAAATTCAGCAATATATTTTTTTAAATTATATACAACAACCCAGTGGAATTTATTCCAGGGATGCAAGGCTGGAACAATATTTGCAAATCAATTTGCAAAGTCTGATACAACACATAAACAAAATGAATGGTTAAAATCATTTGAGCATATCAATAGATGCTGAAAAAGCATTAGACAAAAATCAAGCAACCATTTTTTATAAAAACTCTCAACAAAGTGGGTATAGAAGATCATACCTCAACATAATAAAGGCCATATATAACAAAACTACAGCCAACATCATACTCAATGCACAAAAAGTAAAAGTATTCCCTTAAGAATAAGAACAAGCGAGGGGTGTCCACTTTCACCAGTGCACCAGTGTTTTTTGTTTTTGTTTTATTGTTTTCTTTATCCTCACCTGAGGACATTTTTGCATTTATCTTCAGATAGAGAGGGAGGGAGAGAGGGAGGAAGAGAGAGAGAGAAACATCGATGTGAGAGAGACACATCTAGTGGTTGCCACACACACGATCCCAACTGGGGTCGGGGACAAACTGCAACTGAGGTACATGCCCTTAGTGGGAACCAAACCCAAGATTCTCTGGTCCATGGGCCAACACTCTAACCACTGCGCAAAACCAGCCAGGGCTCACGGCTCTTATTCAACAGAGTACTGGAAGTCTTAACCACAACAATCAGACAAGAAGAAAAGCTAAAAGACATTCAAATGGGAAAGGAAGAAGTGAAACTGTCATTATTCACAGATGACATGATATTGTACATAGAAAACCCTAGAGACTCCACAAAAATATTACAGTCATCCCTCACCACTTCACGCATCAACTTTCGTGGCTTCACTCTATCACGGTTTTATCAAATATATTCATTAAAAAGTTAATCAAGACAGTGAAAATGATACAGCGTGCATTCGGTTGTCTGAGTCACTTATACACCCCTGTATTACAATTAAAATTAAAATTACTGTATGTATGGACTGTAGGCCTATATATTCTAGCACCCCAGGAATTCTTCAATGCCAGGTGCAACCACTAGAGTCTGGAATGGATTAATCACGATAAACAAGGGATGACTGTACTAGATTTAATGAATTAATTTGGCAAAACAGCAGGATAGAAAATCAACATACAGAAAACATTGGCAGTTTTAGACACTAATAATGAGCAATCAGAAAGAGAGACTAAAAATATAATCCCATTTATCATTGCAACACCAACAACAAAAAATAAAATACCTAAGGATAAACTTAACTAAGAAGGTGAAAGATTCAGAAAACTACAAGGCATTGGAAAAAGAAATAGAGGAAGACATTAAAAACTAGAAGCATATACCATGTTTATGGACTGAAAGATTAACATCATTAAAATCTCCATAATATCCAAAGCAATCTATAAGTCAATGCAATCTCCAATTAAAATACCAATGACATATTTCACAGATCTAGAACAAATACTCCAAAAGTTTATATGGAACCAAAAAAGACCCTGAATAGCCATAGCAATCTTGAAAAAGAAGAATAAAGTTAGAGGGATCACAATTCTGGATATCAGGTTATACTACAAAGCCATTATAATAAAACAACCTGGTACTGGCACAAGAACAGGCATATAGATCAATGGAAAACAATTGAAAACCCAGAAATTGACCAAAGACATTATGCTCAATTAATATTTGACAAAGGTGGCAAGATTAAATAATGGAGTAAAGACAGTCTTTTCAATAAATGGTGTTGGGAGAATTGGACAGTTACTTGCAAAAAAATAAAACTAGACCACCAACTTACACCATACACAAAAATAAACTCAAAATGAATAAAAAACTTAAGTCACTTGTGAAACCATAAATATCTTAGAAGAATATGCAGGCAGCAAAATCTCAGACATTTCACATAGCAGAATTTTAACCAACAGATCACCTAGCTTGACAGAAACAAAGGAAAAAAATTGTAAATGGGACTATATCAAGCTA
This sequence comes from Tadarida brasiliensis, assembly GCA_030848825.1. NCBI lineage: Eukaryota > Metazoa > Chordata > Mammalia > Chiroptera > Molossidae > Tadarida > Tadarida brasiliensis. Next base: position 29,067,889 of record CM061267.1, on the reverse strand, counting down.
AAAAGCTTCTTCACAGCAAAACAAACCAGCATCAAAATGAAAAGGGAACCCACTGTATGAGATAACATAATTACCAATGATACATCGGATAAGTGGTTAATTTCCAAAATATATAGAGTACTCATACAACTCAACAAAAGGAAGACAAATAACCCAATTATAAAATGGGCAGAGGACCTGAATAGACACCTCTCCAAACACGACATACAAGTGGCCAAGAGGCATATGAAAAAATGCTCAATGTCACTAATCATCAGAGAGATGAAAATTAAAATACCTATGAGATATTACTTCAAAACTGCCAGAATGGCTGCCATTAGCAAATCATCAAACAACAAGTGCTGGCAAGGATGTAGAGAAAAGAAGATTCTAGTACACTGCTGGTGGGAATGCAGACTGGTACAGTCACTTTGGAAAACAATATGGAGTTTCTCCAAAAATTAAAAATAGAATTGCCATTTGACCCAGTGATTAAATATCTAGTAATATATCCTAAGAAGCCTGGAACATTAGTCAGAAAGAATATATGCACCCCTATATTCATAGAAGCACTATTTACAATAGCTAAGATCTGTAAAAAGCCCAAGTGTCCATCACTACATGAGTGGATAAAAAAGCTGTGATACATCTACACAATGGAAAACTATGCAGCTGTAAGGAAGAAAGATCTCTTACCCTTTAATATGACTTGGAGGGACCTGGAGAGTATTATGCTATGTGAAATAAGCCCATCAGAGAAAGACAAGTGCCATGTGATCTCAATTATTTATGGAATATGATGAACAAAATAAGTTGATGAACAAAATGGACCCGGTGACATGGAAGTAGGGAATAGACTAGCAAACCTCAGAGGGAGTGAGGATGGGAGGGCGGGAAGAGATAAACCAAAGAATTTATATGCGTATATACAAAGCCAATGGACATAGTCAACAATATGGGGAAGGTTTGGGAGTGATGGGAGCAGGGAGGAAGGTGTCAATGTGGGTAAAAGTAGGGACATCTGTAACAAAATCAAATGTAATAAAAAGAAGGATAAATGAGGATAGTTTAAGGGGCCTCTGCAACAACATCAGCATACCAGCATTCACATCATAGGGATACCAGAAGGAGAAGAGAGAGAACAAAAAATTGAAATCCTATTTGAAAAACATAATGACAGAAAACTTTCTTAACCTGATAAATGAAATAGACATACAAATAAAAGAAGCACAGAGAGTTTCAAACAATGTGAACCCAAAGAGGCCCAAACCAAGACACATCATAATTAAAATCTAAAAGGTTAAAGACAAAGAGAGAATATTAAAAGCAGTGAGACTAAAGCAGTTAGTCACCTCTAAGGGAAGGCCCATAAGACTGTCAGCTGATTTCTCAACAGAAACTTTGCAGGCCAGAGTAATTAGCACAAAATATTCAAAGTGATTAAAAGCAAGGATCTGGCTCTGGCCGGTTTGGCTCAGCGGTTAGAGAGTCGGCCTGCGGTCCAGAGAGACCTGGGTTCAGTTCCCGCTTAAGGGCACGTACCTCGGTTGCAGTTTGTCCCCGGCTCCAGGTTGGGTCGTGAGGGAGGCAGCCACACGATGTGTCCCTTTCACATCGATGTTTCTCTCTCTCTCTCTCTCTTCCTCTCTCTCCCTCCCACTCTGTCTGAACAAAAAATGGAAAAAATGTCCTCCGGTGAGGATAAAAAAAAATAAATTAAAAAATAAATAAATAAAAGCAAGGATCTGTAACAAGATTACTCTACCCAGTAAAGCTATCATTTAGAATTGAAGGATAGATAAAGAGTTTCTGAGACAAGAAAAAGCTAAAAGAGTGCATCACTACCATATCAGTATTACAAGAAATGTTAAAGAGACATTTTTTAAAAAAATAAAAAGATAAAACATGTGAATAATAAAATGTCAATAATTATATATCTATTAACAATTACTTTAAGTGTAAATGGATTAAATGCTCTCATCTAAAGATATAGGGTAGCTAAATAGATAACAAAACAAACCTTTACATATGCTTCCAATTGATAGACACTCAGACCTAAAGAAAAGAGTAAAAAACAATTTTTCATGAAAATGGAAAAATGAAAAAGAAAAAAAGAAAGCTAGGACCACAATACTTACACTAGACAAAATATACTTTACAATAAAGGCTATAACAACAGACAAAAAAAAGACACAGCAATTCCACTTCTGGGTATTTATCTGAAGAAATCCAAAACACGAATTTGTAAAGACATAAGAATCCATATGTCCAATGCAGCATTATTAAAATAGCCAAGATATGAAAGCAACCTTGGTGTCCATCAATAAATGAACAGATAAAGAAAAAGTGGTGCATATATACAATAGACTATAACTCAGTCATAAAAAAAGAACAAAATCTTGCCATCTACAACAACATAGAGGGACATGGAAGGTATTGTGATGAGTGAAATAAGGCAGAAACAAAAAAGGTAAATGCCATATGATTTCACTTATATGTGAAATATATAAACAACAGTCTGTGTGGTGATGGCCAGAGGGAAAGGGGATGGGGGCTGGGTAGGTGTGGGCGAAGTAGGGGAGAAATCGGGATATCTGTAATAGTATCAGCGATAAAAATAAAATTAAAAAAATAAATTCATAGATACAGAGAACATTTTGATGGTTGCCATATGGGGGGGGTTGGGTAGATGGATTAAAAAGGTGAAGGGATTAGGAAATACAAATTGGTAGTTATAGAATAGTCATGGGGATGTAAAGTATAGTATAGGGAATATAATCAATAATTTATTGTAATAACTATGTATGGTGTCAGATCTGTCCTAGATTTATCGGGGTGATCACTTCATAAATTATATAAATGTCTAATCATTATGTTTACACCTAAAACTAATATAATTTTGGATGTCAACTGTAATTAAAATTATAAAAAATATGTTTTAAAAATATATTAAAAAAGCAAAACCCATTGTGCTTGATAACAAATTCAACTTTGGTGGCAAATCAATAGGAAGGAACAAACAATGGTACCCTCAAGATTTTTGCTTGTTTTAAGAATCAAATGATGAAGTACCTTAAAATGCTCTTGCCTATGTATAAAAATACGAAGAATCTTTAAAACTTATAAAGGCAGGAATGCTATTTCAGTGGTCGGGTCCACTGGAGTTTGTTTGGGGATGGTCTGGGTTCTCTTATTTTTGTGTTTCCCTGGTCTCTTCTCAAGGTTTAAGTTATTATTCACAATTTGCTGATTTTTCTATCTTAGTTTTAACAGTCATTCAGTCATTAAGAAATGGTTTAGCATCTTTGTCTTTGTCATTGTTACATGCCTTCTCTTGTACTTGCTTTTGGATGTTGAAACAAGTCTCATAACCTCTGGAAGTCTCAGTTAGTGAGTTTATGTCATTACCTTCATCTGTAATACCACTGTACTGCAATCATGGTTTAAGCTCAAGCTTAGATCAAAGACTAGTTTCTCTGTGACTCCTCCTCTGAATAATTCACAAGCCATCTCACCCTTCTTCAACTGGCTTCTCTTATGGAAATCTCACAGGAACTTCTTTGCCTTCCGTGAATTGCTGTAGCACATGTTGTCTGCATCATTTATATGTCAGTTGCCATCCTGTGAATGAAAATTAAATTTTTTTCCATTTGCTCATGTCCTGGCCTTACTTAAGAATGTGTTCATTTATCGAATTCATATTTATTGACTATGTTTTAGACACTATATTAGGTGCTGGTTGTAGATATTTGTGAAATATAGCTCCTGTTCAGAAAGTCACAGTCTTTGTGGGAAAACAGACAAACAAAATAAATGAACAACCTATGTTTCAAGTAGTTTTGTATTTCCCAAGGAGAATACACCTAGTAGGTATAATAAATACATGTAGAATAGGTAAATAATTATTTGGTGTTAAAAATCTGAAATAGCTACTTTTTCATTTTGAGGAAATTTGTCTCATAATGATTGTATTTTATCAGGAGTTCAATACCCTCACCAAAACTCACTGAGATTCTTTCTTATACGAGAAAATAAAAGCTTGAATATACTCTCTAGGAAAAGGCTTATCTGATATAAATTTCAGATAGCAAGAAAAAATCCTTAAGAGGTTCAGAATTATAATTGAGAAACATCCAGAAGTTCAGATGATTATCTGGCACTAATACAATTTCCTTGACATGAAAATAAAGCTGAAAAATCTCGAAGATTAGAGGATCTTTTAAGAATTTCAAAACCTCCTGCTATTAGTTAGAAATTTTATAAGAAAAACGCCCTTTAAAATACTGGTGATATGCTTCAAAGCTTAATATTTAGCAGACTATGTTTTGGCTAAGTGAACTTCTGAAGAAAAGGAGATGTGTTCCAGTTCCATCTAATCTGGAGTCTCTGATCAAATTATCTACTTCTACTGTGCTCTGTCATCATCTGTAAAAAGGAGACAGCTCTTAAAACATTGTTCCAGAGATGTTTCACAGCTTCATGTGTCATGTCTTCATTCGTTTCATAATACCAATAACATCTCAACTATTACTGCAAAGAACAGACTTTATTTTGGGTCATGTAATACAGCTCTGTCAAAATAAAGAAAAGGAAAGGAGCCCAGAATAACTATGATTTCCCCAAGAGGCGCACTATTTTATGGTAAATTAGGACAAGTGTCTAGATATCCTTGATCCCACACTCTTGTTATTTCATTGGGTTCTGAACAAAGCACAGAATTAGAAATAAAAATGCCTATGTTTTATGATATGAAACTGGTTCAGGACTTGGCAAGATTGCAATCGCAGCATTGCATATTAAGTGATATCTGTAAATTCTGAAAACTAAGTGAGATACGTACCATGTACATAGAAAACAGTAGTACCTAAAGACAATTCTGTGGAATGAGCAGAAATGGTAATTGAAGGTGGATATAGGCTGCAGTTCCAAACAGGATAAGTGAATTCTTGTTTTCAGGCACCTGGAAGGGTCCACCCCCACATATAACATGAAAATAAAATGAACACTTAAACTACATACAGTCGTCCCTCGCCACTTCGTGCTTCAACTTTTGCGGCTTCACTCTATTGCGGTTTTTTATGTTCGATAAACGAGGGCCGACTGTATATTTAATTCTGCACGTTCTAGTAAGTCAACAAAAATACTCCATACATTGTTTAAGTCTTCATTGAATTTTATCTTATTTTTTAATTTCTAAGTTTTTCAAACACAGAAAAGAAGCTGGAAAAGTGTATGTGGGAGGTTGCAGAGATGAAATAAGCTCAGTTCATTCACCATGAAAATTAAGATCCAAATAAATTGTTCATAGCTGAAAGTGTCCAAACCAACTATCTTCATTTTGTAAGTAAGGTCTCCCGAAAAATCATGCTGAAAGACTTAATTATCCAATTGTGCCTTACCTATTTCAAGAAGTATTATTATATATTATAGGAATTTTTCTGAGTGACAGAGAAAGACATTCTGGCTGAATAGTCCCATGCCTTAAAGGTAGATATGATGGTCTCAAGCCATCTTGAGGGTATTGGGAGCCCAATTTTTCCATTACTAACATTAATGAATATTAAAACTTTTTAATATTTTCTTTGCTTTGTATAAGGTAAATTGCATCTTCCCTTCATTAAAATGGATGGCCCATATTGAATCTGTAATGTGTGCATCGTTGGAATTTGAATAAACCTTTGTGGATCTTATTAATGTCATGGGTTTCTAGGGAGGAACTACTGAAAAACTCTGAGTCTAATTTTACATTTACAGCATAATTATGATGTAACCATGAACAAACAAGTGTTATCATAAAAGAAAGATACTGATACTTATTATCACTACCTTGAAGGGCTCTTGTAAAGCATTAAATAAAATAACAGAGGTGCATGTGTATGAATATATTTTCAATGATATTTATACAGATATAAAAAGAAGTGTACAGAATATAGTATACAAATTTTGATGATGCGTGTCCCTAAAATAGTTCATAGTTCTCCCATTAAATCTACTTAAATTAACAAAAACCTATATAGTAGGTTAGATATCAGAGAATTCCAAATACTACTTCTGGCAGTATTTTTCCAACCACTTGCCTTTCTCATCTCATCAGTCCTGAATTCAAAAACCCTAAAAATTTGTTCATTAATTTATGTACACATTTATTCACTCAGTCAAGAAAATTTATTGATCTCTTACCAAATTTCAGGCACTGTTCTTCAGTATGTTTTACAGCTATGTTCCAGGTATCTAACAGTGCAAAAAGCAGATGAATACCTACTCTGTCTCTGGTTATAGACGAGGAGGCAAAAATAAAATAGCAAAATTGTACAGGGTGGAGAAAAAGTAGGTTTACAGTTATTCATATGGAAAATAATAAAATAATTAATAAATAATAATACCATAATAAACTGTGTTTCATGTATTCACAACTGTAAACCTACTTTTGCCTCACTTTGTATATAAAGTATAAACATATGGATAAAAAATAAATAAATGCATAAAATAATTAATGCTAGGGAAAAACAGAAAGCAAGAAAGGAAGGTTAAGATTGTCGGTGGGAGGAGGCTGAAATTTGAAATCAAGTGATCAATGAATGTTTTAAGGGGGAGATGAAATTTAAGAAAAAAAACATAAGTTGGATATGGAGACAGCAATGTGCACATCTGGGGAATGAATGTTATAAGCAGAGGAAACTGTCAGATGGAAGGGCAATGAGGCAGGAATGTGCAGTAGTCAAGGAACAGAAAAGATGTCAGTCTGCAGAGGACAGAGTAAGCAAAGTGGAGAGGAGAAGGAAATAAAGTCAGAAAGGAGATGGAGGCTTAGATTGCTAGGGCTGTGGAGGCATTTTGAGGACTTAGGTTTTTACTTTGAGTAGGCCACTGAAGAAATTTGAGTGATATGATCTAACAGGTTTTGACAGGATCTCTCTGTATGCCACATTGATTAGAGACTGTAGGGGAGTAAAGACAACATCAGGAAGACCAGTAATTGATTCAAATGTGTGATTTACGCAAGTATGTACCTTTTACTCACTGACTGTGTAGATCAGGGATTGGAAAATAATAGCCCATAGATCAAAGCAGGCTCTCAGTTTGTTTTTGTATCTTTTGAGTTAATGGTTCTTACATTTTGAAAGGTTGTTGAAAGAAGAGAAGGAGGAGAAGAAGCTATCAAAACTATATATGGCCCATAAAGCCTGAAATATTTAAAATCTGAAAAATGTTTTCCAAGCAGATGTCAAGTATTTGGCTAGTAATAAGTCTTCAACAAAACTGGAAGGAGAAATACATAAGTAAATTAGTTGCTGAGAATATTGTCAATGATATAGGTCAAAAAACATTTATAGCTTCAAACCTAACCTTCACATGCAATCCATTTCTATTGAGCTATTGAAAAATATAGTCTGGTTTTCAAAACAATAAACCAGAAGGCTTTTTCTCACATAAGCAATGTCATAAATAACTGTAAGATACAATTGAAACAGGAACAAATAAAATAATAACAAAACATTTTATTTGCCTGTATACTTTACAGAGCATTTTCATGTTCATGATCTAATTTAATCTTCAAGTTAACTCTATGAGATAAGTATTATTTTCTTATTAGAAATTACCAAATCCGCCTTGGCCAGTTTGGGTCAGTGGTTAGAGTGTTGGCCCACGGATCAGAGAGTCGCAAGTTTGATTCTGGTCAAGGGCACGTACCTCGGTTGCAGTTTGTTCCCTGGCCCTGGTTGGGTCATGCGGAAGGCAACCAGTCGATGTGGCTCTATCACATCGTGTTTCTCTCTGTCTCTCTCTCTCCCTCCCACCCACTCTATCTGATAATAAGTAGAAAAAATATCCTCAGGTGAGGAATAAAAAAAAAAAAAAACCACAACACTTTGCCTTGAAAAATTGTCTCAACTTGCTTGCTTCTGCCAAGCCAAATTATCTGAGAATAAACAATTTGCCTATCTAATGTTATTTTGCATTATAAGGACAAGATAATAGTGTATATCTATAAAAAGCACCTTGTTCATCTATTCCCATTTGACAGGAAACATCAAGATGTTCATATGTTTCATGAAACTAATCTTCGTTATGGAAAAAAGGTATAAATAACATGACTGTAATATTAATATGTTGTTTTCAAATAAATCTGATATGAACATTTTTTTCAAAGTTTCTATGAGGAATCTTTGTCCCAAATCTGGCACCCATTTATAATAAAAAATTTCAGAAAAATGGGAATAGAGGGAACATACCTCAACATAATAAAGACCATATAATTAGCAAACACACAGCTACATCATATTCAATGGGGTAAAACTAAAATTGTTCCCTTTAAGATTAGAAACAAAATAAGGATGCCCACTTTCACTACTCTTATTCAACATAATGCTGGAATTTCTAGCCACAGCAATCAGACCAGAAGATGAAATAGAAAGGAAGTCATAAAATTGTCATTATTTGATGATGACATGATACTGTGCATAGAGAACCTAAGAATACCACCAAAAAAAAAAAAAAAAAAAAATTTCTAGACATGTAAATAAATTCAGTAAAATAGCAGGACACAAAATACATAATCAGAAATTAGTTGCGTTTTTATATACCAATAATGAACTATCAGAAATGGAAACTAAGAATACAATACTATTTTCAATTGCATCAAAAAATAAAAATAAAATAAAATGCCTAGAAATACATTTAACCAAGGAGCTAAAAGACCTCTACTTGGAAAATTACAGGACATGGAAGAAGATACAAATAAATGGAAGCATATAATGTGCCCATGGACAGAAATAATTAATATTAAAATGTCCATAGTACCTAAAGCAATCTATAGGTTAAATACAATCCCAATAAAAATATCAATGGTGTTTTTCACAAAACTAGAATAAATAATTCCCAAACTTAAATAGAATCATAAAAAATGTCAAAGAGCCACAGTAATCTTGAGAAATAACCAGAAAGTCAGAGGTGTCATGCTACTTGATATCAAACTATACTACAAGGCTATAGTAAACAAAACAGCATGGTACTGGCATAAAAACGGACACATAGATCAATGGAAGAGAATAGAGAGTCCCCAAATCAACCATGCCTATATGGTCAATTAATATATGGTAAAGGAGAAAAGAATACACAATGGGATAAAACCAATCTATTCTATAAATGGTGTTGAAATAATTGGACTGCAACATGGAAAAATTAAACTAGACCACCTTCTTACACCATATAAAAGAATAAACTCAAAATGGATTAAAAACTTAAATGTAAGTCTTGAAACAATAAAAATCCTAAAAGACAATATATATATAGACAGTAAAATCTCTGAAATTTCTCTTAGCAATATTTTTTCTGATATATCCACTAGGGCAAGGAAAGCAAAATAAATAATAAACATATAAAACTACATCAAACTAAGACGCTTCCACACAGCAAAATAAGACATCAACAAAATGAAAAGACAACCTACTGAATGAAAGAAAATATTCACCAATGATACATTTTATACAGCATTAATATCCAAAATGTATAAAGAACTCATACAACTCAATACCAAAAAACAACCAACCCAATTTGAAAAATGGGTAGAGGACCTGAATAGACACTTTTCCAAAGAGGACATACACAGGACCAATAGACATATGAAAAGATGCTCAACATCATTAATCATCAGAGAAATGCAAATTAAAAACACCATAAGATACAACCTCACACCTGTCACAATGGCTGTTGTCAATAAATCAACAAACAAGTGTTGGTGAAGATGTGGATAAAAGGGAATCTTTATGCATTGTAAGTGGGAATGCAGATTAGTGCAGTCACTGTGGAAAACAGTATGGAGTTTCCTTACAAAATTAAAAATGGAACTGCCTTATGACCCAGCGATTCTACTTCTGGGTATATATCCAAAGAAATCCAAAATATTAATTTAAAATATGCACCCCTATGTTCACTGCAGCATTATTTACAAAAGCTAAGATATGGAAGCAACCCTAGTGCCAATCAATAGAGAAGTGAAAAAAGAAGAGTGATACATATATATAAGAAAATATTACTTGGTCATTAAAATGAATAAAATTTTACCATTTGCAGCAGCATGAATAAACCTAGAGGGTATTACGTTAAGTGAAATCAGTCAGTCAGAGAAAGACTAATACCATATGATTTCCCTTATATATGGAATCTAAAGGACAATATAAACAAACAAACAAAACAGAAACAGTCTCGTAGATACAGTGGTTGAGCAACGACCCATGCACCAAGAGGTCGCCAGTTCGATTTCCGGTCAAGACACATGCTCAGGTTGTGGGCCTGATCCCCAGTGGGGGGCATGCGGGAGGTGGCCTATTGATGTTCTCTCTCAAACTTCTGCACATCATGTGCATGATACACAACATCAGCCCAATAAGAGAGAAAACACTCCAATAAAGTAAGCCCCCCAAAAAACAACATTCAAACTAAATAAAGCTATGTGCAGGCCAGGATTTTTCAAATCTTTTTTGTCATAGTAAAGCTCCCAGATCCTGGACAATAACACATGTTTTCTTTGTGCTGGGCACCCAAGGGTATGTCTCCTCTTTTGGGCATAATAATATATAGAATTACTTTTAGGTGTCAATAATGTGTAATGAACAGTGTATCCAGCTGGCATGCTCTTTTTTTTAATTTTTTTTTTTTTTAATCCTCACAGAGGATTTTTTTTTTCATTTTTTTTCATTTTTTGTTCAGATAGAGTGGGAGGGAGAGAGAGAGGAAGAGAGAGAGAGAGAAACATCGACATGAAAGGGACACATCGAGTGGCTGCCACCCGCACGACCAACCAGGGCCAGGGACAAACTGCAACCGAGGTACATGCCCTTAGCGGGAACCAAACCCAGGTCTCTCTGGACCGCAGGCTGACGCTCTAACCGCTGAGCCAAACCGGCCAGGGCTGGCATGCTCTTAATGATCAAATTACATTGCTCTTACTTTCTTGCTTTAGTCTTATACATTGCTCCCTTATTAACTTGCAATAATGCAATAACTCACTTTCTAGACATCAATGACAGCCCTTACTAGACACATTCCAGAAAGGCCAGAGAAAGTGGCTTCTAATCCATATGGAATAACACACTGGTGAACATCTTTCAGGATAGATCACAATTTATCTAGAATATAATCTTTACATATTTGGATGCTTCAAACTAAACTAAAGAGAAAATCTGGATTGTGAGGCTCAATTGGAAATGTGGGATGGTGCTGTGCTGACAATGGTTGTCCTTGACCTACATCTTCTGGCACTAGAAGCCAGTATGGCTCTTAATCAATTTATGAGTTGAACTAAAGACCTCTGAATGAGTATTGTATGTGTTTATTATAGGTATAGAACAGTGCTAAGTACCCTAAGGACTACAAAGAAAGGAAGAAAGGGAGGGAGGGAAGGAGAGAGAAAGAGGAGAGAGAGAGAGAGAGAGAGAGAAATAGCACATGAAGAATTGCCATAAGAAATATGACAGTCAGAGCAGGAGCTCTGTGATCACCCAAGCTGGGTTTGAATCCTGACCAAGCAGCTACCAACCGTGTGAGCTGAGGAACAGTCTAAGGTTTAAATGGTGTTTTACCAAGTTTCAAAATAAGGTGAGGAGGGGAGTGTGGGAAAGGGGTGGAGGGGGGTCAATAGGGGGAAAAGGCAAGGACATCTGTATTACTTTCAACAATAAGATACTTTTTAAAAAAATAAGTGAAGAAATAACTTATCTGCCAGGGGGATATGTTATGGAGTGCAACAACCAGTCAGGTCAGAGTTCTGTGTCCACTCCTCAGAAACTTTCACACCTGGCTTGTGAGACTGGCTGGAGAAAGTTCACCTGACTCCAGGCCTCCCAGAAAAGCTGGGGAGATCTCTGGCAGAGGTGGGCCATATCCAGCAGGATCTGGGTAACTCCAGCACTGGCTTTGAGCAGGCTCTGGCCTCCTGGATAGCTGGAAAGGCACCAAAGTGCCTGCAGAGCCGGTGGCCAGACAGGGCAAGGTCTGCCGGGTGAGGCCTCCAACATCTGGAACAGATTCATTATGGAAGGCCATGAGCTGCTAAACACCTACTACCCACAGCAGAAAGTTCCATGTGCTAGGAAGTCATAAAAGACTTGACCAGTGAGAGATGCCCTTTGACATCTCTCTTCCAGTGCTGGACTTTCCCGCTCACCTTTGTCCATGAAGCCATGATGTGTCCATGGCGACATTGGAAGCTCCTGGCTGAAGTTAATTCAGTGTGTGCTACAGCTCCAGAGGAGTGGGAAGCAAAGGAGATGCTCTCCCACTCTCTAGTCTATTCTCGAATTCATTTGGCACACAATTGACTCTAGATGGGAAATTGGCTTTCTAAATTTTGTCTGTCATTTCATGGCCACTGTCCATTGCCTGGTGGCTATCACCCAGTGGTTTTCCCTGTCCTCATTGATGATGCTCCGCCTGACCAGTACTACTCAGTGCTCCTGCATCTGCCATCAGCCCTGGTCACAGGCTGTTCCACCAGAATTGTGCACCTTTACCATCTGGCTTTTATATCCAACCCAGGAGGCGGTGTCCTCTCCCGCAGACTACTTACTCTACTACTGGGATCCTCCCTTGGTGAACTGGCAGCACCCTCCAAAGAAGTCCGTTCTGCCTGCTTATAATTCTTTGATATTTGGACACTTGAAAAACATCAATATCCCTCCTCCAGGGCACAGCTTTTCTCTCCGGCGTTCACCATCTGAGCAGGTAGTCAAAGCTGTAAAGCTGGAACCATCCAGTATGATACCAATTCCTTGTCCAAAGGAGATGGAGGTGAAAGTCCAAGAAGGGCTTCAAACAGGGATGAAAAAGAATGGAAAGGATCACAGAGAGACTGACAGACAGGCTGACCAGAACAGCCCCCATAGCAGTGGGGATCCACCACTGACATGCAGGCACCTGAAGACCAAGGGAGTCCTCACTTCCCGCAAGTCAGTCCTGGGCCTCCGGATTTCAATCCCAAGCACCCAAAAGACAGCTTGAGTGGGAACACCCAGATGTCTCCCAGGTGCTCCTCCTCCGAAGGCCAGGAGATCACAAGCTCATACAGCCCTGCGGGACATGTCCTGCCTCCTCTAAAGCCTCATTCAGAAACAGCAGTGCTCTCTGACCCAACCCCATGCTGCTCCCTGCTGCAGGATATCCACAAAGAAGTGCTGGATGAAGACCATCTGCCCAGCTTGGCAGGTTCACTAACTTTGGGTAAGGAGATGCACTGTGAAACGTCTTTAGACCTCCTATCAAGGAGCAATTCTCCACTGACCATCAGGAAGCCCTGCAAATGCAAAATGTCCACACCATATTTGCTTTCACAGCCACCACTGATGTGGGATCAAGGTGAGCTATCTTCACATCCTAAACTGCTTTGTATTGCTGTTGACAAAAACCTGGGCACCTTGGAGAACACTGAGTGTCAGAGTAAAAAGACCTTGGAGGATAAAACTGAGGTCATGGCTGACTTTAGTGCCACTCAGCCTGCCCCTTCTTTCTTTCTGCCTGGCCCAGTGATTGCAGAAACCCTGCCCCCAGTCACTCAAACCGGGCAGGTCTCTGCTGCTACTATCAGCTTGGCTAACCTAGTTGCCTTGCCCCAGGACATGTTCATCCCTTCACCTTCTCTAACACCAAATACTGCTCAGGAAATAGACACAGACCCTCATTCTGCTCCTGTAGCTCATACTGATTCTCTTCATTCTAATCACATTTTGGGAACTCCACTTCATGAGAATGCAGGTTAATCTTATCATATTACAGTCTAATACAACATGTCCTATTTCTGACCTCCACACACCTCCTAGGACCTCCGCCTTCTCCAAGTTGCTCTTCTGCCAAAATGAATCATCACCCCTATGTGTGTAGATTCTTCCCCTCCCTTTGTCTTACCCACTCATCTTCCAGTCTCTTATACCAGGATCCCTTTTTCTACTGTCCAGCCCATCTCTTCCACTATCACAACCAAGGCCTCTACAGATTTGACCTCTCAGCCTACTTTAAATCCTGATGTCACTGCAATGGACACTCTTTTCCCTTCTTGTGCTGTCACACTCATATATTCTTCAGACTCCAGTATGAGCTTTCTCTTATTTTACCAAATTCAATACAGTGTAGAGCATAGGTGCCCTGCAGCCCCCTCAACTGGCCCACCTGCATCGAAGGACCCCTGCATTACCTCAAACTATCACATTGGCCCAAAAAACACACCTCAGCCCAGTGTTCCTGCTAGCACCAGATTATCTCTTCTGGATTCTGCAGCCATCTATGCTCCAGTAGATAGCAACTCTACAAAAGCTGACCTGCCATTGACACCAAAGCTATGGATGCCACTTCTCCTTCACAGGCTTCCTTTTCCATTCTCCCCTGTCTCCAGGGAGAACCCCTCCCCATTGTCCATGGCACCTCCTAATTCTAACAACACACCACCCAGTGGCAGCATTTCATTGGCTGGCAACTCCACCCATTTAGCTAAAAAATTAGTGAGCAAGGAGACCCAAGTTTCCAACACTCCCTTGGACCCAGGAACCATCTCTTAACCCACATCTGGGGCCAGTGATGGGCAAAAGCTTAAAAACCCTTTAATGTTAGGAAAAGTGATTGCCCCAGAACAAAGTGTGGACCTAACTTCTTAACTTCTCCTGCAGTCCAGCCAGCCAGGGGCTGCATAATGCACTCAGGCAATGCAGGTTTTCAACTGCCAGATTCCACACTCGACACCACTGGCAAAACCCAGATGGCCATTGATGAAAATCCATGTATTCTCCTTTTGACACATCCACTACTGCTGGCATTAGAGTTGTCACTGATACCCTAACACTGGGGACAGTAGTTCACTCTTTGCCAGCACATCTGCATGTCCACTTGTGGTTATGGGTCCTGCAGCTCCCCTGGATGGTGGGAGCTATGAGATCAAATGTCCCTCCAGGTCCTACAACTACATCATAAATACAACTAAACTATAGAACAATCATCATTCAGAAATGCTTGAAATCAAGCTGAATGGAGTCCTACAACTATAAATTAAAGAAGTTATATCAAGACTGGTAGGTGGGGCAGAGGTATGGAAGGACTGGTCCCACACCCACATGTGGCAGATAAAAATTGTAAGGGATACCTCTGCTGTGAAGGTCCTCCCTGTGGAGCAAGGGGTCCCAGTTCCACACCCGGCCCCACAGCTCAGGGTTTCAGTGCCAGGAAGAGAAATACCCATAACTTCTGACTGTAAAAATCAACAGAAATTGAGCCTGAGGGAAGCTGAGGCTTCTGGAGTCCCAAGCAGTTCCTCTTAAAGACCCATGCACAGACTTATTTAGAATTGCTCCCTCCAGGTTCCAGCACAGAGGAGGTAGCTTGAAAGGCACCAGAGACATACAGAGAAGACTGAGTTGTTTGGCATGGGGACAAGAGCTGGAGAGGCAGTTTTCTCCTGGACAGTAGTACTGGTGCAGGCTGTTGTTCCTCTGGTGAGCCCTTCTCCCATAAGGCCTGCAGACAGGCCTCATATATGGGACTCCAGCAACCTGGCTCACACTGTTTGTCCCACTCTGGTGATTCCCTGAGACCCTGTCCCACCCAACTTTTGGGCCCACCCAACTGTTTCCAGTGGCTTTATCATAAGAATGGCCTGTCTTAGGCTCATGCTTCAGATTTTCCTAAAATCTCTCAAACAAGCAGCATCTGGCCTCAGTGAGCTCTATACTTCTTGCTAAGTGCCCCCAGGCTTGGCACTATCAGCAGCCAGCGTTGGTTCACCTACAAATTCAATACAAGAAGCAATCATCTGCAGATAGCTTTGTAGCATGTGCCTGGTGAACCGGTGTAGAACACAGGCAGTGGCTGACCTTGGTCTGCATCTCCCAGGAGGCCCAGAGCCAACCCACCCAATGGATAGCATCAGATCATGTTGAAGCAGCATCAACCAACCACCTCCAAAAGGAAAACACTCAAGGATTAGACTCAATGTGTACCAGAGCCCTGCTGAAGGAAGTTTTGTTCTGTGTGGTGGGCTTCTGAATAGGTGATCTTCCAAGGTAGTCGGAGGTTGGTGGTTAGTAGTCACAGCCAGTCCTTGCAGCTGAACAGCCTGAGTAAATCCCTCCCACTGATGTGCCAACAGTATTAAGACTCAATTACATCTGAAGGGTATATAGTCCACATGGGGATACACCTAGAGTGCCCAGCTGGGGTTATCAAAGAGACTGTACCACCAGACCCTACAGGACATCTACAGCAATAGGCTACCCTACCAAGCCTAAGAGACATAGCAGCTGTACCTAATACATAGAAACCAACACAAGGAGGCAGACAAAAATGAGGAGACAAAGAAACATGTCCCAAATGAAAGAATAGAACAAAATTCTAGTAAAAGAACTAAACAAAATGTATATAACCAATCAAACAGATGCAGAATTCAAAACACTGGTTATGAGGATGCTCAAGAAACTTAATGAGGACCTCAAGAGCATAAAAAAGGATGAGTCAGAAATGAAGGATGCACAGTCAGAAATGAAGCATGTACTAACTGAAATAAAGAATCATTTATAGGGAATCAGTGGTAGAGTAGGTAAAGCTGAGAAGCAAACCATTGATTTGCAATATAAGGAAGCAAAAAACACCCAATCAGAAGAGCAAAATGAAAAAAGAATTTTAAAAAATGAAGATATTGTAAGGAGCCTCTGGGACAACTTCAAGCGTACCAACATTTGCATCATGGGGATGCTAGAAGGAGAAGAGAGAGTATAAGAAATTGAAAATCTATTTGAAGAAATAATGACAGAAAACTTTTCTATCTTGGTGAAGAAAACAGACATACAAGTCCAGGAAGCACAGAGAGTCCCAAACAAGATGATCCCAAAGGGGCCCACACCAAAACACCCCATAATTAAAATGCAAAAGTTTAAAAACAAAGAATCTTAAAAGCAGCAAGAGAAAAGCAATTAATTACCTACAAGGGAGCTGCTATAAGAAAGTCAGTGGATTTCTCAACAGAAACTTTGCAGGCCTAAAGGGATTGGAAATAAATATTCAAATTGATGAAAAGTAAGGACCTACAACCAAGATTACTCAATCCTGTAAAGTTATCATTTAGAATTGATGGACATATAAAGAGCTTCCCAGACAAGAAAAGGCTAAAGGAGTTCATCTCTACTAAATCAGTATAATATTAAATGTTGAAGGTCTTCTTGAAGAAGAAGATCAAAAGTATGAACAATAAAATGGCAATAAATACATATCTATCAACAAATGAATCTATAGACAAAATGAACAAGCAGAACAGAAACAGACTCATAAATACAGAAAACTTTTTTTTGGTTGCCAGTTGGGAGGGCATTGTGGGAAATGGGTGAAAAAGGTGAAGGGATTAAGAACTACAAATTGGTTGGTAGACTGACAATCCTCAGATGGAAGGGGTGAGAGGGATGCGAAGTGATAAAAAAAAAAAAGAACTTATATGCATATATGCATAACCAATGGACACAGACAATGGTGTGGGGAAGGCAGGAGGGGGGTGGGAGTGGGGAAGAGGGTGTTTATGGGGGGAAAAGGGGGACTTCTGTAATATGTCAACAATAAAGATAAATTTAAATAAATAAATAAATATAATAATTGTTCAATTTATGCTAGGCTGTAGTGTATCAGCAAGGTCTAATTATTTTATAAGCATTCTGATATCTTCTAATTTTCAAAATAATCTTGCAGGTAAATAGGTTTGATTTTGCAAGTAAAAAGAAAAACAAGCTTAAGCTAGATCCCACCATGGCTACAGGATGGTAGCTGTAGTTACGTACGTTGCATCATTGTGTGCTTTCTCGGTCTGCAAGTTCCCCCATAACTGTTAATATTGCCTAGCCTTGGTGGCAGGTGTATTTGGGTTCAATTTTAATGATGACATCAGACTATATAAATAGACTGATAGACCAAATGATGAGCAGAAAGATAGGGAGGAAAAAAACTACCTTTGGAACACTTAATTTATTTCTATCTCAACTCACTTTCTTATCTGGTGACCTCTGCAATTTATCTTTGTTAATAAAAGTCCAAAAATAATTGCAGAAAAGTAAAGAGTATGGGAGCAGGTTTGAACACAAGGTCTCTCACCAAATGAGTAATCATGGAATTATTCTAGAAGATAGATTTTTTTAGTATTTATTTTCAGCTAATTGAATTACAGAAGCTTTGATTCTTTCTCTTAGAATAATGTCGTTTTACCTATAACTACAAGTCGGTTACTTAAAGATAAGTTAAAATATGATCTAAAGATATCCTTTATTATTAAAAGTTTAGTAAGTATGTTCCATAATTGCATATGTGTACATATTTCCCTAAACATTTCCTAACTTTGTGCTTAACAGCCCTATTTTTATTTAGAATTGTTCTGTAATTAAACAGCTTATTTTATACATAATTCAAGTCCAAATTATTTACTTTTCATGTAAATCAAGAAGATACAAATTAGCATATTTGATAATAACAAAAGTCATAAATGTGCTGTTTTATAACAAAGCTTTCTTTGAGAACACTACAATTCTCATTGACATGAAAGGTAGTGGATGATATAGAACAATGGTTAGAAGAACAGTCCAGTTCAGGAGTAGACTGCTTGAACTTAATTCTTATTCCCACCAATTCCAACCGTGTAATCTTTTTTTTTTTTAATCCTCACCCGAGGACATTTTTCCATTTTTTGTTCAGATAGAGTGGGAGGGAGAAAGAGGAAGAGAGAGAAACGTCGATGTGAAAGGGACACATCGAGTGGCTGCCTCCCACACGACCAAGCAGGGCCGGGAACAAATTGCAACCGAGGTAGGTGCCCCTAGCGGGAACCGAACCTGGGTCTCTCTGGACTGCAGGCCGACATTCTAACCGCTGAACCAAACCGGCCAGGGCCCAAGTGTGTAATCTTTGACAAGTTATCGTTAGTGTTTCCATGTCCTACTGTAAATTGAGGAAATAATAGTACTCATCTCATAACATCCTTGTGAACATAACAAGAAAAAGAAAAGTTAAGTTCTTAAAACAGAGCCTGACACATAATGGACATGTAAAAATGTTAAATATTATTATTTCATTTCTGAATATTTTAAAACTTTAAGTTTGAATGGAGGTAAAATCTTTACTAAGCTATATCTTACTTATCCAAATTGATGAAAAGTAAGGACCTACAACCAAGATTACTCTATCCTGTAAAGTTATCATTTAGAATTGATGGACATATAAAGAGCTTCCCAGACAAGAAAAGTTTTCTTTCTGTATTCACTAATTTTTCCTTTGCTCTTAAACAATAAAGAATCTTACCAATGGGAAAGACAAAAATGAATAGATGTAGGAGAAACTTCAACTTGGCCTGGCCTGGACACTTTCACAGGGAGAGAACTGTCACCTGGATTGAAGCTGGGATGCTGATTGCAGACAGCCTGGCACAGGGACCTTCTGTGTGCTCTACAGCATGTTCAGGGTGTAGATGGTGAAGGCTACAGTTTGCCATGTGCAATGCAGTTGTCAATTGTAACTCCTGAGATGGCTTTCTCTGGAATTTACTTCAAACCCATGAGGTTCTCAAGACTGCTATTATTACATTTGTTTGGGCCCAGAGAGACTCAATTTTTGTTTTTTTATTATTATTCATAAGGTAAAACTCTTGAATCTCAAGGAAGCAGCAGTAACTATTTATAAACAATTACAGTTGCTCTTTTCAGGGATGCTGTGCACTGAGTGACAAGGGGTGAGAAGACTTGAGTCTTAAATATGGATTACTTTTCTTTTCTATTCTAGTTTACATGCACTTTCTTCCTGTGTTATAAAAATACAATATAAAAAATATCAAACCCATTATTCAATAGTAGTTTTAAAATCTTATATTGAAAATACTGTTAGTGTTACAAAAAAATTGAAAAATAATACAAAAATTCCAGCTTATCCTTCATCTCAGATTGATACCTTATATATTTATAGTATAATTACCATAACCTTGATATCAACATTAGTGTCATAACATTGACTAAACTACACACTTCATTTGAATTTTAGCACTTTTTTTCACTAATATTCTTTTGCTGTTATAGGATTCAATGGCTACATTTTCATAAGTTTTCAATCCTTATGATAACAATTATTAAAGCATCATTATCACTATTTTAACGTTGCTAAAACAGAGGTCCAGAGAGATTAAATAACTTGACTACACGTATAGAAGACATTGGTCTGTGTCCCCAACCCCAGGGCTCTCTCCAGCAGACCATGTTGTATTTCAGCACACAAGACAGATTCGCTGCAAACAGTCATTACTCTTTTATTGAGAACAACATAAATGAGCAGTCTTATTATTAAAATTTATTTGTGTACATAGTGTATAGTTTACACTTGTTTTGAAAAGCATACATTTACATTCAATTACTTAGTGATATATTTAAATGATGATAAAAGATGGCTTATATCATTAAATTATATTGTATAAATACATGTCTGTATTCCCATAACAGGTTATTTTTATGTTTTTATTTATGGGCTTTTATTCTAAAATGCTCAATATTTTTAAAAGAAAGTTGACAGCAGAAGAACCACAAATAATATTTTAAATTAATATTTTAAATATGTTTACACTTTTTATTTTAATGTAAATGATTACAATAAAATTTATTTTAAAGTAAATTATTCAAAGTTAAAATTATGTAAGGAAAAATAACAATTTTCTTTCTTTTTCTTACCATGTACAACCTCAATTTAAGGTACTATTAAGAGTTCCTTGATCCTCAGATTGAGACTTCATTTGGAGAAGAGGAAACTGATGCTCAGAGAAGAAAAATAGGTGAAGGAGAAAATGGTGGTGGAGTGAATGGAAGGTACACAGAGGATCTCCCAGGACATAATGGGAATTACAACTAAAATAAAGACAAATCGTCGGGAAAAAGCAACAGAAAAGCAACGGAAGAGGACCATACAACCAGGGACACTGAATGAGCCTGGTAGGATCTGGGGAGGCACGTGAGGGTGGCGGGCTGGGAGCCCACAGACAGCAACAGCCTTAGCTGTGAGCAGCAGTGGCATCCGCCCACAGGGTTAAGAGCCCAAGGTGCTCTACAGCGCAGAAGGCTGGGACAGACCGCTAAATAGCTACAGCCACTCACCTGGGGCTCTGGCAGAGGGAGGGTGGACTGGACTGGAACTCTGGGGACACCTGGGATATGGAGGGCGCTCAGAGTTTGTGCTGAGCCGCGGCCACGCAGGACAGCAGTGGCCAGCCTGCTCCTTCCCGGTTACACAGAATGGCAGCCAAGTTTGCTCCTTCCCGGAGCTGTGGCAGCCCCACCCTCGGAGATTCCCAGGTGAGGCAAAGAAATGCAAATTGAGGCTCATTAACTACCAGCATCAGCCCCACCTTCAGGAAATCCTCTTACACTATAAACACCTGAGGGAGTTTCTCATTCAACTGAATCCTAAGGCTTGTCAAGTAGCTGACACTAATAGCCTCCAGGCAAAAAGCTAGAGCACAACTGAACCTTTCCTGAGCTTGCAAATCTACCCAGGAAAGTAAGACTTGACAGTGGTGTTTAAGTACATATCAATAATCACCTTAAATGTACATGGATTGAATGCTGCAATAAAAAGACACAGAGTAGCTGACTGGATAAGAAAGCATGATTCACATATATATTGTCTACAAAAGACCCACCTCACAACAAAAGACTCACATAGGTTGAAAGTAAAGGAATGGGAAAAAATCTTCCAAGCAAACGGAAAGAAAAAAAAAGCTGGGGTAGCAAAACTCATATTGATAAATTAGATTTAAAATTGAAGACCATAACTAGAGACAAAGAAGGCCATTACATAATATTGAAAGCATCTATCCAACAGGAAAGTATTAACCTTGGCAAACATATATGTACCAAACATAGGAACACCAAAATATATTAAAAATCTTCTGGAGGACTTCAAAGGAGAAATCGACTGTAATACAATCATAGTAGGAGATTTCAACACCCCACTGACATCACTGGATAGATCATCTAGACAAAAAATTAACAAGGAAACAGAAATTCTAAATGAAGCACTACATCAAATGGATTTAATAGATATATACAGAGAAATACACCCCAAAACTGCAGAATTCACATTCTTCTCAAGTGCACATGGGACATTCTCAAAGATATACCATATGTTAGGGTACAAACAAAGTCTCTACAAGTTCAAGAAGATTGAAATCATATCAAGCATCTTTTCAGATCACAATGGCATGAAACTAGAAATCAATTGTGACAAGAACATGCAAAGACATTTGAACACATGGATGCTAAATAGCAATGTACTGAACAATGAATGGGTTACCATGGAGATCAAGGAAGAAATTAAAAACTTTGTGGAAACCAATGAAAATGAACACACAACAACACAAAATCTATGGGATGCAGCGAAAGCAGTTCTGAGAGGGAAGTTCATAGCACTACAGGCCCACCTCAAGAAACAAGAAAAATTTTTAATTGACTACCTAACCTCACAACTTAAAGAACTAGAAAGCAAACAAAAATAAAACCTCAGAGCAATTAGAAGGAAGTAAATAGTAAAGATCAGAGCAGAAATGAATGACATGGAGATCAAAAAACAATTCAAAGGATCAATGAAACAAAGAGCAGGTATTTTGAAAAGATAAACAAAATTGATGGACACTTAGCTAGACTCACCAAGAAACAAAGAGAGAGAACCCAAATACACAAAATCAGAAATGAAAGAAGAGAAATAACAACTAACACCACAGAAATACAAAGGATCGTTAACAAATACTATGAACAATTATACGCCAACAAATTGAACAATCTAAGCAAAATGGACATATTTCTAGAAAAACATAGTCTCGCAAAATGAGACCAGGAAGAGATAGAAAACTTGAACAGGCCAATAATAATGAAGGAAATTGAAGATGTAATCAAAACTCTCCCAGCAAACAAAAGCCCAGGCCCTGATGGCTTCACAGGGTTTTTACCAAACATTCAAAGAAGAATTAACACCCATTCTCCTCAAACTATTTCAGAAACTTAAAGAAGAAGAAAGACTTCCAAACTCCTTTTATGAAGCCATCATAATTCTAATCCAAAACCAGAAAAAGACACTACAAAGAAAGAGAACTACAGGCCAATACCCCTGATGAACATAGATGCCAAAATCCTGAACAAAATACTAGCAAATCTGATCCAGCAATACATCAAAAAAAGTATTCATCATGACCAAGTAGGATTCATCCCAGGAATGCAAGGCTGGTACAATATTTGT
The DNA here is from genome assembly GCA_030848825.1 of Tadarida brasiliensis. Lineage (NCBI taxonomy): Eukaryota > Metazoa > Chordata > Mammalia > Chiroptera > Molossidae > Tadarida > Tadarida brasiliensis. Next base: position 29,044,639 of record CM061267.1, on the reverse strand, counting down.
GAATCAATAAATGTGATACATCACATAAAAAAAATGAAAGATAAAAACAATATGATCATATCAATAGACGCTGAAAAAGCATTTGACAAAATCCAGCACCCATTTCTGATAAAAACGCTCAGCAATTTGGGAATAGAGGGATCATATCTCAACATTATAAAGGCCATATATAAAAGACCTACAGCCAACATCATACTCAATGGACAAAAAGTGAAAGCATTTCCCTTAAGAACAGGAACAAGACAAGATTCCCACTTTCACCACTCTTATTTAACATGGTACTGGAAGTCTTAGCCACAGCAATCAGACATGAAGAAAAAATAAAAGGGATCCAATTGGAAAGGAGCAAGTGAAACTGTCATTATTTGCAGATGACATGATATTATACATAGAAAACCCTAAAGACTCCATCAAAAATCTACTAGACTTCATAAATGAATTTGGCAAAGTAGCAGGATACAAAATTAACGTCAAGAAGTGAAAGACATTCTTATATACCCATAATGAACTCATAGAAAGAGAAACTAAAAAAACAATCCCATTTACCATCACGGCAAAAAAATTAAGATACCTAGGAATAAACTTAACCAAAGAAGTAAAGGACCTATTTGCAGAAAACTGCAGGACATTGGAAAAAGAAATAGAGGAAGATATAAAAGAGTGAAAGCACATACCTTGTTCATGGATTAGAAGAAGTAATATCATTAAAATGTCCATACAAACCAAAGCAGTCTATAGATTTAACGCAATCCCCATCAAAATACCAATGACATATTTAACAGAACTAGAACATATACTTCAGAAGTTCATATGGAACCAAAAAAGACCCCAAATAGCTACAGCAATCTTGAAAAAGAAGGACAAAGTAGGCGGGATTACAACACCGGACATCAGGTTATACTACAAAGCTACTGTAATCAAAACAACCTGGTACTGGCACAAGAACAGGCACATAGATCAATAGAATAGAACAGAGAACCCATAAATTGCCCCAAAATATTATGCTCAATTAATATTCGACAAAGGTGGCAAGAGCATACAGTGGAGTAAAGACAGCCTCTTTTACAAATGGTGTTGGGAAAACTGGACAGCTACATGCAAAAAAATGAAGCTAGACCACCAACTTACACGATACACAAGAATAAACTCAAAAGGGATAAAAGATTTAAATGTGACTCATGAATCCATAAAAATCCTAGAAGAAAATGTAGGCAACAAAATTTCAGACATCATAGACAGCAGAATTTTCACTGATATATCACCTAAGGCAACAGAAACAAAGGAAAAAATGAACACATGGGACTACATCAAACTCAAAAGCTTCTGCACAGCAAAAGAAACAGCCATCAAAGTGGAAAGGCAAACCACTGTATGGGAGAGCATAATTGCCAATGATATATCAGATAAGGGATTAATTTCCAAAATATATAGAGTGCTCATACAACTCAACAAAAGGAAGACTAAGAACCCAATTAAAAAATGGGCAGAGGAACTAAATAAACACCTCTCCAAACAGGACATACAAATGGCCAAGAGACATATGTAGAAATGGTCAACACCACTAATCATCAGAGAAATGCAAATTAAAACAACAGTGAGGTACCACCTCACACCTGTCAGAATAGCCACCATCAACAAATCATTAAACAACAAGTGTTGGCGAGGGTGTGGATAAAAGGGGACTCTAGTACACTGCTGGTGGGAATGCAGACTGGTGCAGCCACTGTGGAGAACACTATGGTGTTACCTCAAAAAATTAAAAATTGAATTACCATTTGTCCCAGTGATCCCACTCCTAGGAATATACCCTAAGAAGCCTGAAACACCAATCAGAAAGAATACATGTACCCCCATGTTCATAGCAGTGCTATTTACAATAACTAAGATCTGGAAACAGCCCAAGTGTCCATCAGTAGACGAATGGATAAAAAAGCAGTGGTACATATACACAATGGAGTACTATGCAGCTGTAAGAAAGAAAGATCTCTTATCCTTTGAGACGACATGGGAGGACCTGGCAACTATTATCCTAAGCAAAACAAGCCAAGCAGAGAAAGACAAATATCATATGATCTCACTTATTTCTGGAATATAATGAACATAACAATCTGGGGAACCGGGTAGTCCCAGAGACGTGGAAGTACGGTACAGACTGACAATTGCCAGAAGGGGTGTGGGGGAGGGGAGCAATAAACCACAGAACTTGTATGCATGTACTCATCATAACCAGTGGACATGGACAACATTACTGGGGACAAGCAGGGACGGAGAGGGAGGAGGGTGTCAATGGGGGGAAAAGGAGAAACATCTGTAACAAAAGTAAATTAATAATAATAAAAAAAAGAGTTCCTTAAGAAAAAATGAGAATATGTGGAAAATTATTTTCTCCTCTGTACTTTTTCCTCATTATAGCATTTCTTAACAATTTGTACATACAATTACTCCTTATACATTTTATTGATAGCTGACTATTTTATTTATGGGCATACGATGATATACTTCAGAGGTTTTCAATTGAGAGCTATTTTCAGTTATTTTCATGTGTGTGAAAACTAAAAATTCTATCATGAAAGATTAGTCAAGAGGGTCCTTGAAAAAGTAGGTAGAGTGAATGCCTAGGGAGAGAACAGTTGAGAAAAGGATAAGTGCATTTAATTTTAATAGCTATTGGCAAATTTTCTTTCAAAAATTATTCCAGAAATATTTTACTATGAACAAAAACTATGGAAGTATCTACTTCCAAGAGTCTATCCAACAATGAGTACTAACAAACTTCTAAAAATTATATTTACCATTAGGTTGTTGAAAAGGGACAATTATATTATTTTTATTCATATTGACTTACTAATGAGGTAGAACATTTTTTTCAAATGTTTACTGGCTATTTGCATTTCTTGTCATAAAAACATTATTTTTGTGATTTATTTTTTCTATTGATTTGTAATGTTTTTCATATTAATTATATTCATAAATTGAGGATAGTAGCCCATTATCTCATAGGTGCTGGATCTCCCTCCCCGCCCCAAATAGTTATTTTTTTCCATTTTACTTCATATGAAGTATAATTTCATTCACAAGAATTAATTTTTCTAAATCTTTAAGTTGTATGGTTATTTTATTAGAAATGCCTCTTGTTTTTTGATGTGGGCCTGTATTGCTATGAACCTCCCTCTCAGGACTGCTTTTACTATGTCTTATAGATTTTGTGTTCTTGTGTGTTTGTTTTTATTAGTTTCCAGGAATTTTTAAAATTTTCTTCTAAATCTCATTGGTAATTCATTCAGAGAAAAAAAAAAAAAGAGTTGGTAGAAGGAAAGAAATATTAAAGATCAGGGCAGAAATAAATGATATAGAGAGTAAAAAAACCATACAAAAGCTCAATGAAACTAAGAGCTGGTTCTTTGAAAAAATAAACAAGATTGATCAACTTTTAGCCAGACTCACCAAGAAACAAGGAGAGACAACACAAATTAATAAAATCAGAAACAAAGAAGAAGAAGTAAAAACTAACACCACAGAAATACAAATGGTTGTAAGAAAATACTATGAACAATTATATGCTAACAAATTTGACAACCTAGGAAAAATGGACAAATTTCTAGAATCATACAGTTTTCCCAAACTCAGTTGGGAAGAGTCAGACAACTTGAACAGACCAACAACAACTAAGGAAATAGAACCAGTTATCAGTAAACTTTCAGCAAACAATAGCCCTGGTTTGGATGGATTCACGGGGGAGTTTTACAAACATTCAAAGAAGAACTAATACCTTATCTCCTCAAAATATTCCATTAAATTCAAGAGGAAGGAAGACTTTCAAGCTCTTTTTATGAGGCCAGCATAATCTTAATTCCAAAATCAGAAAAAAGCACTACAAAAAAAAGAAAGAAAATTACAGGCTGATATCCCTGATGAACATAGATGGCAACACCCTCAAAAAATTTCAGCAAATTGGATCCAGCAATATATTTAAAAAATTATGCACCATGCCCAAATGGGATTTATCCCAGAAATTCAAGGCTGGTTTAATATTTGCAAATCAATAAATGTGATACACCACATTAAAAAATAAAAGATAAAAAATCATATGATCGTATCAATAGATGCTGAAAAAGTATTTGAGAAATCCAGCGTTTATTTTTTATTAAAACTCTCAGCAAATGAGACTAGAATGATAGTAACTCAGTATAATAGAGGCCATAAATGACAAACCTCCAGCCAACATCATACTAAATGGACAAAAAGTAAAAGCATTTACCTTAAGAACAGGAACAAGACAGGATGTCTGCTTTCTCCACTCACTCTTATATTAAACATAGTACTGGAAGCCTTAGCCATAGCAATCAGACAAGAAGAAAAAAATAAAAGGCATACAAATGGGAAAGGAGGGAGTGAAACTGTTATTATTCACAGATGACATGATATTGTATAAAGAAAACCCTAAACATTTCACCAAAAAACTCCTACATTTAATAAACAAATTCAACAAAGTAGCAGGATACAAAATCAACATCCAGAAATCACTGACATTTTTATACAACAATAATGAGCAATCAGAAATAGAAACTAAAAATCAATCCCATTTACCATTGCAACAACAACAAAAAAATTAAGATATTTAAGAATAAACTTAACCAAGGAAGTAAAATATCTGTTCTCAGAAAATTACAGGACATTGATAAAAGACATAGAGGAAGATATTAAAATGTGGAAATATATACCATGTTTAGGGATTGGAAGAATTTATAATTAAAAGGTCCATACTATCCAAAGCAATCTACAGAATCAATGCAATACCCATTAAAATACCAACGAGATATTTCACGATACAGAACAAATACTCCAAAAGTTTATATGGAACCAATAAAGACTCCAAGTAGCCACAGCAATCTTGAAAAAGAAAAACAGAGTTGGAGGGATCACAATTCCAGATATCAGGTTATACTCAAAAACTATTATAATCAAAACAGCCTGGTACTGGCACAAGAACAGGCCTATAAATCAATGGAACATAACATAGAACCCAGAAATTGACCTAAGACATTACTGCTGAATTAATATTTGAAAGAAGGTGGCAATAGCAAACAATGGAGCAAAGACAGTCCTTTAAAAAAATTGTGTTGGAAAACTGGAGAGGTACATGCAAAAAAAAAAAAAAGAAGAAGAAGAAGAAGAAGAAGAAGAAGAAGAAGAAGAAGAAGAAGAAGAAGAAGAAGAAGAAGAAGAAAAGAAACAAGACCACCAACATACACCATAGACAAAAATAAAACCCTCAAAATTGATAAAATGTCACTTGTGAAACCATAAAAAATTCTAGAAAAAAAAAGTAGGCAGCAAAATCTCTGACATCACTGATACATCACCTAAGGCAAGAGAAATGAAGGAAAAAAATATATAAATGGGACTACATCAAACTAAAAAGCTTCATAGCAAAAGAAACAATAATCAAAATAAAAAGGAAACACACTATATGGGAGACCTTAATAACCAATGATACGTCAGATAAGGGATTAATTTCCAAAATATATAGAGTACCCATACAACTCAAAAAAGGAAGACAAAGATCCAATTATAAAATGGGCAGCTGACCTGAATAGACACCTCTTCAAACAGGACATACAAATGGCCAAGATACATATGAAAAAATATTCAATATCACTAAGCATTAAGAGATGCAAATTAAAATGACTATAAGATATCACCTTCTACCTGCCAGGATGGCTGTCATCAACAAATCTTCAAACAAATGCTGGTGAGGATGTGGAGAAAAGGGACTCTAGTACACTGCTGGTAGGAATGTAGTCTCAAAGGACAAGAGATCTCTCTTTCTTACAGCTGCATAGAATTCCATGGTATATACGTACCATAGCTTTTTTATTCACTCATCTATTGATGGGCACTGGGCTGTTTCTAGATCTTAGCAATTATAAATAGTGCTGCTATGAATATAGGTGTACATATATTTTTTCTGATTGGTTTTTTAGGCTTCTTAGTATATATTCCTAGAAGTGGGATTACTGAGTCAAATGGCAGTACTATTTTTAATTTTTTGAGGTAACACCATAATGGCTGCACTAGTCTACATTCCCACCAGCAGTGTAGTAGAGTCCCTGTTTCTCCAGCACTTGTTGTTTGATGATTTGTTGATGGCGGCCATCCTGGCAGGTGTGAGGTGATACCTCATAGTTGTTTTAATTTGCATCTCTCTGATGATTAGTGATGTTGAGCATTTCTTCATATGTCTTTTGGCCATTTGTATGTCCTGTTTGGAGAGGTGTCTATTTAGATCCTCTACCCATTTTTTAATTGGGTTCTTTGTCTTCCTTTTGTTGAGTTGTATGAGTACTCCATATATTTTGCAAATTAACACCTAATATGATGTATCATTGGCAAGTATGCTCTCCCATATAGTGGGTTCCCTTTCCATTTTGATGGTTATTTATTTTGCTATGCAGAAGCTTTTTAGTTTGATGTAGTCACATGTATTGATTTTTTCCTTTGTTTCTCTTGCATAAGGCGTTGTATTAGGACAATTCTGCTGGGTGTGATGTCTGAAATTAGGATTTTTATGGATTCATGAGAGACTTTTAAGTTTTTATCAATTTTGACTTTATTGTTTTGTATGGTATAAGTTGGTGGTCTAGCTTCATTTTTTTTCCTTTTCATGTAGCTGTCCAATTTTCCCAACACCATTTATTAAAGAGGCTGACTTTACTCCATTGGATGCTCTTGCCAACCTTGTCAAATATTAATTGAGCATAATGTCTTGTGTCAAATTCTGGGTTCTCTGTTCTGTAACATTGATCTATATACCTGTTCTTGTGCCAGTACCAGGCTATTTGGACTAAAATATCTTTGTAGTATAACCTGATATCCGGTATTGTGATTCCTCCTACTTTGTTCTTCTTTTTCAAGTTTGCTGTAGCTATTTGGGGGCTTTTTTGGTTCTGTAAAAATTTTGGAGTATTTGTTCTAGTTCTGTGAAATATGTCATTGGTATTTTGATGGGGATTGCATTGAATCTATAGAATGTTTTGGGTAGTATGGACATTTTAATAATGTTAATTCTTCAAATCCATGAGCAAGATATATGATTCCACTTTTTTATATCTTCCTCTGTTTCTTTTTTCAATGTCTTGTAGTTTTCTGAGAACGGGTCCTTTATTTTTTTGGTTAAGTTTATACCTAAGTATCTTAGTTTTTTGGCTGCAATGGTAAATGCAATTTTTTTTAGTTTTTTTTTTTTTCTATGAGTTTATTATTGGTGCATAAGAATGCCATCGATTTCTTGAAATTAATTTTGTATCCTGCTACTTTGCCAAATCCATTTATTAGCTCTAGTAGTTTTTTAATGAAGTCTTTAGGGTTTTCTATGTACAATATTATGTCATCTGCGAATAATGGCAGTTTCACTTCCTCCTTTCCAATTTGGATCCCTTTTATTTTTCCTTCTTGTCTAATTGCTGTGGCTACAACTTCCAGTACTATTTTAAATAAGAGTGGTAAAAGTGGGCATCCCTGTCTTTTTCCTGTTCTTAAGGGAAATATTTTTAGTTTTTGCCCATTGAATATGATGTCTGCTGTAGATTTTTCCTGCATGGCCTTTATTATGTCTATATATGATCCCTCTATTACCACATTGCTGAGCGTTTTTATCAGAAATGGGTGTTGGATTTTGTTGAATGCTTTTTCAGTGTCTATTGATATGATCATATGGTTTTATCTTTCATTTTGTTTATGTGATGTATCACATTTACTGATTTGCAAATATTTTACCATCCTTGCATCCTTGGGATGAATACCACTTAGTCATGGTGCATAATTTATTTAATGTATAGCTGGATCTGATTTGCTAATATTTTGCTAAGGATATTGGCATCTGATTTATCAGGGATATTAACCTGTAGATTTCTTTCTTTGGGTGTCTTTATCTAGTTTTGGAATTAGATTTATGCTGGCCTCATAAAACTAGTTTGGAAGTCTTCCTTTCTCTTGAATTTTTTGGAATAATTTTAGGTGACTGAATCTTAGTTCTTCTTTGAATGTTCAGTAAAACTCTCTCGTGAAGCGGTCCAAGCCTTGGCTTTTGTCTGCTGGGAGTTTCTTGATTACATCTTCAATTTCCATAGTTGTTATTGGTCTGTTCAAGTTTTCTATCTCTTCCTGGTTCAGTTTTCTGAGACTATATGTTTTTAGAAATTTGTCCATTTCACCTAGATTGTCCAATTTATTGGTATATAATTGTTCATAGTATTTTTAAATTATCCTTTGTGTTTCTGTGATGACAGTTGTTACTTCTCTTTCATTTCTGATGTTGTTTATTTGGGTCCTCTCTTTTTGTTTCTTGGTGAGTCTGGCTAAGGATCCATCAATCTTGTTTGTCTTTTCAAAGAAAAGTTATTTGTTTCATTGATATTTTGAATTGTGTGTTTTTTTGTTTGTTTGTTTTTTGTTTTGTTTTGTTTTGTTTTAGTTTCTATGTCATTTATTTCTGCTCTTCTACTATTTCTTTCCTTCTACTTGCTGTAGGTTTTTCTTTTTGTTCACTCTCTAGTTCTTTAAGTTGTAGGGTTAGAAAGTCAGTTAGAATTTTTCTTGTTTCTTGAAGAAGGCCTGTAGTGCTATGAACTTGTCTCTCAGGACTGGTTTCACTGTGTCCCATAGATTTTATGTTGTTGCGTGTACATTTTCATTGTTTTAGAGGAATTTTTTTATTTCTTGCTTGATCTCCTTGGTAACCCATTCGTTGTTTAGTAAGATGTTATTAAGCCTCCATATGTTTAAATATTTTTGCATGTTTTCATTGTAATTGATTTCTAGTTTCATGCCATTGTGATCTGAGAAGATGCTTGATATGATTTTAATCTTCTTGAACTTGTAGGGACATAGTTTGTGCCCTAACATGATGTCTATTTTTGAGAATATCCCATGTGCACTTGAGAAGAATGTGAATTCTGCAGTTTTGGGGTGTAATTCTCTGTAGATATCTATTAAATCCATATGATCTAGTGCATCATTTAGAGCCTCTGTTTCCTTGTCAATATTTTTTCTAGAGGATCTATCCATTGATGTCAGCAAGTTGTTGAAGTCCACTGCTATCATTGTATTGCTGTTGATTTCTCCTTTGAAGTCCTCCAGAAGTTTCTTAATGTATACTCGTGCTCCTGTGTTGGGTTAATATATGTTTACTGAGGTTATATTTTCCTGTTGGATAGATCCTTTCAATATTATGTAGTGGTCTTCTCAGTCTCTAGTTATGGCCTTCATTTTGAAGTCTGTTTTATCAGATATGAGTATTGCTACCCCAACTTTTATTTTCCTTTCCATTTGCTTGGGAAAATGTTTTCTATCTCTTCACTTTCGATCTATGTGAGTCTTTTGCTGTGAGGTGGGTCTCTTGTAAACAACATAAATATGAGTCACGCTTTCTTATACATTCAGCTACTCTATGTCTTTTGATCAGAGTGTTTAATCTATTTACATTTAAGGTTATTATTGATATGTACTTATTTATTGCCATTTTTGTTCATTATGGTTATGTTTCTCTTCCTAATTCTTCTATGTCTTGGTGTGGGCTTCTTTTGGTTCTTCTTACTTGGGGCTCATTGTGCTTCTTGAACTTGGATGCCAAGCTAGGGATGTTTTCTGTCACTATTTCTTCAAATATATTCTCTAACCCTTACTCATTTTCTTCTTCTGGCACTCTTATGATGCAGATATTGTTATGTTTCATGTTGTCCCACAGTTCTCTTAGGCTTTCTATTTTTTAGTTGTTTTTTTTCTTTTTTGGTTTTCTGATTGAGTGATTTTTTTTTTTTTTTTTTTTTTTTTTTTTACCCTGTCTTTTAATTCACTGATCTGATCCTCGGGTTTCTCTACTCTGCTGGTTATTCCTTCCAATGTGTTCTTTATTTTTAGTATGTCATTATTGATTTCCAATTGGTTAAATTTCAATGTTTCTATATCTTTACTCATGCTGTTGAGCTTCCTCATGATTATTACTCTGAACTCTCCCTCTGATATCTTACTTAATTCTATAACATTTATTTCTTCTTCTGAAGAATTATCTTGTTCTTTCATTTGGGATTTGTTTCTTTGTTTCACCATTTTGGCTATCTCAGTGAGTTTTGGAGCCTGCCAAATTTTCTCTGTGGGTGTTGGTGTTCTGCTGGTTGTAGCTCCCTCTATTGGGTTTGGGTGAGTGTGTCAGGACCCATGTTAAATGCCACTGCCAAGTCTTACTTTCCTGGGTAGATTTGCAAGCCGGAGAAAGGTTCATTTATTTTCCAGCTTTTTGCCTGGGGGCTATTAGTCTCAGTTACTTAGTGAGCCTTGATTTGTAGCCCTCAGCTGAATGAAAAATCTCTCAGGTGTAAAAGGATTTCCAGTGGGTTGGATACTTGCTTGCTATCATACTGGATGTTAATGAGCTTCAGTTTGCATTTCTCTGGCCTGGCCTTGTGTTGCTGAATTCCTGTAGGAGGGTTGTTGCTTCTCCCTGGGGCTCTGGAAAGGGACTCCTTGAGTAAGATGGCTACTGTCCCATGAGTGAGTGATTGAGCACAAAACTCCCAGTGTCCTCCCATCCAGCTCTTGTTATCATTTTAAAAGATGGTTTTATACTGGAAAGTACACTGAACTAACAGTTATAAATATATATATATATACACATATATATATATAATGTTTTAAATTAAAATGCATGGATTTAGGCTTAGATAGTTTTCACAGGTTTTTGATGTTTATGAGTGTATGAATGTTTGGCAGGTCATTGAAAACTTTGTAGTTAGAGAACATTCTCTGATTCTAAGGCTGGGCTTTGTAGGATATCTAGTGTCCCTGGTTCTAGCATACCAAATTCCAGTAGCATCTGCCTCATTAATCATGGCAACCTATACTTTTTTCAATGCTCCCTAGATCATATTACTATGCTTTTCTGTGAATAATTATATATAACTTACCATGTAATACCTGAGCCTGTGTGTTCCCAGTGAGTATGTCTTATCCTTTCTAGTGCCTAACACAGTAACTGGCATGTAAGCACTCACTATGTCTGTTAAATTATTGTATTTGGAATGAAGCCTCAGAGATTTCCAGCAATAAATGTACCAACCAGTTGAGATAATTTTATGGTTGGAGCCTCATCCAAATTATTGCTTCATTCTGGGCCTCACTGACTTCATTTAACAGATTGAGAAAATAAAGACCATAAGGTTTTAAGAACTATTACAGAGATAGATAGATTTTAGATAGATGATAGATAGATAGGTGATAGATAGATGATAGATAGATAGATAGATAGATAGATAGATAGATAGATAGATGATAGATGATAAATAGATAGAGTTTAATTTAGAGAGAACCTCAGTTTGACTTAAAATGTTTAGTTTTATTTTTAATCCTTAGTCAGCCTGGTCAGCTTCTTTTAAACTGCTTAGTTTCTCAATAGCTTTCTTAAAATGTGGTACACAGAATCAACTATGATACTCTGAATGTGTTACTTTTTAAATTTTTTTTTTTTTGGCAGAGATATTTTTCTTTTTTAAATTTTTTTCCCCTTTTTAAATAGAGTTTTAGAGCAAGAAGAAGGGAGAGGGAGAGATAGAAACATCAATGAGAGAGAACAACAATTGACCGCCTCTTGCATGCCCTCCACTGGGGATTGGGCCCACAATCTGGGCATGTGCCCTGACCAGGAATCGAACTGGCGACCTCTTGGTGCATGGGTTGAAACTCAAACACTGAGCAGCACTGGCTGGGCCAAAGATATTTTTTTATTTTATTTTTTTAGGTTGTAATTAAGATTTTATTTTAGCCCTGGCTGGTGTGGCTCAGCGGTTAGAGCATCGGCCTGCAGACCAAAGAGTTGCGGGTTTGATTCTGGTCAAGGGCATGTACCTCAGTTGTGGTTCAGTCCCCAGGCCTGGTCGGGGTTGTGCAGGAGGCAACCAATTGATGTGTCTCTCTCACATCAATGTTTCTCTCTCTCTCTCTCTCTCTCTCTCTCTCTCTCTCTCTCTCTCTCTCTTTCTCCCTCCTTCCCTCCCTCCCTCCCTCCCACTCTATCTGAAGATAAACGGAAAAATGTCCTTGAGTGAGGATTAAAAAAAAAGATTTTATTTTATATTATTTTATTTTATTTTGTATTTATTGTTGATAATATTACAGATATCCCCCATCTTCCCCCTTTAACCCACCTCCACCCTGCCGTCACCCCCTTCCCTCTGGCCATCACCACTCTCTTGTATTTGTCCATGGGCTATGCATACATGTTCTTTGTCTAATCTCTTCACCAGCTTAAATCCAGTTCACCTCATCCCCCTTCCATCTGACATTTGTGTGGCTGTTTCATATATCCTTGCCTCTGTTTCTATTTTATTCATCAGTCTATTTTGTTCATTAGATTCCACATGTAAGTAAGATCATACGGTACTTGTCTTTCTCTGTCTGGCTATTTCACTTAGCATAATACTTTCCAGGTCCCTCCATGCTGACTCCAAATATACAAGATTCTTCTTTTCTGGAGCTGCATAGTATTCCATTATATAAATATACCATGGCTTTTTTATCCACTCCTCTGCTGATGAGCACTGGGGCTGTTTCCAGATCTTAGCTATTGTAAATAATGCTGCTATGAACATACAGGTGCATGCATTCTTTCTGATTGGTGTTTCAGGATTCTTATGTTATATTCACAGAAGTGAGATCACTGGGTCAAACAGCAGTTCCATTTTTGCTTTTTTGAGGAAACTTCAAACTGTTTTCCACAGTGGCTACACTGGTCTTTATTCCCACAAGCAGTGAACAAGTGTTCCCTTTCTCTACATCCTCTCCAGCACTTGTTTGTTTAATTAATGGTACCCATTCTGGCATGTGTGAAGTGATACTTCATAATTGTTTTAATTTGCATTTCTCTGATGATTAGTGGCATTGAGCATTTTTTCATATTTCAATTGCCCATTTGTGTCCTCTTTGAAGAAGTATCTATTCAAGTCCTTTGTCCATTTTTTAATTGGATTGTCTTCCTTGTGTTGAGTTGTATAAGTTCTTCATGTATTTTGAAAATTAACTCCTTATCAGCTTGAACCCCTTATCAGACAAATATGTTCTTCCATACAGTGGGTTCCCTTTTCATTTTGTAGATGGTTTCTTTACTGTGCAAAAACATTTTAGTTTGATGTGGTCTCATTTGTTTATTTTTTCCTTTGTTTCCCTTACCTCAGTTGATATAATGGCAAAAATATTGCCACAAGAGGTGTGTGAGACATTACTGCCTATGATTTTTTCTAGGATTTTATGGTTTCAAGACTTACATTTAAGTATTTTATCCACTTTGAGTTATATTTGTGTATTGTGTAAGTTGGTGCTCTAGTTTCTTTTTTTTTTCATATACTTGTCCAGTTTTCCCAACACCATTTATTGAAGAGACTGTCTTTGTTCCATTATATGCTCTCACCTCTTTTGTCAAATATTAATTAACCATAGAGACATGGGTTGATTTCTGGGCTCTCTTCTTTTTTCCATTGGTCTATATGCCTGTTCATATGCCACTACTAGGCTGTTTTGATTACTATGTCCTTAACTGGGATTGTGATTTCTCCAATTTTCTTCTTCATTCTCAAGATTGCTAAGGCTACTTGGGGTTCCATGAAAATTGTTGGAGTATTTGTTCTAAATCTGTGAAATATGCCACTGATATTTTAACAGGAATTGCTTTGGGTAGTATGAAGATTTTAATGATGTTAACTATTCTAACCCATGTACTTGGTATATACTTCTACTTATTTGTATCTTCCTCAATTTCTTTCTTCAATAGCTTATACTTTTCAAGTACAGGTCTTTTACCTCCATGGTTAAATTTATTCCTGGGAACATTATTTTTTGTGTTACTATAAAAATGTGACTATTGTCTAAGTTTCTCTTTCTGATAGTTAATTATTGGTATATAAAAATGTCACCAATTTCTGAATATTAATTTTGTATCCTGTTTCTTTTCTAAATGAATTTATTAGATCTTGTAGTTTTTTGTTGAAATCCTTAGTTTTTTCAATGTACAATATCATGTAATCTGCAAATAATGAGTTTTGCTTCCTCCTTTCTAATTTGGGTGCCTTTTATTTCTCTTCTTGTATGATCCCTGTGGCTAGAACTTCCAGTACTATATTGAATAAGAGTGGTGAAAGTGGACATCCCTATCTTATTCCTGATCTTAAGGGAAATGCTTTTATATTTTGCCATTTGAGTATGATATTGGTTATAGGCTTTTCATATACGACCATTATTATGTTGACATATGGTCCCTCTATTTCTACTCTGGTGAGATTTTTTCATCATAAATCCATGCTGAATTTTATTGAATGCTTTTGTTGGCATCTATTGATATAATCATGCAAATTTTATCTCTCACTTTGTTTATGTGATGTATCACATTTATTGATTGGTGAATATTGTTAAATGTGTTCATGGTGTATGATCTTTTTAATGTATTGCTGGATTTCATTGGCTAATATTGTGTTGAGGGTTTTAACATATATGTTCATCAGGGATATTCACCTACAATATATATATTTTTTGTAGTGTCTTTATCTGGTTTTGGAATTAAGATAATGGTGGCCTCGTAAAAAACACTTGGAAGTCTTCCCTTCTCTTGAATTTTTTGGAATACTTTGAAAATTATATGTGTTAGTTCTTTTAAATATTTGGTAACATTTATCTATGAAGCCATCCTGTCCAGGACTTTTTTTTTTTTTTTTCTGGGAGTTTATTGATTACTGCTTCAATTTCATTAGTTGTTATCAGTTTATTCAGATTTTCTATTTCTCCCTGATTCAGTTTTGAAAGATTGTAAGTTTCTAGGAATTTGTGCATTTTTGCACAGGTTGTCCAATTTGTTGGCATATTGTTGTTCATAATATATTTTTATAATCATTTGTATTTCTGTAGAGTCAGTTGTTACTTCTCCTCTTTTATTTCTGATTATATTCATTTGGGTCTTCTCTTTTTCTTCCTAAGTCTGGCTAAGGATTAATTCGTCTTCATCTTGTTTACCTTTCTAAGAACCAGCTCTTGACTTCACTGAACTTTTCTATTGTGTGTTGTTGTTTTTTTTTGTTTGTTTGTCTCTATGTCATTTATTTCTGTTCTGGTCTTTAATATTTCCTATTTCTGGTTTCTTCATTCTTTGCTTTCATATTATTTTCCCCTCTCCTAACCGTTTTGGTCACATGCCTTCTAATATTCTTTCTTCTGTGTGCATGTGTGTGTGTGTGTGTGTGTGTGTGTGTGTGTGTGTGTTTTCTATTTGTTTGTCTATCACCTTTGTGTTGAGGCTGGGGTTTTTATCACTGATGATGTTGATGTTTTATTTCAGATTCTTTTTTAATTTTGTCTGGTTGTGCATTACCTTCTTTACTTTCTTTTTTTTCTCCCTCTTCTAATTATTTTGGTCTTGCACCTCCTAGTATTCTGTGTGTGTGTGTGTGTGTGTGTGTGTGTGTTTTGTTTATCTGTGTGTCTTTTAATCTGTTTGTTGAGGTGTTTGCTTTTATTATTGTTGATGCTGATATTTTTGGGGGAGGTTCTTTTTGGTTGGTTTTGCATTTGCTTTAGTTTGTTATGTCAACACCTGTAAAATGGTTGGCATGACAGGGTCAATTGGGTCAGTGTTGAGACTCATAGTTAACAACTGTGAGGATTGAGCCCACCCACAAACAGACAACAGTAATCAAGACTCAAATTGAACAGGGTAGCATACATAACCCACACAAGGGTCATTCCTAGAGTACCCAGCTCAGAAGATCCAGGAGACTACTCTAACGGGTCTCACAAGAAGGTCACCACACTAAGACTGGGAGGTATAGCAGTCTTATCTAATGTACATTGATCTGCCTACTTGGCCCAATATGCCTCACCTGGCCCTGAAAAACCAGACTGCTAAAATGATGAGACAAAGAAATTATCCCCCAAATAAAAGAAAGGAGTAATCACCAGAATAGGGACTACATGAAATGGAGGCAAACAGATTGTCAGATTAAAAATTCAAAGCAATGGTTCTAAGGGTGCTCAAATAACTTAGTGAGAAATACAAGCAAATTAATAACTATGCCAGTTTAAAAAAAGAGGTAAAAGCTATGAATAAAAATCAAGTGAAAATAAAAAAAAACCAAAAAAAAAAACCATAGCTGATAAAAAAAAATTCCTTGGAAGAATTCAACAGTAGATTGGAAGAAGCTGAAGACCAAACCAGTGAGATAGAAGACAAGGTAAAAAAAAGACGCAATTAGAGCAGCAAATAGAAAAATAAATTAACAAGCAGAAAGACAGTTGAAGGGAACTTTGGGACAAAAGAAACATAACAACATTTGTTTCATAGAGTTACAAGAAGGAGAAAAATCACAGAAAAGAACAGAGGATCTGTTTGAAGAAATCATGACAGAAAACATACCTAACTTGGTGAAGGAAAAAATTACACATGTACAGGAAACACAGAGAGTACCAATCAAGATAAACCCAAAAAGACTCATACCTAGACACACCATAATTAAAATGGCAAATATTAAAGACAAAGAAATAATCTTAAAGGCAGCAAGAGAGAATCAGAAAGTTACCTACAAGGCAGCTCCCATTAGACTATCAGCTACTTTCTCAACACTGTAGGTCAGAAGGGAGTGACATGAAATATAAAAAGTAACAGGGAAAAAAAATTCTGAATCCAAGACTACTTTATCCAGCAAGGAAATCATTAAAAATTGGAGATGAAATAAAATCTTCTTAGACAAAAAAAAAAAAAAAAAAGCTAAAAGAATTTATGACCACCAAAGCAGCACTGCAAGAAATACTAAAGGGACTTTTGTAAGAAGAAGAAGAAATAGAGAGAGATAGAGAGGAACACAGGCATGAAGATTAAAAGGCAACAAATAAGTACCTACCAATAATAAACTTAAATGTAAGTGGCTTAAATGCTCCAATCAAAAGATAAAAGATAGCTGATTAAATAAGAAAAGATGACTCATATATATTCTGTCTACAAGAGACCCACCTCAGAACAAAAGATTCACACATATAAGTGAAGGGATCGAAAAAAAATTTCATGCAAATGGAAACAAAATTTTTAAAAATGTTGGGGTAGCAATACTTATATCTCATGAAATAGACTTCAAAATTAAGGCCATAACATGAGACAAAGAAGATTACTACATAATATTAAAAGAATCAATCCAATAAGAGGATATAACCCAGGTAAACATATATGTACCATATATAGGAGCACCAAATTATATTGAAAACTTCTGGAGGACTTCAAGGGAGAGATTGACAGCAATGTAATCATAGCAGTAGACATTGACACCCCATTGACACCACAGAATAGATCTTCTAGACAAAAAATTAACAAGAAAACAAAGACTAAACAATGCATTAGACCATCTGGATTTAATTGATATTTACAGAACATTTCACCCCATAGCTGCAGAATATACATTCTTCTCAAATGCACACAAGACATTTTCAAAGATAAACCACATGATAGGACACAAACTAAGTCTGTACAAGTTAAAAAAGATTGAAATCATATCAAGTATCTTCTCAGATCATGTGGCTTGAAGCTAGAAATCAATTATAATAAAAACACTCAAAAACATTCAAATACATGGAGGCTAAATAGCAAGTTTTTAAACAGTAAATGTGTAAACCAATAAGATCAGGAAAGAAAAAAACTTTCTGGAAACTAATGAAAATGAACACACAACAACACAAAATCTATGGGACACAGCAGAAGCAGTCTAGAGAAGGAAGTTCATAGCAATACGGGCTTACCTGAAGAAATAAGAAAATTTTCTAATAAACTATCTAACAATAAAACTTAAAGATTTAAAAAGAGAACAAAAATTAAAAATAAAAAACAAAGTAGGTAGAAGGAAGAATAAAGATCAGAGTAGAAATAAATGACATAGAAAATAAAATAATAATAAAAAAAATCAATGAAACCAAGAAGAGGTTATTTGCAAAGAAAAACAAGATTGATCAACTTTTTGCCAACTCACTAAGAAACAAAGAGAGAGGACTCAAATTAATAAAATCAGAAAGGAAAAAGTCTAGGTACAACTGACACCACATATGTACAAAAGATTGTAAGAAAATAATACGAACAAATATAAGCCAATAAATTTGACAACCTAGGCAAAACGGACAAATTCCTAGAATCATACAGTCTTCCAAAACTCAACTGGGAAAAGTCAGAAAACTTACATAGACCAATAAACCTAAGAAAATAGAAGCAGTAACCAATAACCTCCCAGCAAACAAAAGCCCTGGCCCAGATGGCTTCACAGTGGAGTTTGACCAAACATTCAAAGAACTATCACCTATTCTCCTAAAATTATTCCAACAAATTCAAGAGAAAGGAATACTTCCAAGTTTTGTTTTGTTTTGTTTTTTGAGGCCAGCATAATCCTAATTCCAAAAACCAATAAAAACACTACAAAGAAAGAAATTACAGGCCAAAATCCCTTATGAACATAGACACCAAAATCCTGAACAAAACTTTAGCAAATCAGATCCAGCAATATAATAAAAATATTAAATATCATGGCCAAGTGGAATTTGTCACAGGGATGAAAGGCTGGTAAAATATTTGCAAATCAATAAATGTGATATACCAAATAAACAAAATGAAAGATAAAAATTATATGATCATATCAATAGATGCTGAAAAAAGTATTTGATAAAACTTAGCACCAATTCTTGATAAATACTCTCAGCAAAGTGCAGATAGAAGGATCATATCTCAACATAATAAAGGCCACATAAGACAAACCCATAGTCAACATCATACTCAAAGGGTAGAAACTAAAAGCATTTCCCTTAAAACAGGAACAAGACAGGGATGTCTGTTTCACCACTCCTGTTCAACATAGTACTGGAAGTCTTAGCCACAAAATCAGACAAGATGAAAAAATAAAGAGCATCTAAATTGGAAAGGACAAGGTGAAACTGTCATTATTCACAGATGACATGATATTGCACATAGAAAACCATAAAGACTCGACACAAAAAAACTACAAGAATTAATAAATGAATTAATCAAAGTAGCAGGATAGAAAATCAACATCCAAAAATCATCAGCATTTTTATACACCAATAATGAACACACAGAAAGAAAAACTAAAACACAATCCCATTTACCATCGCAACCACCACAACAAAAAATAGGATACCTAGGAATAAACATAACCAAGGAGGTAAAAGACCTGTTCTCAAAAACTACAGGACATTGAAAAAAGACATAGAGGAAGATATAAAAAAGTGGAAGAATAACCATGAAAGCCATTATAATCAAAACACACTGGTACTGGCAAAAGAACAGGTATATACATCAATGGAACAGAAAAAGGAACCCAGAAATCGACCCAATTCATTAGGCCCAATTAATTTTTGACAAAGGTGTCAAAAGCATAGAATGAAGTAACAAAAGTCTCTTCAATAATAGATGTTGGCCCGGCCAGTGTGGCTCAGTGGTTGAGTGTCGACCTATGCAACAAGAGGTCGCTGGTTTGATTCCTTGTCTGGGCACGTGTCCAGATTGTGGGCCCTATCTCCAGTGGGGGATATGCAGGGGGCAGCCAACTGATGTTCTCTCTCATTGATGTTTCTATCTCTCTTCCTCTCTCTCAAAAATCAATAAAGAAAAATTATTTTAAAAAACAATTGGTCTTGGGAAAATTGGACAGGTACATGCAAAAATATTAAACTAGACCACCAACTTACACCATACAACAGAATAAACTTAACATGGTTAAAGGACTTAAATGTAACTCATGAAACCATAAACATCTTAGAAGAAACTGTAGGCAGCAAAATCTCAACATTCCATGTAACAGAAGAGAAACAAAGGAAAATATTTATAAATGGTACTACATCAATCTAAAAAGCTTCTGCACAGCAGAAGAAACCAGCATTAAAATGAAAAGGGAACCCACTGTATAGGAGAATATATTTGCTAATGATACACCAGATAAGGAGTTAATTCCCAAAATATATAGTCAACTCAACAAAAGGAAGACAAACAATCCAATTAAAAAATGAGCAGAGGAACTGAGTAGACACTTCTCCACACAAGACATACAAATGGCCAAGAGACATATGAAAAAATGCTCAACATCACTGATCATCAGAGAGATGCAAATTTAAAAGACTATGAGATATTACCTCACACCCGACAGAACGCCTATCAACAAATCATCAAACAACATGTACTGGTGAGGATGTGGAGAAAAGGTACTCTAATATACTGCTGATAGTAATGCAGAATGTTGCAGCCACTGTGGAAAACAATATAGTGTTTCCTCAAAAGCTTAAAAATAGAATTGCCATTTGACCCAGTGATTTCACTTCTTAGGAATACTAAGAAGCCTGAAACACCATTGAGAAAGAATATATAAAACCCTATGTTTACAGCAGCACTCTTTACAATAGCTAAGATCTGGAAATAGCCCAAGTGTCCATCTGTAGATGAGTGGATAGAAAAGCCCTGCTACATTTTACACAATAAAATACTATGCAAGTGTAAGAAAGAAAGATATCTTATGCTTTGAGAGGACATAGAGGGACCTGAAGAGTATTATGCTAAGTGAAATAAGCCAGTCAGAGAAAGACAAACATCACATATCTCACTTATTTGTGGAATATAATGAACAAAATAAGCTGATGATCAAAATAGAAGTTGAAATATGGAAGTAGGGAACAGACTGACAAACCTCAGCAGGAAGGGGGTTGGGAGGGTGGGAAGAGATAAACCATAGAACTTATATGCATATATGCACAACCTAAGGACACAGATCACAGTATGGTGAAGGTCAGGGGGACAGGTGCTAGGTGGAGGGTATCAGTGGGGGAAAAAGGAGGGACATGTGTAAAATAAAATTAATACAAAGAACACATTAAATAAAATAATGTTTATTATATAAAAGTGAACAAACATCTAATTGTTCTTGCTATATAATGCTTTTTTTTTTTTTTTTTAATCCTCACCAGAGGACATTTTTCCATTTTTGTTCAGATAGAGTGGGAGGGAGAGAGAGGAAGACAGAGAGAGAGAGAGAGAAATATGAACGTGAAAAAGACATCCAGCGGCTGTTTCCTGCACGACCCCAACCAGGACCCGGGGAAAAATCACAACCAAGGTAAGTGTCCTTGACCAGAATCAAACCCGCGAGCAATTGGTCCCCGGGCCGACGCTCTAACTGCTGAGCCAAACCGGCCAGGGCAATAATGCTTTTTTTTTTTTGTAGAAAAACACAGGGTTTTAAAATTTTTCTTGTAAGGAATATGTATGCTACTATCATCAGAATATTTCTAAAGTACCTTTTTAAAATGTCTGCTTTAGCCCAGCTAGTGTGGCTCGGTGGTTGGGCATCGACCTATGCACCAAGAGGTCATGGGGTTTGATTCCCAGTCAGGGCACGTGCCCAGGTTGCCCAGGTTGCCGGGGAATCCCCAGTGGGGGGCGTGCAGGTGGTAGGCAATCTATGTTCTCTCTCATCAATGTTTCTATCTCTCCCTCTCCCTTCTTTCTCTAAAATCAATAAAGAAAAATATTTAAAATATCTGCTATTTTTATTATTAACTTATTTTTGTTACAAATGTTTCTCCTTTTCCCCCATTGACACCCTTCCCCATCCCCCTGACCCCATCCCCAACTTTGTTGTCCATGTCCATCAGTTACGCATACATGCATATAAGTTCTGTGGTATATCTTTTCCCTCCCCCCCCCACCCCTTATTCTGAGGGTTGTCAGTCTGTACCCTACTTCCACATCTCTGGGTCTACCCTGTTCCTCATACTATGTTCATTATATTCCACAAATAAGTGAGATCATGTGATATTTGTCTTTCTCTGCTTGGCTTGTTTCGCTTAGGATAATACTCTCCAGGTCTCTCCATGTCATCTCAAAGGATAAGAGATCTTTGTTTCTTACAGCTGCATAGTACTCCATTGTGTATATGTACCAAAGCTTTTTTATCCATTCGTCTACTGATGGACACTTGGGCTGTTTCCAGACCTTAGCTATTATAAATAGTGCTGCTATGAACATGAGGGTACATATATTCTTTCTGGTTGGTGTTTCAGGCTTCTTAGTGTATATTCCTAGAAGTGGGATCACTGGGTCAAATGGCAATTCAACTTTTAATTTTTTAAGGTAACACAATAGTGTTTTCCATAGTGGCTGCACCAGTCTGCATTCCCACCAGCAGTGTACTAGAGTCCCCTTTTCTCCACACCCTCGCCAACACTTGTTGTTTGATGATTTGTTGATGGTGGCCATTCTGACAGGTGTGAGGTGATACCTCATTGTTGTTTTAATTTGCATCTCTCTGATGATTAGTGATGTTGAGTACTTCTTCATATGTCTCCTAGCCATTTGTATGTCCTGTTTGGAGAGGAGTCTATTTAGGTCCTCTGCCCATTTATTAATTGGGTTCTTTGTCTTCCTTTTGTTGAGTTGTATGAGCACTCTATATATTTTGGAGATTAACCCCTTATCTGATGTATCATTGGCAATTATGCTCTCCCATACAGTGGGTTCTCTTTCCAATCTGATGGTTGTTTCTTTTTCTGTGCAGAAGCTTTTTAGTTTGATGTAGTCCCATGTGTTCATTTTTTCCTTTGTTTCTGTTGCTTAGATGATGTATCAGTGAAAATTCTACTGCGTATGATGTTCGAAATTTTGTTGCCTGCATTTTCTTCTAGGATTTTTATGGATTCATGAGTCACATTTAAGTCTTTTATCCATTTTGAGTTTATTCTTGTGTATGGTGTAAGTTGATGGTCTAGTTTCATTTTTCTGCATGTAGCTGTCCAATTTTCCCAACACCATTTATTAAAGAGGCTGTCTTTACTCCATTGTATGTTCTTACCACCTTTGTCAAATATTAGTCACATAAAATATGTCAAGGTTGTATTCATTTGCATTTTTATTAATGCTGACTAGTGTTAACAATCTTACTTTCTTATACTTTGGATTGAGAGTCATTTTTTAAATTATCATTATAAGTAGGCAAATTAAATACAGAGTTTCATTCACTTAAATAGTTAATTGCATTCATCTGAAATCAATTGCATTTTCCACCATGGCCCATGTGGCTCAGTTGGTTGGGCATCATCCTGTGCAATGAAGGGTTGCCAGTTTGATTCCTTGTCAGGGCACATGTCCAGGTTGTGGGCTGGATCCCTGGTAGGGGGTGTGCAGGAGGCAGCTGACTGATGTTTCTCTTTCTCTTTTCCGCTCCCTTTCTCTCTCTCTAAAAATAAATACATAAATAAATAAAGGGTAAATTTCCAAGACAAATAAGCGATTAAACTAAAGATTTGAATAGGAAAAATGATCTGCAATGCTATTTTAAAATGCATTTAATTTTTTTTCTTGTGCATATATTGAGTTTTTTTATTCTTAGCTGTAGAGCATAACATTATTTCTTAACTTATCAAAGGGATGTATGTATCTTTAGGATAAGTCTTTAAAGAATATGACACTTTAATGAGTATGACATATGAGCTCTTGAAAATATGATTTTTAACAGATTAAGTTAAACTAAATAACAGAGACAGGTAAACTCCCTAGGAGAAAGTACAGTATACTGCTATACTTATTATAATGATTTCTTATGCTCATTCTTATATGAAAGAAGTGAAAATGAGGAATCATTATGAGAAAAAAAAAAAAAAGCATGCTAGAGAATATTATTATGTTTAACTAAACCTGTTCTCTTGTACTCATCTAAATTAAGCTTTTATGAAGGCTAATGTGAATTGAACACAGTAAATTTATACAGACTATCAAAATCCTCTTGGTCTCATACTTCCAGTGTTTCCAGCTCATTACAACCAGAATTATATTAAAGATAGAAATCTTCTTTTAAAATGTAGACCACTCTGGCTAGTTTGGCTCAGCGGTTAGAATGCTGGTCCGTGAACCAAAGAGTTGCAGGTTCGATTCCAGTCAAGGACGTGTATCTCGGTTGTAGTTAGGTCCCTGGCCCTGGTCCGGGTCATGCGGGAGGTAACCAATCGATGTGTCTCTCTCACATCAGTGTTTCTCTCTCTTTCTCTCTCTCTCTCCTCCTCCCTCCCACTCTATTTGAAAATAAATGGGAAAATATCCTCAGGTGAAGATTTTAAAAAATTAATTAAAATGCAGAAGACCTTTGTCTAGATGTAAGTAACTTTACCTGTTTCCATTGATATGAATCTCCACCAGCCCTTCTTTATCTGACTATGGACTCAAAACACTCCAAACCTCTGTCATTCTCTAAACAGGTTATGCTTCAAGTCTTTGAATTTTGCTGATTCCTTTTTTTAGAATGTCCTTTCTCATTCGTATTCATTTTTTACTGCTGCTCTAACAAACTTAGTGACTTAAAGCAACATAAATTATTGTCTTAAAATTCTGGAGAAGTCTAAAAATGGGTCAGCATGTCTGTGAAGCACTAGCGTCTCCTGAGACTGCTGTCTCAGACTCCTTCTTTTCTTTCATCTCCCTTCACAAAGGAACACCCTTCCCTTCACACCACATTTTGGACATAAACTTGTTTAAGGACTATGAAAACTAACTAGTTTGAAAATAGAAAATCAAGAATCACTCGATTATTCTCAAATCACCAGTCTATTATTTCACAGATGTTAATTTCAGGAGGAAATGGGTCAAACATGAAAAACAACACACATGGATCCTTCCAGTAAAACTAGAACTTGAGACATTGAAATATACAATCAGGAAAATATTGTTTGCTGATGGTAGGGTGCAACCCCAATGATGCAAAGAACTCTTTTCTTTTTTTTCTTTTTTTAAATTTCTTTCCTTTATGGATTTTAGAGAGAAAGGAAGGGAGAGGGAGAGAGAGAGAGAAACATCGATGAGAGAGAACATCAACTGGCGGCCACCTCCTGCATGCCCTCCACTGGGGATTTGGCCCACAACCTGGGCATGTGCCCTGACTAGGAATTGAACCAGTGACCACTTGGTGCATGGGTCAACACTTAACCACTGAGCCACACCGGTCGGGGGCAAAGAACCCTTTATGAAGGCATTTTTCTGGCAAATGTGTCCTTCTGATTGCCAAGGGGAGGCTACTGCCTAGAATGCCCCACTGGTCACATAAATGATAAAGAAACACCAGAAGGTCTCCTTGGGAGCTTGAGGAAGACATTGACTATAAATGTGTTGTAGCTAAATGTTCTCTAGTTATCTGTATGGATTCAGGTTTGTCAAACTGTACAATAAACAGCATGACAGAAACTATTAATGTTGATGATGCTGAAAATGTAAGACTAGGAGATGGAGGATTTGTGGAAGTAATTTACTTACCAAAAAATGACCTGCTATAGAGACTTGATGCCCTGGTAGGTGAAGAACATCTGGGAGTGAATGCCAGAGTCAATTCCTATGCTCTGTCACTAAACATGCAGACACAAAGCCATTCAAAGTGTCATTTTTGAAATTTTAAGGCCAAAAGAAAATGACCATGAACCTTTAAACAAAATCACCACATTTGCTTTACTAAGAATTCGTACTCAGCTAAATGTAGATTTAAAATTAACTTTTTCATGAAGTAAAAGCAACACAGAAATAGTTTTTTAGATGATGAGAGTGGAATCTGAAACAATGATAGAAGATAAATATTTGCCTCTGGGAAGAAGCCAAAACCATGAGATAATGTTTGTTCAAAAAATTATTTGTCAAATCCGGTTCAGTGCTAAGCTGAGAACAGAACAGCTATGAGAAAGATGTTGGATGAAATTAGGGAGGTGTACAGCCTCTGAAGTGAAAAGGTGGCTAATGGAAATGACAGACACCTGTGTCATTCTAGGATTTTTGCCTAAAATAAGTTGATGAAGAGCAGGAAGAAGGCCTCATCATCAGCTTGGGTGGAGGAAGGGTACCCAGAAATCCAGTCATAAGGCAGAGAGATAATCTGCAACCTGATAAAATGGAAGAAAGCATTAGCATCTTCATGGAATTACACGAGTACACACCTATTCCAACCTTCTTTAGTGTATGAATGCTGACAAGGCAGTGACTGTCTTTGATCTAAGCAATGATCTCAGAAGTCATTTACCTATAGCAGGAAGCCTTGAAGACAATTTAAACATTTGAGAAAGACCCCTTAATTCATAAAGAGCTACTTATGAATGATGTGAAATTGCCTCTTAGATTTAACACTTTTTCTACTGATGAGTTTATCTAACACAATACACCAGTTTACCAGGTTTAGATGATTATTGACCATCATATCCAATTTTTGAACAATTAAATGTCACTGTCAAGGCACATTTGGCAACTTCACTTTTGTTAATGATTCCTAAAATTAACTATAAGGCAGGGTGAGGCCTCTGCTGTTATTATGTCTAGTGTCAAAATCAAACTCCTGCAAGGAAATTGAAACCAGCCAGGCTTTCCTAGACAACTTGAAGGTAGTTGAAAAAGGAGACTCTCTTTAAGAATTTTCCTTGTGTCGAAACTGGTGCTTTACCACATGCAGTGATAACACCTGTTTGCACCTATGACTACCTACCTGCCTGTGGCCATTTTCCCTGTCCCAACATTTATAATTCCAGTTGAATTCTTATATCTTCTAAGGAAGAGGCAGAGGCAACCTAGGAATGATGGGACAGAATAATTACTGGGAAACTAACAGAAAATAAAATTCTTTATAAGACAGGTTTACCTATTTGCAGGATAAATAGGGTTATCTTAAAATTTGAATGAAGCAAATGTTTTATCAGGCCAAGCTCAAATGCACTTTTGGATCAGAAACAAAATAAGGGATTTCCAAAGTTCAGTATCCTCTCAGATGCATTCTTACTCCCACAAAAAATAAACATTTTGTGTCCTAATTCACCTATTTAAGTCTGTGGCCTATTAATAGAGACTTCTGAGTGATATAAAGAGATTAATGATCTTACTTAGGTGAGCAGATTATATAAAAATTAATACTAACTCTGAAATACATTTGAAATAACATATCCTTTTTGACATATTTTGACTACAGTAGTTAAAAAACTATGGGATCAGACAGTAATAGTAGTTTTACATATGAACCAAACAATTACTATTTAATAAATTATTCATACTGTAATTGCAAAGTTCAAAACATTGCATCATATTTTAAGTATGTCTCTATCCTTTATCATGACATTTACTTTGAATGAAGTAATTCATTGAATTGATGATTCACCACTCTTTTATATGCCAAAAAGAACAAAAACATTATGCTTTTTAAAATGACAATTATTTCTTTTATTTTAAAATGTTATGTCTCATTTTAAAAAAAAACACGATAATGAGACAGATTATACATTAAAATACATTACATTTTACATATATAAAAAGAAAATCATAAATCAAGTTAATTGGTTTCATATGCCTAACAACTTTCTGAGACCAACTCATCTGAATCATTTTTAAATTCTTAATTATCATCTGTTTTTCCTCATAATGCTTTTTTCTAAAGAAAGTTATACATTCAGCATTTCTAAGAAATGTGTGCCTTTTTTGTTTTTTAATATTACATCTACAAGAAAACTGTTGCTTGCCTTGGAAATTAATTAAAGTTGATATGAGAGAAAAGCAATAAAGCAACTGAATAGCTGAATGAAAAATGCTTAAGAGAAAATTAGTGATCTAGAATATTGAGCCAGAAAATCTTCTCTAAAATCAGTAAAACATTACAAATAAAAATAATATATTTAAGAAAAGTTAGGAAAAGTGGAGGATATATTAAAAATTCCATCATTATTCATATAGGAGTTACAAGAAAAGATAAAAGAGAGAGGTGAGGATCTAAGAAATAATAGAACATTTGTTAATTCTGAAGAAACAAATTATCAGGTTAAAAGTCCCAATAAATACCAGACAGAATGTATACCTGCCCACATTAAGGCAAATCTAAGTAACATTTTAATACCAGGATTAAAATTTTAAAAATAAATATATGATCTATAAAAATGTTAGAATTTAAAAAATACCAATAATTTTTCTTATAAAAAACATTGCTTATGACAACAGAGCAGTGCCTACAAAATTATTTGGAAAAAGATTAAATTGATCCTATAATTCTATAGTAAATATTTCAGTGAGCTAATAAGATAAAAATATTTTTCAAGACTAATAAAGTTTGTTGATCACCAACATACTTGAAAGAATATATTGAGATGCTTCAATGCATCAAAATGAATTTAAGAAAGTTCAAAATAGAAAATTGTGTTTAGTTATTCTTCTGGAGTTTTGTTCTATTCTTTCATTTGAGACATGTTTCTTTGTCCTATCATTTTGGCAGACTCCCTGTATTAGTTTTCATGTGTTAGTTAGAGTTGCTATGGCTCCTGGGCTTGGTAGAGTGGCCTTATGTAGTAGGTGTTCTGTAAGGTCCAGTAGCACAAACTCCATTATAACCCGAGCTGAACACTCCAGGTATGATGCTCTGTGGACTGTTCTAGTTGAGTCTTGATTATTGTTGGCGCACCAGTGGGAGGGATTTAGCCCCAGGCTAATTGGCTGTAAGGACTGGTTGTGACCACTGACCACCTGGAGTAAGTTCCCACACCACAGAGCAGGACTTAATTCAGCACGTCTTTGGAGCCTGCAGACTACACCCTGTGAGTATGTCACTTGTGGAGGTGGTTAGATGATGCTTCAGTGAGGTCTGAAGTTATCCACTGGGAGTGTTGGCTCCAGAGTCTCCCAGGAGGTTCTGGCCAAGGTCAGCCACTGCCTGTGTTCTACCCTTGGCCACCAGGGATAAGGTAAAAAGCTATCTGAAGATGACTGCTTCTTGGGTTGAGCTTGAAGATGCCCAGGCAAGGTCAAGCTATGAACCAAGGCTTGCTGCTACTAGTGCTGGGCTTGGGGCCACTGCCAGACACTAGTTGTTTTACAGATTTTAGGAAAATCTGAAGCATGAGCCCAAACAGGCCATTCTTATGAAACAGTCAAAGGAAACAGCTTGGGTGGGCCCGACAGTTGGGTGGGGTATGGCCTCAGGGAATCACCAGGGTGGGGAAAACAGTGTGAGCCAGTTTGATGGAGACTCAGATATGGCACCTACCTGCCAGCTCTCTGTTGGGGAGGCAGTCTCAGAATCTCAGAATAGAAACAGTGGCCTCTGCTAGAACTTCTGTCTGTAGAAATCTTCCCCACCAGCTCTCACCTTGATGCCTGACAATTCAGTTCTTCTCTATATGTCCCTAGTTCCATTCAAGCTGCTGTCCCACCACTGGAGCTCAGAGGGAGTGAGTTGGAGTAAGTCCATGCGTGGGCCCTTTAACAGGAACTGCTTGAGATTCCAGTAACTATCTACACTATCCCTGCTGGTTTTACAGCCAGAAATTATAAGGCCTTCTCTTCCTGGCACTAGAACCCTGGACTAGGGGGGCCTCGTGTAGGGCTCAGATGCCTCTGTCCTCAGGGTGACCTCTGCTGCCAACATGTCCCTCCTTGTTTTTTATCCACTACAAGTGGATGTGAGCCCAGCTTGTTTTACGTCTCCACCCCTCCTCCCAGTCTCCATATGGTCTCTTTATATCCCTCATTGTAGAACTTCCATTCAGCCAGATTTCAGGCAGTTCTGAATAATGATTGTTCTATAGTTTATTGTAATTTTGATGTGGCTGTGGGAGGATTCAAGTACCACATTTATCTATGCCACCATCTTGACCAGAAGTCTGTGGGTCAAAGTTTAAAGAGGAAGGAAAGTTTAAAGAGAGAAGTTTAAAGAGAGAAGGAAAGAGACATTTGAATTTTTAAGAAGACTTCTTTAGTGTAAGCTCAAGAAATCGTAACACTATTAATAAACCTACTTTTTGTCTTTATTTATTTTTTATTATTTACATCTACTGAAAATCCAAAAAACCTATAATGAATAATCTCATTTTCTACTCAAACAGTGTCCTCTTTTAAAAGAAGAAAGAGTCATGCTTGGCCAATGTGGCTCAGTGGTTGAACATCGACCCATGCACCAAGAGGTTGCCAGTTCAATTCCCTGTCAGGGCACATGCCCAGGTGTATGCCAAATCCCCAGTGGGGGACATGCAGGAGGCGGCCAATAGATATTCTCTCTTATCAATGTTTCTATTTCTCTCTCCCTCTTCCTTCCTCTCTCTCTAAAACCAATAAAGAAGAAAGAATCAATGGAACAAAGGGAAACATCATTCTATAGAGCTTGGACTGTAGTCATGGAGAGCAAGATTTTTCTTTTCCTTATTTGCTGTCCATATATCTTCTTTTCTGAAGTGTCTGTTCAAATCTTTAAATTGCACTTTCCATATCCTTTATATAGTCTCTAAGTGTTTCATCAACTGTATGTTTTGAAATGTTCCTTTTTCCAGTCTATTTATTATTTGATTCTTTGGAAGAGCTGAAGTTTCTCATTTTGATCAAATTTTTTCATTTTGTTTTTGAATTGTGCGTTTTGAGTTGTACCTAAGAAATCTTTACCTAAGCAAAGGTCAAACATATATTTATTTTATTGTAAATTATTTATAGCTTTATGTTTACACTTAGGTATATAATCCTTTATAATCCATTTTGTGTTGTTTTTATTTGATATGAAGAATTTACTAAAGCTTTTTGTTTTCATGTGATATCAAGGTGTATCAGCACAATTCATTGAAATTCTATACCTTCTCCATACATTTTACTTTACAACTTCTTTGAAAATCAATTGACAATATGCATAGCAATATCTCTCTGAACTCTAATTTTCTTCCATAGATTGTTGTGCCATTTCTCTTATTAATATTCTAGTATCTTATTAATCATAGATTATGACAAGCCTTGAAATTTAGTATGAGAGTCCTCCCCATGTTTTCTTGTATTTCAAAATTGTGTTGACTAATTTAGTATCTCTTCCTTTTCACATAAAGTTTGATATCAGTTTGCTTTGTAAAAAAAAAAAAAAAAAAAGTGTGTGTGTGTGTGTGTGTGTGTGCTCTTGGATTTTGTTTCGGAGTAAATAAAACTGATTAATTGGTTTTGGAAATTTTAACATTTTAATTGAGTAATTTAATGCCTGAAAATGCTGCATAACTCAGTTTATGTATGTTTTCTTGGATTCTTCTCATCAGTGTTTTATATATTTTTAGCATACAGATCTTGAACTTATTTTATTATTTGTAAATTATTTCACACTTTCTGGTGCTATGATTCTTCTTTTTTTAATGTCAAAAAGGTCTGATGAAGACACCCGTGTGTTTTAATTTCTAATATTGCAATTTGTATCTTCTCTCTGGTTTTCTTTATCAGTCTGATTTTTCTGATCTTAAAGAACCAGATTTTAGTTTCACTGATTTTATCAACTCTGATTTTCTGCTAGTTTATAATGCATGTGTATGTGTAGGAATGTGATTAAATGAGTCTAGTCAAGAGCTTTTATTTCATTGTCTTATGGTTATTTTCCATGCTAAACCAACTTCAAATATTTCTAGCATTACATTGTAATGACTTTGGAAGCTGGAATGCTGTATAATTTATCTCAATGTTCATGTTACTCCTTAGGTTGTGGCCTTTCCTGTGTGCCTGTGCTTCAGCAAAGAACTGTGTCCATGATTTTGCCTCTTCCTCAGCAGTCAAATTATTTTGCTTTTGCTTGTTAGTTATTGCTAGTCTGATGTGAGGAACACATTTTAGATTTCTGTTAACCTGGCATAGCTTCAGTTTAAGAAAATCTAAGCAATATATTTCATTTCACCCATTTTTCAAAAAGTATATAAAATAGCTAAAATTTGTTCTCATTTTTTCCCATTTCTATCAGTTATTTAATACTTCATGGGGCACAGAGAGTCAAGAGAGTCACTTTGGCCTGTTAAACACATTCTCTCTTGTATTGGCCATACCCTTCCAGAAACATATTTCTAAAAATAAATTATTCAGTAATTTTAACTGGTTAAAGCATTTTTTTTTATTTTATTTCACTTTGACTGTTTCAGTTTTACGGAATAGTTTTAAAAATTGTCCATAATCTTTGGCAATGAAAAAAAAGTTAGAGTCATTTTTTTAAATTTGTTTTTAAATATTGATTTGACGAGATAGAGATGGAGAGAGAGAGAAAGTTTGAGATTTGTTGTTCTACTTATTTATGCATTCATTGGTTGATTCTTATATGTGCCCTGACTGGGGATTGAACCCACAACCTTGGTGATTGGGGTGATGTGCTAACCACCTGAGTTACTCCACCAAGGCTGGATTTGTTTTTTGTAAAACATACAAAATAAGGAAAAATGCAGATTTATAGTAACATGATTAATTAAAGTTGATTAAAAGATAAATACCAATTTAAATAGTATTAAATAAAATAGATATAGGAAGTTAATAATAAAATTATTAATTGTAAATGGTAATAATGAACAAATAGGGAATATCATGTTGATGTAAAATAAAACTTTTTTTTCAATGAAACTAAGCAGCAATTTTCCCCATTAACTTGTATTAATGTGAATATAAAGTGTCACTTCTTTTACAACAGCCTTGCAAAGATTGCACAGATGGCACAACCAAGATAAAGATAATGGTTTTCAGATATCTCATGTACTTAGTTTTTATAACAATGTAACATGGATATTAAAATTTTGCTTTAAGTACATTCATGTATTATGCACAACCACACACATACACATGCACATGTACATATAGCAATGACACACAGTAGGGGGTTTATTTGAGTGCACAGGTAAGTGGGATTTGTAATCATACTGAAGCAATGACCAGATAGTCCAGTTTCCGCTTACATTACAATAACCACGAAACCTCAGTCATATCGAGATTATAACAATTGTAAATAACTTGAGGCACAAATAGAGCTACAAATAAGTAAAATATTAGTGTTAGTTGTTTACATATCAGTACCAAAACATAGGGCCAAAATGTCTACGTTTTTTTTCTGACCTTAAGAACTAACCATTTTCCACCAAGTAACCATAAAGCATTTATGGCATTTGTGAGGTGGAAGAAAGCAAAATTGAGTAGAAAAAGACATTTCTGGTGCTGCTCTGAGAAAGTTTCAATCAGACAATAAAGAACCCTGAGTAAGAAATACAATTAAAGGAATTCCACTTTTGGTAGGAATGTTCCGGATATAGTTGTTTACTCATTTTAGTACTTGGAAAGTCTGGGGAGAGCAGACCTCAATATGAGTACTGTACTGGATACCAAAGCTACCACAGCTGTAAAATGCCTGCTAAGAACACTCTTCACACCAGGTTCCTTTGATGGGAAACCCGGTGGAAACACCCTATATTTGCCACTGCAAATAATAGGAGAATGTTAGAAAATTAGAAAAGCAAAGCTACTCCAGTGTTGAATTATTGATGTAAGCCAGAAAAATTAAGATTAGCTTTACCACACTAATGTTACTTTATTAAAGTGATTGATGGACCAAAGACATATTTAGAATTTAAAATGTGTTCATAGAGATATTTGTGAGTAAATTTATCTATTACATAGAGATACAACTTGTAATCTTTCATAGAATATTAATAGAATTCAAAAGGCAATTTTAAATGTTTCCAGCAATTTACCATTTGCTCAAAGCCAAACATTATGAACACGCTGGGGATAATTAAATTGTTATGAGTATCATATTCTTTGTGTGGGAATACAAAAGAGAAATGTTAAGGAATATTTCAATATCATTCATGAACAAAGTATAAGTCTTAAATACAATAGAGGATACAGATTTTCAAAGAAAAAAACAGAAGTTTACTAGCTTTATGATGTCAAAATCATAAGTAGTTTTGTTAATGATTTAAAAAATTTAATATAATATCAAGGTGAAGTTTTATAAATCAGCAGAATGACACTCAGAAAAATTATTTTAATGTGTGGATCCTTTGCAAACTCTTGGGGTTTTAACAGAGTATTTCTCTTCCTTGGAAATTGATCAAAGCAAATATTTAGTATATGTAAGAATTTAAAACAGGGCATTGTTTATTAGAGAAAATTAAAAATACATAGAAATAATTAAATTACTGTAAAGCTTTACCCTGAAATATTTTCCATTTTATTTTAACAATTTAACATTTTTATAACATTAAACACTATTTACAAATATAAGGGAATTCTTATAATTTGCAAATAATAATAGCTTTGAATTCTGGTCATATATTTTGTTTCAGGTAACATGATAAAAATTTTATAAACATTTCATTTTAGTCATCATAATTTAATGATGCAATCAGTACTATTATCATGTTATATATAAAGAAAGTAATGCTTCGAAAATACCTAAAGCCCTGGCTACTGTGGCTCAATTGGTGGAATGCCCATCATCCCATGCACGGAGAGGTTGCCGGTTCGATTCCCAGTCAGGGCACATGTCCAAGTTTTGGGCTCAATCCCCAGTAGGGGGCATGCAAGAGATAGCTGAGCAATATTTCTCTTTCTCTCTCTCTAATCTCTCCATTCCTCTCTCTAAAATCAATAAAAACATATTAAAAAAAAAAGAAAATACCTAAGAGCATACATCTGTTAAATGGCTAAGACTTCAACTAAAGTTTGACTTAAAATGTATACTCTTAAATTTAATATAATCTATAATCTTTATAAAGGAGAAAGCAGAAAATAAGTTGTATATATTTATATTTATATATACAGATTTATATATATATATTTATATAGATAGATAGATGATAGATAGATGATAGATAGATAGATGATAGATAGATAGATAGATAGATAGATAGATAGATAGATAGATAGATAGATAGATAGATAGTTGATAGATAGATAGTGGTAGTAGATAGTGGTGGGGGTACTGGGTGATTTCAAATTTCAGTTATTTTCATCCCTCTCCCCTAACCACACACTATACATTTTATATAAAGAACTTAGTTATATCTTTAACCAAGAAAACAAAAAGTATTATGAAAATTGTACTGGGGTCTTCCAGACGACTCTTGTCATGCTGAAGAATAGTAAATCGTATCACCTTTTTTGCTAGGTCTGTGTTTATCTTCAGTTTTGACAGAGATAAAAGATCCTGTCTACACTTTGCCTCCTAACCTCTTTCCACATCTTCATTTGTTGCTGATTTCTTTGCCAGGTTCAAAACTTCAGGATAGTAAAGTTAAGAAATACGAGAATTCCCATGTGGTTGCCTACTTTCATACTCCTAGAACATGTAGATATTTAAAACAGCCCCTTGGATGTGTTTGTCTCATGGGACAAGTCAACTCTCACTAATCACCCCTGTCTTCTTCCGTAGTTTTTGAGGGGCTTTTCTTCAGCAATTTCTTTAACATAGGAAGACATGTGTCTACTTTGGTGGCTTTTCATAACCCTGGGTATTAAGGATTATATTTCCAGGCTATTTTGTTGAGTTCTTCTTGTCCACCCTACCATCACTATGACCCTATTAACAAGAGCATATGTTGTCCAACCTCACATAGATTTATCTCTTGTATCCACATCTGATACATAAGAAGTGTTGAGTCCTTCCTTGTTCTGACAAATTCTGTGTGACCAGGCCAATTCTAATGCAACAGTGTTAGCGTAGGCAACACTTTAGGTACTAACAAAAGAAAAAGGAGAAAATGGGGATGCTTGATTAAATCGGGAAACTAGAGTTTCACAGAAATTTCAACAGATAGCTGCATTGTCCCACCAAGGGGATTAATGTCCTCTGGCCTTCCAAGGAAGGGCCGGTTTTTCAATCACTCCAGGAAACAACTGCTCCATTCTTTCAGATTACCAGAGTGAAGGATAAACAGCAATGAGGAAGTCTCTTTGCAGGGCACATGTGCAGTGGAAGCCAAGAAGCTGCAGGGGGAGGATCTTTCACTAAGCGCATGCACAATAGAAGCCAGTTGACAAGGCAAAACTATGAGGTATGCACAGTAGTAGCCAAAATGGCAGCTATAAAGGGAGGAGGCGAGCCTGGGGAAATCTGGGGAAAAGATCAGATAGGATAAGGGCACAAAACATTGAAAGATCCAAGAAAGAGATTGGTTAGGAGTAGGCACCAGCATAGCCCCAGGAAGATCTAGGAAAGAGATTGGATGGTTTGAAAGAAAGCTTGCTGTCTCTCAAATCCAAGGAAATGTGATCAGAGATTAACAAAGGCCAAAAGGGTGCACTCTCTCTCTTCAGCACAGCTTTGATCATGGGGTGGAGGGGGACAGAGACTGTGCTGGACTACTAGAGCCTAGGATGCTAGGTTAATGGCACTGAAACTCTGGGTCCTGGCCCTCCTCCTGGGCTTGGTGGGGACAAGTGCTGGCCTGCAGCCCCAGAGCTGAACTTCTTCCACAAGGACACAGAGCTGAGCCATCTGGTCATGGATGAGAGAGACACTGGCAAGGTGTACATGGGGACATTCTTTTGTTTTCATTCCAATAAATCTTGCCACTGTATCTCAAATCCACAGAAAAATCCTATTTCCTCCAGCAGCAGCAGCAGCAGCCCTTCAATTGCTTCAAAACCAATTGTCCTCTAGAAGTCTCCAGTTCTCTGTCCACTATGGTTTTCACTGTTAAGTGTCAGGACCTAACACTGGTTCACCCTAAGTGTTAGGTGAAAGTTTTTTCACCTTAAAAACTTTTCAAGCTTTTTAAGGGACATCCAGTTCCTTTGATAAGTTTTATCAGGTTTAGAATAATGAGGTACTACCTTCTTATCTCCCACAAAAAAGATGAGTAGAGACTCTAATTAGGGTGACATCCTTCTCCAAATAAAATAATTCACCAATCACTCTGCTTTCATATTATCTGACTCTTTCTTAAATCTGTGATATTACCCTGGAATTCATAAGGCATGAAATAGACTGTGAAAACTGTAATTTTTCATATAAGAGTAGAATGTTCAACTCACAGTCATTTTGTTATTTTAACATGTATGATTTGAAAACTTAATCAGAAGTGAGGAGAAAATATTGCATTCTAACTTCCTGTTTAATTTACAATAATTGTGAATCATGGAGTAAACATAATACTTTGGGATCACAGAAGAGAAACAATGTAATTTTCCTGAAGGTAGATTACAGTTTTATTTTAATAGTTTGAAGAACTCTCAGAAAAAAATATTTATTTTTATGATCTTTAAATCATATATATTTGGAGGTTATTCGTATACTAATTAACAGAATTCTCCCATGTTTTGGACTTTCATACATATTGGTAATAGTGTAACAGTGACTTGAATTAATTTTAAAAACATATCACGATTGACCTCCAATAGTCAAGCCATACTTTCTAGTTTTATGATGTATTCAACTAATTCAAAAATAGTTTAGCCATAGATTTTGTTGTAGCATGTATACATAATAGTTTAATTAACTGGATAAGAATGGTTGCCCAATTCAAGAAATTAGTGTAGAGATCAGTAAATTCAATTTATGATACTAAATTCAGTATATGTTAACTGGCTAAGGTATTTTAGAGACACCCTTACCTTTCCCTGGAATTAATGGGACCAACTAAAAATCTACTGATCCTTGTATATATCCAGTATATTCAGGCATGAATCTCCATGCTTGGCTGTTAAAGGAATTAGTCTAAAGAGCTTTGGTCTCCAAAACCCACCCCTAAAATATATTCACATTTACCTTAAGTAATCTTTCATGAAAACAGATTTTTTTTTTTTTTTTTTTTTTTTTTTTTTACAATGAATGTATTGAGGTGACGTTGGTTCTCAAAATCATACAGATTTAGGCTGGCCAGTGTGGCTCAGTGGACTGAGCATCATCCCATGGACTGGGAGGTCCTGGTTTGATTCCCGGTCAGGTCATAAGCCCCGGGTTGTGGGCTCAATCCCCAGTAGGGATTTGTGCATGAGGCAGCCGATCGATGTATATCTCTCACATGGATGTTTCTATCTCTCTCTTCTTTCCTCTCTAAAAAAAAAATCAATAAAAACATATTGAAAAAAATACAGATTTCAAGTATACAACTCATTAAAACATCATCTGCACACTGTATCTATATGGTGCACCCATCACCCCAAGCAAAGATACTTTCTATCCTCATTTCCCCCCATTTTCCTACCTCTACCTAGCTCCTACTTCCCTTTCCCTCTGGCTATCATAAAAAGTGTTTTGAAAATACTGAAAGCTAAGATTCTCGAAACTCACTAAATAGGTTGCCTGAGATTTAGTTTTTACTTGCTAGAAAATGTCTATGACAGATTTATGTCAAAGGTGATTTGCTTTCTAACACCTTTCAAGATTGTAAGACCTATCTTACTGTCATCTACCTCCTTATTGGAGATCTACCAAAATGCTACTTCTAAACAACATGGAAGGTGAAGGATGAAGGAATTGTGCTAAGAAGAGTGTCTGGAAAGCTTATAGAGATGATGGTATTTTAACTCAGTTTTAAACATGAGTAAGATTTTGCTAAGTTGACTGATTGTGACATACAAAAAAAAAAATCTAATGTGTAGAATTTTTCTGTGTAGAATGGTTCAGAGAGGATGGTTTACTTAGAAAATTAAACTGTGTCTGAAATGTAAGGATTTCAATATACAAGTAAACGCAGAGGCAAAAATAAGGAAGGGTCTATGTGGTATGATTCAGTGCTTTTCAAACTTTATGACTACAAATCATGGAGAATACGTTTTTTAAAAAATTATCTTTATTGTAGAAAGTATTACAGATGTCCATCCGCCCCCCCACTGACACCCTTCTCCCCATTTCACCACCACCCACTGCCTTCATTGCACTGTTGTCTTTGTCCATTGGTTATGTATATATGCATATCAGTTCTTTAGTGTATCTCATCCCACCCTTCACCCCCCTTCTGTCTGAGGTTTGTCATTCTGTTCCCCATTTCCATATCTCTGGATCTATTTTGTTCATCAGCTTATTTTGTTCATTATATTCTACAAATAAGTGAGATCATGGGATACTTGTTTCTCTCTGACTGGCTTATTTCGCTTAGCATAATACTCTCCAGGTCCCTCTATGTCATCTTAAAGGGTAAGAGATCTTTTTTTTTTTTTTTTTTACAGCTTCATAGTATTCCATTGTGTATATGTACCACAGCTTTTTTAACCACTTATCTACTGATGAACACTTGGGCTGTTTACAGATTTTAGCTGTTGTAAATAACACTGCTATGAATATAGCGGTATTTATACTTTTTCTGATTGGGATATATTCCTAGAAGTGGGATAACTAGGTCAAATGGCAGTTCCATTTTTAATGTTTTTGAAGAAACACCATATTGTTTTTCATAGTGGCTGCACCAGTCCACATTCCCACCAGCAGTGTATTAGAGTATCCTTTTCTCCACATTCTCACCAGCACTTGTTGTTTGATGATTTCTTGATGGTAGCCATTCTGGCACAATTGAGGCGATACCTCATAGTCATTTAAATTTGCATCTCCTGATGATTAGTGACATTGAGAATTTTTTCACATGTCTCTTGGCCATTTGTATGTCCTCTGGAGAAGTGTCTTATCAAGTCCTCTTTCCATTTTTTAATTGGATTGTTTTTCTTTCTTTTGTTGAGTTGTATGAGTACTTCATATATTTCAGAAATAAACTCCTTATCCGATGTATCATTGGCAAATATGTTCTCCTATACAGTGTCTTCCTTTTTAATTTTGATGCTGGTTTATTTTGCTAGGCAGAAGCTTTTAAGTCTGATGTAGTGCCATTTATTAATTTTTTTTCTTTATTTTTCTTGCCATAGACAATATATCCGTGAAAACTGTTCTATGTGTGATGTCTGAAAATTTTCTGCTTATATTTTCTTCTAGGATTTTGGGAGTTTCATGACTTACATTTAAGTCTTTTATCCATTTCTAGTTTATTTCAGTGTATGGTATAAGTTGGTGGTCTAGTTTTATTTTTTTGCATGTGCCTGTCCAATTTTCCCAACATCATTTATTAAAGAGTGTCTTTCTGCATTGTGTGCACTTGACTCCTTTGTTAAATATTAAGTATACTGTCTTGGGTTAATTTCTGGATTCTCTATTATGTTCCGTTGATCTATATGCCTGTTCTTGTGCCAGTACTAGGCTGTTTAGGTTACAATGGCCTTGTAGTATAACCTGATATCTGATATTGTGATCCCTATAACTTTGTTCTTTTTCAAGATTGCTGTGGGTATTCAAGGTCTTTTTGGTTCCATATAAATTTTGGAGTTTTGTTCTAGCTCATGAAGTATACTAATGGTATTTTAATAGAGATTTCATTCAATCTATAGATTGCTTTGTGTAGTATGGACATTTTAATGATGTTAATTCTTCCAATCCATGAACATGGTATATGCTTTTATTTTTTTATGTCTTCCTCTATTTATTTTTTCAATGTCCTGTAGGTTTTTAAGAACAGCTCTTTTCCCTCCTTGGTTAAGTTTATTCTTTGGTATCTTAATTTTTTTATTGCTATGGTAAATGGGATTATTTTATTTATTTTTTTAGTTTCTCTTTTTGATTGCTTATTATTGGTATATAAAAATGCCATTGATTTCTGGATGTTAATTTTGTATCCTGCTACTTTTCCTAAATAATTTTCTTAAATCTAGTAGATTTTTGATGGAGTCTTTAGGGTTGTCTATATACAGTATCATGTCCTCTGTGAATAATGACAGTTACACTTCTTCTTTTCTAGTTTAAATGTCTTTTAGTTCTTCTTGTCTGATGGTTGTTGCTAAGACTTCAAGTACTATGTTGAATAAGAATGGTGAAAACAGACATCCCTGTCTTGTCTTACTCCAATTCTTAAGAGAAATG
Organism: Tadarida brasiliensis; assembly: GCA_030848825.1. Classification (NCBI taxonomy): domain Eukaryota; kingdom Metazoa; phylum Chordata; class Mammalia; order Chiroptera; family Molossidae; genus Tadarida; species Tadarida brasiliensis. The sequence goes on along the minus strand of CM061267.1, from coordinate 29,003,918 downwards.
CTTTTCGTTTTTGCCCATTGAGTATGATGTTCACTACAGATTTGTCATTTATGGCCTTTTGCTGGATTCGATTTACTAATATTTTGTTGAGGATTTTCCATTTATGTTAATCAAGGATATTGGCTTATAATTTTCTTTCTTTGTAGTGTCTTTATCTGGTTTTGAGATTAGGATTATGCTGGCCTCATAAAAAGAGCTTGGAAGTATTCCTTTCTCTCAAATTTTTTGGAATAGTTTGAAGAGATTAGGTATTAGTTCTTCTTTGAATGTTTGGTAAAACTCCCCTATGAAGCCATACTTATCAAGGCTTTTGTTTTATGGGAGTTTATTAATTACTACTTCAATTTCCTTAGTTGTTATTTGACTGTTCAGGTTTCTACCTCTTCCCTGTTGAGTTTTGGAATATTGTCTGATTCTAGGGATTTGTCTATTTTTCCTGGGTTGTCCAATTTGTTGGCATATAATTGCTCATAATATTTTTGTACAATCATTTGCATTTCTGTGGTGTCCACTGTTATTTTCCCTCTTTTATTTCTGATTTTATTTATTTGTGTCTTCTTTCTTTATTTCTTGATGAATCAGTCTAAAGGGTGATCAATCTTGTTTATCTTTTCAAAGAACCAGCTATTTGTTTCATTGATCTTTTGTATTTTTTTATTCTCTGTCATTTATTTCCACTCTGATCTTTATTGTTTCCTTCCTTCTACTAACTGAGTTTTTCTTTTTGTTCTCTCTCTAATTCTTTAAGTTGTAAGGTTAGATAATTTATTAAAGTCATTCTTGTTTATTGAGGAAGACCTGTAATGCTATGAACTTTCCTCCTGAAGATTTTACAACAGCAGAGAGGAGGAGGAAAGAGGCATATAAACAAACAAACAAACAAATAAAGCCAGGTATTTCCTCTAAATTGTGGGAAAGCCATAACAAAGAAAAGGGGAGACTTTTTGAGTTAGTGTGTATCAGGATATCTAGTAGAGAAAAATGTTTAGATACTTATAGACAGGAGGGTATATAAGGCAGAAACCACTCACCCCACTTACTTTTCAGATTAGCTGAGAGCCCCTGTGCTTCATAAGCCAGATATATAGTTTTGCTTGCTTTGCTTCGTTAATGAACGTGCATGTTTCAAGTGTTTAATAAATTCACTGGCTTTAATGTTTTAACAAATACACTTCACAACATAATCAAGTTCTGTCTTATGAATTCATTTACATGAGAAGGCAGGAATTGAAGTTGGGGACAGTTTGCTCTCTCTGACTCAAGGGGCCGTCCAATAACACCTCTCTGGTGTCTATGAGAGATGCTTGTCACATTTTGTGCTATGACTGGGATCAAAGAATGATTGGGAGCTGAGTTGGATTGCTACCATTAACTCTTTGCTGAACAGTTCTCGTTGATTCCCTCCAATGGATTGCAGTGAGTTCAGTCTCTTTGGGGATTTTTTGTTTGTTTGTTTCTGTATTGCCATTGAGATTAGGGTATTGAAGCATAACAAAAATTATTAAGACATACTAGGCCTGTGCTCGGCAGCAGAAAATTGAAAATAAAACCAAATGAGTGCTTGGGTCCCCACCCAAGCTCCAAAGAGGCAAATTTCTCTCTCCTGTTTGAGTCTATAATGTCCTTAAATGAGTAAGGTATATGTGGAGGTGTCTGGGGTTGAATCCTAAGATGTGCAGTTGCCTCACAGGGACTCTAAAATGCAACTGTAATTAAACTTTGACCCATTCAGGGAGTGCACATAAGGTCTGGTCACCCAGCACACTGGGTCCTCAGGGTTGTACTAGACAGCCGGCGAGAGAAACTGAGACACGTATGAGGAGTGGAGATGACCACAGGTTTCACCACCTCTGGGAGCTCCCTCCACAAGTAGCACACTTTGACCCACTATATAAAACCCTTAGCTTTTCTGCCTCTGGAGCATGGCCGGGAGAAAAGTAAATTTAAATCATCAATTAGTTGTCAGTCTTCTGCACCTCTCTGCCTTCTATGGCTTTTGGAAGCTCTATATACATCTGTATCTCCCTTGTAGAAAATGCCAACAGGGAGAGTGTTGCATCTGTGGGGTGGCAGGGAAAGAATCAACTAAAGACTCCTCAAGTTTCAGAGATATTATCCGAAAAGCCCAGAGGAAGTTTCTCTCTTATGCTGTCTTCACAGACACTGCCAGGAGAGACACAGTCCTGAATCAGTTAACCAACAGCTCATACTAATATGTAAACAAAGGCTTAGGCTAGACACTCTAGTTAAACAAATTGAGGCTAGGATTCTGAAAGTGTTTGTCAGGCTAATTAGAGCTCTTTATTCCATACCAATTATGGAATAAATGGAATAAAAGGATCTTTTTCATGTACATACTCTGGACTCTGATACCTAATTCTGAGACTCAAAGACAACTTGTCAAGTATCTTGAAAAAGCTGAGAGGTGCAGCAGGGAATGTTGGCTTTGTCCTGCTGAGCCTTACCAAAACTTAGGATATAGCAATGAATTGCCTGTTTGGATGTGAACAATGGAAAGATTGCCCATGCTATTCAGGCATCTGTTATGCATGGCTCCTCAGGACCCACAGACAGGGGGAATACACAGGAATGACAAAATTTCAGACATTTCAGTGTACATATGTACTGGATAGTAAATTTAAAAAAAATTTTAATAATTAATTTTTGTTACAGATGTTTCTCCTTTTTCCCCCGTAGACACTCTCCTCCCGATCCAACCACCCCTCATCAGCATTGTTGTCTATGTCCACTGGTTATGCATACATGCATATAAGTTCTTTAGTTTATCTCATCCCTCCTCTCAACACCCTCCCCTGAGGTTTGTCAGTCTGAACCATACTCTTTTTTATGTTTATGGGTCTATTTTGATCATTATATTCCACAAATAAGTGAGATCATGTGATATCTTTCTTTGATTGGCTTATTTCTCCAGGTCCCTCCATGTCGTCTCAAAGGATAAGAGATCTTTCTTTCTTACAGCTACATAGTGTTCCATTGTGTATATGTACCACAGCTTTTTTATTCACTCATCTATTGATGGACACTGGGCTGTTTCCAGATCTTAGCAATTGTAGATAGTGCTGCTATGAACATGGGGGTACATATATTCTTTCTGACTGGTGTTTCAGGCTTCTTAGAATATATTCCTAGAAGTGCGATCACTGGGTCAAATGGCAGTTCCATTTTTAATTTTTTGAGGAAACATCATATTGATTTCCATAGTGGCTGCACCAGTCTGCATTCCCACCAGCAGTGTCCTAGAGTCCCATTTTCTCCACACCCTTGCCAGCACTTATTGTTTGATGATGTGTTGATGGCAGCCATTCTGGCAGGTGTGAGGTGATACCTCATAGTTGTTTTAATTCACATCACTCTGATGACTAGTGACATTGAGCGTTTTTTCATATGTCTTTTTGCAATTTCTAAGTCATTTTTGGAGAGGTGTCTCTTTAGTTCCTCTGCCCATTTTTTAATTGGGTTTTTTTTTGTCTTCCATTTGTTGAGTCGTGTGAGTACTGCATGTATTTTAGAAATTAACCCCTCATCTGATATATCATTGGCAATTATGCTCTCCCATATAGTGAGTTCCCTTTCCATTTTGATGGTTGTTTCTTTTGCTGTGCAGAAGATTTTTAGTCTGATATAGTTCTATGTGTTCATTTTTTCCTTTGTTTCTCTTGGGTTAGCCATTGTATCAGTGAAAATTCTGCTGTGTGTGGTGTCTGAAATTTTGTTGCCTACATTTTCCTCTAGGATGTTTATGGATTCATAAGTCCATAATCCATTTTGAGTTTATTTTTGGGTACAGAGTAAGTTGGTGGTCTAGTTTCATTTTTTTTTCATGTAGCTGTCCAATTTTCCCAACACAATTTATTACAGAGGCTGTCTTACTCCATTGTATGCTCTTGCCACGTTTGTCAAATATTAATTGAGCATAATGACTTGGGTCAATTTTCAGATTCTCTGTTCTGTTCCATTAATCTATATGCCTGTTCTTGTGCCACTACCAGGCTGTTTTGATTACAATGGCTTTGTAATATAACCTGATATCCATTATTGTAATACTTTGTACTTTGTTTTTCTTTTTCAAGTTTGCTGTGGCTATTCAGGGTTTTATTTTTGTTGTTGTTGTTGTTGTTGTTCCAAATGAACTTTTGAATATTTGTTCTAGTTCTGTGAAATATGTCATTAGTATTTTAATGGGGATTGCATTGAATCTATAGATTGCTTTGGGTAGTAAGGACATCTTAATGATGTTAATTATTCCATTACATGAACAAAGCATATGCTTCCACTTTTTTATATCTTCCTCTATTTCTTTTTCAATGTCCTGTAGTTTTCAGCAAATAGGTCCTTTACTTTTTTAGTTAAGTTTACTACTAGGTATCTTAATTTTTTTTGCTGCAATGGTAAACGGGATTGTTTTTTTGGTTTCTCCTTCTGTGAGTTCATTATTGGTTTGCCTCAAGGGCCCAGCTGGGGTGATCAAAGAGGCTGTGCCTCTGGGTCCTACAGAACACCTACAACAACTGGCCACCCTACAAAGCCTAGGAGACATAGCAACTCTACCTAATGCATAGAAACAATCACAGGGAAGCAGCCAAAATGGGGAGACAAAAAAACATGTCCCAAAAGAATGAAAAGAACAAAACTCCTGGAAAAGTATTAAACAAAATGGAGATAAGCAATCAATCAGATGTAGAGTTCAAAACACAGGTTATAAGGTTGCTCAAGGAACTTGGTGAGACATTCAAAGAACTTAGTGAGACCATCAAGGAACTTAAGGAGACCTCCAAGGAACTTAGTGAAAACATCAACAACATAAAAAAAGACCAGTCAGAAATGAAGGACACACTAACTAAATAACGGATAATTTACAGGAAGTCAATGGTAGAGTAGGTAAAACCAAGAAGCAAACCATCGATTTGAAATATAAGGAAGCAAAAAACACCCAATCAGAACAGCTAAAAGAAAAAATAATTTAAAAAAATGAATATAGTGTAAGAAGCTTCTGGGACAACTTCAAGCATACCAACATTCACATCATAGGGGTGTCAGAAGTTGAAGAGAGAGAACAAGAAATTGAAAACCTATTTGAAGAAATAATGACAGAAAACTTCCTTAACTTGGTGAAAGAAACAGACATACAAGTCCAGGAAGCACAGAGAGTCCCAAACAAAATGAACATAAAGAGGTCCACACAAAAACACATCATCATCAAAATGCCAAAGGTTAAAGACAAAAAGAGAATCTTAAAAGCAGCAAGAGCAGTTTGTAACCTACAAACAACTCCCATAAAACTGTCAGCTTATTTCTCAAAAGAAACTTTGCAGGCCAGAAAGGAGTGGCAAGAGATATTCAAGGTGATGAAAAGCAATGACCTACAACCAAGATTACTCTATCCTGCAAAGCTATCATTTAGAATCAATGGACATATCAGGAGTTTCCCAGACAAGGAAAGCCAAAGGAATTCATTACCACCAAACCAGTATCATGAAATGTTGAAGGGTCTTCTTGAAGAAGAAGAAGAACAAACATATGAACAATGTAATGGCAATTAATATGTATCTATCAACAACTGAATCTACAAACAAAATGAGCAAACAGAACAGAAGCAGACTCATTGATACAGAGAACTTTTTGTTGGCTGCCAGATGGCGGGGGATGGGGGATGGGTGAAAAAGGGGAAGAGATTAAGAAGTACAAATTGGTTGTTAGACTGATGAACTTCAAAGGGAAGGGGGGAGGAAGGCTGGGATGACATAAACCAAAGAACTTCTATGCATATATGCATAACCAATGGACACTGACAATAGTGTGGGGAAGGCAGGAGGGGGGTGGGATTGGGTAGGAGGGGCTTAATGGAAAAAAAAGGGGGGATATCTGTAATACATTCAACAATAAAGATGAGTTAAAAAAAAAAAAAAGAATGCCATGGATTTCTTGATGTTAATTTGTATCTTGCTACTTTGCCAAATTGGTTTATTAAATCTAGTAGATTTTTGATGGAGTTTTTAGGGTTTTCTGTGTACAATATCATGAGATCTGAAAATAATAACAGTATAACTTCCTCCTTTACAATTTAGATCCCTTTTATGTTTCCTTCAATTCTAATTGCTGTGGCTAAGACTTCCAGTACTATGTTAAATAAGAGTGGTGAAAGTGGGTATCCCTGTCTTGTTCCTTTTCTTAAGGGAAATGTTTTTAGTTTTTGCCCATTGAGTATGATATTGGCTGTACATTTTTCATATATGGCCTTTATTATGTTGAGATATGATCTTTCTATTCCCACATTGCTGAGTATTTTTATGAGAAATGGGTGCTGGATTTTGTCAAATGCTTTTTCAGCATCTATTGATAGGATCACATGGTTTTTATTTTTCATTTTGTTTATGTAGTGTATCACATTTACTGATTTGTGAATATTGTACCAGCCTTGCACCCCTGGGATGAATCCACTTGGTTATGGTGAATATTTTTTTAATATGTTGCTGAATCTGATTTTCTAATATTTTGTTAAGGATTTTGGCATTTTGTTCATCAGGGATATTGGCCTGTAGTTTTCTTTCTTTGTAGTGTTTTTATCTGGTTTTGGAATTAGAATTACGCTGGCTTCATAAAACGAGTTTGGAAGTCTTCCTTCTTCTTGAATTTTTTTAATAGTTTAAGGAGAATGGATGTTAATTCTTTGAATGTTTGGAAAAATCCCCCCTTGAAGCCCTCTGGGCCCTGGTTTTTGTTTGCTGGGAGATTTTTTATTACATCTTCAATTTCCTTAGTTATTATTGGTCTGATCAAGTTTTCTATCTCTTCCCAGTTCAGTTTTGGGAGACAATGTATTTCTAGAAATGTGTCCATTTCACCTAGATTGTCCAATTTGTTGGCATATAATTGTTCATAGTATTTGTTAATGAATTTTTGCATTTCTGTGGTGTAGTTGTTAATTCTCCTCTTTTGTTTCTGATTTTGTTTATTTGGGTCCTCTCTCTTCTTTTCTTGGTGAATCTAGTTAAGGGTCCATCAATCTTGTTTATATTTTCAAAGAACCAGCTCTTCATTTCATTGATCTTTTGAATTATTTTTTTAGTCTCTATGTTGTTTATTTCTTCTCTGATCTTTACTATTTATTTTCTTCTACTTGCTCTGGGGTTCTCTTTTTGTTTGCTTTCTAGTTCTTTAAATTGTGAGGTTAGATAGTCAATTAGAAATTTCTCTTCTTTCTTGATGTAGCCCTGTAGTGCTATGAATTTCCCTCTCAGAACTGCTTTAGCTGTGTCCCACAGATTTTTGTTGTTGTTGTTGTGTATTCATATTTATTGGTCTCCATGAAGTTTTTAATTTCTTCCATGATCTCCTTGGTAACCCATTCATTGTTTAATAACATACTATTTAGCTTCCATGTGTTCAAATGTCTTTGCATGTTTTTGTCATAATTGATTTCTAGTTTCATGTCATTGTGATCTGAGAAGATGCTTGATATGATTTCAGTCTTCTTGAACTTGTAGAGCCTTAGTTTGTGTCCTAACATGTGGTCTGTCTTTGAGAATGTCCCATGTTCACTTGAGAAGAATGTGAATTAAGCAGTTTTGGTGTGTAATTCTCTGTACATATCTATTAAATCTATTTCATCTAGTGCATCATTTAAAGTCTCTGTTTCCTTGCTCATTTTTTGTCTGGAGGATCTATCCAGTGATGTCAGCAGGGTGTTGAAGTCCCCTGTTATGACTGTATTGCTGTTCTTTTCTCCTTTGAAGTCCTCCAGAAGATTTTAAATATATTTTGGTGCTCTTATATTGGGTGCATATATAACCAAGGCTATATCTTCCTGTTGGATAGGTCCTTTCATTATTATGTTGTGGCCTTCTTTGTCTCTCGTTATGGCCTTCATTTTGAAGTCTATTTTATCAAATCTGAGTTTTGCTATCCCTGCTCTTTTTTCCTTTTCATTTGCTTGGAAGATTTTTTCCCATCCCTTCACTTTCAACCTATGTGAGTCTTTTCTTGTAAGGTGGGTTTCTTGTAAACAACATATACATTAATCATGCTTTTTTATCCAATCAGCTACTCTATGTCTTTTTATTGGAGTGTTTAATCTATTTTCCTTTAAGGTTATTATTGATGTGTATTTATATTGCCATTTTTGTTTATTGTGGTTATGTTTTTATTCCTATTTCTTCTACTAATTACAGCAGTCCTTTTAACATTTCTTTAAGTGCTGATTTGGTGCTAATATATTCCCTTAGCCATTTTTTGTCTGGGAAGCTCTTTATTTGATCTTCTGTTTTGAATGATAGCCTTGCTGGATAGAGTAGTCTTGGACTCAGATCCTTGTTTTTTACTACCTTGATTACTTGATGACATTCCCTTCTGTCCTGTAGTGTTTTTGTTGAGAATTCAGCTGATTGCCTTATGGGGGTTCCTTTGTAGGTAACTTGTTGCTTATCTCTTGCTGCCTTTAGGATTCTCTCTTTGTCTTTAATTTTGGGCATTTTAATTATTATGTGTCTTGGTGTGGGCTTGACTGGTTTCATCTAACCTGGGGCTCTCTGTGCTTCCAGAACTTATATGCCTTTTTCCTTCACCAAGTTAGGGAGGTTTTCTGTTTCTTCAAATGTATTCTCTAACCTTTGCTCATTTTCTTCCTCTTTTGAAACCCCTATGATGAGGATGTTGTTACCTTTCATATTGTCCCACAGTTCTCTTGGGCTGTCTTCCTGTTTTTTAATTGTTTTTTCTGATTGTGTGATTTTTTCTACCCTGTCTTCTAATTCACTGATCTGATCCTCAGCTTCCTCTACTCTGCTGGTTATTCCTTTCAATGTGTTCTTTATTTCTGCTATGTCATTCTTCATTTTTTCTTGGTGTTTTTTTTATTTCCAATTGGTTGATTTTCAATGTTTCTATATCTTTACTCATGCGATTGAGCTCTTTACTCATGCTGTTGAGCTGCCTCATTTTCATCACTCTGAACTCTACCTCTGATAACTTGCTTAACTGCATTTCATTTATCTCTTCTTCAGTAGAGTTCTCTTGTTCTTTCATTTGGGATTTGTTCCTTTGTTTCACCATTTTGGCTGTCTCAGTGGGTTTTGGAGCCTGTCAAATTTTCTCTGTGCATGTTGGTGTTCCACATGTTGTGGCTCCCTCTACTGGGTTTGGGTGAGTTTGGTAGGACCCACGTTAAACACCACTGTCAAGTCTTACTTTCCTGGGTAGACTTGAAAGCTCAGGAAATGTTCATTTATCCTCTACCTTTTTGCCCAGAGGCTATTATTCTGTTACTTGATGAACCTAAATTTGTAGCTGAATGAAAAATCCCTGAAGTGTAAGAGGATTTCCAACAGGTGGGGCACTTACTAGCTATCAGACTCAATGTCAATGAGCCTCAATTTGCATTTCTCTGGCTCAGGCGGGATAGTGTTAAATTCCTGAGGTTGGGCTGTTGCTTCTCCTGGGGGCTCTGGGAATGGGCTCTTTGAGTAAGATGGCTACTGTCCTGTGAGGGAGTGATTCAGCAGGAAACTCCCTATGCCTTCTCAGCTCTCAAAGCTCCCCAGTCTCTCCACACAGTTTCAGACCAATCTACCCTCCTTCTGCTGGAGCCCTAGGTAAGTAGCTGTACCTAATTTAGTACTCTGTCCTGGCCCTCTGCGCTGTGGAACCTGTTTGGGATTTCAACCCCAAAGGAGCTGCTCACAGCTAAAACAGCTACTGTCTGTGGGCTCCCAGCTGGCCCTCTCAAACCTCCATAGTTCCTACCAGGCTCAATTTTGTGTCCTTCTTCCATCCCTGGTTATACCGGTCCTCTACAGATTTGTTGGTTTGCTTTTTTTTGTTTGTTTGTTTGTTTTCCTTTATTGATTTTAAGGAGAGAGGAAGTGAGAGGGAGAGAGAGATAGAAACATCAATGAGAGAGAACATTGACTTGCCTCCTCCTGCATGCTCCCCACTGGAGATCTGGCCCACAACCCAGGCATGTGTCTTGACTGGGAATCGAACCGGCAACCTCTTGGTGCATGGGTTGATTCTCAACCAGTGAGCCACACCGGCTGGACTGTTGGTTTTTATTTTAGTTGTAATTCCATTTTGGTCCTGGGAGATGGTCTGTGTAACTTCCATTCACTCCGCTGCCATTTTAGAATCAGCAATTTTTTTTTTGAGGGAATTTGTAATGGTCCCATCTTTGAAAAAGCTGGTGGGACCTAGACATACTACAACTCTTACATCAGTAAGGACTTTGGCAGGAAAGACAGGTCAGTAACTGGTGGCATTGCCACCTAAATAGAATAGGAGTGCATCCAGAAGAAGGCATGAGGCATCCCCCAGAAATACTGGGAAGGATGGGTTGGAGGTGAAAGAGGTTTTAAGTCCATTAAGAATAGAGACACCAGGCAGGTTACTCAGTAAAACTTGTTAAGCCTAGTAACCTAGAACATGGGTTACACAGTAAGGATCAGTTAAGTCTGGAAACCAAGCATAGATTATACAGTAAGGATCAGTTAAATATGGAAACCTAGGAAGTTACACAGTAACGACCAGTTAAGTTTGGAAACCCAAGGATTATACACTAAGGACTGATTTAATATGGAAATACAGGTTACAGCTAACAGAGTAAGACTAGTTGAGCTTGAAACCCAGGGGTTACTCAGTAAGACTAGTTAAGTCTGGAAACTTCCACATGAGAAGGGACGCCTTCTCCAGATGGTTTCATAAGAGACAGAATAAGGACACTCATTCTCTCCTATGATCTCCTCTATTCTCTTTCAGATGGGAAACCAAAATTCAATACCACAAGATTGACCACTGGGTACATTTTAAAGAACTGGGACAACTTTGATCCTCAGACCTTAAAGAGAAAAATATTGATTTTCTTTTGTAATACGTCTTAGCCTCAATATAAATTAGGAGATATGAAAGTTTGGCCCGGAATGGGACCCTAAACTATAATACAATCCTATAATTAAACTCATTCTGTTGAAGGCAGGGCAAATGGACTAAAATACTGTATGCCCAGGTCTTTATGGCCCTGAGACATAACTCCAAATATAGAAGAATTGAAAGGTAGATCCTGTACTCTTAGCAGCCATAGCAAAGAAGGAATTAAATCTTGAGAATGAATGCTCAATTCCACCTACAGTACCTCAAAAATGAGTTGCCCAGAACTGATACCACCCTATACAGAAGCAACTAATTGGGGGAGGATAAAGCAACACATTCCAAAAGAAGGCAAAGAATACTACCTCTGCTTTTCCCTTTGAGGGAAGCCCCAGGAAAGGGGGGACTAATAAGACTTCGGGTTCCATTTAACATGCAAGATTGAATAAGCATAGAGGACAGGCTGAGGACTTTTACACATGACCCTGGCAAATTTGTCCAAGAATGAAGGAAGCTCATTATCACGCAGACCCTAACATGTTATCTCTGAGGAAAGTAATAAATAGGAAGACTGTTAAAGGAGTACTTCAGGTCTATTAAGAGCCAAGCGCTTTGGGGATGCATTATATCCAACAGACAGCCCCAGACATTAAGGAAAAGGAAATGTTACAAACCTTAGGATCCCAGACCCCCCACTGAACAAGTGACAGAAATAACTTTCATTGTTTTTAACGACTGAGATGGGCAGAGGAAGAGCAAGAAAGCCAACCCATAGAAACAAATGGCTCAGTTTTAAGCCACATGTCACCTCAAGGGCATCCAAATCCCTGAATACAAGGAATATCAAAGGCCCAATGTTATTTCTGCAGACAAGAGGGACACTGGAAAAGGGAATGCTCTGGGAAGGGGCTTCCTCAAGGGCTATGCCCCTCTGTTGCAAGTTCAGCCACTGGAAGAAGGACTGTCCCAGGGCTGCAGGATCTTTGGACCAGAACCTAACCACACAATGGTCTTGAACTGACAGGGACCAAATGTTCCAGTTGCCCGCCTCCCCACTACCACAAGAACATCATCATTGAAGGGACAAAGCCAAGGGTGACTCTTGACATGGCAGATACATTTTTATTAGGCACAGGAAACGCTTGCTGTGCTCTGACTCACTCACCCGGGCCTCTTCCTTCCATAACCAGTTTGATCACTGGAGTGAATGGGAATCCTTAACACTACAATTTCACTCCACCACTAGGTTGCTGCCTTGGGAATCTCACTTTTAGTCATGCTTTTCTTATAAATCTGAGATGTCTCATTCCATTATTAAGGAGGGACACATTACTTAAACTCCTGGATAATTAAAAATATAAACAAGGTTAAGATAATTCAAGGAAAACATATAAAAGAGTGAGTTTTTCAATGCTCAAAATTCTCCTAGAGGGCCTGAGCTACAGCAAGCTGCAGAAGCCACAAGGAAGGGGGTCACCTCCCCCCCACTCTGCTCCTTGTAAAAGAAAGAATGTGGCACTTTTAAAATCCAAGAGGCTGGAGACCCAGGAACTACTGCAGTCCTAGGAAAAGGCCCACCTCTTTTCTGGCCTCCTTAAGGGTTAACAAAGATAAGAAATAAAGTGGTGCCCTTAGCCAGACTACAAAAGCTATGCTGGGGGCGGGGAGAGGGGGAGGAGCGTACTCTTCCCCTTGTAAAAGGAAAAAAAAAGGAAGTACTTTTAAACTGAAGCTGCTAAAATGCCCAAGCCAAATATTTTACTGTATTAAATTAAAATTTTGTCTTTTCCACATCCCCCTTCATCCTGACTCCAACTACTTATTTGCATTTGAATAGATTAAACCCCCAGACTAGGAAAACTTGTCAATTTACATAAACCATGCTTCCTCAGGGTTTAGGGATGGTTCCCAATTTGTTTGAAAATACTTTAGCCAAGGAATTTGGGAAAATTTTAATTGACCAAAGGGACCCTCTATAATATGTTAATGGCCTGTTCATTTCTAATACTAACAAAAAGGCCCAAATAACCTCCCAGGAGGTCCAATACTTAAGGTACTTACCCCAAGACCCAGGACCCAGTCACTCCAAAGAAAATGGGCCGTACTGGCTCTATGGGTCCCACAAAGTAAATAATCACTTTGAGGATTTTTAGGAATAGCTGGCTTTACCACCTACAGATACCAGGTTTTAGAAAAAGAACTCTAGCCAAGCTATGCCCAAAACCTCAAAGTCCTAGGGGCCTATGTTACCTATTGCTCTCATAAGAATGAAAACTACACCTAAAGGAAAAGTTACAGGTTCACTTATCTCAAATTAAACCTATTTCTTTTAAATCCCCACAGGAACCTCAACCTGAGACCTACTCTTGTAAAACCATCAAGGACCTCAAACTCCTCTTCAAGAAAAGAAATGAAAATCTCTTACAGATAAGTAATATAGTAATTGGACATTAATATAATTATCCTTCACTCCTCTAAACTTCTTGCAATTTGTCACTTCTAGGAAACAGCAGCTCCATGTCAAAATGATGATGCTTCAGGGATTCCAGCCCTTTCTCACTTTAGAAGAATCAACCAATGGCCTCTCTGTTCCAGGCTCAAATCCCATTCCCTTGTGTCCCTTAGACCAGACAGGGAAAGATAATTCCATATCCTGACACAGGTAGGGACTATGACCAATTATCAGCATGAAGCAATTAAAGAAGAGGATCGATCTCCCTCATCAACCCTAAAAGATTTTAAGGATGAAGTCTGTGAGGGGGAATGTTGTAGTACAATGAAAAGTTAGGAAAATTCTGGGACATGTGGAATAGGGAAACTGAGGCAGGATAGTTAAAGCCAAAATTTTTGCAGGCCACTTGCAGCAGGGCCTTATCTTTAGAAAAAAGCATTAAAGGCTCTCCTTCTCAGAAAAGAATCCAGGAGAGGAGGGGGAATGAAAGGGGAGAGGAGGAGGAGGAATCAGAGACAACTTAGTGCAAATCATCCTGAAGTTGTTAAAACAGCAGGGAGGAGGAGAAAAGAGGAGTTTAAATAAAAATAGCCAAGTACTTCCCATAAATTGTGGGAAAACCATAACAAAGAAAAGGGGAGACTCTTAGAGTTAATATGTTCCAGAATATCTAGCAGAGGAATTATTTTCAAAAATTTATAGACAAGAGGGTATATGAGGCAGAAACCACCCACCTCACTTGCTCTTCAGATTAGCTGAGAGCCCAGCTGTGCTTCATAAGCCAGATATATAGGTTTCCTTGCTTTGCTTCATTAATGATGTGCATGTTTTAACTTTTTAACAAATTCACTTGTTTTGATGTTTTAATAAATACACTTCATAACACAAATGGATTTACAATTCATTTATATGAGAAGACAAGGATAGAAGTTGGGGACAGCCTGCTTCCTCTGACTCAGGGGGTTGTTGAATAACACTTTCTGGTGTCAGTGAGAGGTTCCTGTCACAGTTTCATGCCATTGTGATCTGAGAAGATGCTTGATATAATTTCAATCTTCTTGAGTTTGTAAAGACTTAGTTTGTGTCCTAACATGTGGTCTATCTTTGAGAATGTCCCGTGTGCACTTGATAAGAATGTGTATCTTCCAGCTTTGGGATGAAATGTTCTATAAATATCAAATCAATCCATCTAATTTAGTGTGTCATTTAGAGTCTCTGTTTCCTTATTGATTCTTTGTCTAAGATCTATCCAGTGATATCATTGAGATGTTAAAATCCCCTACTATGATTGTATTGTTGTCAATCTCTCCCTTAAAGTTCTTCAGCAGTTTTTAAATATATGTGGTGATCCTATAATGGATACGTATATGTTTACCAGAGTTATATCCTTTTATTGGATTGATCCTTTTAATATTATGTAATGACTTTCTTTGTCTCTTGTTATGGCCTTCATTTGAAGCCTATTTTATCAGATATCTACTTTTTTTTTCCATTTGCATACAAAATTTTTTCCCATCCTTTCACTTTCATCCTGTGTGAGTCTTTTGTTCTGATGTGGGTCTCTTGTAGACAGCATATATATGGATCATGCTTTCTTATCCATTCAGCTACCCTATATCAGTTGATTAGATGATTTAAGCCATTTATATTTCAGATTATTATGGATAGGTACTTATTTGTTGCCATTTATATTCATCATGCCTGCATTCCTCTCTCACTTCTCCTTCTCCTTCTCCTTCTCCTTCTCCTTCTCTTTCTCCTCTCTTTCTCCTTCTCCTTTTCCTTGCTAGATAGAGTAGTCTCTCTCTTGTTGTTTTTCAGGTTCTTTCTTTGTCTTTAACCTTTGCCATTTTAATTATGATGTGTTTATGTGTGAGTCTTTATGGGTTCATTTTTACTGGGACTCTTTGCCTTCCTTGTACTTGTGTCTTTTTTTCTTTCCCACCAGCTTAGGGAAGTTTTCTGTCATTATTTCTACAAACAAGTTCTCTATTCCTTTCTCTGATTCTTCTCCTTCTGGTACCCCTATGATGCAAATATTGTTGTGTTTTAATTGTCCCAAAGTTCCCTTAGACTCTCCTCCTGCTTTTTTTCTTTTTTCTCCATTTGCTGCTCTAATCAGGTGGTTTTATTCTAACTTGTCTTCTGTCTCACTGATTCAGTCCTCAGCTTCTAATTTACTACTGAATCCTTCCAAGGTGTTCTTTATTTCAGTTATGTCATTCTTCACTTCTGCTTGATTCTTATGAATAACTTCTACTTCTATTTTCAAGCTCCCACTGAGTTATTTATAGTTCTCATTAAGTTGCGTATAATTCTCACTAAGTTGTTTGAGAACCTTTACTAACATTACTTTGAATTCTTTATCTGACAAACTGCTTGCCTCTATTTTATTTAGTTCCTTTTCTGGTGATTCCTCCTTTTTGTTCATTTAGGGGTTGTTCCTTTGTCTCATCATTTCCCTGGTCTGGTAGTAGGAGGTGCATCAGGTCACACTGGCAGGTTAGTGCATCCAGGGGCATCCATTAAACTGGGCCAGAACTCAGATCCAATCCAGTTGTCCAAGGGTGTTGGCATCTGTTAATGACTGCTGCTGAGGCAGCACAGGGGGTTCTTGCTGCTGCGGGGTCTGTGGGATCAGTGGCTCTGGGCCAGTGCATGTCCATCTGGGTCAGACCTCTTGTCTGTTGTAGATCTGAGAAGATTGTCAGCTGGTGGCTCATGTTTGTGTGTCATTGTAAGTGCTTCTAGGGTGTGTGGATCCAGCTGGTATGCTGCTAGGGTGCATGGGTCTGAGGCTTTTCTGTTCTTGTCAGGGCTTTGCTCCTGAGCCACTGTTACTGCTGCAGGGCAGGACTTGTATCTCAAGTCCCCCAGCTGCTGCTTTGTGCAGGTGCCTGGTAGCTCAGCTACTGTGTGCAGGCCGTTCGTTGTTGGCACAGTGGAGGCTGTTGGTCCTATGGTGCAAGGCACACTTTTGGCCACGAGGCGCTGGCCCTAGTGGGTCCCCACTGCCTCCTACCAAGGAGGACCCTGCAGATCTTCATAAATGTCAAGAAAAGCCAGAGTGGGGAGAAGCACCCTGCCAAGCAGCACACAGTGGTAGCCGGCTACTCCCCAATCCACAGGACTGGAACTGTCTGCCCTAATTTTCTGCACTGCTGCTCAGTTGCTCATCCACCCTCATATCAACTCACACTCTCTCTTGCACTCGCTCACCCTCTCTCACACTCACCCTCACTAAAGTCTTACCCGCCACCATGTTCGTTTTTCAAGAGTTGAGCTTTCAGCCTTCTTTTTAATATATTAAAACTCTTTTGGTATCACTTTGTGTTAGTTCAGACCCTCCAAGAAGCAGATGCCAAGACAGGATTAGAAATGCAAGAGAATTTGGGAGATCCCATGAGGGAAACAGGTGAGTGAGCCAGGGTAAGCAGGGAAGGCTGTCAGACTGAAATGCAGGTCTGACCTCGAAGGAGAGAGTAAAAGATGAAGCGTTGGGTATGACGATCTTAGATGCAGCAAAGTTCTAAGAGGAATTCAGACAGGATGATGGGGAGTCCATCAGAGGGTTCCCCTTGTCTGGCAGGACTTGGCCTGCCTTCTTGAATACATGTTTTATATTATGACCTCTTATACCCACAAACACTAATATAAAAACTGTAACACTATAATACTAATATTTTACTAGTTTCTATGTATGCTAATACTTTATTTACTACTCTTTTTTGATATATTCTATTCCATTTGATCTTATGGAACAGCTGATATTAAAATCAATGAATTTATTTTTTGACATACCAATGAACCATAACTCGCTGTTTGACATTGTCCTAGAGGACTTAACTAACTTCTTTCATGTCTAACCAGTGCAGTCAGGAGGAGTAACTCAGCAACTGGTAGCCAGCACATGTGCTGAGTCATGGGGTCTGCACTTGTCCTTTCCCCAAAGTGTATTTACAGACACTTCCACATGCTGAAGGGAATGAAATATTAAATAACAAATGAGACACTCCATGACAGGCTGATAGAGAGACTGCAGAAGAGAGAACATTTTAATAACTGTAAAATAACTTTTTCTGCATTTTGAACAGAGTACAAACATTTTCAGTTTTCATTTGGTCTTCCAAATTAGGCTACCAGATATGCAAAACACACTGTCCAATAGAAATGTTATACAAGCCACATATGTAATTTTAAATTCTCTAGTAGTACAAATTTTTAAAAATAAACAGAAACAGGTAAAATTATTTTAAGTAACACTTCATTTAACCCAGCATATCCAAAATATTAAGAAATAGTTAATAATCAAAATACAAAATATTAATGGTATAGTTTACTTTTTCATTCCTACTAATTTTTTGAAATGTACTGTGTATTTTATATGTACAGATCATCTTAATTTGAACTAGCACATTACATGTGCTCAGAAATCACATGTAATTTGTCATTACCATATTGGGCAACACGGCTCTACAAAATGAGAAACAATGGAAGGTTTTATGCTGGTGTTTGTGAGCTCCAATTTGATTTTCAGAAAGATCTCTCTCTCCCTTAGTCATGCAAATAATAATATAAATTGTGAGGCTGGAGACAGGGGGAATTTAGCATTAACTTTTGGATTGGGGACAGGGCCGATTTGACAGGTAAATGAATTTATCAGGACTGGGCCCTGATTACATGTGAGTGTTTAGTAGTAATAAAGAAAGTGAACAGAGAAGAAAAAGAGGACTAGAATGATTACCAAGTTTGTGGACTTGGTGATTGGGTGGATGGTGTGCCAGTTATCAGGGATAATATATCCAGGATGACAGCCTCAGTGCACTTTTATTTCTTTTGTTTTTTTAAGTCTTTATTGCATTCTGTTTTTGTGGACTGAAATACCTCTTGATTTTGTAATGTTCAAATAGAACTTATTCTGGGAAATACACTGGTAATTTAGAATTGGAAACAAGTTTACAAGTTATCTGCTACAGTGAATTCTGCCTAAGATAAATAAACTCTGGGGTTGGATTCAAGCCAGTCCTGTGATTAGAACACAGCAATCACTGGAATAGACAAGTTTTTAATGAACACATAAAGAAAACTAATCTGGTTGGATTGGGTGACTTTCTCAGATCTTCTGTTTAGACATAAACTAAATCTAAACTTCAACCATTTGAGTGTTACTCCTCTCTACGACATTCCTCAAAACTTTATTTTTGGCTGATGGCATCACCTTATACTTTTAAAATAAGATGATTGGATCACAAGTCCCTTAGTTTCACTTTAAAATCTCTCTGCACTTTCAACTTTTCAATCTTTCTTAGATTTTCTCTGCAAGATGTGCTCTACTCTTTGTGAGAACTAATATCTCGCCAATTCTCTGGCTCTCACCTGCTTTTCATTCTTTCTAGATCAATGTGTTGGTCCACTTACTTTTTTAAGATCAATATTTTGAGATTCCAGCATGTACTCTTTAAAAACTCTTCTTGGTTATTTATATTACTCCTTATCTTTGTTTAAAGGCTGCATTTCTATGATGAGTTTGTCAAGGTAGAAAAAGAAATGAAGAATGATTTTCATCTTTGGGTAAAAAATATATAAACCTATTCTGAATAGATCAGTTTTTCCACTTTAAAAAATATATTTGTCCCAGTGAATCAATCAATACTAAAGGTTCAGTAGGCAATAAGAATTTAAAACATTATAAATTAGTAGTGCTGACACTTATATTTGTAAGAGAACAAGCTGTGTGTTTGCGAAAATGTGTGTGGATTTCTGTGTAAATGTATTTCTATGTTTGTTATTTAACTCTGTTTAATATGTAGAGAAAATACAGACTGAAATGTGAGTAAGAAGATCACTGACAGAAATTACAGAATGTCTATATGATGCACACTTTTTGCATTAAGTGAATTTAAGTTTTGAATAAGGACAGAAATGTTAACTCACTATATTCTTTGAGAAATACTGTTGGTTAATAAATTTTCTGAGTCCTTTAAAATCTAAAAGCAGCTTTAGAAAATGCCACCTTAGCTCAACCCCTCGGTGTAGACTGGCCCAAATTTAAAAACACAGCAAACTCCCAAACTGTTGTATCTCCCTTTACCATGTGTATGGACACGAACCTTTTGTGATGTTCTCTGTGCTTGACAGACTTCAGAGAAACCACCCAGGTATTTCACAGGCCCAAATGAGGGCAAGGTCGTCTCCTGGACTGTCATCACCTGGTGCCTTACCAAGTTGTCCTTTCATGTGTCAAGTGTCATGACGGTGAGCGGAGTGTTGTCCTTGCAAATGCTCTGAATGAGGTGGTATGAAATAAATTCTGACCTCTGGATAAAAAAAAAAAAAAATAAAATAAAATCTAAAAGCAGTTTTAATCTTATTAGCCTATTTAACATTTACTATAGAACTATAGATTCAACTTA
The DNA here is from genome assembly GCA_030848825.1 of Tadarida brasiliensis. Classification (NCBI taxonomy): domain Eukaryota; kingdom Metazoa; phylum Chordata; class Mammalia; order Chiroptera; family Molossidae; genus Tadarida; species Tadarida brasiliensis. Next base: position 28,984,178 of record CM061267.1, on the reverse strand, counting down.
CTTTTTCCAAAATATTTTTGTAGACATGGTTCTGTTGTCATTAAATAAAATAAAATAAAAAATTATCTCCAGTCAAAATTACTTTTGCAGTGATAGTTTAGGGAACAATGGTATTATGGAGGATAAGAAAGAAAACTAAGAATAGAAAAGAAAGTAGAATTTTTCTATTTAATATCCCTGTTTCAAGAAACTAACTCTACTGAAGACTAACCAAACAAACAAAAATAAACAAAACATAATTAAGGATCTTCTAATTTACACACTATTATTATTTTTCATACCTATCTGCAAGGTCTCAGTGGATAGACTTTTTTGATAACAACTGCTAGGTTTTTTGTTTTTGTTTTTTTCAACTCTAATGTTCTATGAATCAATATCTTGGTGTCTTTGAGAGTTAGAATATCTTCATATATACGCAAGTCATAAGAGAATAGAATTTGGAGGAGACAGATATGGTAGAATCTTGGCTTTTTCATTTACTACTCATATGACTGCATAAATCACATAATCTCTCAAAATCTTTAATTTCTCATCTAGAAATAAAAGTCATGTTTTAAAGACTTCTTAAGGAATTTATGGATTATTCATAAAAAATACTGAGAATCCTGTTAGTTACACATAGTTACTACAGAAAGTTAGCTTTTATAAATGATTATGTGGCAAGAGTTGGAGTTTAGGCATTTAAGTATCAAACCTTTAATTTTTAAGCATAAATTATTAAAAATATTTTTACAAAAGATTGTGCTTTATGTCCTCCATGGACGGAGTAACATATCTGAATTCTACACTAGGTCAAAAGGACACTGCCATCGGGGGCCTGTCACAGGGAGCCTGAACAAGGGAAAGGAAACAGCTGCAAAGTCATCTTCCCTCCAGTGCACAGAAAGTATGTATACTCAAGGTTTCCACAGGATTTGGGGAAAAATTGGTTTTTAGTGCTTGAAAACAAACAAAAATCCAAACAAATATTATTATGTATATTTTTCATCTTTTTTGACATTCCATAAAGTGCACATATTTAAAATGTATATATTGTTAAGTTATAACATATGTATATACTGTGAAAGCATTACTACAATATAGATAATAAAATATTCATTATTCCTCCATAGACATTTATTAACAGCAGAAAAGGAATTGATAGATAAATGAAATAAATGTTTGTATTAAGAATCATTTTTCTCTAGATCTTGCTCTTTGTGTATTATAGGTTTCCTATCCCTGTTAGCCAGAACAAAATAAAGTCTTATAGAATTTTTAGATGACCTGCTTTTCTGCAAGGTTTACTAATATTTAAAACATAAACATCATGTTAAACAAACTATTAAAGAAAAAATAAACTTTTATTTTAATATAACTTTGAGCAAGTTCATGCAACATTAAACCTTTTGTAAAGCTTTCTGAAATGGACTTGGCAATGCAAACCTTTTTCCTGAGAAGAATTAGATTCAGATATCCTTTCCATTTAAGGATTCACAGTCTCAGTAGTGAGTAGAAATTTAAACCAAGAATGATTGCTTAGGTGTATGGTTCCATTTCGGTTTACCTTACCAGTTAAACAAAACATTATGTGTTAATTTCGACATTTTACCAAACAATATCAAAGTGTTATATACTTGTCTACTATCTCAGCTCTGGAGAAAAAAATATCCTTGAAATCTCTCTGTATACATATTTTGTACTTCCTACTATTGCATTTGCCAAGTGACAATATTGTATTTATTGCTGTGTAAATAAGCACACCTAATTAATTATCAAAATAGTCTATTTACAAATATTTACCCTTAAATTAAAACAATGAATAAATTAACCCCATGAGGGTACTAAACTGCCCGATTAATTTGTTACGTAATCTGAGCAAACTATTTAAAGTATAACAACCTGATTGCACCTCCCGAGACTTCAAAATATAATTTTCATGAATCTAAACCTCAATTTAATTTATCATATTTTTAAAAAAATTATTATTATTTAATACTTAATTTATTATTTTTGTCAGTACAAATGTCTCTCCTTTTTCCCCTTTGACACCCTCTTCCCCTCTCCCGCCCCCACCCCCACCTTCACAGACACTGTTGTGGGTGTCTGTTGGTTATGCATATATGCATATAAGTTCTTTGGTTTATCTATTCCTGTCCCCACACCTTCCTTCCCTCTGAGGTTTGTCAGTCTGTTCCTTACTTCCATATCTCTGGATCTATTTTTCCATCAGCTTATTTGGTTCAATATATTCCACAAATAAGTAAAATCATGTGATATTTATCTTTTTCTGATAGGCTTATTTCGCTTAGCATAATACTCTCCAGGTCCTTATATGTTGTCTCAAAAGGTATGAGATCTTTCTGATGGCTGTGTAGTATTCCAAAGTGTAAATATACCAGAGTTTTTTAAATAAACTCAACCACTGATGGACACGGGCTTTTTCCTGATCTTAGCTTTTGTAAATAGTGCTGCTATGAAAATAAGGGTGCATATATTCTTTCTGGTTGGTGTTTCAAGCTTCTTAGCACATATTTCTAGAAGTAAGATCACTGGGTCAAAGGGCAGTTCCATTTTTATTTTTTCAGGAAACACCATATTATTTTCCTTAGTGGCTGCACCAGTCTGCATTCCCACCAGCAGTGTGCTAGAAACCCCTTTTCTCCACACCCTCGCCAACACTTGTTTGATGATTTGTTGATGGCGGTCATTCTGACAGGTGTGAGGTGATACCTCATAGTCATTTTAATTTGCATCTCTCTGATAATTACTGATATTGAGCATTTTTTCATATGTCTCTTGGACATTTGTATGTCCTGTTTGGAAAAATGTCTATTCATCACCTCACACCTGTCAGAATGACTGCCATCAACAAATCATCAAACAACAAGTGTTGGCGAGGGTGTGGAGAAAAGGGAACTCTAGTACACTGTTGGTGGGAACGCAGACTGGTGCAGCCACTATGGAAAACACTATTGGTGTTACTTCAAAAAATTCAAAATTGAATTGCCATTTGACCCAGTGATCCCACTTCTAGGAATATACCCTAAGAAGCCTGAAAAACCAATCAGAAAGAATACATGTACCCCCATGTTCATAGCAGCACTATTTACGATAGCTAAGGTCTGGAAACAGCCCAAGTGTCCATCAGTAGACGAATGGATAAAAAGGCTGTGGTACATATACACAATGGAGTACTATGAAGCTGTAAGAAAGAAAGATCTCTTATCCTTTGAGACCACATGGAGGGACCTGGAGAGTATTATCCTAAGCGAAACAAACCAAGCAGAGAAAGACAAATATCACATGATCTCACTTATTTGTGGAATATAATGAACATAACAATCTGAGGAACAGGGTAGACCCAGAGACATGGATGTAGGGTACAGACTGACAACCCTCAGAAGAGGGGGTGGGGGGAGGGAAGAGATAAACCACAGAACTTATATGCATGTATGCATAACTGATGGACATGGACAACAAAGCTGGGGATGGGGTGGGGGGGATGGGGAGGAGGGTGTCAATGGGGAAAAAAGGAGAAACATCTGTAACAAAAATAAATTAATAAAAGAAAGAAAGAAAGAAAGAAAGAGAGAGAGAGAGAGAGAGAGAGGAAGAAAGAAAGAAAGAAAGAAAGAAAGAAAGAAAGAAAGAAAGAAAGAAAGAAAGAAAGAAAGAAAGAAAGAAAGAAAAGTGTCTATTCAGGTTTTTAAAATAACTTCCACATTCCTTCTTTTTATCAAGTATTAGACACATACAAAATAACCATCATAATAACAAAATAGTGTTCTCTATGTATTCTTACTCCATAGATGTTTTAGATAGACATACATCTAAGTAATCATAAAAAGAAGGCATAAACAGCCTGGCTGGTGTGGCTCAGTTGGTTGAGTTGGTTCCATGCACTGGGGCGTTGCCGGTTTGATTCCTGATCAAGGCACATGCCCAGGTTATGGGTTTGATCCTTGACTGGTGTGCATGCAGCAGGCAACCTGTTGATATTTCTCTCACACATGGATGTTTCTCTCTGTCTCTTCATTTCCCTTCATCTCTCTCTAAACTCAATAAAAAATAAATTATAAAAGAAAGCACAAACAGTTCTACTTTTTTATACACAAGAATCGTTTTCCTATTTAAGAGAACCCTTAAAGAAAATATGAATTATATATACATATGTATTATACAGTGTGGTGTGGGGAAAACAAATTACAAACCCTCCAGCAAAAGATTAGATAACTATCCAATAGCATATTTTTAATATTTTTGCTTTTCCAAGTCTGTTGTTATATTTCATTAATATTGTATTTTGTATGGTAATTCCAAAGGAAAATCTTATGAACACATTCACTATAACTGCTCATTTCTGATTTTTTAAATAAATAGCTTTTATGATTAAAATTATAAAATGAAAAAAATATATAATGAATTTTGCTCTTTAAGCAGTATGCTAGACTATATATAACACTGAAAAAAAGATGATGATAAAGAAAAATAAGAGGGAAAAAGAAAGAAAAAAAGGAAGGTAAAGAAGAAGATACATTGGCCCTGTGTAGTAATGGCTTATGTTTTAGTAAGATATGACTGAACTAGATTTTGTGCCAGTTTTTACCTGAGTTCAAAAATAATAAATGTTTAAGAATATATGAGACAACAGGTCTCTGGTATTTTGTGGGTAGAATGCAAACAAACACAGCTTATTTGAGGCTTGATTTGACAGTCAACATTTGCAAACTGCATGCATATTTCTTGTGTCATAAATTTGTCTTTTAAAAAGAAGCCCTAAAGATTAATTTGAACAAACCTATCAAGATATTTGAATAAGATTGCTTATTACAACATTAATTCTAAAATTTAAAAAAACTAGAATAAGTTATTCATATGGAACTGATTGTTACTTCTATACAATTCAGTACTAAATAACTATTTAAAAAATAAAGTAGATTTATAAATATTAATGTGAAAATATCAAATTATAATGGTTAAATGCAAAAGGGTTATTTAATACTTGTATAGAATGATCATTTTATATGTACTTTAAAAACTAGAGTCATAAATATGTTCTATACGTATATAAAATTATAATGATACATAAGAAAGATTTAATGGCATTACCTCAAGCATATAGACATTTGAATGGTTTGATATGAGATTCAGACCTTTATGTTTTACTTCAAAAACTTTTATAAAGTTTAGCATCAACTTTTCATTTTCTGAATAACCATGTCTATGGCTTGCCATAAACATAATTGGTAAGAGGAAATTTTCACCCACAACCCTGGCCAGTGTTGCTTAGTTGGATGGGCATTTTGTCATGAACCAAAAGATTGTCGGTTCAATTACTGATCAAGGTACATGACTGCTTGTGGGTTCAATCCCCAGTACAGAGGTGTACAAGAGGCAGCCAATTGTTTGCTCTCACATCAATGTTTTACTCTCATATCAATGTTTGTTGTCACATTGATGTTTCTCTCTCCCTCTCTCTCTCCATCCCTCTCTCTCTCTTTAAAAAAAATCAATTAATAAAAAATAAAAATAAGCGTAAATAGAAAATAATTAGGTAACTGTAGAAAAAGCCTATAGCCAGAGTCATATGACCAGGGGTATTCATACAGTTCCTCAAAAGACTGTGGGGATTCTCCAAATTCCCATCAAATATGGCAATCTAAAAAGTTTTTTTTAAATGAAATTAATTAACTTGTGGCCAAGATGCAGTGTAGATATATACAGTACTCACCTCTACCCACAACCACATCAAAATTACAACTAAACTGCAGAACAACCATCATTTAGAAATGCCTGAGAGCAAGCTGAATGGAAGTCCTACAACTATGAAATTAAAGAAGTCACATCAAGACTAGTAGAGGTGTGGAAGGGCTGGTCCCACATCCACCTGTGGCAGATAAAAATCAGGAGGGATACCTCAGCTGTGAAGGTCCTCCCTTAGGAACAAGGGGTCCCAGTTCCATACCAGGACCTGTAGATCAAGGTTTCAGTGTCAGGAAGAGAAGTCTCTGACTATAATTTCTGACTATAAAAACCAACAGAAATTGAGACTGCGGGAGGCTGAGGTTTCTGGAGTCCCAGGCAGTTCATCTTAAAAGGCCTGTGCATGGACTTACTTAGACTTGCTCCCTCCTGGCTCCAGCAAAAAGGAGGCAGCTTGAAAGACACCAGAAACACTCAGGGAAGAACTGAGTTGTTTGGTATTGGAGAAAGAGCAAGAGAAGCAGCTTTCTCCTGGACAGTAGTGCTGGTACAAGCTGTTGCTCCTCTGGTGAGCCCTTCTCCCATGGGACCTGCAGACAGACTTCATATCTGGGACTCCAGAAACCTGGTTTACACTGTTTGTCACACTGGTGATTCCTTGAGACCCTTCCCTGCCCAACTTTTGGGCCCACACAACTATTTCCAGTGGCTGTAGAAATGGCCTGCCTGAGCTCATGTTTCAGATTTTCCTAAAATCTCTCAGACAACTAACATCTGGCCTCAGTGAGGCCCATACCTCTTGCTAAGTGGTTACAGGCCTGGCACTAGCATCAGCCAGCCTTGGTTCACAGCTTGGCCTTGCCTAGGCACCTTCGAACTCAGCACAATGAGTAGCCATCTGCAGATAGCTTAGAAGCTTATGCCTGGTGACCCAGGGTTGAACATAGGCAGTGGATGACCTTAGTCTGCATCTCCCAGGAGGCCCCAGAGCCAACACTCCCAGTGGACAGCTTCAGATCACATTGAAGCCCCACCACCCAACCACCTCCACAAGTTACACCTTCAAGGGGTGGACTTAGTGAGTACCAGTGCCCTTCTGAATTAAGTCTTGGTCTGTGTGGTGGGCCCCTGATCCTCCAAGATGGTCAGAGGTCTGTGGTCAGTTTTCATAGCCAGCCCTTGCAGCTGATTAGCTTCAACAAATCCCCCTCACTGATGTGACAGATCAATCAAGATTCAATGACTGAAGGGTGTACAGTCCACATGGAATATGCACCTTGAGTACCCACCTGGGATGATCAGGGAGGCTGTGCCACCAGAGCCCACAGCACACCTACTACAATAAGCTACCCTACCAAGCCTAGGAGACATACCAGCTCTACCTAATATATAGAAACAAACACAGGGAGGCAGCTAAAATAAGGAGACAAAGAAACATGTCCCAAATGAAAGAACAGAACAAAAATCTAGGAAAAGAACTAACCAAATGGAGACATGCAATCTAACAGATGTGGAGTTCAAAACACTAGTTATAAGGATACTCAAGGAACTTAGTGAGGACCTCAAGAGCATAAAAAAGGACCAGTCAGAAATGAAGGATGTACTAACCAAAATAAAGAATTATTTACAGAGAATTAATAGTAGAGTAGGTGAAGCTGAGAAGCAAACCATCGATTTTGAATATAAAGTAGCCAAAAACACCCAATCAGAAGAGCAAAATGAAAAGAAGAATTTTTTTAAATGAGGATATTGTAAGGAGCCTCTGGGACAATTTCAGGTGTACCAAAATTCACATCATGGTGGTGCCAGAGGAGAAGAGAAAAGAAGAAATTGAAAACCTATTTGAAAAAATAATGACAAGAAACTTCCTTAACTTGTTGAAGAAAACAGACACACAGGTTCAGAAATCACAGAGAGTCCTAAGGAAGATGAACCCAAAGAGGCTCACACCAAGACTCATCATAATTAAAACGAAAAAGGTTAAAGACAAAAAGAGAACCTTAAAGCAGCACAAGAAAAGCAGTTAGTTACCTACAAGGGAGCACCCATAAGACTGTCAGCTGATTTCTCAAAAGAAACTTTGTAGGCTGGGAGGGAGTGGCAAGAAATATTCAAAATGATAAAAAGCAATGACTGACAACCAAGATTACTCTAATCTGCAAAGCTATTATATAGAATCTATGGACATATAAAGAACTTCCCAGACAAGAAAAAGCTAAAAGAGTTCATCATCACCAAACTGGTATTATAAGAAATGTTGAAGGGTCTTCCAGAAGAAGAAGAAGGAGGAGGAGGAAGAGAAGGAGGAGGAGGAGGAGGAGGAGGAGGAGGAGGAGGAGGAGGAGGAGGAGGAGGAGAAGAAGAAGAAGAAGAAGAAGAAGAAGAAGAAGAAGAAGAAGAAGAAGAAGAAGAAGAAGAAGAAGAAGAAGAAGAAGAAGAAGAAGAAGAAGAAGGCGGAGGAGGAGGAGGAGGAGGAGGAGAGGAAGAAGAAGAGGAAGAAGAAAAAGGAGGAGGAGGAGAGGAAGAAGAAGAAGGAAAAGGAAGAGAAGAAGGAGAAGGAGAACAAGAGGAGGAAGGAGAAATATGAACATTAAAATGACAATAAATACATATCTGTCAACAATAGAATCTACCAACAAAATGAACAAGCAGAACAGAAACAGACTCATAGATACATATAACTTTTTCTTGGTTGCCAGGTGGGAGGGGCTTGATGGGATGGGTGAAAAGGATGAAGGGGTTAAGAGGTACAAATTGATTGTTAGACTGACAAACCACAGAGGAAAGGGGGAGGGGAGACAGGTAGAGATAAACCAAAGAACTTATATGTATATATATATAACCAGTAGACAGAGACAATAGTGTGGGGAAGGCAGGAGTGGAGCAGGGAAGAGGGGGGTCAATGAGGGAAAAAGAGGGAACATCTGTAATACTTTCAACAATAAAGGTAAACTAAAAATATTTTTTAAAAAATAGCACAAAAGTGTATTAAGGAATAACTACAGTGCCTATAATACGTAAGTAAATAAATAAATAAATAAAAGTAATCAATTTATAGCATAGCTGTATCCTGGCACAGGGTAATGGTGAATTAGTATAACAAAATATCACTAGCATGGGGAGATGCCAGTTATCTAAACAAACATATTCCTAGTTGTGAAAAAAACAAACCATGATGTTTTCATAAATAATCATCTTTTCTTGGCTAAAAATTAAGCTTGCAGGTCTTGCAACTTAGATTACTACATTACCCTATTGAAAATTAGAAATAGCATGTATCATTCCATATACAAATGATAAATTAATACATTAATTTTTTAACAATAAATTAGGTAACTTCAGCATGAACTCAATACCTTTCTATGAATAACTGTTTATTTTCTAAATTTGACAAAACTGAAGACCAGTGCTAAGCTTGGAATACTTTAATAAGGTTCAAACACCAGATGAGACCTTGCCTGAGCAGCTAGTCAAGCAGCTTTTCTATTACTGTCAACTTATTCACTTAAAAATCCCAGGTGTGATCTTGGTTGAGTACTATTTGAGTTCTACTGAACCTGTATTCAGTTTTCTTGAGAAAGAAAAAATCTCTTTTTAGTGCTTCATCAGTAGATAAAATAAAATAGATTTTTATTGAATAAAAATAAGGCTTGCTTTTATATCTTAAGGCTTAATAAACACAGTTGTGATCAAAAGATGAAAAGAAACTAATAAAAACTACAACAAATTATTTTCCACTTTAGTGAGGAAACATATTCAATTAAATTTTTAAAAAACTTATTTAAAATCAGATAAAATTTAAAGTCTACTTTATTTTTTTTTTATTTATCCTCACCCGAGGACATTTTTTCATTTTTTGTTCAGATAGAGTGGGAGGGAGAGAGAGGAAGAGAGAGAGAGAGAAACATCGACATGAAAGGGACACATCGAGTGGCTGCCACCCTCACGACCAACCAGGGCCCCAACCAGGGCCGGGGACAAACTGCAACCGAAGTACATGCCCTTAGTGGGAACCGAATCCGGGTCTCTCTGGACCACAGGCCGACGCTCCAACCGCTGAGCCAAACCGACCAGGGCAAAAGTCTACTTTAAACATTTTATCACCTCTAAAAACGAACAATAAATTCTTGTGGGACTAACTAGACCAGATATTATGTCAAACAGCAAGGGGACATTTTGAGATATGTCTCTGGTAACACTGTCAAATCCAAGATCCCAGTTAATATCTGCAAATCCCACTTTTCTTATATTTTATAATATGAGATAAACTACCCTAAATTTTTCAATTTCCAGATACCCTTATAATTGGGTGAAAAAAGTCATTTTTCATGTTTAATTATTAAAAAATAAATTTTAAGGATTCTATAACCAGACATTTTAATATTCACTTTATGTTATAACCTTGACTTCTTATCAATTTGTGTATTCTAATTCCTCCAATGAGTGCATTATTGTCTGGATAGATAAGGACTTTCAATCCCAGTTTTTCAAAGGGCAGGCATCTAAAATTATAGGCCTGTCGTTCTTTTTCCCATCATATGCTATCATTACAATAATTGAAAATTCAGATTTCTCAGGCCAGTATTCATAAAAAAGACCAGGTGCCTTTGTCATAGTTATTTCACACTGCTAGAGGCATTATTCAGGGATGACAATCTCTAACTTTATTTTATTTATTGAATCAGAAGTGGTTATGGATTATATGAATATTCAATATTGAATCATATGAATTAAATATCATCATCCACTTACAGAGATTAATAACAGATATTAACAGTGTTTACTATAATAGTTAGTATTGGTTTGAATTAAATATAAAGAAAAATAACATACTGAACAGTATATAATAGAAATGTGCTTTGATCCTTAATCTTCTAGGTTTTTAGAATCATGATGTTTGAACCAGGTTACTAGAAACATTTTGGGAGATAAGCTAATTGCATATATCAAAGTTATTGACACTAGAAATTTAAAGAATTTGTTTTCACTGCTGATGCTATAATTTTATTGTTAAACACTGGAGATAGTCTAACCAGATAACTCATACTACAAATAATAATTTCTAAAAAGGCTGACTTAACATAAATTACCCCAAAACCATATTCATTAATTTTGGTATATAACCTCAAAACCTAATTAACTCAGTTTCAAACACTAGATTGCATGTCAAAGAATTCAGTTGCTTAGAGTTATAACAGAAACCTAGTTGATCTTTGAGGTCTTCTCAGAGAAATGTATTGTTTAAAATGTGATAGCCCATTGATATTTCAATAATACTCTGCTTAAATTTCTACAATTAATTATCTGAGATGATTACATGGGGTGAAAGGTAATATAAACTCATAATGTGTGTGGTTTAAGCCTGGAAAGATGATATTTTTTTTTATTATTCAACTAGTATAAGACTGTTTGTAAATTTTGTAAAATTTACATTTGTAAATTTTGAACTGTAATGTTACTTACATCTTAGGTTTTTATGAAGGATTAAAGTGATAATTATAAATTGTTTGTATAGCATATTGATTTTTAAAAACCTGAGATCATACCAGTGATCATTCTTTTGGGCATATTTCTCTATTAGTATTCGTAATTTGATACCTCAAAATGTTAAAAATGTCTATGTAATATATAAAACATATATCTGGCATGATATGAGATATATGTGTTAAAATATTCTGTGATTCCTCAGTACTTACCTCTAGGGGTGGAGGCACAAGCAGTAGGTTTACTAGTGCCATTAAGTTCCATGTTTTCTTATAAAAGTGAGTCTTAATAGTGTGGGAGGACATGGGTGAGTGTGTTTCAATTACAGGGGACTAGGCAGGGCTTCACAGGGGATGTGAGGTAGAAATTGAGTCTTGAAGAGTTAATAGAGTTATTCAGATGAACAAAAAGACCATGGATATTGCACTTCAGGTTTAGAAACAATCATTGATAAATATCCAGTGATAAAAGAGACTATATCAAGAGAACAGAAGGTGATTGAGGAGCTTAGTGGTATGACAAAGATTATGGATAGGCAAACAAGGGCCAAGTTTTTAAAGAACTTGTAATTCATATGTTATTATCCATGTCTAGGGCAAAAATTAGCTTTTGTATGGATATAAAAAAACTTAGGTGATTATGTTTAAACAGAATATCAGATGATGAATTCACAATGCTTGCATAGTGAGTGGATGCAGTATAAAAATATATAATTAAAAACCAGAGAGACCAGTTAGGAAGTAAATATATGCAAAAGGTGATAGAAAGCTAAATTAAGAAATTAGGTGTGGGAAGGAGAAGAAGGATGCAACTCAGGAGATGAACAGAAAGCATCATTGATAAGATTTAATGGTTAATTGGAATTTTAGATGGGACTAAGGGAGCAGCTAATGAATGCATGTTTGAAAACAAAGTAATTTCATTCATTAGGATAAGACTATAGTTTGGGAGAAATGACCATCAGATCAGTTTTGGTTATAATAAAATTGTGAAGGAAAATGATTTGACTTTTGGTGGTTGGCACACAATGTAATACACAGATCATGTATCATATAAATGTACACTTGAAAATATATGATCTTATTAACCAATGTCACCCCAACAAATTTAATTGAAAAAAAAAATTTTCAAAAACAAAATTGTGTAACAGATATGCAAACTTGTGACCTACCTCTATAATTAGTCAACATGATGTGGAATCCCTTTTTATTACACACATAAGATTATTTGGTATTTTGCTGATTTCCCTGACTATTTCATCCATGTATCCCATATACCACCTGTTTTGAACTCTTATGACTCATGATAAATCAAAATGTAATACACCTTTTCTTTTATCTTCTAAAGTTTTTTTTTTTTTTTAATTCCATTCAAAGAGGGCAATCTTCATCCTTGAATGAAAATACCAGCCTTTTTCTTTCTGTGTCTATCTCAAATACTACCATGATACTGCAGTCTCAAAGTTGCTAATAAATGAAAATGTCTAGTCCTTTGTGTTAATCATTATCTAGTACTTGACTCTGGGTTAAATCTTCCTCCTTCCTCTAGCTTGAGTCATTTTCAAGATGGAAGATTTAAGTAATAATAAAGAGGTGAATGTTCTGCTTTCTACTCTTCCGTGATTCAGTTGTATCTCATTTGCTAGATGTATTTTATCTTCCTACAGGAATTAAGCCAGAGGATGGTGTAGAGTTAGGGAGGAGTAGAGTAATTCTAACCTGGCTGATGATACACTAAGTGTTTCTTTCAAGGTTTCCTGTTGTAATTGTCTCTCCTAAGTTCTAATGATCTTGGTGGAGGCCTTGTATGACAATTTTCTAAATATCTACAAAACTCTCTTCTTTCGTTTGAGGATCCCATCAATTCTAGTCAGTATTATTAGGCATGACAAGACATGACCACATTCTTCTCTCCCTCTCTCCCATTGGCAAGAAGTTCACCATATCTTGCCAATGGTAAACTTCCACAATGTCTCAGCAATCTCCAGGATCCCAGACTGATACCAAACAACATGACTCTTTCAGCTCTCCTGCCTTCTAACATTTAATAACCCAGAACTTCTTTTACCTAGCAGTTTCCAGGGAGATCAGATTCCAGAGGTGCACGTTAGCCTTCTCAGGCATGTCAGGCACCAATCTTTCTCCATGGGGATAGAAGGATATTTCATAACTTTTCAAGCAATTTCCTTGAAACTTCTCTCAGATAGTTGTGTGTTCTATTGCCCCACCACATATCCTCTACTATGGGTAAGAGATCCAGGATACCAGTCCTCCAAATATATCTCTAGAATATTCTCTTTTTTCTCCATTAAAAAAAATAATAACACAACATCTCTGAGGGATTCCAGAGACAAGAAACTGTATTTTCCAACCATTCCTTTGTAAATTTTGTGTATATATATATATATATATATATATATATATATACACACACACACACACACACATACATACACATATACACACACACACACAAACACACACACATTATGTGTATATGTATATACATTTTATATACATATATATAAACATATATATATATATGGTATGTCTTTCACACACATTTTGTATTTTTTATGTTAGGAAGAAATTGTCTCATTCTAACATTATTTGGTAATGCTGTGTTTTTTATCCTCAATCCTTTATAGGAAAACATCCACACTATATGCACAAATTAGATGCTGGAGCTACAAAGACCATTGCAACACAATTAATTTCACTCATTGAGGTCTGAAAGATAGCTATACATTCTGAAAAAGAGCTATACATTCTGTAAAAGAGAGATGAACAATGCATTGTGGAAGTAGAGAGAAAGAAATAGAAAATTCTTAAATGAAGGTAGTTAGGAGAAATTTCAGAAGCTGGAGCTCCAAAGGCCATTAGGAAGCTAGAGCTACAAAAACCTATGAAAACATGATTAATTTCTATCATTGATATCTGGAAGATAGGTATATGAGAAAGAACTATAAGTGCTATAAAAGTACAGTATTATAGAAGTGGAGATGAAAAATAACAATTTTAAAAAATTTAGATGAAATTTCAAGGTGAAATAAAATTTGAGTAGAACTTTGAATAATTTATAGGATTTCATTAGTGCATTTCACCTCCCCAGTAATTGGAAACATAGTTTCTTCCTGCCATTATTAATTACTCATTTTTTATTAGAATCAAGTTACTAAAATAAATTTAGATAAATCAATATGAGTGTTTTAAGATAGAACAACACTTGTTTCTACTTATTTTCAACTACTCTTTTTAGGATATTTTATAAGAAACATGTAATTTTGGTAGAAGAAGAAAGAAATAAGGTATTACATAATATTTTCTCAGTAATATTTCCTTCAGTTTATTTAATTACCATTTACCATTACATAAAACATATGGAATTACTGCAATGCTTGTCATATTTCCTGATCTTTTAAAATGCTGACATTGAATAATAGTACTTCATGTAGACCTCCACTTGCCAAGAAAAATATAATTTATTTTATTAAAAAGGGCAAATTTTTAACATGGATTAAAAGCACCTATAATACCATCTGGCATTTAGTATGAGTGCATAATGGATGCTGAATGGATTCGTGAATAAATAAATGAATGAATGAATGAGTCTTTCTCCATAAGGCTTAATTGTGTCTTATTTTTTGTATGTAAATTATATTTTATGTAACTGCACACAAATAGAGAAACATACATGGTTCTATTTACCTGGGTGAGATTGACTTTACAGCTGCCATCTGTTTTCTTTTCTCCCTCTTACTTTTTATATGGTAAGTCTTCATTAGCATGTTTGCTATTGCTAAGATATGTACTTTTCTGTGTTTTTATTGCATCATCTCTCACATATATATTTGCATAATATGTGTATCATTGTGGAAGGAAGGAGACAATAATCTGCCCCTAAGACCCCCACTGATAGGTGTAACACTGGTCATGAATACAGTCTTTCTCTAGTCCTGTCTTCATTGGAGTAAGTATTGAGTAAGGATTTAAAGGAGGGGTTTGGGTCCTGGCCGGTTTGGCTCAGCGGTAAGAGCGTCAGCCGCGGACCAGAGACTCTAGGGTTCGGTTCTTGCTAAGGGCACGTACCTGGGTTGCAGCTTGTCCCCAGCCCTAGCTGGGGTCGTGTGGTGTGGGTAGCAGCCACTCGATATGTCTCGTACATCGATGTTTCTCTTCCTCACTCTCCATCAGAAGATAAATGCAAAAAATAAAAAAATAAATGAGAGGTTGGGGGAGACAGAAGAAGGTAAAGGGGGGGTTAGGTTAAACTTTGAGGGAAGGAGACTTGACTTGGGATGGTAAACTACACACAACATACAAGTGATGTAGATTGTATACCTGAAACCTATATATATATACATTTTTTTTCTTTTGCTTCCCCCTGCTCCCACTCTCATCAGCCTAGATAAGGTAGTTGAGGATATAAGCTTTCCAGAAAGGGAAGGTTGAGAATAACAAGCTGAGAGCCAAAGAACGAGTAATGGGAGTTGCCCACAGTTAGGAGGCAGGAAGAATTGGGAGTGGGAAGAAGATGGGGTGAGAGAGAAGAAATAAAAAAGGAAAAAGAATCAAACAAGTTCAAATGAGGAATTTAAGGAGACAGTCAAAATTGCCACATGAAAAGCACTGGGCCATACTGATGTTTTCCTCTGCCACCAGTGAGGAATGAGACTATTTTACTTATTTGTTTATTATGTATTTAGTGTATATGTGTGTATTAGAAGCTTTAATTAATTTGTTTTTTGAGTTTGTGGGAAAGTTTATTTTATTTATTTGTTTATTTTTATTGTTGAAAGTATTACAGAAGTTCCCCCTTTTTTCCTTCAATGGTCCCCTCCTTCCCACTTCCACCTCCCTCCTGCCTTCCCCACACTATTGTCTGTGTTCATGGGTTATGCATATATGCATATAAGTTCTTTGGTATATCTCTTCCTGCCCCCCCCCCCCGAAACCTATATCATTTTATTACTGAATGACATCACAGTAAATTCAATTAAAAAAGAATAAATGAAACCTTTTTTGCATGAAAAATAAAAATCATCAGTTTGAAACACATCAAATTATCAGCCTGCTCAAATCAGCTGCATGTTTAGGTTCAGCCCCTTGTGACAGGACAATATGAAGCTGTGTTGCACACCCTGATGAAAATAGAAGTTATGCCAGCAATTAGTAAATTATCACCAGGAATGAATAAGTCATTCCAATTTACTTGCTGCGAAAAAAAGAAAAAAATCAGAAGATTCATGAAACATTTTATTAATAGGATTGGTTTTTAAAAATGAACAGTTTGTTAGAGAGTGCTTCCACAAGCATTGTGTGTGTATGAATGCATGCACATCTGTTCTATCACAGTCGTTATAGGTAAGATTCATTTGCTGTTAATCACTGCTGAAAACGGAAGTTGGCTTATTTTGTTTTAACAGAAATCAATCAGTAAAAGCCTTTCTTTTATCAATATGCAGAGAACAGTTTTGCCCACAGGGTAGAATACAAACTAGCACAGAAGAGGAGCTGGCCCTATTGCAATAAAATAAAAATGTTATGTGCTAACATAGACATAGGTGAAAAATAAAATTAATAGACATGAGGAGGCAATAAATGCCAATGTCAGCTACCAACTTTCTCTGCAGTGGTTAAAGGTTATCCAGTTTATAGGAAATCTATGATTGAGTCTCATTTCTTGGAAGAATTTTATTATACCCAAAGGGAGAGTTAAAGGATTACTGCTCTTATTACAATCAAAACACCAGGAATAAAAATCCCTCTGGGAAAACAAATATTTTAATAATCCACATTAGTAACACTAAAGTAAAATGTCATGGAAAACCAAGCTATTCAACTTTAAATTCCACACTTAGGCTACCATTCTCTCTCTCTTTTTAAATTTATTTTCATTGTTAAAAGTATTATAGATGTCCTTCCTTTTTTTCCCCATTAACCTCCTCTTCCCTGTTCCCATTCCCTACCCCTGCCTTCACTGCACTAGTTTCTGTGTCCATGGGTTATGCATATAAGTTCTTTGGTTTATCTCTTCCCACCCCTATATCCCCTTACCTCTGAAGTTCTTTAGTCTGCTCTCTACTTCCATGTCTCTGGATCTATTTTGATTGTCAATTTATTTTGTTAATTAGATTCCACAAATAAGGGAGGTCATGGGATACTTGTCTTCCTCTGACTGGCTTATTTTGCATAGCCCCAGGTCCATCCATGCTGATTCAAAGGGTAAGAGATATTTCTTTTTTCTAGCTGCATAGAATTCCATTGTGTAAATGAACTACAGATTTTTTATCCAGTCATCTACTGGTGGACAATTGAGCTGTTTCCAGATCTTAGCTATTTATTATAAATAGCACTTCTATGAACATAGGGGTGCATATATTTTTTTCTAATTGGTATTTGAGATTTCTAATGATATATTCCTAGAAGTGGAATCACAAGGTAAAATGGCAGTTCCATTCTTAATTTTCTGAGGAAACACCACATTGTTTCCATAGTAACTGCACCAGTCTCCATTCCCAACAGCAGTGTACTAGAGTACACTTTTCTCCACATCCATGCCAGCACTTGTCATTTGTTGGTTTGTTGATGTAGAAGGGATCACAATACTGGATATCAAATTATACTACAAAGCCATCGTAATAATAAGAGCCTAGTACTGGCACAGGAACAGACATATAGATCAATGGAACAGAATAAGAGAACTCAGAAATTGACCCAAGCCATTATGCTCAATTGATATTTGACAAAGGAGGCAAGAGCATATGACAGAGTATAAAGACAGTCTCTTCAATAAATGGTGCTGAGAAAATAAGACAGGCACATGCAAAAAATTGAAACTAGACCACCAACTTACACTACACACTAGAATAAACTAAAAATGGATAAAAGACTTAAATGTAAGTCATGAAACCATAATAACCCTAGAAGAAAATGAAGGCAGTAAAATCTGAGACATCATAAGTAGCAGAATTTTCACTGATACATCGCCTAGGGCAAGAGAAATAAAGGAAAAAAATAAACAAATGGGACATCAAACTGAAAAGCTTCTGCACAGCAAAAGAAACCAGCATTAAAACAAAAAGGAAACCCACAGTGTGGAAGAACATATTTGCTAATGATACATGGGATAAGGGGTTAATTTCCAAAATATATACAGTACTCATACAAATCAACAAAGGGAAGAAAAATAATCTAATTAAAGTTGCAGAGGACATGAATAGACACTTCTCCAAAGAGGACACACAAATGGTCAAGAGATATATGAAAAAATGCTCAATGTCACTAATCATCAGAAAGATGCAAATTTAAACCACTCTGTGGTATCACCTCACACGTGCTACAACAGCTAAGCTAGCATTCTATATCAGACAAACAATGGATCCCTAGAGCCATGTTCTATTAAACCAAATTCATTTCCAGAAAGTGCACTGCTATAGTTTTACTATTCAAAAAAACACTTTAGACAGAGTTTGACAATATTGACATGGGTTTTATGGTTTCTTCTCTCTCCTACATTCTCTGTAAGATAGTAAGTTATGAATATGACTATACAGACTTATTTTCCCACAGATTTGTAAAATTCAATGAAGCTGTTGTCAAATTAATAAGATGGTTGCATTAATGTAGGCATGTTATATGCCGATACTAATTATAAAACAAAGAATAGATTCATTTAATTTCCAAAGAGTAGCAAGATGAATTACTGTAAAAATCAGATGGAGGAAGCCAATAAAAAAGTGTTTGTTGGAAGATTAAGAAAGCCTAAAATGAAAGAATGAAGTAAAATATTTAACAATAATTCCTTGAAGTTCAGGCTTAATAGCAGTAAACTAATGCCTGTCACGGAATCTGCTCTAGAGGATCAGGAATTTAAGAAATAAAGTTATATCGTCTTGAACAATGACTTTTACTATCCTCAACAAAGCATATCCAAATGTTATTTTAACAGAGAACATCAGAGATCATCAACTGCTTTTGCAATCCTTACTGCCAAACAGTGAATCACTACCTTTTGCATGAAAGAAAGAGCAATGGAGTGAAGACAAGGGATCCTAGCCAATTAATTAGATTAAGTTGGCATGGACCAGCCAGCAGCTGACTGCAGTATTTTGAAAACACTTTTCTGGTTACTGAAACTATACAAAAATGAGCTAGAGTATAAAATGTTTAACCAGGTCATTTCAAGAGTAAAAATACTGAAACTTAAGAACAAAAATATGTATCCCTTTGTTGGTTTTGATATTGTTAAGCATTCTCAACATTTGAATAAAGCAGCAAAATAGTTGGTCACCTAAATCTAACTTGGCTCCTTTCCCAATAAGTGGACATTCAATTGAACTTTAAATAAGTAATCAATTACAAATGTAAATGCCACTTTCCACCTAACAGGCACACAGTGATGGAGTTGAATTACTATTCAGTTCTGGAATAAGTGTAGGCATATACATGAAATAAGTTGTTCTACCAGACTCCTGAAAATATATGAGTATCTGTACAAGATTAGAGAGGATATCAAGTGACAGGATTTAACTATTACTACCAAGAAACTTATATAGTCATATGACAGATTCTGAAAAAAATGACCTCTTAAGGTGCATCAGCTAAATTGCCATAAACATTTCAAATTATCAATAGCAAGAAAAACATTATCAAAGAAATATAAAAACTCTTTTGAGTACAAATACTTCTCAAATAATGGTTGACAAGTCTCTTCTCAGATATCCCTTTCCAGCTTCAATAAGTACATTGGCAGATGGGATCTTGTGCTGCAGTACAATAAGAAATAACACATGCAAATGAAACCAAACTCAGACTATCAGGTCATCTAACAGTCTGATATATGTAGGCATCAACCATCACCTACAAAAATTAAGAGCTACCCATACACACACAATTAGAGCTTATTTCTTTAATATAGAACTGGAACCAAAACTCATTAGTTTAACATTTTAACTTAAGTCATTCATAAGAATCTCATTTCCTGGAAATTTGTGGACAGTAATTCATGAAAAGTACAGATGTGATTAATTAAATTATATAAAAAAATAAAAGAGATTTGTCAATTTATGGAGTCATATAGAAGGAGATGTAAGCAGCAGATCAGCATTTACTATCAACTATGAATACTAATATTTATTCTTGTTAATAATACAGATTTCCCTAAATGAGCATATATGAAATAGTTAACTCTAACCTCTATTGTTAAAGTGAGACTTTGATAACTAAAATGGCACTGACCTGTCAATCTCAACTAACCAGATTACATTTGAGATTATGAAAACAATAAATTAAATGGTCTGTGAAATATCAAAATGATATCCTTATATCTGTTTCTTTCAGAGTGTTTTAATTCCTTTTACAAAAGATTGCTCTCCTGGTTTCTAAATACACAATGAATAAAAGAGGGGGGATTTTCTTTTAAAATAATTTTCTCTGGCAGTAGCTAAAAGGAAGGCTCATTTAACATCTAAGAAAAAAATAAATAAAATGCAAACCAATAACTTAAAACAAATAATAGTCATTTGTAAGTACTCTTATATACTGGCAAAGACTTACATGATTCCACCCACCTTAGGTTTTGTAAATATTGTTATTGCAGAGTGTATATCAGATGTACAGAATGAAAAATGTATATAATTGATATATTTATTTATATTTTATAATACATTTCTATTAACAACATATGTATGAAAGGCCATAAAAACATAATGATTAAACCAAAACAGATATAATACAGACCTTTGAGGAACTACTGTTAAGGAATTAGACGGCATAATATATTACTAAATGTTCAAGAATAATAGAATCCAAACTCTCCATGGATTGAAATAGGATATAAGGGTAGGAAAGACTACTGATCAGTGAGACAAATTCTGTCTCCTCAATTTTTTAAAAAAATATGTTTTTATTGATTTTTCTAGAGAGGAAGGGACAGAAAGATAGAAACATCGATGAGAGAGAAACATCTATTGGCTGCCTCCTGCACGCCCCCTACTGGAGATCTATCCTGCAACCTTGGCATGTGCCCTGACCCAGAATCAAACTGGGACCTCTCAGCTCATGGGATATTCCTCTATCCACTGGACAACACTGGCAGAGCTGTCTTCTTAAATTTTATCTCGCCTTTGGGAGATTATAGGTTATAGCTCTGACTCAAATGTGAACAACAACAACAACAAAAACTCTTCCTTTTGTTCCTCTTAGTTTAGCTGAGAAAATCTGGAATTTTTCAGTCTTCCTGAATACAAAGAACTACTGGAAAACAAACATTACGAATAAAAGCAAATTTTCCAGTTTATAAAATATATCCCTGCTTTTCCATCACTTAACATGTCCTCAGAGATTGAGGATTCTATGCCAACCCAATTACTGTCTGTGTGGTTATCCTTGGTTCCCAACATTCTTGTACAGCTTAGTTACTTGGGTGCTTTACTTTCAGATCCTGCTTAGTCTCCATATTGGAAACTACTGTTTCACCAGTTTCTAAGCAAAAGTTGTCTGCCAAACATCTGTATTCTCTAAAGTTACTTTCAAGGGAATAAGAGGCTCATTCTTTGTTTTGATTCTCTCTTAGTTTGAATTATATGTGCATTCTTCACACATGGGCATTCTTCAAGTGATGGACCCCATGAACAATTTTACTTTCTCCTGGGACCTTGACTTCAATAAATAAATAAAATGGCTCTTCTCTGAGCACAAGGCCAACTATAAAACTAAAACAGAAGATACAACTGGCAGCTAAAAAGTCATTGCTTCTCATGAAGATACATGTGTAAATGAGAAATCATAATGCAAATAGGCATGCTGGAGAGCCAGAGGAGGGAGTTAAGGGAAACTTTGCAGAAGGTGGACATACCACTAGGTCATAACGAATGAATTGCAGAGGCCCTTCAGTAACTGGCACTGAAGAGCATTCTAAGTAGAGGAAATAACATGTAGGAAATACTGGAAATATACTTTTATTTTTATTGAGGTGCTCAAAAATTATTTTATAACAATATTCATTTAGAAAATGAATATGTTTCATGTAGCTGGGACATGGACAATTCAGAGAATAATGGAAAATCAAGTTTGATAACTTGTGGTTAGATTAAAATGGCTCTTTTATATTGCACTCAATAATGTGGACTTTATGCTTTGAGCAATGTGTGAAATATAAAGGAGTTTTAGGTTTTATGTATGTGTAATTTTGGTTTTTTACATATTTTAGTAGTTATTTTAATTATTGTATTTTTTTAAATTTTGTATTCAATTTTGTGTTATAGAAAGATAACTTTAGGAACTATAATGTATTGGTATGGAGAAATGCTTATGGTTAGTTAAGGGATAATAGCTGTTATCCAGATTATTGTGGTCTGAATCAAAGAGGTAATGGAAGAAAGCAAATATATATAGTGTATATATATATATATTATTCAGAATGTATTATGTAAGCAAACAAAGGTGTATAAATTTTTTTTAGAGATTTATATAATATTTTGGTAATACTTTACATTACAGGAAGGCTTTTTGTTATATAGAAATTTTATACTCATTGTCCAAACTGTGCAATGAATGAGGTATGAACATGTTACCTTTCTAATAAATGTTGTGAGAACCCATTACACATTGGGACATTCAAAATACAGAATTATACATGAACCCTCACATATTAACATATTTCATATACACACATTGCAAAAGTTGGAAATCTAAGGAAAGATAAAAGTAAAACTAAACTAAAATTAAAAATTTGTTAAGTATAAATATAAAATCATCCTTAAATAAGTCATGTTGAAATATATGAAATATATATGTGTGGAACATGCTTATAATTAGTATTTAGTATTATGTTCTCAAATTATGTGAATTAATGTATATTCAAATTACTGATAAAACAACTTGCTTTCGAATTCCTGTACAGAATAAGAAAAGAGATATGCATGCAATTTACATTATCCACTGCAAGCAGATTTCTAACAACATATCTGCCTCACTCATAGTCTGTTCTCAAACTGGACTTCATCATGATGAGTCACTCTTCCTGTTTAGATGTTCTACATAATGCTTCAAATGCTGAATTAATGAATAAGACATGGGGTCTGTTCTTTAGGATTTTACCAAATAATGCATGGGGCCAGAATGCAGGGAGGGATGATGGAATGAGGTATAAAACCAGCCCCATGTCCAAACTTACAAACAAACTCTGAAAGTAATTTGAACTTTTGATATTTTGTTAGGGTGGCCAAAGACTGTTGCATTGATCAAAAAGTTTAGTGGCTGGCATTTCTAATTGAAGTAGTGGCAACAAGTAGATCTTTATAGTTTGTAATTTTGACTCTGCAAGTTGAACCAATTTCAGGTTTTCATGTGTTAGAGAGTTTGTCATGAGGTTCTGTTTAGAAGATGCTATAAACCTAATAAGGTCAAAGAAGAATGAGATGTATGTTGCACATTAAAAGCAGCTCTCTTTAATGACGACAGACTTTATGGAATTGGTTATGATGACAAATAGGCAGAGAAGATGAATGATTCAATAAATCCAGGTGTTACACATTACTTGAAAATATTCAGACTATATAACTTCTAAACTTTGTTTTCCTTGAGGCAAGAGCCATGTCTTTTTAATCTTTGCATGACCTAACACGTACATATAGAAGATCCTTCTTGAAGGAAAGAATATAAGACCATTAATATTATCTAAAAATATGAACATGCCATTTATTTCATACATCCTGAATAGGTTCAGTGTATTAATTTAATATCACTGCTATAAATATATAAATGCAGTTTATTGTGCAATTTATGGTTAGAAAATATTAAATAGATATTAATGGTATATTTTCTTCATTACTGGTACTTGTCATCCCAAGGCAAAGTTCAGTAAAGGTTATTTGTTTATGTAGTTAGGCTTAATTTTAATTCGCTTTTTAAGATCAGAAATAGATTTATCTATGCCAAGTGAAGTATGCAAAACATACGGCATTTTTTTCCCATTTGAGATTTCTGTGTCCATGTTAAAACTGTCAACATATAGTTTCTACAAGACCTTTGAGTCATCTGGACTAGGAATATAGAAGTCAGAAGTAAGTAGTTAAGTAACAATTAGTATTCAAGTATAATTTCTATGGTTTGAAGAGTCTCACTACAGACTTCTTTTATTGCTCATTTCCCCTTGATTTTCTCAGTTTCCTTCTATTTTTGCCCTTACTAATGTCAGTTCACACATAGAATTTATGTATGTTAAAAATGTGATCACTTGAAGAAGTTCAGATAAACACTGGCTTTTGTAGATGAAATATGAGCAAATGATTGATCTCCTCAGTTTCCTGCAAAGAAGTCATGTAGCAGTGCTGCTCACAACAAGAATTCGGCAGCTCTCAGTAATGTGCCTTTGTTGTTTATTGAATATTTCATTATGTATGAGGATATGTTCTAACTTTGTTTACCAGTCCGCTTCCTTTTGCTAAATTTCACAATCTTAAAGGTCTTGGGATTTGGAAACAACTGAATGCTCTGTTGAGATTTGTGACTGTCATCTGTCTGGTTAGAATTACTCATGGATCTTGCAAGAGTAGCAGAGATGCATCCTTATAACCATCAGTCAGGATGGGCATTAAACATTTTCTGCAGAAGAGATAGCTGTGCCAGATGGTACTACAGGAACAATACACAATGCACTCCAAAGTGCCAAACATTTGTTCTGTGCCATGTTAACTTAGGGCTGGTAGAAGAATAAAATAAAGCAGAAGTACCTATGAGAATAAAACTCCTAGAAGTGGCTTTCTAGCCCAAGGTTCTCTTATTTACATATAAGGGAAATCAATCCATCCATTTAGAAATGTATATTATCTAATATACACTTACCTGTAAAGACCATTAGTTAGTTTACTAAAATGTATTTCTCCTTCTGCTACTATACCCCAATATCTTAAATATCACTTTTTCTTAAAGTGATATTTCAAAGTTTCATAAGAGACTCCTTTTGGAGCAACATGAGTTTAATTTACATTGAAATAACAAGATGACTGTGATAGATTATTTAGCAACTAAGTAATAAATGGTTACTAAATGCTACATAATAATGGATGTGTTATTCGCCCTTTAAAACTTTAATTATATTTTATAACCACCAATGTTGCCCAGGATACACAGAATCTCTGAAAGTGTTCAAAAGACAAAAGTGGACCTCATGGGGTCAAGAGCTGATTTCTCTTTTGGCAGTGGCAACTTTTAATCCTGTCGTTCGAATTCATAGAAATTCTCTACATTCTCCAGTTTATTCTACAAACTCAATTTTGTTGTTCAATCAGCATCTTCACTGTTATGCAAACAGCCCCCATGAGACTCTGCCACCTCTTGTCTTCTTGAGTTTCGTTTCCTAGTTATGTTATGTTCTTCAAATCCTTCAAAAATCCCATATTAAACCCCATCTTTTCAATGAAGGCTTCTCAATTCCCAATTCAACTGGACCTTTTATTTCCAAATTTCTTCATTCCTTTTATAATACTTTTGAGGCAATTTACAAACATTTTGAAATAGAAAATAATTATTATTTTTAATTTAAAAACCAAAAAGAAAAGAAAATGAAAGTACATTCTAGTAGACATCAATTCAGTGCTGGTCGAGCTGACATGGTGTCTCCCAAAGACATTTCTAAATGCACTTGTACCTTCTTTTAGAGACTTCCTTTTCTTAGCCAAGATTGAACAATATACACCAGTGGAGAAGTAGCTTCCTTTTTCATAGTCCATTCACCTGGCCTTGCTGTTGGAACAATGAGCAGCAAGACATCAAAGCTGGGCCAAGGGATTTCCCAGGTATTTTACTCTTCTCTCTTCCTTTTTCTTTCCCTCTCCTCCCCTCCCCTCCCTCCCCTCCCTTCCCTTCCTCTTCCCTACTCTTCCCTTCTCTTCCCTTCCCTTCACTTTCATCATCATCATCATCTCTCTCTCTCTCTCTCTCTCTCTCTCTCTCTCTCTCTCTCTCTCTCTCTCTCTCTCTCTCTTTCTCTCTCTCTAAAACTCCAATATAGGGAAGAAAGTTTTAACTCGTAAGTATTTAGAAATATAATCATGGAACTACCTGTAGCCAGGTGGTCATCTCATAGAGAATATAGTCAGCAAAGTCACCATATGAAAACCATGCCATTCTAACCAGTTCTAATAACCAAAATGATTAAATTATTTCTTTACTGTGGCTTGTATAAGCTGGTTTAAATTTGGTTCTGACCTTTGAGTAATAAAATCCCTGTGTAATACCCACCACAAAGGTCAACATGATTTTTGTAAATAGTTCTTGGAAAATCCTGTTGAGGACAATTTAGGTAGTGTGGCATAAGGTATAAGTCATATATACCTATATATGTGTATTTATGTATGTATATCTATAGATCATATGTATCATATATATGTGAAGGTACAGAGATACTAATTAAATAACTAAAAATGTAACCATACAGTTATACACTACATGGCCTTCAACTTATCTTCTATAAATATTATTTATGGTCTATAAATATCCTTTTTATCAAGCTATAAAGAAAAGAAAGGTAAGGCTCATTAAATATTCTAATTTCTTAATTTTTGTTGCTTTTCTGCACCTTTAGTTTGGTTCATGCTAAAAATTATAAATTCTTAATATGTTTATAGTAACTTGAAAAAGAAAAACAAAGAAAAAAGTAAAAAAAAAAAAATACTAGGGTTCCATAACTGAGAGTAATTGTTGGAAGTATTGATGTTATAGTGTTGGCTATTTCAGGGGACTCAGAAATAACAGGATGCTGTACCAGCCATCTGTCTTCCTTATGATCATTATAAAGTATTAAAACACATTAGTAAGATAATATTGGAAACACAATTTTTTTATTTTATTAGCTGTGTTTTCATTAAGTCATATCTCTCTGACAGAATGTATTAGGACAACTATTGTCAGAACCAGCAGATATAGAAACAATGAGATAATAATCCCTTTTTGGATATATTATTTGCAAATATTATGTCCATCCTATGTATCATATTTTTCAATTTATTGATCTTGTTCTTTGAAGCATAAAGTTTTTACTCTTGAGGAATTCCAATTTAAATATTTTTTTTCCTTTGTCACATGATTAATCTCTGTATTTTGGAGACTTGTATTTTCTTCTTTTAATAGGTATATCAGTTTAATATATCTACTGTCTTCAATTTACACTGGTAAAAATATCAAAAATGAAATCAACCCAAGAAGAGTTAATTTACTCTCTCACACTGTCTACAAATATAATATATAAAATTCTGTCTATTTAAACCTTACAAAACTGTAGTCTGAAGTTTTGAGGTGATCTCCTGCAGACTCAGATATTTAGGGATGTCTATAAAAATTTGGTCAGGCCCTGGCCGGTTTGGCTCAGCAGTTAGAGCTTCGGCCTGTGGTCCAGAGAGACCCGGGTTCGGTTCCCGCTAAGGGCATGTACTTCGGTCGCAGTTTGTCCCCGGCCCTGGTTGGTTGTGCGGGTGGCGGCCACTCGAAGTGTCCCTTTCACGTCGATGTGTCCCTTTCACGTCGATGTTTCTCTCTCTCTCTCTTCCTTTCTCTCCCTCCCACTCTATCTGAACAAAAAACGGAAGAAAAAAAAAGAAATTTGGTCAGGTAATTGGTCTGGGATCAGAAAGAAATGCATATTTTAAGTAGTTTGGGGGATACCAAATAGCTGGTTTAAGGGTTTCTTAGGGTATGTAAAACCTGAGGGCTGGAGAGATGAAATGCTAAATGGTGACAGTTTTGTTGTTGTTTTGTATAGCATCTGAAAACCTAGTAATAATGTTTTTGAAACATAAAAAATTATGAAGTAAAAATAAAAGATATATTTGTTGAATAAATGAATAATTAAAATATATTAATAAACTTTAAATTGCTCACTCCATTTTCTCTAGAATTATTCCAAGCACTAAAAGAAGGAAGGAAGGAAGGAAGGAAGGAAGGAAGGAAGGAAGGAAGGAAGGAAGGAAGGAAGGAAGGAAGGAAGGAAGGGAGGAAGAGAGGGAGGAAAGAAGGGAAATAAGGAGGGAGCGAGGGATTGGGAAAGAATTCACTTAGGATTTATGTTTTATATGGATGATAATTTTGGAGAATCTGAAGAGACAGTGCAATAAGGTCAAGAGTCAAACACCCTCCTTATTAGCTCCAAGGCAACCATTTCCTTCCTGCTTTTATTTTTTTTTATAAGATTTGATTTCAGGAATGTGTTCAATTCATAAAACCAAATTAAAACCTCTCCAACCTTTTTTTTTTTCCCCTGTTGAGGACACATTTTCATATTTTGGTGTGGTAGGCAAAAATTCTGCCCCTGATTGACACTTCCAACACACCCCTATGGAAAAATTACATTACATGATAACAAAACTTGGAATATGTAACTAGGTTTCTAATCAATTGGCCTTAAGAAAAAAGTTTGTTATGGGTTATTCAGGCAAACCCTCTTAAAGGAAGAAGAGGAAGTCAGAAAAAGAAATCAGTGAGGTGTGGTAGAAAGGGAGGTCAGAGAGATTCTAAATGTGAAAAAAGACCCACTGTTGCTTACTTGAAGATGGAGAGAGCCATGTGTAAAATGTGAGAAAGGAATAAATTTTGCCAATAACTTGTCATTGTGGAATAGGAGCCAGAGCCCCAGATGAGAAGAGCAGATCCAACTGATACCTTGATTTCAGCCTCATCAGATCTTGAACAAGCACTCCAACCATGCTGTGCTGGGTTTTTATCCTACAGAAACTGAAATAATGATAAAGAAGCATCATTTCATGATGTTAAATGTGTGGTAATTTGTTCTACAGAAATATAAAATGAATACAAATGGCAATGATTAGAAATGTGTTTTTAATTATAATGGAGAGAACTTTATGGCAATTCTCACCCAATGGTGTAAATATTATCAGTGATATAAGAAGTGAGATCTTTGCCTGAAAACTGGAAAGAAAATGTTGATGAGTGAGATCAAAGTCTGATAACTTCTCTGTGCTCATTGTATTACCAAGGAGCTAGTGAGGTGTCTGTCCTGCTATATACCTAGATTGCCTTCTCCCTAAACATGAAGCCATGCAAATCCAGATGACTGTATTTGTACAATTGTATAATAATCTATTACTCTGGTCACAATGTTTAGAACACAAAGCATTTGCCCAGCTTAAACCAGTAATTGGAAAAATAACATTAATTCCAGATTTGGAATGATGAAATTATAAAAACTCAAAAATTGTGACAAATCTTGTTTTATTATTGCTGGATTTATAAATAGAAAAAGTTAGTCTATAACTACATTAAAAATATATAAATCTATTTAAAGAAACAAAGATGGAAGATGGGGAGAACACTGTTTGTATATTCTGTGAGTGTTCAAATTTAAGTTCAAGTACATTTCTAGCCTGCCATAGTGTTCTACTAGGTATCCCATGTGCTGATGGGACCAGGAAAAGAGAGGAATACTGTGGCTAATGGGACAGTGCACTTTGGTATAGGGAGATATGCCCATAGAGACTGTTCAATAACACCAACAAAGAAAGTAGAAGTGTACAGACAAACAGTAAAATATAAGTTATGCCCACAAATGAGAAAGGAGTTAAGTAAAAAGGTTGAGCATATAAGGAGATCCAGAAAGCAGTTACAACATTCCAAAGAGAGGAAAAGCATGATGATTCTTCAAGAGAAAGGAGTCTCAGAGAAGCATCGGGTTTAGGTGTTGGATTACACAGATGGAAAGAGAGGTCAGAGTTTTGCAAGGTGGTCATGTAGGCTATGAATTACTAACAAGGCTTCACAATCTGTGTGGAATTATGAGGGGCATAAGTGTACATGATGTTGTTTCAGAACCCAGGCCTCTGATTAAGACAGACCATAGCTTGAATGTAGGTTCTGTCATTGACTAGCTGTGTGTCTTTGGGAAAGCTCTTTAGCCTTTCCTATCTATACTTTTTGAGCCTGTAAAAAATAAGGAAAGCTGGTATAAACAATATAAAAGGGTTTTGACTACATATATTTTAAATATTACCAAAAAAGTTGTATATATACACACACACACACACACACACACACACACACATACACATATTCCAAATAATGAATCATGCTAATGTTTTGGTAAAAATATAATAACTTTGCTTCTCGCCCTGGCCAGTTTGGCTCAGCGGTTAGAGCATCGGCCTGCGGTCCAGAGAGACCCGGGTTCGGTTCCCGCTAAGGGCGTGTACCTCAGTTGTGGTTTGTCCCCAGCCCTGGTTGGGTTGTGAGGGAGGCAGCCACTTGATGTGTCCCTTTCACGTCGATGTTTCTCTCTCTCTCTCTCTTCCTCTCTCTTACTCCCACTCTATCTGAACAAAAAATGGAAAAATGTCCTCAGGTGAGGATAAAATAATAAATAAATAAAAATTTTAAAAAAACTTTGCTTCCCTACAATTTATTTAATATAAATATATTTGTAATGTTTTAGTGAAAGGTTAATTGCAAAGAAAATCAATGTCTGCCACTATAATTATTTTTCCCTATGCTCTAATTGCTAAGAAATAATTAAGAAAATGTCTCTAGATTTATGGTGACTGTTAATTTATCATCTAAACAAGGACACTTTAAGAAATAAACAATGTGCTTAAAACAATTAGCAAGTACTAATTGACTTATTCAGGGATAAAAGGGGAATATTTAGGTAGATAACCATTCTATGTACAGAATGTTAAATGTCTGTTTATAATTACTTAGTGGGAATGAGAAAAAGTAAAATCAGAATAACTTCCCTATTCTTCAAATTATTTCAATACTACCCCCATTCCCTAGCACCCTCCATCTTCATTGAAAATCATAGGCCATGATCATGATCAAATTTTATAGAGAAAAAAAATGTCTTGTTTTTAAAGTGAATGAAATGCAGAGGGAGAAAGAAAATATTCTGTGAAGGTAACAGCTCAAGTCTTTCTTATCATCTCTTAAACTCCAGATCATCTAAATCTCCTAAGAAAACATCTTTGCCCTCAGAAGGTCAGTGTCCTAGACCTGGAATGTGTGAGACCTCAGAGCTTCCTGGATTCTAATAGGATCAGAAAGTGTAAACATTTCTTTCCCTCTCCACTATGAATAAAAATGTAACAGTTATAGCACCAGAATCTTAGAAAGGAACAAATCATTGGTTACACTGCAGTCTCAGAGATAAACTGTTCTTAGGGTACCAGGTCTCTTGGCATACTAAAGTGGATAAGAAGCTGAACAAGTTTGCCATCTTCTCCCCCCTGTCTCTAGAGCTGAGAGATGGTATGAAGATCAGACAAGAGAGAGTCTTCCTTCATGTGTCTGGACAGGCACTGACATCTGCCTGATGAACAAAGTCAGCCATAGATTCTTGTCTAGTGCACCTTCCATCTACCACAAAACACAATATAAGTCACCCAACATCAGGACCTAATTTCCAAATCACAAGTTAATTAAAATAAAATATTTATAAGATAAATAAACACATGTCCATGTTTTTTTTTCTAGACTCCAGTGGGAGCTTGAGGGAGTCACAATTAATGCCATGCCTGTGTTCCCCACCTTAGATTAGAATCAACCAAGATTGACAAAGGAGTGCAAATGGACATCAAAGTGTTATTGAAAAGGGGTATGCCTCGCTTTCCCAGGTTGTTCATGGGAGTAGGCTTCTTGGGGTACCTCTGGAATAAGCATTTCTGGAGGCCTACATGGAAGGATGAGATATAGTAGAAAGTTTTATTTCCATGGAATTACACCTCTGAGTTTCCAAAGTACCATTTTCCTTAGTCCAGTCGTAAAAGAAGTGTAGCTGGGGTTTCAGTAGAGCTAAAGTCAGAGCCAATATCCAGAGTTTCCCTTCCATGTTGGAACAGGGTCCAGTTCAGCATCAGGTTAGCTTAGCTTGTATTTCCCCACTGTTGTCCATTAGTCCATTGCATGTGGGGTCTACATGGCCACGGCCCACAGTGGTAAATGCAAGAGAATAGCAACAAAATTGGCCCCAAGCCAAGAGTCAAGCACAACAAGAGAGCAAATTCCTTTGTATAAGGGATTATGTATTTCCAAATCTTCTTTGTGCCCTTACAGTGGCCATGCCCATTCTGGCCAATCATCTCTGTTCCCAGGTGTAAATGGCAGGCAAGTATCTTCTCTAGTCACCCTTACTTTACTGAGCATGCATCTATCTTTTCTTTGTTGGATACCTTCCCCTGTGTTTTACAGGAAACATGCCTATAATGTCTGGCCTTCCCTTGGCTCCTTTCTTGTTATTAATAACTAATTAATTACAGTGGTATCAAAATAAATAGTCAATTACAGTGGTACATTTATCTTACTAAAAACATAGATATTCGAGGATGAAGTTTAATTGTGCAGCAAAAATAGGTCTGCATCCAAAATTAGATAAACTTTCTTGGATACCTAGGTCAATGATTAAGCATTACATGAGAGTGAGTCTCTGTTAATGTCAGGGTGACCAGAATGTATCTGTATATATACCAAACTCCCAAAAGGAAGGAGGATGGAGAAAGCTGTTACACATGCCAGTTATTTCCAATATTCAGTGATCAGATAATTCATTCTACCTGTATAATGAAAGAATAATGGATGGGGCGGAAGATTAAGGGTCTGAAGAGAAAATCATCTTAGGTATGTGGATGACACATTCTCCCACCACTTCACTGCTACCTCAATTCTAACATTTAGTAAAAAATAGTTATATAGAAATACCTTAAATAATTAAGAATATATTTAATACAAAAACCATAGTGCTTATAAACCCTATTGAAAGACAAATACTTAATTTTAATAATAAAACATACCTTAAATAGTATTAGAAGTTATTACTACAAATTTAAATGTAGCAATTTAAAACTGTTTTATTTATTATCTCACAATGGACCTCCTATGCATTCTAGCACCACTCATGATAACTTTATGATTTCTGAGAATTGAAGGACCACTGAAACTTCACTCTTCTTTAAAGGATAGAAGGTTTGAGCTTCAGGCAGGGATTAGGGCCCCTACAGAGCATATCCTGTTTATTCAGATAACATACTCAGACCTAAGTTCTTTCTGCAAATTTCTCCGTTAAGAAAAAAACAACCAGTTGAAAATGAGAGCCTAGTTCCAGGTGAAGCCATCTTATAAAAGAAGGCATTAACATAAAATATCTGCAGCATTGTCATACTGATATGGAACATCTACATTCTGAACATTTTTCACCAAGGCAAAGGTGCAAAGTAGGAGTAAGAGATCTTGGTGACATCTGTTTGCCTTTACTTTTACTATACTCAATAAATAGCTTTTTCACTCATTTTATAGCACAGAAAATAATTACATAATTAGGTTAAACCATAAAAGTGAGATAGAAACAAATAAAATACATCTTCTGTGAATTAAATTAGTTCACTTAAATCATCCTGGAAAAGACCATGTAGTATTCAATAAAGTATTTAACTTTTTAAATTAAGATTATACTTTGTACAATATAAGTTTGGAATAGTGATGATCTTGGTTCAAATTCAAATCTAATTCTTAGAATATAGTGTTGTATAAATTACTGGAGTCAAAGAAATACATTTTTTTTAAATAAATCTAATTTTAGAAGTGTTTCACAGAAAAGTTGTGAAGATAGTCCAGAGAGTTCCCATATACTCTGAACACAGTTTCTTCGATTGCTAACACCTTTTAAAATATTAACTGAGGTGTGTTAAAGATATTAAGAGTTTATTTGAACAAAATCATTTAGAATCATGGAGAGTCAAATCAGAAATGGTTAAGAGAGTTCCAACAACAGGAGCTCTGAGAGACATTTACAAAGAAAAGATAAGCAAAGTAAGAAAATTATCATTGGCTATAGCTTAAAGCCTAGATGGCTGGGTTTTTTTGTTTGTTTGTTTGTTTTGTTTTGTTTTGTTTTATTAATTTACTTTTGTTACAGATGTTTCTCCTTTTTCCCCCATTGACACCCTCTCCCCCTCCCTCCCCGCCCCGTCCCCAGTTTTGTTGTCCATGTCCATTGGTTATGAGTACATGCATACAAGTTCTGTGGTTCATCGCTCCCCTCCCCCACCCCCTCTTCTGGCAATTGTCAGTCTGTACCTTACTTCCACATTTCTGGGACTACCCTGTTCCTCAGACTGTTATGTTCATTATATTCCAGAAATAAGTGAGATCATATGGTATTTGTCTTTCTCTGCTTGGCTTGTTTTGCTTAGGATAACCAATCAAAAACAGCCATCTAGGTCCTCCCATTTGAGATGACATGGGAGGACCTAGATGGCTGTTTTTGATTGGTTATCCTTGGGTTTCAATTTTGTAACCTTGAGGCATTTGCAGACAAACATTTTGATTTGCTCACATGGGCTACCAGGACTTTAGAGCTGCCTCAATCTAAAGTCCTCCTTGTTTAATTAATTTAACACATCCTATTTCCTTAGCTTTTACCTGTCTTAATTCTGTTTCGAGATCCTATCCAGGATAGCACATTATATTTAGTTATCATGTCTGGTAACATTGTGAATATTTCTTAGACTTTCTTTGATTTTGATGACCTTGACGGTTTTGAAAAATACAGGTAAGATATTTTTTAGAATATTCCTGAGGGTTTTTTTTTTCTTTTTCTTTTTTTTTTTCTGATGTTGTCTCTTGGTTACATTGGAGTTATGGGTTATTGAGAAGAAGATCAGAGAGATAAGGTTTCATTTTTATCAGATCATATCTAGTATACATGCTATCAAAAGCACTGTTGATGTTGAACTGAATTACTTGACTGAGGTAATGTTTGTCAGGTTTCTCCACTGTAAAGTCATTCTTTTTTCCCCTCTTTCATACTATACTCTTTGGAAGCTAGTCACTGTGAAGAGCTCACACAAAAAAAGTAAGAGTCATCCTCCATTTCTTTGAGGGAGAAGTATCTACATAGATTATTTAGAATTCTTCTGCTAGAGCTATATGTTTATCTCCTTTATTCGCTTATTTGATCATTTATTTCTATCAATATAGGCTCGTGGATGTTTTTTATACTTTAGGTTATAATTTATTTCTACATTATTTATTTTGTTGCTCAAATTGTTTCAGCTTTGGTTATTGGTAGAACATTCAGTTGGCTCCCATGTCCCTCGATATAACGTCATAACTGTATTTTTATTTTTTAGCACTTTCTTACTTTTTGGTACTACAGATTCTCTGGGATCCTTTAATGCACTCTCTACTCATTTCCAAAGTTATTTAGATCAGCACCATTTCAGCCTATCTTCTTAGATGAGGTTATATCAAACTTTTGCAATGCAGCAAGATTCATTTGTCACAGTCCACATTCCATTCTGGGATCTCCTTATCCCCTAGATGACTTTTTAAAATGTGCAGACACCATAATTCAACTCCATGTGGTATAAAAGTTCTATGAGTTTTGACAAATTTATAGTATTTAGTATCTGTCATCCAGTATCACACAAAAGAGTTTCACCACTCAAAAAAATCATCTATATCTGTTCAACTTATATACTCTATTAACAGATTCAATCGTTTTGCATTTTCTAAAAACATATATATGGAATTGTACAGCATGCAGTCTTTGGAGACTGGCTTCCTTACTTATCAACTACAAAAAGACTCAACAATAATTTTGTGTGACTTGACAGCTATTTCATTTTATTGCTGAATAGTATTTCAGTGTTTTAATGTTCCACAACTTATTTGCCTATCCCCTTATGCATTGGCCTAAATGGCTATTTCATTTGATTAAGGCTATAGCTGGTATAAACATTCACATGTAGGCTTTGTGTTTGGAAATCTATTTTAAAAGTTGTTGGGTAAACATGGAGGATAACAGTTGCTGTATCTTATGGCAGGTATGTTTTCCTGTTGCTTTACATCCTCACCAGCAATTGATATTGTGAGGTTTTTTTTGTTTGTTTTTTAGCCATTCTAACAGATGTTTATTGATAATTCATTATTTAAATTAGCAGTTCCCTCAAGCTAAATGATGTTGAAAATATTTTCATATGCTTATTTAATACCCATATACTTCCTTTGCTATAGTGTTTATGTAGGTCCCTTATGTGTTATTCATTTTTTAGAGTGGCGTTTAAGGGTTCATTGTATATTTTGAATACAAGTCCAGTACATAACTTTCAAATATGTCGCCCAATAGTAACTTGTCATTTCATTGTCTGAACAGTGTTTTTTACAGTACAAAGAATTTAAATTTTATCAAAGCTCAACTTATGTTTTTATTCAGAAATTGTGCTTTTGTTATTGTATCTAAAAAGTCATCCCCAAAAGCAAGGTCACATAAACTTTATCCTATGTTTTCTTTTAATTTTTTGTTTTGTTTTTAATTTTAAGCATATGTTCTATATTGATGATTTTTAGGTAATATATGACCTATGTTAATTGTACGGTTCTATTTCTGGGTTCTCCATTCCGTTCCATTTATCTTTGTATCTCTTATTTCCTCCATCAAACAGAACATTGTTTTAGCTTTATATTAAATGTTGAAATATAGCAGTATGAGTCCGACAACTTTGTTTTTCTTCTTTAGTAATTTGTTGGCTATGCTAAATCTTTTTTCCTTTCCATAAAAATTATATACTAAGTTTATCAATATCTACAAAATAGCCTGCTGAGATTTTGATTGGTATTGCATTGGATCTATAGATTAAGTTGAGACAAATTAATATCCTAACTATATTGAGACATGTGATTCAGAAACATGGTATCTCTCCATTTATTTTGTTCTTTTATTTTTTTATCAGTGTTATTGCTTTTTTTCATATACATTTTATACATATTTTGTTAGATTTATACTGTGATATTAGGTATAAAAATTATATTTAAAAAGTAATTTTCTAGCTCTAAAATTTTCTTTGAAAATAATTATTTGTTATATCTAAACATCTGAAGACATAGCAAGCCTAGAATAATGTGTATTAAAAATGTGATTATTGTTTTGACTTCTTAATCAGTAGCAAGTTGACATGAGCACCATGGTTGGTTCATTCTGCAGGAAAGCTGACTATTGCTATGCATATTGTCCTTACTAAATGTCAATCAAAGGATAGGGTGACTCACATTAGATCATGTATTTTTATTTTAATAACCATAGTGTTTAAGATACAGGTCATACTGAAGTAAAAAGAATAATTCTTAGTTTATTTTTATTTGCTTTCATTATTGATTACCTATTTCAGAATGCTCCAATTCAATCACCTCTTGCTCTTTCATTAAACCAGAACACAATGTTAAGTCTACACTTACTAAAATATTTTGAAAGATGGTAATTCCATAACATATGACATAATCCAAGTTTGGTTTAGTCACTTGAGATTTTCTAATAACTTTAAATAAACTAAAGATGTTTAACTTTAATTTTGTCATTGCCATTGTCAGAAATTATTTTATAAATTTACAAAATCTAAGTACCCAAAATTCAGGCTCTCATTTTCAGATATTAAAATAAAATAATTACATAGTATAAATAAAGTTATGTGTGAACCAAAATTTAAAAAAATAAAATTTTAATTATAAAGATTTTTTTTGTTTCACATATTCCTTGATTTTTTTTCAATTACAGTTTACATTCAGTATTATTCTGTATCAGTTTCTAATGTACAGTATAATGATTAGACAATCATGTACTTTACAGAGTGATCCCCCTGATGTTTCAAGAACCCACCTGGCCCCATACATAGTTATTACAGTATTATTGACTATATTCCCTATGCTGCAATTTACATCTCTGTGACTATTGTGTAACTACCAATTTGTACTTTTTAATCCCTTCACCTTTTCCATCAAGTCCCCCAATATCTTCCCCTTGTCAACAATCAGTCTGATCTCTGTATCTATGAGTCTGTTTCTATTTTGTTAGTTTATTTTGTCTTTTAGATGTTTTACCTTTTTATAATTCAAATAAGACATGCTTGCTACTCTTAAAATGACAATTCAAACTAAGAACAGGAAAATCAAAAGAAAAAGAAAGTTTTATTTTTACTATGCAATGTTTGTTTCCTCTCTGATACTGGGTTATAAAGCTGAAGGTTCTTTTTTCCCATTCATTTACTATATGAATTACATAAAAACAAGAATAATATAAGCTTAAAACCTAGCAATGGATCACTATATTCTCCTTGGAAAGCTGGACACTGTTATTTTATAAATTTTTTCATAACTGCAATTCATCAGGATAGAATGCAACAATGCAGATGGAATTTGGGTAATGCAGATGGAGTATAACCATTAGGAAGTAGTCAAGAGCCATTCTACTTATAATTTAACGTGATACTCTCAAGGTATTTTTAGGCTGTGGGCGCCTTCCAGTCACTTTTGTTCAAGTCTTCTTTGAGTTTTATATCTGCTTTATGAGCTTTTTACCCCATCTTTGGAAAACCTAATCTATTCTTATTTCCTTTTTGAAAACTGTTAGTGAGGGAAATGAAACTGTTCATGAGCCAATAACTCTAATTGTGCTCTCACTTTTCAATCTATCAGTTGCATTGAACTAATTTTCATTTTCTAAGCCCAGGTTTGATAGATGAATATAAAATTATTTGTCATGACAATGATGACTAAAATTGAATTCCAAAAAGTAAAATGATACAGTTTATTTATCAAAATACATGTCTCAAAAATATGTTTAAAAAACTATTTGTAAATGCTCACAATTAGATTAATGAACTCTTCTATATCAAACATTTAAAAACTAATAGCAAAAATTGAATTACTCATGAGTCTGAAAATGTTTCCATTTACCTCAGACTTAGCACCAAAACTAAAATACTAAAAATGTAAACATTTCAGACTGAGCAGTTAAGTGCCTCCACAATAAAAGCTAATTTGAAACTTTATGCCTATAGCTATTACAGGAAGTGTGTAATGCTGACCAAGCCATTGAGGTTTTCGGCAGAGAATTAAATATTAGGAGCTAGTACTCCATTCCTGATACTTTTCTGATTTACTGAAACATCATTTAGCTACAAATTTTAATTTAACTACTGGCAAACTACGTAATTTAATTAGAATCTTACAATAATGTGGTAACTACATGATTCCCATATGAGTATTTAGAAAGGATTGGAACACTGTGAAAAATAAATCCATCTTATAAGTGCAACAATTGTTTGATAATGAACTTACAGAATCTGTAGCACAGAAAAATGACCTGGATGGTAATGGTGATGATGTGTTTAATCATTTCAGTTGAATGGCCTTTAGAGAAGGTAAACACACTGGAAATGTGTTTTAAAATGTATAAAGGAGACAGACAATTGGTTTATTGAGCATAGAATTTAGTTTAATTTTATAGATTCTTGAAACAACCATTTATTAAAATAAAGTAGATATTTATGAATAGACCATCTTCAGATCAGAATTTCCAAAGGGGCAACATTTATTACTAACACATTTTAATTACCTATTATTTCAAAGCTATTATATGCCACATTGTCTAACAAAATGTGAACAAGAGCCTTTTTCATACTCATTATTTGTTTAATCCTTATCTGAGGATATGTTTCTATTGATTTTAGAGAGAGAGAAAGGGAGAGGGAGAGAGAGAGAGAAACATCGATCAGTTGCCTCCCAAATGTACCATAATCAGGGAGCAAACTTGCAACCTAGGTATGTACCCTGACCAGGTTCCCATGACCTTTCAGTATATAGGACAATGCTCTAACCATACTGGCCAAGGCATACTCATTTTAATATTGATGATAAATATAATTAGCATAAACCCATGGTCAATGACTTAAAGTCTAAAGTAAAACACAAGAAATGTATTAAATTGGATTTAAATTTACAACAAGAGGAAAAATATATTTCTAATGATAAAGAACATTCTATATATTTTAATTAAACACTGTTAGAAAAGTCACAAGTGACAGTTTCATGGATATCTTTTATCATAATAGAATATTTCCTTCTGATCTTAGTTTACATAGTGTTGTTTTTTTTTTAAATCATGAACAGTGTTTAATTTTAGGAAGTGCATTCTGCAGTTATTGAGAAAATTATTTGAGTTTCTTTGTTTAATAATACTTTCATTGATTTATTTTAAAATGCTCCCCAACATTGCATTCCTACAATGAAACTTAATGGCATGAATTACTTTCTTTTTAAAAAATTGATGTGTTTCAATTCTAAAACTTTATTTATTTATTTTTACCATGGCTTCTACAGATTTTCTTTCTCAATTAAATGTATTGAGGTGACATTGGTTAATAAGATTATATAGGTTACATATTTCTATGATGTATGATCTGTATATTTTATTGTGTGCCCCAAACCGAAGTCAGATCACCTTCCTTCATCATATATGTGACCCCCATACCACCTTGAATGCTCCTGATCTTGTCTAAAACTTCATTAAGCTATGTGTATCAATGTTTATCAAATATACTATTTAGTAAATTGCCTTTCTTGTAAATTTCTTTGGAGAGTTGAGTCATGGTTCTGCTGGCATCTTAAAATCAGTCTGGGTATGTATCCTCCTCTGATATTTTATAGAAAAGTTTACAAGCGATTGTTGTTATTTTTTCCTTATATATTTGATAGGACTCATTATAAAGTGAATCAGTCCTAGAATTGTATTTTATGGAAGACTTTTTTTTTTTTAATTCATTCAGTTGTATTAGATAAAAGGTTGTTTTCGTTCTCTATTCTTCCTATGTCTGTTTGGATGAATTTTGTTTGTCAAAGTTTTCACCCATTTTAAATAAGTGTTCAAATTTATTGGCATAAATTATTTTCTACTATCTCCTTTTTATTCATTGATTATCTGTAAAATCTCTTGTTATATACTTTCTTTTATTGTATTTTTTACTCTTTTTTCTTTGATTTGTATTGAGAGGAGTTCATCAGTTTTATTTCCATGTTCAAATAGCTTGTTCTGGCTTTAGTGGTTTTCTTTATAATTAGGTTAGTTTTATTTATTTCTTGTTTCCTATTCTCACTTTAATTGCTTCCTTCCTTCTATTTATTTTTGGATTGATTTGCTCTTCTTTTTATATTTTCTTAATATGGAAGTTAAGATAATTGGATTTACACTTTTATTATTTTTTTCTAAAATGAGCATTTGAAATGAGTGTAAACAATTTTTTAGAAGTGGAGGTTTGGCTGCCTGCAACAATGAAAACCTAACTCATGTGGCAGGTGCTGGTGCAAAAGGAAAGAGCTTTTATTCAGGTGACACACCTGGGAGAATGGTAGACTCCCATGTCAAAGATTAATCTCTCTTTTCTGCTCAAGCCCTAGTTCTTGCAGGGATAGGGAGGGGAGGATTTTTTTCCTAGCCAATTATCTTGTTAGCTTTTGGCATGCTCAGGACCTGTCCATTCATCTTTCTAGCTATAGGTAGGCTGCCCATTCATCTTTCTAGCTATAGGTAGGCTCGGGCCTCATCCATTCATATTTCTAGCTTTTGGCATGCTGAGTGTAAGAACTTCCCCCAACACCATTATGGCCAATAAGTGCAACTCCCTAGTGCTCCAACTGACTGTCTTTGGGAACACTAGAACACCATTAAATGAATTCCACAGTTTTTCACATGCTACATATTTAATTTATGTCACAAAATTTTCTAATTTTTCTTGTTGTTTTATTTTTTTAAATACCAGTTTATTGATTTTTAGAGAAAGAGGAAGGGCGAGGGAAAGAGAAAAAGAAACATCGATGTAGAGGCAGCCGATAGAGTGGAACATCTATCGGCTCCCTCTTGCACGACTCCACTGGGAATCAAGCCAACAAACAGGGCATATGCCCTGACCTGGAATCAAACACGCAATCACACCCAGCTGGTGTTGTGCAGTGGATTTAGCATTGTATTGTGAGCCAGGAGGTTGTCAGTTCGATTCTCAGTCAGGGCACATTCCCGGGTTGTGGGCTCTATCCCTGGTGGGGGGTGTGCAAGAGTCAGTGGATCAATGTTTCCATCTCTTTTGCCTTCCTCCTTTCTCTCTATCTAAAAAAATCAGTAAAAATATATTTAAAAAAACAAAAACAAAAACAAACAAACAAAAAATAACAAAAGCAATTCTTTGGTGCACGAGATGACACCCAACCAACTGAGCCACACAAGCCAGGGCCTGGCTTTTAATTATAGAATTTATTACATTTGCCCGACAGTGTGGCTCAGTGGTTGAGTGTTGACCCATGTACTAAGAGGTCGCCATTTAGATTCCTGGTCACATATTCAGGTTATGGGCCTGATCCCCAGTGGGAGGCATGCAGGAGGCGGCCAATCGATGCTCTCATCAATGTTTCTATCTCTCTCTCTCTCTAACTCCCCCCCAATATCAATCAATAAATAAAAACATTTAAAAAACAAAAAATTTAGTACATTTATATTCCATATAAATACTGTTATAGATTTTTGTTTGTCTGTTACTTAAATACTTGTTTTCTACTTTTTTCATCTTTTTAACTTTTTTTCCACCTTAATTTTAATTTCATTTTCATCTTAATTGACTTTCTAGATATAACTTTTGGAATAAATTATGTATCTTTAATTTATCATTGACTTTTCAATAATAATACTACAATATATAAACCTTAGAGCAAAACATGAAACTCTACTTGTCCCCCTCATGCAGTTGGTGCTCTTGTTTTCTGATTTTTTAAATCTGTATATATTATAGAATTTATATGCATATATGCATAACCAAAGGACATAGACAATAATGTTGTGGAGGGTGGGGGGCAGGATTGGGAGGAGGGTGTCTAGGGGGGAAAAAGGAGAAATATCTGCAACTAAAATAAATTAATTAAAAAAGAAGTACAAATTAGTTGTTACAGAATAGTCATGGGTATGTGAAGTACAGCATAGGGAATATAGTCAATAATATTCTAATAAATGTATAGTGTCAGATGGGGCAAGATTTATCAGGATGATCATTTAGTAAGTTATATAATGTCTAATCACTGGGATGTACACATGGAATTAATATAATATTGTATGTCAACTGTAATTAAAACTTAAAATTGTAAAAAATAATTAAAATTATATCAATTAAAATAAACAAGTAAATCTTTATATATTGTAAACCCCATAAATTCATATTTATGAATTGTTATTTATTTTTAAATTTTTATTTTTATTATTTTTAGTTTTATCATTTTATATACATATTTGATAATATTTAAAATAACTTTGAAGTATGTTTGCCTATATATTAAAGATATATATTTAATTAAAAAATATTTAGTCCATATTTAATCTTCTAGTGCATTTCATTTCTTCTTGGGATCCCAGTTCATGTAAGAAATTTATGTTTATATCTTCACTTGATTCTTTAATAAATCATGTTTCCTAAATTCACTAAATTAAAATGGTAATGTTAATATAACATTAAAATTTTAACTATATCTCTTTTTCTAGTTCAAAATAATTTAATTTAGTTTTTTAAAAAAATCTTCATAAAGTAAAATAATGGGGATACTGGCTACATGCTTGGATACTCACCAAGGTTTAAGTACTTAAGAAGTATGGGAGAATAAAGAGAGAAGATGGCAGCTGCAGGGCCTGAGGGAGGGTGAATGTGCGAGAGAGTGAGCTAGTGTGTGAGAGAGTGTGAGTGGACTTGAAGGTGAACGACCAAACTCCTGCAGTGCAGAGACGCAGAGCAGCAAGTCCCTGTGTTCTGGACCGAAGCAGCCGGCTACCTCAGTAAGTGACCCTTCAGGGTGCTTTTCCCTGTGCTGCGGGGAGGTCCCACCATTTTGGAAGATTCTGGGTCTTCCCTCGGAGGAGGCAGTAGGAGCTGCTAAGGCCCAGCAACCTGAGCCCACTAGTACACCTGGCACCATCGGACCAGTGGACACCCTGTGTCAACATAGACCAGTGCACAGTAGTGGAGCTGCCAAGGTGCTGGTTGTGGGAGCCACAAATGGCTGGGAGCCCAGCACCATCCCTCACAGTAGCAGCCTTATCAGAGTTGAGATATACCCCCAGCAACAGAGGCTGGGGAGCAGACATCCAGCCCCAGGCAACAGAAGCACAGATCAGCAGCAGAGAACCATCCCAAAAAACTACAGCAAAGGCTGAGCAGGAGCTGAGCCCTACTGGCCAGCAGCACTCCCCAGCCGCCAGTGGCAGGACCTGGGGCTCCCCAGAGACCTGTGTGACCCAGCGGCCCACCCAGCTGTGGGAAGCCAGGGCTTGAGAGGGACCGGTGTGATCCAACCACCCATGGGACCTGCAGGGTGCTGGGGCACCAGAGAAGACTGCTTGACCCAGCTG
Organism: Tadarida brasiliensis; assembly: GCA_030848825.1. Lineage (NCBI taxonomy): Eukaryota > Metazoa > Chordata > Mammalia > Chiroptera > Molossidae > Tadarida > Tadarida brasiliensis. Next base: position 28,939,802 of record CM061267.1, on the reverse strand, counting down.
CCCACAAGATAGGCTTGGAGACTGGTCTCCAAAGGGTCTGTGTTATCCAGCCGCCAGTGGGACCTGCAGGGTGCTGGGACACCAGAGAAGCCTGCGTGACCCAGCAGCCCACAAGATAGGCTTGGAGCTGGTTCTCCAAGGCACTGTGCAATCCAGTTGCCCACAGGATCAGTGGGGAGCCAGGGCTCCAGTGAGGCCTGTGCAACACAGCTGTCTACAGTACAGGCAGGGAGCGCAGCTCCAACAGTGCCTGAGTTATACAGCTACAGGTGGCACCAGTGACCACCTGGGAACACAGCTTCAGAGGGGCCCACATGATCCAGCAGCAGCAACTACCAGGAAACACCAATACCAGCCCCCAGTAGTCAATACTCCAGGATCCACAGTGGGCAAGAGGCAACAAGCAACAAAACAGTCTGGGAAGCACAGTAGCCTTATTTGATATACAGTGAGCTGCCTACACATTCAAACATCCCTCACCGGGTCTAGAGCTACCAGATGGCTAAAATGGGGAGACAAAGAAATAACACCCAAAGGAAAGAAAAAGAGGAATCACCAGAAAAGGAACTACAGGAAATGAAAAACAGCAACTTGTCAGATAAAGAATTCAAGGCAATGATTTTAAGGGTGTTCAACCAATTTGGTGAGACCTACAAGAATCTTAATAAAAATTATGAAGAGCTCATTGGGAACTACTTCAGCTTAAAAAAAGAGGTAGAAGCTACACATAAAGAGGTAGAAGCTATGCATAAAAATCAAGAGGAAATCAAGAATGACATAGCTGTTATGAAAAATACCTTAGAAGAGTTCAATAGTAGATTAGAAGAAGCTGAAGACCCAGTCAGTGCTTAGAAGACAAGGTAGAGAAAAACACCCAAATAGAGCAACAAATGGAAAAAAAAATTTAAAAAGCAGGAGGAAAGTTTAAGGGAGTTGTGGGATGATACAAAACATAACAACATTCGCATTATAGGGATACTGGAAGGAGAAGAATCAGAGAAAGGAATAGAGAACCTGTTTGAAGAAATAATGACAGAAAACTTCCCTAAACTGGTGAAGGAAAGTCACACAAGTCCAGGAAACACAGAGAGTCCCAAGCAAGATGAACCCCAGAAGATCCAAAGATAGACACATCATAATAAACATGGCAAACATAAAGACAGAGAAAGAATCTTAAAGGAAGCAAGAAAGAGACAGAAAGTTACCTACAAGGGAGCTCCCATTAGACTGTCAGCTGATTTCTCAATAGAAAAGATGCAGGCCAGAAGGGAGTGGCATGAAGTGTACAAAGTAATGCAAGGCAAAGGTCTGAATCCAAGACTACTCCATCTAGCAAGGCTGTTTTTCAAAATTGAAGGAAAAATAAAGAGCTTCATGGATAAAAAAAAAAAGCTAAAGGAATTTACCACCACCAAACCAGCACTGCAAAAAATGCTGAAGGGACTGTGGTAAGAAGAAGAAGAAGAAACAGAGAGAGAGAGAGGAACACAGGCATAAAATTAAAATGGCAACTAATAACTATCTATCAATAATTACCTTAACTATAAATGGCTTAAATGCTCCAATCAAAAGACATAGGGTAGCTGATTGGATAAGAAAACATGGCCCATATATATATATGCTGTCTACAAGAGACCTACCTCACAACAAAAGACTCATACATGATGAAAGTGAAGGGATGGAAAAAAATTTTCTAAGCAAATGGAAATGAAAAAAAAAAAAAAAAAGCTGTTGTAGCAATACTCATCTCTGACAAGATAGACTTCAAAACATGGGCCATAATAAGAGACAGAGAAGTTCACTACATAATATTAAAAGGATCAATCCAACAAGAGGATATAACACTGGTAAACATATGCACCAAACATGGGAGCACCAAAATATATTTAAAAACTTCTGGAGGACTTCAAGGGAGAGATCAATAGCAACATTTTCATAGTGGGTGACCTTAACATGCCACTGACACCACTGGACAGATCTTCTAGACAAAAAATTAACAAGGACATAGAGTTCTTACAAGACAAACTAGATCAGTTGGACTTCATTGATATTTACAGAACATTTCACCCCAAAGCTGCAGAATATACATTCTTCTCAAGAGCACATGGGTCATTCTCAAAGATAGACCATATGTTAGGACACAAAGCAAGTCTCTACAAATTCAAGAAAATTGAAATCCTATCAAGCATCTTCTCAGATCACAGTGGCATGAAACTAGAACTCAGTTACAATAAAAACACACAAAAACATTCAAACACTTGGAGGCTAAATAGCATGCTATTAAACAACAAATGGGTTACTAACGAGATCAAGGAAGAAATTAAAAATTTCCTGGAAAACAATGAAAACGAACACACAACAACACAAAATCTATGGGACATAGCTAAAGCAGTCCTGAGAGGGAAGTTCGTAGCACTACAGGCCTACCTCAAGAAACAAGAAACATTCCTAATTGACTTTCTAACCCTACAACTTAAAGAACTAGAAAGTAAACAAAAAGAAAAACCCAGAGCTAGTAGGAGAAAAGAAATAGTAAAGGTCAGAGCAGAAATAAACGATATAGAAACTAAAAAACAATTCAAAAGAACAATGAAACAAAAAGCTAGTTCTTTGAAAAGATAAACAAGGTCGATGGACCTTTAGCCAGACTCACCAAGAAACAAAAAGAGAGGAACCAAATAAACAAAATCAAAAATGAAAGAGGAGAAGTTACAACTGACACCACAGAAATTCAAAGCATCATCAAAACATACTGTGCACAATTATACGCCAATAAATTGGACAACCTAGGAGAAATGGACAAATTTCTAGAAACACAGAGTCTCCCAAAACTGAACCAGGAAGAAATAGAAAACTTGAGCAGACCAATAACAACAAAGGAAATTGAAGATGTAATTAAGAAACTCCCAGCAAACAAAAGCTCAGGCCCAGATGGCTTCACGGGGGAGTTTTACCAAATATTCAAAGAAGATCTAATACCCATTCTCCTCAAACTATTCAAAAAAATCCAAGAAGACGGAACACTTCCAAACTCATTTTATGAGGCCAGCACAATCCTAATTCCAAAACCGGATAAAGACACTACAAAGAAAGAAAACTACAGGCCAATATCTCTGTTGAACACAGATGCAAAAATCCTTAACAAAATATTAGCAAATTGGATCCAGCAATACATCAAAACAATTATTCATCATGACCACAGACTAGTTTCATCCCAGACATGCAAAGATGGTACAATATTCGCAAATCAATAAATATGACACAGTGATACACCAGATAAACAAAATGAAAGATAAAAACCATATTATCATATCAATAGATGTTGAAAAAGCGTTCGACAAAATCCAGCACCCATTTCTGAAAAACGCTCAGCAATGTGGGAATAGAGGGTCCATATCTCAACATAATAAAGGCTATATATAAAAAACCTACAGCCAACATCATTCTCAATGGGCAAAAACTAAAAGCATTCCCCTTAAGAACAGGAACAAGACAGGGATGCCCATTTTCGCCACTCTTATTTAACATAGTACTTGAAGTCATAGCCACAGCAATTAGACATGAAGAAAAAATAAAAGGGATCCAAATTGGAAAAGAGGAAGTGAAACTGTCATTATTTGCAGATGACATGATATTGTACATAGAAAACCCTAAAGACTCCATCAAAAATCTACTAGACTTAATAAATGAATTTGACAAAGTAGCAGGATACAAAATTAACGTCAAGAAATTGACGGCATTCTTATACAACAATGATGAAATCACAGAAAGAGAAACTAAAAAAACAATCCCATTTACCATCACAGCAAAAAAAAATTAAGATACCTAGGGATAAACTTAACTAAAGAAGTAAAGGACCACTTCACAGAAAACTACAGGTCATTGAAAAAAGAAATGAGGAAGATATAAAAAAGTGGAAATATATACCTTGTTCATGGATTGGAAGAATTAACATCATTAAAATGTCCTTTCAATGCAATCCCCATCAAAATACCAAAGATATATTTCACAGAACTAGAACACATACTCCAAAAGTTTATATGAAATCAAAAAAGACCCAGAATAGCTACTGCAATCTTGAAAAAGAAGAACAAAGTAGGAGGGATCACATTACCAGATTTCAGGTTACACTACAAAGCCATTGTAATCAAAACAACCTGGTACTGGCACAAGAACAGGCAGATAGATCAATGGAACAGTATAGAGAACCCAGAAAGTGACTCAAGAAAATATGCTCAATTAATATTTGACAAAGGTGGCAAGAGCATACAGTGGAGTCAAAAGAGTCTCCTCAATAAATGTTGCTTGGAAATTTGGACAGCTACTTGAAAAAAAATGAAACTAGACCACCAACTTACACCATATACACGAATAAACTCTAAATAGATAAAGAACTTAAGTGTAACTCGTGAATCCATAAAAATTCTAGAAGAAAATGCAGGCAACAAAATTTCAGACATCATACACAGCAGAATTTTCACTAATACAGCACCTAAGGCAAGAGAAACAAAGGAAAAATGAACACATGGGACTACATCAAACTAAAAAGCTTCTGCACAGAAAAAGAAACAACCATGAAAACGGAAAGGGATCCCACTATATGGGAGATCATAATTGCCAATGATGCATCAGATAAGGGGTTAATTTCCAAAATATATAGAGTGCTCATACAAGTCAACAAAAGGAAGACAAAGAACCCAATTAAAAAATGGGTTGAGGGCCTAAATAGACACCTCTCCAAATAGGACATACAAATGGTCAAGAGACATATGATAAAATGCTCAATGTCGCTAATCATCAGAGAGATGCAAATTAAAACAACTATGAGGTATCACCTCACACCTGTCAGAATGGCTGCCATCAACAAATCAACAAACAAGTGTTAGCAAGGGTGTGGAGAAAAGGGGACTCTAGTACACTGCTGGTGGGAATACAAACTGGTGCAGCCACTGTGGAAAACACTATGGTGTTACCTCAAAAAATTAAAAATTGAATTGCCATTTGACCCAGTGATTCCACTTCTAGGAATATACCCTAAGAAACCTGAAACACCAACCAGAAAGAATATATGTACCTCCATGTTCATAGCAGCACTATTTACAATAGCTAAGATCTGGAAACAGCCCAAGTGTCCATCAGTGGATGAATGGATAAAAAAGCTGTGGCACATATACACAATGGAGTACTATGCAGCTGTAAGAAAGAAAGATCTCTTGTCCTTTGAGACGACATGGTGGGACCTGGAGAGTATTATCCTAAGCGAAACAAGCTAAGCAGAGAAAGACAAATATCACATGATCTCACTTATTTGTGGAATATAATGAACATAACAGTCTGAGGAACAGGGTAGACCCAGAGACGTGGATGTAGGGTACAGACTGACAACCCTCAGAAGAGTGGGTGAGGGGGAGGGAAGTGATAAAGCACAGAACTTATATGCATGTACGCATAACTGATGGGCATGGACAACAATGCTGGGGATGGACGGGGGGAATGGGGAGGAAGGTGTCAATGGGGGAAAAAGGAGAAACATCTGTAACAAAAACAAATTAATAAAAAAAATCAATAAAGAAAAAATAATAATAAAAAAGTGTAAAAAAAAGAAGTATGGGAAAGTGTATACATGTATATGAATGTGACTTTTCTAGGTAATTTTGCTGTGTTAGCTTGTATTTTCTGAGTTGATTAGGGAGTTGAATTTCTTGACATAATGTATGCATATCGGAAATGTACAAATGGAGTGCAAGTATGGAGTTGAATGTGAGAGAGTATTAAATATATTTGTTAAATAGAGGGGAAAAATCATCTTAATAAAACTATTCAGCATCAAGAATATGGAAAATAAGCAGATGACACAAGTTTGGTTCTTGAAACTGGTGTAGCAGAAAATGGTAGTGTTCAGGACTCTAATTAAGCTATCTGTCTATCATTTCTGCCTGAATACAGCCTTGTCTAGACAAAGAGATATAGTCCCTGCATGTTGTTGCAAATAGCAGTATTTCATCATTTTTTATGGCTAAGTAGTATCCCATTGTGTATATGTATCAAATCTTCTTTATCCAATCCTCTATCACAGGACACTTTGGTTGTTTCCATGTCTTGGCTACTGTGACTAATGCTACTATTAACATAGGGATGCATATATCTTTGCAAATACATGTTTTTTGAGTATATACGCAGGAGAGGGATTGCTGGGTCATATGGTATAGCTATTCTTAATTTTTTGAGGAATTGTCAGACTGTTTTCCACAGGGGCTGTACCAGTCTACAATCTCACTAGTAGTAAATGAGGGTTCCCTTTTCTCTACCACCTCTCCAATACTGGCTATTACTTGTCTTGTTGATAATAGCCATTTTAACAGGTGTAGGGTTGTATCTCACTGTACTTTTGATTTGCATTTCCCTAATTGATAGTGAGGTTGAGCATTTCTTTATAAATCTATTGGTTGTTTGTATATCTTCTTGGGAGAGGTGTGTTCAGGTCCTCTGCCCATATTTTGATCGGGTTGTTTGCTTCGTGTTAAGTTTTATGAGTTCATTATATATTTTGGATATTAAACATTTGTCAGAGCTATTGTTTGCAATTATCACCTTTCATTCCAATGGCTGTCTCTTTGTTTTGTTGTTGATTTCTTTTGCTGTACAAGTCCAATTTATTTATTTTTTCTTTTATTTCCCTTGCCTTTGGGGTCAAGTTCATAAATTGTTCTCTATGACCAGGGTCCATAAGTTTGGTACCTATGTTTCTTCTATGTAATTTATTGTTTCAGGTCTACTATTTAGGTCTTCAATCCATTTTGAGTTCATTTTTGTACATGGGAACAAACTGTAATCCAGCTTTATTTTTTTGCATGTGGCTTTCCAATTTCCCCAGCACCATTTATTAAAGAAGCTATCTTTACTCCATTGTGTGTTTATGGGTCCTTTGTCAAAAGTTATCTTCCCATATACATACGGTTTTATATCTGGGCTCTCAATTTCATTCTACTGATCTGTGATTAAGTTTCTCTGACAATACTATGCTGTTTTGATTATCATAGCTCTGTAGTATAATTTGAAGTCAGATAGTGTGATACATCTGGCTTCTTTGGGGTCTTTTATGGTTCCATAAATATCTGATGACTTTTTGCTCTATTTCTTAAAAAAAAAAAAAAAAAAAAAAAAGACATTGGGATTGCATTAAACCTGTATATTGCTTTGGGTAATATAGCCATTTTGAATATGTTCATTCTTCCAATCAATGAACATGGGCTATTTATCCATCTTTTTGTGTCTTTTCAAATGTCTTTTAATAATGCTTTGTAGTTTTTAGTATAAAGACCTTCCACATTTTTAAAAATTTATTCCTAGGTATTTTATTATTTTCATTGCAATTGCAAAAAGAATTGTTATTTTCATTTATTTCTCTGAAGTTTTGTTGTTAGTATACAGGAAGGCAGTGGATTTTTGTACATTGACTTTGTACCTGCAACTTTACTGTATTTGTTTATTGTTTACAGTAATTTTTTTTGTGTGTGGCATCTTTAGGGTTTTCTATATACAGAATTGTGTTATTCCCAAAAAGTGACAGTTTTACTTCTTCCTTCCCTATTTGGATAACTTTTATTTCTTTCTCTTGCCTAGGACTTCCAGAAATATGTTGAGTAAGAGTGGAGAGAGTGGGCACCTTTGTCTTGTTCCAAATTTTAGAAGAAAAGCTTTTAGTTTATCACCATTGAGTATGATATTGGCTGAGGTTTATCATATATGACCTTTATTATGTTGAGATACTTTCCTTCTATTCCTATTTTAAGTATTTTAAACATAAATGAATGTTGTATCTTATCAAATGCCTTTTTTGTGTCTATTGATAAGATCATATTATTTTTATCCACTCTTTTGGTAATATAGTTTATTACATTGATTGATTTGTGTATGTTGAACCATACTTGTGCCTCTGGAGAGAACCCCACTTGATTGTGATTTTTTGTGTGTGTGTGTGTGTGTGTGTGTGTGTGTGTATTGCTGTATTTGATTTGCTAGTATTTTGTCCAGGACTTTTGCATCTATATTAATCAGAGATATTGGTCTGTAGTTTTCTCTTTAAGTGGTATCCTTGCTAGATTTTGGAATCAGGGTTATATTGGCCTCATAAAATGTGTTAGGAATTATTGTCTCTTCATTTTTTAAGAAGAGTTTGAGAAGGATAGGTTTAAAATCTTTGAACATTTAGTAGAATTAACTAGTGAAGCCATCTGGTCATGGACTTTTATTTTGGGGGCGGTTTTTGATGGTTGTTTCGATTTTCTCACTGCTGATCAGTCTACTTAGATTTTAAAGTTCTTCATTATTTTGTCTAGGAAGGTTATATTCTTCTAGGAACTTACCCATTTCTTCTAGGTTATTGAATTTTGTGACATCTAATCCTTCATAGTATTCTAGTATGATCCTTTGTATATCTGTGACCTCTATGGTGACTTCTCCTCTTTGATATTTTATTTTGTTCATATCTATTGGTCTTTTTTTTTTTTTTCTTTTAGTGAATCTCGCCAGGGGTTTGTCAATTTTATTAATTTTTTCAAAGAACCAGCTCTTTAGTTTCATTAATATTTTGTATAATCTTTTTGTTCTCTATTTCATTCAATTCTGCTCTAATTTTATTTCCTTTCTTTTGCTGACTTTGGGTTGCTTTTGTTCTTCTTTTTCTGGTACTTTAAGATGTAATGTTAGGTTATTTACTTGGCGTTTCTCTTGTTTCTGGAGATAAGCCTGTATTGATATAAACTTCCCTCTTATTACCGCTTTCATTGCATCTCAGAAGTTTTAATATGCCTTGTTATTCTCATTTGTCTTGATATATCTTCTGATCTCATCATTTATTTTTTCTTTGACCCAGTCATTTTTTAGCAGTATGTTGTTTAATCTTCATGCACCTGTGGGTTTCTTTACTTCCTTTTTGTAGTTGATTTATAACTTCTAGGCATCATGGTCAGAGAATATGCTTGGTATAATTTCAATCTTCTTGAATTTGTTGAGTCTAGTTTTGTGACCCAACATCCCAACATATGGTCTATACTTGAGAATGTTACATCTGCACTGAAGAAGAATGTATAATCTGATGTTCTGGAATGAAAAGCTCTGTAAATGTCAATTATGTCCATTTGGTCTAATGTGTCATTTAAGGCCAAGATTTCTTTGTTGGTTTTCTGTTTTGATGATCTATCTAGAACTATCAATGAAGTATTACAGTCCACAACTATGATTGTGTTTTGATCTGTTTCTCCCTTTAGTTCTGTGAGTAGTTGCTTTGTATATTTTGGTACTCCCTGGTTGGGTCCATATATATTAAGAAGTGTTATTTTTCTTGATATTGTGTCCCCTTTATCATTATAAAAAGTGGATATTTGTCTCCTGCTATTTTTGTTATCTTGAAATCTATTTTGTCAGATATAAATGTGGCTACAGTTGCTTTTCTGTGGATGTTATTTGATTGGAGAATCACTTTCCACCCTTTTACTTCAAATCTACCTATGTTTTTTGCAGCTTAGATGTGTCTCTTGTAGGTAGCATATGGTTGACTTTTGTTTCTTGATTCACTTTGCTACTCTGTACATCTTTATTGATGAATTCAGTCAATTTACATTTAGGGTAATTATTGATGTATGATAATTTTCTATAGCCATCTTATCTTTTGTTTTCTGGTAGTTTTGTGTCTCCATTGGTTCTTTTCCCTTGTGTTTCTGTCTGTTGTTTTTGTTTGGTGATATTTTATGCCTCTTTCCTCTGTTTCCTCTTTTTTCAAGCTATTTGTCTTAGTTTGGGAATTTTTGTGTGTAGTTACCATTAGGTTTATAAAAAACAAAGTTGAATATATATGGTAATTTCTTTTCCTTTGATTGCATCTGATCTTCATCCTCCTTTGTCAATTCAGACCTTTACTTCCTCCCCTTTTATGTTTTTGTTGTCACAAAATATCCCTGTTTACGCTGTAAGTTTTTTTTTCATGATCTTACTCATAGTGCTGTGACCTTATGTTCTTTGTTTCAGGTAGAATAACTCCCTTGAGTGTTTCCTGCAATGGAGGTTTTCTGGTGATAAAATCCCTCAGCTTCTGTATGTCCAGGAAAGTCTTTTTTTTTCCTCCTTCATAGTTAAAGGCTAATTTTGCTGGATATATTATTTGTGACTGGCAATTTCTCTCTCAGATATTTGAATATTTGATTCCACTCTCTTCTGGCTTATAGAGTTTCTACTGAGAAGTCGGATGATATTCTGATGGGTTTTCCTTTGTAGGTCACTTCCTTCTTTTCCCTGACTGCTTTGAGAATTTTTTCTTTGTCATTAATTTTGGACAGTTTTAATAGTGTCCTTTAGAGTGAGGTAACTAAGTGTTCTTTTTGCTTCTTGGATTTGAGGATCTAGTTCTTTCCATAGGTTTGGAAATTTCTCATCTACTGCTTGTTTGAATAGGCTCTTCATTCTTTCCTCCATCTCTTCTTCTTCTGGTATGCCTATTATTCTAATATTGCTTTTTCTGATGGAGTCAGATAGCTTTCATAGAGCTCTTTGATTTTTCTTTATGTTCAGGTCTCTCTCTTTTTCCCTCTGCATCATTTCTAGATTCCTATCTTTGATATCACTAATTTTTTCCTCCATCTGGTTGGCTCTGTTTCCTATGCTCAGTAGTTCATTCCTAATCTCCTTAATTGCATGCTTAATTACCAGGATTTCTGATTGGTTGTTTATTAAAGTTTCAGTCTCTTTGGTAAAATACCCATTCTTTTCATTAATTTGTTTTCTGAGTGCATTGCATTGCTTGTCTGTATTTTCTTGCATCTCATTGAGTATTTGCAGAACTTCAATCTTAAAATCTATCATTTATATCACATATTTCCATATGTCCCAGCTTACTTTCTGGCAACATTTTGTTGTCTTTATGAGTTTCCTCATTACCTTGGTTATTCATGGTATTTGCTGGTCTCCTCTGTCTAGGTATGTATGTATATATGTATGTATGTATTATTGGCCCTTCTCTAGCAGCTTCCTCTGAAGAGGAAACTACTATTTTCCAGTATCTGGCACTGAATCACAAGATCTTTTTACCTTTGTGATCTCCCAGACTTGACCTCCACAGCTTCTGTAAGACAGTACAACCAGGTTGCTTGGGGGTGGGATTTGTTTTGCCCTCACCATAATGGTGACCCTCGACTTCTCTGGGTCTCCTCACAAGTGCTCTAGCTGGGGAATCAATCATAGAGGGAACTAACAGGCCTACTATAATAGCTCTTGGTTTACAGATAATGTGGTTCTCCACCTGACACCAAGGATGACAGGAGACAGGTTTTGGAAGTCCAAGGGGTGCTGGGGCACTATGGTTCCATTTCTTTGTCTGAAACACTGACTGCCTAATAGCAGACAGCCACATGCCAGAATCCCTGTGTTCTGTCCTTGCCCAATTGTCTCTGCTAGCTCAGTTTCTGTTTGCTCTTCTTACCCTGCTGGTTTGCCCACCATGACTCTTTGTTCCTCCTGGCTGAAGGAAGCTCCCACTGCCACTGGCTTGTTCCCCTCTCTGGGCTGAGCTGTGAGCTCCCAGCTGCAGGGCTGCATCTGTGGCCACTTGAGCTTTTCTCTATTCTCATCCCCCTATTTATTCCCTGTTGCCCATTGTTAGACTCTCAGGCATCCCTCTATACTGAGTAGAGAATCATTTGTTGGATTATAGTTGTTTAACTTATTGAAATTTAAGGGGGAGGAACCAAGGGGGTCTCTTGTGTCACCATTCTTCTGACCTTGGTTCTGTCTGGATTCTTATAAATACTCCCTCTCTTTATCCTTATAAATAACTTTTAAAACTTAACTTGAACACTAAAGAAACTGTCATAAAATATATTTATATGAATGCTAAGGAAAATAAAGAGCTATTTGAGAGTTTAATCAAAATATCAAAATATTTTAAGTTTATATATTATGTATTTCATTTCTATTTTTCTCTAATTATGTAAAGTTCTTTCAAAGTTATGAGTTTTTAAAAATTATTGTATATAAACCTGCTTCTCCTTTTTACCATAAATATACTGTGTTCATAAGCAAAAAAGAAGACTAGGGAGGTTCTATATATTTTAATAAAATTTAGAAAAGGAATTACATTATCAACATAATTTAATGGGCATTATATCTATGTAATTTTGTTTAAATATATGACATTTTCTACTGCAATTTTTTTTTCATGTTCCTTATCACCCTTCAATTATGGTAACACTTAGGGTGAGAAACACACTTTTAAAGACGATATACCTTTTGGCCCGGCCGTTGTGGCTCCATGGTTGAGTGTCTATCCATGCAGCAAGATATCGCTGATTCCATTCCCAGTCAGGGCACATGCCCAGGTTGTGGGCCCGAACCCCAGTAGGGGGCGTGCAGGAGGTGGCCAATCGATGTTCTTTGATGTTTTTATCTCTCTCTCCCTCTCCCTTCTTCTCTCTAAAATCAATAAAGAAAAAAAAAATTTTAAATAAATAAATAAAAATAAAGATGCTATACCTTTTGCCCCAGATGAATTTCAGGAACATACCACAGAAAGAAGGAAGTGTTTATAAGATGATGCCCCCTTCATCAAGGGAAGTATAATCTCTCAAGGAACTACCCTAGATTTTTTAAATAAAATAATCTAAAAACTAAAAAATGAGGAGACATATATTAACAAGTGATAAGTAAAAATGACCAGAAAATAATTTAAAAATTGGAATATGTGCTATCACGTAGGATCCAATAATCATTTCAGACTCACGCAAGTCATAGATCTTAACCAGTATCAAGTTTTACTAAATAAATTGAAGAATAGAATAATCAAGACACTCTGACATAGCAAAGAGAAGTTAAGAACATCAAAGGGCTCTCTAGGTGCTTCCTTCACCCATCTCTGGACCAGAAGAGATGAGTTCTCTAGGTGAGGTTTGTGGGGTTCCTCACACAAGGGGAAGCATTTATATAATAGAACATCTCAATTTTACACTCTGTAGAACTGCATATCTCAAGTGATGTTCCCCAGGGATCCATGCCTTACAGTTCTAAACAGGAGCTAAAATTAAAGATATGTGCTTTTGAACATAGAATTGTACACTTGAAACCTATATAATTTTGTTAACCAATGTCACACTGATAAATTTAATTAAACATTAATATATATTTTCCTCTTAACTTTCACTTAGGATTCAGAATGCTGGAAAGAACATTACTCCAATTAATAAAACAAGAAAAGGCTATATAATATATCTAACCACAGGATTTAGTGATAGCATAAGACACCTGAGGTCACAGCATGCTATGGACTGAATTGTGCCCCCCCCAATTCATATATTGAAGCTGTAACCCCCAATATGGTAGTATTTGAAGATTGCACCTCTTCTAATGACCATAATTAAGTTTGAATGAGGTCATGAAGATAGACCCCTAGTGATGAGATTAGTGCCCCTATAAGAAGAGATGCCAAAGAGCTCTCCTTCTGCCTGTCATGTGAGGACACAGTGAGGAAGCAACCATCTATAAACTAGAGAGTCCTTACCAGAAACCAGTCGTGCTGGCACCTTCATTTTAGACTTCTATCCTCCATAAATGTGGGAAATAAATATATTGTTAAATCACCCTGTCTGTGGTATTTTGCAATGGCAGTTAGAACTAAGATAGCACATAATTAACTAACCTGAAATTTTAGAGAAAAAACGCACCACTGAGGAGAGATGCAAATGTGAGCTCTGATTTCCCAAGGCAAACACTGTGTGCCACACAAACTGGTAAGAATAATTCAACTAAAATATTTAATGAATTGCTCAAAGCTGAGTATGTAATAGCCTGACAGTATAGAGATTCTGAACCATAAGAAACAAGGGGAATCTTAACACTGAGATCTTAACATTGGTCACAGTACAGGAAACTAGAGAAAGTCCTCCTATACAATGCAGGCTTAAAAGAGCCAAGGAACAGCTGCTGCAGATGACTCAAAGTTCTACCTAAATTCTTCTTCCCTATTATTCCTATAGAAAGAAAATCTTAAGCAACTGGAGGCAGCCTCATAAACATCTCTGAGGTGCAGAATTACAGGGAATACTTAAAGCTGAAATGGAAGAGAAATGGGTCTGGCAAGCCAGCCATTATCCAAAACTCAATGTAACATTAGAAGAATTTGAATGATATGGTGGCGCTTAACAACAACAAAACTGAAAACAAGCTCAACTCCTCACTAGATTGACTCAAAACCTCACGTTAGAGGCCAACCAAAAAAGGGGGTCAATCACACAAGAAACAGAAAAATAACTAGACTTAATTATGTTAAAGACTGTTAGATAATATGCATGAACACATGGGGTAATTTCAGCACTACATCCAAAAACTATTGGTGTATATGGAGTGGAACAGAAGGTCTATGCTAATGTTCCCTAGTAGAACTTGTGATAATGACAAAGTTTTATACATAAACATAATACTTTTTTATTTTTTCATTGTGCTGGTATTTTAAGGATATTTTAAATTGATTATTGATTAAGAAAATTTGTCATAAGCATATGTGTACACTTTTTTTTTCTTGAAGTAGAGGATCTTGCAGAAATGGCACATCATTCATGTAAGTGATCAATGATTGCACCTAAGAATGGAGATGAGGCCTATGCAAATATGCTGCACAGGAAAATAGTTCTCCAGACCAGGTCATATTAGACCATTCTCTGTCATTACACATTTCTTCATTCTGCTCAGCCAGGTTTCACATTGATCTCCCACCCTAGTGAGGTGTACAGTCCCAGCCTAGATACTTAATATCTAAACACCCTTTCATTGAGCTTCCTCATTATGCTTTCTATCAGAATACTTGTGGTTACCCAGCTCATTAATCTCAATCCTTTCTCAAGATAATTTTATAAATATATCTATTAAACTTAGTACATATTTCTTGCTACTGTCTGTTTAGTCCACAATTTAAAATTTTCAGAACTTTCATCAAAATATATTGCTTTATTTATATATATAGAAGTGTATAAATAAATAAATACATATATAATTGTAGTTAAAAATTCAATCACATTTCCAAATATGAATATTTACAGCCTAAAGATATATATATTAAAATATAAAACACAACTATAAGATTAAAAATATTTCAATAAGCTTTTAAAATAGAGCTAAACTTGCCCTGGCAGGTTTGGTTCAGCAGTTAGAGAGATAGCTCTCAGACCAAAGAGTTGCGGGATCAGTTCTGGTCAAGGGCACGTACCTTGGTTGCAGTTCCGTCCTGGTCATGTGGGAAGCAACCAGGCGATGTGTCTCTCTAGCATCGATGTTTCTTTCTTTCTCTCTTTCTCTCTCTCTCTCTCTCTCCCTCCCTTCCACTCTATCTGAAGATAAATGGAAAAATATCATCAGGTGAGGATTTAAAATAATAAATAAATAAATAAATAAATAAATAAATAAATAAATAAATAAATAAATAAAATAGAGCTAAATTTATTAAAAGTACAATATTTATCATAAAAGTATGGCTTACACAGGTTTTCATGTTATTGATTTGATTTACCTTATACAAATCATGTTTACTATATAAAAATAAGTGCAAACCTCTTTGTAATTTTAGCTTATTTGGAGTTCTCTGAATCTTATTAAAGAGTGTATTGGTAGACAAAATGTGAGCATACATGGGTGCCAATAAAAAACATTCATGAAAAAAGCTACAAATGTTTAAGAATTGAAAGTTTTATGAGTTTGGAGTTAAGTACATTTTCTTTATTGAAACACATTTTTGTACAACAGTAATTATGTTAGAAAACTTATATCAGATATGCTCATGTATATTTTTATGAAACTGCTTAAATTTTTGGAACCCAGAAGAGAATGAGTTATACAAATTTTGTAAGAGTGGCCAGAATTAGGTTAGTAGTGAGACCTATAAAATAATAAGCTAGAGTCCCCAAATCAAGCTTCATAAAGCATGTTTATATATGTTTACAAATTATACAACATGTTATTATGCCTGAGAATTTGGGGTTCAATAATTATTGAGAAGTTTTTATAAAGATCCTAGGTATAACTTGGTTAGCCTGAGGAATAGTTTAAGCTCCAAATATGTTCTATTTCCCCTGTTCCAGATACAATAGTGTAAAGTTGGGTGTGTTTTACAACACCAAAAAATGTTATCCAATTCTTTAGACACCACCTACATTTCAGTTCAATTCTGACATTAACTACCTGGGTTTAGCATTAGACTTTACAGCTTTCAGTCCCACAAGACTGCCCTCACTTCAGGTGCTGGTCACAATTATTGGGTCCCCAGCTATGCACACTTCAGTCTGACTTAACTGCAAAGTCAGGTGGATCCCAAAATTCTTCCCACCTTTCAGGGCTTGATAATTTTCTATAAAGGCTCACAGAACTCAGGAAGATAATCTACTTATCTTTAATGGTTTATTATAAAAGATACAACTCAGAAACTGTAGTGCATTGTTTTCAAATAACTTCAAATCTACCTCTTTATGACTTAATCAAACTACTTGTTTATTACAAACACAATAAAAGTTGTGTATAGAATTAAAGTTCTTTTGATGTAGTTATATCAGGGTGTCATCATCTCATCTGTTGACTTTGATAAGCACTCAGTGGCTCAGGGGCTGAGTTCCACACTGGGGGGTTATCAATAAGAACATGTAGAGAAGCAACTATGGCAAGGGGACATTTAGACTATAAATACTGAGAGTTTGTGAGAATTATTCAAGAGTTTTAGTCTGCCCAAGGCATACTACACTGCCCTATATAACTCTCTGAAGATATTGAAACACTTGCTCTGCCTTGGCCAAGGTGAGTCTTTGGTTGGCAATGGTGCTAAACTATGCAGCCATCTTAGGAAGAGAAGGGCCATGTGTTCCGGCCTTGACAAAAAACTCCTCATAGGCAGTGGTGCAAGTCATGCAATGGTCCTTGAAGTGATAACCTTAGTGGCAGCCTAGCCTGCCTGCCAGCACCTGCACCTTCTTTCCCTAGCAACATGCACTAGCAACATGGAGCTTAATGTTTTTGCACTGCAGCTGAAAGTCAGCTCCCAGTTGGTTAAAATTGTTTCTTCCAGGTTC
Source organism: Tadarida brasiliensis (assembly GCA_030848825.1). Lineage (NCBI taxonomy): Eukaryota > Metazoa > Chordata > Mammalia > Chiroptera > Molossidae > Tadarida > Tadarida brasiliensis. The sequence continues at coordinate 28,922,712 of CM061267.1, read as the reverse complement.
CTACTGCTATAAAAGGCACACCTCAAACTAAATTTGAACTCTATTCCTTTCATTCTCACTTGACTAAAATTTACTAATTAGCTTATTAAGAGAAATTATCCTATATGATATTAACTTGTGAAAGTCCCACAGTAAATTTGTGTAAAAATAAATTGTTGGAAAAGACAAAATCAGTCTCTGAGCATAATTTTGTTGTTAAACAAGACAAAAAGGAAAAGAAACAGTCTAATGGAAGAGATATACAAGACAAGATAAATTGGTGGGCAGGTGTGCAGAGACAGAACTTCCATGACCTCTCTGAGCATATCCTCCTCCCAGCACATAGATGTGTTCACCAATCCAAATCTCATTGTTCAAAAGTTTTTATAGAGCTTTCCCCAGACTCCCACTCCGTTTTCCAGTGGAATTTGGTAAATAAAACTGAAAGTTTTAACTCTTATCACTTGGTCTTTCTGGTGACCAGCCTCATCATTAGGCTGTCTAGGAACCCCACCCTAAGTCACCTCATTAACATAAACTGAGCAGAGATGAAAGACGCTCATTATGAATAACAAAATACACTCCTATCATTCAAGAAATTCCAAGGATTTTAGGAGCCCTGTGCTAACAATCAGAAACAAAGACTAAATATATTTCTTATTATACTTCAAATTCCCTTGTAAGTATCTTTGCTTATTGGGATCATACACAAAAGCCTAAAACAGTACTCTCACAAGACTGATCTTTTAATAGTTATTATAAAAACTGTGATATTTATTATAATATTTACTATCTTTCTTCAGCCCTATATCACAGGAACATATTTACCTTTCCATGCGTACACAAACACACACACACACACACACACACACACACACATTTTCAAGGGGTAGACAGGCTTTCAGCCACTGTGGCCATACGACCTCTACATATGCATTAATTTTTTCTTTTGGTTTTGTGACATTAAATCAAATAAGAATAAGTAGTTTTATGCAGGTCTTCAGTATGAATTACGAGTGTAAGGAAATGATTCATTAACCTCTTAAACTAAGAAAACATTCATCTTCCTAAAATAATGCATGTTTTCCTTTAAAAGGAGGTTTGTAGTGAATAAGATATAAAAAGTTCTTATAAAAATATATTAGTAAGAATTTGAGATTTGATTTAAACACATCTATGGTTGAACAGTTATATAAATGGAAGTTTAGTTATTGTATAAAAGACAAAATTGGAAAAATATCAGAAATAATTCCAAAGTTTCCCTCTACATTAATCTTATTGCAGTAGTTAATGAGGTATCTTCCACAAATAGCCTGGAAATCTGAGTGGCAAAAAATGTGGGAGTAATTAGTTGATAAATGTGATTAGAGAAGAGTAGATCTCCTGAACAGAAGTACAAAGTAGACATTCAGAGTGAACAGTGCAATTCCTCTTGTGCTGAAAGGGATACCATTGTAATAACTTGGTTAATAATTAACAAGAAAGAGTAAGGGGGGACTGGATAATATAGGCATGCCATTTATACAGCTTTGCCAGGTCTGTTCCATGCAGATTAATGGGGGAAGGGATTGGTCAATAGACACATGCCCAGTAAGGTCTAGGTGATATGGGAAGGTGCTTGACTGTCAATCACACCTGGGAGCAAGACATTGGACAAAATAGGTGTGGACACTGCAGGGATGAAAAATCTGAGACAATTAAGCTCCCGAACAAAGGAGTTCCTTCCCTCTTGGCCCTTCTTGCTCTCTTGCTGCTCATGCCTGATTCCTGGTTTACAGGGCTCTCATGCTCTTGTGGTCACCCACATAACTCAAGGCTATAAGGACCCCCACACAATGGACTAATGGACTGTGATTAGTCTGATGCTACACCAGACTTAAATCCACCATGGAACAGAAACTCTAGACACTGGCTTTGCTTCTAGCTCTGCTAAACCTCTAGTTGCATCTTTTTCAGGACTGGTTTAAGAGAACCGGGATATTACAAACTGAGGGATGTAACTTCATGCAAATAAATATCATTCATTCTACCATGCAAATCTTAGAAAATTATTTTTCTCAAGATATTGTAAAACCCCACTCTCACTAGCAATGGAAAAAGATAATCCACACAATTCTCCAGTAACAGATTGGCAACCAATTAATGGATTTAACTGGGAAAATAGGCTTGTGGAATGTGTAGAAAACATTCCCTTGCGGCCTCCAAGTCAGCACTGGGTGGTCAAAACAGAAAAAGAGGAGAAAACTGACCAAGATCCTGGGGAGAAATTTAACTTCCTTATTCTGGGAATTCTATAATTCATATCTCTCTCTCCCACCCCCACCCCACCATCCTGATTCCTGTGTGGGCAATTTGCTTTTTTTTTCTGCCTGTTGCTGCCTCAGATGCTGCAGTTTCTGACCCAGGACCGACTTCTTGGGAGTAGGGTGTCCGATCGGCGTGTCTCCAGCCAGAGCTATGGCCTGGGGCTGCAACCACCACAAGCACAGCTGTCTGTGCCCCTGCAAATGACAGGGTTAGCACCGGCGCTTCCTCAGTGCCACCAACACAGTGATCAGGACTGGGAACACCCATGGGGTGAAGGGTTGTGGGTTTGAACCCTTGTCAGGCTATTCACCTGGGTTGCAGGTTCATCCCAAGTCAGGGCACTAAAGGGAGGCAACCAATCCATCTCCCTCTCTCTCTCTCTCAAATCAATAAGCATGTCCTCAGGTGAGGATTATAAAAGAAAACTACAGTGTGACATGGGGTATTGAGGGACATTGAGAAGAGGAATCATGCCACTTTAGTACAGCCAGAGGGGTTGGGTATGAGGATGAGACATTTTTTGTGCAAAACTGTGATTAAGTTCCATCATCCCAGTACCCTGTTTTCCTGGAGTGGGAAGGATGACTTTGCTTCACTGACATTACCTCTTTTACATTCATTTCAGAAAATTGAATTCTGAATAGCAACTGCTAGTTGGTTTTAATAATTATAAATTAATTCCAATAAATTTTATAATTCTAAAGAATTTTAAATGCATTTTTAAAAATTATGTAAGCTGTTTTTATTTAACATTTAATTCAGCATCTGTTGGCATGACAGTTAAATAATAAAATATGTAGGGTTTCTATTGTGTTTTTAGTATTTAAAATGGATTACTCACTTCCATAATACTTGGAATGATTTCATGCACCTAAATGTGAATAAAAATAAAATAACTAGAGACAATCATCATATTTTTAAAAAAATATGAAACCCACTATGCTAAATGTGACACCAAAATTTCACAATTCAAAAGCACATTAGACTGTTTCTGACAAGATGATGCATTTCTGGACTCATAGGCAGCGATCCTTTTAAAAACCAACCCACAACCACCTCACGAAGGCTCACGTCATTCTGATGATTTCTTGCAGTCTAAATACTGTCATTGCAGGGCTCTTCTGAACATAGCCTGAGGTACCAAAGTGAGGAAGGACAATTTTTAGGCCTCTGCTGTGTTTGGAGAAAATGAGGTTAATATCTTCCCTCAGCCGTAAGAATGTGCAGGCCCATGTCATTGATATACAGACTGCCAGGGAGAGGGGAGCAGTGCTGGGAATTACTTTTCCCTTTGTGAACAGTATGAGAAATGTCTAAGAGGGTAAGACGCTTTAGCTTAGAAACATGGTAAAAGATTAAATTTCTCATTTTTTCTCTTCTTTGCAGATTAAAACTCATCTACTACCTTGAAGGTAACAACTTGTCTTTGAGATTCAACTCTATTTTCTCTGGGGAAATATTAATACAAACACTAACTTGATCTTTATTTAACAATAATCTCTAAATGTAGCACGTGTACACAATTACAATGACTTTGTAGCAGCTTTATAAATTTCCTCAGCACCCACAAAGAATAATAATTGAACTAATGAGGTCACTGTTAAATGTTGATATTCATTTTTTTTTGTTGTTCACTCAGTAATTTAGCAAGTCTTTAGAATATTCATTCAGCAAGAATCAAGTATCTGGCAGACATGTAGGTACCCAGGAAATGCATGTAGATAATATTTGGTCCATATCTTCTAGACATTTAGTCCAGGGAAATGGTAAGCATGTGAACAATAATGAAAATATGACTCACAAGTAGAATGCTAAGGGTGTGAAAAAACAATGGAGCCTGAGACACAGATTTCTAATACCCTAAATCCTAATCTTTATAAGCCATATATATATATACATATATATATATATATGACAAAGTCAAGAAAACAAATGGTTTCTACTTGAGCTTTATTGACTAACATCTTTTTTTACTAAAATCTCAAAATAGACTTATGGTGATTGACAATGGAACACAGGGAATATCTCTCTATGAGAACAGTGAAGTATGCTAGATCACCCTTCTTCTTAACAAGGCCTGCCTTTAAAAGAAACTAGTTAATTAGAGTCAACCTGCAGCTGGGGTATTATCAGAGCATAACATACCTGGGTGAAGGGAAATTCCAAATTCAGCCCACTCTAGCCTTTTATATGAGAGAAGGAAAATAACATCGTCAGCCCATTTTGGCCATCCTGTCCCAAGTAAGGGGAAGAGGAAAAATTGAGAAACACTTGCAAAGTTCACAGCCAAAAGGCATAGGTTTTCTAAAAGTCTGAGGCCTAATCATAGGACTACAGAATGCTTTCCCCACACCTTACCACCACAATACTAAAGGCCTATTTAAGCAGATTATTTTACCAAGTACACAATGTCCTATAATCAAGAAAAATTATAAGCATACTAAAAGTAAAAAAAAACAACATAATTTAAAGAGACAGATCAAGCCAAGTGACCATTCTAATCGACACTCACGTACAGAAGTTTGATGTGCACTCACACCAGCGCATGTACGTTGGTCAAAGTAATCACCTTGAGTTAATGCATCTTTGACTAATGTACTTAGAACTCAAATCAGCTAAGTCTTCATTTACATTCAATATAAAACAGCATAGTATTTTGTCATTGTATTAGTTTGCTCAGGCTGCTGTAACAAGGTACCACAATCAGTTGGCTTAAACAACATACATGTATTGTCTTACAGAAGTCTGAAATCAATATGTTGGCAGGGTTATTCCCTTCTTAGGATTGTAAGGCAAAATCTATTCCATCCCTTTCTCCTAGCTTCTGGTGGTTTTCTGACAATCTTTGTCATTCTCACTGTGTCTTCATGTCATCTACTTTCTTTTTGTGTCTTTATTCTTCAAATGACATTTTATTTTTTTGGAAGGACATCAGTCATAGTGATTAAAGGACTACCCTACTCCAATGTGACCTCTTCTTAACCAATGACATCTGCAATAACCTATTTCTAAATAAGGTCTTATCCTGAAGTACTTCAATATACGAATTTTAAGAAAGTATAATTCAACTAATAACAGTCATCTTCACCATTGACTTCTCACTCAACATCTATTAAAGTTAGCAGAATATGTCTCAATTTACTTACATATTCTAAACTTAAATTAATATTTAAGAGATTACTTTTTCATTACTCTCACTGATGAGTGTGTATGTATATATTATATGCATATATACACACTAATATGTACATAAATACATACATGTATAAATATGATAGAACATATAAAAGTAATATTTATTTCTCTTCCTGACCTTAATAAAACTGCTAGTGTGCCCTTTCAACATTATTTATTTTTCCTAGAGGAAAGAACTATTTTTCTGTAAATAAACAATAAAAAATGAAATTAAAAATTTTGAATGGAAATATCTGCTGTGGTACAATCCACTATTTAGTCATTACTAATAAACATGTAAATCTCAGATTTTAATATGACATATATAGTGTTTATATTAATATGTATGATTTATTTTCTATATAACTATAATAAAATCTATGATTTTTCACATGGAAGAGCTCATTAATCAGTACTCACCCTACTGCCTTTCTTCATTCTGGAGATCTTAAATACCTTAGTTATGAAAAGTAGAATATATTAGGCTAATAAATCATTCCTGGGCTCTAAAGTCATTTGATGACTATATTTATTAGCTGTGAAGAATATACTCACAATAACAATTTCTAGGTCTCTATAATACCAATGTAAATTATTAATAGATAACATAAAGACAAATGTTTAATCTACCAATGAAAAACTAAGTTGTGGTGGTTTTCATTCCCATGTGCTGAGATATAAATATAAATAAAGTGACAATGTAATTTCCAAATCTTAAAATTGGTTTTTCATATTAAAAGAGCCTAAATGTCCTACAGAATACAGTTCAAATTTTATGTATTTACTCAATCTTAAAGAGAGTGAGAGTGTGGAAGGAGAAAATTTATTTGGGAAGAAAATTAGGTAATCACTTGTGGGAGTTGACTGAATGCTGACGAAGTGTCAGCAAGTTGTTTCTTTAATTTATAGCTTTAATCATAGAAAGCTGGCCAGAGCTGAGGAATGTGCACATACTTTAACAAATATACCAAATTTCACAGAGCTTAATGTTAAATTTTGCTCAACTGAAATATTAATACTATATTCCGAGTTCACTCATTCATTTATTCCTCCATTATATAATTATTGAATATTTGCTATGAACAGTGCTTTGGAGTTCTGATTGCCCCAAAAGTTAATAATACAATGGGAGTGCATAGCAGGAGCTTTTATTCTGAAGGGCTTCAGGGAAGGCTTTTCAGAGAAAATCATATCTATGGTAAGTCTAATAGGATGATTAGGAATTAGCCAAGTAAATTCAGCTGGAATAGGGGAGAAAATGTTGGATGATATAAAAATGTGGATGTTTTAGGCAGATAAAATAAAGTATAATTATCTGGAAAAAGGAAGAATATAGTACAGTCTGATTTGAGCTATCTGTAAGATGTGAGGTGGAACATGATGCAGGTAGGTGTACATAACAGTTCATCCATGTCAAGAAAATTAGAATTTATAGTGATTGAAATGGGAAGCCATCAGTGAGTTTTTACTTGTGAAGCTTGTAAGTAGATTAGCATTTTAGAAAGATCACTCCTGCTACAGAGTGGAGAATATGTTAAATAGAAGAATAACTAGAGACCGGAGGACTACAAGGTTGTTGCTGTGAAATATAACAGAGGTGCTTTTTGCCTGGCAATTAAACTACAGATAACAAAGACAGAGGAAATAATAGTTATAAAAATACATTTTGTGCTGTTGGTGTGAGTGAGAAAAAATAATTCAAGTCAAGAAATATACCAGCTTTGTAATTTTGAAAAGAAGGGCTAATTCTCTCCAAACCAAGAATGAGAAATCAATACTGATAACAGATGAGTGCAACCTGTAGATTCAGGCAGAGAAAGAGTTTTGCACATCTGTAGTCCTTTGTCTCAGTCCATTTGGGCTGCTATTTCAAAGTATGACAGACTAGGTGGCTTATAAAAAGTAGGAATTTATTTTTAACTGTTCCGGAAGTTGGGGATTCTAAGATCAAGACATCAGCAGATTCCATGTCTGGCGAGGTCTTACTTTCTGGTCCATAGAAGGCATCTGCTAGTTGTACCTGCATGTGACAGAAGGGACAAGGGAGCTCTCTTAGACCTCTTTTATAAGGACACTAAAATCACCTCCAAAAGGCCCCATCCCAAAATGCCATCACGTTGAGGGTTAGAATTTCAACATATAAATTTTGGAAGGAAACAAACATTCAGACTATAACAGCATTGTTATAAAAAAGTGCCATGATTTAAAAAATTATATATGTATGTATGATGTTGATATTAGGTTCAAGAGATAACCCAGTGGTAAGAATGCCACAGTCTTGTCAACCAATCCTCAGTTTTTCTCTTTGTTTAGTTGGCCTCACCAAATACTCCCATACTCTCTCCAATCTTTCTTATACTAGAATTCACCATACATTTTTGTTTTACAAAATGCTTTATAATTTACATATTATTAAATTCACCTATTATTATTGTACAATATTTTTTTACTAAATTTATAGAATTGTGCAATTGCCATAATCTAGTTTAGAACATTCCATCAGCTCAAACAGTTGCCTTTACTGATTTTCAGTTAACCCCCAATCCCACATCTCCCTCAATACAACCAATAATCTGTTTCTAGCTGTGTAATTTACCTTTAATGGACATTTGAACTGAATTGAATCTTACAATATGTAGTCTTTTGAGTCTGGCCCTTTTCATTTAGTATAATGCATATGGATTCATCCATTTTGTGGCATGTATCAGTAGTCAGATTATTTTTGTTACTGAATATTATTCCATTATGGAGATAAACCACATTTTGTTTTCCATTTATCAGCTGACTGAGAGTTCCTTGCTATTATAAAAAATGGTATGGATATCTGCATGCATGTCTTTATATGTTTGTATATTCTTATTTTTCTTTGACCCTAGAAGTGAAATTGGTATATTATGTGGTAAGGTTCTGTTTGACTTTTTGAGAATCTGCCACATTGTTTTGCAAAATGACAGTACCATTTTTACATTCCTTTCAGAAATGTAGCAGAGTCTAATTTCCCCACATCATGGCCAATACTTAATACTGTCTGCCATTTCATTATAGCCACTTTAGTCAGAGTAAAATAATATTTCATAGAGGTCTTAATTTGGGTTTTCATAATTACTAATTATGTTGAGCTTCTTTTTATGTTTTTATTAGTCATTTGTATATCTTCTTTGACAAAATGTCTAACAAACTATTTTACCCATTTAAAAAGTAGTGTTATTTTCTCACTATTAACTTGTAAAAGTTCTGTATGTATATCTTGAATACATGTCCCTTATGAAATATAAAACTTCTAGAATGAAATATAGAAGAAGAGCCCTATCTTTCATTCTAGAAACACTTTTATTTTGACTTATAATCTATTTTGTGTTCATTTGCATGTATGTTGTAAGGTAAAAGTCTGTTTTTCTTTTCTTTCATTTCCCAGCACCATTGGTAGAAAAGCTGTCCTTTCCCCATGAAATTTATCAAAAACTAGTTTATTATAAATATAAATGTTTATTTTTAGCTTCTCAATTCTGTTTTATTGTTTATTTGCCAAATATCTAACTGTCTGATAATTCTGGCTTTATAATGGTTATGAGAAAAAGATAGTTAAATTCTTCAACTTTGTTCTTTTTCAAAATTGTTGCTATTTTGGGTCCTTTGCATTTACATATGCCTTTTAGGATCAGTTTAACAGTTTCTATTAAAAAGAAAGGCCTATTGGCATTTTAATAAGAATTGCATTGGAATCTAGAACACTGTGGGGGAGAATTTCTATCTTGACAGTATTATGTCTTTCAACCTATTGATGTTTATTTAGATTTTTAAAAATTTTTGTCAGCAATATTTTCTTGTTCTCAGTTTACAAGCCTTGAACTAATTTTGTTAAATTTTATTTGTAAGCATTTTATTTTTATTTTATTTTTTTTGTTGATCCACATCTGAGGATATTTTTCCATTGAATTTTAGAGAGAATGGAAGGGAGGGAGGGAGGAAGAGAGAGAAGCACCGATGTGAGAGAGACTCACTGATTGGTTGACTCCCTCATGACCCTGACCAGGGCCAGGGATCAAACCTGCAACCCAGGTATATGCCTTTGACCAGAAACGAACCTGTGACACTTCGGTCCATGAGCCAACACTCTAACCACTCAACCAAACTGGCCAGGGCAAAGCATTTTTTGTTTTTTTATTCCATTATGATGGAATTATTTTCTTAATTGTTTCACAATTAATTGTTGCTAGTATTTTGAAATACATGAGACTTTTGTAAACCCATCTTGTAGTATATGATTTTGCTTTTTGTTTGTCCTTAATTCTTTAGGATTATCTCCATATGAGATCCTGTCATATGCAAACAGAGTTTTACTTTATTTCAATCTGTGTGTTCTTTCTTTCTTTCTTTCTTTCTTTCTTTCTTTCTTTCTTTCTTTCTTTCTTTCTTTCTTTCTTTCTTTCTTTCTTTCTTTCTTCTCTTTTTCACTGCCTGAAATCTCTCGTAAAAGGTTAGATCAAAGTGATGAAAGAGAACCTCTTTCCTTGTTTCTGATCTGATGGATTATGCAGTCAGTATTTTCACCATTAAGTTTAATGATAGCTGTTGGTTTTTTTCATAAATGTCTTTCATCAGATAGAGAAAGTTCCTTCTACTGCTAGTTTGTCAAATGCTTTATCTGCATCTATTGAAATATGATTGTTGTCCTTTGTTCTATTAGTATGGTATATTATATTAAATGATTTTTAGATATTAAATCAATCTTGCATTTGACTTGGTCATGGTGCCTAATCTCTATTATATGTTACTGAATGAGTTATGCTAATATTTTATTAAGGATTTTTGCAGCTATATTCATGAGGGACATTAGACATTTATTTTATATTCTTGCAATATTTTGGTGTGGTTATTATATCAGAGTAATAAATATTGGCTTTAGAATAAATTCGTTGAAAAGGTTTAATCATTTTTTTTTTTGGAAGATGCATTATTCAGTTGGTGTTATTTCTACTTACAAAGTTTAGTATACTTGATAGAATTCACCAATTAAGTCATAAGTGCTTTTCTTTGGGGAAAGATTTTTAGTCAATAATTTTATTTTAAATGTGTTATGTAGTCTATTTATGTTTTCCATTTCTTCTTGAATTGGTTTTGGTAATTTGTTTACTTCAAGGAATTATTCTATTTCAACAAAGATATTTACTTAATTTCCTTCAATATTCACAATATTCCCATTTCAATTACTACAGTCAGTAAAAAAAATCTCTTTACTTTTTGTTATTGGTCATTTTTATTATTGCCAGTCAAAATGGGCTCCTTCCATGTAGTTGCAAGAAAAGCATTTCTAGAGATCCAGGCATGGGAGAGTGAGATTTAGTGGTAAAATTTATTGGGATTGAAATGGAAGGCTGCCCCCAGGTTCCCATTTCCATCCATTTCACTGTGGAAAAAGTCCAACCTTGTCTTTACCAGGCCCAGAACAAAGGCCAGTGTCCAAAAATTCTGTGACATGCCTAAACTTAGTCTAGTTTAGACGCTGTCCTTGTCCAGCTAGTATAGTCTCTGCTCCTGACAATGCTCCCACTAGCACTGCATTGCTATACACAGGCTCTCACTTGGAGCCACTCTTGGAGTCACCACAGCTACGGGATCCCTGGCAGCTGCTAGTCTCATACCGCTGCTATGCAAAGAGAACATGTGAGAAAACGGAAAGAGTGCATATTATCAGATGAGAGGGAACTTTGTTAAGGTTAGATCATATTTTCTTGGTCTTGGGAAGGACCAGGTGTTTTTCTAAACTAACTAATCAATTTCCCAATTCTTTTGGACTTGTGTTGGGTCCTTCCCCTAACCAATCAATTTCCTAGAACTTCCGGGTTCTGTTTTTCTTATCTAATCTCATCCTTTTACCAGGTTAGTCTCAGCCACTTAGGGTCACCATTTTAGTTCCTACCGTGCATGACTCACAGAAGAAGTACCTTCCCCTTCGTCATCTTGGGAATCCATGGCAAATGTGCTTACCGCCTCCTGTGCCATCTTGGTTTCTACTAGGCCATGTGCACAGCAGAAGAATTTCCCCTTTATTGTTTAATTCTTCCCTGCACAGCCTGGAGAGTAGACTGGTTGTACCCTGGGTAGATTGGAAACCTGGCCCTTCCTCTTGAGGGGTGGTAATCCCCTTGGCAGGGCAATGCTACAATCCCTTGGGGTGCCTATGAATTCTGCAGCTTCCTAGCAAAGCAGACTTATTGTCCAATTCAGCTCCCTAGTTTATTATGCTGAATGTCTGATTCCCTTTGCTCCCTTCCTTTTCTAATATCTAGCAATCTACGCTAACCTATTTCCCTCCTGAAAGAACCTTAGAACTTGTAATCTTAGAAGGGTAAATGGAAGAAAGTCTCATTTTCTATATCTTTTTCCTACTGTCAAGGGTCATAGTCCTGCTTAACCCCAGACCCAGAGATTCTTCCTATCTGACAAAAGAAGAAAGGAGCAAAAATGTAGGGAATCGTCATGCAAGGGGAGAGGGGTTGTTGTAAAGTCCAGGTCAATCTGTTGCCATTCTTGGGAAGCAGCATAGGAAATGTCTAGAGGATGATGCCTCTGGACAAGTTAATATCCTTGTATTCCAGAGGTGACAAATTTGACAAGAAGGTTAAAAAAGCATTGTCCAAAAATAAGGAGAATTATAACAACCAAAGGTCTGGAGAGAGGTAAAAACTGGGTGATAGAAGGAGAGACTAATTTTACAGTGTCCCAGATTAAGTTGGAGGAGTGGCTTCCCTGGAGAAAGGTGTGTCACACCTGTCTGAAGCCCTTTTCTTTAGTCTACTTAATTCAAATTAGGCTAAGGGTAACATTCTAAGATTTCTATTTTAAAGCAGGTCTTTTCTGTCTGAACCACTTGGGCAGAAACGGGAAAGCAGTTTCAAGCCAAGTCAATAGACTGCTCCATACTTCACCAACTCAACCATCTAGTCCGGAGAACAAATAAATCCAGCCAAACTGCTGAGTCTCATTTCAGGAGGTAATGATGCTAGGATCTCATAAGGAATCTTCAGATTGAGCTTTGATCAGATCCTCAGGGAGAAGAAGCCAAGCCTCACAGTTGCCAATAGGCTTTGCCTTCAATACCTACAGGTTTGTGTAAATCCTCAAGTTCTTGAGGTTCCCAGAAATGTCTTAAGGTTCATTCTTTGATATCTCTCAGGAAAGCAACCTTTGTGCCTTACCTGAAAAGACTGACATAAACCACTTGAATAAGCAAGGTACCAAACTATTTTTCTAATGGGCTGTTATTAGCTTTGAAATTCAATCTTAATTTCTTAAGACTTGCTGGTGACATCCAGAGTCCAGGAGTGTATACCTCTCAGACATGAAATTCCAGTCAAAGTCTTGGTTAATAAAACTATAATTGGAAACTGATTCTTATTGGATTCAAGCACTGGAGAGTATTATGCTAAGCAAAATAAGCCAGTCAGAGAAAGACAAGTACCACATGATCTCACTTGTTTATGGAATATAATGAACAAAATAAGCTGACAATCAAAATAGATCTAGGGACACGGAAGTAGGAAACAGACTGACAAACCTCAGAGGGAAGGGGGATGGAGGGGTGGGAAGAGATAAACCAAAGAATTTATATGCATATATGCATAAGCAATAGACACAGACAACAGTGTGGGGAAGGTAGAAGGGGGTGGGAGCAGAGAGAAGGGGGTGAATGGGGGAACATCTGTAATACCTTCAACAATAAAGAAAATAAAAAAAGATTTTTTAAAAAGTTAAAAATAAATAATAATAATTTTAAAAAAAGAAAGAAAGAAAAAGAAACATATTTCCATGACTCACTCGTTCAGAATTGCCAAATTCTGGAGGGATCACGTAAGGAGAAAAATATAAAGCAAAAAATATTGTCCTTTTAGAGTGAAAAGGACCAAACTCCAACTCTGTATTACACAGCTAAAAAGTAAGCAGCTAGCATTCTTTAGATTTGCAAACACATTTGATAACTTTTAGAAATATAGGCTTCTCTTTTGTCAAACACATCTACATTTTTAAGAGATACACTTTCATGATGCAGGTATTATAAAGCAAAACTCACTGATCTGGAAAGGAATAACTGAAATAAGTTAAATTGATCTACTCTGATGGTTAAATTTTTTTCTCTCTTAATAAGATTTACCTCTCAGAAATTTGCATTTTAAAAAATGGCCCAGATAGAATTATTGGAGGCCGAGTGTTTTCATCACAGAGGTACAGACTTTGGTTTCATAAGGCCAATTTTTTATAAGCCCTTTTTCTTGAGGGACTAGAGTTAAATTTCTGCAAGTTGGCATGTATGTACCCCAAAAGGGGTCTCTCAAGGCACTGTGGATGGAGACAGTATTGCCTATTGCCTTTGAGAAGAAATATTCTTTCCTTGTAAAAGAGGAAGAATTTGAGTAGCTGAGGGAGGCATGAGCATCCTCAGTGTTTCCTAGCCCTGAATCATGTGACCAAAACCTGTGATGGCATGTGACTCCCTTCTTTGACAGCCAGTGGAGTCCCAAGGCCCATTTGTGCCCATGCTAGCTATAGCATGTGTCCCCGGCCCATGCCTCGCCCCTCCCACTGTGGGGTGGAGACCTTCCCAAGGATTAAAATATATTATGCCCTTACCAACAGTCACAGTGGTGATCAGGCACTGCTAGTTGAGTTTATTTCACTCCACACATGTGGTTTTGATGTCCCCTGGCCTTAACCAGCCCTGCCAGAGGGTCTATCCTTGTGTCTGTCTGTAAGAAGGGTATCTTGTACCTCTGCTGCCTCAAGTGAAAAAACCAATCTTATAACTCTGTCCTTTAGTAGTTGGGCTAGTAACCTGTTGCCCTCTCTTTCATATTCCCAGAAGCCCCAGTCCTTCAAGAAACCTAGTAAGGTTAGGGAAGCCTTCCTTAAGATGGGAAGGAGCTGCCCTGGCCGGTTTGGTTCAGCGGTGAAGCCTGTGGACCAATGAGCCTCAGGTTCTATTCTGGCCAGAGACATGTACCTTAGTTGCGGCTCATCCTGGGCCCTGGTCGGGGTCGTGCAGGAGGCAACTAGTCGATGTTTCTCTCTCTCTCCCTTTCTCTCCCTCTCTCTCCCTCCCACTCTATCTGAAGATAAATAGAAAAAAAATATCCTCTGGTGAAGATTAAAAAAAAAAGAAGGGAAGGAGCTTCACTGTGAAGCAGTCCTACAGATAAGTTGGACCAGCCAGATAGGTAAAACCCCAGAAATCCTGTCAGCCTTCTTTAGGAAGATCATAAAATGCTGTGTGTCCTGAGTATGAGAGAGTGCAAAAGTTGTGGGAGAAACTAACAAATATTTAGTTAGTCTCAAGATTAGTTTCCTCTTGTGGAGGTTCTTTTTAAAATCATTACTTCCCAGTTATTTTAATATAAACCTTCCCATTTCTGTGAGTACTTGCATCTAAGGCTTTCTATTTATTGTATACCTGTAGGCACATTAATAAGGACTGGGGTCTGGGAGTTTGGGGCCTTGGAGGCACAACTTCCCATGTTTAACTGCACAGCTAGGGAAATTTGGTGCCCTTGGGCACAGAGAAGCAACTGTGGTTGTAGCAAGAGCTGGAAGGGCAAGGGTGGGTTGTGGGCCCCAGGTGAGTGCTTTGGCCCCATAGTGGCTCCTATTTTGCCCAGCCCCAGGCTGCACAGCAGCACTAGTGACTTGCAGTTGTCAGGTGCCATTCCTGGGATGTGGGCACATTGCCAAGGTATAGGCAAAGAGAAACAAAAAATAGGGGAGTTGTGTGCCTACACCCACGTTGTGCACAGCTTGGCTAGACTTGGCAGCTGCTGCAGGAGACCCCTGGGCTGCTCCCCTGAGCACTTGCAGCTGTGGATGTGGAAAGGGCAGCCAGGTACCAGTGCTCTTGGGGTCTCTCCTGCCAGGAGCAGAAGTCATGGCAGCAATGGGTGCATGCACTCCCCACATTCTTCATTGCCCTGCACCCATTAGCCCATTGCCCTGGGAAACCCACAGCACTGGTCAGTGCACAGGATGGAGGAAAGGGAAATACCCAGTGAACAGGGTCTGAGTTATAGGCTGCTTCCATGAAGGTGCTGAGAACAAAGGGACTCCGGGATGGCAGAAGGAAAGTAGTTTCCTTCAGGGGCTCACTGGAGTGCTGTGCTCTGGCAGCAGCTGCTGAGGGGGTTGCTAGGTGATGAGACCTGGCCACTGGGTCCACAACCACAGACAGTGTGACCAAGGGGAGTTCAGGATCTGGAGCTGAAAGGGCAACAAGGGAGAAAAGAGAAGAGAAATCAGAAAATACACACAGGCAGCAGTAGAGGGGAAAGAGAGATGAGTGAAGAAGACTTCTCAGCCTACCAGTGTGGTGGAAACAAGGTCTCAGTTCTTACCAAAAGCCAAGGATTCTCCTGCCCCACACTGGGTGTCAGATGTTGCTGGTGGAATGGTGTCCTTTCACAGAGTCAATAAAAGCATTTCTAGAGATCCACACATGGGAGGATAAGATTTAGTGGTAAGATTTATTGGGGTTGAAATGGAAGCCTGCATCCAGGTTCCCAACGTCTCATCTCCACTTGTCCTGCTGTGGAAAAAGTCCAACCTTGTCTTCCTCAGGCCCAGAACAAAGGCCAAAGTACAGAGATTCTGTGCCACTGGTTCAGTTTATATGAAAAATTAGTACAGTATAGCCTTTATTCCTTTCAGGCTAGTGTAGTCTGTTCCCAGCTGTGCTTCAGCTGATGTTGCTTTGGCATACCAAGCTCATGCTTGGAGCTGTGCTTGGAATCCACAGGGCAGCGGGACCCCAGGTGGTTGCTAGGCCAGCATGGCTTCTGTCAAGAGAAAACGCGTGAGTGAAAAGGGTGAGTGTATGTTACCAGGCAAGTGACAGAGAGAGCTTTGTGAAGCTTGTATTATATATATATATATATATATATCATCTTGGGCTTGGGAGGGACCAGGTGCTTTTTCAAACTAACCAATCAATATCCCAATCCATCTGGACTTGCAGTTGGGTCCTTCCCCCTAACCAATCCATTTCCTGGATCTTTCAGGGTTCTATGTCCCTTATCTAATAAAATCTTTTCCCCAGGCTAGTCTCTATCCCTTATGGTCACCATCTTAGTTCCTATTACACGTGCTCATAGTAGAAGTACATTCCCCATCCCTATTTTGGCTTCTACTGGGCATGTGCCCTGCAGAGGAATTTCCCCTTTATTTATTATTCCTTTCTCCCATAGTCTGGGCCAGTGGACCAGTTGAACCCTGGGGAGATTGGAAAGCTGGTCACTTTTCCCTACACTGGGGGTACTGAGAGGTGTTAATCCCCTTCGAAGGGCAATGCTACAATCCCCTGAGGTGTCTATGAATGCTGCAACTTCCTAGTAAAGCAGGCTTATTGTCTGATTCAGCTTCCTAGTTTATTATGCTGATTGTCTGATTCTCTTTGCTCCCTTCCTATATTTTATCTAGCTATCTATGCTAACATTTTGAAATTTTTTATACATTGCTGCAGTTATGCTACCTGAAAGTTTGTCAGTTTTGTTAATATGTTCGGAGAACCGAATTTTGATTTTATTATTTTGTATTTTTTCTATTTTATTGACCTATGTTTTAATCTTTATTATTTCTTTTATTTTTTTCTTGCATTGTGTTTAGTTTGCTTTTATTTTAGCTTCTGTGACCTTAAATTGTTGCTTTGAGACTTTTCTTGTTCTTCTGATATAGTGATTTTAAAGTTATAAATATTTCATAAATTTGGTATATTGATTTTCTTTTATTTAGTTCAAAATATTTTCTAAATTTCTTCTTTGCCATGAGTTTTTCAGAAGTATATTTTTAATGTCCAAATATTTAGGGATATCCCAGATTCCAATATATCTTTAAATTCTAATTTAATTTCTTTGTGGTCAGAGAGCATGCTTTATATGATATGAATTATTGTGAATATATTGAGATTTGTTTTTTTATCTTAGCATATGATCTATTCTGGATAATGTTCCACAAGTGCTTGAAAGAATGTATAGTCTACAGTTGTTGCATGGTGTATTTTAATTACTTATTTATTTATTTATTTGAGTTCTGGTGATATTTTATTTAGAAAAAAATAGATACCAGTGAAGCCACAAGATTTTAATTTTTCTCTGTTTTAAATGCATCATTAAATAGCTATAAGATAGTTGTGGATAATAAAAGTATTTACACACTGAATACAAAATAAATATAAAGTAACTGAAAAATTAGTTATCCACTGATTAATTTTGCATTCCCACTGGTCACCTTCTGTTTCATTTTTCTTTGCTCTTTGTAAACCCTTTTTATTTCTTCCCTTCAAATTGATTTTTGCCTCTTGTTTTATACACTGTATTTCTGTTGGTTTTTCCTCAGCTGGCGTAACAAAAACACCTGCAGTAGGATCATATGGAAGAATTGTCTTTGTTTCTTTCTTTCTCAGTTTCTGCACCTCTTAATTTGCTGTTTCTCTTTGTATTTTGAAGCTGTGATGGATCCATGACACTTCGATGCTGGTTGGGTGACCCATAGTGAGGATTTTCATATAAAGTTGGTCCTCCTAAACTTCCCCAGAAAATCTTTGTGAGGTCCTATTTCTGCAAGAGTAGCATCTTCTTTTATGATCTCAAAGTTCCAATCCATATTCTATTATCCACAACAGTGGAAGTACACACATGGTCCACAAATGGTTGGCTTTTGGGATGATACTGTGGTGTTCTATAGATCTGACTTAAGAGTTATTTTAACACCACCACCCAACCACCTCCACAAGTGACACACTCAATGGACTCAGTGGGTACCAGAGCCCTGATGAAGTAAGTCTTGCTCTGTTTGGTGGGCTCCTACACAGTTGCTTCTCCAAGGTAGTCAGAGGCCAGTGGTCAATGGACATAGTCAATCCTTGCAGCTGATCAGCCCTAGTAAATCCCTCCCATTGACATGTCAACAGCAATCAAGACTTAATTACAACAGAAGGGTGCACAGTCCACACTAGGGGTACATTTCAAGGGCCCTGCTGGGGTGACCAGGGAGGCTGTGTCACTGGATCCTACAGGACACCTACAACAACTGGCCACCCTCGAAGCCAGGAGACATAGCAACTCTATGTAATACATAGAAACAAACAGAGGGAAGCAGCCAAAATGAGGAAACAAAGAAACATGTCCTAAATGAAAGAAAAGAACAAAAAACTCCAGGAAAAAAACTAAACAAAATGGAAATAAGCAATCAATCAGATGCAGAGTTCAAAACACAGGTTATGAGATTGCTCAAGGAACTTATTGAGACATTCAAGGAAGTTAGTGAGACCTTCAAGGAACTTAAGGAGACTTCCAAAGAACTTAGTGAGAGCATTGACAACATAAAAAAGGACCAGTCAGAAATAAAGGATACACTAACTGAAATAAAGAATAATTTACAAGGAATCAATAGTAGAGTAGGTAGAGCCAAGAAGCAAACCATCTATTTGGAATATAAGGAAGCAAAAAACACCCAATCAGAACAGCAAAAAGAAAAAAAGAATTAAAAAAAAAAAAAAATGAGGATAGTGTAAGGAGCCTCTGGGACAACTTCAAGCATGCCAACATTTGTATCATAAGGGTGCCAGAAGGAGAAGAGAGAGAGCAAGAAATTGCAAACCTATATGAAAACTTCTCTAACTTGGTGAAGGAAACAGACATACAAGTCCAGGAAGCACAGACAAACAACAAACCAAACAAGATGAACCTGAAGAGGTCCACACCAAGACACATCATCATCAAAATGCCAAAGGTTAAAGACAAAGAGAGAATCTTAAAAGCAGCAAGAGAAAAGCAGTTTGTAACCTACAAAGGACCTCCCAGAAGATTTCTCAAAAGAAACTTTGCAGGCCAGAAAGGAGTGGCAAGAGATATTCAAGGTGATGAAAAGCAACGATCTACAACCAAGATTGCTCTATCCTGCAAAGCTATCATTTAGAATTGATGGACATATAAAGTTTCCCAGACAAGAAAAAGCTAAAGGAGTTCATCACCACCAATCCAGAATTATATGAAATGTTGAAGGGTCTTCTTGAAGGAGAAGAACAAAAATATGAACAATAAAATGGCAATTAATACACATCTATCAACAATTGAATCTACAAACAAAATAACCAAGCAGAACAGAAACAGACTCCTAGATAAAGAGAACTTTTTGTTGGTTGCCAGATGGGCGGGGACTGGAAGGATGGGTGAAAAAGATGAAGGAATTAAGTACAAATTGGTTGTTAGACTGATGAACCTCAAAAGGAAGGGGGGAGGGAGGGTGGGATAAGATAAACCAAAGAACTTCTATGCATATATGCATAACCAATGAACACTGACAATAGTGTGGAGAAAGCAGGAGGAGGGTGGGATTGGGGAGGAGGGAGTCAATGGGGAAAAAGGGGGGGGGGGCATCTGTAATACATTCAACAATAAAGATGAGTTATAAAATAAAATAAATTTTTTAAAAAAGGAGTTATTTTAACAAAGCATAATGTAGTAATTCATCAAAAGCAGGATCAAAAGACAAAAGGGGCGGAGAACCTTTCCAGTCACCTTCAGTTCAGCTAGGGTATGAATATTTTGAACTAGGAACTTAACAGAGGGTCCATAAGGTGAATTTGAAAGCTTCAAAATAGATACATTTATTGCAGTTTTTCATTTCACAAACCTCATTAATCACAAAAAAACTTTTTGTTATGATCCATTTTAGTTTCTGCTTTAAGAATGAGGCATCAGCATCCTTAAGTGTTGCATTAGATGTCTTACTCTGAAACTTATTCCTCTGGAAGAAAAGATGAGAATACATTCCTTATTTTTCCACTTGCCCTTGAAAGTGAAACCTGAGATAAGATCTCTCTCTTCTTTCTCCACCTCCTCTGCTTCCTCTGCCTCCTCTGCCCTGTATTGCTTAGCTGGTGGCCTGGCATCATTTTGCTGCTTTTTGGCCTCTTCACTTGAACTGCCAAGTCTCTACTCCTTTTCCTCTTGGAAACGCCATTTTGCTTCACCACCTTCTGGGGTGTAATTTGTATATGTCCATTAGGTCAAATTAATTGGTAATCTCTCATCTTCTTGCTGATTGTACTTCTAGTTATTTTGTCAATTATGAAGAATGGAAAGTTGAAATCAACTATTATTAAATTGTGTGTTTTTTTTTGTCTTTTCAATTCTATCACTTTTTATTTTATGTGGTTTGAGACTGTTGGATGTGTATACTTTCAAAATTATTATATCTTCTTAATGAATTGATTATTTAATCATTATGAAATGTCACTCTGTTTTCCTAAAGTATTATGCTTCATTTGATATATCTATTCCATATTTTTTACAGCAACAAATAATATTTTATTTCAATATATATTGTTATGTACATAGCACCTAGCAGGTTAATACAAAGTTAGGGGTAGACAAACATTTAGAAACACTCAAATTACAAGGGTATTTAAATAAACAAAAATATATAATCACCTCTGCTTAGAAACCATTATGTAGAATTAATGCCTTTCTATTTATACTGTATATATTTAAGCTGCAAATTTATTTGCTGTCAAAATAATTCATTTTTCAGTCTATTAGGTGTCTTTTATAGACAGTATGCAGTTCCTCTTTTTATTTATTTATTTTTATTTTTTTCTTTATTGATTTTAGAGAGAGAGAGAGAGAAACATCGATAAGAGAGAACATCGATTGGCCACCTCCTGCATGCCCCCCACTGGGGATTTGGCCCACAGCCTGGGCACGTGCCCTGACCAGGAACTGAGCTGACGACCTCTTGGTGCATGGGTTGATGCTCAACCACTGAGCAACATCGGCTGGGCATTCCTCTTATTTTTAGATCCACTATGATAATCTCTGCCTTTTGAGTGGGATGTTTAGAACTTTCACGTTTTGGACTGGTATTGATATGGTTGGATTTGCATTCACCATTTTGCTCTTTGTTTTCTGTTTTATCTCTTTGTTGTTTTTTTTTACTTCCTTCATTTATGTTACATAAGTATTTTAGTCTACCTTTTAAATTTCTCTGTTCATGTTTCTACAGTATGTTTTAGTTACTTTTGGTGGTTTCTCAAAAGTATACATCAAAATATGCATCTCAACTTATCTTCACTGTGCATACACCCAGCCTCCACCAGGAATATGCTTGCTTCAACTAAGATAGCATCCTCTGGCTATTAGAGTCATTGGTGTTCCCTGATCACTTGCCATCAAGATTGTCACTTCCAGCAGTAATGCTCTTGGGTTTGGGTATCATTTCTCAGTCTAGATTGAGTGAGCTCCTTTTGACTGTGTTAGTGAAGCTTGTTTATCTTCACTTGTCTATCCTGTCCTGGAAGAAACTCTGTGCTGACTGAGCTGGAGGTGGAAGGGACAGAGTAGAATAGACCCAGTGTCACAAACTTCCACTGTTTCTACTTGATATTCAGCAATTTTCAAGAATAAATGTTTCTCATATTATGTGTAAGCCTTTGGTTGATATGCAGAATGCTGAAATTGTTGTTTTTGTAAATTCTGTCTGTGTCGTTGTTTTTGTGGAAAGGATTTGCTAACCTTCTCACATACACACAGTGGAAATTTTCTCACTAGCACTTTTGGATCACAAGTTATAAGATTTTGAATAATTCAGAATGACTGAGGTAAAGATTTGTACTATGCTAAAGGTTATCAGACAGGCATGGTTTTTCCAAGAGCAAAATATATGACAGTTCAATGAAGAGAGGTACTGTTTTTGTTTAGAGCAGCTTGGAAAGGAACTATATCTACCTTTGAATGAATCAGGCTTTGAAAAAATTTCAAATTACAATTACCTAAATGTCTACATCTTGCCCAGTCACGGTACCATTGATATGTCAGTATCAATGTTTAGAAAAATATCATTTTACTTGGAAATATATTGTGATGTTAGTTTCTGGCACTTGCCTACTTAATGAATGACTGATAAAGTACTGGATGTTATCTGAAAGAAACTCCCCCTTCATTTCTCCAAATACTCACTTGGGCTCAAGTGATCATTTTTCTTTTTTCTCAGTGAGGTAGTCACAAAACAAATTAGGGAAGAGAAATAGAGTTTGAATATGGATAGATATCAATCTACATATGTAGCTTGTCCTTATCCATGTTTTCTTTGAATATTGATACATCTATAGTTAGAAGATACATGTATTGACAAAAATATCATGTTTAAATTAGTCCAGAAGGCAAAGATGAATATTTTATGGGTAGATACATTCAACTCATGTATTTATCTATTAAGTATTTACTAGAGTCTAATTTATCAAGCATTGCATTGTGTAAGTTAAAGATTGGAAAAGAATAGGAAGTGGTCACAGCCTTCATAGCCTTTACAAAAAATAAAGGGCCATGTAAACCTGTTACTATAATTGTTTTGTGAATTAAGCTGTAGTAGAGATCTGGGTCTTACTAGACAGTAAAGGAGAGAGTGACCAATTACACCAGGATCAGGGCAGATGGTCAGCAAAGACTCACAAAATCATATACTGTTATAGAGTTTGTTGTGCTCATATGGGACAAGGGAAAAAACTTTCTTCACACAGCCATATCATAGACAACATGACCACTGTTGACATCATCCTTAATGTGTATATCCATACACATTGTATATTTAATATAGTTAATATTTTATATACATTTATTTATGGTTCAGTTCCTTTCAGTTTCCTGCATGCTCACTGGTAGTCTTTGTATTGCTTCAAATTTTCCATTTGAAAGTAAATTAGGTACCAGTAGTGCTATAAACCAAACTATTAGCTCTTGAGAAAATATTTGCTTTATTCCGTTAGCAGTAGCAATTGATTGAAGATATACAACTGTTTTTGCACTCATTTCCTTAATCTTTTAATTCTACATTTTATTTCTGCAACAAAAATACATTTTTTCCCAGTTTGATTCTTTAGTTCAGCTTTTGTTTTCCCACATATCTTTGTTTCACTTACACTGATGTAGCTTAATATTCAATTAAATATTCATAAATTTGCTAATCAAGCATAAATAAATTTCAAATACAGTTACTGTAATCAAAACCATTAGAAAATTATCAAAATACTTAGATTACTCAGACATATTATATACAAAGTTGAATATTATCTTCTTAAAAGGCAATACTTTTTTAAAGTGCAAAATCTAGTTTTCTATTCAACTCAACATTGTGTCCTTCACCTTTTCATTGTCGTTTTTTTTTTTTTTAATAGTCTGTCACACCTCAAAATTGGTGACATTTTGCCATCACTGGTTACCAAAAGAGATGAGACTCATTTTACTTTAAGCATAAAATCACATGCTGCAAAACATTTTAAACATTTTAGTTAATATTTTTTAAAGTTCTTATACATTTTGGATTTTAAGTAACTAGGTGTTTCTAGAGGATTTTGTGTGCTCTATTTGTTTCCAAATTAATCATGACCAGGAAAGCTGACTTGACCCAGCAAAATTAGAAATGTGCTAATGTTTCAAAAAAAGGCAGGCATAGTAAGATTAGAAGATTTATATCTGAAATAGAAATTATATTTAACACTATGATACAAACTAAGCTTTAGATGGTAATATAGCCCATGTAAGTATGAATAATCACCAAAAAACAATAAGGTGACATATATTAGGTGGACATGACTCAATGAGCTGTGAAAATCAATTAACCAAAAATAGCCTGTTCCAAAGAAGAGATAAAAATGAATAATATTTTAGCCTTTAACCCAAGTTTGTCCTAAATTATACCTGCTAGACAATAGACAATACTCAAAAAAATGTATCTCTTTTCTCCAAAAACCTTTTTTTTTGAGAGCTAAGTGTGCATGAACACCACCCTACATACATACACAGTACTCACTCATATCCAACTACATGAATTTAGCTATTAGCAAATGATAAATAAAAATAATAAAAACAAATTTTAGTTTATATATAAAAACTTTTTAGGATGGCTTCATATAAATTGTAAATTTTCATTTTTATTTTTTATATTTTAAGTAGAAAAAATAGTTTAAGAAACAGTCATTACAATATAGAAGCTGAGGTTCAATTGTAGAGAAGTCTTCAGGATGTATAAGTCTATAATTCAGGGGCTAACTAAAGACTCAGTGCTACAATTACTAATGATCTGAGAATATCTTACTAGAAAATCTGTGGCCAAACTCTCTCTTCAGAAATGTTATTTCCCTTGAGGTATTTTAGTATGTTTATATTATATTTATATTCTTTTTATCACAAGCATTGGGTTTGGATAGACTGCCATTAATCACAAGGCAGAGAATATATGTCTAAGTTAATCATGACCAGGAAAGCTGACTTGACCCAGCAAAACTTACTTTGAAGACAATTTTCTCACATACTACTAGAAGCTGGCTGTTGCAGAATTGATTATTTCAGAATGTCAATAATGCCAGCTCTCTTCAGGTTTTTGCTATTCTTGTTATAACAAGTTTCCTCCTCAGGCTAACACTCATGGTTATATGATGGCTACTGAAGTTCCAATCATGATGTTCACTTAAAAATGCATCTAAACACATAGAGAGGGGTGGGTGGGATGTAGGTAGATAAATAATGACTTTCTCTTTATTTCTTATCTTTTTTTTCTTCATCATTTTCTTGTTGTCTTCATTTAACTTCAACTTATTTTTTTTAGTTTTTTCCTTTATTAATTTTAGAGAGAGAGGAAGGGAGAGGGAGAGAGAGATAGAAACATCAACGAGAAAACATCGATTGGCGTCTCCTGCATGCCCCGCACTGGGGATTTTGCCCACAACCTGGGTATGTACCATGACCAGGTACGAGCCAGTGACCTCTTGGTGCATGGTTCGACACTCAACCACTAAGCCACACTGGCTGGGCTCAATTTATTTTGTAATTAGGGAAATAAATTTTCCCAAGACATTTCAAATCACATATGAATATATTTATTTTTTTGTCAGATTTTGGCACATTGTATCTTCAAATGATAAAACTGAGATGTTGCTAGAATATAAGGAGGGGATATATGTTGTGTTGGTGAATAACAGTGTCTGCCATTGCATGTTTATTTTAAAACAAACCTTGCTTTAAAATATTTTTGTAGTCGCCTGGCTGGTTTGGCTCAGTGTATTGAGCATTTTCCTATGGACTGAGAGGTCCTGGTTTGATTCCTGGTTGGGAACGGTGCCCAGGCTGCAGGCTTGATCCCCAGTGGGGGGCATGCAGGAGGTGGCCAATCAATGTTTCTCACTCAAATAGATGTTTGTATCTCTCTCTCCCTTCCTCTCTCTCTAAAAAAAAAAAAAAAAATCAATTAAAGAAACAATATATATATATATATATTGTGGCCAAACTCTCTCTACAAATATATATATTTGTAGTAATAAAGAACAACTCATGTTTAATAGCACTCTAAAGTAGTAGTGCTAATCTCAGAAAGTATGAGAGGCAATGACCTGTCAGGAAGAAAGTAGAGACAGAAGCATGTAGGCTATATTCTGGTCCTTAAAACTCATAAGTGTCTGACCTGGTAAGCTGAGATATAGTACTCTAATTTATAAAATGGGGAAAGTATGAGTATATACCTGAAATGTAAAAGAAAGGGTATATACTTGAAGACTACAAGATGGCCACAGAAATGCAGAGGAAGAATGAAAGTATTACTTTTCTAATGCCACACTTAGAAAATTTGAGTAGATTATAAAATATTATTTTCTAAAAGAGTTGCCACAGAACTAGAATCCCTTGGGTAAATGCTTTCTTTACAGAAAATTGCTAAGAAAGTTGCTTCTCAATTCTTAGCTCTAATAATCAAAGGGACATTTTAGGAAGGGATAGTGCAATTTATGTATTTATCTCTAGGAGTTACTGCTGCTCTGAATAAAAATGCCTTCCAAGAAGACCCAATAATTGTGTAAGCAGCAAATCCAAGCAAATTTGGGGGCCATTGCAACCATCAAGAGTGCCAAACAGCTCCAAGTGGGTAGAGATACTGATTGATATGTCATATCCTCAATGAGAAGAGACAATTACATGGCTTAGCAAGAATCCTGGTGGAATAAGAAACCCAAAAACATCTATTGAAGACAGATTATCCATATGGACCATAAAATCTATTTCAGATTGCTGGACAGAAACATGTGTCCTGGGGAAAGGGACTGACACACATATAAATAAATAGCTTATTATTATCATCACAATTAGTTTTCATAGACTTATGGTAACATTGAAGTAGATTTTGGTGATTTGGTTCACATTTACATGGACTCTATAAGTTTTTATGAAATATATGAAAATATGTTCTATGGTGATATTTTTAATAACACCAAGTGGTCTCACCAGAAAGCAGGCACATTTTAAAATTTTCAATTAAAGACATTAAATATATTAGATTATGTTCAAAATGTTATCACGATGAATTGAAAGTTAGAGTAAAGCATAGATATTAATGACATATGTAAGATTATATAGGTGATAACAAAATTAAGAACATATTCAGGTATAAATTGTTTGCCCTTTTGACATGCATTTAAGATAAGCTCACATTAATAATGCCAAGATATTTGCCTTATAAGAAGCCATTGTTTATTATTTTTATTTGAAGATATTTAAGATTATGAATATATTTCACATTCTAGCACTTGGTGTAGTTTCAAGCAATACATTCCTAACATGGTTCTGATAATTGTTTAATACTATCATTTCCATTTTTTTAGAGTTTCAGTGAGCATACATAGTGGAAAAGCTGCCCTAACTTTCTAATCTTTTGCTGCACAGAATAGTCCCATTAGATCTCAAAAATAAGATATAGTATCTCTAGAGCACAATACACACTCACATTGTGTGATTGTCAACATTCACTTTGTTCAAAATGCTTCTCCCTTTCCAATGTACAGAATATTTCCTACAGGACTTTTACATGCTTTTTTGACATGCAACTTGGCCTTTTGAAGGTGTGATTATAGGTAAAATAAAATTATGTCTACTAACCTTTGTCTAATATAAAATTCCTTTATTTTCATAAAGCTTTTTCTTTATTAATTTTAGAGCGAGAGGAAGGGAGAGGGAGAGATAAAAACATCAATGAGAATTCCAAAATGGCGGTGGAGTGAATGGAAGCTACACAGACAATCTCCCAGGACCAAACTGGAATTACAACTAAAATAAAGACAAATCATAGAGAAAAAGCAACAGAAAAGCAGCTTGTGAGGACCATACAACCAGGGACACTGAATTGACAGGTAGGACTGCGGAGGTGCGAGAGTAAGGCTGGGAGCCCAATGAAAGCAGCTGTCTTAGCTGTGAGCAGTGCCCTCGAGGTTAAAGCACAAGACCACTCCACAGTGCAGAGGGCTGGGACAGAGCGCTAAAATAGCCACAGCCACTCACCTGGGGCTCCAGCAGAGGGAGGGCAGACTGGACTGGAATTGTGTGGAGACACTCAGGATTTGGAGGATGCTCAGAGCTTTTGCTGATTTGTGGCCACACAGTACAGTGGCCATCTTATTCCTTCCTAGAGCTATGGGGAGAGGCAGCAGCCCCTCTCCTGGAGATTCAGCCCCACCCAGGTGGGCCATTGAAATGCAAACTGAGGCTCATTAACTACCAGCAACTGCCCCACCCTCAGGAAATCCTCTCACACTGAACACCTGAGGGAGGTTTTCATTCAACTGAGAACCCAAAGCTCTTCAAGTAACACGGACTAATAGCCTCTAGGCAAAAAGCTAGGGGATTACTTAACCTTTTCTGGGCTTGCAAATCTACCCAGGAAAGTAAGACTCAACAGTGGTGTTTAATGTGGGTCCTCCCACACTCATCCAAACCCAGTAGAGGGAGCCACAAACAGCAGAACACCAACATCCATAGGGAAAATTTGGCAGACTCCAAAACCCACTGAGATAGCCAAAATGGTGAAACAAAGAAATAGATCCCAAATAAAACAACAAGAGACCTCTACTGAAGATGAGATAAATGAAATGCAGTTAAGCAAGTTAACAGAGCTAGAATTCAGAGCCATGATCTTGAGGAAGTTCAACAGCATGAGTAGGGACATCAACACTATGAGCAAAGACATAGAAACATTGAAAATCAATGAATTGGAAATCAAGAAGCACCAAGAAGAAATGAAGATGACATAGCAGAAATGAAGAACACATTGGAAGGACTAAACAGCAGAGGAGAGGAAGCTGAGGACCAGATCAGTGAATTAGAAGACAGGGTAGAAAAAATCAACCAATCAGAAAACCAAAAGGAAAAAACTATGAAAAAAACAGGAAGACAGATTAAGAGAACTGTGGGACAACTGAAAAAGTAATAATATTCACATCACTGGAGTCCCTGAAGAAGAAGAAAATGAGCAAGGGTTAGAGAATATATTTGAAGAAATAGTGATAGAAAATTTCTCTAATTTGGTGAAGAAAAAAGGCATTCAAATTTAAGAAGCACAGAGAGTCCCAAATATGAAGAACCCAAACAGGCCCACACAAAGACACAAAGTAATTAAAATGCTAAAAATTAAAGACAAAGAGAGAATTCTAAAGGCAGCAAGAGATAAGCAACAGGTTACCTACAAAGGAACCCCCATAAGGCTCTCAGCTGACATCTCAACAGAAACACTACAGGCCAGAAGGGAATGGCATGAAGTAATCAAGGTCATGAAAAACAAGGATCTGAACCCAAGACTACTCTACCCAGCAAGGCTACCAATCAAAACAGAAGGTCAAATAAAGAGTTTCCCAGACAAAAAAAAAAGGCGAAGGATATACATTAGCACCAAACCAGCACTGCAAGAAATGTTAAAAGGACTGCTGTATTTAGTAGAATAGGAAGGAAAGTAGAACCACACTACACAAAAATGGCAATAAATAAGTATATATCAATAATCACCTTAAATGTAAATGAATTGAATGCTCTGATAAAAGACACGGAGTAGCAGATTGGAAAAAAAAGTCTGACCCATATATATGTTATTTACAAGAGACCCATCCTCACAACAAAAGACTCACTCACATAGGTTGAAAGTGAAGGGATGGAAAAAAATCTTCCAAGCAAACGGAAAGGAAAAAAAAAAAGCTGGGGTAGCAATATTCATATCTGATAAAGTAGATTTCAAAATGAAGGCCATAACTAGAGACAAAGCAGGTCACTAGACAAAAAATTAGCAAGAAAACAGAGACTCTAAATGAAGCATTAGATCTGATGGATTTAATAGATATTTACAAAGAATTACACCCCAAAACTACAGAATTCACATTTTTCTCCAGCGCAATGGGACATTCTCAAAGATAGAACACATGTTGAACACAAACTAAGTTTCTACAGGTTCAAGAAGATTGAAATCATATCAAGCATCTTCTCAGATCACAATGGCATGAAACTAGAAATCAATTGCAACAAGAACATGCAAAGACATTTGAACACATGGAGGCTAAATAGGATGTTATTAAACAGTGAATGGGTTACCATGGAGATCAAGGAAGAAATTAAAAACTTTGTGGAAACCAATTAAAATGAACACACAACAACACAAAATCTATGAGATGCAGTGAAAGCAGTTCTGAGAGGGAAGTTCATAGCACTCCAGGCCTACTTCAAGAGACAAGAAAAATTTCTAATAGACTATCTAACCTCAAAACTTAAAGAACTGGAAAGCAAACAAAGAAAAAAAAAAAAACCAGAGAAAGTAGAAGGAATGAAATAGTAAAGATAGGAGCAGAAATAAATGACATAGAGACCAGAAAAACAATTCAAAGGATCAATGAAATGAAAAGCTGGTTTTTTGAAAAGATAAACAAGATTGATGGACCTTTAGCTAGATACACCAAGAAACAAAAAGAGAGAACCCAAATACACAAAACCAGAAATGAAAGAGGAGAAGTGACACCTGACACCACAGAAATACAAAGGATCGTTAGTAAATACTATGAACATTTATATGGCAACAAATTCGATAATGTAAATGAAATGGACAAATTTCTAGAAACATATAGTCTCACAAAACTGGACAGGGAAGTGATAGAAAACTTGAACAGACCAATAACAACTAAGGAAATTGAAGATGTAATCACGACTCTCCCAGCAAACAAAAGTCGAGGTCCAGAAGGCTACATTGGGGAGTTTTACCGAACATTCAAATAAGAACTAACACCCATTCTCCTCAAACTATTTCAAAAAATTCAAGAAGAAGGAAGACCTCCAAACTCGTTTTATGAGACCAGCATAATTCTAATTCTAAAACCAGAAAAAACACTACAAAGAAAGAAAACTACAGGCCAATATCCCTGATGAACATAGATGCCAAAATCCTTAACAAAATACTAGCAAATCGGATCCAGCAATACATCAAAAAAATTATTCACCATGACCAAGTGGGATTCATCCCAGAGATGCAAGGCTGGTACAATATATGCAAATCAATAAATGTGATACATCACATAAACAAAATGAAAGATAAAAACCATATGATCATATCAATAGATGCTGAAAAAGCATTTGACAAAATCCAGCACCCATTTCTGATAAAAACGCTCAGCAATTTGGGAATAGAGGGATCATATCTCAACATTATAAAGGCCATATATGAAAGACCTACAGCCAACATCATACTCAATGGACAAAAACTAAAAGCATTTCCCTTAAGAACAGGAACAAGACAGGGATGCCCACTTTCACCACTCTTATTTAACATAGTACTAGAAGTCTTAGCCACAGCAATCAGATGTGAAGAAAAAATAAAAGGGATCCAAATTGGAAAGGAAGAAGTGAAACTGTCATTATTCGCAGATGACATGATATTATACATAGAAAACCCTAAAGACTCCATCAAAAATCTACTAGACTTAATAAATGAATTTGGCAAAGTAGCAGGATACAAAATTAACGTCAATAAATCGATGGCATTCTTATACACTAATGATGAACTCACAGAAAGAGAAACTAAAAAAAATCCCATTTACCATCGCGGCAAAAAAATTAAGATACCTAGGCATAAACCTAACCAAAGAAGTAAAGGACCTATTTGCAGAAAACTACAAGACATTGAAAAAAAGAAATAGAGGAAGATATAAAAAAGTGGAAGAACATACCTTGTTCATGGATTAGAAGAATTAACATCATTAAAATGTCCATACTACCCAAAGCAATCTACAGATTTAATGTAATCCCCATCAAAATACCAACGACATATTTCACAGAACTAGAACAAATACTTCAGAAGTTCATATGGAACCAAAAAAGACCCCAAATAGCTACAGTAATCTTGAAAAAGAAGGACAAAGTAGGAGGGATCACAATACCGGACATCAGGTTATACTACAAAGCTACTGTAATCAAAACAGCCTGGTACTGGCACAAGAACAGGCATATAGACCAGTGGAACAGAACAGAGAATCCAGAAATTGACCCAAGACATTATGCTCAGTTTATATCTGACAAAGGTGGCAAGAGCATACAATGGAATAAAGATAGCCTCTTTAATAAATGGTGTTGGGAAAACTGGACAGCTACATGCAAAAAAAAAATGAAACTAGACCATGAACTTACACCATACACAAGAATAAACTCAAAATGGATAAAAGACTTAAATGTGACTTGTAAATCCATAATAATACTAGAAGAAAATATAGGCAACAAAATTTCGGACATCACTTGCAGCAGAATCTTCACTGATACATCACCTAAGGCAACAGAAATAAAGGAAAAAATGAACACATGGGACTACATCAAACTCAAAAGCTTCTGCAAAGCAAAAGAAACAACCATCAAAACGGAAAGGGAACCCACTCTATGGGAGAGCATAATTGCCAATGATATATCAGATAAAGGGTTAATCTCCAAAATATATAGAGTGCTCATACAACTCAACAAAAGGAAGACAAAGAATCCAATTAAAAATGGGCAGAGGAACTAAATAGACACCTCTCCAAAAAGGACATACAAATGGCTAAGAGACATATGAAGAAATGCTCACCATCACTAATCATCAGAGAGATGCAAATTAAAACAACAATGAGGTATCACCTCACACCTGTCAGAATGGCCGCCATCAACAAATCATCAAACAACAAGTCATGGCGAGGGTGTGGAGAAAAGGGGCCTCCAGTACAATGCTGGTGGGAATGTAGACTGGTGCAGCCACTATGCAAAACACTATGGTGTTACCTCAAAAAATTAAAAATTGAATTGCCATTTGACCCAGTGATACCACTCCTAGGAATATACCCTAAGAAGCCTGAAACACCAATCAGAAAGAATACATGTACCCCCATGTTCATAGCAGCACTATTTACAATAGCTAAGATCTGGAAACAGCCCAAGTGTCCATCAGTGGATGAATGGATAAAAAAGCTGTGGTACATATACATAATGGAGTACTATGCAGCTGTAAGAAAGAAAGATCTCTTATCCTTTGAGACAACGTGGAGGGACCTCGAGAGTGTTATCCTAAGTGAAACAAGCCAAGCAGAGAAAGACAAATATCACATGATCTCACTGATTTGTGGAATATGATAAACATTACAGTCTGAGGAACAGGACAGACCCAGAGATGTGGAAGTAGAGTACAGACTGACAACCCTCAGAAGAGAGGGGGGGGAGGGAAGAGATAAACCACAGAACTTATATGCATGTATGCAGAACTGATGGACATGGACAACAAAGATGGAGACTGGGTTGGGGGATGGGGAGGAGGTTGTCAATGGGGAAAAAAGGAGAAACATCTGTAACAAAAATAAATAAAATAAATAATAATAAAAAATAAAAATAAATTATTTTACCCAAAGGAAAAAAAAAACATCGATGAGAGAGATTGGCCACCTACTGCATGCCACCCATTGGGGATTAGGCCCACAACCTGAGCATGTGCCCTGACCGGGAATTGAACTGGTGACCTCTTGGTGCATGGGTTGATGCTCAACTACTGAGCCATAGCAGCCGGGCAAGATTCCTTTATTTCTAAAGCTGGTCCACATAAATTGTATTATTAATATTGCCGTACTCGCCAACAGCAGCCATACTGAACAATGTTAGTGAAAGCAAAATGTCCACCACTGGAACTGATTATTAAGGAGCATAACAATATATGCTTGCTTACTGCATATATTTTACACACACACACACACACACACACACACACACACACACACACACAACTGCTGACTCATAGGAAAATGTTCATTGTCCCATAGTTTAGACTAGTTTGTGTTTTTTTTTTTTGACTGGCTGAATGTGATCTAGTAACCCCCTTCAGAATGTTTAATGGTTTACCAGTTCTGCTGAGAACCTGTAATCCATACAATTCAGGTATTGATTAAGTCTATTATTTTGTTTCTGGAATTGTTTTATATGACAAGGAATCTTGCTATCCCAATATTATTCTTCTGTCTCTATCTCCTCTTCCTCTTGTTTTATCTCTCTCTTTAAATATAGTTGAGTTTTGAATTTTCCAAGGGCTCTATTATATGAGCTGGGCATACCTGGGTTAACTATAAGGTCTGTTCAAGATGAAGCTGACTTCTCTCCCTCATATGTGTAAGCAAGGACCCTACTCAGTCTTCTATAGGCCAGAAGACACCGTGGATTTGTCCCATTTTTTGTCATCAGCCTAAATCTAAACATTATCTCTATACTCCCTCATGATGATCTTAGTGCTACTTGAGTGAGCAATCTATAATGATTATTATTTTTCTGTGTTTTTTATTGGGTTCTTTATTTAATTTAATTTTATTTCTATTGTTGACACTATTACAGATGTCCCCCCCCCTTTTCCCACATCCACCCACTGCTCTTATCACAACTCTTGTTTGCAATCCTCTGTCCTGATAGCTTTTAATCTTCAGTCTGATAACTCAATACTGATTCCCAGCAGCTCTGAGAGAGATAATTTTCTTGCATCGTATTGTCTATAATTACTAATTTCTACAAACATTAATCTTGTTCAGTTTTTAATTTATTTATGGTGACTGGATATTTCTAGTAATCCATAATGTCATAACCCCCTAAACATTTAAAAAATATAGGTACCTACAAAAACTGGGCTCAATTTTCCAAATTTTGTCAGGAAGCAAAGGTAATTTATTTATTTAACTTATTACTAAGAGTTGTATGACTGTAAATGAAAGATTTAAAAAAAGAGAGAGAGCATCTTCCCATAGAAGGAATGCTTTGAGGAAAGGCTTAGGAGTGGAAGACTGCAGAACATGTAAGGAAAAATGCTGGTGGCTTGAAATAGAAGTGCATGGGAAAGAGAAAATGTGGTTCCAGTAAAGCTAGGACAAATTTATAAGACTTATCAGCATCTTTAGTCAATGGAGTGGACTGAACAATTACAGTTTTTAGGCAACTTTAGAAAGTAGTTGGGAAACTCATAATCAGGGTCATAGTTAATGGTCAGTTTATTGTCTGGAGATTTAACACAAGGACACTAATGACTACAGCCTACATGAAAAAATAAAATAGTCGGGTTTAATTTAAGTTTGAGGTTCAACTGAAGCATTTGTGTTATAGTTTAAATTTGAGGTTTGACAGTTTGACTTTAGGGTTCAACTGGGTCATTTGTGTAGTACAATTCCAAAATATTAATATGGACCTTGGAAAGATATTCCCTATTCAATTTTATTAATTTGGTCATATATTATTTTCTCTAGTACTGCTGAGTGTCTGCCAGCTCTCTATTTATTAGAAATTGGTGCACATTAAAACATTAAATATTAATTTATTAGAAATTTATTTAAACCACTACTAGTATCCATCTCTATCACAGACACTGGAAATATAAATATAATTATGATTAGGAACCTTTTAATAAGGAACTTGAGGATAGTCTTCAAGCTTAAAGACCTACACATGCACACATACATATATACACATTAAAATAATATACATATTTTAAATCTTACACATAGAAGTGAAAATCTTATAGGGTATTTCCATTTATGGAGCTAATTAAAGTTACAAAAATGAAATTTATAAAGAAATGATAAGAAGAGAAAAACTATTAAAAGAGAAAATAAATATAAGAATGTAAAAAGTAAGATGTCTATTGACTTCAGAGTTGAAATTGTGATCCAGGATTGGCTTTTCTCACTAATTTTTTCTGTATATCTTTCAGAGACTAGAGACAGCTAACATCACTATCTTCTTCACAGCATTTTTAATGGCTTTGATATGCTTTCCAGTGTTAATTTTGCCTGAGAGAACTTCCAGGGCCTGAAATTTTTGTATTGAGTTTTGCAGATGGGGAACGGATTAACAAATTATGACCATCATTGGTTAAGGGTTGCTCTTCAGTCACATCAAATGAAAGCATGTCTGAATGTCATTTGCAATGTCATGAGCATAACATGTTCCTTTAAGAGGTCAATGAACCTTTGATTTTTTTAAAAAAATTAATCTTTTAAATCTCTGTTTCTAATAGAGCTAAAATCATTATAGTCACTAATGGTACCACACTAGTTGAGCATAAAGAAAAAATGCCTTGACTCACATCTAAATTTTTGAGGATAGTATTGCACATTTGTTTTCTGAATTGATAATAGGGCAATTCAATTAACCTTTTGTACATTTTATATGTTGAGATAAGCAATTTATTTTTGCCATCTGTTTTACTTTACAGGGTCAAATTCAATGATGATATTACCATCAAATGAAAGGGATTTGAATATGCTAGGCAACTGTTTTATTTACTTATATTTTTTAAACATTTAAAATTATATTTTCTGTGATCTTGAGTGTATATAATCTTTGCTAGGTATATCATTTAATGAGAGCACAATTTAAGGTTATGTATAGAATACAAATTTTAAAACTACAAGATAAATTTCTTCTTAAAATTTAATAAATTACTACTCTAGAGATTCCCTTGAAAATGGTTTGCAGATTTTTGAAATTGAAGTAACACTCTAGTTGGAGCATAATAGCCTGTATTGATGGTGTGCGTTTGCTGGGGGTAGGGGTGGATCATAGGCCTAAGCACCCCACAGAAGACTAAAAGCTTTTAATAACTATCTTGATAATATAAAAAGTTAAGACATTTTTGCATTCTTGATAGTATGTTTGTTTTACTATTACTTCTAAACATTACATTATTTTCATTTTAACCTATTTTATTTTTTCCGTCATCATTGATTACCTCTGTGCCCGCTTCCAACTTCAGC
Organism: Tadarida brasiliensis; assembly: GCA_030848825.1. Classification (NCBI taxonomy): domain Eukaryota; kingdom Metazoa; phylum Chordata; class Mammalia; order Chiroptera; family Molossidae; genus Tadarida; species Tadarida brasiliensis. The sequence continues at coordinate 28,886,138 of CM061267.1, read as the reverse complement.
CACCCTCCCTACTCCCCCACAATCACCACACTGTTGTCCATGTCCAAAAGTTCTACTTTTTTTCCTTTTTTGCTCAATCTCTCTAACCCCAACCCCCACATACCGCACACCAGAGTTGTCCGCCAGCTCTCTATTTATGAGCCTGTCTCTATTTTGCTTGGTAGTTCAGTTTGTTCATTCAATTCTACATTTGAGTGAAATCATACGGTACTTGTTTTACTCTGACTGGCTTATTTTTTGTCTATTCAATAAACAGTGTTGGGAAAATTGAACAGATACATGAAAAAAAAAAAATGAAACTGGATGACCTTACACCACACACAAGAATAAACTCGAAATGCATTAAAGACTTAGATGTTAGACTTGAAACCATAAAAATCCTAGAAGAAAACATAGAGAGTAAAATCTCAGACATTTCTTGTATCTCCTCAGGCAAGAGAAACAAAAATAAAACAAACAAAAAAAGAACAAAAGGGACTACATTAAACTGAAGGGTTTTTGCACAGCAAAGGAAATTATCAACAAAGTGAAAAGACAAACCACTGTATGGGAGAACATATTCACCAATGATATATCTTATATGGGATTAATACCCAAGATTTATAAAAAACTTAAAAACTCAACAGCAAAAAAAAACAACAAACAATCCAATTAACAAATGGGTAAATTACTTAAATAGACACTTTTCCAAAGAGGACATATAGATGGCCAATAGACATATGAAAAATGCTCAACATCACTAATCATCAGATAAATGCAAATTAAAACCGCAATGAGATATAACCTTACAGGTGCCAGAATAGCTATTATCAACAAATTGACAAACAACAAGTGTTGACAAGGATTTAGAGAAAAGGGAACTCTCATGTACTATTGATGTAGATTGGTGCAGCCACTGTGGAAAGCAGTATGGAGTTACCTCAAAAAATTAAAAACAGAACTGACTTATTACCTAGTGATTCCTCTTCTGGGAATTTATCCAAAGAGACCCAAAACACTAATTTGAAAGAATATGTGTACTCCTAAGTTCACTGTTGTATTATTTATAATAGCCAAGATCTGGAATGAGCTCAAGTGTCCATCAGTAGATGAGTGGATTAAAAAAGCTGTGGTAAAATTACAGAATAGAATACTACTCTGCTGTAAAAAGGATGAAAAATTTACCCTTTGCAATAGCATGGATGAACTTGGGGATCATTATGCTAAGTGGAATGAGCCAGTCAAAGAAAGACAAGAACCATATGATTTCACTCATACATGGAATTTAGTGAACAAACTGAACTACCATAAAGTGAAATAGAGACAGACTTATAGATAGAAGGTGGGCACACAGCTTGGGGGTGGGGAGGGGGTGTAGGGGGAATGGAGGGATTGAACCAAAAAAAAAAAAAAAAAGAGAGAGAGAACTCATGGACATGGACAAAAATATGGTGATTGCAGGGTTGGAGGGGGATGGATAGAGGTGGTAGAGGGCATAGAGGGGATAAAAGGTGATAGAAAAAATTTAATTTAATTTAATTTTTTTAAAAAAGAAACCCAAAACACTAATTCAAAATAATATATGTACACTTATGTTCATGGCAGTGTTATTTACAATAGCCAAGATTTAGAAGCAACCTAAGTGTCCATCATTAAATGAGTGGATGAAAAAAGCTGGTACAGCCCTGGCCGGTTTGGCTCAGCGGTTAGAGCGTTGGCCTGCGGTACAGAGAAAAAAGCTGGTACATTTAGACAATGGAATACTACTCTGCTGTAAAAAGAAAGAAAATTTTACCCTTTGCCACAGCATGAATGGACCTAGAGAACATTGTTATATTAAATTTTGTATAAATGTTTTTGTATTTGTGGATATTATTTTATTAAAATTCCCATCTGTTGGTCCAGGAAAAACAAATAATATACCAATTTTGGCACAATGTTTCTAAGACATACAATGTTTATTTTGTGTTACTCTATCCCATTTTAGGAAAGGCCTGATCCCTCTAGAATTTTACCAGTTCAACCTCTGGCTTCCTTGTCCCACCACTGGTTGTATTCCCCTATCATCCAGTGATGAGAGTTTTCAGGAATTACAAGTGTAGCTTTTCTCGTAGATATCCAGAGTTCAGTTCCAAACTTTATTCACAGTATATTACTAAGTTTAACAGTGAGTATTTCAAGTGTTGGAGTAGATATTTGAGTAAATACAGCTTATTCAGTAATCTTTAGATCATTCTACTTTTTCTATGTCTATATTAGCATTTTTAATTTCACTAACCATCCCTCCAAATATATTTACTTGATGTAGTAACTGTTTTGAGGGTTCATTCTACATGTACAATTTTAAGCAATAAAAGCTTCAGATAATAAGTAACTACATATCTAAATTACTTAAATAAAAATTCACCAGGTAGTGTTAGGAAATGTATCTGGTAAATGTATGTAGAAATAAACACTATTAAAGTATATTTAGTCTTTTGAAAATGTAGATATTTAAAGTCTCATCTGATCACCCAATTATGGCAAGAGTAGTCTGAAAACATTCCAACAATGCTTCATTTATTCTTGTGCTCTGACCTAGTATCAATTTCCTTTTACTTGTGCCCTCATTAGTGTATCTTTATTTTTCTAGCTGATGTGGAACAATTTATCAGTCTACCAGAATGCATAAGAAAGCTTTCATAGAAATATTGATGATAATTATACCATTAAGTGTTCTTATTCTTTAAATCAGAACTGCCAGACATCTTCTTAGTAATTTTATTTACAGTCTATTTTTATTCAATAAACATTTTATATAAATAAATATGTATTACCCTGTAAAGGAGTAGAAAAGATAAACTTATACGGAAGAAATAGAATGTTCTAAATTTTACAAAGACATTCAAACAGACTGAAGCTTTGGTTCTTAAATTGCCTACATGTAGCCAGTATAAACTTATTTTCAAATACACACATAGAGGTACTTTCATCAATTTAAAATATAAGTATGAGGCAGAAAGTAACAGTTCACCCATGTGTAGTTTCCTTCTATTTGCTCATTACTTCTCTAAGTTCAGGGATTTTCCTTTGTGAGATAGTAATAATAATATTTACCTCATGGGATTTGCAATAAAATTAATGAGAAACAAAATAACTAGAAATTGAATGATTTTTAGAATTTTCTGGCTCTGTGGTTTGGTGTCTGTCATTAATTTTGTAAAATTCTCAGTTATTATTACTGCAATGTTTCTTATTTTTCTTTCTCAACTTCTCTTTTTTATATTATCATTGCAAATATATTATAAACTTTGGAATTGTTCTCCCATCCTTGGGTATTCTGGTTTATCTTTTCCATTCTTTCATATGTTTGCATTTAAGTTTTGGAAGTTTCTATGGACATATCTTCTAGTGAACTGCTTCTTTCCTTGGTTATATCCAGCTTACTGATATGCCCATTTAATGTATTTTTACATTTCTGTTGCATTGTTTTGATTTTTAGCATATCCTTTTCTTTCTTATAATTGTCATCTCTCTCATACATGAGGATTTAGAGTATCTGTCTAGAAGTTAAACTGTGTTTACTTTTTGTTGTAGTGGTGTCAGATGTTGAAATTTCTGTATTGTTCTGAAGTTTGTCACCCTTATTGTCAATGAAAGTTTATAAACTCACCTTTATCATTGAATGTATTACAGATGTCCCTCCTTTTCCCCTATTGACCCCCTCCTTTCCACTCCCGCTCCCCTCCTGCCTTTCCCCACACTATTATCGGTGTTCACTGATTATGTATATATGCATATAAGTTCTTTGGTTTGTCTCTTCCTGCCACTCTACCCCCTTCTCTTTGAGGTTTGTCAGTCTATCAACAAATTGATACTTCATCCATTCATCTTTTTCACCCATTATCTCAACCCCCCCTCTCATCTGGCAACAAACAAAAAGTTATCTGTATCTATTGGTCTGTTTCTGTTCTGCTTGTTCATTTTATTTGTAGATTAAATTGTTGATAGATGTATATTTACTGCCATTTTATTATTCATATTTTTTATCTTCTTTTTCTTCAAGAAGACCCTTCAACATTTTATGTAATACTTGGTTTGGTGGTGATGAACTCTTTTAGCCTTTTCTTTTCTAGGAAACACTTATGTCCATTGATTCTAAATGAAAACTTTACAGGACAGAGTAATTTTGGTTGTAGATTCTTGCTTTTCATCACTGAATATTTCTTGCCACTCTCTTCTGGCCTGCAAAGTTTCTGTTGAGAAATCAACTGACAGTCTTATGGGAGCTCCCTTGTAGGTAACTAACCACTTTTCTCTTGCTGCTTTTAAGATTCTCTCTGTGTCTTTAACCTTTTGCATTTTGATTATGATGTGTCTTGGTGTGGGCCTCTTGGGTTTCACCTTGTTTCAGACTCTTTGTGCTTCCTGGACTTGTAGGTCTGTTTCCTTCACCAAGTTTGGGGAATTTTCTGTCATTGTTTTTTTCAAATAGGTTTTCAATTTCTTGCTGTCTCTCTTCTCCTTCTGGAACTTCCATGATGTGAATGTTGGTACGTTTGATGTTGTCCCAGAAGCTCTTCACAATAATCTCATTTTTTGGACCCCTTTCTTTTTGCTGTTCTGATTGAGTGTTTTGTGCTTCCTTATCTTCCAGATCAATGGCTTGCTTCTTGGCTTTACCTACTCCACTATTGATTCCCTATAAATTATTCTTTATTTCAGTTAGTGCCTCCTTCATTTCTAACTGTGCATCTTGCATTTCTGACTGGTCCTTTTCTATGCTCTTGAGTCCCTCACCACTAAGTTCATTGCACATCCTTATAACTAGTGTTTTGAACTCTGCATCTGTTAGATTGCTTATCTCTGTTTCATATAGTTCTTTTCCTGGAGTTTTGTTCCATTCTTTCATTTGGGACATGTTTCTTTGTCTCCTTATTTTGATTGTCTCCCTGTGTCTGTTTCTATATATTAGATAGACTTGCTATGTCTCCTAGGGAGGCCTATTGTTGTAGGTGTCTTATAGGGTCCAGTGGCACAGCATCCCTGATCACCCCAGTAGTGCCCTGGAGGTGTACCCCTTGTGTGGACTGTACACCCTTCTGTTGTAATTGAGTCTTGATTGCCATTGACACATTGATGGGAGGGATTTACTTAGGTTGATCAGCTGCAAAGACTAGCTATGCACACTGATTACCTTGGAGGACTGGCTGTGCAGGGGCCCACCACACAGAGCAAAACATGCTTCAGCAGGGCTCTGGTACCCACTAACTCCACTCCTTAAGTATGTCACTTTTGAAAGTGGTTGAGTGGTGGTGCTTCACCATGGTCTGAAGTTGTCCACTGGGTGTGCGGTCTCTGGGGAAAGGTCAGGCACTGCCTGTGTTCTACCTGGGGCTCCTGGGCATAAGATACAAAGTGATTGGCAGAAGGCTACTTCTTGTGTTGGGCTTGGAGGAGTCCAGGCAAAGTCAAGTTGTGAAGCAAGGCTGGCTGCTCCTAGTGCAGTGCCTGAGGCCACTTAGTGAGAGGTATGGGGCTCATTGAGGCCAGATTCCACTTTTTGAGGGAACTGAGGAAAATTTAAATCAAGCTGTCTCCCCCAGCTGGAGCCTGGAGGGTGTGAGACAGAGTAAGCCCTTGGTAGGGCCTTTAAGGGGAACTGCCAAGTGCTTCCCAGATTTGAGTAAGGTACCAAAGAATCCACTATGCTCTGTTATCCACTTGGTGGTCCCAGGTGGTGGTCTGGGGTCATTGTGATCAAAAGGAGAAAAATTGTTGGGAAAAAACAAAAGAGAGGCAGCTGGAGAGGACCCATATAACCACGAACAGAAAAAAGACACTGAATCAAGCCTGGCAGAAACTGTGAAAGTGCAAAAGGGTGGGATAGGAGGCCACAGACAGCAGCTGTTTTAGCTGTGAGCAGCTCCCTTGGGGTTAAATATCAAGCCGGCTCCACAGCACAGAGGGCTGGGACAGAGAACTAAATGAACTATAGCCACTCATCTTGGGCTCCAGCAGAAGGAGCACTGACTGGACTGGAACTGTGTGCAGAGACTTGGGATTTGGAGAGCTGGGAGGGTACTGGGAGTTTTGTACTGAATCACTCCCTATAGGACAGTGGCCATCTTGCTCAAGGACCCCCTTCCCAGAGCCCCAGGGAGAAACAAAAGCCCCTTCCTCAAGAATTTAACACCACTGGGCCAGGCCAGAAAAATGTGAATTGAGTCTCATTAATAGCCAGTAAGCATCTGCCCCCCACACAGGAAATCCTCATACCTTAACACCTGAGGGATTTTTTTCATTCAGTTGAGGGCTACAACTCAAAGCTCATCAAGTAACTGAGATTAGTAGCCTCCAGGCAAAAAGCTAGAGGATAGTGGAACATTTCCTGGGCTTGAAAATCTACCCAGAAAAGTAAGACTTGGCAGTGGTGTTTAACATGGGTCCTCCCACACTCATCCAAACACAGGAGAGGGAGCCACAACCAGCAGAACACCAACATCCATAGGGAAAATTTGGCAGGCTCCAAAACTCACTGAGACAGCCAAAATGATGAAACAAAGAAACAAATCCCAAATGAAAGAGCAAGATAATTCGACAGAAGATGAAATAAATGAAAGGGAATTCAGAGAGCTATCAGAAGGAGAGTTTAAAGTAATAATCATGAGGAAGCTAAACAGCATGAGTAAAGATATACAAGCATTGACAACCAACCACTTGGAAATGAAGAATGACATAGCACAAAATAAAGAACACATTGAAAGGAATAACCAGAAAAGTAGAGGAGGCCAAGGATTGGATCAGTGAATTAGAGACAAAGTAGAAAAAATCGCCCATTCAAAGTACCAAAAAGAAAAAAAAAAACAATTAAAAAAGAAGAAGACAGCCCAAGAGAACCGTGGGACAATATGAATTGTAACAACATCTGCATCATAGGAGTTCTGGAAGAAGAAGAAAATGAGAAAAGATTAGCGAATATATTTGAAGAAACAGTGACAGAAAACTTCCCTAAGTTGGAAAGTTAGGGAAGGAAAAAGGCATATAAGTACAAGAAGCACAGAGAGCCCCAAGTAAGAAGAACCCAATCAGGCCCTCACCAAGACACATGTTAACTAAAATGTCAAAATTTAAAGACAAAGAGAGAATCCTAAAGGCAGCAAGAGATAAGCAACAGGTTACCTACAAAGGAACCCCTATACGGCTATCAGCTGATCTCAATAGAAACACTACAGGCCAGAAGGGAATGGCATGAATTAATCAAGGTAATGAAAAACAAGGATCTGAATCCAAGACTCTCCAGCAAGGCTATCATTCAAAGTAGAAGGTGAAATAAAGAGCTTCCCAGACCAAAAAAAAAAAAAAAATACATGGCTAAGAGAATATATTAGCACCAAACCAGCACTGAAAGAAATGTTAAAAGGAATGCTATAATTAGTAGAAGAAACAGAAAGAAAAATACAACCACAATAAATAAAAATGGCAATAAATAAGTACATTTCAATAATAACCTTAAGCATAAATGGATTAAATGCTCTGATCAAAAGACACAGAGTAGCTGACTGGATAAGAAAGCATGATTCACATATATGTTGTTTACAAGAGACCCACCTCACAACAAAAGACTCACATAGGTTGAAAGTGAAAGAGTGGGAAAAAATCTTCCAAGCAAACCAAAAGGAAAAAAGAGCTGGTTTTCAATACTCAGATTAAAAAAAATAGACTTCAAAATGAAGGCCATAACAAGAGACAAAGAAGGCCACTACATAATATTGAAAGGATCTATCCAAAAGGAAGCTATAACCTTGGTAAACATATATGCACCCAATATAGACACACAAAAGTGTATTAAAAAATTTCTGGAGAACTTCAAAGGAGAAATCGACAGCAATACAATCATAGCAGGGGACTTTAACACCCCACTGACATCACTGGATAGATCCTCTAGACAAAAAATTAACAAGGATATAGAGGCTCTAAATGCTACACTAGACCAAATGGATTTAATAGATACCTACAGAGAATTACACCTCAAAACTGTAGAATTCACATTCTTGTCCAGTGTACATGGGACATTCTCAAAAATAAACCACATGTTAGGACATAAGGTAAGTCTCTACAAATTCAAGGAGATTGAAATCATATCAAGCATCTTCTCAGATCACAATGGCATGAAACTAGAAGTCAATTACAACAAAATCATGCAAACATTCAAACAGATGGAGGCTAAATAGAATGTTATTAAACAACAAATGGGTTACAAAGCAGATCAAGGAAGAAATTGAAAACTTCCTGGAGACCAATGAAAATGAACACACAACAACATAAAATCTATGGGACACAGCAAAAGCAGTCCTGAGAGGGAAGTACAGAGCACTACAAGCCTACCTCAAGAAATAAGAAACATTCCTAATTGATTTTCTAAACCTACAACTTAAAAAACTAGAAAGTAAACAAAAATAAAAACCCAGAACAAGTAGAAGGAAAGAAATAGTAAAGGTCAAAAGATCAATGAAACAAAGCTTGTTCTTTGAAAAGATAAACAAGATTGATGGACCCTTAGTCAGACTCACAAAGAAACTAAAAGAGAAAACCCAATTAAACAAAACCAGAAACAAAAGAGAAGTAACAACTGACATCACAGGAATACAAAGGATCATTAAAACATACTACAAACAATCCTACACCAACAAATTGGACAATCTAGGGCCTAGAATTATTCTAGGTGAAATGGACAAATTTCGAGTAACACACAGTCTCCCAAACTGAACCAGAAGAGATAGAAAACTTGTACAGACCAATAACAACTAAGGAAATTGAAGATGTAATCAAGAAACTCCCAGCAAACAAAAGCCTAGGCCTGACAGATTCACGGGGAAGTTTTACTGAACATTCAAAGAGGATCTAACACCCATTCTCCTCAAACTATTTTTAAAAATCCAAGAAGATGGAAGACTTCCAAATTATTTTTATGAGGCAAGCATAATTCTAATTCCAAAACCAGATAAAGACACTACAAAGAAAGAAAAGTACAGGCAAATAGCCCTGATGAACATAGATGCCAAAATCCTTAACAAAACATTAGCAAATTGGATCCAGCTACACATTAAAAAATTATTCACCATGACCAAGTGGGATTCATCCCAGGGATGCAAGGCTGGTACAATATTTGCAAATCAATAAATGTGATACATCACATAAACAAAGTGACAGATAAAAACCATGTGATCATATCAATAGATGCTGAAAAAAAATTTGACAAATACTGATAAAAACACTCAGCAATGTGGAATAGAGATACCATATCTTGACATAATAAATGTCATATATGAAAAACTTACAGCCAATATCATACTCAATGGGAAAAAACTAAAAACTTTCCCTTAAGAACAGGAAGAAGACAGGATGCCCACTTTTACTACTCTTATTTAACATAGTACTAAATGTCTTAGCCACAGCAATTAGACATGAAGAAAAAATAAAAGGGATCCAAATTGGAAAGGAGGAAGTGAAACTGTCATTATTTGCATATGGCATGATATTGTACATAGAAAACCCTAAAGACTCTATGAACAATCTACTAGATTTTATAAACAAATTTGGCAAAGTATCAGTATACAAAATTGACATCAAGAAATCAATGGCATTCTTATACACCAACAATGAACTCACAGAAAGAGAAACTAAAAAAAATTCCCATTTACCATTGTGGCAAAATAAATTAAGATACTTAGGAATAAACTTAATCAAAGAAGTAAAGCACCTCTTCACAGAAAACTACAGGTCATTGAAAAAAGAAATAGAGGAAGATATAAAAAAATGAAAACATATACCTTGTTCATGGATTGGAAGAATTAACATCATAAAATGTCCATACTACCCAAAGCAATCTATACATTCAATGTAATCCCCATCAAAATACCAATGAAATATTTCACAGAACTAGAACAAATACTTCAAAAGTTCATATGGAATAAAATAAAAAAAAAGACCCCGAATAGCTATAGCAATCTTGAAAAAGAAGAGCAAAGTAGGAGGGATCACAATACAGAATATCAGGTTATACTACAAAGCCATTGTAATCAAACAGCCTGGTACCGGCACAAGAACAGGCATATAGATCAATGGAACAGAACAGAGAACTCAGAAATTGACCCAAGACATTATGCTCAATTAACATTTGACAAAGGTGGCAAGAGCATACAATGGAGTAAATACAGCCTTTTTAATAAACAGTGTTGCGAAAATTGCACAGCTACATGCAAAAAAAAAATGAAACTAGACCACCAACTTACATCATACACAAGAATAAACTCAAAATAAATAAAATACTTAAATGTGAGTCGTAAAGCCATAAAAATCCTAGAAGAAAATGTAGGCAACAAAATTTCAGACATGACATGCAGAAGAATTTTCACTGATACAATGCCTAAGGCAAGAGAAACAAAGAAAAAAATGAACACATGGGTGTACATCAAAGTAAAAAGCTTCTGCAGAGCCAAGGAAACAAGCTTCAAAATGGAATGGGAACCCACTATACAGGAGAGCATAATTGCCAATGATACATCAGATGAGGGTTCATTTCCAAAATATATAGAGTACCCATACAACTCAACAAAAGGAAGACAAAGAATTCAATTAAAAAATGGGCAGAGGATCTAAATAGATACCTCTCCAAAAAGGACATACAAATGGCCAAGAGTCATATGAAAAAATGCTCAATGTCACTAATCACCAGAGAGATGCAAATTAAAATGACTATGAGTTATCATCTCACATCTTCCAGAATGACTTCCATCAACAAGTCATCAAACAACAAGTGATGGCTGAGGGTGTGGAGAAAAGGGGACTCTAGTACACTGCTGGTGGGAATGCAGGCTGGTGCAGCCACTATGGAAAACACTATGGTGTTACCTCAAAAAATTAAAAATTGAATTGCCATTTGACCCAGTGATCCCACTTCTAGGAATATCCCCTAAGAAGTCTGAAAATCCAATCAGAAAGAATATATGTACCCCTATGTTCATAGCAGCACTATTTACAGTAGTTGTAATTCTGATGTGGTTGTGGAAGGACATGAGTACTGCATTTACCTAATTGCCATCTTGACCAGAAGTCACCAATGAATTTTTTAGAGACTCGCTAGCTAGGGTTATAATTTTTCAGCTATAATCCCATTATCATGCAGCACCCTGATTGATGTGTTGATAAGATGTGAGGGGCAAGGGAAGCATTCTGTAGTTTTCTGGTTAATTATCAGCACACTAGTCTATACTGAGTGAACCTCTAACCATTTGTCAATTAGAATTTAAAGTCTTTCTACCAATACTGGTTCCAGCTCTGGGCTTCTGCGCTTGGGCTTCTACTCTTGGGTAGTTATGAACTGATATCTACCTGTCTCTCGCTTTCCTGTTTTGGGGGTAGAAGTTTGCCATGTGACCTCAATTCTGTGATGGATCTATCAGAACAGTTGTTGATTTTCAGTCTGTTTAGTTTATTTTTCTTGTTTTGAGAATGGAAGTGATGACTTCCAAGATTATTACATGTCAGAGGGTAAAACACTAGGTATTTCTCTTTTAATATTTAAAATGTCAAAACAAATAATAAAATCCTTAAAAAGATTTACCAAAGTGGAACTTCGCTTAATATATTTATATTATCTACTTCAACACCTTAAAACTTAAAAGGTAACTGGATCATTAAAAATGTTAAGATACGGCCCAGCCGGTGTGGCTCACTGGTTGAGCATCGACCCATGCACCAAGAGGTCACTGGTTCGATTCCCGGTCAGGGTACATGCTCAGGTTGTGGGCCCAATCTTCAGTGGGGGGCATGCAGGAGGCGGCCACTCAATGTTCTTTCTCATCAGTGTTTCTATCTCTCTCTCCCTTTCTCTTCCTCTCCCTCTAAAATCAATAAAGAAAAATATTTTTTAAAAAATATTAAGAGATGATGAAATTTATTTTTCTTTATGTTGGGTAATTAATTATTTTACTATGATTCATGATGATGATTCATGATGATGAATACAAGTAAAAATTTACAAGAGTGTGCAATGCCTATTATCAAATAAATTTAATATAATGTTAATATAGATTCATATTTTGACATTAACATTTAATTTTAACATTAATATAAATTTTATAATGATTTAACTAAGTGACTGGAGGATTTTAGTTTGCTTCAGAGAACATAGGAATCTCTGATTTGGCTTTAAAGATTTATTTATTAATAAAATTGAAATATAAGTCTTAAACTTAAGGATATTTTAAGAATTTAGAATAAATCAACAAATATATATTAAATGCTTTCATGACACATGTACCCTACAACTTGCATTTTTGCAAATGTTCCACAGGTCTGGTGCCTACAGCACTAAAGGATTTAGTCATCAGCTCATAAATGACTTTGGAAATGTGTTGGAGGTTAATTATTTGCCTCATTGGCACCCCAACATGGACAAACAGTAATTGATTTTGATGGCATTCACAAAGTACCTTCCCTTATTGAATAATAGAGTAGCACTCACAGATATATCCCCAGGATACAGGAACAATTAAGTGGGTATGGAGATGTCATTAACAGTTTATGCTTATTCATTTAATCACTCAAACTTCAACATCTGCATTGCTTTAGGGAAACTACCAAAGTAGTTTATATGTTCTACCAAATATTCAACACTTAAATAAAATATCCTGAATGGGTTCTAGTTACTGTTTAAAATACACCACAATAGGTGTCATAATTATCTTACTGAAGTAATGAATTTAATATATCTCATCATTACAGATGAATCTGTATCCCACTGAATTTGTTAGAAGATATATAGCCAACATTGAATCCACCATGGGAATTGTGGTAGGCATTATAATCAGGGCATAGCCCACAAAGATACTCACTTTAAAATTTTTCAAACCTTTGAATAAGTTACCTTACCGCTGTCAAATATGTTATCTTACCTGGTAGATATGAGTAGTTAGTAATCTTAAAATAGAAAGAATATCTTGGTTTATCAAAATTAATCCGATATAATCACAGGGGACCTTGTAAGTGAATGATGAAAGCAGGCGGATCGGAGTCTGAAAGAGAGTTGAATGTGTTATGCTCTTGACTTTGAACATAGAGGAAGGGGTCATGAACCAAGGCATGGGGAGGCCTTTAGAAGCTGAAAGAAAAAAGAAAACAGATTCTCCTCTACAGTCTATAGAAAGAATGTTGCTCTGTGGATAAGTTGAGTTTCGCCCAGTGAAACTCATTCTGTACTTCTGACCTCCAAACTATAATATATTTGTATTGTATTAAGCCACAAGGTATAAAAATCTGATACAGCAACAATATGAAATATATAGGCACATAAAGTTAAAAAATTCTAGGGTACTCCTTTTTTTTTTTAAATTTAATTCTAGGATACTCTTGATGACTAAGGACAACATAATGAAAAATAATTTTTAAGTTATACTATGTGCTAAGCAGTGTGTCAAATAAGTCATGGATAAGTTAACAGTCACATTAACTCTTCATATATAGATTTTGTTACTATCTCCATTTTACTGAGGTCAAAATAGAGACTTTGAAAGTTTATATAACTTGCTTTGATGGATTTACATGAAAGAGCTACAATCCTAAAAAAGAGAGTCAGATATTTTACAGATGTCAAAATTATTTATTTAATTAACTATTTAATTATTCTAAAAATAATTAGAAATAATGAGCTAAAGAATCTTCTATTCCTATGATATTAGAATAGGTATTATGAAGGCTACAAATGCAAACAATACTACTCTTGTCCTCAGAAATGTACACTCTATTTGAAAATAGCACAATCTGGAGCATTCAGATGAATGTTTGTATCTTTAATTAGTATTCAGTCTTGAATAATAGCCCTTTGCTTAGTGTTTCCATATTTCAATTCAATAATTGAGGGGAATGATATCATGTTTTGCAAAGTATCCAAACACTGAGGGGAAATATTAAATTGAGTCTAGAACCCATCATAACCTCTCAAGTCTCCCCTACCTGGGAGGCTTATTGCAATGTATCCTCATTTATTTCCATTTAAATATTCACCTTCTGAATCTTTTTGTGTGTGTGTGTTTGTAAAGTGCGATGAATATTGAGCCAAATTTACCTATGAATAATTCAAGATGTGGAGTTTTTCAGAACATCAATTTTCCTCATTGGTAAAAATGTTTACTGTAAAAGTGTTTTAATGAAGTAATGGCCTTAATGCACCTAGAATACTTCCGGAAACTCAATAAATAGGGTTACTGCTATTCTGTATTTTATATTTTAAAAAGCAGTCGTTATTATAAGCTTTACTTTTATCTCAGTTTATGTGGGTTGTGAGATATAATTTAGGTCATATTTCTGAAAGTCTCACTAACCAAGAATGCCTGCTTAAATTCTATTTTGTTCTGCCTTTTTGAAATTATTTGTGGTGAAGCAAAGGAGGCTTTTCATTTTCTTCACAGTCCTAATTCTGTGAAAATAGATCTATTTGATATAATGGCTGGGGTGTAATTGCTCCTCAGTTCTATAGCTTTACTAGGAGACTATTACTACTCTCTCAAAGCTATGTCAGAGCTGGCTGTTTAAACAATGAAATTTTCTCAAAATAGACCTTCATGACAATTTTCCTCTATAGTTGGGGCTACTGACTCCATGAACTCAGTTTATTTTCTTCTTTTATTTTTCTGATAGCTGTCAGAGTTCTTTCAGAGATGTTGCTAAGGATGGAGTGTAGTTTTCTTCCTCCTTGACTACCTTTTAATAGGAGTAGTTGCTGTTCAAAGATGAAATATAACAGGAAAACATTTTCAGTAGATTCTGACTTAATAAAATTTGTAATGGAACTGCGGTCTTGTTACATTTTATCCTTGACATGTTTGGAAAGGTATTTTTATTTTATAAGTCTTTTTGCTTTATAATTTTAGCAAAAATGCAGCACCATATTTTATTTTAACATGCTACTCTTTATGCTTTGTGGTATATTTTCTTATGATTCACAAACTTATAATAAATAATTGATTAAATATTTTAGTGGATAAATAAATAAATCAAAACAGAACATCTAGAACAAATTTAAAAATGTTTCCAGAATCTGATACACGTTGTACTTTATTTGATTACTGTAAAATTCTGTCTATTTTCTCAACAGCAATGATCCATATTTCATATTTGAGTCAGCTATATTCACTGTAATAGTTTCTTTGTAGGTTTGAATCTCAAAAAATGGAAAGGATCTCCCCTATTAGCTGTTTTGGTACTTCAAGGATAGTGTATTAGAGAGGGCAGATGGTATTTTCATAATGGTATTTGTTGGTATTTATTAGCACAAAATATTATTGTGTATTTACTTTTATTATAAAATAGAATATACCATAAGTAGTAATGTTTTCTCAGTATAAGATAGTATGTTTTTGATAATGTACAGTTTTTATTTATTTTTATTTTTTTAATCCTCACCCAAGGATATTTTTCTATTTATCTTCGGATAAAGTGGGAGAGAGGGAGAGAGAGAGAGAAACATTGACGTGAGAGAGACCCATCGACTGGTTGCCTCCTGCATGACCCGACCAGGGCCGGGGACAAACCACAACCAAGGTATGTGTACTTGATAGGAATCAAACCCACGACTCTTTGATCCGTGGACCGATGCCCTAACCACTGAGCAGAACTGGCCAGGGCATAATAATGTACAGTTTTTAAACAGTTCATAATTATTAATAAATGAATAAACAAATGAATGAATGGTGTAAATTTACCTCAAATTGTGGACAAAACATTATAAATGTAGTATATAAGAATTAAATTGAGAGTCACATAAAAACTTTTCTAAGAAGCAATATTACTATATTTTTACATATTTTTCTAATTATGTTTATGGCATAAATTAGTGTCATTGTGATCATATTTATTTTATAGATGTGAAGAGAGTAAAGATCCAATATGTATCCACTTTCCGGATGGTAAGTGACAAATATGGGGTGATTCCCATTATTGAGAGTGCACTTAATATCTTATTCATATTAAATGTGACTAAGGAAGAAAGTACTTTGATGACATATCTTCTAATGAACACAATTTTAATTACTGGTAAGACCTGTTGTTTTCCATGTAGAGTTATAAACTGCATCACATTAAGAGCAACCGGGAAAATTTCAGTGCACCAATTCAGTACCCTATCTGCATAAGGTAGGATATCAGATTCCATCAATATCCTCATTGCACAGTATTTCTTGGTCTCTCAAGGGTATGTCACACACATAATCTTCTCCTGTCCTTTTGCTCCAGTTTTCCTCATTGACTTCTCCTGTTTCAGAAGCCACTTGAGATTATATTTTGCTGCTGCTGCTGTTACCCTCCTTTACAGCAAAGAAGGACACTGATGAAAGTCCTTTTGTTCCCTGATATGTCAAGGTGCCAAGCAATGTCCTCTTCCACATAAAAATGGGAGGAACTCTCCTTTCTCTGCTGCCTCACACTGTTACTTGGGCACAAAAACAAAAACAAACAAACAAAAAAGATGTTTGTGTTTTACAGAGTTCTTCATGAAAACAGTTGCTTTATTTGCTTTACAAAGACTTTACATTTACAGGTTTCTCCATACAATATAGCCGTAAATTTGTAGTAAATAGAGCACTTCCTTCTACTATTTGAGACAAACCACACAATGACTTCCAAGGCAAAATCTCTGTTTCAACAGTAAACTATCAGAATCTCCATGTAGCTTCATTTTCTACATCAGATCAGACCAATATTTCAGAATCAGAGAGGAAGGGCAAGTTAGGCTGAATTTGCACTGAAACCTCATTGAAAGGAAAATAGTGTCCATAGATGATTTTTAAACTTATCCTTTTTAGAGCATATGTAGATACTAATGAAGGAAATTAACAAAAGATTCTTGCACAGTATTTTCTGTATCCTGTGGCAAAAATGTTTAATGTTTTTCTGAATTTAAGGTTTTAACTAAATGAAAAGAAGGCTGTGGGCTTTACGGTCAATTCCATAATAGGCTGCGTTACTTAACCTACTCTTTTACTCCGTTTTTGTTTTGTTTTGTTTTTTTCTATTTTTTTTCCCTTTATTGGTTTTAGAGAGAGAGGAAAGGAGAGGAGAGATAGAAACATCTATGAGAGAGAACATTGATTGGCTGCCTTCTGCATGCCCCCCACTGGGGATTTGGCCCACAACCTGGGCATGTACCCTGACCAGGAATTGAATCAGTCACCTCTTGGTGCATGGGTCAATGCTCAACCACTGAGCCACACAGGCTGGGCTTACTAAATTATTTTATTAAGAAAATTATTTTGTGTACCATGGTAGCAATAAACTCTGTAAAATATGCTTGTATCCTTATGTAGTCTATTTTTGATATTTTAAAATAATAGCATATATTTCATGAAAAGCTCAGAATAATTTTCAATTATGTTTTAATGACATTTTTCTCTAATAACTCAAGATATGCCCATGAATTCAATGCATATGTAAAAAAATACTATTCATCTTATATTAAAATTTTTATGTTACTTATCTCAAAACATTTTTAGATTCTTATTAATTTATTAAACTAAAGGTATAACATGAATTAATATATGGATAAATAATAATTAGATACCTTTTAGCTTTTGACACAAGAAACAACGTTAGTACATATTTTCCTTCAGTTTTTAGATGCCAAGAGGATTTTCCTAGAAGACAATTATAAATGTAAATCCATATTTGACACATACATATGAAATGCATTTATTTATCTGCCCATATAATAATCTCTCTATCTGCCTATCTGTTTATATACCTACCAATGTAATTGTCACTGCAACCATAAAAAGCAAATAAATGTAGAGTGAGAGAAGACTGAGTACAGATTTCTGAGAACACCATCATAGAATCAAACTCATGGCATAAAAGAACCATGTATGTTGCTAAGTCCTAATAATCAAACAGGAAATTTTAAAAAGTGAGAGAGATGTCCCAAGTTTCAGTATACAACATTCATTCCCTTAAAATGTTTTTGTATATTATGTTTAAACAAAATATTGTTTTTTGCCCTGGCCAATGTGGCTTAGTTTGTTGAGCATCAATCTCATGCACCAAAACATGGCCTGTTGGGTTGCCAGTCCCAGCACATGCCCAGGTTGCCTTGTAAGCTTGATCCTCAACAGAGGCCATGCAGGAGGCATTTCTCTCTCTCTCTCTCTCACTCAAACCAATAAAAATATACTGTTGTTACCTATTTTGGTTTATAATCATAGTTACAGCTGCCACTCAACTGTGCCATCTTCCTGCAATTATGCAAATATCTTCTTGTTAAAGAAAAATAGTCACATAATTATGTTTTCTACTTATTTTTGAAATGTAAACAAAAAATGTGATTCTTTTTATAAATAATACAATTGTTGATGTGTTTAATTTGATATAATTGGATGACACACTGCAATTCAGACAGAAAAATTTGCTGTAGTTTCACCTGCATTATTTTCAGAGCTATAGGCAAAGACTTAGCAGCATAACTTGTTTGAAAAAAATGCAAGGCTTTCAATATGTTAACATCTAATACTTTGCAGGCATTGCTCCATGAATTTTACTAATAAAGTTATACTGTATTCCATTTATTAGAAGTCTTGCTTCTAATGAATCCATCCCCACATTCACTGTATTTTTATAGACTAGAAAAACTGTTATGAATGTTAGCTTAACATCTGTGTATTTTATTTGACATTTGAACATGTGCAGTTTTATGACCATCCAGATTGATAGAATATCTTAAATGTCATCTGTTGTGAAGCATTATATATTGCCTTTTGCTCACATGTGAAATAAAGGTTTTATAAATGATATGATTTGTTTAAATATAGAAATCAATAATATATTTGAGTATGGCAATACATTTGTTACTAACCATGAATTGATTAAGACAATAATAATAGTATAGGTGCTTTGTATAAACATTAGTTCTAAAAAGATTTTGCAAAAATCCCAAATCTTTCAAACAAGTAGATCTGTCTCTGCTTTTTTATTTTCACTAATCATAAGTGACTAAGCATAGCTAGTCATTTTACTTAAGTTAATCTTGAAAAGTCCCTGAGTTTAAATAACCAATTAGTCGGAAACATTGAAGGCAATTCATATATCTTCCTTTTGAATTTTAGCTGAATGTTCAATTATGGCTCTTAAAAGGCTGATAAATACATTTCTGTCAAGACTTAGGTTGAATTCTATTAAAAATACTGGAGTTTTATTAGCACAACTTTTATTTTGCTAACATTTAAAATAAATTTTACCAAACAAACAAACAATCCAATTAAAAAATGGGCAGAAGTCCTAAACAGAGACAACTCTCCCAATAAGATATATGAATGGCTAACAGATATATGAAAAGACATTCAAATTCATTAGCAATTAGGGAAATGCAAATCAAAACTACAAGGAGATACTACCTCATACCTATTAGAATAGGTATTACCAACAGCACAGGTAAAAACAAGTGTAGGAGAGGTTGTGGAGAAAAAGGAACCCTCATTCACTGCTAGTGGGAATGTAAACTGGTATTGCCACTGTGAAAAACAGTATAACAACTCCTCAAAAAATTAAGACGAGTTACCCTATGACCCAGCAATTTCTCTTCTGTGTATCTAACCCAAAAACTTGAAAACATTTGTTCACAAATATATATGCACCCCTATGTTCACTACAGTATTATTCATGATGGCCAAGATATAGAGACAACCAAAGTATCTTTTGATAGAGGATTAGATAAAGAAGATGTGGTACATATATGCTATTCAACACTACTCAGCCTTAAGAAATGATGAAATACTTCCCATTGAGACAATATGGATGGACCTTGAGAATATGCTAAGCAAAATAAGTCAATCAGAAAAAGCTAAGAACCACATGATTTCATTCATATGTGGGATATAAAACTGGAACTCATAGACACCAACAACAATATGGTGGTTACCAGAGGGAAGAGACTGAGGAGGTAGTAAAGGGTAAAGGGGTTCAAATATATGGTGACAGAAGATGATCTGACTTTGGATTGTGGGCATACAATGCAATACACAGATCATGTATCATAGAAATGTACACTTTAAACCTATATGACCCTATTGCCCAGCCAGTGTGACTCAGTGGACTGAGGGTCATCCCATGGACTGAGAGATTGCAGTTTGATTCCCTGTCAGGGCATGTGGCCAAATTGCAGGTTCAATCCCCAGTAGGGGGAGTGCAGGAAGCAGCCAATTGAAGTTTCTCTCTTACATCAATGTTTCTATCTTTCTCTCTTTCCTCTCTCTCTAAAAAAAGCAATGAAAACATATTTTTTAAAAAGATTGAAACTTTTAAATAAATAAATAAACCTATATGACCCTATTAACCAAACAACTCCAATACATTTAATAAAATAAAATACAATTTCTTGTGTCATTTTTTTTAACTTAATTCTATAACATGATCTTTTTAATAAAATTTCTGTTGTGAAAATATGCTTAAAGTGAATGAAATACAATTCTACTTCATCAAAACTAACTTTCAGATATACTTTACAAACAAAATGTATTTTTAAACATTGATACTAAATCAATGAAATAGTCATACATCAAAGTAAAATTGAATGTAAAGACATAACCAAATCAAGTTAGCTGAGTGAACACCATACAGGATGAAACAAATAAATCCACATTAAAACATAATAGTTAAACTTCTGAAAACTAAATGCAAAGAAAGAAATTTTGAAAGCAGCCAAAGAGAAACAGCACATAACTTAGAGGACCATCAATTTGAAGGACAGCATATTTTTCCTCTGAAACCATGGAGACAAGAGGAAGTGGCACAACATCAACTACTGAAAGAAAAGCATTGTCAAGAGTGATTTTGGTGGCTAGTGAAATATTCATCAGGAATGTAGGAAAGTAAAGACATTTATAGACAAAGAATAAATAAGAAAAAAATTATTAGTAATCCTACACTTAATAATTAGCTATAATTTTTTTTTCTAAATAGAAAGGAAATTATAACAGAAGTCTAAAAGTTCAGAAAAGAAAGAATATAAAAATGAGTAGAGATTCCAAAATGGTAGCAGAGTGAATGGAAGCTACAGAGACCATCTCCCAGGACCAAATTGGAATTACAACTAAAATAAAGACAAATCATAGAGAAAAAGCAACAGAAAAGCAGCTTGCAAGGAACATATAACCAGGGACACTGAATCAATCCTGGTAGGATTGCAGAGGCAGGAGAGGGTGGCTGGGAGCCCACGGACAGCAGTGGTCTTAGCTGTGAGCAACAGCCTTGGGGTTAAATTCCCAAGCCCACTCCACAGCACAGAGGGCTAGAACAGAGCGCTAAAATAGCCATAGCCACTCACCTTGGGCTTCAGGAGAGGGAGGGCTGACTGGACTGGAACTGTGTGGGGACACTCAGGATTTGGAGGGCACTCAGAGCTTTTGCTGAGTTGCTGCCACACACTACAGTGGCCATCTTAATCCTTCCCAGGGCTCTGGGGAGAGGCAGCAACCCCTCCCTCAGAGATTCAACCCCACCCAGGTGGGCCATTGAAATGCAAATAGAAGCTCATTAACAACCAGCATCTGTCCCATCCTTGGGAAATCCTCTTACTCTGAACACCTGAGGGAGGTTTTCATTCAACTGAGAACCCAAGACTCTTCAAGTAAACCTCAACTAATAGCCTCTAGGCAAAAAGCTAGAGGATAACTGAACCATTCTGGGCTTGCAAATCTACTCAGGAAAGTAAGGCTTGACAGGGGTGTTGAACATGGGTCCTCCCATGCTCATCCAAACCCAGTCGAGGGAGCCACAAACAGCAGAACATAAACATCCATAGGGAAAATTTGGCAGGCTCCAAAACCCACTGAGATAGCCAAAATGGTGAAACAAAGTAACAAATCCCAAATGAAAGAAAAAGAGACCTCTACCGAAGATGAGATAAATGAAATGGAGTTAAGCAAGTTAACAGAGCTAGAATTCAGAGCTATAATATTAAGGAAGTGCAACAGCATGAGTAAGGACATCAACACCATGAGTAAAGACATAGAAACATTAAAAATCAACCAATTAGAAATCAAGAAGCACCAAGAAGAAACGAAGAATAACATAGCAGAAATAAAGAACACATTGGAAGGACTAAACAGCAGAGTAAAGGAAGCGGAGGACTGGATTAGTGAATTAGAAAACAGGGTAAAAAAAATCAACCAATCAGGAAACCAAAAGGACAATACAAATAAAAAACAGGAAGACAGATTAAGAGAACTGTGGGACAACTGGAAACGTAATAATATTCGCTATAGGAGTTGCCAAAGAAGAAAAAAATGAGCAAGTGTTAGAGAACATATTGCAAGAAATAGTGACAGAAAACTTCCCTAATTTGGTGAAGGAAGAAGGCATTCAAGTTCTAGAAGCACAGAGAGGCCCAAGTACAAAGAACCCAAACAGGCCCACACCAAGACACATAATAATTAAAATGCCAAAAATTAAAGAAAAAGAGAGAATCCTAAAGGCAGCAAGAGATAAGCAACAGGTTACCTACAAAGGAACCCCCATAAGGCTATCAGCTGACTTCTCAACAGAAACACTACAGTACAGAAGGAAATGGCATGAAGTAATTAAGGTCATGAAAAATAAGGATCTGAATCCAAGACTCTACCCAGCAAGGCTATCATTCAAAATAGAAGGTCTAATAAAGAGCTTCCCAGACAAAAAAAGGTGAAGGGAATACATTAGCACCAAACCAGCACTGCAAGAAATGTTAAAAGGACTGCTGTAATTAGTAGAAGAAATAGGGAGAAAATAGAACCACACTAAACAAAAATGGCAATAAATAAGTACATATCAATAATCACCTTAAATCTAAATGGATTGAATGCTCCAATAAAAAGACACCAAGTAGCTGATTGGATAAGAAAGCATGACCAATATATATGTTGTTTACAAGAGACCCACCTCACAACAAAAGACTCACATAAGTTGAAAGTGAAGGGATGGAAAAAAATCTACCAAGCAAATGGAAAGGAAAAAAAAGCTGAGGTAGCAATACTCATCTCTGATAAAATAGATTTCAAAATGAAGGCCATAACTAGAGACAAAGAAGGTCACTACATAACATTGAAAGGATCTATCCAACAGGAAGATATAACCTTGGTAAACATATATGCACCCAATATAGGAGCACCAAAATATATTAAAAATCTTCGGGAGGACTTCAAAGGAGAAATTGACAGCAATACAATCATAGCAGGGGATTTCAAAACCCCACTGACATCATGGATTATATCCTCTAGACAAAAAATTAACAAGGAAACAGAGACTCTAAATGAAGTACTAGACTAAACAGATTTAATAGATATCTGCAGAGAATTACACCCAAAAACTACAGAATTCACATTCTTCTCAAGTGCACATGGGACATTCAGAGACAGACCACTTATTAGGACACAAACTAAGTCTCTACAAGTTCAAGAAGATTGAAAACATATCAAGCATCTTCTCAGATCAAAATGGCATGAAACTAGAAATCAACTGCAACCTGAACATGCAAAGACATTTGAACACATGGAGGCTAAATAGCATGTTATTAAACAATGAATGGGTTACCAAGGAGATCAAGGAAGAAATTAAAAACTTCCTGGAAACCAATGAAAATGAACACACAACAACATAAAGTTTATGGGATGCAGCGAAAGCAGTTTTATGAGGGAAGTTCATAGCACTCCAGGCCTACCTCAAGAAACAAGAAAAAATTCTTGTAGACTATCTAACCTCACAACTTAAAGAACTAGAAAGCAAACATGAAGAACACCCCAGGGCAAGTAGAAGGAAGGAAATAGTAAAGATCAGAACAGAAATAAATGACAGAGAGACCAAAATAACAATTCAAAGGATCAATGAAACAAAGATCTGGTTTTTTGAAAAGATAAACAAGATTGATGGACCCTTAGCTAGACTCACCAAGAAACAAAGAGAGAGAACCCAAATACACAAAATCAGAAATGAAAGGGAAGAAGTAACAACTGACACCACAGAAATACAAAGGATCGTTAACAAATACTATGAACAGTTACATGGCAACAAATTCGATAATCTAAGCAAAATGGACAAATTTCTAGAAACACATAGTCTCCCAAAACTGGACTGGGAAGAGATAGAAAACTTGAACAGACCAATAACAACTAAGGAAATTGAAGATGTAATCAAGACTCTCCCAACAAACCAAAGCCCAGGCCCGGACGACTTCATGAGGAGTTTTACCGAACATTCAAAGAAGAACTAACACCCATTTTCCTCAAACTATTTCAAAAAATTCAAGAAGGAAGACTTCCAAACTCGTTTTATGAGGCCAGCATAATTCTAATTCCATAACCAGAAAAAGACACTACAAAGAAAGAAAACTACAGGCCAATATCCCTAATGAACATAAATGCCAAAATCATAAACAAAATACTACCAAATCCGATCCAACAATACATCAAAAAAATTATTCTCCATGACCAAGTGGGATTCATCCCAGGGATGCAAGGCTGGTTCAACATTTGCAAATCAATAAATATGATACACCACATAAACTAAATGAAAGATAAAAACCACATGATCATATCAATAGGTGCTGAAAGGGCATTTGATAAAATCCAGCACCCATTTCTGATAAAAACTCTCAGCAATGTGGGAATAGAAGGATTATATCTTGACATAATAAAGGCCATATATGAAAGACCTACAGCCAACATCATACTCAATGGACAAAAACTAAAAGCATTTCCCTTAAGAACAGGAACAAGACAGGGATGTCCACTTTCGCCACTCTTATTTAACATAGTACTGTTAACTACAGCAATCAGACATGAAGAAAAAAATAAAAGGGATCCAAATTGGAAAGGAGGAAGTGAAACTGTCATTATTCGTAGATGACATGATATTATACATAGAAAACCCTAAATACTCCATCAAAAATCTGCTAGACTTAATAAATGAATTTGGCAAAGTAGCAGGATACAAAATTAATGTCAAGAAATCGACGGCATTCTTGTACACCAATAATGAACTCACAGAAAGAGAAACTAAAAAAACAATCCCATTTACCATCGCGGCAAAAAATTAAGATACCTAGGAATAAACTTAACCAAAGAAGTAAAGGACCTGTTTGCAGAAAACTACAGGACATTGAAAAAGGAAATAGAGGAAGATATAAAAAAGTGGAAGCACATACCTTGTTCATGGATTAGAAGAATTAGCATCATTAAAATGTCCATATTACCCAACAATCTATAGATTCAATGCAATTCCCATCAAAATACCAATGACATATTTCACAGAACTAGAACAATTGCTTCAAAAATTCATATGGAACCAAAAAAGACCCCGAATAGCCACAGCAAGCTTGAAAAGAAGGAGAAAGTGGGTGGGATCACAATACCGGATATCAGGTTATACTACAGAACTACTGTAATCAAAACAGCCTGGTACTGGCACAAGAACAGGCATATAGACCAGTGGAACAGAACAGAAAATCCGGAAATTGACCCAAGACATTATGCTCAATTAATATTTGATAAAAGTTGTAAGAACATACAATGGAGTAAAGACAGCCTCTTTAATAAACGATGTTGGGAATATTGGACCGCTACATGTAAAAAAATGAAACTAGACCATGACCCAGTGATCTCACTTCTAGAAATATACCCTAAGAAGCCTGAAACACCAATGAGAAAGAATATATGTACCCCCATGTTCATAGCAGCACTATTTACAAAAGCTAAGATCTGGAAACAGCCCAAGTGTCCATCAGTAGATGAATGGATAAAAAAGCAGTGGTACATATACACAATGGAGTACTATGCAGCTGTAAGAAAGAAAAATCTCTTATCCTTTGAGACGACGTGGAGGGACCTGGAGAGTTATCCTAAGCGAAACAAGCCAAGCAGAGACAGACAAATATCACATGTCTCACTTATTTGTGGAATATAGTGAACATAACAGTCTGAGGAACAGGGTAGACCGGGAGATATGGAAGTAGGGTACAGACTGACAACCCTCAGAAGAGGAGAGGGGGGAGGGAAGAGATAAATCACAGAACTTATATGCGTGTAGGCAAAACCAATGGACATGGACAACAAAGCTGGGGATGAGATGAGGGGATGAAGAGGATGGTGTCAATGGGGAAAAAGGGAGAAACATCTGTAACAAAAATAATTTAATAAAAAAAATGAGTAAAAATGTGAATAAATATAATAGATTTCCTTCTTCTAAGTTTCTTAAATTATATTTACTGGTGGAAGTTTATATAATACCATATGTTGTGGTTCTTATATATAGAGAAAATAGGTAAGTCATTTGTATTTTAAATGGTAGGAAGATAAAAGCAATTAAATGGACATAGAGCTTCTACACTGCAGTTAAAGTAGTAAAATGTCAATAGTGGGAGAATGCTATATACAAAATATATACATATAAATATATAATATATTATGTCATGCATGTAGTTTGTATATTTATATATTATGTGAATACTCTCTTCATATTGTTTTTATAACTGTTTATAAAGGTAGATCACATTAAGGTAAAAAGGTTAAATAATTTATATAAAACGCAAACATAAATGAATGCATAATCATAGTAGAA
Organism: Tadarida brasiliensis; assembly: GCA_030848825.1. Lineage (NCBI taxonomy): Eukaryota > Metazoa > Chordata > Mammalia > Chiroptera > Molossidae > Tadarida > Tadarida brasiliensis. Next base: position 28,859,549 of record CM061267.1, on the reverse strand, counting down.
AACTGACACCTATTCAATAGCTGATCAATAATCAGGAAAAAAAAAATCACCAAGGTTAAAGAATACCTGAACAGAGGACACAACAACCAGTCATAACAGACCTTAATTTTTTTTCAAGAGCATATAGAACATTTCCCCAAACAAACCATCTACTGGACAATAAAACCTAAACAAATTTTAAAAGATTGAACTTATTCATGTTATGTCTTCCAACAACAGTGGAATTAAACTAGATATCAATAAGAAAATGATAACTAGAAATGCCATATCTTTCTTTAAATTAAATCATATTATTATTGGTACTAAAATCTGATAGATGTTTTTGAGGGAAAAACAGCATTTATTTTATGATCAATAATTCAAATTCTTTTTAAAATAGCAAACTGAAATCATGGATATATAAAATCATAATATATTACAACTTGTGTTTATTTCAGGAGTACAATGGTAGTTTGACATTTAAAAATAATTTAAATAAAGATACAGAAAGAAAAAAAAAACAGTTGTAGATTGACCCAATTATGTTAGTCTCCACAAATTAACATATAAACTCAATATAAATTCAATGCGATTTCAAAGTTCCTTGAGATTATTTTTATAAAAATTGAGAAGGTAGTTCTGAAATTCATATGAAAATATATTAAAATCCAGAAGCAATCATGACAATGTGAAAGAAAAATAAGATGAATGATTGCCAGATTAATAACAACTTCAATGTAATAATGAATAGAACAATCTGGTATCAGTTCAATAATAAACAATGATCTAATAGAACAAAACAGACAATTTGTGTTTACCAAGTATGTTATTAAGACAATGAAAGGCAATGAACAAAATAGAAGTTATCTTCAGTTTATATATCCATTATCTCCAGTATATAATAAAATATATCATAAAAAGCAATAAAAATACATATATAACAGTAAATAACGGCAAAACTTGAATAAACAATTTGCAGAAGAAGATTCAAATAGCTAGAAATATATAAATTCATCTCATGTTTTATATTATTGTTTCTTTTTGCTGAAATAACAAAAAGCTTTGAAATTTGAGCCAATGTAAACTGATTATCTTATTAATCCTAGTAGTATTCTCACTTGAGTATTTTAGTATGTCTTGTTATATACTCCATCAGCATTAGATAATTAATACAAAAACACATAGGTTATGTATAATTCTATGTTGACAGGAGATTTTTCTCTAAACACTGAAATTATCATTTCATTACCTTCTTATTTGCATACATTTTAATATTCCTTATCAATTATTATTTTTTTTGTTTCCTATATGTAATGGTATCATTTATTTTTCTGGTAACATATAAAATAATTTTTCATCCATGGTTTTTAAAAAAATTCATTTATTGTTGATAGTATTAGAGATGTCCCCCATTTTATCCTTTTTACCTTTTTCCACCCAGCCCTGCCCCACCCCAGCCCTTCCCCATGTGCATGCGTTAGGCATATGTATATATGTTCTTTGGTTCTTCCCTTTCCCTTCATCCCCTTCCCTTCATCCCCTTCCCCACTGAGATCTGTCTTTCTGTTCTATGAATCCATGCCTCTGGACCTATTTTGTTCATCAGTTTATATTGTTCATTCGATTCCACATATAAATGAGGTCATGTCTTTCTCTAACTGGCTTATTTAGCCTAGTATAATAATCTCCGGGTCCATTCATGCTATCACAAAGGGTAAGATTGCCTTCTTCTTTAAAACTGCATGGTATTCCATTTTGTAAATGTACCACAACTTTTTATCTACTCATCTACTGACGAGCACTGTTTTTCGTCATTGCTCAACCTCATTCCAACTATACACAGTGCCATATTCATGCCAAGACTAAAAGTTGACCTTAATTTTTTTTTCTCTTTGTTTGAAAGCTGTTCCCTCTCTCCTCTGTGCTACTCTTCTCTGAAAAACTTAGCTGCCTCCACTCACCACCAACCATCCTATCAACACCTCTCTCCCCCAAAAGACCACTATTATACCCCTCTTGGCTTTGTGATCTAGAGAGTGCTTTCAGGTAGGAAATAAAACAAAACAAAACTGGACTGTCTATTTTTTTTTATCTCTTAGGAATAATAGTCCCATTTTCTAATTTCTAAGAAATATTATTTTCATGTATATTGTCCAATTTTCTGGTACCAGTTACTCAATTATGGCTAGAAAAATTCTAATCGAAACTGATCCTATTTTTATAGATCATAATTGATATATCCAAGTACATTGATTAAATATCTCAATTTTTATTACATTTAAAAGTAATGGAATTGTCACTCTAACAGCAGATGAACATATGCAAATAAAATTTATTTTACTTTTTTAATGGAGTAAACCTTAACTTATGTTTTCAGTATTTTCTAAATAAAAAATAATTCCACAGTGTTAATCTTTAACAATAATACCACAAAAGTAAAACTAAAACCTGCATCATTCATAACCTTACATGAAGTCTCAATTCATTAAGGTGGGTCTCCTGATGTTCTCTCTTACCTGAATGAAAAGTGATCTGGCCTGACAGGCTTGTCTAAATTGTTTCTTAAAATAAAACTGGATATTTTTAAATTATATCATAAGTACATATGAATTTCAAATTATTGTGATTTAATAAGCTTAATAATGGAGAAAAATAAAATATGTGAAATAACCTTAAAAACTGCTATCACATTTCTGATAGCAATTCATATAGAGTGAAAGCATCCTACTTTATTATATTTCAAAAATTATCTGCAGAAAAATTTTAGAAATATATATTCAAGTTACTAAATTTAATATGCTAAACTTTTAAAAAATGTATTTTATTTAAGCTATATTGTGCCCAATAGTTATAAAACACAAAATAATATTTTCAATAGAGTATTTAATGATGAAGAAAACCATAAAACACCTTTATATTTAATATCATGTTGAAACAACTCCAAAATCAAGTCCGTTACTGCCTGTCACTACTGAGTCAATAAGCAGAGACAAGGTTGACTCATTTATCAGCATTTATTTCATATTGCCAGTAATATGAAGTGAGCAGCAGGGATGGTACCCTGGAAAACGTCTGTTCCCTAACATTTCATTTCAAACAAACTGTTATATACAGTTAGTGGGTGGGAAAAAATCTGAAGTTAGTGAGTTCCAAGGGACTGCTTTCTTTCATTGTCCTTGCAAAGATTAGCCCCAGAACACTGCCTCCCTTCATATAGGTTATGTCCTTGATCTGGGCTCTGGGCTGCCTTATCTCTAGGACCTTTTCTTCTTATAACACATTCTTCAGTTTCCCAGGGTCTGTAAGAACATGTCTTTTTTTATAGTGAGTAGCTACTAAATAACTGTGATTCTATTTCTATTACATGCCCTACTCTATCATCCCCCCGTTAGTTTTATATTTTTTTTCTTTATTGATTTTAGAGAGAGAGGAAGTGAGAGAGAGAGAGATAGAGAGAGAAACATCAATGAGAGAGAACATCGATTGGCTGCCTCCTGCATGCCCCCACTGGGGATCGGGCCCACAACCTGGGCATTGTCCTGACCGGGAATGGAACAAGCAACCTCTTGGTGCATGGGTCGACGCTCAACCACTGAGCCACACCGGCCGGAACCCCCCTGTTAGTTTTAAATCTTATATCTATGAGATTAGTTTTATATGGAAAGCATCTTGCTGCTGAAAGAGGGGAAACGGGTGCAGGGGAGTCCTGCCTGTCCTAAGGTATTACAGTCCACTTACAGATGGCCTGTACTACATTTCCTACAGGGTAGGAGGGGGAGTTGGAGTATGGGATATGTTTCTATTTACTGTATATTCCACTCTAATATGGGTACCTTTCCTTTCCACTCCCATACAATCTGCCCATCATGTCTTCCACATATCTCCTGGGAGGAAGGAGGATGGGTGAGACATTGTATTTGTATATTGCAGTAACAATATAATATACAATAAAGGAATAACAGACATATATAATACATTTATATATTAGTATCAGAGTATATAAAGTTGATTTCCAGTCTTACGAAAACTTTATAAATCATGTTGAAATTGCACTATTCTGAGGGGTTGACTGGATTTGTTGTCCAAGGCAGCCCAGCAGTAGCAGAGAGGGGCATCTTTGAACATACCCAACAGTCTGAAACATTGCATTGGAGAGCCATGCCATCAGCCTATCTCTCAAAGCTGTTAGCCTGTACTAAACAAAGAAGAGTAAGACAAATGTTTAGTAGGTACTAACAGAGGCTAATCAGTACCAATGGGTAGTATACAGGCTATTGCTCTGCTCTATCCGGTGTAAGAATATTGGCTTGTTCAGGTGGTCTCTCTGGCCTTCTATACCATACCTTTTGACCAGTGATGTTTCCTCCAGCCTAGAGTACAAATCTGCCAGATGGACTAGTAGATGGCTATTTACCAATTACGGTAGATTATATAAGCAAACCCTGGGCAAGACCCTCCCCCCATGGGGCTGGGAGAGTGCACCAGCAGGTACCAATATGAATTTCCCAGGGCCAGGTTAGTTAACACGCTAGCTCTAGGGTGCATGTCCCAGGGTGCTGGCAACAAGTTTTTCTCCATTCCCTAACAAGGTCTTACCCTAGCATCTCTTGGAACCTGTACTGTCAGTGGGGATGCCCACATCTGCTGCTGCATCTGGTAGGGACTTTTTATTCGTAAGTCAGAGTCCTGTGGTCCATCCTTGTAATGCCCTTCCCTCAGATTTCAGGACATTTTTCAACAGTCTATTATAACATTCTATTAGTCCAGCTCCTATTGGATTATGACAGAGGTGTAGTCACCATTCAGTGTTGTGACTCTCAGGCCAGTCTTGCACATAATGTCCTATCATTGCTGGCAAGGGACATGGATGCTGCTCTGCACATACAGAACACTGTCGACAAGCTTTAATGATGTCATTCACTTTCAGTGGGAGACCCCAGGCTTTAGGTGTTGCTTGCACAGTTTTCTGCCCTGTGTGTTTTATTTTCCTGTATAGCCAGGTCTTCTGCTGGGGCCTCCTCTAGCCATTCAATGCTAGTGCATTTGCTTCATTCTTTCCTGGAGATTGTAATTGTTGATGTCCTGTTGCATAATATAGGGTCACCTCCTTAGTCTGTAAAACTGTCCATATGTCAGCCTACAAGTTTTGTTCCCACAGGGTTCTTTATAAATAGTCTAGTCCTGAACATGTTATGTAGGGGGTTGTCCTTAGCATGGGCCATCGGTATACTATGCTTCAGGTGGCACTGGAACTGTACCTGCTTTTTCTGGTGAAGGGCTAATAGGCTCTTCCTCGTATGCCTTTTCAGCATCTCCTTCTGACACAAAGGTGACTGGCCCCAACAGCATCTGCAATTCCTGGCCAATTGGGGATGTTGAATGGACATGTCTCTGCTGTAGGTAAACACTATATCTCATTATAGTCTGTGTCTGTGCTGAACCGGATTTGAGGGTATGAGACACATCATGTAGCTAACCCATGAAGGAATAGGTGGTACATACTCTTACAGCAGAGCTTCCAGTTGTAGGCTCTACTGCTTTCAGGGTGTGTTAGGTGGCATACAGCTGTTTATTTGTTAGGCTGTATCTTTCTTCAGCCCCTTTCCATACCTGGAACCCAAACACTTTTGGGATGTGAAGTCTCCCCTTTTGCTGCCAGAGACCCCTATGACACCCTGGCCTGGGTTATATGCATATCCAATTCTTCAGGAGGGCTGGATCATAGATACCAAGTGCCTGTACCTGTTTAACTGCTCTTTTGTCTCCTCATAAGCAAGTGTTTCTCCTGCCAATCCTGATGTTGTCTTTTTCTTATAAGAGCATGCAAAGGTTTTAGGTGCATGGTTCTACAACAGATCATCTGTATACTGTATTGTGTGTTCACCACCCCAAGTTAAGTCTCCTTCTATTACCATTTGCTGCCCCCATACCATTTTCTAACCTCCCCCATTCTTTTTCTTCTGGTAAATACCATAATGTTGTCTGTGAGTTTTTCATTTACAATAGTCAAGATTTGGACTCAGTCAAAGTCAATCTTAATTTCTTATAGTTTTCTGGTGGCATTTAGCATCTATGTATGTCTCCTACAAACATGACAGGCCACTCAGAGTCTTGGTTAATAAAATCAGTTTTCAGTTGTGCTCTGTTATAAAGGGAACAGATTCTCATTGAATTCGTGCAAACAACCATAGTGACATAAAAATTAAATAATACCTACTCATTAAGAGTTTCTAAATTCTAGAGGAATCATATAGGGAAGAAAATATAAGTGCTTTAATATTGCTTATTAAGGTATCATTTACCAAACTGCTTTAAAATTTGTTTCCTCATGTCTGAAAAACAAAAAGATTTTAAAAATCAGCAATACGTTTAACAAAAAGTTATAAAAACTACATTCATCTTCAGTTAATTCAGTCCTATAATCAATTTCTGTTTCTCATGATTATTTGCTAGTACTTTAATAAATTCAGATGTTCCCCAGAGGTCTAGTAATTTCACCCAGTTCAAGAGGATAATCTGAAAATTTATTCTGAGATACGTAATTTAAAATAAGTCAGAGTCTTTTCCATGGATCTTTCAGAAGATGTAACATTTTGTAAATATATTATAATAAAATAATGACTATCTCTAAATGACAAAAATAAATAAAAACAAATAAATGACATAGTTATAGATTTGGTTATAATCGGATTGACATGGAACCCTGCCCTTTCCGCAAGATACATTTCAGAATAAAAATCAGAATTATAAATAAAAGTGTATCAGAATTTGTAGACCCTTGGAGGTTTTTGTATAATTTCTAGAATATCTATTTTAATACAATTACTACCTCTTTATTTGTCAAAGCTTCTCATGTACCCTAAAGTATAAATTTTTTTCTTCATAAGGAGAGAACAGAAATCCTTGAGGCATTCCAGGGGCCCATTGGAATGACCAAAGCCAATTATAGGTCAAGAAAAAGTCTCTTAGAATGTAAACCCTGGGAAGGTTGTCAAATATATTTGACCAAAAGATTATATATCTAGAGTCCCCTTTTCTCCACACCCTCGCCAACACTTGTTGTTTGATGATTTGTTGATGTCTGCCATTCTGACAGGTGTGAGGTGATGCCTCATTGCTGTTTTAATTTGCATCTCTCTGATGATTAGTGATGGTGAACATTTCTTCATATGTCTCTTAGCCCTTTGTATGTCCTGTTTGGAGAGGTATCTATTTAGTTCCTCTGCCCATTTTTTAATTGGGTTGTTTGTCTTCCTTTTGTTGAGTTGTATAAGCACTCTATATATTTTGGAAATTAACCCCTTATCTGATGTATCATTGGCAATTATGCTCTCCCATAGAGTGGGTTCCCTATCTGTTTTGATGGTTGTTTCTTTTGCTGTGCAGAAGCTTTTTAGTTTGATGTAGTCCCATGTGTTCATTTTTTCCTTTATTTCTGTTGCCTTAGGTGATGTATCAGTGAAGATTCTGCTGCGTATGATGTACAAAATTTTGTTGCCTACATTTTCTTCTAGTACACTGTTGGTGGGAATGCAGACTGGTGCAGCCACTTTGGAAAACACTATGGTGTTACCTCAAAAAATTAAAAATTGAACTGCCATTTGACCCAGTGATCTCACTTCTAGAAATATACCCTAAGAAGCCTGAAACACGAATCAGAAAGAATATATGTACCCCTATGTTCATAGCAGCACTATTTACAATAGCTAAGATCTGGAAACAGCCCAAGTGTCCATCAGTAGACGAATGGATAAAAAAGCTGTGGTACATATACACAATGGAGTACTATGCAGCTATAAGAAAGAAAGATCTCTTATCCTTTGAGATGACCTGGAGGGACCTGGAGAGTATTATCCTAAGCAAAACAAGCCAATCAGAGAAAGACAAATATCACATGATCTCACTTATTTGCGGAATATAATGAACATAACAGTCTGAGGAACAGGGTAGACCCAGAGACGTGGATGTAGGGTACAGACTGACAACCCTCGGGGGGTGGGGGAGGGAGATAAACCAGAGGATGAGGTGGGTGGGATGGGGAGGAGGATGTCAATGGGGAAAAAAGGAGAAACATCTGTAACAAAAATAAATTAATTAAAAAAAGATTATATATCATTATAAAATCATATTTAATTACTTATTCATCCAAAATGACAATAAAATGTATTAAACACAAACACAAGCTAGCAGATCTTCAGTTCCTAGGAATAAGAAGATGGGTTTTTAAATAATCACGTACTTGATTATTATAACACATAACTATTTCAATAATGTATAGAACTTTCGCTTTCTAGGCAGATATGGGAAATACTTTTTTTTTTCCCTTTTCTATTCCTTTCTTGAGTATTCTTTCTCACCTTTTTTAGTTTCTTAATTCTTAGAAACCTTAATTTTTAGTGACAACTAAAAGTATGCAATTATCATTATTTAGTTTGGCAAATTTATGAACACATTTTATACTTCCAGAAACAGGCTTTTTTTCCCCTATTGGAAAATACACTTACATTTTTAAGAGGCATAACAAAGATAATATAACCTTGACAACTCTTAGGAGGCTGGCAAAAAGGCAGAAAGAGAGGGTGTATATCAGGCCCTGTGGATTGTTTCCAGGACTGCAGCAACTCCCGGGCCTCGAGTGACCGTAGTGTAAAAGTACCATTTATTCTTTACGAGAGGGGAGTGCCCTCCTTGCATGCTTCTGCAGCCTGTGTAAGGGCACCTCTGCAGCGCTGGCCCTCCAGGAGAAGGACTTCAATTGTTTAAAATATTTATTTCCCCATATTTTTTTTCTGAGTTTTACTGTCTGTAAGGGAAAGTTTTAGAGTGCTTTCCCTTTGAACTATTAATTTAGATCCTTTCTGAGTAGAATTTTTATGATGTAACAATATGAAAGCTTGCACATAAGAGATCATATCTTATTTACCAGATCTTTGGCAAACAATTCTAATTAGTCATTGACTTAAATTGACTAGTTAGTTAAAATATGACCTAATGGACTCTGTGATGGAACCAAGTTATCAAGCTGCTTTTTTAAAAACAGAAACAAAAGCAAAATTTAAAGCAAAGAAAAGGTTAAAACAAATGAGTTACAAAACAGCAATGACCAAAGCAAGTCCCTGATGGATAAGAAAACAAGCAAAGAACAATTGTAACCAAAGTTTCCTTTCAGACAGACAAGAGCTCTCAAAGAAAAATCAGTGCCCTCCTATGGAGGAACTGGTATTAAAGTCATAGAGTCTTATCCCCTGCCAAAACAGCACTGGAGGTGACTTATTGCCAGGTCCCAGATGGGTAAAAAGTTCAGACAGCAGTAATGGAAGACTCCTGACTTGCACACCAGTTTGACTTACCCAGTTAGACCTGGAATCCCTTAACTCCCCAGACACCTGTTTGCTTTTACCAGCTAAGCATTTCAGGCTGCTGATGCCTTGAGAAAGAGAGTCCTAAAGATAAAAAACTCTTGGCAGCGCTGGCATGTTGCTGAAATCCCTGCCATGGGGTCAGCACACCACAAGCGGCTGGGACCCCCAGCTAAGTGGGATATGCCCCTATCTTCGAAACAAATTAAACCAAGCAATAAAGACACAAAACAATAATCAACAGAGACATTCTTAAATACAATATTTACAATAATACACAACAGACAGGCAAGAGCTTTATGGCTTAGTATGTCCTCTTATGTGTATAGCCACAGAATCAGACAGAATGCCCTGTGTAAGGAAGCCAACTGAAGCAGAGCAATGTCTCAAAATGGAGTCGGTTCAGATTGGGCAGAGCTGATCAGACTCAACCCAGAAGGGAGGCAGGAAATGTTCCCTGTACCCACACAAAGAAATGCTCAATTCAATATAAGTGAAATGATGGGTATTGCTGGAACCAAAAGTGGAACTCAACAGAAAAACTTCTGCTAGTGCTGAAAATAAGAAAAACCGTCCTGATTTCAGCCCAGGAGCCCCAAGTCCAGGTAGCCAGCAGGATCTCCGATATTTACCCAGGGCAAGTTCCCACTTTCCAGTCTTTCCACAGTTGACAAATTTGAAACCAGACCCCAAAATCAAGTCCATCACTGCCTGTCACTACTGAGTCAATAAGCAGAGACAAGATTGAATAATTTATCAGCATTTATTTTATATTGCCAGCAATATGGAGTGAGCAGCAGGGATGGTACCCTGAAAAAAACCTGCTCCCTGACATTTCATTTCACATAAACTGCTATATAGAGTTAGTGGGTGGGAAAAAATCTAAAGTTAGTGAGTTCCAAGAAAGTGACTTATTTCATTTTCCTTGTAAAGATTAGCCCGAGAATGCTGCATCCCTTCAAATAGATTCTTTCCATGATCTGGGCTCCAGGCTGCCTTACTTCTATAATCTGTTCTCCTTCTTGTAATATATCCTTCAGTTTCCCAGGGTCTGTAAGAATATCTCTTTTTTTTTTTATAGTGAGTATCTATTAAACAACTCTGATTCTAGTTCTATTATATGCCCCTTCCCTATAAATGTGAATTCCTTTATTCAGTCAAAAAAATAATAATAGAAACATAAACTGATGTAAATAAAACTAAGTCATTTTAAAATTTCTGTTTTTTACATAGTTTTTAAACTTAGTATTATTAAAAACTTAATGGATTATTATAAACATGAAACTATTCAGTGAGAGTAAAATAATTTTAATGAAAGAATTAGATTTTCTATTTATATATTGCCTTTAAATTCAGTATACACCTGTATCCAACAATGCATGAAATATTGAATTATATGCTGGCAGCACAGCACAATAACTTGATGTTGGAAAACATTAATTAGCTATGAATAAATCAATAAATTATTCACCAATTTGTTCATTTTTTGAGCACTAGATAAAGAAAAAATGATAAAGTGAAGATTGAGGTTTTGATAGCAAAACAGTATAATTTTATTTTTATTTTTAAAATTAAATTTATTGGGGTGAAACTGGTTAAATAATTGATTGATAAATAATTGTTTGTAAGATTATTTTGTTCTTTAGATTCCACATATGAGTGAAATCATAAGGTACTTGTCTTTCTCTGATTGACTTATTTCACTTAGCTTAATGGTCTCCAGGTTTATCCATGAAGTTCCAAAAGGTAAGATTCCCTTCTTTTATAACAGCCAAGTATCATTTCATTGTATAAATGTATAAAGCGTTTTTATCCACTCATCTGCTGATGGACACTTGAGTTGCTTCCAAATCATGGCTACTGAAAATAACACTGCAATGAACATAGGGGTGTATATAGTCTTCTAAGTTAATGTTTCAGGTTTGTTGAATATATTCCCAGAAATGGAATGCTGAGTCATAAGGCAATTCCATTTTTAATTGCATTTAAGTAACTCTGTACTGCTTTCCACAGTGGCTGCACAAATCTGCATTTTCACCAATAATACATGAAGGTTGCTTTTCCCCATATCCTCGCCAAAACTTGCTGTTTGTTGACTTATTCATGATAGCCATTCTCATAAGTGTGAGAAGATATCTCTTTCTGGTTTTAATAATTATGTCTCTGATGATTAGTGACACCGAGCATTTTTTCATATGTATATTGGCCATTTGTATGTCCTGTTTGGAGAAGTGTCTGTTCAAGTCCTTTGCTTATTATTATTATTTTTTTAATTGTTGAAAGTATTACAGATGTCCCCCTTTTTTCCCCATTGATCCCCTCCTTCCTGCTCCCACCTCCCTCCTGCCTTACCCAGCCTAGTGTCAGTGTCGATTGGTTGTGCATATACACATATAAGTTCTTTGGTTTATTTCTTCCCTCCCCTCCCAGCCCCCATCCCTCTGAGGTTCTCAGTCTGTCCCCTACTTCCATGATTCTGGATTTCCTTTGGTCAACAGCTTATTTTGTTCATTATGTTCCACAAATAAGTGAGATCATGTGGTACCTGTCTTTCTCTGACTGGCTTATTTCGCTCAGCATAATACTCTCCAGGTCCCTCCATGTTACCTTTGCCCATTTTTAATTGGATAGCTTTTTGTTGTTGTTTATGTTGAATTGTACAAGTTCTTTATAAATTTTGGAAAATTAACCCTTTATTAGATCTATCATTGGCAAATATGTTCTCCCATTCAGTGAGTTGTCTTTTCATTTTATTGATGGTTCTCTTCACTGTGCAAAATCTCTTCAGTTTGATGTAGTTCCATTTGTTTATTTTTTGTTTGTTTGTTTTTCTTGCTGGAGGAGATATATCAGAAGAAATATTGCTACAAAAAATGTTCAAGATTTTACTGCCAATATTTTCTTCAAAGATTTTAATGGTTTCTGAGTCTAACATTGAAGCATTTAATCCAATTAAAGCTTATTTATGCGTATGGTATGAGAAAGTGGTCTAGTTTTATTTTTTTGCACTTATCTGTCCAATTTTCCCAGCACCATTTTTTGAATAGACTGTCTTTACACCACTGAATATTCTTGCCTCCTTTATGAAATATTAATTAACTATAAAGGCATGGGTTTATATCTGGGCTCTCCATTTTCTTCCATTGATCTATATGTTTGTTTGTTTTTTATCCTAACCCAAGGATATAATTTTATTGATTTATTTTTTGAGAGAGAGAGAGAAAGAGAAACATCAATGTGAGAGAGAAACATTAATTTCTTCCTGTACTTGCTCCAACTGGGAATGGAAATACAACCTAGGTATGTGCTTGTACTGGGAATCAAACCTGAAATCTTTTGGTGTCAGTTGTTACTTCTCCTCTTCATTTCTAATTTTATTTACTTGGGTCCTCTTTCATTTTTTCCTGATGAGTCAGGTTAAGTTTGCCAATATTTTTTTCAAAGAACCAGCTGTTGGTTTCATTGATTTTTGTATTTATTTTTACTCTAGTTTGTTTATTTCTGCTCCGATTTTTATTATTTTCTCTCTTCTGCTCACATTGGGCTTTGCTAGTTGTTCCTTTTCTAGTTCCTTAAAGTGTAAAGTAAGATTGTTTATTTGAAATTTTTCTTGTTTCTTGAGGTAGGGCTGTAATGCTATGAACTTCTATCTCAGGACAGTTTTCACTGTGTCCCATAGATTTTGGGATGTTATGTTTTCATTTTTATTTGTTTAAAGGTATCTTTTCATTTCTCATTGTTGAACCATTCATTGTTTAGTATCATATTGTTTAGCCTCTATGTCTTTGTATGTTTTTAATTTGTTTTCTTATGATTGATTTCTAGTTTTATAACGTTGTGATCACAAAAGATGTTTGATATGGTTTTACTCTTCTTAAATTTATTGAGACTTGTTTTGAATCCTAACATGTTGCCTATGTTTGACAATGTCCATGCATACTTGGAAAGAGTCAATACGTTGCTGCTTTGGGATATAATGATCTGAAGATATCAATTAAATCCTTCGAATCTAGTGTGTCATGTAAGGCCACTGTTTCCTTGTTGATTTCTTGTTTGGAAGATTTAGCCATTGATGTCAATGGGATGTTAAAATCTCCTAATCTGACTGTATAGCTGTTAATCTCTCCCTTTATGTTTATCTAGATTTGCTATTCATGTTCAGGTGTGTCTATGTTGGATGCATGAATGTTTACAAGGGTTATATTCTCTTTTTGGATTGTTCCTTTAATGTAGTGTTCTTTTTTATCTCTTCATATTTTGTTGAATATGAGTATTTTATTGATCACTTAGCTTTTTTCATTTGCATAAAATATCTTTCTACATCCCTTTACTTTTAATCATGCATATTTTTCATTCTGTAGTGAGTCTCTTGTGGACAGCATTTATATGGGTCTTGTTTTCTTATTCATTCAGCTACTCTACGTCTTTTGACTGGAGCATTTAAGCCATTTACATTTAAAGTGATTATTGATGGGTACATAATTTTTGCATTTTATTCTTTTGACTATGTTGCTCTATTGTTGTTTTATATCAACTTCTTCTTAAATATAATCCTTTAACATTTCTTGTAATGTGGGTTTGATGACAACAAACTCCTTTAGCTTTTTCTTGTCTGGGAAGCCCTTTATTTTTTCTTCAATTTTAAATGATAGCCTTGCCAATAAAGTAGTCTTGGTTGTAGGCCCTTGCTTTTAAAAACTTTGAATATTTTATGCCAATCCCTTCTGGTCTGAAAAGTCCTGTAGAGAAAATAGCTGATAGTCTTATGGTAGCCCCCTGTAGGTAACTAACTGTCTTTCTCTTGCTGCTTTTAAGATTCTCTCTTTGTCTTTAATCTTTGGCATTTAATTGTAATGTGTCTTGGTGTGGTGGGTTTCTTCGGGTTTATATTGTTTGAGAATCTCTGCACTTTCTGGACTTATGTGTCCTTTTCCTTCACTAGGTTAGGAAACTTTTGAGTCATTATTTCTTCAAATAGGTTCTTGATCCCTTGCTTTCTCTTCTTCTCCTTCTGGTATCCCTGAGATATGGATATTGCTGTGCTTCATGTCCCAAAGGTCCCTTAAATTATCCTGTATATTTTTTTTTAATCCTTCTTTTTGATTTTGCTACTCTGGTTGGGTGTTTTCTTCTACCTTGTCTATCAAATCGGTGATTCAGTCCGGTGCTTCACCACACTTACTGTTTATTCCTTTTATTGTATTATTCATTTCAGACATTCTATTCATTTCTGACTTGTTCTTTTTTGTGGTTTCTATGTCCTTTTTCATTCTATTGTTCTCACTAAGTTCCTTGAGCATCTTGAGAGCTTGTTTGGAGGTTCTAACAGGGGAGTGCAGCTACTCGTATACACTTGACCAAAGACCGGTTCTCTCCTCTGGGGGGAAGGTCATCCTCTTCAACCGAGCACGCAGCTTCGGGAGGGATGCACATGGATCGGTGAGGGAGGAGTGGGACACCCGCCTAGCCAGCCAGATCAGCTGAATCAACCCTGGCAATTAATGGGGTGACAGATGTCACAGCCAGATCACCCTCACATCCTCCTTGAACATCTTTATAGCCATTTTTTAACTCTATTTCTCATAAATTGCTTGCCTCCATTTAATTTATCACTTTTTCTAAGGATTTCTCCTGTTATTTCATTTGGAACGTTTTTTTTGGTGTCCTCATTTTGGCTGCTTCTTTGTGTTTGTATTTCTGTATTAGGTAGATCTGCTATGACTTCCAGTGTTGTGAGGGTGTTCTTATGTAGTAGGTGTCCTGTGTGACCTAGCAGTGCAGTGCTCTTTTTTAAAAATTTTTTTCTTTATTGATTTTAGAGAAAGAGGAAGGGAGAAGTAGGGAGAGATAGAAACATCGATGACAGAGAACATCAATTGACTGCCTCCTGAATGCCTCCCACTGGGGATTGGGCCCACAACCTGGGCTTGTGCCCTGACCGGGAATCGAACCAGCAACCTCTTAGTGCATGGGTTGACACTCAACCACTGAGCCACGCTGGCAGGGCAGTGCAGTGTTCTTGATTACCGGAGCTGGATGCTCTAGGAATGTTCCTTGTGTGGGTTATGTGGACCCTCATATTGTAATTGAATATTGATTGCTATTTTCTCATTTTAGCATGGGATTGACCTTCAGCCTGGCTGATTGTATCAATCCTAACCATACCATACAAGCTGCAGTGCAGGTGCTAACCACATGAAGCAGAATTTTTCACAGCAGGGTATGGTGCCTGCCTTGATGTCTCTATAAATATGTCACCTGTGAACCTAATTGGATCTTGCTGTGATGTTGTCTAAATATGGCCACTGGGAGTGGTGGTTCTGGGGCCTTCTTGAAGGGATTCTGGTGCCAGGCAATGTCAGATGTTTCCTGTGACTGGCACTGGGCAACTTGTTTTGGGCTACAAAGCAATTCACCTCTGTTGGGCCTGGGTGGGTGCAGAAAGGACCAATAGTGCACAAGGTTGGCTTTAGCAGAATCAGGACTAGGGCATCTTTGAAAAAGTCCCATGGCACCAAGAGATCTGCCTCCATCTGCCTCAACCTTCTGGCTGCCTGTTAAACTCAGTTACTGAAAGAGCTTCTAGCAGTACTTGAATTCCTGTGGTGGTATCTCAGTGAGTCATCAGGTAAGGATGAGTGGTATTCACCAGACTGATACAGCTTCAACTATGGCACAACTTCTTATTCTGAGGCCACTGTGAAAAAGTCCTAGGGTATACCAAGTCTAGCTGTCACCTGATTGGTGTTCACACACCTTTGTGTTGGGGTGGTGTCTCAGGGAGTTGTCAGGGTGAGGCTTAGCAGAGTCTATCAGACCCAAACAGACCAATATTTGAGTGTGTGAAAGAAGGGCTCTTCTTCAGTCAGGTGTGTGAGGGGAAAATAGCCCCCATCCTAGAGCCACACAACTCAGTCTATTCCGGATTCTGCTAGAAGCCCTATCTCAGCAGGGTGGAGCCCTTGGGTATTGGGAGAATGGGGTTAGTGGATCTCCCTTGAGGGGAAAGTGCCAGTAAGACTTCTGAGAAGGTGGAGGAGAGTGGGTCCTGCTCCAGAGCTGTACAGATCAGCCTGTTCCAATTCTGCCCACACCTCAGCAGGATGGAGCAACCAGGAGTTGGGAGGTTGAAGCCACCGGAAACTTAAAAGTGGGGAATGTATCTCCCATAAGGTGAGGTGCCATTCAGGTTCATGGGAAAGTGGGGAAAATGGCCCCCATCCCAAAACCACACAATTCAGTCACTGATGCCCCCTGAGTCTGTCCAAACCTCTACATCCCAGCTGAGGCTGCTGAATCCTCAGTAGGGCGCAAGATATGCAGGTTGGAGCAACAGGGAGTCAAGAGAGTGTAGCTATTGTATTCCCCGAGGAATTGACATATGGAGAGGGGTACTCCACCCAAAGAAGATGGCATATGTGGAATGGGAGAGGGACTCAGCACAGGAATTCTGGCAGCTGTGCCTTCAACTCCCTCCTCAGTGCCACAAACCCCAGTATTTTTTCATGCAAGCCTAGTATACTCTGCCCTTCTTCCTCTAGAGTCCAGGATGAATGGCTGCAAATGAGATTCTGTGTGTTGGCCCTTTAGGAAGGCGCCCATTTCTCTAGCAAACTGCTGTGCCTCTCTGGCAGACAGAATCCCCAGTGATTTTTACAACAAAATGTTACGTGGAAGCCTCTTCCTGGCTTTGGTGCTCTGCGCTGGGGAGCGTGGCTTAGTGTTGATACCCTGACACTTTTCAGTAGGAACTGTTGCAGCTCAGAGATCCCTCCAGAATCTCAGCTGCCATATGGACATAGGGCCAGCCCCATTTACATCTCTGCTCTTCTTACTAGTCTCGATATGGCTTCTTCTATAAATCTTTGGTTATAAGACTTCTCTTCAGCTAGACTTCAGTTCATCAATCAAGTTTATTGCTCTATATTTTAGTTGTAATTCCAGCATGGTTCTAGGAGGAGGTGAGTGTAACATCTACCTATTCTGCCACCATCTTAGATCCCTCACAACAGTATACATTTTTAAATCAGTTTTTGTAGCATTTTCATTCATCATAACTAACATTTTGTAATACATTGCTATTAACATGTTTTAAATATAGTAGATTACCTAATTTGAGATATACCTAAACTTTGTGAAAAATATTAATAGTGAAATGTACACTTTATTATTGAATTAAGTATTTGAGGATGTTAAATGACTTACGCAAGGTAATATATATGTTAGTAGCATCAGCAAGAAATGAAACATTTCTTAAAATTCTGTGATGTCAATGAAGTAACCACTATTCAGATATGTGCATTTAAATTAAAATTAATAAAAAATTAAATAAAATGATAAGTTGGGCTTCTCAGCCTCACTAAGCATTTTTAAAGTGCTGAGTAACTATATGTGTAGAGTGTGCTATCAAAAAGTAAATTATAAGCAGGTAAGATAGTCTTGAGGTCTCTGTGAAACTTTAGTGGTGACTTTCTTCTGCATCTTGGACAGTAATGACTGTAGGCCGGAGAGCAAAAGGTAGGGGAAAGGCAATGTCTTCCACAGAAGGAACAATGTGTGCCAATGCATGAATTAATGGAGAAGTACAGATTGTATTTCCTACAATAGATTTCATATGAGCAAGGTATACCAATGGGGTTGTGTATGTTACAAGATGAAGTTGGAGTGTTAAACAGAAACAAAATTATGAATGACTTTTAGTCACAAATGAAAGATTTAGATTTCTTTTCCCTGAAGGCTGATTTTAAATGATACAAGTAGGAGAGTCAGGAGATAAAACATATGCCTTTGAATGATGGCTCTGGCAAGAGCATGAATAATGCATTATTGGCAGGTAACACTGGAGGAGAAGATCCAAGCAATAGGTTGTTAATGATGTAATCAAGATAACAGATAACATAACTTAGGTAGAAACAGTACAGATGGATAAAAGAGGAGTTTCCAAAATGATGTATAAAGAAATTAATAAATAAGTGAATACAACAAAGTGCATTTTCTTAATATTTATCATTAAAGTTCACATGCATTTTATTCTAACAAGATCTCAAAATATATGTTGATACACATTACATTTGTTTGGTAAAATATATAATTGGCTGCATTTACAAAAGATCAACATGTTTTTACTGTATACTATTTTTAACTTTCTATTTTTAGAGAACATTTTTCTTTATACTAAATAAGCAATAATATCTATCAAATAAAATTTGACACCAAATCATTATATATAATTGGTAAAGATTGAAAACATGATGAAAGGCAAGATACTTGGAAGAGTACATGTAATCACACTCAATACTTAAATTTGTAAAATGTCAAAACTGCATATTCACAATTAATTTAATCAAAAGTCTTTAGAATTGAACTCACAAGAATTATAACACAAACTTTCCAAATTTAGACCTCAAATTGAATGATTGAATTATTCATTTCTCAAATATTTATAGAAAATTTCCTATGTGTACTCTTCACCCAGAAACTAGAAGGGATACAGCTGTAACTTCCAATCTGATTTCATGTTTCTGGAATATCAAAATAGAAAATCCACCATCATTTTACTAAATGGGTTTTAGAGTTTAACCTAGAGAAATTAATATAAATGCTTTGTAGTTTTAAAACTGAATTCAGGTCATTGTGTTATTCAGTTATTCCTTACAAAAATATTTATGGAGCCCCTGTGATATGTGTTATGCAACCAAGAGCTAGTAACAACAATAAGTTGCAGGCTAAGATATGGCTTTTGTGCTGCTCAACTGGCTGGCAAGATGTCTTTGAAGAGTACTTTGTACTATGCTAAGAGATTCAAATATGTTACCTTATCTTACAACTTTGCATAATATTGATTGATTTATATATGTAGGAATAAAGTAAAAAAAATGCAGAGGGAGGAAATTCTTTTCAATGTCATAGATTATAAGTGGCAGAATTTATATTCATATTCAGAGTAATCTAATATTTCCTTACATCATGAATTTTAAATGTCATGATTTCCTTTCATTATAATCAGACATACTTTTATTCAAGTCATTGATTAACCTTCAGCTACTTTAATTGAAAAAGGAAAAAAAAGGAAATATGAAATTGATAGAAGGAAATGCAGAAGCAAGAGCATTATTACACAAAAACTCTGAGAAAGGTTTGGTAATGTTATCTCTGAAGGTTTGCTAGCAATACTCTCTTCCTTTCTACCAGAGAAATTAATTTTCTGACAAAAAAGGAAAACTACCATCTGATCAGCCAGATGGCTGTGCAGTGGCAGCATTTTCACATCCAGGGCATATCAGTTACTCCCTACAAAGTTTACTCAAGTAGATAAAAAAAATATATGGGTTATTAATTTACTGACTATGATAGACATTTTACCAAAGCCTCACATTTTTATTCAACTAAAATTAGACATAAAAATGCCAATCCATATTTTTATAGGCAGCCTTTAAAACAGTGCATACCTGATTAAAATGAAAGAAAAATAGAGTAATTTTAGCACTGTATTCTAATTTCCAAGGAAATATCCCCTGAGCAAAAACAGTTGGTTTAAAGGAATCTCCTGAGTAGCACAACACACCAACAAACTAAAATTACTTTCCAGTATGTCACCTTCAAGCTGGTGCCTAGTTCCTGTCTTCTTACCTTATGTTTGCTTATCATCCCCCATATTGTGCCTTGAAAAGCACCAGTAGTAAAAAAAAATAAAATAAAATAAAAAATATTCATTCTTCTGTAATGTTCAAAAAATAATTTTTGGGAGATCAATTTTCACTGAGGAGTTTCATTTTCCTTTATTATTATGTTTTTAACAATTAAAACTACATTCTAATTGGCCTAAATATTGATGACTGCTAATATTCTCTCCTGGAAGAACATACTGTCTAAATTTCTAGGTTTCAAAATCTTGATGTATATTAAGAGGTATCTTAAATGCCATATTCTTCATCAATCACTTTTTTTTAAATTGTTTTTTCCTTATTGATTTTTAGAGAAAGAGAATGGGAGAGGGAGAGAGAGATAGAAACACCGATAAGAGAGAACATCCATTGGTCACCTCCTCATGCCCCCCACTGGGGTATTGGGCCCACAACCTGGGCATGTGCCCTGACCAGGAATCAAACCAGTGACCTCTTGGTGCATGGGTCAACGCTCAACCACTAATCCACACCGTCTGGGCATCAATCGCTTTTTGATTCTGTCCTTTTAACCTCAATATGTCTTTGTTTCTCACTTTCAAATTTATATTTTATTACTGAGCCCCAGTTGATATTTGCCAATTACTGTATTTTAAGGGCAAATATCTTATTTTATATTTTTATACACCAATTCCAAACACTCCAGAACATTTTAGTAATAGCATATCCTCAATAAATATACTGAACAGAGAAACTTAAAATAACTATTTCATTATTTTCTATTAAAATAAATATTAATCTTAAAGATACTCCAGAAAACTACATTTTTGAAAATATCATAATTCATATAGTATATTGATTCTTCCTCAAAAACAAATATAAGAAGGATGATTTCACTTAAAACAATAAGTTATAACTCATTTTGTAAATTATGTTTAGATTGATAATGAATAAAAATAATGATTGTTCCTGCATTGTTCCATTTTAAAATATAATCATGTAAGCTATTAAATATATTTTCACACAAGTATATTTTTAACATGTTCTAAAGCCCTATTAATTATCATTTAATTTGCTTACCTTAATAACTTGGTTGAGCTTAAATATGTCAACCATCTTGAGAGAGACATAGTATTTGAATTCAAATTCTTAATATAATTCTGTGATTACTGATGTACCCTGACATTTGATATCTAAAGAAATATTCTTAATATCAATGAAAATTAAATTTCAACTTGGAATCCACTTAAAACCAAAACAGTTACATGAAAAGAGGGGAAAGTAAAGTAATTACATTATCTAAAGGCTGTCACCATTCACATGTTTCAAAATTCGTTGTTGATAAGGTGAAGTCATGATTTTATGACTCCCAGGGAATGTGATGGTGGCAGATCACCTTTAAGTGTGTCATTGGAGTCTCTGAAGAATTAGCAGACAGTCAGGCAAAAAGAAAATTCTGTGTGAGGCATTCATTGCTCAGAATGAAATTATTGGATTTTAACATGATTCCAGAGAATCAGGATATCTGGGATGTAGATGATGACTATCACAACCACAGTCTGAAATGTTAGCCAAACCAACCATCAGAGGATTGATGAGTTGTGTTCCCTAGGTAAAAAGATACTGATGTCAGTGAGCACTCAAGTTCATAAATATGTGAAAATTGGATAAGGTAAGAGAAGCTCAGAGAGCAAATTAAGAAGTTCAAATTGGTAAACAATGTGAAGATTGATGTGATGTGTCATTTTTATATAAAAACAAATGCAAATTTATTTGTATTTATTTCATAGAAAAAACAAAATTAACATGACTTTCTCACATGAAAATGTGATTTAAAATTAATTTCACAATACAAGGAAAAGGAATCAAATTTCAGATTGTAATACCAACCTTCCAGGATAAAATATGTTCACTTTTCCCCGCATATATTTCACCACAGATATTCATAATCCACTGCTATAAAATGTTCTAGTATTAAGACATAGTGAATTTTTTCTAAAAATATTGAGGCTGAATATATGAATTCAATATCAAGAACTGTGGAGAGTTTAAAATTTTACTTTATTTGCCAACTAACAAGTTAACCTGCTATAGTTTCATGAATATTGATAGGAGACACAAGACTCCTGGGTCAGAGTCAAATAACTTTATTACACATGACAGCAAGCAGCATCGTATTCATGTTCATGCCGGTTTCCTTTGTCTCTCAAGTCCCACAGGGCTGATGCAGAATGAAGCAGAAAGATGATGCCTATGAATGATCTTTTGTAATGGGCCAAAGCAAACCAGTCTGAATTTTGCCCCAGAAAACAACAGTATCTTTATTATATTGAATAGTAAATAAACCTACCTGCCTTTAGCTTTGAAAGGAGGCAAAATTTTTCTCTTGTAAGTATTTTTGCTATCTCATTGAAAAGATAGTCCTAAACAAAAGCCATCTGTGCCTCTGATTACCATATATGTAAAAAGGTAAAAGTTCCATGGAAAATTGTTTCCAACAATATCCATCCTTTTTTTTTTTTTTTTTTTTTAACAGTGTCTTGGTTTCTGATAATTGTCCCATGAGTACATTATAATTGATCAACCTGACAGTTTGGGACAAATCATTTCACTTTTTTTTATACAGCTTTTAATTCAGGCTACTATTAGCAAGATTCTAAGAGGAAAATTAGGCCAACCTGCTATATTAATGTCAAATGAACCCCTAACATCCCAGACCCAACCAGATTAAAAAAAATAATTATAAACTATACCTTGGCTTTCAAGGAGGAAGTTGTAGATCAATTCTACTATCCAAAATAAACATGGCCAGTGCACACTGAGGTTGACCAGAAAGTTTTTCAAGGCAGAGGTAGTATTTCTGTAAACACTAAAAAGGTCTCTTATGACCACACATACCAGTATGTTTTGAGGAGGGAGACCATTTAATTCCTGGTTTCCATACAAGAAGTACAATTCTGAAGGTACACATCGTGACACTGTAAAAAATATATTAATTACAGTTATTGCAAATGGGACATTTGCTGGGAAATAGAGGTTGACAGTGTCTCCATTGTGGCTTCCTACTCATCTTACGGGCTTTGTTGAGTCTAGTGGTTGTTGTTAGAAAATCTGTTTAAGGGTAGGTAGTCAAATTAGACCTATTTGTCTTCACTAACATTTGTGCAGCATCCAAGTGTGAGTGAGTGATGTCTAAGGAATAGAGGTGGGGCAGATATCTGAAAGACTAGAATGGTGTTTTGTGCCAGCGCTGAAGTCATATCTTGCTGTTTCTGAGTAATAATATTACAGGAAATGGCTACCAAGTCATGACAGAGCTATTCTGCTGAATATTAGAACGAAGCATTATATTTAAGGTACTTGCAAGAATTTAGAAGATTCTGTCTATGGAATTTTCTTTCTAATGAAACCTCCAGAAATGGCTTTAAATGACGAAAGATCGTTTAAGCTTTTCCATCCTTCGTATTTCCCAGGGACATATACTATTCCTTCTCTAGGTGAATGGATTCCTATTCTCTCTCCACTGTTACACAATCAGTGTGTCCCATTACAGTGCCTATAACTTCAGCTTTTTTTTTTACAATTATCGCAAATTTCACCCACACTTTTTGTCCAAAATGATTAACTGCATAAGGGTCAGGGAATTTTTATAATACCTACAGAGATCCATTATATATCTCACATAGGGCCATGTGGACCAACATAGTGGAACTTGGTGAGCTGATTCTTAACCAAGTGCTGATTATCAGGAAAATCCAACACAAGAATTTAGATAACTAAACAAAAATTAATTTGAACCCCCTAAACTTGCTCTGGCTGAGCTGTCACCCATGGGTTATAACAACCAGGTTAGCCTGGACTCACTATTAAAGGAACTAAAGAAGCATCATGGTCAAGAAAGGTCAGGTTTAATTCTCAGTTGTCAAAATAAGGAAGTATAATACCCAATCCCTTTTCCTGTTACTCAGAAATTGGCTGAGAGCAGAAGATCACTTTCTGGGAATAGCACATTCCTTGACTAAACTACCTTACATTAATGTAAAGGGAGAAGTGTAAGCAAGGTTGGGTCAGAAATCATCTTCAATTAATTTTTGAGGAGGCCATCCTAACACTAAGAACTAGGAGATTCCATGGATAGTAAGGAGTATGGAATTTCCATCAGGTACATTGTCTATTACCCCATTTTCAGTTGATTTTGTATTAAAAAACATGTTGTCAGAATGAAAAAATAATCATAAAATTTAAAATATGACAGATTAATTTTTTGTTATTTTTTAATTTATATTTATTGTTGAAAATATTACAGATGTCCCTCCTTTTCTCCCCCATTGACACCTTCCTCCCAACTCCCACCTCTCTGCCTTCACCTCATTGTTGTCTGTGTCCATTGTTTATGTATATAGGCATATACGTACTTTGATTTATCACTTCCCACCCCCTACCACCCTTTCTTCTGAGGTTTGTTAGTCTGTGCCCCAATGCCATGTCTCTGAATCTCTTTTGTTCATCAATTTAATTTGTTCATTAGATTTCACAAATAAGTGAGATGATGTGATACTTGTCTTTCTCTAACTAGCTTATTTTGCTTAGCATAATACACTTCAGGTCCCTCCATGTTGTCTCAAAGAGTAAGAGAACTTTCTTTCTTACAGATGCATAGAATTTCATTGTATATATGTACCAGAGCAATGAACATAGGGGTGCATATATTCTTTCTGATTGGTGTTTCAGGATTCTTAGAATATGTTCCTAGAAGTGGGATCACTGGACCAAATAGAAGTTTCATTTTTAATTTTTTGAGGAAACACCATATTGTTTTCCATAGTGGCTGTACCAGTCTGCATTCCCACCAGCAGTGTACTAGAGTCCCATTTTCTCCACACCCTCGCCAGCACTTGTTGTTTGATGATTTGTTGATGGCAGGTGTGTGGTAATACCTCATAATTGTTTAAATTGGCATCTCTCTGATAATTAATGACAATGAGCATTTTTTCATATATCTCTTGGCCATTTGTATGTCCTCTTTAGAGAAGTGTCTATTCACGCTTTCTACTCATTTTTTAATTAGATTATTTGTTTCCCTTTTGTTGAGTTGTATGAGTACTTTATATATTATGGAAATCAATCTCTTATCCTATGTATCATTGCCAAATATATTCTCTCATACAGTGAGTTCCCTTTTCATTTTGATGCTTGTTTCTTTTGCTGTGCAGAAGATTTTTAGTTTGGTGGATTCCCATTTATTAATATTTTTGTTTTTTCTCTTGCCCTTGGCAATGTATCAGTGAAGATTCTGCTACATGTGATGTCGAAGATTTTACTTCCTGCATTTTCTTCTATAATTTTTATGGTTTCATGAGTTACATTTAAGTCTCTTATCCATTTTCAGTTTATTCTTGTGTATGGTGTAATTTGTTGGTCTAGTTTCATTCCTCTTGCATGTACCTGTTCAATTTTTCCACCACCTTTTATTGCAGAGAATATTTTTACTCCACTGTCAAATATTAATTGAGCATGATGTCTTGAGTTGATTTCTGGGTTCTCTTTTCTGTTCCATTGATCTATATACCTATTCTTTGTGCCAGTACTAGGCTGTATTGATTACTATGGCTATATTGATTATGATGGCTTTGTAGTATAACCAGTATTGTGATCCCTCCAACTTTGTTCATTTTTTTCAAGATTGCTGTAGCTATTCTGGGTATTTTGGGTTCCATATAAACTTTTGGAATATTTGTTGTAGATCTGTGAAATGTGTCATTGGTATTTTAATAGGAATTTCATTGAATCTATAAATTGCTTTGGGCAGTGTGGATATTTTAATGGTGCTGATTCTTCCAATCCATGCTTCCATTTTTTATATCTTTCTCTATTTCTTTCTTCAATGTTCTGTAGCTTTCTGAGAACAGGTCTTTTATCTCCTTGGTCTAGTTTATTTCTAGGTATCCTAATTTTTTGGTTGCAGTGGTTAATGGGATTGCCTTTTAGTTTCTCTTTCTGAGTGTTCAATATTGGTGTATAAAATTGCCATCATGGTTTGACTCAGTAGTTGGAGCATCGGCCCTCAGACCAGAGGGTTGCATGTTAGATTCCAATCAAGGCACATACCTGGGTTGCTGCTTGGTCCCCAGCCCTGGCCAGGGTCATGCAGGAGGCAATCAGTCGACATGTCTCTCTCATATCGATGCTTCTCTCTCTCTCTCCCCCTTCCACTCTGTCTGAGAACAGATGGAAGAATATCCTCTGGTGAGGATTAAAAAAAAAAAGACATCATGCCCTGGCCAGTTTGGCTCAGTGGTTAGAGCATCAGCCCACAGACCAGAGAGTCCTGGGTTCAGTTTCTGCTAAGGGCACGTACCTCGGTTGCAGTTTGTCCCCGGCCCCAGGTTGGGGTCTTGTGGGTGGCAACCACTCGATGTGTCTCTCTCACATCAATGTTTCTCTCTCTCTTCCTCCCTCTCTCCCTCTCGCTCTATCTCAAGATAAATGCAAAAATGTCCTCTGGTGAGGATTTAAAAAAAAAGTGACATCAAATTCTGGATTTTAATTTAGTGTCCTGCTATTTTGCTGAATTTATATATTAATTCTAGCAGGTTTTTTTGGTAGAGTCTTTAGGGTTTTCTATGCACTATACCATGTCATGTGCAAATAATGACAGTTTCATTTTCTCCTTTCCAATTCGGATGCTTTTTATTTTTTTCTTCTTGTCTGATTGCTGTGGATAAGAGTTCGAGTACTAGGTTGAATAAAAGTGATGGAAGTGGACACCTTTGTCATGTTCCTCTTCTTAAAGGAAATACTTTTAGTTTATGCCCTTTGAGTGTGATATTGGCTATAGGTATGTCATATATGGCCTTTGTTATGTTAAGGTGTGATCCCTCTATTCTCACTTTGCTGAGAATTTTTTATCAAAATTGGGTACTGGGTTTGTCAAATGCTTTTTTCAGCATCTATTGATATGAATGATTGTATGATTTTTATCTTTCATTTTGTTTAAGTGGCGTATTACATTTATTGATTTGCAGATATTGTACCATCCTTGCATCCCTGGGATAAATCCCACTTGGTCATGATGAATAATTCATATATATACACTGGATCTGATTTGCTGATATTTTGTTGAGGATTTTGGTGTCTATGTTCATCAGGCGTATTGACCTGTAATTTTCTTTCTTTGTAGTGTCTTCATCTGATTTTGGAATTAAGATTATGCTGGCCTCATAAAAAGAACTTGGAACTTGGAACTCTCCTTCCTCTTGAATTTTTTTGGAATAGTTTGAGTAGAATAGGTGTTAATTCTTCTTTGAATGTTTTGTAAAACTCCCCTGTGAAGCCGACTGGACCAGGGCTTTTGTTTCCTGGGAGTTTATTGATTACTGTTTCAATTTCCTTAGTTATTATTGGTCTGTTCTGGTCTTCTGACTCTTCCCTGTTGAGTTTTGGAAGCTTGTATGAGTCTAGAAATTTGTTCATTTCACCTATGTTTTTCATTTGTTGACATTTTCTCACAATCCTTTGTATTACTGTGGTGTCAGTTGTTACTTCACTTCTTTTACTTCTGATTTTATTCATTTGGATCCTCACTGTTTCTTGGTGAGTCTGGCTAAAGGTTGATCAATCTTGCTTATCTTTTCAAATAATCAGCTCTTGTTTCATTGATCTTTTATATTGTTTTTTATTCTTTATATCATTTATTTCTGCTCTGATCTCTATTATTTCCTTCCTTTTACTTACTCTAGGATTTTTTTAAAATATATTTTATTGATTTTTTAGAAAGAGATAGAAACATCGATGTGAGAGCGATACATTGATCAGCTGCCTCCTTAATGCCCCCTACTGGGAATCAAGCCCACAACCTGGGCAAGTGCCTTGACCCAGAATCGGAACTTCTCAGTGCATGGGACGATGGTCAATTCACTGAGCCATATCGCTGGGCTGGGATTCTCTTTTTGTTCTCTTTCTAATTCTTCAAGTTGTAGGGTTAGATAGTTTATTAGAATTTTGTTTTTTGTTTTTTGAGTTAGACCTGTAATGTTATGAACATCCCTTTCAGGACGACTTTCACTGTGTCCCATAGATTTTGTGTTGTTGTGTATTAATTTTCATTATTTTCCAGGAAGTTTTATTTTATTTCTTGATCTCATTGACAATTCATTTATTGTTTAATAACATGCTGGTTAGCCTCCATGTGTTTGAATGTTTTTGAGTGTTTTTATTGTAATTGATTTCTAGTTTCATGCAATTGTGATCTGAGAAGATGCTTTATATGATTTTAACATTCTTAAACTTGTAGAGACTTAGTTTGTGTCTTAACATGTCGTCTATTTTTGAGAATGTCCTATGTGCATTTGAGAAGAATGTATATTCTGCACTGTTGGGATGAAATGTTCTGTAAATATTAATTAAATCCATCTGATCTAGTGCATCATTTAGGGTTTCTGTTTCTTTGTTAATCTTTTTTATATAGAGAACCTATCCAGTGATGTAAGTGGGGTGTTAAAGTTCCCTACTCTGAATGTATTTCTGTCAATCTTTCCCTTAAATTCTTCCGAATGTTTTTTCATGTATTTTGGTACTCTTATATTGGGTGTACATATGTTTACCAAGGTTATATCCTCTCCTTGGATTTATACTTTTATATTATGTAGTGACCTTCCTTGTCTCTTGTTATGGCCTTAATTTTGACATCTATTTGATCAGATATGAGCATTGCTACCCCTGCGTTTTTTTTTTGTTTTGGTATGGAATATATTTTTTTTCTATCCCTTCACTTTTAGCCTGTGTGAATATTTTGTTTTGAGGTGTGTCTCTTGTACAGTTGTGTTTTCTTATCCATTTGGCTACCCTATGTATTTTGATTGGAACATTTAATAAATTTACATATAAGGCTATTATTGATATATACTTTTTTAAAGTAATTTTTTATGCCTATATTCCTTTCTCTCTATTTTTTCTTCTTTTGGTGGTACTGAACTCTTTTAGCTTTCTTTTGTCTGAGAAGTTTTATTTTGCCTTCAATTTTAAATGATATCATTGCTAGATAGAGCAGTCTTGGTTGCAGGTTCTTGCTTTTCATTAGTTTGAATACTTCATGCCAATCTTTTCTGGCCTGGAGTGTTTCTGTTGAGAAATCTGCTGACAGTCTCATGGTGGATCCCTTGTAGGAAACTATCTCTCTCTTGCTACCTTTAAGATTATCTCTTTATCTTTAGCCTTGGCCATTTTAATTATGATATGTCTTGGCATGGGTCTTTTTGGGTTCATCTTGATTGAAACTCTTATGCTACTTGAACTTGTATAACTTTTTCTTTCACCAGGTTAGGAAAGTTTTCTGTGATTATTTCTTCAAGCAGGTTCTCTATCCCTTGCTCATTTTCTTTTCATTCTGGCACCCCTCTGATGCAGATGTTGTTATGTTTCACATTGTCCCAGAGTTCCTTTAATCTATCCTTATTTTTTTCAATTATTTTTTTTCTTTTTGTTGCTCTGTTTGGGTGTTTGTTGTTGTTGTTGTTTTTATGTTTGTTTTGTTCTTTTACCTTGTCTCCCAAATTGCTGATTCTATCCTCCACTTTCTCCAGCCTACTATTAATTCCTTCTAGTGTGTTCTTGATGTCAAATATGCTATTTTTCTTTTCCGACTAACTCATGTTCTCTTTTGTCATGTTGACATAGTTTTCATTAAATTTTTTGTAATTATCACTAAGTTATTTGAGTATCCTTATAACCATTATTTTGAACTCTGTGTCTGATAAATTGCTTGCTTCTGTTTCATTTAGTTTTCCTTTTTTTCTGGAGATTTTCCCTTTCTCTTATTTGGGGTTTTTTCTTTGTTTTCTTATTTTAGTTGTCTCTTTGTATTTATTTTCATGTGTTAAACAGAACTACTATGACTCTCCATCTTTGTAGGGTGGCCTTATGTAGTAAGTGTCCTGTGGAACACAGTGGTGAAGTCTCCTTGATCTCCTGAGCTGAATGCTCTAGAAATGTGGGTAATGTGGACTCTCCTGTTGTAATTTGGAGCTGATTGTTGGCCTGTTCATGGGTGAGATTGACTTTCAACCCTTGGAAATGAGTTTAGTAGGATGGGGCAAGCAGGATTTGGGAATGCAAATCCAATCAGCCCTTTTATTGGGGTGACACAAACCCTTGGCCCTCAAGAGGGAACTAGCTGCTTGCCTTCTAGCTCAGCAGTGCCCCACCAGAGACTCTGAGGAAAAGCTTAGAGGGGTTCATACCAGATACCCCAGTTCTGAATTGTGTCCCCTTTCACCTGTAAAGCTGCACCAGCAGGGATGTGCTGGCAGGGCTTGTAGGAAGCAACAAGGTTTTACACTTCACTTGGGGTGGCACTGGCCCTTGGAGAGGGGAGAGAGAGTTGTTTGCCTCCTTCTACCTCCACAGTGCACTTCCAGAGACCCTGATGGAGTGCTCCAAGTGAGTCATGTCCAATGTTCAAGCTCTGATTTACACCCCTTTTCCCCAGCAGATATGAGTTTATCAGGGTGGGGTCAGCAGAATTGGGGAATGCAAATTCAATCCACCCTTTGATGTTGGTGACACTGGCCCTCAGCCCTCAAGAAGGGAGTTAGCTGCTTACCTTCTAGTTCAGTGTTGCCATACCAGAGACTCTGAGGGGAGTCTCTAAGTCACTTGCATGAGATACCTCAGTTCTGAGTTGTGCCAATTTTCCCCTGTGAGGCTGCACCTGCTAGAAGGTGTAGGTGGGGCTTGTAGAAATAGATCAAGGCTTCCCTCTCTGCTTGGAGTGGT
The DNA here is from genome assembly GCA_030848825.1 of Tadarida brasiliensis. Taxonomy (NCBI): domain Eukaryota; kingdom Metazoa; phylum Chordata; class Mammalia; order Chiroptera; family Molossidae; genus Tadarida; species Tadarida brasiliensis. Next base: position 28,828,816 of record CM061267.1, on the reverse strand, counting down.
CCTGGCTTTTGAGGCAGAGGTGTGGGAATTTGTCTCCCCCTTCTATCTCTACAACTCACTGTTTGCCTGATGGAAAGCTCTGAGTGGGGTGGCTCTAAATGTCTCTCTTCTGAACTGTACTTCCTTCCCCCTGTGAGACACCACAATCTCCTTCATACTCTGACTAGCAAGTAGTAGACCATCAACATCAACACTGTTGAATAACAGTATCCTAAAATAGCAAATGTCTGATATACTCCAATATTATTTGTCAGTCTTCGCATATGACCAGGGTTCTATGTTTCTTGAAAAAAATAGAAGTAGAAAAATATATTCAAATGAATATACCTTTACATTGCTAAATGTAATTTTTGAATGCCCTCACTATGGCATTCTTCTCTTAAAAAAAAGAAAAAAGTCTGATAGTTTGATAAACAGAAAATAAAATGCACAGCTCTTAAATAGTCAAAATTATGTTGTTGTTGTTTTTTATTGAGTGCATATGTCTACCCTCCTATTATGAAATACTTTATGTCCTTATTCTTCTCAAAATTCAGTTTCAAGCTTTAATCCTCAATGTGACTGTATTTGGAAGTAGGGCTTTTAGAGAAGTGATTAAGGTTATTTGAGGTCATAAGGGTGGCATCCTAATCCAATGGATCTGTGGTTTTTATAAAAATAGGAATAGACATCAGGAGTACACAGAGAAAATGCCAGGTCTCAGCAGGAAAGTGGCCCCCGACTGCATGCTAATGAGAAAGACCTCAGGAGAAATCGAACCTGTTAAAAACTTGATTCTGGACTTCTAGTTTCCAGAACTATAAGAAAATAAATATATGTTGTTTAAACCATCTAGTCTGTTGTTTTGTTATGTCAGCCCCACAAGATTAATACAATACCTCACAGAACATTTTATGTACCGAAAAATTACTCTCCTGCCCTTTTAGAATATATGTCTCTCTACTCATCTCTCCCCATCTCCACACCAAATGCTATGTGATTTCTATTGCCATAAGTTAGTTTATGGATTACATATGGATGGAATCCTGTAGTTTGCACTTTCTTGTGTTCGGATTTTTTTCCCTTTAAAATAATGTTTTTGGGATTTATTGTTTGTGTGTGTGTGTGTGTGTGTGTGTGTGTGTGTGTGTGTGTATGTGTATTCGCACTTTCTTCTGCTATAAACTGCCTCAGGAAATGTAGATTGTCTAATATCTTTTATATCTAATTTTTAGACCTATAAAATAAGGAAGTAGAACCAGATGTCTTTTGAATACTAAAATTCTATACAAAATTTTAGCATTCTAAATGTAATGCCATTACCGCATTCCTTCCTTTGCTTTTGATATTATCAGTCATGGAGGAACCTGACATTCTTTGAAAATACATGAAGATCTAGAGGACTGGAAAAGAACTTTCAGGTAAGATATGGTACTTAAGGGGATACAATTTTAAATTCAGTTTAGAAATTGATCTTTGTGAGTGAACTAAGCAGTAGAATTTTAAATTAGACTTAAGGCAAAATAAATTGCAATGGGTAAATGTTAAATTTTTAACAATGACCTACTAGTGAACTAACTTATACTATATATAATTTTGAAAAGAAAATCATTTGTTAACTATATACTAAAACTGAAGAATATTTTTAATTAAAATAATGCTAAGGAATCAAGAACAATCTTGGCACAGTGAAAGTTCTACATTTACTACATGTAAAACAGTCAATATGAACATAAAACATCAATATAAAAATACATTAATTTTAATTTCAATAATATTTTTAAAAATTCTGTCTAAAGTCCTTGGGATCACTTCTAATTTATACTTTCTTAACATGTGTTAATGTATTACAATGTTCAAACATTCCAAAAAATATTTTTAAACTTATATACTATCAAGATTTGTTAGTGATTACACATAGATAAACAAAAAGTAGAAGATATATACAAATGGAAAGATGAAGAGATGATAATTCTAACAACCTAATGATTCCAATAAAAGCATATACCTTATCTATATTTATAATTTTAATATTCAGAAGAACCTAAAACATGTAGAGATAAAAAAAGTGAAAAGATTGAATAAATAACAATATAATTAGATAATTTGACTTAAAAAATAGTCATTATTTTTATGCATCTAAAATATCCCTTTTAATGTTTCAATATTTTTTTCATATGTATCTATAATTTTAATTATTTTTATCATGAAAGCATTATTTTTTAAATTTATTTTTCTTTATTGATTTGAGAGAGAGAAACATTAATGAGAGAGAACATTGATTGACCACCTCCAGCATGCACCCCACCAGGGATTTTGCCCACAACCTGGGCATGTGCCCTGACTGGGAATCGAACTGGTGACCTCTTGGTGCCTGAGTCATGCTCAGCCACTGAGCCACACCAGCCGGGCTGAAAACATTATGAAATCAATACTGTGTTAGTGAATTTTGTTTTCCTAAGAACAAATTTTTTAGAGAAAAAACTACAATAAAACTATTTTCCCACTTAATTGCCTAACTTTCACATTTTCCCATATGTTTATATCTTTGTTCTTTAATATAACCCAGAAATTCTGCATCTAGAAGGTTTAATTTTCAGATCCACATTTCAAAACAAGGCAAATTAAGGTGCTAATTACAGAAATCTAATTTCAAGGAGTACAGTTATCACCATATATTTAGAAATGAAAACATCACATAAAGAGAAAATATCACTAGATTTCATTTAGAAATAAAAACCTTGTAAAACTCTTGTTTTCCTTCTACTTGTCCTAAGATCCCCTGGGAAAACTTTATTAGACAGAATATTTTTGTGCTTTTAACTTACTAATGAAGGGCAAGAGGAATAAAGTATGAAAAGTAATAAAAGTATGAAAAATTCATTATTGATCTGGCCATTGCTATGTTTATCTGATGGCTTGATCTGGAAGTACTATGTTTCAGGAAACCACAAACAGTCCTTATTAGGACAGTCCTGCAAAAGGGAGGAAGAATGTACTCATCTTCCAGTTTATCCCATTGTTCAAATCCTTTCTTCATGGGGATAACTCCTCCGAAATTCTGTGTTACCCACATGTGGGTAGATGCTGAAAGTGGTCCAGAGGATCTGAGATGGTGTGTACGAGTGGTCTGATAAATTGATTTATTTTTAAAAGATTGTGTTGTTTTTGAAAGTACAATGGGTGTCTCATCTAGGAACATTCTTTTTTTAACTTTATTTTTGTTGTTGGCACTACTACAGATGGACCCATTCCCTCCTCAAACTTTGCCCACCTCCACCCAGTCCCCCACCTCCCTTCCTTCTGGCCATCACCACACTACTTCCTGTGTCTATTGGTTATGCATATATATTATTTGGCTAATCTCTTCACTTTCTTTCATTTAATCCTCTCCTCCCCTCCTACAACAATCAGTCTGTTCCATGTATCCATGACTCTTTTTCTATTTTGTTCATCAGTTTATTTTGTTTATTAGGTTCCACATAAATAAGTGAGATTATATGGTATCCGTCTTTCTCGACTGGTTTACTTCACTTAGCATGAAAATATGTATCAGTGTTATTTACAATAATCAAGATCTGAAACAAGCCCAAGTGTCCATCAGCAGATGAATGGATAAAAAAACTGTGGTGCAGCCCTGGCTGGTTTTGTTTAGTGGTTATGGCGTGGGCTTTCAGACCAAAGAGTCGCGGGTTCAATTCTGGTCAAGGGCACATAACTTGGTTGCAGTCGATCCCAGCCCTGGTTGGGCTTGTGTGGGAGGCTACCAATCGATGAGTCTCTCTCATATTGATGTTTCTCTCACTCTCTCTCCCCCTCCCTCCCTCCCTCCCACTCTATCTGAAGATAAATGGAAAAATATCTTTGGGTGAGGATTAAAAAAAAAAAAAGCTGTGGTACATTTACACAATGGAATACTATGTGGCAGTAAAAAATAAGGAACTTGAACCTTTTGCTACAGCATGGATATGACTACAGATTATAAGAACACTCTTGATTGTAATGAATTTGCATGACATTACAATTTTATTGCCAAAATGGGATAGTATAAATTATTATAACACAGTAAATCTATATATTAGAAACTTGCAGTTTCTGCTTTTACGTATCACCTGTGTATTCCTTCAAAGATTGAAACATATTCCCAATAGGTATTAGACTAGATCATAAAGTATAATAAATATATTTGTAAACCCCACTAACAAACTATGCTTAGAACAGTCTAGTTATGGTGTTTCAATGATCTGTGCATTGTGTAAAACCTGTAGTGAAGTTTTTCAAGACTCTTGAAATTATTTGTACAAAGTGGGCTTTGGGCAACTCTTTCTGGCACAGACAATGATTATTGAATGAAACTCCTATGAACAAAATAATGAATGATCCAACAAACACCCCCAGTAAAAGGCATCATATTATAATATTCTACAGAAGATACCAGCATTCCACACACAAGGTTCACCTGTGTATTTCTTCAGTTGTAAAACTTATTTGCAATTAGTAATTCATTTTCTAGTCTAAGACATAATGTATGATCAATAAATTTATAAATTCTACTAGCAAAGTTAGTCTAGAAGAGCCTAGTTTTAGTGTTTCAATAGGCTGTGCATTGTATCAAATCTGTTGTGTAGTGTTTGAAAATTCTAATAATTATTTTGTACTAAGAAGAATTTTGGCAAACTGTTCTTAGCACAAATAATAACTATTAAATGAAACTACTACTAACTAGGTAATGACTATTCCTACATGACCCACCATTAAAGCCATTGTTTTATAATATTTCACAGAAGATACCACTATTCTAAACACTAGGTGCAGCTGTGTATTCCTTAAAAGAGTTATATATATCCCCAATAGGTAATATATGTATTAGTATTTAACATAAAGTAAAATCAATATATTTGTAAAGGAAATTAGCAAACTCTGCCTAGAACAGTCCAGCTTTAGTGTTTCAATCAGCTCTATATTGTATAAAACCTGTAGTGAAGTGCTAGAACACTTATAATTATTTTGTACCAAGCAGGATTTTGGCACATTGTTTTAGCACTGACTATAATTACTAAATGAAACTATTATTAACTATGTAATGACTATTTCAAATGCTTCCCCAGTGAATGGCATTATATTATATTTCAAAGAATACATTGCCATTCCTTACATTAGGTTCACCTGTGTATTCCTTCAAAGAATTAAAAATATTCCCAATATGTGATGTATGTATTAGTTTATGATATAAAGTATAATTAATACATTTATAAATGCTACTGAACACTCTGTCTAGAACAGTAGCGATACAGTGTTTCAGTGAGCTGCATATTGTGTAAAACATATAATGAAGTGCTGGAAAACTCTTAGAATTAATTTGTACCAAGCGGGATTTTGGCAAACTGTTTTTAACAATGATTATAATTACTTAATGAAACTCCTACTATGTAATTAATGTTCCAATTTACCTTCCAATAAATTCATACCAAGAACGACTGTGGCAAACTGTTATTAGTGCAGACAATAATTACTTAATGAAATACCTACTAACCATGTAATGAATGTTACAACATGCTCCCTCAGAAAATAGCATTATGTGATAATATTTCACCTGAGATATAAGCATTCCACACACTAGATTCACTTGGTTATGTTTTCAATGAGTGAAACACATTCTCAATAGGTAAGGCATGTATTAATTAATGATTTAACAGACAATCAACACATTTGTAGATGCTACTAGCAAACTCTATCTAGAAGAATCTAGTTTTAGTTTTTCAATGGGCTCTGCATTGTTTATAACTTGTAGTATAGTGTTTGAACAGTCATAATTATTTAATACTACTGGGTGTTTTGTCCTACTGTATTTAACATGAAATATAATTCCTAAATAAAATTACCTCTAAGTAATGACTGCTCCAGCATGCTCCCTCATTAAATGGAAGTATATTATAATTTTTCACAGAAGATAGCAACATTCCAAACACTCAGTTCCCCAGAGTATGGCTTCAAATTGTGAAACGTAATTTCAAAAGGTAACATAGTTATTAGTCTTGAACAGAAAAAAATAATCAATACATTTCAAAATGGTACTGGCAAATTCTGTCAAGAGCAGTCTAGTTTTAGTGTTTCCATGAACTGTGCATTGCATGAAATCTGTACTGAAGTGTTTTAAGACTCTCGGAATTAATTTATATAAAGCAGAATTTTGACAAACTATTTTTAGCATATTTACTGAATGAAACTCCTACTAAATATGTAATGTTTCAACATGCTCTGCCCCTTTATGGCATTGTATTATAATACTTCACAAAGGATACCAGCATTCCACATCCCAGGGTCACCAGTGTATTACCTCAATAGTGAAACTTATTCCCAATAGGTTATGCATGTATTAGTCTATTATGTAACAATATAATCAATATAATTTTAAATTTATATTTATTGTTCAAAGTATTACAGATGTCCCCCATTTTCCCCCAATGACCACCTCCAACCTGCTCCTGCCCCCTCCTCCTCCACCTTCACTGCACTATTGTCTGTGTCCATGGGTTATGTACATATGCATATAAATTCTTTGGTTAATCTCTTCCTACCCATCCCCTTCCCTCTGAGATTCCTTAGTCTGTCCCATGCTTCTATGTCTCTGCATCTATTTTGTTCATCAGTTTCTTTTTTTCATAAAATTCCACATATAAGTGAGATCATGTGATAGTCATCTTTCTCTGACTGGCTTATTTTGCTTACTCCAGGTCCCTTTATGCTGTCTCAAAGGGTAACAGATCCTTCTTTTTTACAGCTGAGTAGTATTCCATCGTGTAAATGTACTACAGCTTGTAACCACTCATCTACTGATGGGAACTTGAGCTATTTCCAGAACTTCGCTATTGTAAAGAGTGCTGCAGTGAACATAGAGGTGCGTATATTCTTTCTAATTGGTGTTTCAGGATTCTTAGTATATATTTTTAGTAGTGGGATCACTGGGTCAAATGGCAGTTCCATTTTTAATTTATAAGGAAACTCCACACTGTTTTCCATAATGGTTGCACCAGTCTTCATTCTCATCAACACTGAGAGTACCCTTTTCTCTATATCTTTGCCAAGACTTGGTGTTTGTTGATTTGTTGATTGTAGCCATTGTGGTAGGTGTGAGGTAATACCTCATTGTCATTTTAATTTGAATTTCTCTAGTGATTAGTGACTTTGAGCATTTTTCATGTTTCTTGGCCTTCTGTGTGTCCTCTTTGAAGAAGTATCTATTTAGGTCCTTTGCACATTTTAACTGGCTTTTTGTCTTCCATTTGTTAAGTTATATGAGTTCTTCATATATTTTGGAAATTAATCTCTCTCAGATTATCTTTGGCAAATATGTTCTCCCATACAGTGGAATCCCTTTTTATTTTGTTGATGGTTTTTTTGCTGTACAGAAACTTTTAATTTTGATGCAATTCCATTTGTTTGTTTGTTTTTTTTTTGCCCTAGGAGATGTATCAGTGAAAATTCTGATAGGTAAGATGTCTGAGATTTTGCTGCCTAAGCTTTCTTCTAGGATTGTTATAGTTGTATGACTTACATTTAAGGTTTTAATCCATTTGAGTTGATTCTTGTGTACGATGTGATTTGGTGGTCTAGTTTCATTTCTTTTGCATGCACCTGTTCAATTTTCCCAACATCATTTATTGAAGAGATTGTCTTTATTGTATGTTCTTACCTCCTTTGTCAAATATTAATTGAGTGTTATGGCTTGGGTCGATTTCTGTTTTTTTTTGTTCTGTTCCGTTGATCTATATGCCTATTCTTATGCCAATACCAGACTGTTTTGATTAGAAGGGCTTTGTAGTATAATTTGATATCTGATATTTTGTTCCATCCTACTTTGTTATTGTTTTCAAGATTGCCATGGCTATTTGGGGCCTTTTTTGGTTCCATATAAATTTTTCGAGTATTTGTTCTAGGTTTGTAAAATATTCCATTGGTATTTTAATAGAGATTGCATTGAATCTATAGACTGTTTGGGGTATTATAGATATTTTAATGACGTTAATTCTTTCAATCAATGAACGTGGTATATGCTTCCACTTGTTTGTATCTTTCTCTATTTCTTTTTTTAAATATCCTGTAGTTTTCTGAGTACAGATCTTTTACCTACTTGGTTAATTTTATTGCTAGGTATCCTAATTTTTTGTTTGTTTGTTTCAATAGTAAATGTGATTTTTTTTAGTTTCTCTTTCTGAGAGATTATTATTGGTGTATACATGCACCATCAATTTCTGGATGTTAATTTTGTTTCCTGTTACTTTGCTAAATTCATTTTTTAAAGAAAGAAAATTACAGGCCTGATATCCTTGATGAACATAGATGCCAAAATCCTCAACAAAATATTAGCAAATTAGATCCAACAATATATTAAAATGATTATGCACCTTGACCAAATGGGATTTATCTCAGAGATGCAAGGCTGTTATAATATTTGCAAAGCTATAAATATGATACATCACATAAACAAAATGAAAGATGAAAATCATATGATTATATCAATAGAAACAGAAAAAGCATTTGATAAAATCCAGCACTAATTTTTGATAAAAGTTCTCAGTTAAATAGGATTAGAGGGGTCATACTTCAACAAAATCAAGGCCATATATGACAAACCTACAGACAACACTGTACTCAATGGGCAAAAACTAAAAGTGCTTCCTTTTAGAACAGGAACAAGACAGAGATGTCTGCTTTCACCAGTCTTATTCAACATAGTACTGAAACTCTTATCCACAGCCATCAGACAAGAAGAAAAAATAAAAGGCATCCAAATTGGAAAGGAGAAAGTGAAACTGATATTATTTGCAGATGACATGATATTGTCCATAAAAAACCCTACCAAAAACTACTAGATTTAATTAATCAGTTTGTTTCTGTATATATTGCATGGATTTAACAGTAAATTTTTAATGAAAATATTACATTTTTTGGTTTTCTTTTACCTTTTAATTTTCATTAGTATTCAGAATTTCTTTTTCCAGAAATTGCTCTCTCTGTCTGTTTCATTCTCTGCCTTTTCATGTTAAAGGCTATCCTTAGAAACATGGTAATACTTTGCTGTCTATTCATACTTAGGATAGGGAGAAACATATCTATTTAAAAGTTGTATATATGAGTGTCAGACTTTTCAATTATGAGCTTTACAGTTGGATCTTTCAACTGTTTTTGAAGTGTGCTCCTTAAGATAGTCTAAGTTATGCTATAGTAAAACAAAATTCAAAATTTAAAAGCATCGGCATGCCTACTACATATTAGAAAGGCCTCTGCGCACTGTCAGTCTCACTCAGTGATAATACTAGCTGAAGCTTCTTGCTCTGGACTATTTCTAGACGAGGAAGCAGGGAGCAGAAACACATAGAGAATCACTACTGGCTTTTAAATGCTTTTACAGCTGATTAAACACATAATTTTCCCTCATGTGCTCTTGTGTGTCTCATGACCACAATTAACCTTGAGGAGAAAGGAAAGGAAATTGTAATTCTTCTTATGCATGGAGTAAAGAACATATCAGAAATACTGGTGAGCAGTAGTAATATCTTTCACTATTACACCATATTCCTTTGGTGCTTTTCCTCTTAACTTTTTAGATTACCTATGAAACAATCCTCCTATCATTCTACTTAAACACACATATTTACCCATTAATAAAATATTGAATAAAAAATTAAAAAGAAATAATAAACTTACATTAAATAATAGTTAATAATACTCTCATATTCTGACACTGAAAATTCTAATTTTGTTATTTTTAGTAAAAATTAAATTTCAGGTATCAAGCAAACTAATAAAACTGCAGAATATGGGAGGGGGGAAGGAAAGGCATCTGTAATACCTGTAACAATAAAGATTAAAAAATAAAAATTAAATTAAAAAGTAAAATTTTAAAAATTAGAATATTAAAACTTATTTTTTGAGGTAAAATATTATGTTTCTTTTCTTAGTGTCATAAAAGCAATACATACAATTAACAAAAAAATGTAAAAACACACACGACAGACTTTTTTTTTTCTTATATATTTAAGAAGTTTAATAGTCACTCCTTTCCAGGAAATTAATTAAGGAGATTTGGACATACATTCATGAAAATGTGTTTAATTAATCTAGATTATGATATTGATTCCTTTTCAAAATAGTAGAGATGATGGATAGAATACTAAAATGTTATAATGTTATTCTATTAGATTTCAGATTTTGTGTAAATAAAAAATAGGAATGTCATGATAAGCAGAAGAGTTATGTAGTCTGGATTATGGTTTAGCAGCATCACTTTGGCTGGTTTGTGGAGAGCAGACTGTAGAATAACAATTATAGGAGTACAGAAACATGTTGGGAAGCTATTGAAATAATGCAGGAGAGAAATGATAGTGACTTGAACATGAATAGTGTTTATGTTGATAAGTAGATGAATTCTAGACAGATGTTGAAGTTTGCTTCATGAAGATTTGCATATCGATTTAAATGAGAAAATGAGATAAGTCTATAACTTTCTAAGGTTTCTATTCTGATAGTAGGAAGAATGAATTTCTCTATATTGCAACTAGTTAGAGTGAAGGAATACATTTTGGGAAATAGAATCACGAGCAGATGTCTAATACAGAGTTAGATAGATTGAAATGGAGTTTAGGAGGATTTAAGGACAAGAAATATACATTTGGAGGCATCAGCATAGATAGTAAATGGAGAAGAGGAACATTTTCACACAATAGGTTCACGTAGTTATTTTTTTTAAGGAGTGGAACACAGTCCCAAAAGGTAATGTATGTATAGTTAATGACTTAACGAATGATCAATACAATTGGAAATGCTACTAGTGAACTCTATCTAGAAGAGTCTAGTTTTATTTTTTTTTAGTGTTTTTTTTTATTAATTTATTTTTGTTACAGATGTTTCTCCTTTTTTCCCCATTGACACCCTCCTCCCCATCCCCCCACCCCGTCCCAAGCTTTGTTGTCCATGTCCATCAGTTATGCATACATGTGCATATGTTCTGTGGTTTATCTCTTCCCTCCCCTCCCACCCCCTCTTCTGAGGTGTGTCAGTCTATACCCTACTTCCACATCTCTAGGTCTACCCTGTTCCTCAGACTGTTCTGTTCACTATATTCCACAAATAAGTGAGATCATGTGATATTTGTCTTTCTCTGCTTGGCTTGTTTCGCTTAGGATAATACTCTCGAGGTCCTTCCATGTCGTCTCAAAGGATAAGAGATCTTTCTTTCTTACAGCTGCATAGTACTCCATTGTGTATATGTACCACTGCTTTTTTATCCATTCATCCACTGATGGACACTTGGGCTGTTTCCAGATCTTAGCTATTGTAAATAGTGCTGCTATGAACATGGGAGTACATGTATTCTTTCTGATTGGTGTTTCGGGCTTCTTAGGGTATATTCCTAGAAGAGGGATCACTGGGTCAAATGGCAGTTCAATTTTTAATTTTTTGAGGTAACACCATAGTGTTTTCCACAGTGGCTGCACCAGTCTGCATTCCCACCAGCAGTATACTAGAGGCCCCTTTTCTCCACACCCTCACCAACACTTGTTGTTTGATGATTTGTTGATGGTGGCCATTCTGACAGGTGTGAGGTGATACCTCATTGTTGTTTTAATTTGCATCTCTCTGATGATTAGTGATGTTGAGCATTTCTTCATATGTCTCTTAGCCATTTGTATGTCCTTTTTGGAGAGGTGTCTATTTAGTTCCTCTGCCCATTTTTTAATTGGGTTCTTTGTCTTCCTTTTGTTGAGTTGTATGAGCACTCTCTATATTTTGGAGATTAACCCCTTATCTGATGTATCATTGGCAATTATGCTCTCCCATAGAGTGGGTTCCCTATCTGTTTTGATGGTTGTTTCTTTTGCTGTGCAGAAGCTTTTGAGTTTGATGTAGTCCCATGTGTTCATTTTTCCCTTTGTTTCTGTTGCCTTAGGTGATGTATCAGTGAAGATTCTGCTGCGTGTGATGTCTGAAATTTTGTTGCCTACATTTTCTTCTAGGATTTTTATGGATTCACGAGTCACATTTAAGTCTTACATCCATTTTGAGTTTATTCTTGTGTATGGTGTAAGCTGGTGGTCTAGTTTCATTTTTTTGCATGTAGCTGTCCAATTTTCCCAACACCATTTATTAAAGAGGCTGTCTTTACTCCATTGTATGCTCTTGCCACCTTTGTCAAATATTAATTGAGCATAATGTCTTGGGTCAATTTCCAGATTCTCTGTTCTGTTCCACTAGTCTATATGCCTGTTCTTGTGCCAGTACCAGGCTGTTTTGATTACAGTAGCTTTGTAGTATAAGCTGATATACGGTATTGTGATCCCACCTACTTTGTCCTTCTTTTTCAAGATTGCTGTGGCTATTCGGGGTCTTTTTTGGTTCCATATAAACTTTTGAAATATTTGTTCTAGTTCTGTGAAATATGTCACTGGTATTTTGATGGAGATTGCATTAAATCTATAGATTGCTTTGGGTAATATGGACATTTTAATGATGTTAATTCTTCTAATCCATGAACAAGGTATGTGCTTCCACTTTTTTATATCTTCCTCTATTTCTTTTTTCAATGTCCTGTAGTTTTCTGCAAATAGGTCCTTTACTTCTTTGGTTAAGTTTATTCCTAGGTATCTTAATTTATTTGCCATGATGGTAAATGGAATTGTTTTTTCAGTTTCTCTTTCTGTGAGTTCATCATTGGTGTATAAGAATGCCACTGATTTCTTGACGTAAATTTTGTATCCTGCTACTTTGCCAAATTCATTTATTAAGTCTAGTAGATTTTTGATGGAGTCTTTAGGGTTTTCTGTATATAATATCATGTTGTCTGCGAATAATGACAGTTTCACTTCCTCCTTTCCAATTTGGATCCCATTTATTTTTTCTTCACATCTGATTGCTATGGCTAAGACTTCCAGTACTATGTTAAATAAGAGTAGTGAAAGTGGACATCCCTGTCTTGTACCTGTTCTTAAGGGAAATGTTTTTAGTTTTTGCCCATTGAGTATGATATTGGCTATAGGTCTTTCATATATGGCCTGTATTATATCAAGATATGATCCCTCTATTCCCAAATTGCTGAGCGTTTTTATCAGAAATGGGTGCTGGATTTTGTCGAATGCTTTTTCAGCATCTATTGATATGATCATGTGGTTTTTATCTTTCATTTTGTTTATGTGGTGTATCACATTTGTTGATTTGCGAATATTGAACCATCTTTGCATCCCTGGGATGAATCCCACTTGGTCATGGTGAATAATTGTTTTGATGTATTGCTGGATCCGATTTGCTAGTATTTTGTTTAGGATTTTGGCATCTATGTTCATCAGGGATATTGGCCTGTAGTTTTCTTTCTTTGTAGTGTCTTTTTCTGGTTTTGGAATTAGGATTATGCTAGCCTCATAAAACGAGTTTGGAAGTCTTCCTTCTTCTTGAATTTTTTGAAATAGTTTGAGGAGAATGGGTGTTAGTTCTTCTTTAAATGTTCTGTAAAACTCCCCCATGAAGCCATCCGGGCCTAGGCTTTTGTTTGCTGGGAGAGTCTTGATTACATCTTCAATTTCCTTAGCTGTTTTGGCCTGTTCAAGTTCTCTATCTCTTCCCGGTCCAGTTTTGGAAGACTATATGTTTCTAGAAATTTGTCCATTTCACTTATATTGTTGAATTTGTTGCCATATAAATGTTCATAGTATTTGCTAATGATCCTTTGCATTTCTGTGGTGTCAGTTGTTACTTCTTCTCTTTCATTTCTGATTTGTGTATTTGGGTTCTCTCTCTTTGTTTCTTGGTGAGTCTAGCTAAGGGTCCATCAATCTTCTTCATCTTTTCAAAAAACCAGCTCTTTGTTTCATTGATCCTTTGAATTGTTTTTCTGGTCTCTATGTCATTTATTTCTGCTCTGATCTTTCCTATTTCCTTCCTTCTACTTGCTCTGGGGTTTTCTTTTTGTTTGCTTTCTAGTTCTTTAAGTTGTGAGGTTAGATAGTCTATTAGAAATTTTTCTTGTTTCTTGAGGTAGGCCTGTAGTGCTATGAACTTCCCTCTCAGAACTGCTTTTGCTGCATCCCATAGATTTTGTGTTGTTGTGTGTTCATTTTCATTGGTTTCCAGGAAGTTTTTAATTTCTTCCTTGATCTCCTGGTAACCCATTCATTGTTTAATAACATGCTATTTAGCCTCCATGTGTTCAAATGTCTTTGCATGTTTTTGTTGCAATTGATTTCTAGTTTTAAGCCATTGTGATCTGAGAAGTTGCTTGATATGATTTCAATCTTCTTGAACTTCAAGAAACTTCGTTTGTGTCCTAACATGTGGTCTATCTTTGAGAATGTCCCATGTGCACTTGAGAATAATGTGAATTCTATAGTTTTGGGGTGTAATTCTCTGTAAATATCTATTAAATACTTTTGGTCTAGTGCTTCATTTAGAGTCTCTGTTTCCTTGCTAATTTTTTGTTTAGATGATCTATCCAGTGATGTCAGCGGGGTGTTGAAGTCCCCTGCTATGATTGTATTGCTGTCAATTTCTCCTTTGAAGTCCTCCCGCAGATTTTTAATATATTTTGGTGCCCCTATATTGGGTGCATATATGTTTACCAAGGTTATTCTTCCTGTTGGATAGATCTTTTCAATATTATGTAGTGACCTTCTTTGTCTCTAGTTATGGCTTTCATTTTGAAATCTATTTTATCAGATATGAGTATTGCTACCCCAGCTTTTTTTTCCTTTCCATTTGCTTGGAAGATTTTTTTCCATCCCTTCACTTTCAGCCTATGTGTGTCTTTTGTTGTGAGGTGGGTCTCTTGTAAACAACATATATATGGGTCATGCTATCTTATCCTATCCGCTACTCTGTGTCTTTTTATCAGACCATTCAATCCATTTACATTTAAGGTGATTATTGATGTGTACTTATTTATTGCCATTTTTGTTTAGTGTGGTTCTACTTTCCTTCCTATTTCTTCTACTAATTACAGCAGTCCTTTTAACATTTCTTGCAGTGCTGGTTTGGTATTAATATATTCCCTTAGCCATTATTTTGTCTGAGAATCTCTTTATTTGACCTTCTATTTTGAATGATAGCTTTGCTGGATAGAGTAGTCTTGGATTCAGATCCTTGTTTTTCATGACCTTGATTACTTCATGCCATTCCCTTCTGGCCTGTAGTGTTTCTGTTGAGAAGTCAACTGATAGCCTTATGGGGCTTCCTTTGTAGGTAACCTGTTGCTTATGTCTTGCTGCCTTTAGGATTCTCTCTTTGTCTTTAATTTTTGGCATTTTAATTATTACGTGTCTAGGTGTGGGCCTGTTTGGGTTCTTCTTACTTGGGACTCTCTGTGCTTCTTGAACTTGAATGCCTTCTTTCTTCACCAAATTAGGGAAGTTTTCTGTCACTATTTCTTGCAATATATTCTCTAACCCTTGCTCATTTTCTTCTTCTTCAGGGACTCCAGTGATGCGAATATTATTACTTTTCCAGTTGTCCCACAGTTCTCTTAAGCTATCTTCCTGTTTTTTCATTGTTTTTTCCTTTTGGTTTTATGATTGGTTGATTTTTTCTACCCTGTCTTCTAATTCACTGATCCGGTCCTCAGCTTCCTCTATTCTGCTGTTTAGTCCTTCCAATGTGTTCTTCATTTCTGCTATGTCATTCTTCATTTCTTCTTGCTGCTTCTTAATTTCCACTTGGTTGGTTTTCAGTGTTTCTATGTCTTTGCTCATGGTTTTGATGTCTTTACTCAAGGTGTTGATGTCCTTACTCATGCTGTTGAGCTTCCTCAAGATCATGACTCTGAATTCTAGCTCTGTTAACTTGCTTAACTCCATTTCATTTATTTCATCTTCGGTAGAGGTCTCTTGTTCTTTCATTTGGGATCTGTTTCTTTGTTTCCCCATTTTGGCTATCTCAGTGGTTTTTGGAGCCTGCCAAATTTTCCTGTGGATGTTGATGTTCTGTTGTTTGTGGCTCAATCTGCTGGGTTTGGATGAGCGTGGGAGGACCCACGTTAAACACCACTGTCAAGTCTTACATTCCTGGGTAGATTTGCAAGCCCAGCAAAGGTTAAGTTATCCTCTAGCTTTTTGCCTAGAGGCTATTAGTTGTGGTTGCTTGAAGAGCCTTGGGTTTTCAGTTGAATGAAAACCTCCCTCAGGAGTTCAGTGTGAGAGGATTTCCAGAGGGTAGGGCAGATGCTAGTAGTTAATGAGCCTCAGTTTGCATTTCAATGGCCCACTAGGGTGTGGCTAGATCTCTGAGGGAGGGGCTGCCGCCTCTCCCTAGAGCCCTGTAATGGAGTAAGATGGCCAGGCCACAGTCCTGGGTGGCCGCAACTCAGCAAAAGTTCTGAGCACCCTCTAAATCCCGAGTGTCCCCACACAGTTCCATCCAGTCTGCCCTTCCTCTGCCGGAGCCCAGGTGAGTGGCTGTGGCTATTTTAGCTCTCTGTCCCGGCCCTCTGCACTGTGGAGCCAGCTCGGGCTTTAATCCCGAGGGCGGGCGCTGCTCATGTTTAAGGCCGCTGCTGTCTGTGGGCTCCCAGCCCCCCTCTCGCGCCTCCACAATCCTACCAGGATCGAGTCAGTGTCCCTGGTTGTATGGTCCTCGCAAGCTGCTTTTCTTTATTTTTTCCCGATGATTTGTCTTTATTTTAGCTGTAATTCCCGTTTGGTCCTGGGAGATGGTCTGTGTAGCTTCCATTCACTCCGCTGCCATTTGGGAATCTCTAGAAGAGTCTAGTTTTAGTTTTTTTTCAATGAACTATAGGATATGATAAACCTGTAATGAAGTGTTTGATCACTTTACATTAATTTATGACTAACACAATTTTGGCACACTGTTTTTAGCATACACAATAATTACAAAATAAAACACCTACTAACTATGTAGTTTAAGTTTTAACATGACTCCTAATAGCATTGTATTATACTGTTTGACACAATATAACAGTATTCCACACACTAAGATCATTTATGCGTTTTCAAAGCATGAAACATTTTCCCAGTAGGTAATGCATGTATTAGTCTAAAACATAAACTATAATCAAAATATTTGTAGATGCTACTGAAAAACTCTGTCTGAACAGTATAGATTTATTGTTTCAATTAGTTGTTTAATTGTGTAAAACATCTAGGTAAACCGTTTAAAAACTCTTAGAACAAATTCATACCAAAAGGCATGTTCAGAAACTTAACATTGACTAAAATTAGTGATGGAAATTCCTACTAACTATGTGATAAATATTCCATAGTGCATTCCCAGTGAAACATCATATTATAATACTTCACAGAACATACCAGCATTCCAAATACTAAGTTTATCTGTATATTCCTTCAATGAGTGAAAAATATTCCCAATAGGTAACACATATATTAATCTAAAACATAAAGTAAAATCAATACATTCGTGAACAAAACTAGCAAACTCTGTCTGAACAGTCCAGATTTATTGTTCAATAGGCATGTATTTGTGTAAAGCCTGTAGTGAAGCATGTCAAGACTCTTGGAATTAACTTGTACAAAGCGGTATTTTGGCAAACTGGTTTTAGTGCCAGATTTTAATTCCTAATTGAAACTCCTATAATCAATGTCATAAATATCCCAAACTGCTGCCTAAGTACAAGGCATTTTATTATAATGTTTCACATAAGATACCACCATTCCACACTCAAGGTTCACCTGTGTATTTTTTCCAGTAGTGAAATTTCCAATTAGTAATGCCTGTATCACACTATGATATAATGTATAATCATTACATTTCTAAATTGTAGTAGCAGAGTTAGTCAAGAACTGCCTAAGTTTAGTGTTTCAATGAACTGGGTATTGTGTAAAATTTGTAATTAAGTCTTTGAACACTCTTAGAATTAATTTATACCCAGGACAATTGTGGCAAACACTTATTAGCACAGACAATAATTACTGAATGAAACACCTTTTAACTATGTAATGAATGTCACAATATGCTCCCTAAGTAAATGGCATTATATCATAATATTTCACAGAGGATATGAGCAATACACTAACTAAGTTTACCTGGTTACTTTTCCAATGAGTGAAACACATTCCCAATATGTAATGCATGTATTAGTTAATGATTTAACAGATAATCAATACATTTGTAAGTGTTACCAGTGTACTCTATCTAGAAGAGTCTAGTTTTAGTTTTTAAGTGGGCTCTGCATTGTGGAAAACCTGTGGTGTAGTAATTGAACACATAATTATTTAATGCTAATCGGTATTCTGGCCAATAGTATTTTTAACACATTTACTAAAGATAGAAGAAATATTCCAACATGCTCCCCCGTAAAAAGCATATTATAATATTTCACAGATGATACCAGCATTCGAAACACTTAGTTTCCCTGTGTATTTGTTCAAAGTGTGAAATATATTCCCAAAATGTAATGTAGTTATTAGTCTTGAACAGAAAGAATAATCAATACATTTGTAAATGCTACTAGAAAATTCTGTTCAGTACAGTCTAGTTGTAGTGTTTCAATGAACTGTGCATTGTGTAAAACCTGTGGTAAAGTGTTCTAAGACTCTGAATTAGTTCGAAAAATGTGGGATTTTGGCAAACTGTTTTTAGCACAGACTACATTTATTGAATGAAACCACTATCAATTATGTAATGAGTATTTCAGCATGCTCCCCTGTATATGGCATTGTATTATAATACTTCACAGAAGATTCCAGCATTCCACACACCCTGGTGTCACTTGTGCATTGCCTTAAATAGCGAAACACATTCCCAATAGGTGATGCATGTATTAATCGATCATATAACATATAATCAACAGTTATTTTTTTAATTTTATTTATTTATTTATTTTAAGAGGGAGAGGGAGAGAGATAGGAACATTGACTGGCCGCTTCCTGCATGCCCCCCACTGGGGATTGGGCCCACAACCTGGGCATGTGCCCTGACCTGGAATTGAACCAGCAACCTCTCCATGCATGGGTCAACACTCAACCACTGAGCCACACCAGCCGGGTGGCTCAACACTTTTTAAAATGCTACCTGAAAGCTATCTAGAAGAGTCAAGTTGTAGTCTTTCAATGAGCTACAGGTTGTGAAAAACCTGTAGTGAAGTGTTTGGTCTTCTTATATTAATTCATAACATGCCTGATTTTATCACACTGTTTATAGCACACACTATAATTACTAAATTAAACTCCTACTAACTATGTAGTTTAAGTGCAACACGCTTTTTCAGTAAATGGCATTGTATTATACTATTTGACAGAATATATCAGCATTGCAGACATTAAGTTCACCTATATATTCCTTCAAAGTGTGAAATATAAACCAAGATGTAACATAGTTATTATTCTTAAATATAAAGAATAATCAATATATTTGAAACACTACAGAAAATTCTGTTTAGACCAGTCTAGTTTTATTTTTCAATGAGATGTGCATTGTGTAAAACCTGTAGTGATATGTTTTAAGACTCTTGGAATTAATTCTTAAGAGGTGGGATTTGGGCAAACGTATTTTTAGCGCAGACTATATTTACTGAATAAAATACCTACTAACTATGTAATGAGTGTTTCAACATGCTCCCCCAGTGTATGGAATTATATTATAATACTTCACAGAAAACACCAGCATTCCATACCCTGGGGTCACCTGTGTATTACCTCAAATAGTGAGGCACCTTCCCAATAGGTTATGCAAGTATTAGTCTATTACATAACATACAATCAATACATTTTAAAATACTACTAGAAAACTCTATCTAAAAGAGTATAGTTTTAATCTCTCAATGAGCTACAGGTTGTGAAAAACCCGTAGTGAAATGTTTGATCACCTTATATCAATTCATAACAAGTGTGATTTTAGCACACTGTTTTTAGCACATACCATTATTACTAAATGAAACTCCTACTAACTATGCAGTTTAAGTTTCAGCATGCTTTTTCAGTAAATGACATTCTACTGTAATATTTCACAGACTATACCAGCATTCTGGACATTATGTTCACTGTGCATTCCTTCAATGAGTGAAATATATTCCCATTAGGTAACTAATGCATGTATTAGTCTAAAACAAAATCTATAATCAATACATTTGATAATGCCACTGGAAAATTCTGTCTAGATCAGTATAGATTTAGTGTTTCAATTTTGATGTAATTGAATAAAACATGTAGGTGAATTGTTTAAACACTCTTAGAACTAATTCATACTAAGGGACATTTTGGGAGGCTCTCTTATGATTGACAATAATTACTGATGGGAACTCCTACTATTTAACGAATGTTCCCACGTGCTCCCACAGTCAAAGGCATTATATTATAATACTTCACAGAGGATACCAGCATTCCACACCCTGGGGTCACTGGGTATTACCTCAAACAGTGAAACACATTTCTAACAGGTTATGCATGTATTAGTGTATGACAACATAAAATCATTATATTTGAAAATTCTACCAGCAAAATTAGTCTAGAAGTGTCCATATTTAGTGTTTCAATGAGCGCTTATTGTGTAAAATCTCTAGTGAAGTGTTTGAACACTCTTTGAATTTATTCATACCAAGAATGATTGTGGCAAACTGTTATTGGGACAGGCAATAATTACTGAATGAAACACCTACTAACAATGTAATTAACATTGCAACATGCTTCCTCAGTAAATGACATTAAAGTGTAATATTTCACAGATTATATCAGCAATCCACACACTAGAGTCACCTGATTTTGTTTTCAAAGAGTGAAACACATTCCCAACAGGTAAGGCAAGTAGTAGTTAATGACTTAAAAGATATCAACACATTTGTAAATGCTGCTAGCAAACTCTATCTAGAAGAATCTAGTTTTAGTTTTTCAATAGGCTTGGCATTGTGTAAAACTTGTAGTTCAGTGTTTGAACACTCATAATTATTTAGTACTAATGAGTGTTTTGGCCAACTGTTTTTAGCACAGACTACAATTTAAATAAAATTACTCCTAAGTAATGATGGTTCTAGCATGCTCCCTCATGAAATATCAGTATATTTTAATATTTGGCAGAAGATACCAGCATTCCAAACACTCGTTTCCTCTTCCAGACACAAAGTTCACCTGTGTATTTCATCAATTGTGAAACACTGCCAATCGTTAACATAGTTATTAGTCTAGAACATAAAGTATAATCAAACATCCATAACAGTTACTCACAGTCTAAACATTATACATTTAGTGTTTCAATTAGCTGCATAATAGTGTAAATACATGTAGGTGAAGTTTTAAAACACTCTTAGAACTAATCCATACTAAGTGGCATTTTGGCAAACTCTTTAACATTGACTATAATTATTGGTGGAAACTCCTACTAACTATGTAATGAATATTCCAACATGCAGCCCCAGTGAATGGCATTATTTTATAACACTTCACAGGACTAGCATTTGGAATACTAGCATTCCAAATACTAGGTTTACTTGTGTATTCTTTCAAAGAGCGAAAAATATTTCCAATAGGTAACACATGTATTAATCTAAAACATAAAAACAATACATTCGTAATGAATCTAGCCAACTCTGTCTGAACAGTTTACATTTAGTACTCAGTGAAAAGCGCAGTTGTTAAAACCTATACTGAAGTATGCCAAGACTCTTAAAATTAATTTGTACAAAGTAGGATTTTGGCAATCTGTTTTTAGCACAGACTCTAATTCCTAAATGATACTCCTACGATCAATGTCATCAATATCTCAAAATGTTCCCTCGGGACATGGCATTACATTATAATATTTCACATAAGATAACACCATTCCATACTCAAGGTTCTCCTATGTATTTCTTCAAGTAGTGAAACATTTATTAATGCATGTGTTAGTCTCTGATGTAATGTATAATCATTGGATTTGTAAATTCTATTAGGAAAATTAGTCTAGAACTCTTTAAGTTTAGTGTTTCAAAGAGCAGCATGTTGTTAAAATCTGTAATGAAGTGTTAACTCATACCAAAAACGACTGTGGCAAACTGTTGTTAGCAAGACAATAATTACTGAATGAAACAATTGCTAACTATGCAATGAATGTTGCAACATGATCCCTTGGTTAATGGCATTATATGCTAATATTTCACAGAAGATAGCATTTCATACACTAGGTTCATCTGGTTATGTTTTCCACAAGTGAAACACATTCCCAATAGTTAATGCATGTATTAGTTAATGACTTAATGGATAATCCATAATTTGTAATTGCTACCAGAAAACTTTATCTAGAAGAGTCTAGTTTTAATTTTTCAATGGGCTGTGCATTGTGTAAATCCTGTGATGTAGTGTTTCAACACTCTTATAATTATTTAGTGCTAATCGGTGTTTTGGCCAACTGTTTTTAGCACAGACTATAATTCCTAAGTGAAATTACTTCTAAGTAATGCTCCCCTATTAAATGACAGTTTCTTATAATATTTCACAGAAGATACCAGCATTCTAAACACTTTGTTTCCCTGTGTATTTTTTCAAATTGTGAAATATATTCCCAAGGGATAACATAGGTATTAATCTTGAACATTTTTAAACGCTACTCGCAAATTCTGTTTAGAACAGTCTAGTTTTAGTGTTTCAATTAGGTATGCATTGTGTAAAACCTGTAGTGAAGTGTTTTAAGATGCTTGGAATTAATTTGTAAAAGGTAAGATTTTGGTAAATTCTTTTCAACACAAACTATATTTACTGACTGAAACTGCTACTGACCATGTAATGCATGTTTGAATATTACATTCCCCCAGTAAATGGCATTATAGTATAATATTTCACAGAGGATATCAGCATTCCACATCCTGGGGTCACCTGCGTGTTACTTCAAATATTGAAACACATTCCCAATAGGTTATGCATGTTTATTCTATTACATAAAATATAATCAATACATTTTAAATGATACTAGCAAATTCCATCTAGAAGAGTCTAGTTTTAGTATTTCAATGAGCTACTTGCTGTAAAAAAACTTGTAAAAGTGTTTGACACCTTAGATTTATATGAAACAAGCAAGATTTTGGCACACTGTTTTTAGCCTAAACCATAATTACTTAATGAAAATCCTAATAACTATGTAGTTTATGTTTCAAAATGCTTCTTCAGTAAATGGCACTGTATTATACTATTTGACACAATATACCAGCATTCTAGCAATAAGTTCATATGTATATTTTTTCAAAGCTTGAAACATATTCCCAATAGGTAACCCATGTATTAGTCTAGAACCTAAAGTATAATCAAAACATTTGAAAATGCTGCTAGAAAACTCTGTATAGAACAGTACAGATTTAGTGTTTCAATTAGTGGTATAATTGTTTAAAGCATGTAGGTGACGTGTGTAAACACTCTTAGAACTAATTCATACAAAGCAGCATTTTGGGAAACTCTTTTAGATCAACTACAGTTATTGATAGAAACTCCTACTATGTAATGAATGTTCCAACATGCTCCCCTAGTAAATGCATTATATTGTAATACTTCACAGAGGATACCAGTATTCCACAACCTAGGGTCACTTGGTATTACCTCAACAGTGAAACACTTTCCCAATATGTAATGCTCCAATGGGTTACGCCTTGTACAACACCTATAGTGTTGATTTCTCTTAGAATGAAATCTTACTAAGTTTGATTTTGGTAAATGTAATTTAGCATAGACTATTCTGAATAGGTGATGTATGCATTAGTTCATGTCATAAAATATGATCAATACATTTCTAAACACTTAGAAAATTCTGTTTAGAACAGTCTAGTTTTAGTGTCAATCAGCTGTGCATTTTTAAAAAAACTATAGTGAAGTGTTTTAAGACTCTTGGAATTAATTCATGCATTGTGTAAAACCTGCAGTGTAGTATTTGAAGATTCTTTAATTAGTTTGTACTACGTGAGATTTTGTCAGACAGTTTTTAGCATTGACTATGTTTACTGAATATAATACCTACTAAGCATGTAATGAATGTTTCAACTTATTCCCCAGTAAATGGCATTATATTATTATATTTCACTAGAGATACTGAAAATTCTCACTCCCATCCTGGTTTATAAAAAAAAAAAATGAAAATCAACAATTCTTAGATCCATCAGAGAATTGAAGATATGCAGCAAACTACTGTTATGGAAACTGAACAGAAAGGCAGTTACAAAGAATCACAGCCTACTAGGAGTAGAAATTCAAGAGTAGACACTTATCCCTATATCCAGTATTAGAAGGAACATTTACATAGCAATTGACAAATTGCTGGATGCTCAGTATGGACTAGTTTGAGAGTTAAAAACTCTAGTGGAGGGGAGCCCAGTCTTAGGGGGAGCCCCACACTTCTATGAATTCTATCTTTAAGAGTCCTACCAGGTTCTCTTTATGGAACTTGGAGAAAAAATGCCCCTCTGCTTGCCACAAGAAGTGTCTACAGGTAACCATTTTGAAATATATATTGGGCTTTTTGTTCTCCAACTGCTCTTAAAGGAAACTACTTTCCCAAAGCCTAACTAATGTGGCGAAAAGGAAATACCTGACTCTAGCCCCTTCTTGCCTTCATGCATCACCTAAGTAGGAGATGGGGACTGAGAAGTAGTCATGACGATCACAGTGCAGGCACACAGGTCTGTTAAGAAATGGAGACAAAATTATGAAATTATAGAACACTTTCATCACCTCTCAGCACAACATCAGAGGGTTTCTGTAGAATAACAGAGGATTACAGTTGAATGAACTGCAAAGCTCAGAGTATACTTAAGAAGGAATTTCTAGTGAAAGCCAAAACAAAGGGGAAAAAAAACATCCGAGGAAATTGAAGCTTCAGATAGCTATAGATATAGAAAATAGTGTACCTTCTAGGCAGATCTCCAAAAACTCTCACACTGAAGGCATATTTACCTTAGTCTGTATTACGTAATATATCATGTCTGGCCTTCATATTTAATAATGAGAATCTGGTTTATTTCCTCCTAAGACAGAACACACAGCAATTTCTCCACTCTTTTGAACATTGTAGTGCAAGTCCTAGCTAGTGAAGTAAGAAATAAAAGGAAGTCAAGGAATATAGACTGGGAAGAAATAAATAAATCTGTATTCAAAGATTACATGATTACATATATGGGATTACAGACTTATTTTCCAAAGTTAACATAAAACATTAGCCCTGGTTGGTGTGGTTCAGTGGTTAGAATGTTGGTCCTTGGACCAAAGGGTTGGAGGTTTGATTCCCAGGCAAGGGCACATACCTGGGTTGCAGGTTCAATTCCTGGGCCCTGGTCTGGGTCATTTAGGAGGCAACCAATCAATGTGTTTTTCTCACATAGATGTTTTTCTCTCTCTCTCTCTTTCCTCACCTCCCTCCCTTCCACTTTATCTAAAAAAAAAAAAAGGAAAAATATCCTCAGGTGAGGATTAGCAAAAAAAATAATAATAATAAAACTTATGAGTCTATAATAATATCAAAATGATTAAGAAGATTAAATGAGGGAGAAAAAGCAATCTTCCATGTGAAAAACACCCATTAAATTTTGTAGATACTCTAACCTAAAAGAAGGTCTAATTCACTGTTGTTTGAATGTGGGCTCTGTGTAGTGACTTCTTTCCGTAGAATACAGTTTGGAAAGGGAGAAAATAGTGTTTAACATCACTATAGAGAAACTTGGCAAAAACTACTTCAGCTACATGATCTAGGTCAACATCTATCATCTTAAATCATGTAGATTGTATGTACTCTTGTTATGATATAAAGAAAAGAGCAATGTGATATTATCTCTAAACTGTATAACCTCAGTCTATGTATGAGAAAAAGTGCAGATAATATTGACACTATTCTGTTAAATTCATTCAATTTCTTAATATCTTTCTCTTTATATAAATGAATATGAGAAAATACTTTAAAAGTATATAACTAAGGAGAATAGATTATGGTAGACTAGCTAAATATAGTATTTTCTGATATTCAACTTAACTATTTTTAATTAAATTCATATTCAGAGTGTGATAAATCCTTTGTAAATTTAAACAAATTGACTGAAATCAAGTAAAACAATTTTGACAGGTCTTGATGAAATTTTTGTCAGTTTTATTTGTATTTAAATTTAGAATATCAAAAGAATCTTTAAATCTAAGTGAAATTTTATAATCATAGCTTGTGTGAACACCAATAAGATGAAAATTATACAGTCTAACTCATGACCAGATAAGCCCATTTTAAAGCATCCAATGAGCTCTAAAGGTCCTTTCAAAATTAGCTCATTACATGGTGAGTGAACTATTTAAAAATGTCTTCATTAAATATTTGTGTTTCTAAAATGTTCTAGTAAGCACACATGAAGTCATTACAAACAGAAATTATATTTGTGATAAAATTGTTTTTTAAAAGCAAAGTTAATTTATGTAGATTAAAAGGAAAAAAAATTGGTTGGGAGTTCATTTACAATGCTTAAGGGAACTATCATCAACAGTTAGAAGAGTGCTCAGTTCAAGTCTTTCAGAAAAAATATTTGAGCAATAAAGAAATGTATTCATTCATAATCATTCCTCATTTTTATACTTTTTTAAAGCATATATTTTCCACATGGAATATATATACATATATTTTTCTTTGTGGAAGTTAAGAAATAGATTTATAAGCAGCTCAAATATATAAATTATTCTTAAATAGAGGCTATGAATAAACAAAATCTAAATTCCAAAATTTAGCTAAACTGAGCAAGGGAAGGAGGTAAAAACAAAGAGAAAGGAGAAACAAATTACAAATTTCAGAACTGAAAGACAGTGTATCTAGATAGGCCCTACAGTTCTTTATAGAATAATAAGATAACATTATAAATAAGTATATTCCAATAAATTCAACAATTTAAATGATGTTGCAGATTGAATTGTGTCTCACCCAAATTCATATGTTGAAGTCCCAATCCCTAGCACCTGAGAATATGACCTTGTTTGAAAATAGGGTCATTGCCTATGTAATTAGTTAAAATGAAGTTATATTGGAGTGGAGTGGGATGTTAATCCAATAGAACTAGTTGTCTTTATGAAAAGAATGTCATGTGAAGTCATGTACAGAGGAGAGATAATGTAAATACATAGCTGTGGTTATCTATAAACCAAGGATTGGAGTTTGAAACAGATCTTCCCTCACAGCTGTCAGAAAAACAACAACAGCAACACTGCGACCATCTTGATCTTGGGCTTGATCTCAGCCTTAGCAAACTAATACAAATGAAAAGCAGACATTCCTTGAAAAACACAAGTTACCATAACTGGCACATGAAGAAACACACACAAAATAAACCATGGAAATATTAATTTAAAATTTTAATTCAGCCCTGGACAGTTTTGGTCAGTGGTTAGAGCAATGGTCTTCTGACTGAAAGGTCGAGGGTTTGAGTCCCTGTCAAGAGTATGTACCTGGGTTGCTGGTTTCCTTCTGCTTCTTTCTTTTTCACTGGTTTGTTTTTGTGGTAAGAACACTTAAAATGAGATGTACTCTCTTAATACATTTTTTTAAACTTATTTTTTTCTTTATTGATTTTAGAAAGAAAGGAAGGAAGAGGGAGAGAGAGACAGAAACATTGATGAGAGGGAACATCGACTGGCCACCTCCTGCATGCCCCTACTGTGGATCTGGCCGACAACCTGGGCATGTGCTCTGACCGGAAATAGAACCAGTGACCTCTTAATGCATGGGTTGGGTTGATGCCCAACCACTGAGACACACTGGCCAAACTCTTAACAAAATTTTAAGTGTACAGTACTGAATTGTTAGCTATGTGCACTATGTTGTACAGAGATCTCTACAACTTATTCATCTTGCATAACTGAACTTGATAACCACGGAGCAACAACTTTCCACTTTCCATTTCCCCCTTGCAATCCCCATTCTATTATCTGCTTCTATAAGTTTGACTACATTAGATGCCTTATAAAAGAAGAATCATGCAATATTTGTCATTTTGTGACTGATGTATTTCACTTTGCATAATGTCCTTCTGGTCCATCATGTTGTTCTGAATGGTGTGATTTTCTTTAAGACTCAATAATATTCTCTTGTATGCACAGACCACATGTTCTTTCTTTATTCATTTATATATGGACATTTTAGTTGTTTCCATATCTTGACTATGGGAATGCAGCTATAGCTGCAATATACTGATTTCAATTATTTTGGATATATACCCAGATGTGGAAATACTGGATCATTTGGTAGTTCTATTTTTAATAGTCTGAGGGACCTCCACACTGTTTTCTACATTCCCACCAACAGTGCACCAATGTTCCAATTTCTGCACATTCTCACTGATGCTTATTTTTTCTCCCTTCCTTTTCTTATTTTTTTTTCTTTTTCTTACTTTTTTTCTTTTTCTTACTTTTTTTCTTTCTTTTTTTCTTTTTTTCTTTCTTTCTTTCTTTCTTTCTTTCTTTCTTTCTTTCTTTCTTTCTTTCTTTCTTTCCTTCCTTCCTTCCTTCCTTCCTTCCTTCCTTCCTTCCTTCCTTCCTTCCTTCCTTCCTTCCTTCCTGTTTCTTTCTTTCTTTCTTTCTTTCTTTCTTTCTTTCTTTCTTTCTTTCTTTCTTCCTTCCTTCCTTCCTTCCTTCCTTCCTTCCTTCCTTCCTTCCTTCCTTCCTTCCTTCCTTCCTTCCTTTCTTTCTTTCTTTCTTTCTTTCTTTCTTTCTTTCTTTCTTTCTCTTTCAATAGCCATCCTAATGGACATTTTGTGACTTCTTATTGTGATTTTACTTTGTACTTCCTTGATAATTAGTGATGCTGAGTACCTTTTCATATCACTGTTTGGACTTCTGCATGTCTTCTTTGGAGAAATGTCTATTAATGTTCTTTCCACATTTGGTCAATGGGTTATTTGTTCTGTTGCAATTGGGTTTTAGAAGTTTCTTGTATATTTTGGATATGAATTCTTTATCAGATGTATGGATACAACACCAAAAGCACAGGCAACAAAAAGCAAAAACAGCCTTTGGCCAGTTTAGCTCAGCGGTTGGAGCGTTGGCTTGCGGACCAGAGAGTCCCGGGTTTGGTTCCTGCTAGGGGCACGTACCAAAAAAAAAAGAAAGAAAGAAAGAAAGCAAAAATAGATGAGTGCAACTACATCAAACTAATAAACCTGTCCAGCAATGGAAAAAATCAACAGAATGAAAAGAAAGCCTACAGAACAGGAGAAAATATTTGCAAACCATATATCTAATAAAAAATAATGTCCAAAATATATAAAAGTCATTAAACTTATGACAAAGGAGCCACTGTTATTCATGGGGAGAGAGGAATGGACTTCAATAAGTGATGGTACTCTCCCAAACATCTCTCCTTGCAAGATTATCACAGTATATTTTTTATATCTTCACAAAGTACTTTCCAGCTTCTTAATGAATAAATTACCAATTTAATGCTCATTTAATTTTTCTTTTTCCTCTCTCTCCTTGTGTTCTCTTTCCCATTTACTTCCTCTTGCACTTCTTTGCATGCCTTGTTTTCTATAGTTTATATTTTAATTTTTATGTTTCTAAATTATTTTTAAAATGTGCTCAACTGGTAGTTCACTGTCACTATAAACATGTTTTGGATCTACTGGTGGTTTTTCTGGGAGATAAAAATTATTATTCATTCTATAGAATTATTTCCAAAGCAGTGATTTTGATGATGATGATTCAAAATCAATACATTTACTTAAGCATCACACACAATTAAAAAATCTAGATTAAAGTGTATATATGAACAATATAAAAATCATGTGCTTTATCTGTTAATATTAGCATATAGATTTAATTTGAAATAATGTTACCTTGTTGCACCATGTTTCTCAGTCAGCAAATTTTTTCTTTTGCAATCCACATTGTGCTCCTGTGTTTTTCATGAGAAAAACAGGTAATATATACCTTAAGTGGCATTTGATAATTTTATTACCGTTAATACAGCCTATAATACATCCTATAGACTTGATGAGAAGTCACATTTAAAATATGAGCCTTTAAGCTTTAATCTGAGCAAGGATTTAAGTAACATATGTAATATTATATGTTATAATTTATATAATTATATATTATGTAAAATATTATTTTATTATTGTTCCTAGTTATTGTTTTAATAAATAAATAATTCAGTTTCTATTTTTAAAATTATATTTATTTAGAGTTAAAAAGTGAAGACTAAAAACCATAAAAGTTGTACATAGGCATATATGCCTTTTCTATTGAATTAAACACTTTGAGGGAACTTTAAAAAATATTTGAATATGTTACACATTTAAATATGAATGTTCTTGGATGAGTTACAATTTAAGTTCCTTTTACTATTCAACACCAACTTCATATTAGTACCTTTTGCTTTTCAAAAAAGTAGGCATAATCCATATTTATCACCATAATTTGTCATTTCTGTCTGTATTCAAAGGCAAAAATGCTATACTGTATTTTGTTTAAACTTAGAAGCATCTTTTCTAACAAGTCCCATCATTCGGAAAATGCCCTGCACATTTTTATCAGAGAAAACAAATATCATGTGTCGTTATCAGCCAGTAACATTTTGCCCATCAAATACATGAAGAAGAAAATATACATATTGTTTAATTATTTGTTCAGTAGGCTTAAGGAACATAGTTACAGGAAATTATCACAATTCAGTGAGTCCAGTCACTGGAAAATTATCTCTGTTACAGAAAATTATTCAATTGCAACTAAGGAAGTCATCCATACATTTCAAGAAAAACCTCTGATCTGGTTGTTAAGTCTTACCATTTAGGTTAGGAGAACTGTCATTTCAAAGCAAAGATGATTTTCCATCAATGCCTGAGATAAAGTTGTTGCTTATTAAAATGATTATTGGTATCCATTTGTCAGTATTTAAATATTTATAAATGTTGATTATAGTATTTTCTTTTCACGGATCTGGGGAGGGTATCTCCAGGATACTGTGAACTTTCACAGGAGTTACATGTGTGAAAGTAAAAGTACTGCAAACATTTCATGTGGTAATCTAGAGACTACTTTCACTCCGTTTTTTAAGAAGTATCTCACCCAAATTTATAAAACTTGTGCTTCCAAATTGCTCTTAAAGGAAAAACAGTGAGATCCTTCTTGATTAGCTTGAAATTATTATATTTAGAATATTGTGTTATGGTTATAACAGTAGTTTTTGTACAAACAAGAATACATAATTCTAATTTAATCTGTATTAAAAAGTTCATTAAGAAGTATGGAGCCCTTCATTATGGCACAATCCATGTAGGTGTGAGGATGAAGGGATGAAGAGATGATACATTTGGTTTTCATGATTACCAGGAACCTAATCTAGTTTGAACTGTATGGGATACACAATCTCAAGTGTTTAACACAGTGGTTCTCAACCTTCCTAATGCCATAACAGTTTAATACAGTTCCTCATGTTGTGGTGACCCCTAACCATAAAACTATTTTCGTTGCTACTTCATAACTGTAATTTTGCTACTGTTATGTCTTAGGTGACTGCTGTGAAAGGGTCGTTCGACCACCAAAGTGGTCACGACCCACAGGTTGAGAACCGCTGCGAATGGTAAGCCATCTCCATGTCATAGCTAAAATAAAAAATGTTGGCATTAATTAACAAATTATGAGATATTCAATCTAATAATTTTCTAAATATTTAGCAAATATTTTAGAATAGATTAGCAAAAACACAGCTGTTCCTCATTTGCATTTAACCATTGTCTGTAAAAACTGAATGACACTGAGTATCATTTTTAGCAGTATATGAGATATGGATGTCTTTGTTGGCTACAAATGCAATATTTAAAATACATTAAAAATCAAAAGGGGAAAAGTTAAAATGTTCTTCTTTAGTGATATTAGAAAGAAAATTGCTAAATTCCCTGAGACTATGAACTGTAAACAATGGTTGTCTACTGATAGTGAATTGTGGAGAATAAGAAGAAAGAATTTATAATTACTTGGAATAATTGTTTGCTTCTATAAGGCAGTATGCTGAAATGATGTTGCTTTAACTGTGTGCAAAACAGCTTATTTCAAGGGTTAACTAGCATTATGCAGAGTTTGTATTTAGAGGCTTGAGTAGCTACTCAGAAGAGAAGTCAATAATGAACCTCATGAAAATTCAAACTGGAGCCATTGTGATATAAAATCATATATCCAGATTTCCTTCCATCCACACACAAGAGGGAAAATATAGTAAGAAACTGTAAGTTTCAAGTAGAGAAAAATATAACTTTTTAAGCATAGATTAAAAGGAAAGTATGGGCAAAAATGTTTCTTATGGTAGTAATATATCTCTTTTATTCAAATGTTGCACCATAAAAGCTTCTATAAAGTGCATTTCTTTCCTAGATGGAAGCTGATTTTATAACCTGCTGAACTTGTGTTAGCTACCTAATTTGAAAAGGAGGTGAAGATTACATGCATCCTCTGCTGTTTATCAGATGTTTTATATTTTCTTTGTTTTTTGAAAACAATGACTTGTTTCAAATTGCTGTAGAATTAACCTGTCTCTAAAAATCTGGCGAGTAACCCTTGCCTGAAGGCCTTATATAAATTAACAAAACAAAAATATCTGAAAAATTTTCAAGAGAATTGGATAGAATCATAAAATGTTTTATTTTTGTTATTATGAGTTGATTTTTCAGCAAAATGCATTTCACCAATTGAAGATTAGTACTCTTAGATCTAATGGTGATCTTATAAATTTAAACAATATGAAATATGACTTTTCATTATGCTATTTGCTTGTTTTCTTTAAGAAAGGTTTATATTTTCATACTCATGATATGGAATACTTCTGCAAGTTATAACATGAGAAATACATTTAATATCAATTTAGAGAAAAGAATGGCCTCACTAAG
The DNA here is from genome assembly GCA_030848825.1 of Tadarida brasiliensis. NCBI lineage: Eukaryota > Metazoa > Chordata > Mammalia > Chiroptera > Molossidae > Tadarida > Tadarida brasiliensis. The sequence goes on along the minus strand of CM061267.1, from coordinate 28,796,037 downwards.
AAGATAGTAAAATTACTTGTGTCATGCACAGAAATTCTAGGATGGCTCTGTTTTGGTCTGAAGGCTTTATTGGGTTAACAAATGAAGCTAACTCTTCTGAAACAGTGACAGCAAGAACAATATATAGAGAGAATATGAATGGAGGGAGAGGACTCAGAGAATTATCAGGCCATAATGAAAGTTGTAATTAGAGCCAAAAACAATGCACATGGAGATCTTGCAACCTTTTATCTTATCTTGGAAAATATTAATAAATTTTTCAGTCTCTCATTGTCTCTTACTGTGTGTGTGTGTGTGTGTGTGTGTGTGTGTGTGTGTGTGTGTGTGTGTGTATATATTAGATTTCCTTCCCTTATCCCATGTTTGCTATGAAAAACAAATTAACCATATGTGTAAAAATATTTATATTGCATAAATAATTACATTAAAAAATGTAGAACTGGTATAGTTGTAATGAACTAGTTATTAATAACAGGAAAGAAGCAAAAGGAAGACCAGACATGATAGGTATGTTCCTTGAAAAATACTGGGAGAGGGAAGCACATGGGGAAGATAGATGGCCAATAAAGTTGAGATAACAAGATACTTGCCTGCCAATCACACCTGGGAACAGAGATGGTTGGCCAGAATAGGCAAGGCCACTGAAAGGGCACAAAGACTTGAAATACATAATCCCTTGAACAAAGGAGCTTGCCCTCTTGTGTTGTTATGCTTTCAGGACTCTTGGGACTCCTGTTGCTTGGGGTGCGCTCTCTTGCGTTTGCCCATATGACCCACAGCCATGCGGGCCCAAATGCAATGGACTAATGGACTGCAGAAAGCTTGATGCTGAACTGGACCCAACTCCAACATGAATAGGAAACTCTGAACACTGGCTCTGATTTTAACACTGGCTCTACTGAAATTCAAGCTACACTTCTTCTATAACTGGAAACTGGACTTTGAAAACCCAGGGACATAATTCCATGGAAATAATGCTTTCTAGCATATCACATCCTCTTGTGCCAGTCTCAAAAATTTCCTTTTCTCAGGATATTGTACAAAGCCCACCCCCAGCAGCAACCAAGGATGACAAGGCATGTTCCCCAATGTTAACAGATGACCCCCAAATGGGACCCTACAGGGAGAAGCGACTCGTGGAAAGTATACCTCCCTGCCATTATCATTTCTCTACTGCTTAGAAAGCTCACCCACAATCTCCGGACCTTCAGGACTCAGAGGGTGAAAACGCAGCAGAAGAACCTGACTTACACCATGGTGAGAAATGAAATTTAACTTCCCTATTTTGGGAATCTCTCCCTTATACTGATCTCTGTGTAGGAAATTCACTTCTATTTTCTGTCTTTCACTGTCTCAGATGCTGTCATTTCAGACCTAGACCCAGGGCTGGCTTCTTGGGTGTGGGCATCCAGCTGCAGCTGCTACAGCCCCCCACACCCCAGCAAATGATGGGGTGGCACCCACACTCCCACTGTGCTACTGCTACAGCAGGCAGGGCTGAGGACCTCTGTGGGGCGAAAAGAAGGTGTGCGCAACTGAGGACCAATTTCATGGGTTTTGTGCCAGGTGCAGGAGGCTAAGGAATCACCCCAGATTCCTTTTCCTGTTTGCAGTGGCTGCACACTCAGCTTAGCACTCAGAGGTGGAAGCTTTCTTTGGCCATGGTGCCCTGAAGATTTGTGTGTGGTATGGGCACACAGATCCATCCTCTTTTAACATCTCCTCACCTCCATTCTGAAACCTTGTCACAATGTCCCTGGAGCAGTGACTTGCATAGTGTTGATGCTAAGCCCCAGTTCCTGTGGGTGGGAGGATTTAGGAAGTGACTCACAGCCCAGTATGGCTCCCAGCCAGAAAACTATCCCAAGCCCAGCCAAGCTGTGAGCACACAGCTCCCTTCCCTATCCCCTCAGAGCATGCGTACATGCAGCTCAAACCTCACCTGGATCATCCCCAGAATGCTGCCTGGAAATTTCCTCTTCCCCTGAAGTCCTGCACACTGGGGTGCATGGCTCAGACCTCATGGCTAGAAGCTAGTGGGGAGAAGGGCCATCATGTAAAGCAGCCATGTTGCTTGAAGGCAGAAGTTCCACCCCTGGCAGCTATATTGCTTGTAGCAAAAGTTGTAACCAGACAACAGGACTAAGACAACTACAGCTTCATTTACTAAAACTGTGTTTCTATTACCAACATAACTACTATGTTTTAATTCATACAAATGTTGCTGCTTGTCATTAATGCTTCTTCCACAGATATAACTAATAGAGAAAATCATAAAATGGACAGGTGCTCAAAGAAATGAAAGGTTTCTTTCTTTCTTTCTTTCTTTCTTTCTTTCTTTCTTTCTTTCTTTCTTTCTTTCTTTCTTTCTTTCTTTCTTTCTTTCTTTCTTTCTTTCTTCCCTTTTTTACCTAATCTTGGAAACTGACTGGAAACAGAATTTGACCCCAGGGCCCAGGTGTTAAATCTTGGTCCAGCAGATTAACAAGAAATATCCCACCCTCTCTTAAAGGATGCTGTGTCACACCGCAAATCTTCTTAAGGGACCAAGGCTGTTAGAAAAATAAAAGACAGCAATACGTTGCTAGTCCAGCTATTATAGGTCAGTAAAAAGGTCAGAATTATTCTACTCAAGACAGTAAAGGATAAACGCCTCCAGTGAGGTCAGAGGTCTTCAGAATATCTTGTGTGAAGTTAAAGGCCCCACACCTGGACAATTGTATTATTATTTCAGGAAAAGTCTCTGTCCTGGGCATGGAAATGGACTTCAGTCTATGGATGAATGTAAATCCCCGTGTTGGCTTATGACTGAACAGGTAATGAGATGCCAGAACAGGCAAGACAGAAAGCTAGGGAGCATAAAAGATGATTATGACTCCCTCAGCTATCGAATCTCCCTCTCTTAAGAGAATGAAAGGTTTGTTTGTTTTTTAACCTTTTCTCCGCAAAGTCAATAATAATAAAATCTCCATTCACAGTGCTTCAAGAGTGCCTATTTTGACAAGGAATTTTATTCTGGGTTTGTCAAAGAAAGAGCTATCTGCCTCTAAAGTGCTAATAACTGGTCTCAAAGAACTCTTATCTGAGTCATCTGTTGGAATGCAAATTCTGAAAAATACATCTTATCTAAGCCTAAGCTATCTAAGCCAATCAGTTTAACTCAGTTCACCTGTGATTTACTAAATCAGTGAGTTTTGTTGTATACCTGTCTCCATGTAAATATGTCTCTTAAAGTATCAATGCATTTGCCCTTAAAGAAGCCTATATTTCTAGAAGTTATCGAATATATTTGCCAATCTAGGGAATGTTAATTACTTACTTTTAGCTTTTTCTCCCTACCTCATCACTCCAGAATTTGGCAATTCTTAATGAGTATGACATGGAAATGCATTTCTTTGCATACATTTAATAACACTAGTTCCAAATTATGTGGTCTTATTAACTAAGACTTTTACAGGAATACCATGTCTAAGAGAGACATGCCTATACTCTGGATGTCACCAGAAAGCCTTAAAAAATTGAGATTATGGGGGTTTGGGAAGAGATAAACCAAAGAACTTATATGCATATATGCATAACCAATGGGCACAGACAATAGTTTTGGGAAAGCAGGAGTGGGGTGGGAGTGGAGAGGAGGGGGTCAAGGAGGAGAAAAAGGAGAGACAACTGTAATATTTTCAACAATAAAGGTTTAAAAAAAAAGAAAGAAAGAAAATCCCAGAGGCAACATTGGAGTACTCTTTTCAAAATGCTATATCATCTTTAGCACCTTTTCATTTTTAAAAAACTATGCCTATACTTAGATAGAAAAATAATGAAAATTAGAGATAATAAAATGAAGGGATTGAGATGTACAAATTTCCAGTTATAAACACTGTCACAGGGTTGGAATGTAGAGCATAGTTGATACTGTAATAACTATGTATGGTATCAGATGGGTACTAGATTTATTGGGGTGATCACTTCATAAGTTATATAAATGTGTAATCACTTTACATCTGAAACTAATATAACATTGCATGTCAATTGTAATGAAAAATATTTAATTAAAATAAGATAGAACAATAATAGAAAACAAAAATACTAAAAAAAAAAAAAAAAAAAAAAGAATTGAGGTTAACTTTCCAAAGCCAATCAAAAGTCACTACATGGCCTAATACCATGCTTGATCACGTGGTTCATAGCAGTCTTTGCAGATAAAGAATGAAGGTTACTTTCCTGAAAGATGGCACAAAGGAACCTCAAGACATCTTCGGGGACCTCAAGAACTTGAGGACTTGACCCAAACCTACAGGTATTACAAGCAAAGCCTGATGGCAACTATGGCTTACCTTCTCTACCCTGAAGGGCTGACTATTCACTATAGCTCAATTTAACGATTCCTTATAAAAAATTCCATCAAAGCAAATTTGAAAAAGCCTGTGTCATATATTTGATCAATTAGTATTCTTGTTATGTTTGTGCACATAATTAAGCCAAATTAACTAGATTTAATACAGGTTTTTTTAATGAAAAATAAAGGCGATCTTAGGGAGAAAATTTGTGTTTCAGTGAAAACCCCAATGTCCAATTGTGTATATTGGACTCAGGACAGTTAACTGTTTTCAAAATTTTGTTTTTAAGGCTGTGTCTGTGTATGTCATACAGGTATCCACACCTGATGACATCACCAAGGATATTCTAACTACAGACAGTCTGTTAGATTGTCACTGTGTGATTTCATTCCAACAAAATCCTTGCATCTGAAAGTCTTCTCAACTGGTTTACGATTTCCTATGTGCATTAACCTTTGTGTTTTGTTTTCTATTTTTATACAATGCATGCCTATGTCCTTGTTTACCTGACTGCTTGTTCACATACCATAGGCCTCACTATAGAAGCCATCTGCATCACTGTCTCCTAAAATATGAGAGAAAATGGTTTGGACTTAGGATTGAACCAATAAAGTATGGATGATCTAGCAGCTTCACTTGAAACTACTCTTCTTTTTCTGCCCAAATGTCCCAGACAGAAAAGTCCCCCAGTTGCTCATGGGGAAAATCTTATAATATTTCCCTTAGTGTAATTTGAGTTAAGTATCATGGACAGAAGGGCTTCAGACAGATGTGACATGCCTACCTCCAGGGAAGCCACTCTTCCACCCTAAACTAGGACACTGTAAGTTAGTGTTTACCTTTATCACATGGGTTTTTACCTCTCACCAGACCCTTTAGTTGCTATAAGTCTCCTCACTTTTAACTTATGCCTTTTAACTTTCTTGTCAAGTTTGCCATTTCTATTATACAACAAGAATTCCAGCTTGTCCAATGCATCCTCCTCATCTATGTCATGTCCCATGGACACCAGACTGACCTGGACTATGCAAAAGCCCTCTTTCCTGCTTGAAGACTCCTCTTCCCTTTTGCTCCTCCTTCCTCTGTCACATAGAGGAGAACCTCTAAGCCTTAGGATATGCAGGTCTATGCCCCTTGACAGTATGAAACAGTTACAACAAAATGAAAATTTTTATACATTTATCTTATAAAGATTACAAAGAGGTTTGTTTCCTCTAAGGGGGAATGATACCATTGTAATTAAGCAGTTATTAATAACAGGAAAGAAGCAAAGGGGAGGCCAACATTACAGGCATGTTCCCTGCAAAACACTGGGGGAGGGAATCACATTGGAAAGATAGATACATGCCCAGTAAAGTTGAGATGACATAGAAAAGGTACTTGCCTGTGAATCACACCATGGGACAGTGATAGGTGGCCAGAATATCCATGGCCACTGCTAGGGTATGAAGATTTCAAATACATAATCCCGTGAACAAAGGAGCTTGCTCTCCTGTGCTGTTGTGCTTTTGGTCTCTTGAGATTCTTTGCATGGGTGTGCTTTCTCAGTTCTCTTGCATTTACCCTTATGTCCCATGGCCATGTTAACTCCACACACAATGTAGTAGTGGACTGCAGCTGGCCTGATGTTGAATTGGACCCAGCTCCAACATGAATAGGAAACCCTGCACACTAGCTCTGATTATAGCTCTACTGAAACCCCAGCTACACTTCTTCTATAATTGGACTAAGGGAAATGGAACTTTGGAAACCCAGGGCCATAATTCCATGAAAATAGAGCTTTCTAGCATAACACACCCTCTCGTGTGAGTCTCAAAAAATTCCTTTTCTTGGGGTATTGTAAGAACCCCACCCCCAGCAGCAACCAGGGGTGATAAGACACAGCTCCTCCATTAACAGAACTGCTTCTGGAACAGAGGAATAGAATAACACTGCCCTGGCAGTCTTCCTGTCATACATAAAAAAGTTACATATCAGAAACATTTTAATAAGAGTGTTTAGTCTTTAAAATCACAGACCATAATCTACTACTAGAGCAATGGTGATGTTCTCTGAAAAGAAAGTCTGTGAAAATAATGGCAAATTAAAAATACTTCCATCCAGTGAGCACTGAAAAAAATGTTAGTTCTTATCTTTTCTGGCTTTATTTTTAGGTTATTTTGAAAGATGTGGAGCTATTGAGTGCAAAGATTTTCAGATATCATTACATGGGCTCTGTCCTCAGACCAAATGTTGCCCTCTGCATCTCCCATGTGAGTCAATGAACTAAACAATAATTGAATATATTAACTAGATAGAAGTCCTCCCTTATTATTGATTTTTACTTTAAATTTCAATACATAATAATTTCAAAGTGAGAGAGTGGAGAGGAAGCAAAGTCCAGCAGATAATCTGAACCTAGCTAGGTGAGGAAGAGCCCTTTATGCTCCCAGCATATTTCTGCTTAGTTTTAACACAAATGTTACATTTACTCACTCAGACATGATTATTAAAAACCTCATTTCTGTGCTAAGACCCATCTCAATATTTAGAGTGAAAAGGTTCATTGTCACCAGTGGCCCTATGCTTTTTTCCCTCTCAGCTTCCTTATAGCCATATGGACCACCCAACCATGTGATCTAGGGGAAAACAAAGGCAATCTGGCATTGTCCAGAGAAAGATCCCACTGTCCCACATTCTAGCTATGCAATTTCTGCTTTTTGTGTCTTCATCAGTAAACTAGAATTGTTACAAGGTGATAAGAATCTAGGAAGATTCAGACAGGGTTGGGGGTATATAAAGCCTCAGACCCCCACTCAACTCACTCTATAGATTAGCTGAGAGTCTGTCTGCACTTCATAAGCCAGATGTATAGATTTGCTTGCTTCTTTTAAAAAATTTGCTTGTCTTATCACTTTAATAATATATATATTATTATTTTTTATAACACAATCATCCAGTGTTTTCTCATATAAATGTGTTTATATGATAAGACAAGGATCAAGGTTGGGACAGTCCTCCTTGCAATTCAGGGGGCTGTCCTATAACACTTTCTGGTGTTTGTGGGAGGTGCCTGTTTCATTTGGTGCCAGGACTTGGATGATCTGAGTGGATTGCTACCAGTTAACTCTTGGCTGCACAGTTGTCCTTGATTTCCTCCCACAGATCAAGGTGATTTTAGTCCCTTCAGGGATTTCTTTTTCTGTTTTGCTACCAAGGCTTGCTTAGGGGGCTGGAGCATAACAAAAATGAGCAAACTATACTAGGCCTGTGCCCAGGGGCAGAAAATTTAAAAGAAAACCAATTAGGTTCTTGGGTTCCAGCCCAAGCTCTGAAGATAAAAGAGGCAAATTTCTCCCTCTGGTTCAAGAGTCTGAAATTTTCTTACACGAGTAAAGCCTTGAGGAAGTGTCTGGGATTGAACCCTAAAATATTCAGGGGCCTCATAGGGATTCCAGAATATAACAATAATTAAACTTTGACACTTTCAAGGAGTGCACATAAGGTCTGGTCACCCAACACTCCAGGACCTCATGGTTGTTCTAGACAGCCGGTGAGAGAAAATGAAGTACATAAAAAAAGGAGCGGACGGCCACAAAGTGATAAGCTGTGGAAGCCTCTCCACAAGCAGCACACTTTGACCCACTACATAAAACCCTTACCTTTTCTACCTCTGGAGCATGACCGAAAGAAGAATAAATTTAAATCATCAATCAGCTATCAGTCTGCTGCACCTCTCTGCCCTCTGTGGCTTTTGGGAGCTCTATTTACATCTGTATCTGATTCAGAAAGGAAGAATGTTATATCTGAGGGGCAGCAAGAGAAAGAATCAATTGGGGACCCCTCAAGTTTCAAAATTGATAAGTTCCTCCCTCAGGTTGCCTTTACAGACAGACATTGTCAGAAAAAGACACTATTTTGCTACCAAGGCTTGCTTAGGGGGTTGCAGCATAACAAAAATGAGCAAACCATACTAGGCCTGTGCCCAGGGGCAGAAAAATGAGCCTGTTAACCAACAGACTGTTGTTATGTAAACAAAGGCTTAGGTGAGACACACCAGTTAAACAAATTGAGGCTAAAATCTTGGGGCTGTTTGCCAGGCTGATTAGGGCTCTTTACTAATTAGGGGACTAGTTTGATGCCACTTGTGGAATGGGTGAAATAAAGGTACCTTCATGCACATACTCTGGGCTCTGGTACCTAACTCTGAGACTCGAAGACAATTTGTCAACTATCTTGAGAAAGCTGACAGGTACAGAAGGAAATATTTACTTTGTCCTGCTGAGCCTTACCAAAACTTAAGGTACATTAATGAATTGTTTGGATGTGGACAAAAGACGGATTGCCTATGCTATTCAGCCATCTGTTATACATGGCTTTGCAGGACCCACGAGATGGGGAACAGACAGGAGTGACAGATTTTTAGACATTCCAGTAGACAGATATACTAGATAGCAATTTTTTTTAGGCCAAGGCAATAATAAGAGAATTTGGAGAAGTCCCATTTTTACAATGGCTGGCGAGGTCAGAAATACTACAGTTCTTTCTCCAGTAGAGCCTTTGGCAGGAAAGATGGATCAGTGACTGGTGGCACTTCCACTTAAATAGAATAGGAGTGCATCCAGCAGGTATGAGGTCTCCCCTGGCAGGACAAGGAAGGACAGGCAAAGGGGGTTTTAAGTCAATTAATAATGGAGACTCCAGGGGATTACACAGTAAGGACTAGTTGTATCTGGAAACCCCTGCTTAAGAAGGGACACCTTCTCCAGGAAGTAACATAAGAGACACGATGGGAATGCCCATCCTCTCCTATGATCTCCTTTATTCCCTTTTGAAAGGAAAACCAAAATTTAGTACCACATGATTCACCTCTGGGATGCATTTTTAAAAATTGGGGCAACTTTGACCCTCAGATCTTAAAAAGAAAAAAATAATAATTTTCTTTGATAATACAACATTGTCCCAGTACCAACTCAGGGACAGGGAAATCTAGCCTATAAATGGATCTTTAAATTGTAGTATTGTTCTTCAATTAGATTCATTTTGCATAGATGAAAGAAAATGGAATGAAATATCTTATATTCAAATGTTTACAACCATTTACCAAAATAGAGATTTAAGGAAAAATTATAAAATACCAAATAAGTTAAAGGACACCCTCCTCACAGTCTGACAGACTGCCTGCCTCTCCCAAAGGCAGAACAAACAGCCTGCTTCTCAAAGAGCAGCTACTGCTGTTTAAATCTTCCTTTGCTACAAAACTGCAGACATTTGTTTGCAGAACTGCAGGCACCCACTTAACAGTCCTGCCATTACCAGGAGCAGAGCTCATTATCACCCAAACCCTAGCATGTTACTTCTAAGGAAAGTAATAAATAGGGAGCCTATTAAAGGGGTTCTTGGGTCTGTTAAAGGTTGAACACTTTGGGGATGCATTTTATCCAACAGATAGCCCCAGACATCAAAAGAAAGTTACAAAAACTAGTCTTAGGACCCCAGACTCCCAATGAGCAATGGATAGAAATAACTTGCAGTGTTTTTAACAACTGAGACAGGACAGAGAAAGAGCAAGAAAGCCATTTCATAGAAACAAATGGCTCAGTTTTAAGCCATAAGTCACATCAAGGGCACCCAACTCCCAGATTATAAGAAACATCAAAGGACCAATGTTATCTCTACAGACAAGAGGGACACTGGAAAAGGGAATGCTTTGGGAAGGGATTTCCTCAAGGGCTTTGCCCCATCTGTCACATGTTCGGCCACTGAAAGATGGATTGTCCCAGGGGCTAAGAGGGTCCTTGGACCGGAAACCACCCACACAATGGCTTTAAACTGATGGGACCCAACGCTCTAGTTGCCTTCCCCCAAGGACATCATCACTGAAGAAGTGAAGCCAAGGGTGACCCTTGACACGACAGGTAAGCCCATTACATTTTTATTAGACACGAGGACTGCTTGCTCTGCTCTGACTCAATCACCAGGGCCTCTGTCTTCCATAACCAGTTTGATCACTGGGGTAAACGGGCATCCTCAGCACTACCATTTCATTCAACCCCTCAACTGCAGTCTCAGGAATCTCACTTTTAGTCTTGCCTATCTTATAAATAAGGGGTGCCCCATACCCTTATTAGAGAGGGACACTTTACCTAGTCTAAACTTCTGAGTAATTAAAAATATGAACAAGGCTAAGGTTATTAAAGGAAAATACGTAAAAGTGACTCTTTTAGACACTCCAGATCCTCCTCCTAGAGGGCTGAAACTACAGCAGTGCCAGTGGACAAGCTGCAGAAGCTGCAAGGAGGGGGGGCACTTCCCCTCCATTTCTGTAAAGGAAAAATGTGAAGCACATTTAAATCCAAGCCACTGGTGGCCTAGGAACTGCTGCAGTCCCAGCAGTAATCCCAGGCTTCTTTTCCGGCCTCCTTAAGGATTAACAAGGATGGGGAATAAAGCAGTGCCCTTGCACAAAATACAGAAACTATAGGGGGCGCACTCCCCTCTCCTTGCAAAGGAAAAATCGTACTTTTAAACTAAAAGCCTCTAAAATACCCAAGCAAAGTGTTTAATAACAAACTGAGAGGAACTACAAACGTTGTAAAGCGTTTGTGTAAGTCACACAAAAGTCCATGTAAGTCACAGAAGGTCTGTGTAAGTTCAAAAGGGGACAAATGAAAAGGCCATAAAGTTCTCTTTGATTTTTTTCAAACCAATTGTTCTTTCTCCACAAAAGACCCTGGTATATTTTATATTATGGCCATTTATATAGAAAAATTCATTGGTTTTCTGAGGACTCTAGCAAATTCAGACAGGGGTTTTATTCACTTGACACTGCCTTATAACTTAACTTGGAGTAATTTACAAATTGTTCTCTTCTACTGCTACACTATAAGTAGAAAACAATACACAATAGAAGGTACAAGAGCTTATGCTAATAAATTAGCTGGTCATCATAGTCAATATCACATATACTGATCAGGGAGAGATACAATCCCAAATTAGAACCCTAACTAGGTCTATCAAACTAAAACAAATAAAGCACAAAAGGAAAGGACCTGCCAGACTCATATAACTAAGGAAAAAGGACACTAGCCAAACTGTGCCAAAAGCCTCAACGTCCTAGATTTCTACCTTACCTATAGGTCTCACAAGAATAGAAACTACACCTAAATGAAAAGTTACAGCCACTTATCTTGAATTAAACCTATTTCTTGTAAGTCACCACTGGAATCTCAACCTGAGACCTACTCTTGTGAACCCAGGAGGACCTTAAGCTCTTCTTCAAGAAATAAAAACTTGTCACAGATAAGTAATATAATGACTGGGTGTTAATGTAGTTATCCTCCACTCCACTAACCTTCTTGTCAAATTTGTCTCTTCTAGGAAACAGCAATTTCATGTCAAGAAGCTGATGCTTTGGGGATTCCAGCCCCTCCCTATTGTGGAGGAATCAACGAGCAGCCTCTGTTTCAGTCTCAAATCCCATTCCCTTGCCTCTCTTAAATGAGACAGGAAGAGGCTTTTCTATACCCTAACACAGGCAGGTCTATGACCATTGTCAGCAGAAAGCAATTACAGAAGACAGACCTTCCTCCTGTGTCAACCCTAAAAGATTTTAGGGATTAGAGTCTCTGAGATGGGATACATCACAGGGTGATAAGAATCTAGAAAGATTCAGGGCAGGAGAACTAGGAAAACTGAGATAAGAGAGTTAAAACAAAAGCCAAACAGTGTGGGCGATTTGCAGCTGGCCTGCAAATAAGATGCCATTATCTTCCCCAGTCAAGGACACTTGAGAACAATTGGTTAAAAGCCTCCCGAATCAGAAAATGCAGGAAAGGGAGAGAGAAGGGAGAAGCTTACCTACTAAACAAAGAAATCAGTTGTTTTAGGGACAGGGAAAAAAATGGGGCAGTTTTATTTTTTACTCCCTAAGCAGAAAAGCCAGCAGTCTCAAGGCTTGACAAGATAAAATTGCTGGGTGCTTCTCATGAATTCTGGAAAGGCCACAACAAAGTAAAAAAGGACCTTGAAAATTAATCTATCTGTACCAAACTATTCAGCAAGGGAATTTTGAAACCTATAGAGAGGAGGGTATATAACACTTCAGACCCCTACCGAACTCACTCTTCAGATTGGCTGAGAGCCCATCTGTGCTTCATAAGCCAGATGTGTAGATTTGCTTGGTTATTTAATAAAATTTGCTTGCTTTATTGCTTTAATAAATTTGTATTTGGGGACAGTCCTCTCCCTCTCCCTGCAACTCTGGGGGGTGTCTTATAACACGTGTCTGGTATCTGTGAGAGGTGCCTGTTTCAGAATCAAGAATATACTACATCACAGGATTGATTTAAATCATAAGACTTAAAATGAAAATGAGAACTGTAAGACATAAAATGAAAATACTTTTATGTTCCCTGAAATGTTAGACTAAAAACAAGATAATGTCTTTATTGGAATAGTTTAGAATATAATGAGATGAAATAGAAATCAATAAACATAGAGATGTGGATTTGAGAATAGACACTGCTGCTATTTTGGTTGTTGAAGCAATTCAACCACTTAGCTAAAGGCTGCTTTTTCCCATATTCATAAAGGGTGGGTGTAGGTAAGAGAGCAATGTGATATTGATCTGGGCTCCAAGGCTAAGGCAACTAGATTCCATTTTATGTAGGCCCCTTGGTTAAGGCGACTAAAAGACTCCATTTTGTCACCAATAGACATTCCTCGATATTCTTCCAATAATAGGTTAATTACGCCTAGACGGAAAGGAATTTTGCCTAAGATTATAGTTGCCCCAGGAGTTGGGAGGCATTTGCAGTTTCCTGAGTATAGGTATTTGCAGGTACTTGTAAGTACTTATGCCGTTGGTAAATAATGCTAATTTTGACTTCTGTAGTCTCTGTCACTCCCACTATTGTACTGGTTCCCTGAGGGGAGGGGCCAAAAGGAAGAGGGAGTTTCTGTCTTTAAAATGGGACGAGTAAGAAGAATCGGGGCTGAGGGGAAACTATGCCCTCCGCAGCCCGCCGGTGAAATAAAGTGCTCCTTTACAATTCGGCCATGCGTCTCTGGTTATCTCGCCGTCAGGTTATAACAATATCAGTGCAACTCAAAGTAGCAACATTCTAGAAGTGGAGGTTTTTCTGATGACAGATAGGCTTCCTGAGTCATACTCTTTCATATTAAAGGCAAGGCAGTAAGACAGTGATTATTTAAGTTAATATTGCATAGCAGCTTCTAGTTATATAGTCAAAACCTAGATTTCTAGGGGAATTATGATTTCTGGGATATGCCTTTCTATGAAATGTTTAAAAAAAATTTAAAATATTGCCAATATTATATACTACTCCCTTCAGACAAGTGTAGTGAAGACATTGTTACATAAAATAAATTATAATATTTCTTAATGTTTCTGAATTTTCTATTGTTAAAGACGAAATATAATCACTTAGCAAATGTAAAGACAAACCAAAATAGCAGCATCATATCTTTAAAGAAGATATAAATGCAATGGTTGTGGAGGTGTCATTCCTTAAATTTCTGTAAACTTTAAATTATATTGTATTATTTTCTTGCATTAAAAATTGGTCCTTTTAGAATTTATTTATTTTTTTTTTATAATTTATTTTATTATTAATTTGTTTTGTTACAGATGTTTTTTCTTTTTTTCCCCCCATTGACACCCTCCTCCCCCTCCCCTTCTCCTCGTCCCCATCCTTGTTGTCCATGTCCATTGGTTATGCACCCATGCACATAGGCTCTGTGATTTATCTCTTTCCCCCGCCTCCCCCCCTCCTCTGAGGCCCATCATCCCATACTCCACCTCCATGTCTCTGGGTCAATTTCGTTGTTCAGTTTGCTCAGTTCTCCTGTGTGTTGCCGGCTTCCTCCGTTGGTGTGGGGGTTGCCCGGCTCCCTCGCTCCACCTGGGTTCCTCTGTGGTGGGGGGGGTCGCCCGGCTCCCTCGCTCCGCATGGGTTCCTCCGTGGTGGGGGGGTCGCTCAGCTTCCGCAGGCGCCCCTGGCTGCAGGATCTCGTTTCCTTTCAGGCAACAAGGAGAGTTCTGGAGGGCAGTATGCCGTCTCCATTCTGCTGCTTCTTTAATTTCGTAGTTGCAGGGCTTCCATTCAGCTTGATTTCATGCAGTCTTTAAGTGATAGTTATTCTGTGATTTAGTTGTAACTTTGATGTGGTTGTGGGAGGACGCGATTCTGCATCCACTTAGGCCACCATCTTGACCGGAAGTCCTAAACTATTCTTTATTTCAGTTAGTGCATCCTTCATTTCAGACTGGTCCTTTATTATGCTCTTGAGGTCCTCACTAAGTCCATTGAGCATCCTTATAAGCAGTATTTTGAACTCTGCATCTGTTAGGTTGCTTAACTCCATTTCACTTAGTTCTTTTCCTGGAGTTTTGTCTGTTCTTTCATTTGGGACCTGTTTCTTTGTCTCCTCATTTTGTCTGCCTCCCTGTGTTTGTTTGTATGTATTACTTAGTGAGAGGTATGGGGCTAGCTGAGACCAGATGCTGCTTGTTTGAAAGAATTTAGGAAAAGCTGAAGCAGGCTCCAAGACAGGCCAATCCTATGGTAAAGCAACTGGCAATAGCTTGGGTGGGCCTGGAAGCTGGGTGGGATGGGGCCTCAGGGAATCACCAGGGCGGGGCAAACAGTGTGAGCCAGGTTGCTGGAGTCCCAGATATGGCGGCATCTGCCAGCCCAGGGAAGGGCTCACCAAAGGAACAAAAGCCTCTGATAGCACGTCTGACCAGGTCTGTCCAGGCGAAAGCTGCCTCTCCAGCCCTCGCGCCAATGCCAAACAGCTCAGTTCTTCCCCATATGATTCTGGTGCCTTTCAGGCTGCCTCCCCCACGCTGGAGCCCGGAGGGAGCGAGTCCGAGTAAGTCTGTGCGCGGGCCCTTTAGGAGGAGCTGCCGGGGGCTCCAGCCGCCTCAGCCTCAGTTCCCACTGGTTTCTCCAGCCAGAAGTTATGGGGGCTTCTCTTCCTGGCACTGGAACCCTGAGCTGGGCGCCTGGTGTGGGACAGGGACCCCTCAGTCCTCAGGGAGGACCTTCCCAACTGAGGTGTCCTCCTAATTTTTATCTGCCACACGTGGGTGTGGGACCAGCCCGTCATGCCTTCGCCCCTCCTACCAGTCTCGATGCAGCTTCTTCTTTAATTTCGTATTTGTCAGACTTCCATTCAGCTTGATTTCAGGTGGTTTTGAATGATGGTTGTTCTGTAGTTTAGTTGTAACTTTGATGTGGTTGTGGGAGGACGCGATACTGCGTCTACCTACTCCGCCATCTTGACCGGAAGTCCGGTCCTTTTAGAATTTAAAAGACATGTTTTGTTAAATCTACACAGAAAAAAAAAAAATCAACAGAATCACTGTAATCTTCTTGCAAAATTCATCAGCTCTTTCACAACTTTAGAACTTAAAATTTATTGTTTTAAAGCCTTGGGCTTATTTCTGTGAGAATTATATAAGCAGATGTGTGATTAAAATAACTTAAAATGTAATAATAACTAAAATAATTTCCATAAACAGTGGACTCATTTTTCTATATGGTATCTGAATGTGGAGACTCAGAAGAGATGTCACTGAAGGAAACACACAATCTGGGGCATAAAGGTGTCCCACATTTTTTTTTCATCATCTTGTGTGGTTTTCTTTTCTTTGGTCTATGGAAACCTTATTAAAGTATTTAGAAAGAATATAATCAATATATTATTATTGCATTTTAAAGTCAAGATTTATTCATATTGATCCATTGATTTATATTTTTGTCCTTTCAGTATTTATTCATATTTATCCATTGATCCATATTGTTGTCCTTTCTTTCTTCTTAAATTTTTATTCTTTTGTTTGTGTAATAATTCTCTTTGATTTGAAGATCACTCTTTCATATATATTTTACTTCAGGAAGAAAAATATTGATGATTTATCTCATGTTGATTATGTAGAAATATTTTATCTTAAGTTTAAAGGGTAATTTGGAAAGTATACAAGTGAAGACTAGCAGCTGTTTTCTTTCAGTGTTTTAAGATGTCATGCCATTGATTTGTGGCTTCCCTTTTTCTTGTAAAGTCTGCTTTCAGTATTATTGTTGGTACTACTAAGGTAATATGACTTTGGATTCTCAGTTGCTGTTAATTTTTTTGTCTTTTATTTTCAGCAGTTTTACTATGATGTGCTAGATGTGTGTTTTATCCAGTTGAGAGCCAACTATATTGCTAAATCTATGGGTTTGATCTTGTGTGTCATTTTTGGAAAATTCTGAGATATTATTTAACTATAGTTTATGTAATCTATTCTCTCTAATTCACTTCCAGAAATCCAATCATCAATCTTACAAGTCTCATATTTTTTTCTATATTTTTCCCTTCTTCCATGTTTATAGAATCTTCCTTTGATTCAATGTATCATTGTCTACAGCATCAAGGGATGAATCATCATTTGTCTCAGCTAGTTATGACATTCACATTCACTTTTTCAGATTTCATCTCTGAGTGTTCTTGTAGTACCAATGTCCAAGATTCTAAGTTATGGTCAATGGAACAAAAATGCTGCAAGGATTTTTGACAATATTTTGCTTCACAGGTGGGGAGATCAATCCTCCTGGGGCAAAAAGTTTTTGTCCCCATTCCTTTCTTCCACTTGGGATATTAGTTAGAGGATGTGATGCCTAGATTTAATGCAGCTAATTTGTGAGTTTGAAGCTAAATTGTGAGAATGATATTGAAGATGGTGAAGTAGTAAAATTTTAAGATTCTGGGCCCCTGAAGATTTTGTTTAGCCACTGTACCAAACTTAAAAGAATCTTCCTCCAGTCTTCCTATTATATGAGTAATTAAATGATTTTATTGTTACGTTCTCATTAGTTAGTTTTTTATAACTTAAAGCTGACAGATGCAAATGAGGAAGAAATGTTTAGATAGCATGGGTCTAGAAGGGACTGACAGTTCCAGGCAGAATTGTCTGTTTATGCTGAGACACAATGGCATAAGGAGAGGTTATACTAAGGAAGCCACGTATCGATGCTGACAGTAATGCTGACTAGTATAAGGGTACCTTATAACTAGATTTTGATTATTAAAAAAATCACTCTGGCCCAGTCAGTGTGGCTCAGTGGTTGAGCACTGAGCCATGCACCAAGAGGTCACCAGCTTGATTCCTGGTCAGGTCACATGCCCAGGTTGTGGGCCTGATCCCTAGTGGGGGACATGCAGAAGGCAGCCAATCAATGTTCTCTCTCATCAATGTTTCTATCTCTCTCTCCCTAAAATCAATAAAGAAAAATAATTTTAAAAAATCACTCTGGTGAAAGGATATTGAGGAAGGGAAAGTGAATCTTGAGGTACAGACACTTGTGAGGACATTATGGCATTAATATAAGTATTTAGTGTAGGTGAGCATAATGGAATGGAGAGGAGATATTTATTCTATAAATATTTGTTTTGTACATAAACGGGATCTGATTATTAACACGATGTTAATTGGATTAGTGACGGGATGGTATAGGAGAGGGAATAATGAAATGTGTCTCCCAGATTTGTGACTTCTGTAATTATGTGGATAATTATAAGATTGAATAAATAGGTATACAAAAAGGAGAATAAAGCTAACTTTTTTTTTTCTTTGCTACCACCAATGTGAAGAAGTAAACAGTTCTAGAAATCTGGGTAATTATTTGGGTTCTAATTTTAGTTGTTGCCAATAGAGTGCTTATTCATGGATAAGTTATATAACCTTTTTGGGCTTCAGTTTACTCGTTTGTAAAATAAAGTAGCAGTGCTAAATAGAAATCTAGATTTCTTTCCAACTTTAAATTTCACGTTTGTGTATAAATATCCTATTGAAATAGCATGCACTAAATAATATAAGTATTTAGAGAAATATATTTTAACAAAATGTGATTAAAATGCATAATTAATCAACAACAGTTATAAAAGTATAAATTAATTAAAATATGAAATAAATTGATTATAAAATAAATGTGCCAACAGCCAAAGCCAGTGTTAACTTTTACAAGTCAACAAAAAGAGTTAAAACCAGAATCTACCTTTGTTATCTTCTAAATTAGTCTTCCACCTCCTTCTACCCCTAAGCAAAACTTATATTTTGAGCTCTAATCTCACAAAAATACTTTATTATTACATATATATATATATATATATATATGTTTGCTTTAATAAAAAAACTAGCTAAGTATATATGCACACACATATATAACATCTATATAACATATTTGTGTATGCTTATATGAGGTATATGTAAGAGTGAATGTAAATATCATCTGGCGGCTCTCCTTATAAGTGCCATGTTTCCTCAAAGTGTTTTTGCTCACCAGCATACGTGGAGACTTCTACTCAGAATTCAAGGGCTAGATTAAACAGTTATCCTTGAAGGCCCTTCACAGATCTCCCTCCCCCATATAAAACTGACCATTTATTATGTGATTTAGTTAACTTCCTATATATATATCTCAATTGGTTGCCTCCCATATGACCCCGACCAGGACTAGAGATAAAACCTGCAACTCAGGTACATGCCCTTGAACGGGAATCAAACCCATGATCCCTTGGTCTGCAGGCTGACACCCTAACTGTTGAGTGAAACCGGCCAGAGCTAGTTAGTTAGTTATCTATCATCTATCTCTCTCAATCTCTCTCTCTCTCTCTCTCTCTCTCTCTCTCTCTCTCTCTCTCTTATATCTCTCTATCATCTATCTATCTATCTATCTATCTATCTATCTATCTATCATCATCTATCTATCATCTATCTGTATTATCATCTAATGTTTTTCTGTGGCAGAATTGACAATGAATAGGACATTTCTGTTGTCCAGTAATAAACTTCTAATTATATCTTATACATTAGAAACACTTAAATATACAAGTAAATAAATACTTCATTCACTCAGTGTCAAATCATTCAAAGTCCTCTCTTCTGTTTCAGTAACAGGTTTAATAGTGACCATATGCTAAGGAAGAGCAATTTATCTTGCATTATGTGGACATTTAGAACAGAATGTTGTGTTGTATGATCACATAAAGATAGAATATATTAATAAACTGCTCATTTCATTACTTAGTTTTAGATCTAAAATGTTAAAGCACTATGCAATGTCAACAGTGTATAGTTGATTCTGCCAGTTGTTTTTTTTTTTAACTTTTTTTCTTTATTGATTTTAGAGAGAAATAAAGGGAGAGGGAGAGAGAGAGAAATATCGATGAGAGAGAACATAGATTGGCAGCCTCTTGCATGCCCCCCACTGGGGATTTGGCCTACAACCTGGGCATGTGTCCTGACTGGGAATCGAACCAGCGACCTCTTGGTGCATGGGTCAATTCTCAACCAATGAGCCACACCAGCCAGGCGATTCTGCCAGTTTTTAATGACAATGTTAGGGAGATTAATTTGTTTTTGGCTTTAATGATAACAATAAAAATATTAAATATATGTATACCCTATAAATTAAAATAACCTAAATATTACTAATTAACTCTCCAACTATTTTTTTTAACCCTCAACTAAGGATATTTTTCCATTGATTTTAGATAGAGTGGAAGGGAGGGAAAGAGAGAGAAACATTGATGTGACAGAGACACATCAATTGGTTGCCTCCTGCACAACCCATAACCAGACCTGAGATCTAACTTGCAAACCAGGTATGTGCCCTTGACCAGCAATCAGACCTGTGAACCCTCAGTCTGTGGGCCAACGCTTTAACTGCTGAGCCAAACCAGCCAGGTCTCCAACTATTTTTTAATGATGACAAAGTAAAAATAAATGTCTGAAATTTATTCTAATCATATTTGACATGCCACTCTAGCTATTATTTTTATTCTCACATATTACAACATCATTATTCTATACATAGGAAAAATGAGAGAATGATTAGTGCCATTGCCTAAACTCCCATATGTCTGGATCAGCATCAAAAAATAATTTTTATGAAGTTATTTTATTTTTCTGATTCACATGTCCCTCATTGGTGGACATCAAGAACATTGATGTCAAATTGGCTTTGACTTTCTTCTTTTCTAACAAGTATAATGTAAAAACTAATAATACTCATCGACTTTGTAATGAAATGAAGCTTTATTTGATATAAGAGATTTCTATCTCTGGTCCGCGGGCCAACGCTCTAATCATGGAGCCAAACCAGCCAGGGCAAGAGATTTCTAAAGATATACTGTTTTTCCACACTTGCTAAATGTGGTTTGTTTGAGCAGCAGGATATTATACAGATGGCCACTGTCTACTTTGAGTTTTTATGGGGGTAGAAACTTAGATGTTGTTTGTCAAGGAGATGTGGTTATATATGGTCAAAGTAGTCTGGGAAACACTCACCAATCCCTTTCAGCATAGAGTCTACACAAACACATACACAAATACACTATGATACTTAAATATATTTTCACTCAAGTCATTCTGTGTGCATTATACTCACTAATCTCCCACCCCCTGTATAAACCTTAAACACTTTTACTTCTGGTTGGAACAATTCTGTTAGGACATTTTTCAATGAAATTGTTGGAGTCAAATGTAAAAAGCTGAATAATATCCATACTGGCAAATTCTAATTAGGACTTTGTTTCAGCCTTCTGTTCTTCAGAATATATTTTCATCTTTATAAAAAGTATTATACGTAAAATATTTGCCAAGGGGTATATAGCAGTTATACTCTTTTACATTTTGAAATTAAGTGACTTGCCTTTCAGTTGTAACAGACATCCTTTGAAATTCTCATTACTCTGAATATTTTAACACAATATTGTCTTATAAAGCAAACTAATATTAAATGAACCATCACAAGGTGTATGTAAACTTAGGAGCTTTTTTTCCTTCTTTTTTTAATCTTGACTAATAAGCATGAAGAAGAATTTCAAGTATAACAGTTTGGATTGCTCTTGTAGAGAAAAATATACCTATTAACTCAGAGAAGAGATTTGCTATCACAGCTTTGCCCATATGAATTTCTTCTTGGCATAAATCAGTAGGCTGAAGCACAGACAGAGGTTTCCCACAGCAGGAAGAATATGGTAAAGAGACAGTAAAATTTTATTTTTGAACATATCATTTCAAGAATGGGCTTCTTCCTTGATTAGGTCCATTTGTTGATTTTTATTGAGATATTGGAAATATTGGAATCATTTAAATTGATCACTAAAGCTGGTCAAGTGTATTTTTACTGAAAGTGTGAGTAATGGATAGGAGGGAAGTAGGGTTATAAATCAAAATAATATTTATTCAAGTATGTTCATATTTTTATTTTCAACCCCTGGACTGTGTCTTCTTGAGGATTATTTATAATTAATTTAAACATAATTACCCTTCTTTGCTGTTACTTTATTCAAGGTCCCTAACAACCTAAGTAGCTTGTTACCCCTCTCCCCCACATCTAAAGTAACATTTATGCCCATATCTATTATAGAAACATAATAGTTATTCAAGTTTTATGGCATTTCTTAAACTTTGTCTATGTGTATGATTTTATTTTATTTTTTTATTTATTTTTTTAACTTATCTTTATTGTTGAATGTATTACAGATGTTCCTCATTTTTCCCCCATTGCCCCCCTTCTCCCCATTCCTGCCCCCCTCCTGCTTTTCCCCACACTGTTGTCTGTGTCCATTGGTTATGCATATATACATATAAATTCTTTGGTTTATTTCTTCCCACCCCTCAACCCCCCGTCCCTTTGAGATTTGTCAGTCTAACAACCAATTTGTACTTCTTAATCCCTTCACCTTTTCACCCCTCCCCCCAGCCCCCACCCATCTGGTACCCAACAAAAGTTCTCTGTATCTATGAGAATGTTTCTGTTCTGCTTGTTCATTTTGTTTGTACATTCAATTGTTGATAGATATGTATTTATTGCCATTTTGTTTGTTCATATTTTTTTATCTTTTTCTTCAAGAAGACCCTTCAACATTTCATATAATAATGGTTTGGTGGTGATGAACTCCTTTAGCTTTTCCTTATCCAGGAAACTCTTTATATGGCCATCGATTCTAAATGAGAGCTTTGCAGGATAGAGTAATCTTGGTTGTAGGTTCTTTCTTTTCATCACTCTGAATATTTCTTGCCACTCCCTTCTGGCCTGCAAAGTTTCTTTTGAGAAATCAGCTGACATTCTGATGGGAACTCCCTTGTAGGTAACTAAATGCTTTTCTCTTGCTGCTTTTAAGATTCTCTCTTTGTCTTGAACCTTTTGCATTTTGATGATATGTCTTGGTGTGGGCCTCTTGGGATTCATTTTGTTTGGAACTCTCTGTGCTTCCTGGACTTGTATGTCTGTTTCCTTCACCAAGTTAGGGAAGTTTTCTGTCATTATTGTTTCAAATAGGTTTTCGATTTCTTGTTCTCTCTCTTCTCCTTCTGGGACCCCCAAGATGCGAATGTTGGCATGCTTGAAGTTGTCCCAGAGGCTCCTTACACTATCCTCATTTCTTTGGATTCTTCTTTCTTTTTGCTGTTCTGATTGGGTGTTTATTGCTTCCTTATATTCCAAATCGATGGTTTGCTTCTTGGCTTTACCTACTCTACTAGTGAATCTGTGTAAACTTTTCTTTATTTCAGTTAGTGCCTCCTTCATTTCTGACTGTGATTCCATCATTTCTGACTGGTCCTTTTTTATGCTCTTGAGGCCCTCACTAAGTTCACTGAGGTTCTCACTAAGTTCATTGAGGTTCTCACTAAGTCCATTGAGCATCCTTATAAGCAGTGTTTTGAACTCAGCATCTGTTAGGTTGCTTAACTCCATTTCACTTAGTTCTTTTCCTGGAGTTTTGTTCTGTTCTTTCATTTGGGACCTGTTTCTTTGTCTCCTCATTTTGGCTGCCTCCCTGTGTTTGTTTCTATGTATTACTTAGCGAGAGGTATAGGGCTGGCTGAGACCAGATGCTGCTTGTTTGAAAGAATTTAGGAAAAGCTGAAGCAGGCTCCAAGACAGGCCAATCCTATGGTAAAGCAACTGGCAACAGCTTGGGTGGGCCTGAAAGTTGGGTGGGGCGGGGCTTCAGGGAATCACCAGGGTGGGGCAAACAGTGTGAGCCAGGTTGCTGGAGTCCCAGATATGGGGGCTGTCTGCTGCCCCAGGGGAGGGCTCACCAAAGGAACAAAAACCTCTGATAGCACGTCTGTCCAGGAGAAAGCTGCCTCTCCAGCCCTTGCTCCAAACAGCTCAGTTCTTCCCCGTATAACTCTGGTGCCTTTCAGGCTCCCTCCCGCAGGCTGGAGCCTGGAGGGAGCGAGTCTGAGTAAGTCAGTGCGCGGGCCCTTTAAGAGGAGCTGCCGGGGGCTCCAGCTGCTTCAGCCTCAGTTCCCACTGGTTTTTCCAGCCAGAGGTTATGGGGACTTCTCTTCCTGGCACTGGAACCCTGAGCTGGGCGCCTGGTGTGGGACAGGGACCCCTCAGTCCTCAGGGAGGACCTTCCCATCCAAGGTATCCTCCTGATTTTTATCTGCCACACGCGGGTGTGGGACCAGCCCGTCGCGCCTCTGCCCCTCCTACCAGTCTCGATGCGGCTTCTTCTTTAATCTCGTAGTTGTAGGACTTCCTTTCAGCTTGATTTCAGGCGGTTTTGAATGATGGTTGTTCTGTAGTTTAGTTGTAACTTTGATGTGGTTGTGAGAGGACGCAATACCGTGTTTACCTACGCCGCCATCTTGACCGGAAGTCTATGTGTATGATTTTAAATGTGACATGAATTTTCACTAAAATTCAGCCTTTTCTGTTTTTTTCTTTTTATGATTCTATACAACTTTAAATAAACTATCTCATTGCATTCAACTGTACAGTTTTAGACCATTTGTCTTTGGAATTGAATTTCTCCCTAATCTTATTTGTCATATTCACACTAAGCCTAAAGCAGATTTCAATATGATATCTGAAATATTTATTGTGGTAGGCAGAAAAACGGACACCCGAAGATGTCTGCACTCTAATCCCCAAAACATGTTGTTGGGAGGGAGGAATTTCCCCCTCTCCCTCTTCGTTCTCAGACAGAAGACAGATCAACAACAGAAGTAAACAATTTACTTTGTACATACACAGCTCTCACAGAAATGGTACTCAAGAAATGAACAAAGCAGGCAGTTTTTATTCTTGTCAGACAAAACAAACAAATAATAAATTTGTGAGGAACTGACGAGACAGACTAGGTTTGGGTGCTTAATTAGTGAGGAATCTAAGCAGATTTGGGGTTTAGGGTAGTAAATTAGTAAAAAAATAATAGGTTTGTTTATACAGTCACACATCACTTATAAACAGGCATATCATTCTCAGAAATGTGTCATTAGGAGATTCTGTCATTGTACAAACATCATAGAGTATATTTACACAGACCTGGCTGGTATAGCCTATTGCACATCTAGACTATGTGGTATAGGCTACTGCTCCTCAGCTACAAACCTGTACAGCATTTCACTTACTGTATACTGTAGGCAACTATAACACAATGGTGAGTTCTTATGTATCTAAACATAGAAAAGGTACAGTAAAAATACAGTACAAAATAGAAAAAGTGGTACACCTGTATAAGGCATTTACCATGAATGGAGCTCTTGGTGAGTCAGTGAGTGAGTGGTGAGCGTGTGCAGGCTTAGGTCATTGATGTACATGACTGTGGACCCTACATGTAGGCTACACTAAATTTATTAAATATTTTTCTTCAATAATACATCAAATTTAGCTTACTGCTATTTTTTTATTTTATAAACTTTTAATTTTTTATCTTTTGACTATTTAGAAATAGCAGCTTAAAACACAAACACTTTGTAAAGACATTATGATGGTTACCATGTTATAAATTGGTAGGAATTCTAGCTGCCAAAAATATAAGGGGTATTAAAAGCACATGGAGCCTGGTTACAAATTTATTGAAATGATCTGTATGTATGACTCCAGTAGAATTTGTGAATTTATTTTATTGATATTGTGGACAAAAAGGGACCACACATTAAACCTGACAAACTCAGGGAAGGCCTGCGTGGTGACCTTACAAACTCAGAGACATAAAATAACCACAAAGGATGGTCTGAAATTAAAATTTTTAAACTAAAAGCAGTTTATGGTGCATAGTCATGTCCTAGGCTAGAAATCTTCCCTGACAAAGGTCAATTTTCACCTTAACTAAGCCTGTCTATTGTCTTTTAGATAAGGGTGGAATATAAATATGATTTTAATTTTTTTCCTTCCTCTTCTCTTCCTTCCCTTTTACTAGTAGAATGTATAATTGATTAATCAACTGTACATATTTAACCTTATGTTCTGGCTAAGATTGTGTTGCGGTTCTCAGTTGACTAGCCAAGAACAAAGAGACTTTCAACCCAGACCTGAACTTCCGCGCCTGGCCACAAGGAATGTGGAGGCTGATAGATTAGGTCTCAAAAACACAGGGATGACGCACACTGGATCACTGTTTGACCGGTTTCAGAATGCTGACCATCCTGTTCCGGGGACCAGTAATGAAAATATTCAAGACCCAAGATCCCCACAAGGACTCCAATTCCAGGACTGCAAATCACCAGAACCCATTTGTGCTCTCTATCCACATTCCTTTTCCCTAATTCACCTATATAAACTTACTCCTAACAAATTTAAGAAGAGGTGAATATTGGGGTTTCCTCTGTCACCTTCCCAGATTTCCAGCATCTGGTATTATTAAATGTGCACTTATAATCCAATCCCTGTCTCTGCTTTTTGGCTGGATGTTAACAGGCAGCATGAGTTCCAGATTCAATTGGCCTCCAGTTTCATTTTTGCATCTACAATAACATACCTTTGGAATGTCAAAGCAATTTCCTTTTTCTGGACCCCTCAAGGCACAGGCACCACTCTACAGAGAACACAACTCCCTCATTGTTAATGAGTTAATTGTTGACTGTTAACTATCCTACAACCACCTACATAAAAGAAGTATGTGTCTATCGTTTTACTTTTTATCCAATCCTAGAGGTTTCCCCACTTTACTTTCTCCCACCTGCTTAATCTATCACCAGTGAATTTTATGTAACCCACTTATGTCTTCTCTTTTGATTGTAGTGTATCAAATATGGTGCAAAACTATCATTCTCTGGAGCATTATCTCAATCTGTTGATACTTTGCTTCCTGACAATTGTCAACAGTTTGGCTCAAATAAACTCACATAATTCTCTACAGGTTTGAATGTTTCTTATGTTGACAATACAGTTAAGTTTAAACCACATGAAAAAAATCAGAGAATTAATTTTTTCTGTGTATTAGGTTCCTCGGGTTGCTGTAACAAATTATCACAAACTGGTTATATTTAAATAACAGACATTGCCCGGCTGGTGGGGCTCAGTGGTTGAGCATCGACCCATACACCAAGAGGTCGCAGGTTCGATTCCCGGTCAGTGCACATGTCCAAGTTGTGGGCCAAATCTCCAGTGTGGGTCATGCAGGAGGCGGCCAATCGATGTTCTCTCTCATTGATGTTTCTATCTCTGTCACTCTCACTTGCTCTCTCTCTAAAATCAATAAAGAAAAAAAATTAAAATAAATAAATAATAGACATTATCTTACATTTCCAGTGGTCAGAATTCTAAATGCAAAGTTTCAGCAGGGCTGGACTTCCTTTGAGGCTCTAGAAGAGAGTCCATTCCTTGTTTCTTCCAGATTTTAGTGGCCTTAGGCTTTCCTGGGCACTTGGCCATAACATTTGAATCTCTGCCTCTATTTTCACATGGAATTTGCCTCTTTTCTGGGTGTCTTTCTTATGTGTGCCTCTTATAAAAATACTTGCAATTGGCCTGGCTGGTGTGGCTCAGTGACTTGAGCATTGTGCCATGGACTGAGAGGTCCCAGTTTGATTCCTAGTCAGGGCACCTGCCCAGGTTGCGAGCTTGGTCCTCAGTAGGGGGCGTGCAGGAGGCAGCCAATCAATGTATCTCTCTCACGTCAATATTTCTATCTTTCTCTCCCTTCCTCTGTCTCTAAAAAATCAATTAAAAATATTTTTAAAATACTTGTAATTGGATTTAGGGTTCACCCAGATAATTCATGATGATCCTTTCCCAATATTCTTAATTTAGTCACTGCAAAGACCCCATTTCCATAAAAGGTTATGATACCATTATAATAATCTGGTTATTATATAACAGGAAAGGAATAAAGCGGAGACTGGATAATATAGGAATGCCATTTATAATGCTTTTCCAGAAAGCAGAAGTTAACACTCTCTAAGTCTGTTCCCCGATAATTGATGGGAAGGTCCTGCACAAAGGCAGTTTGATGTGGGAAGGTGCCTGCCTGTCAGTCACACCTGAGAGCACATCAGTGGCCAGAATAGGCATGGCCATTGCAAAGGTGTGAAACATCAATATTTAATCTCTTGAACAAAGGAAGGCACTCTCTTCCTCTCTTGGCTTTTTAGCCCTTCTTCCCTCTTGGGACTCCTGGTTCAGAGGGTGCACTCCCCTGCATTTGCCATGTGGCCCACAGCCATGTGGGACCCATACAATGGACTGATGGGCTGAACTGGACCCAGTTGCAACATGGAATAGAAACTCTGGACACTGGCCCTGTTTCTAGCTCTGCTGAATCCACAGCTGCATGTCTTCCAGGAATGGGTTAAGGAATGTGGAAATTTACTATCCAAAGAACATAACTCCATACCAATAAAGATCATTCATTCTCCTGTGCAAAATTTAGAAAATTTCTTTTCTGAAGTTATCTCAAGAATCACCTCAACTCCCACTAGTGTCTGAGAAATCTGGCCCCTGGATTTCTCCTGCAACAGTTACATTTAAAATTCTTAAAATTAGTATATAAAAATACTTGTCCTTTTTGGAGGGATGGGGAGCCATTCAAGCCACTAGATTCAGTTTAGCTGTAGTCACTTACTGTTAAGTTAAAGGCATTCTACTATTGAGCAAGGTGGCCTTAACATTGCCCTCACCTTATGAAACTTTAGATAGATTTCTACTTGACAATAGACCCTGACCCTTCTTTTTTTAGAGCTTTTACTTTTTAAAAATTTACTATTGTAAATTCTCTCTCTGACCCTCTGAAATGTAAATCTTTTCTCCAGAACCTGGAACACAATCCTTTGAAATGGAACTCTCGAGAAAGATAGTGCTCCTATTTCCAAGTCTCTATAGGAGAATAAGAACCAAATTTCAATAAGTGCCAATTAGCAAACATAGATGGCCTAATCACATTGACCAACTACCCCCTGCAATGTTCTCCAGTACTTCTCCACTAGTTCACCATAGCTCCTCAAAATTCTCTCACCTTTTGTTACTATGGAGTTGATTTCAACCTAATTGCAATATTTTAAATAAAGTTATCCTTGTCTGTTAACCTGTCTGGTGCAATTTTTCTTTGACACTTCTTATCATACTTGCAAATACCCAAACTAAATGCAGTGCCAGATTCATCTGCTCTCTCTCTCCTTTATCTACAATAACCAATCAACACTTGTCCATTCAATTTTGCTTTTTGCAAATCTCAAATGTGTACTCTCTACCCCATGCCCATGGTCACTGTCTTCCTTCAGAACTGTACCATTCTTGTCTGGAGGGTTGAAAAACTTTTTACAAATTTCCCTACTTCTAGTTCATCTCTCCTATAATCAATTCTAATTCTCTGTCTACAATTGCTTTCTTAAGACAAAAAATCTATCATATCATCACTCCCCTTTCTCAATTTCCCTAATGACTCTCCACTGTATATTATGTAGTCAAGAGCTTGAGAATGGTGTGGTGGTTTGTACCCTTATCACTTGTTCATGTTGAACTATACTTCCTGGAATCCCTCGGCACTGTATGGTTCTCTGCTAGAATTAGTCAAAAGTGCATTTTGAGTAAAATTTGGAAGGCAGAGAAAAAGCAAAAGACAGGAAGTGAAGAAAAAGGCAAACTTTGCTAAATGTCATCATACTTATGTTGGCAGTGGAAATGGCACCAGGTGTTAGACTGGTGGAGTCAGACCAGACCTCAGTTCAGCAACCTCAGTACTTGAGTTCTGGCTAAGAATTCAGAGACTAGACTCAAACTATAAGAGAAAGTTTATTTAGAAAGTCACAGAGGTAGAAGAAATGAGCCATAGAAGAAATGAGCTCAGGAAACAACTTACAGAGGCAAAAGAATGGGCCTTGGAGCTTAGAAGAGAGAGGCAAGAACAATGTGCCTGGGGGAAGCGGTGGGGAAAGGCAGGGGCATGCTCCACAGAGAGAGCCTTATGGGGTCCTTTGGCTAGAGGGTATTTATCTGGAGATCTCTGGGAAGGATTCCAATAGAATATTCATCAGCTTTCCAGGTATACCTTTTTAGAGTTGTATTATCTACTGATTGGTCAGCACCAGGGCAGGGGCTATTAGTCAGTGCAGCATATTCTGATGTCAGCCACTGTGTTCTTTGTCTGGTTTTGCTGCTTTTCTGGGCCTGGAGATAAAACACCACTGAGACCTAGATGTATTTGATTGAGGTCATAACCTCATTGTCCTAGGGGCTTAATGCTTAAGGGCTATTCTCTTGCCTCCTTGTTCATTCTCTCTCTAAGGGGTGGATCTAACCCACATGACTAGCAACATGCTATAGGATGAAAGGTCAGGGGAAGGTCTGAACCACATGACGAGCTACATAAAAGATCAGGGGTCTATACCACATAACCAGCAATATGCTGAAGGAGAAAAGGTCACCCTGGAATAGAGGTCCCAGTTTTGCCCATTGCTAAGCACCCAAGGATTTCCATCCTGGTGAACTTCTAGACCTGGCCCATCATTCTTGCTCTGCTCATGCCTAACTGCTTACCACAGTTAGATATGCTGACATGCAAACCCAGAAGCACTATTCTTATTTTTTTTCTGTTTTTCTTCTACCATATTCTGTGACCAGCTCTCCTTCCTGATTGCCAGTCCTGCTGAACAGAAACAGCCAGTAGCTATCCATATGTTTATCCAGCTTCCTTTTATGGTCTTTCTCTGGCAGCTGGACATGGCTGTTTTCCCAGATTGCCTACAAACTCTAATATGTCCACACATGCCAGTGTTTCTAGAAGGTTACTTAGTGAATTTACAATGGTTCTCCAAATTCTCCTTCTTAATTATTTCTTCCCTAGCCATTTTACTGAAATGGAATAAGGTCTATTGCTATATTATTCATACTGCTTCTCTTTTCCTAATTAAACCATAAATGATAAAGTTGATTTTAGGCTCTTCACAATCTTATCTCTACTCACTCTTCCAAATTCAGACATATTACAATTACCTTTGTGGTTTTGTTCATGATCTTTGCTTTGCCTATAGTTCTAATAATGCACTTCTTACTTTTATCTATTTGGTGAACTCCCACACATCCTCCAAGGTATTGTTCATATGCTACTTCCTTGATGATTTCTAACCATCTGAGCCATTGCTGGCATCATTGACTTTACTGTCTAAATTCCATTCATAGTTTGCATTGCATTTGTAACTTGACTCTGCTTTTATTATATTATTAACAAGTCAGACACATGATTAAATTAAATATCTGACTCAAAGACACTGATATCTTCTTTTTGGACAGTTTATTTCTTAATTAAGATTGTTCCACCAACATTAAGCATGGTACTGAACGTATAATCATTTCTAAATAGTTTATTCAGGCCTAACTAACATCTAATTTTATATGTCTTTAGAAGTAGATTTTAAAAAATCATTTATAGTTGAAAAAGTTGGTGATAATTTCTCCTTTTTTGAATGAAATAATTTATATGCACATACTTTGTGAAATCAGTTTTATATCCTTTGTTATGGTCATTGCTTTCTACAACTAATCTCCCCTACTAGATTAATAGCATTTGAATGAAACACATTAGATATATGCAAATAACTTTTTTTTCATCATGGAAATGTTCACAGTCTATAGTGTGTATATGTCTTATATACCTTAGTTAATCATCAGGTTAAAATTAGACAATTAAATTTCAGAAGAAGCCTACAAACACTGGGAAACTTCAGCTGATTAAAACTTTTTAATTTTTTTGCCCTGGCCGGTTTGGCTCAGCGGTTAGAGCGTCGGCCTGTGGTCCGGAGAGACCCGGGTTCGGTTCCCGCTAAGGGCATGTACCTCGGTTGCAGTTTATCCCCGGCCCTGGTTGGTTGTGCGGGTGGCAGCCACTCGATGTGGCCCTTTCACATCGATGTTTCTCTCTCTCTCTTCCTCTCTCTCCCTCCTACTCTATCTGAGCAAAAAATGAAAAAAAATAAAATAAAATAAAATAAAACTTTTTAATTTTTTTTTTTTTCTCTAAAGTATCAACTACTCAGAAATGAAAAATATCCAGCTGTCATGTTCTGAGCTCATTTATGGCTAGCACATATTCATTTAAGTAGAAAAGCTTTTTTATGGATGATTTTGTTTTTACACATTACTAGTAAACATTTATGATCCTTTCATTCCTAGCCTCCTTTAGGTAACAGGTGCTGTCAATTGAACTTTGTTAACTACTTCACCAGGTGTGATTTTGTGGGCGGGCTGCTCAGCTTTTGTGTTTTGGCTCTGTGGTTTCATAAATTCTTATTAAACATGTTTTGACAGAAATCATGCCCTTGATTCTAGATATACTGAATTGAAGCCAAAACAGATATGTTGATAATAAGTAGAAGTAGAAAAAGAAGATTTGAGAAATGATGAAAGACATAGAGCAAGAGCAATAACAAGTCTTTTTTATTAGTGGTTTCCAACTTGTGGTCTGCTGATGCCTAGGAAACCATTAGCTTATCCACAGGATCTGTAAGTCCAAGCATTCATCAAGCTCCTTTTTTAGACTGTTTGAATAAAACATCACATGCATATACAAGCTTTTCAAAGTATATATATGCTATGATTGATAATAGCCAACTTAATTAAATATTACTTTATTACAATTATATTTTCCATAATGTATTTTTCAATGTACACTTGCTAAAAACAAAAGTATTACTTATGCTAGTCTATATAAAGCTTATCCAAAACACGTATTTACACTCAAATAGTTTGGAAACTTCTACTTTATAGAACTGGAGTGTAGAGGGTACGTTTTTCAAGGTCTAGTCCACTGAGTAATATCTGCAGAATGAAAATTATGTGACAAATTATGTGTTTGTAAACTCCTGCTTATATCACACAACATTACCCCTTAAAATAATTTAAAAGAAAAATGCAAAATAGCATTTCTGAATAATAATGACAAAACTCTTTCACCATTTCTAGTTTTATCATTAATATCAAATTCAAACATTTTGCAATATTTGTACTTAGAGGAGATATTAATGAACAATTCAATCCAAGATTAAGGTGGAGGTTTAAGATTTGAGAACCAAATAAAAAATAAAAATGAGGCAAGCATTCAACAATATATTTTTAAAACTTGGTTTTTACCTCTTTGCTTTTAATATTAAAGTTAAGGTCAAGCTTTGTGTGATTATTAAAAACTTCTAACCAAGTGTGCTACAATGGCTGCAATATATCATCACCTTTTCTTTATCCTTAGAGTCTAGATCTCTGAACTGCCGACCTGTCAAAGAATATCAAGTGAGGTTCCCTGTGGAGTTTTGAATTCCATGCAGTACAATTTTCAAATACTTTAAAAGGTGATTACAATATACATAGGTGCAATAAATTTAATCATAGTTCAGTGACCTGCAATAATAATGCCCTTTAAAATATTGCTTATCAAATTTTTTTATGCTAAGAAAGACTCACTTTATTTATTTTTTCATTAAATATATTGAGGTGAACAAATTTCTTTTTTATAAAAACAAAATTGCCATGTTTATGAGTTATGGACATTTCCTTGTCCTAAATGCAGACAGAAAGTGGTTAGCATGTTACTTGAACAGTAATCTTGACATCTATTCAGCAAAGGCCCAGAACTCTTTAACCAAACGTCAGTTAAGTCCCTGGTGAGTGACTGACTCATCTCCACCCTCCATCTGCATTGAATTTTCCATTACCTTTAGTCTTTGAAAATCTCAACTCAGCAGTTTCTAATACCAAGACTCAAAAAATATACAAATTGCGCTATTTTTTTCAGAAGAAATTTTATTTTAAATTTTTCTTTAACTTTTTAAAATGGAAATATATTGTTATATTACATTTTATAAATTTAAGGTGTACAGCATGTTGATTTGATACATTCATATTTTTTTTAGAGAAAGGGGAAGGGAGAGAGAGATAGAAACATCCATTGGATGTCCCCTACTGGGGATCAAGCTCACAACCCAGGCATGAGCCCTGACCCAGAATCGAACTGGGACCTCTCAGTCCATGGGATGATGTTCAATCCATTGAGCCACACCAGCTGGGCTGATTTGATACATTTATGTATTGTAATATAATTGCCATTGTAGTGAAAGTGCTTCTATAATGTTACATAATCATTATTTGTGTGTGTGTGTGTGTGTGTGTGTGTGTTTAGAATAATTAACATCAAGTCCTTAGAAAGTCTGATGATTAACAAATATTGTTGTCTATATTCACTATACTGTGCATTAGATGTATAACTTATTTACTATTAATTGCAAGTTTAAAACAATTTTTAAATGGGTTTTGAGTGATGTCCCACAATTCCTTTCTGGATCATTTATATGTTCTGGCTCTTCAATTAATATGTCTCCTTTTACCTTTTTAATATAAAAAATATATTGGAATTCCAAATAAAAAATCATTTTTAAAGGACTTTTTATTTCTTAAAATTAATTTGTAAATTCTATAAGTTTCTGGTAAAAATACCAGAAAGGAACTTGACAAGTTGGTTCTAAAATCTATGTACAGCCCTGGCCGCTTTGGCTCAGCAGTTAGAGCGTCTGCCCTCGGACCAATGAGTAACGGGTTTGATTCTGGTCAAGGACATGTACCTCGGTTGTGATTCGTCCCCAGCCCTGGTTGGGGTCATGTGAGAGGCAGCCACTCGATGTGTCCCTTTCACGTCGATGTTTTTCTCTCTCTCTTTTTTCCTCTCTCTCTCTCTCCGTCTCTCTCTCCCTCCCACTCTATCTGAACAAAATTAGAAAAATGTCCTCGAGTGAGGATAAAAAAATAAAAAAATAAAATCCATGTAGAAAGCTAAGTGAGCATTATACCAAGAGATTTACAAAAAATAAGAATGAAAATAGAGTAATTGTTCTACCAAATATCAAGACAAGTTTAAAAATTATAGTCATTAAAACAATGTAATATTGATGCAGATATGGGGAAATATATCAATTAAATAAAACAGTGATTCAAGAATGGAATTTTAGTAGATTATTTATATTCTATGTCAAATAGACAGGAAAAGAATAGTCCAACAATATCTGTTATTGGAGCCACTTGATGTTCTATTTGGAAAAACATAAAAAGAGATCTCCATTTTATACTATCATGAAAAGAATATAAACAATAAAAGAGAAACCATAGGCATGTTAGAAAAAATAGGCAGAACTATCTATCTATGGAGTTCTTGCAGGAAATAATTGATACATTTTTAACAGTAAATAAATAAATTATTGATACATTTGCCTAAATTAATGCTTGTAATTTCAAACTGGCTATATTTACAAATGCTTATTACTGATTATTCATAATAGATAAAAAGTGAAAACAATCTGAATGCCCATCTGAAAGAAGCCAGATATTATCATTATATACTCATGATTTCATTTATATCAAATTCTAAAAAAGTCAACAATATTGTACCAGAAAGCAAAGCAATGTTTGTTGTCAGGAGTAAGGGGTGGAAGTGAGCTTTGACTATAAAAGAGAACAGAGAAATTTGTAGATTAATGAAAATATTCGATATCATTTTTGTGTATGTGTTTCTATTATTAAACAATTACCACAATTCAGCAAATTGAACTTAAAATTGGTGGATTTCATTGTTTGTAAACTATATTTTAATTAGGCTGACTTTAAAGTGAGAGAGAACAGTGATGATAAATATATAATATCTTGCTGACATAGATTGTTGGCTTTAGTCTCATTAAGAATAATGGAACCAACTCTTTTGTATGATACTCAGAATGAATATTAATATTGTTTAGTAGCTTACCTATTTATTGTGTTACTTCATTTCTTCATCTCAAGACAACGAATTTGAACCTGAGTATTTTATTTTTCCTAACACTTCCAAGGAGAATAATAATAACCACTGTCAGGGTTATTCTGATAGTTCATGTTTAAGAGGAGCACAAGAAAGGAAAAGCATAAAAGGTGAGGCGCAAAAGATTATATTTAGATTCTAAAGACATGCCTGTGAAACTTCACTAAAATATCTAACAGGTAACAAAATATAATCCACAAGAGAAAAAAATACAATTTTAAAACAACAAAAATCCAAACATATGACTAGAGAACGTCATAACTGAGAGCTCAACTGTGCCTGTCCTCGGAAGGCCAGGGCTGAGAGTAGGAGACCCTGTTATAAATTACACTCATAGGATCTGGCTGGGTATCTCAGTTGGTTAGAGCATCATCCTGATACTCCAAGGTTGTAGGTTTGATCTCTGATCAGGGCACATACATGAAACAACCAATGAATGCATAAACAAATAGAGCAACAAATCGGTGTTTCTCTCTCTTCTTCTCCTTCTTCTTCTCTTTCTCTCAAATTAATAAATAGAAATTGAAAAAGATATTAAACTTATTAGCTCTACATATCTACTCAGATGTCACTTTCCGATTTCAATATATATGTATTTTGAATGGACATATTTAATCAGCAGAACACTACTTGGGCACCTTGACTCTAGAGTAAGAGCTACTATAGTAGGAGAGGCCAGGTACATGTCCCTGAACTTCCCTAGCTAGTATTTCAGCAATGGATCTCAGGTGGGAACATGCCATAGTCCTACTACATAACATCTAGAAGCTGCCAGCTAATAGTGATTAACTGGTCTCTTAAAGGTTAGACACCAGCTTAGGGATAATACTCTGCAAAGAAGCAGCACAATTCTTCAGGATGTGAATAGCCCTTATATTAATGCCAATTATGTGGTGAATATCCTCAATAGGTATTACATATAAGTCTAAGTAACCAGGAAGTTAAAATAAAAAAAAAAAATAGGAAGGATTGTACTTATCTCATTTAATTAGACCCATTCTGAGAATGTGTGGGTTTTATCTACCAACTTTATTACAAAAAATGGGTTCCTTGGTAAAGTGTCTACTAGTTCAGTTTCATATCTGTCATAATCTATTTAGTGTTTATATCAGTTTGACTGGTGAATTAAATGTGGCTATAAAGAGAACCATCACCTTTGCATTTAAAAACATTATTTGAGAATTGTACCACGTAGGAACCATAAAACCTGAAATATGATCTTATAATTTTCTTATCTTGGTTAGGTTTTGATTCCCTCATGTAGAAAATGTAAGACTTGAATATTAGTGGTGGTTTCAAACTATGATTTTAATGAAA
Source organism: Tadarida brasiliensis (assembly GCA_030848825.1). Lineage (NCBI taxonomy): Eukaryota > Metazoa > Chordata > Mammalia > Chiroptera > Molossidae > Tadarida > Tadarida brasiliensis. Next base: position 28,759,327 of record CM061267.1, on the reverse strand, counting down.
GATGTATTCCTTGAGTTGAACTAAGGTATTCAGATACTCAAATTATTTTTGTTTCCTTACGAAATAGTTTGTTGTTAAAATGTTTGCATTCAGTTTTTCTGTCTATTTTAGATCATTAGACATAGCATATCTGACTTACAAAAATTATATCCATGATTATGATATAGATGTATTAATTACATCAGTGATTCATGATGTTCTCTAAGGAATATTGCGACCTCCAGGCACTTCACCTCATGATCAATTTTGAAGGCAACTAAAACCCACGATCACAAAGGTTCTTTCTAGCTTTAAATTTGAATAAGGGCCATGGCACTTTTTTTTCTTATATCACCTGTTAAACCATTAGTCCTCCAAATATAATGGCTACAGGCTCCTGTCTTTTTATTTCCAGAAATAATAATGCAAAATGCCTATTTGAATTTCACTATTGATTTTAATCCTGAATCTCAGAAGTTTTCCAGAAAATGGGATGTTTTTGGTATGGATATATAGGAATATTTTTCTTCCTTATATCAAGACAAGATAGTTTATAAGGTATCTAGTATAATTTGCAGTTGGACTGAACTTTTCAAAAGAAGCTATTTTGAGATTTACTGAACAAATGACTACAATAGATTGTGTTTTCTCTAACGGTAAAATATATAAAATCTTTATAATTTCATATTTAGTTAGTTTTAAAACAGCTGAACAGATTTCCCTTAATCTTAAGAGAAAATATCTTAGGGTGAAATAGAAGCATAGAAAACTTATACTGAGAAATAATTTTAAGAAATTTATGAATCAAATAACAGAGAATTATAAAAATAAACGTTCTATATCATTTGCTATCTCTAATACACGTGCAAACATAAATATATTTGATTTATCTACTCATGCTCTCGTGTTACATATGCAAACCATTTACATGGAATCCCCAAGTCTACAGAAGTATAAGACTACATCCAGGAAAATATTTTAAGGTAACGTTGAATAATCATTTAGGTGAGGAAATGGTTTATGCGGCCACAGAACTGACTTTAATCAGGTTATATGTAAACAGAGGTTATAACTTGCATCTGTATAAGGATACTGGGTCGGTTCAGAAACCAAGGTTCCAGTGTGCTATCAGTCATCCTCTGGTTTTCAAATGGCATGAACCATGGGTGGTCTTCTCATATCCATTGGAAACTCAGTCTATCAGATAAGCATCCTAGATTGCACTGTAATTCTGTCCATGTTAAGATCACCTTTAGGGTCAGTTCCCATTTTGTTTGTGTCTTGTATTTATTTATGTGCATACTTTTTGTTTAAATTTATTTGTTTTGGTGAGTATTTTTACTAATTCTACTCATTCAAGGAGGATGGTGCATATCATTCATTTAATGAATGATATCATTCATCATATCATTCATTTTAATTAATCTGAGTGGCAACTGATGTAAAAATAAGGGTTATAGAAGATATTTAAAACCTGTAAAAATATAGGTTATAGCAGAGATTTAAAACCAAGATTTCAAGGAGCCTACACATTTGTTGCAAAGATAATACATACACTATACACTTACTCTGCAAGAGACTCTCTGCAGCTGCTGCGATGTGATCCTGAATGAGATAATCTCTAATATAGGTACTCCCTAACAGAGTCTGAAGCTAGCTGGACAGTAACACATTAAATAAACAGCTGGCATGGTCTCTTTTATTGACTCATTTCTGCCTTGTTACTCAAGTTATAACAAGTCTCTTTTCCACAAATTACAAGAAATGTAATCTTCTTTATGAGTTTAACTCCCAGATATCCCCAAGACTCTGGGTGCTAATAACTTATCCCATTGAAGAACATAGAGAACCAGGTACTTCTACACAACTGTTGCCACTGGACTGGGTCACCACAGCTGTTCCAGTCTTTGCCTCAATTCCACAGAAATTACTCAGGGAGATGGGCAGGGAAACATTTGAGCACTTTTTAAATACGCTCATGTTAAGTTTGCCCTAACATTTGCTTCCAGTCTCCACATAATTTTCTTCCTTAATAGCCCCAGATCACAGCTAAGAGGGGTGTAAGATCAGAGAATAAGTAGATCACAGTACATTTCATAAATGACCTCATCATCACACAAGCACTTTTTTGTCAATATTCTCCTTACAGATCTCAGGCAGGGTGAAAGTACAGCCTAATAATATTAATAGGACATTTAAAATCAATGCACATGTTATGCATTCAAATTTAAAGTCACTCTAGTTCATTGTTGTTTCCCCAAATTAATGGAATACTGGAAATTATTTTTCTAACATAGAATCTGAACATATAAATAAATGGGCCAAATAATCAATATACCAGCAGCCTTACACATAATAATTGTGTTTCCTCATATGTATCATATATAATTCCTATTTAGTAAATAAAATCTCATGCACATATCGAGGTATATTAAATTACACTTGTAATGTGTGCTAAAAAGATGAAATACAGCATATATAACAAAGATCTGAAGATTTAGCTTAGAATTTCTTTTTTTTTAATATTTTTTTAATTATTTTTTTATTAATTTATTTTTGTTACAGATGTTTCTCTTTTTCCCCATTGACACCCTCCTCCCCATCCCCTCACCCTGTCCCCAGCTTTGTTGTCCATGTCCATCACTTATGCATAAGTTCTGTGGTTTATCCCTTCCCTTCCCCCCCACCCCCTCTTCTGAGGGGTGTCAGTTTATACCCTACTTCCACATCTCTGGGTCTACCCTGTTCCTCAGACTGTTATGTTCATTATATTCCACAAATGAGTGAGATCATGTGATATTTGTCTTTCTCTGCTTGGCTTGTTTCGCTTAGGATAATACTCTCGAGGTCCCTCCATGTCGTCTCAAAGGATAAGAGATCTTTCTTTCTTACAGCTGCATAGTACTCCATTGTGTATATGTACCATAGCTTTTTTATCCATTCATCCACTGATGGACACTTGGGCTGTTTCCAGATCTTAGCTTTTGTAAATAGTGCTGCTATGAACATGGGGGTACATGTATTTTTTCTAATTGGTGTTTCAGGCTTCTTAGGGTATATTCCTAGAAGTGGGATCACTGGGTCAAATGGCAATTCAGTTTTTAATTTTTTTTGAGGTAACACCATAGTGTTTTCCACAGTGGCTGCATCAGTCTGCATTCCCACCAGCAGTGTACTAGAGTCCCCTTTTCTCCACACCCTCGCCAACACTTGTTGTTTGATGATTTGTTGCTGGTGGCCATTCTGACAGGTGTGAGGTGATACCTCATTGTTGTTTTAATTTGCATCTCTCTGATGATTAGTGATGTTGAGCATTTCTTCATATGTCTCTTAGCCATTTGTATGTCCTTTTTGGAGAGGTGTCTATTTAGTTCCTCTGCCCATTTTTTAATTGGGTTCTTTGTCTTCCTTTTGTTGAGTTGTATGAGCACTTTGTATATTTTGGAAATTAACCCCTTATCTGATGTATCATTGGCAATTATGCTCTCCCATAGAGTGGGTTCCCTATCTGTTTTGATGGTTGTTTCTTTTGCTGTGCAGAAGCTTTTGAGTTTGATGTAGTCCCATGTGTTCATTTTTCCCTTTGTTTCTGTTGCCTTAGGTGATGTATCAGTGAAGATTCTACTGTGTATGATGTCCGAAATTTTGTTGCCTACATTTTCTTCTAGGATTTTTATGGATTCACGAGTCACATTTAAGTCTTTTATCCATTTTGAGTTTATTCTTGTGTATGGTGTAAGTTGATGGTCTAGTTTCATTTTTTTGCATGTAGCTGTCCAATTTTCCCAACACCATTTATTAAAGAGGCTGTCTTTACTCCACTGTATGCTCTTGCCACCTTTGTCAATTATTAATTGAGCATAATGTCTTGGGTCAATTTCCAGATTCTCTGTTCTGTTCCATTGGTCTATATGCCTGTTCTTGTGCCAGTACCAGGCTGTTTTGATTACAGTAGATTTGTAGTATAACCTGATATCTGGTATTGTGATCCCACCTACTTTGTACTGCTTTTTCAAGATTGCTGAGGCTATTCGGGGTCTTTTTGGTTCCATATGAACTTTTGAAATATTTGTTCTAGTTCTGTGAAATATGTCACTGTTATTTTGATGGGGATTGCATTGAATCTATAGATTGCTTTGGGTACTATAGACATTTTAATGATGTTAATTCTTCCAATCCTTGAACAAGGTATGTGCTTCCACTTTTTTATATCTTTCTCTATTTCTTTTTTCAATGTCCTGTACTTTTCTACAAATAAGTCCTTTACTTCTTTGCTTAAGTTTATTCCTAGGTATCTTAATATTTTGGCCGCGATGGTAAATGTGATTGTTTTTTTAGTTTCTCTTTCTGTAAGTTCATCATTGGTGTATAAGAATGCTGTCATTTTCTTGACATTAATTTTGTATCCTGCTACTTTGCCAAACTCCTTTATTAAGTCTAGTAGATTTTTGATGGAGTGTTCAGGGTTTTCTATGTATAATATGATGTCATCTACAAATAATGAGAGTTTCACTTCCTCCTTTCCAATTTGGATCCCTTTCATTTTTTTTCATGTCTGATTGCTGTGGCTAAGACTTCCAGTACTGTTAAATATAGTGGCAAAGTGGGCATCCCTGTCTTGTTCCTGTTCTTAAGGGAAATATTCTTAGTTTTTGCCCATTGAGTATGATGATGGCTGTAGGTCTTTCATATACGGCCTTTATTATGTCGAGATATGATCTCTCTATTCCCACATTGCTGAGCGTTTTTATCAGAAATGGGTGATGGATTTTGTTGAATGCTTTTTCAGCATCTATTGATATGATCATGTGGCTTTTATCTTTCATTTTGTTTATGTGGTGTATCACATTTGTTGATTTGCAAATATTGAACCAGCCTTGCATCCCTGAGATGAATCCCACTTGGTCATGGTGAATAATTTTTTTGATGTATTGCTGGATCCGATTTGCTAGTATTTTGTTAAGGATTTTGGCATCTATGTTCATCAGGAATATTGGCCGGTAGTTTTCTTTCTTTGTAGTGTCTTTTTCTAGTTTTGGAATTAGAATTATGCTGGCCTCACAAAACTATTTGGAAGTCTTCCTTCTTCTTGAATTTTTTGAAATATTTTGAGGAGAATGGGTGTCAGTTCTTCTTTGAATGTTCAGTAAAACTCCCTGTGAAGCCATCTGGGCCTGGGCTTTTGTTTGCTGGGAGAGTCTTGATTACATCTTCAATTTCCTTCATTGTTATTGGTCTGTTCAAGTTTTCTATCTCTTTCTGGTCTAATTTTGGGAGATTATGTGTTTTTAGAAATTTGTTCATTTCGCTTAGATTGTCAAATTTGTTGCCATATAAATGTTCATAGTATTTGTTAACGATCCTTTGTATTTCTGTGGTGTCAGTTGTTACTTCTCTTTCATTTCTGATTTTGTGTATTTGGGTTCTCTCTCTTTGTTTCTTGGTGAGTCTAGCTAAGGGTCCATCAATCTTGTTTATCTTTTTAAAAAACCAGCTCTTTGTTTCATTGATCCTTTGAATTGTTTTTTTTTGTTTTTGTTTTTGTTTTTTGTCTCTATGTCATTTATTTCTGCTCTGATCTTTACTATTTCCTTCCCTCTACTTGCTCTGGGGTTTTCTTTTTGTTTGCTTTCTAGTTCTTTAAGTTGTGAGGTTAGATAATCTATTAGAAATTTTTCTAGTTTCTTCAGGTAGGCCCATAGTGCTATGAACTTCTGTATCAGAACTGCTTTTGCTGAATCTCATAGATTTTGTGTTATTGAGTGTTCATTTTCATTGGTTTCCAGGAAGTATTTAATTTCTTTCTTGATCTCCTCAGTAACCCATTCATTGTTCAATAACATGCTATTTAGCCTCCATGTGTTCAAATGTCTTTGCATGTTCTTGTTGCAATTGATTTCTAGTTTCATGCCATTGTGATCTGAGAAGATGCTTGATATGATTTCAATCTTCTTGAACTTGTAGAGACTTCGTTTGTGTCCTAACATGTGGTCTATCTTTGAGAATGTCCCATGTGCACTTGAGAAGAATCTGAATTCTGTATTTTTTGGGTGTAATTCTCTGTAGATATCTATTAAATCCATTTGGTCTAGTGCTTCATTTAGAGTCTCTGTTTCCTTGTTAATTTTTTGTCTAGAGGATCTATCCAGTGATGTCAGTAGGGTGTTGCAGTCCCCTGCTATGATTGTATTGCTGTCGATTTCTCCTTTGAAGTCCTCCAGAAAAATTTTTAATATATTTTGGTGTTCCTATATTGGGTGCATATATGATTACCAAGGTCATATCTTCCTGTTGGATAGACCCTTTCAATACTATGTAGTGACCTTCTTTGTCTCTAGTTATGGCCTTCATTTTGAAATCTATTTTATCAGATATGAGTATTGCTACCCCAACTTTTTTTTCCTTTCCATTTACTTGGAAGATTTTTTTCCATCCCTTCACTTTCAACCTATGTGAGTCTTTTGTTGTGAGGTGGTTCTCTTGTAAACAACATATATATGGATTATGCTTTCTTATCCAATCAGCTACTCTGTGTCTTTTTATCGGAGCATTCAATCCATTTACATTTATGGTGATTATTGATATGTACTTATTTATTGCCATTTTTGTTTAGTGTGGTTCTATTTTCCTTACTATTTTTTTCTGCTAATTACAGCAGTCCTTTTAACATTTCTTGCAGTGCTGGTTTGGTGGTAAATGTATTCCCATTGCCTTGTTTTGTCTGGGAAGCTCTTTATTTGACCTCCTATTTTGATTGATAGCCTTGCTGGGTAGAGTAGTCTTGGATTCAGATCCTTGTTTTTCATGACCTTGATTACTTCATGCCTTTCTCTTCTGGCCTGTAGTGTTTCTTTTGAGAAGTCAGCTGACAGCCTTATGGGGGTTCCTTTGTAGGTAACCTGTTGCTTATATCTTGCTGCCTTTAGGATTCTCTCTTTGTATTTAATTTTTGGCATTTTAATTATTATGTGTCTTGGTGTGGACCTGTTTGGGTTCTTCTTACTTGGGGCTCTCTGTGCTTCTTGAACTTGAATGTCTTCTTCATTCACTAAATTAGGGAAGTTTTTTGTCACTATTTCTTCAAATATATTCTCTAACCCTTGCTCATTTTCTTCTTTTTCGGGGACTCCAATGATGCGAATCTTGTTACGTTTCCAGTTGTCCCACAGTTCTCTTAACCTGTGTTCCTGTTTTTAAATTGTTTTTTCCTTTCGGTTTTCTGATTGGTTGATTTTTTCTACCCTGTCTTCTTATTCACTGATCTTATCCTCAGCTTCCTCTACTCTGCTGTTTAGTCCTTGCAGTGTGTTCTTTATTACTGCTATGCCATTCTTCATTCCTTCTTGGTGCTTCTTCATTTCCACTTGGTTGGTTTTTAATGTTTCTATGTCTTTACTCATGGTGTTTATGTCTTTATTCATGGTGTTGATGTCCTTACTTATGCTGTTGAGCTTCCTCAAGATCATGGCTCTGAATTCTAGTTCTGATAATTGCTTAACTGCATTTCATTTATCTCATCTTCAGTAGCGGTCTCTTGTTCTTTCATTTGGGATTTGTTTCTTTGTTTCACCATTTTGGCTATCAGTGGGTTTTGGAGCCTGCCAAGTTTTCCCTGTGGAAATTGGTGTTCTGTTGTTTGTGGCTCCCTCTACTGGGTTTGGATGAGCATGGAAGGACCCACATTAAAACCACTGTCAAATGTTACTTTCCTGGGTAGATTTGCAAGCCCAGAAAAGGTTAAGTTATACTCTAGCTTTTTGCCTAGAGGCTATTAGTTGCAGTTTCTTGAAGAGCCTTGGGTTCTCAGTTGAATGAAAACCTCCCTCAGGTGTTCAGGGTAAGAGGATTTCCTGAGAGTGGGGCAGGTACTGGTAGTTAATGAGCCTCAATTTGCATTTCAATGACCCACCTGGGTGGGGCTGAATCTCCGAGGGAGGGGCTGCCACCTCTCCCCAGAGCCCTGGGAAGGAGTAATATGGCCACCTTCCTCCGTTGGTGGGGGGGTCGCCCGGCTCCCCCGCCCCGCCTGGGATCCCCCATGGTGGCGGGGTTGCAGCTCCCCTGCTCCGCCTGGGTTCCCCCGTGGTGGGGGGGGTCGCCCGGCACCCCCGCTCTGCCTGTGTTCCCCCGTGGTGGCGGGTTCGCGGCTCCCCCGCTCCGCCTGGGTTCCCCCGCTGTGGGGGCGTCTCCCGGCACCCCCGTTCCACCTGGGTTCCCCTGCGGTGGGCGGGGTTGCCCGGCTTCCCCGCCCCGCCTGGGTTCCCCCATGGTGGGGAGGATCATCTGGCTCCCTCGCTCCTGGGTTCCCCCGCGGTGGGGGCGTCTCCCCGCACCCCCATTCCACCTGGGTTCCCCTGCGGTGGGCGGGGTCGCCCAGCTTCCCCGCCCCGCCTGGGTTCCCCTGTGGTGGCGGGGTCGCAGCTCCCCCGCCCCGCCTGGGTTCCCCCGTGGCGGGGGGGGATCGTCTGGCTCCCTCACTCCTGGGTTCCTCCGTGGTGGGGGGGTCGCTCAGCTTCTGCAGGCACCCCTGGCTGCAGGATCTCGTTTCCTTTCAGGCAACAAGGAGGGTCCTGGAGGGCAGTATGCTGTCTCCATTCTGCTGCTTCTTTAATTTCATAGTTGCAGGGCTTCCATTCAGCTTGATTTCATGCGGTCTTTAAGTGATAGTTATTCTGTGATTTAGTTGTAACTTTGATGTGGTTGTCGGAGGATGCGGTTCCGCGTCCACCTAGGCCGCTATCTTGACCGGAGGTCCCAAACTATTCTTTATTTCAGTTAGTGCCTCCTTCATTTCTAACTGTGTATCCATCATTTCTGACTGGTCCCTTTTTATGCTCTTGAGGCCCTCACTAAGTTCACTGAGGTTCTCACTAAGTCCATTGAGCATCCTTATAAGCAGTATTTTGAACTGTGCATCTGTTAGGTTGCTTAACTCCATTTCACTTAGTTCTTTTCCTGGAGTTTTGTTCTGCTCTTTCATTTGGGACCTGTTTCTTTGTCTCCTCATTTTGGCTGCCTCCCTGTGTTTGTTTCTATGTATTACTTAGCGAGAGGTATAGGGCTGGCTGAGACCAGATGCTGCTTGTTTGAAATAATTTAGGAAAAGCTGAAGCAGGCTCCAAGATAGGCCAATCCTATGGTAAAGCAACTGGCAACAGCTTGGGTGGGCCTGGAAGTTGGGTGGGGCGGGGCCTCAGGGAATCACCAGGGTGGGGCCAACTGTGTGAGCCAGGTTGCTGGAGTCCCAGAAATGGTGGCATCTACCGCCCCATGGAAGGGCTCACCAAAGGAACAAAAGCCTCTGATAGCACGTCTGTCCAGGTCTGTCCAGGAGAAAGCTGCCTCTCCAGCCCTCGCTCCAATGCCAAACAGCTCAGTTCTTCCCCATATGATTCTGGTGCCTTTCAGGCTGCCTCCCCCACGCTGGAGCCCAGAGGGAGCGAGTCCGAGTAAGTCTGTGAGCGGGCCCTTTAAGAGGAGCTGCCGGGGGCTCCAGCTGCCTCAGCCTCAGTTCCCGCTGGTTTCTCCAGCCAGAAGTTCTGGGGGCTTCTCTTCCTGGCACTGGTGCCCTCAGCTGGGCACCTGGTGTGGGACGGGGACCCCTCAGTCCTCAGGGAGGACCTTCCCAGCTGAGGTGCCCTCCTAATTTTTATCCGCCACACGTGGGTGTGGGACCAGCCCGTCATGCCTCCGCCCTCCTACCAGTCTGGATGCGGCTTCTTCTTTAATTTTGTAGTTGTCAGACTTCCATTCAGCTTGATTTCAGGTGGTTTTGAATGATGGTTGTTCTGTAGTTTAGTTGTAACTTTGATGTGGTTGTGGGAGGACGCGATACTGCGTCTACCTACGCCGCCATCTTGACCAAAAGTTCTAACTACCACTTTTGACTTGATTTTTATAAGGACCAGAGAGACACATATTAACAAAAATTTTACCCACCCATAGTACAAACTAAAATTTAAAAAGACTGAACATTATTTGGATAAAATAACATTATTGCAATGACCATACTAAGGGTAATGTTCAATTTTTAATTCATTACCTCAACTTGATTTATGTCTTCATGACTGTTAATATATTAAAGTAATTTCTTCTTTTTAACAGCAAGAACCTTTCTTGATCTCTTCAGAACTCTTCCAAGCTAGAACATTATATGTCACATTATGCTATAAGATGCTCATTTAAAATAAAGTGTTTTATCCATTTTGAGTTTATTCTTGTGTATGATGTAAAATAGTGGTCTGTCCAATATTCCCAACATCATTTTTTGAAGAGATTATCTTTACTTCATTGTATCCTCTGGCCTCCTTTGTTAAATATTAATTGAGTGTAATAGCTTGAGTAGATTTCTGGGTTTTCTATTCTCTTCCTTTGATCTATATGCCTTTTCTTATACCAACACCAAGCTGTTTTGATTACAGTGGCTTTGTAGTATAATTTGATATATGGTATTGTGATCCCGCCTACTTTGTTCTTTCTTCTCAAGATTGTTATGGCTATTCAGGGTCTTTTTTGGTTCCATGTACATTTTTGGAGTATTTGTGCTAGATTTGGAAACCCTAATACCCTGCTGGTGTACTAGGTACAGCCACTATGGAAAACAATGTGGAGTTTCCACAAAAATTAAAAATAGCATTGGCATTTTATCCAGTGATCCCACTTCTAGGAATATATTTTAAGAATCATGAAACATCAATCAGAAGAATATATTAACCCCTATGTTCATTGCAGCACTTTTTAAAATAGCTGCTATCTAGAAACAGCCCAAGTGCCCATCAGTAGATGAGTAGATAAAAAAGCTGTGGTACATTTACACAATGAAATACTATACAACTGTAAAAAAGATCTCTTACCCTTTGAAACAGCATGGAGGGACCTGGAGAGTATCATGCTAAGCAAAATAAACCAGTCAGAGAAAGACCAGTATCACAGGATCTCATTTATATGTGGAATCTAACGAACAAAATAAACTGATGAACAAAATAGATCCAGATCCAGAGATATGGAAGCATGGAACAGACTGATGGTTCTCAGAAGGAAGGGGGGCAAGAGATTAACCAAATAACTTACATGTATATATGCATAAACCATAACCGGGATGTTCGGTGAAGGCCTAGAGGAGACAAGAGTCAGGTGGAGGAGGTCAATGGGGGGAGAGGGGGAAGAGGGACATCTGTAAAACTTTCAACAATAAAGATAAATTTTTAAAAAAGAAAATGTTAATTAATGAATTAAATTAGTGGCTATATCTTTATTTTTAATCCTATTATATTGCTTTATTTTATTACTTAAATTCGGTGTCAATAATTTACAAATGACCCGTGAATTATGATAATAATTATAATATTTTTATAAATATTAACTCTATAGTAAACCTAAACTCCTATTAGAAACTAATAACCATGCCAGAAGAGATAAGAACAGATGTCTTGGCAAGTTTTAAGATATGGAAGTGCATTATAGGCATCTTATCTTAACTGATTCTAGTATAGAGCCATTAAGAACACTAATCTATATTTTATTTGGTTGGCTTGTTTGTTTTTTCAGTTTTAAAATTTTCACATTAAAAATTTCAAATTTATTTGCTCTGCATGTAATATTAAGTTTAATGTATAGAATGTCAAATCAAAAAATATGTCAATGGAAGTAATTCAATTTGAAATAAAGCAGTACAAATTAATAAAAGTCAAAAGCAGTTATTAAAGGAAATGAAAAATGTTCAGAGGAAAATGAAGATTAATAGACCCATTCAGTAAATTGGGGTAAGAAAAAGGTAATGAGTTGATAGACAATTTTTAAAAAAGGTGATATTATGTAACCATGATCAGATAGATTAAATCCATATTCATCTGAACAAGGCAAAATGTTTAGCACAGATATCATCTATATTTTAAATTCTTAAAAATCTCAAGTTTGATGAGACATCAAAGGAAGTTTTCAGCTCCATAAAAAAAAAAAGATTGCCTCATACTTAATGATTTAGGGACTATTTAAATATCAATACAGATTCACCACTTTTTTCCCTTAAAATTGTAACTGAAATCATTAATTAGAAAGAAAAGATTCTATTTATTTTCAATAGATGTTTAACATCGAAGATAAATAATATTTTTTAAAGGAAGAGGCATTATAATGTGGTGCTTTATAGATTCTGATTGTTTGATATTACTCCTTGATCTCTATTTTCAAGTTGTGTGTCTTTGGCACTTACCAGAAAATTCTATGTCTCAGTTGTACCAACTTTGAGATAGAGCAATGTTAATGCATACCTATTGTATTTGCTGTGATAATTAAATGAAATAATGTGTGTCAAGAATGTAGAATAGAGTCTAACCTAAAGTAGGCTCTTAATATATTTTCTTAAATTTTATTTGCAAATAAATCTTTGCAAGATGCTACAAGTCAAAAATTAAAATTAAAGCAGGCCTAGTCTAAATAAAGAAAATGATTCATTTCATATGTTGTTTGTGTTACTGAAGACAGGTGCAACTAGTGAGAACTAATTGAAATGACTGATCATCTCATTTTTTGTGCTGAAAACCCCATAGCATACAGAAATTTATTTAAATAAAGACATAAAGTCACAAGTTCCAATATAATGGATGTGAAAATATTAAAATATTCATCACTTTATTCCATATATCATATCATGTATTGCTGAAATAACCATTATTTAAAACAAAATTCATTTAAGACTATATCTCTAATCACTCTTGTGTCTTCACAAGCAGTATCCTAACTTAAAGATTGTTTGTAAATTCCTCAACAGCATCAACTTGTGATGCAACCTTATTTTGTCCCCAAGGTCTATTTTTTTTAAAAAACTTGTCAAGACTGTCTGGATTAATCAAAAATGAAAACAGAGCAAAAATCAAAGGACTGTGAAAGACAATCAATTAATGTTTTAAAAAATTGTTAGTGAATCTTGAAAGTTGGTCACTGAGATATTATTTAGATAATTTTTATAGAATATCATTTACTTTCTTGAGACAATTTAAAACCTCTGTCTGGAGTCTTATAAAATGCATCACTAAAACTGATGGATGATGTAAATCAAATGAAACAAGAATTTTCTCCTCTAAAGATTGTTAAATGGTTGAAATCTCATTCACAGGAAAGTAATACCAAAAAGCATATCAAAGTGAAACTGTTTAAGAAAAAGAAATAAAGAATCAATTTAATAAAGAAAGGTATAAGAAAATGAAGAAATAAGAGTATTGAAAATGGGAACAAAAGTGGGAACAGTAAAACAAGTAATGGGAACAGGAAGAAAATGAGAGTTGTAGAAATTGAAAAAAAAGAAAGAAAAACAACTCTTGGAAGTTGTTTCTATGGAAACTGACTTCCTCATAGAATTTTGCCATTGTAAGATGTTTGAATAAGAAAAAAAGAGAGTTAACCTTAAATTTTAAGAGTCTCTGAAGTTCTTTGGATTCACAAAGAATGCTTATTCTTGTCACATAAAAATGTATTAGAGATTAAGAAGTATAAATTGGCAGTTACAAAATACTCACAGGGATGTACAGTATAGCATAGAGAATATAGCCAATACTATTGTAATAATTATGTATGGTGCCAGACAGATACTAGAAATATTAGGAGTAACACTTTGTAAAGTCTATGATTGTCTAACCACTATGCTGTACACCTGAAACTATTACAAAATAACATTGACTGCAAATTGTAATTGAAGAAAAAGAAAGTAAGAATCAAACTAACAAACAAAAATGTATGTAGAGAATTGGTACTATCTCTAGTCCAAATTCCTATGGGTTTACATTCAAGTGTCCTCAGTGAGTTCAGCACAAACATGCACAAATTTCCAAATAAATATATTGGCAGGTTTTGTATGAAGTATTTTATTTTGCATAGTTATTACATATTTGAATGTCATTTTTAATATTTCATGTTACTTTCAAATGTACTTTAATAAAGGATATAGAACATAACATTGCAACCATAGAAAACAAAATTTCTACCAAATACCCTTTAACTTGATATGCTGGTATAGATGCAAATAAAAACTTATATCAGATTGTGTGTGTGTGTGTGTGTGTGTGTGTGTGTGTGTGTGTGTGGTGTGTCAATAGAAGGCACTCAATTCTCTCCTTCAGATAATTGAATCAGACAATGCACTATATGAGAAGAATAAAATGACCAAATAAATTTGTATTCTAATGAAACTTCTAGGGTAAGAGAGGTATATTAATTTAAATGCAATGTAACAACAATTAGAAGTACTATAAAGAAAATATGCAGGGTTTCATGAGCATCTGCATGAAAGTACATGACCTAGTATGAAGGGGTGTCAAGACTGTGATGATGAAATGACAGCTAACAGAGTTCTGAAGGATTAGGGGTTAACTGGCAAGAAAGTGGCATATAGATGTGAGAGAGCTAAGGGATGCAAGAGTCAGGGCAATTTTGTGGGACTGAAAGTCAGTGTGGCTATAATGCATGGTGGAGAAGAATGTGAATCTAAATAGGTATGAAGGGACCATACAATAAGTGGAATTGCATTCATTGATAGAATAATTTGTGGAAAATTGACATCTTAAAAAGATTGAGTTTACTCATACATGATCCAGTACATCCCTCTATGTATTGAGGTCTTAATCAATCTTTTGTTTTTAGTATATAAAATTTGAGGATATTTTGTCAGATTTAGCCCTAAATTAATGTTTTTGATGCTATTATCAATGGTAATTTTTATTTCATTTTCAAATACATTGTTAGTATACAGAAATAATAATTTATTTTTGTATGTAGATATCATATAGAGCAGCTTTATCCTGCTAAATAATTTATGAAAAGAGATTCCTAATATGGATATTATGTTCTTTTGTTGTTGTTAATACTCACCCAAAGATATTTTGTCCATTGATTTTAGAGAGAGTGGAAGGGAGGATGGAATGAGGGGAGAGATAGAGAGAGAGAGAGATATCAATGTGAGAGAGACACATTGATTTGTTGCTTCCCACACAAGTCACGACCTGGATGGGGATTGAACCTGCAACCCAGGTATGTGCCCTGGACAAGGAATCAAATCTGTGACCTTCCAGTGCTGGGGAGGACGTTCTAACCACTGGACACACTGGCCAGGGCAGATATTATGTCTTTTTAAAAACTTATCTAGAGGATTCCAAAATGGCGGCGGAGTAAATGGAAGCTACACAGACCATCTCCCAGGACCAAACTGGAAATACAACTAAAATAAAGTCAAATCATCGGGAAAAAGCAACAGAAAAGCAGCTTGCGAGGACCATACAACCAGGGACACTGAATCGATCCTGGTAGAATTGCAGAGGCGCGAGAGGGGAGCTGGGAGCCCACAGAGAGCAGCGGCCTTAGTCGGGAGCAGCACCCGCCCTCGGGGTTAAAGCCCGAGCCGGCTCCAAAGCGCAGAGCCGGGACAGAGTGCTAAAACAGCCACAGCCACTCACCTTGGGATCCAGCAGAGGGAGGGTGGACTGGACTGGAACTGTGTGGGGACACTCGGGATTTGGAGGGCGCTCAGAGCTTTTGCTGAGTTTCGGCCACGCAGGACTGTGGCCTGGCCGACTTACTCCATCCCAGGGCTCTGGGGAGAGGCGGCAGCCCTTCCCTGGGAGATCCAGCCACACCCTAGTGGGCCATTGAAATGCAAATCGCGGCTCATTAACTACCAGCATCTACCCCACCCTCGGGAAATCCTCTCATGCTGAACACCTGAGGGAGGTTTTCATTCAACTGAGAACCCAAGTAACCAGGACTAATAGCCTCTAGGCAAAAAGCTAGAGGATAACAGAACCTTTTCTGGGCTTGCAACTCTACCCAGGAAAGTAAGACTCGACAGTGGTGTATAACGTGGGTCCTCTCACGCTCATCCAAACCCAGTACAGGGAGCCACAAACAGCAGAACACCAACATCCACAGGGAAAATTTGGCAGGCTCCAAAAACCACTGAGATAGCCAAAATGGTAAAACAACGAAACAGATGCCAAACGAAAGAACAAGAGACCTCCAATGAAGATGAGATAAATGAAATGGAGTTAAGCAAGTTAACAGAGCTAGAATTCAGAGCCATGATCTTGAGGAAGCTCAACAGCATGTGTAAGGACATCAACACCATGAGCAAAGACATAGAAATATTGAAAATAAATCAACTGGAAATGAAGAATGACATAGCAGAAATGAAGAACACATTGGAAGGACTAAATAGCAGAGTAGAAGAAGCTGAGAACCGGATCAGTGAATTAGAAGACAGGGTAGAAAAAATCAACCAATCAGAAAACTAAAAGGAAAAAACAATGAAAAAACAGAAAGACAGCTTAAGAGAACTGTGGGACAACTGGAAACGTAATAATATTCGCATCATAGGAGTCGCCGAAGAAGAAGAAAATGAGAAAGGGTTAGAGAATATATTTGAAGAAATAGTGACAGAAAATTTCCCTAATTTGGTGAAGGAAGAAGGCATTCAAGTTCAAGAAGCACAGAGAGTCCCAAGTAAGAAGAACCCAAACAGGCCCACACCAAGACACATAGTAATTAAAATGCCAAAAATTAAAGACAAAGAGAGAATCCTAAGGGCAGCAAGAGCTAAGCAACAGGATACCTACAAAGGAACCCCCATAAGGCTGTCAGCTGACTTCTCCATAGAAACACTACAGGCCAGAAGGGAATGGCATGAAATAATCAAGGTCATGAAAAACAAGGATCTGAACCCAAGACTACTCTACCCAGCAAGGCTATCATTCAAAATAGAAGGTCAAATAAAGAGCTTCCCAGACAAAAAAAGTCTAAGGGAATACATTAGCACCAAACCAGCACTGCAAGAAATGTTAAAAGGACTGCTGTAATTACTAGAAGAAATAGAAAGGAAAATAGAAACACACTAAACAAAAATGGCAATAAGTAAGTACATATCAGTAATCACCTTAAATGTAAATGGACTGAACGCCCCGATCAAAAGACACAGAGTAGCGGATTGGATAAGAAAGTATGACCCATATATATGTTGTTTACAAGAGACCCACCTCACAACAAAAGACTCACATAGGCTGAAAGTTAAGGGATGGAAAAAAATCTTCCAAGCAAACAGAAAGGAAAAAAAAGCTGGGGTAGCAATACTCATATCTGATAAAATAGATTTTAAAATGAAGGCCATAACTAGAGACAAGGCCACTACATAATATTGAAAGGATCTATCCAACAGGAAGAGATAACCTTGGTAAACATATATGCACCCAATATAGGAGCACCAAAATACATTAAAAATCTTCTGGAATACTTCACAGGAGAAATCGAAGGCAATACAATCATAGCAGAGGACTTCAACACCCCGCTGACATCACTGGATAGATCCTCTAGACAAAAAATTAACAAGGAAACAGAGACTCTAAATAAAGCACTAGACCAAATGGATTTAATAGATATTTACAGAGAATTACACCCCAAAACTACAGAATTCACATTCTTCTCAAGTGGACATGGGACATTCTCAAAGATAGACCACATGTTAGGACAAAAACGAAGTCTCTACAAGTTCAAGAAGATTGAAATCATATCAAGCATCTTCTCAGACCACAATGGCATGAAACAAGAAATCAATTGCAACAAGAACATGCAAAGACATTTGAACACACGGAGGCTAGATAGCATGTTATCAAACAATGAATGGGTTACTGAGAAGATGAAGGAAGAAATTAAAAACTTCCTGGAAACGAATGAAAATGAACACACAACAACACAAAATCTATGGGATGCAGCGAAAGCAGTTCTGAGAGGGAAGTTCATAGCACTACAGGCCTACCTCAAGAAACAAGAAAAATTTCTAATAGACTATCTAACCTCACAACTTAAAGAACTAGAAAGCAAACAAAAGGAAAACCCCAGAGCAAGTAGAAGGAAGGAAATAGTAAAGATCAGAGCAGAAATAAATGACATGGAGACCAAAAAAACA
Organism: Tadarida brasiliensis; assembly: GCA_030848825.1. Lineage (NCBI taxonomy): Eukaryota > Metazoa > Chordata > Mammalia > Chiroptera > Molossidae > Tadarida > Tadarida brasiliensis. Next base: position 28,741,407 of record CM061267.1, on the reverse strand, counting down.
ATTCAAAGGAACAATGAAACAAAGATCTGGTTTTTTGAAAAGATAAACAAGATTGATGGACCCTTAGCTAGACTCCCCAAAAACAAAGAGAGAGAACCCAAATACACAAAATCAGAAACGAAAGAGGAGAAGTAACAACTGACCCCACAGAAATACAAAGGATCGTTAACAAATACTATGAACATTTATATGGCAACAAATTCGACAATCTAAGCGAAATGGACAAATTTCTAGAAACACACAGTCTCCCAAAACTGGACCGGGAAGAGATAGAAAACTTGAACAGACCAATAACAACCAAGGAAATTGAAGATGTAATCAAGACTCTCCCAGCAAACAAAAGTCCAGGCCCAGACGGCTTCACAGGGGAGTTTTACCGAACATTCAAAGAAGAAATAACACCCATTCTTCTCAAACTATTTCTAAAAATTCAAGAAGTAGGAAGACTTCCAAACTCATTTTATGAGGCCAGCATAATTCTAATTCCAAAACCCGAAAAAGACACTACCAAGAAAGAAAACTACAGGCCAATAACCCTGATGAACATAGATGCCAAAATCCTGAACAAAATACTAGCATGCCGGATCCAGCAATACATCAAAAAAATTATTCACAATGACCAAGTGGGATTCATCCCAGGGATGCAAGGCTGGTTCAATATTCACAAATCAATAAATGTAATACAACACATAAACAAAATGAAAGATAAAAACCACATGATCATATCAATAGATGCTGAAAAAGCATTTGACAAAATTCAGCACCCATTTCTGATAAAAACGCTCAGCAATTTGGGAATAGAGGGATCATATCTCAACATTATAAAGACCATATATGAAAGACCTACAGCCAACATCATACTCAATGGGTAAAAACTAAAAACATTTCCCTGAAGAACAGGAACAAGACAGGGAAGCCCACTTTCGCCACTCTTATTTAACATAGTACTGGAAGTCTTAGCCATAGCAATCAGACGTGAAGAAAAAATAAATGCAATCCAAATTGGAAAGGAGGAAGTGAAACTGTCATTTTTCACAGATGATATGATATTACATATAGAAAACCCTAAATACTCCATCAAAAATCTACTAGACTTAATAAATGAATTTGGCAAAGTAGCAGGATACAAAATTAACATCAAAAAATCAACAGCATTCTTATACACCAATGATGAACTCAGGGAAAGAGAAACTAAAAAAACAATTCCATTTACCATCGTGGCAAAAAAATTAAGATACCTAGGAATAAACTTAACCAAAGACGTAAAGGACCTATTTGCAGAAAAATACAGGACATTGAAAAAAGAAATAGAGGAAGATATAAAAAAATGGAAGCACATACCTTGTTCATGGATTGGAAGAATTAACATCATTAAAATGTCCATATTACCCAAAGCAATCTATAGATTCAATGCAATCCCCATCAAAATACCAGTGACATATTTCACAGAACTAGAACAAATATTTCAAAAGTTCATATGGAACCAAAAACGATCCCGAATAGCCACAGCAATCTTGAAAAAGAAGGACAAAGTAGTTGGGATCACAATACCGGATATCAGCTTATGCTACAAAGCTACTGTAATCAAAACAGCCTGGTACTGGCACAAGAACAGGCATATAGACCAGTGGAACAGAACAGAGAATCCGGAAATTGACCCAAGACATTATGCTCAATTAATATTTGACAAAGGTGGCAAGAGCATACAATGGAGTAAAGACAGCCTCTTTAATAAATGGTGTTGGGAAAATTGGACAGCTACATGCAAAAAAATGAAACTAGGCCATCAACTTACACCATACACAAGAATAAACTCAAAATGGATAAAAGACTTAAATGTGACTCGTGAATCCATAAAAATCCTAGAAGAAAATGTAGGCAACAAAATTTCGGACATCATACGCAGTAGAATCTTCACTGATACATCACCTAAGGCAACAGAAACAAAGGGAAAAATGAACACATGGGACTACATCAAACTCAAAAGCTTCTGCACAGCAAAAGAAACAACCATCAAAACAGATAGGGAACCCACTCTATGGGAGAGCATAATTGCCAATGATACATCAGATAAGGGGTTAATTTCCAAAATATACAGAGTGCTCATACAACTCAACAAAAGGAAGACAAAGAACCCAATTAAAAAATGGGCAGAGGAACTAAATAGACACCTCTCCAAAAAGGACATACAAATGGCTAAGAGACATATGAAGAAATGCTCAACATCACTAATCATCAGAGAGATGCAAATTAAAACAACAATGAGGTATCACCTCACACCTGTCAGAATGGCCGCCATCAACAAATCATCAAACAACAAGTGTTGGCGAGAGTGTGTTGAAAAGGGGACTCTAGTACACTGCTGGTGGGAATGCAGATGGGTGCAGCCACTGTGGAAAACACTATGGTGTTACCTCAAAAAATTAAAAATTGAATTGCCATTTGACCCAGTGATCCCACTTCTAGGAATATACCCTAAGAAGCCTGAAACACCAATTAGAAAAAATACATGTACCCCCATGTTCATAGCAGCACTATTTACAATAGCTAAGATCTGGAAACAGCCCAAGTGTCCATCAGTGGATGAAAGGATAAAAATCTATGGTACATATACACAATGGAGTACTATGCAGCTGTAAGAAAGAAAGATCTCTTATCCTTTGAGACGACATGGAGGGACCTCGAAAGTATTATCCTAAGCGAAACAAGCCAAGCAGAGTAAGACAAATATCACATGATCTCACTTATTTTTTGGAATATAATGAACATAACAGTCTGAGGAACAGGGTAGACCCAGAGATGTGGAAGTAGGGTATAAACTGACTTCCCTCAGAAGAGGGGGTGGGGGGGAGGGAAGAGATAAACCACAGAACTTATGCATAAGTGATGGACATGGACAACAAAGCTGGGGTCAGGGTGGTGGGATGGGGAGGAGGGTGTCAATGGGGAAAAAAGGAGAAACATCTGTAACAAAAATAAATTAATAAAAAAAAATAAAAAAATAAAATAAAAATAAAAACTTATCTATTTTTGTGTTTTATTGTTTTTATACTAATGTCAATAATTTGTCACAGGATTCATATAGTTGCAGGATCTGTAATATTAGAACTTACTATATTTGGGCAAGCAACCTACAAATCCAGTCTCCCCAGTTCAGATGACTCTGTGGTTACTGGCAAGTGTCCTTGTAATTAACAACTGCTCCTAGATTTTGGTTAGTGGGCTGACATGTGATTCCCATGCTTTTTCCTCAAAATACAAACTACAAATGCAAACATAGAGCTGAGGATTTATTCAGAAATCTAATATAATGCAAATAGTTTTGTAAAATTTCTCACTCAATTAAAATGAAAAAAAAATCTTAAACACCTCTCAGTGGGAAAGATGTGATTGAATTAAATAGCCACTTTAACTTATTATTTCCCTTTGTGGTTTCAAAACTTAAAATGTACCGGTGTTTTAGATTATCATAGAAACTTGAAAATGAAAAATTCTACTTCAGAGAGAAGATAAAAGAGCTTTTGATTTTTCTTTAGTAAAAACATTAATCACTGTTATTATCCAATAAGATTATGACTTACTAGCTATATATAATTATTTATTACAAAACTTAAAGCATTTTATACATAGACAAAAATCTAAACGATTTGCAATGTGATTTCTTATTAATCCAACTCGGGAATAATAGAAGTTTAATCTAATACTGAAATTTCAGGATTATTTAAACACAAGATGCACACAAAACCTATTAATTTACATTATCAATGTTATTAATTAAAGCTTAATTATAGTAGATTTTTCTAGCAGGATTCTATTATAGGCACAGTTTTTCAGGAGTTTATGACTTACTGGTTTGAATTCACAGAAGAACAAAACAGCACACTAAATTGCAGATTCTCCACTTTCTTTTTCTTCCAATTTTTATTAATTTATTTTTGTTATAGATGTTTCTACTTTTTCCCCCCTAGACACCCTCCTCCCCATTCGCCCCCCCAGACCCCTACCATTGTTCTCTATGTCTATTGGTTATGCATACATGCATATAAGTTATTTGGTTCATCTCATCCATCCCCTCTCCTCTCTACTCTGAGGTTTGTCAGTCTGAACCATACTCCTTTCTATGACTCTGGGTCTATTTTGTTCATTAGACCACCTTGTTCATTATATTCCACAAATAAGTGAGATCATGTGGTATCTGTCTTTCTCTGATTGGCTTTTTCGATTAGCATGATACTCTCAAGGTCCGTCCATGTTGTCTCAAAGGATAAGAGATCTTTCTTTCTTACAGCTGCATAGTATTCCATTGTATATATGTACCACTGCTTTTTTTATCCATTCATCTATTGATGGATACTTGGGCTGTTTCCAGATCTTAGCTATTGTAAATAGTGCTGCTGTGAACATAGTGGTACATATATTCTTTCTGATTGGTGTTTCAGGCTTCTTAGGATATATTCCTAGAAGTGGGATCACTGGGTCAAATGGCAATTCAAGTTTTAATTTTTTGAGGTAACACCATAGTGTTTTCCATAGTGGCTGCACCAGTCTGCATTCCCACCAGCAGTGTACTAGAGTCCCCTCTTCTCCACACCCTCACCATCATTTGTTGTTTGATGATTTGTTGATGGCAGCCATTCTGGCAGGTGTGAGGTGATACTTCATTGCTGTTTTAATTTCCATCTCTCTGATGATTAATGATGTTGAGCATTTCTTCATATGTCTCTTGGCCATTTGTATATCCTTTTTCAGAGGTGTCTATTTAGCTCCTCTGCCCATTTTTTTTATTGGGTTCTTTGTCTTCCTATTATTGAGTTGTATGAGCACTCTATATATTTTGGAAATTAACCCCTTATCTGAAGTATCATTGGCAATTATGGTCTCCCATATAGTAGGTTCCCTTTCCATTTTGATGCTTGTTTCTTTAGCTGTGTTCATTTTTTTCCTTTGTTTCTGTTGCCTTAGGTGATGTATCAGTGAAAATTCTGCTGCTTATGATATCTGAAATTTTGTTCCCTACATTTTCTTCTAGGATTTTTATGGATTCATGAGTCACATTTAAGTCTTTTATCCATTTTGAGTTTATTCTTGTGTATTGTGTAAGTTGATGGTCTAGTTTCATTTTTTTGCATGTAGCTGTCCAATTTTCCCAACACCATTTATTAAAGAGGCTGTCTTTACTCCATTGTATGCTCTTGCAACTTCTGTCAAATATTAATTGAGCACAATGTCTTGGGTCAATTTCTGGGTTCTCTGTTCTGTTCCATTGTTCTATACACCTGTTCTTGTGCCAATACCAGGCTGTTTTGATTACAGTTGCTTTCTAGTATAGCCTGATATCCGGTATTGTGATCCTACCTACTTTGTCCTTCTTTTTCAAGATTGCTGAGGCTATTCGGGGTCTTTTTGGTTCCATATGAACTTTTGAAGTATTTGTTCTAGTTCTGTGAAATATGTCGTTGGTATTTTGATGAGGATTGCATTGAATCTATAGATTGCTTTGGGTAGTATGGACATTTTAATGATGTTAATTCTTCCAATCCATGAACAAGGTATGTGCTTTCACTTTTTTATATCTTCCTCTATTTCTTTTTTCAATGTCTTGTAGTTTTCTGCAAATAGGTCCTTTACTTCTTTGGTTAAGTTTATTCTTATGTATCTTAACTTTTTGCCGCAATGGTAAATGGGATTATTTTTCTAGTTTCTCTTTCTGTGAGTTCATCGTTCATGTATAAGAATGTCGCCAATTTCTTGATGTTAATTTTGTATCCTGCTACCTTGCCAAATTAGTTTATTAAATCTAGCAGATTTTTGATGGAGTCTTTTGGATTTGCTGCATATAATATCATGTTATCTGCAAATAATGACAGTTTCACTACCTCCTTTCCAGTTTGGATCCCATTTATATTTTCTTCTTGTCTGATTGCTGTGACTAAGACTTCCATTACTATGTTAAATATAGTGGCAAAAGTGGGCATCCCTGTCTGGTTCATGTTCTTCAGGGAAAGGCTTTTAGTTTTTGCCCTTTGAGTATGATGTTGGCTGTAGGTTTTTCATATATGGCCTTTATTATGTCAAGATGTGATCCCACTATTCCCAAATTGCTCAGCAGTTTTATCAGAAATGGGTGCTGGATTTTGTTGAATGCTTTTTCAACATCTATTGATATGATCATATGGTTTTTATCTTTCATTTTTTATTGTGGTGTATCACATTTATTGATTTGCGAATATTGAACCAGCCTTGCATCCCTGGGATAAGTCCCATTTGGTCATTGTAAATAATTTTTTTAATGTATTGCTGGATCCGATTTGCTAGTATTTTGTTCAGGATTTTGGCATCTATGTTCATCAGGGATATTGGCCTGTAGTTTTCTTTCTTTGTAGTGTCTTTTTCTGGTTTTGGAATTAGAATAATGCTGGCCATATAAGAAATTGTTCTTGAATTTTTTGGAATAGTTTTAGGATAATGGGTGTTAGTTCTTTGAATGTTCGGTATAATTCCCCCGTGAAACCGTCTGGGCCTGGGCTTTTGTTTGTTGGGCAAGTCTTGATTACATCTTTAATTTCCTTAGTTATTATTGGTCTGTTCAAGTTTTCTATCTCTTCCCGGTTCAGTTTTGGGAGACTACGTTTTCCTGGAAATTTGTCCATTTTGCTTAGATTGTCCAATTTGTTGCCATATAATTGTTCATGGTACTTCTTAACAATCCTCTGTATTTCTGTTGTGTCAGTTGTTACTTCTCTTTCATTTCTGATTCAGTGTATTTGGGTTCTCTCTCTGTTTCTTGGTGAGTCTAGCTAAGGGTCCATTAACCTTGTTTATCTTTCAGAGAATCAGTTCTTCCTTTCATTGATCCTTTGAATTGTTTTCTTGGTCTGTATGTCGTTTATTTCTGCTCTGATCTTTACTATTTCTTTCCTTCTACTTGCTCTGGGGTTTTCTTTTTGTTTACTTTCTGGTTCTTTAAGTTGTGAGGTTAGATAGTCAATTAGAAATTTTTCTTGTTTCTTGAGTTAGGCTTGTAGTGCTATGAACTTCCCTCTCAGAACTGCTTTCACTGCATCTCATAGATTTTCTGTTGTTGTGTGTTCATTTTCATTTTTTTCCAGGAAGTTTTTAATTTCTTCCTTGATATCCTGGGTACCCCATTCATTGTTTAATATCATGCTACTTAGCCTCATGTGTTCAAATGTCTTTGCACGTTCTTGTTGCAATTGATTACTAGTTTCATGCCATTGTTATCTTAGAAGATGCTTCATATGATTTTAATCTTCTGGAACTTGTAGACACTTAGTTTGTCCCCTAACATGTGGTCTATCTTTGAGAATGTCCCATGTGCACTTGAGAAGAATGTGAATTCTGTAGTTTTGCGGTGTAATTCTCTGTAGATATCTATTAAATCCATTTGATCTAGTGCATCATTTAGAGTCTCTCTTTCCTTGTTAATTTTTTCTCTAGAGGATCTATCCAGTGATGTCAGCAGAGTGTTGAAGTCTCCTGCTATGATTGTATTGCTGTCGATTTCTCCTTTGAAGTCCTCCCGAAGATTTTTAATATATTTTGGTGCTCCTGTATTGGGTGCATATATATTTACCAAGGTTATATCTTCCTGTTGGATAGACCCTTTCAATATTATGTAGTGGCTTTCTTTGTCTCTAGTTATGGCCTTCATTTTGAAATATATTTTATCAGATATGAGTATTGCTACCCCAGCTTTTTTTTCTTTCCATTTGCTTGGAAGATTTTTTTTCCGTCCCTTCACTTTCAACCTATGTAAGTCTTTTATCGTGAGGTGGGTCTCTTGTAAACAATATATATATGAGTGATGCTTTCTTATCCAATCAACTACTCTATGTCTTTTTATCAGAGCATTCAATCCATTTACATTTAAGGTGATTATTGATATGTACTTATTTATGTCATTTTTGTTTATTGTGGTTATATTTTTCTTCCTATTTCTTCTACTAATTACAGCAGTCCTTTTAACATTTCTTGCAGTGCTGGTGTGGTGCTAATATATTCCCTTAGCCTTTTTTTTTTTTTTTTTTTCTGGGAAGCTCTTCATTTTACCTTCTATTTTGAATGAAAGCCTTGCTGGATAGAGTACTGTTTGATTTAGATCCTTGTTTTTCATGACCTTGATTACTTCATGTCATTCCCTTCTAGCCTACAGTGTTTCTGTTGAGAAATCAGCTGATAGCCTTATGGGGGTTCCTTTGTAGGTAACTTGTTGCTTATCTATTGCTGCCTTTAGGATTCTCTCTTTGTCTTTAATTTTTAGCATTTTAATTTTTATGTGTCTTGGTGTGCGTCTGTTTGGATTGTTCTTACTTGGGGCTCTCTATGATTCTTGAACTTGAATGCCTTCTTCCTTCACCAAGTTAGGGAATTTTCTGTCACTATTTCTTCAAATATATTCTCTAACCCTTGCTCATTTTCTTCTTCTTCTGGAACTCCTTCGATGTGAATCTTATTACATTTCCAGTTGTCCTACAGTTCTCTTAAGCTCTCTTCCTTTTTTTAAATTGTTTTTTCCTTTTGGTTTTCTGATTGGTTGATTTTTTCTACCCTGTCTTCTAATTCACTGATCTGGTCCTCAGCTTCCTCTACTCTGCTGTGATTACTTCCAATGTTTCTGCTATGTCATTCTTCATTTCCACTTGGTTGGTTTTCAATGTTTCTATCTTTACTTGTGGTTTTGCGGTCCTTACTCATACTATTGAGCTTCTTCAAGGTCATGGCTCTGAACTCTACCTCTGATAACTTGCTTAACTGCATTTCATTTATCTCATTTTCGGTAGAGTTCTCTTGTTCTTTCATTTGGGATTTGTTTCTTTGTTTCATCATTTTGGCTATCTCAGTGGGTTTTGGAGCCTGCCAAATTTTCCCTGTGGGTGTTGGTGTTCTTCTGTTTGTGGCTCCCTCTACTGGGTTTGGATGAGTGTGGGAGGACCCATGTTAAACACCACTGTCAAGTCTTACTTTCCTGGGTAGATTTGCAAGTGCAGAAAAGGTCATTATCCTCTAGCTTTTTGCCTGGAGGCTATTAGTCTCAGTTACTTGATAAGCCTTGGGTTGCAGTCCTCAGCTGAATGAAAAGCTCTCTCAGGAATTCAGTGTATGGGGATTTCCCGAGGGTGGGGCAGATGCTGGTTGTTAATAAGCCTCAATTTGCATTTCTCTGGCCCAGCTGGGTGGGGTTAAATCTCTGAGGGAGGGGCTGCTGCTTCTCCCCAGAGCTCTGGGAAGGGGTCCCTGAGCAAGATGGCCACCATTCTGTGTGGCTGTGACTCAGCAAAAACTCTGAATGCTCTCCAAACCTGAGTGTCTCCGCACAGTTGTAGTCCAGTCTTCCCTCCCTCTGCCAGAGCCCAAGGTGAGTGTCTGTAGCTAATTTAGTGCTCTGTTCCAGCCCTCTGCACTGTGGAGCTGGCTTGGGATTTTAACCCCAAGGGAGCTGCTCAGAGCTAAAACAGCTGCTGTCCATGGCTCCCAGCCCACCCTCTCACACTGCCACTGACCTACCAAGCTCGATTCAGTGTCCTTTTTTCCTGTCCCTGGTTATATGTGTCCTCTCCAGCTGCTTTTCTGTTGCTTTTTCCCAATGTTTTCTCTTTATTTTAGTTGTGATTCCAGTTTGTTCCTGGGAGATGGTCTGTGTAGCTTCTATTCACTCCATCGCCATTTTGGATCTAATTACAATGCTTATTAATAGTAATTCTAAAAATAATATTTTGCACAAGATTATATCCCTAACATGTTTAAAAGGACATTAGGTAGACACTCATGAAATGACTATTTTCAGAAATACTTGAAATTTTTACAAATGGCTGTAGTAAAAACCTGAAAATAACTTATAACTTTGTAAATCAAAGGTTAAATATACTGAGAGAGTTTTATATAAATTGCTTTTAAAAATCATATTTATTATTTTGTAAAAACAGTTCCATTTATTGATATCTTTTATTTTTATTATTACTTAAAAATGTGGCAGAATAATGAAGAAAAACATAGACCCTCATCATTATGATATGGAATGTGGTATAATTCATTAGCTGGGAGGTATTATGCAGGATAAAATTGTTGATGGTATTAGAAATATTTATCAAGTCTCACTCACAAAATTTTGATAAGTTGCTAGGGTGGCATTAGAATATAGTCTATGAAAACCCCTATAAATAAGTCAATATTTTTTTAAAAAGCAAAGCTCTTTGAAAAAACTAATAAGATTGATAAAACTTTAGGAAGTCTGCCAGAAGAAAGAGAGGAGGTGGGGGGAGGGGACACAAATTACTAATATGAGGAATAAAACAGGTTTTATCAATATAGACAATGCAGACTCCAAAAGGATAATAAGGAAATAATGGTATTTCTATGGTATCTCTACACATCCAAATTGGACAATTTGGATTAAATGGACCAATTCCTTGAAAAGTACAAACTAATACAACTCATCCAATATGAAATACATAATTTTATGGCTCTTTAACTATTAAAGCATTGAGATCATAATATTAAAAACTCCCCAAAAAGAAATGTCCTGGCCCTGATGACTTATTGGAGAATTCTACAAACATTTCAAAAGGAATTAATAACCAATTCTATATTTTTTCTTCTAGAAAATATAAAAATACTCCTTGCCTACAAATTCTATAAATCCATTATGAACTGACTTCAAAACCAGAGACATTAAAGCACACACATGCAAATATACACACACACACACAAATGCACACACACACACAAATCTATAGACCAATATCCCTCATGAATGTAGATACATAATTCTTTACAAAATGTTAGTGAACATAATTTAGCAATATATAAAATTATACATCATGACCTAATGAGGTTTATTCCAGAGATGCAAGGTTAGTTGTGTATTCAGAAAACAGTAAATTTTATATATATCAAATCAATAGTCCAAACAAGAAAAATGACAAAATAACATTTATTAGTGCAGAAAAAGCTGTTGAAAAATTCAACACTCATTCATGACAAAAATAAATAAATCTCAGAAAACAAAAAATAAGTTGATAAAGAACATCTACAAAAAACCTACATCTAACATCATATTTCACAGTGAAAGGCCGTATATTTTCCTCCTCAAACAGGAAATAAAGCAAAAATGCTCACTTTCACCCCACTTATTTGATATAGTATTGGTGATTCTAGCCAGGGAAACAAGGCAAGAAAAGGAAACAAAACATATGCAGTTTAGAAAGAAAGAAATAAGACTGTCTTTTTTTTTTTTTTTTTTTTTTTTTTGCAGATGTCATGATTATCTGTTATGCACAACATAACAAGAAATCTATGAAAAAAATCCTTAAAGTGGGTTCAGCAAGGTCACAGGATAAAGGTTCAACAACATACATCAATTGTATTTCTATAAGCTAGCAGTTATCATATGAACACCAAAGCCAACAATAATATGCCATTCATATTACTCAAAAAATGAAGGGGTAAATGAAAAACTACATACACAAGATGTCTGCTGAAAACTACAAAACAATTGTTAAAGAAACCAAAGACCTAAATTAATGAAAGATGAATACTGTTCATGGGTTGGAAGACTCAACATAGTAAAGGTGCCAATTTTTTTCATATTCAAGATTAAGTAATTCTTACACATATCCTAGCAAGACAGTTTATAAATATTAACAAGATTATGTTAAAATAATATATAAGAATATAAAGAAACTAATTGCTAAAATAATTTGGAAAAAGAAGAGTAAATTGCAATAAATTATTCTATCCAATCTCTAGACTTGTTATGATAGCTACAGTAATCAAGACTATGTGGTACTGGTGAATATATAAATGCATAGATCAATAGAATATATTATATTCTTATAAAATAGAGAACCCAGAGTAGACCTGAAGAAGTATGGCCACCTGAAATTTTAGCAAATGTGAAAAAGCACTTCAATGGAGAAAAATAGAATTTTCATCAAATGGTATTGGATAATTGGATATTCATAGGCCAAAAAATAAAAGGAGAAGGAGAAAGAAAATCTTACCTTATTACGTTTTATAAAAAATTAATGAAGTCAATGTGGGTCATAGATTTGAATATAAAATGCAAAGTAATAAAACTTTAGAAGTTAAAATAGTAGAAAAATATTGGTGAAGGTTTTCTTAGAACCTGGTAAAGGGTTCTTAAACATGACACCAAAAATACAATAAAAAACACAAAGTAATTGATAAATAGGACTTCATCTAAATGCAAATTTTAGTTTGTGAAAGACCCTATTAAGAGAATTAAAGGACAATATGTAGACTGTGAGAAAATATTTGTAAACCATATATGTGACAATAGAAACCCTATATATCTAGAATACATAAAAAACTCAAGAATGTAAAAATCAGAAAAGCCCAAATAAAAAATGGGCAAAAGACATGAAGAGGTTTCACTAGAAAATATATATAAATGGCTAATAAGCACAATGATAAGCTTTTCAACAACATTAGCCATCAAAGAAATTAAGGCAATAATGCGATATCACAACATACCTATTAGAACAAACTTAGAACAAAACAATGACAATACCGAGCAGTATTGAGAATGCAGATAAACTGCTTCTCATACATTGCTGGTGGGCTGCTAGTGAAATCATACAGGCACCCTGGAAAACATTCCCAGGGAAATGAAAACCCGTGTCCACACAGATACTTGCTCGTAGTTGTTCATAGAACCTGTATTTGCAATAGCCAAAAAGTGGAAGCACTAAAATGTCTCTCAATAGATGAAAAGTTAAAAATAACTGAGGTACATCTATACCATGGAATACTACCAATAAAAAACAATTGATTATCTACTGATACATGCAACAACTTTGATGAGTCTTAAAGATAATTATGTTGAATGGAGAAAGCCAGTATCAAATGTATCAGTTATCATTCCATTTACATAATATTATTGAAATGACAAAATTATAGAGATGAAAAATACATTAGGGCTTACCAACTATTAGGAATGGTCAGCTGGGGCGAGTTGTAGGTTTGATTATAAAAGAATATCATGAGGGATATTTCTGTGGCATGAAATAAGATTGTGATGTTGTTTACATAAATCTACATATATGACAAAATGGCATAGAATTAAACAAATCTATTGTACCAATTTCAAATTTCTTGTTTCAATATTGTATTATGCTTATATACGATGTAACCATTGGGGAAAACTGAGTGAAGAGCAAAAGTGTCTTTTCTGTATTATCTTTGCAAGTTTCTCTGAGTATGTAATTATTTTCAAATTAAAAGTTAAAAAGAAAACAAAAAAATTAACACTGAAAGAAAATTAAACACACCTGCAAATTCTACACAGCTGGAATGTAATTTCAGTGGTCTTTCAGAGATATTTCAGAAGTTTTTCAGCAGTTGAACAATTAAATATGAGTCATTGAATCTGAGACTTAAGAAGATTATTTTCCTAGTATATACTTTGAATTTTATATAATTTAGAGTATTATTTCATATTCTATGTCAAATACTACTGTTATTGAAAAAATAGCAGCTGATCTTTAATTATGAAAATCACAACCGAAAATATACCTGTATTTTTAAATTTATTACTAATATACATTTTTAATAAATGTAAGCAGATCATAATCAAAATTAAATACATGCATTTTACTTTGGAAAATCAAATCATATTAGAAACAATAAAATATTTGAAGATACAATATTTTTATGAGATTAAAATGATCAATAAACACAAATCAAAACAACATACCTATAAATGTATTAACTCAAGGATTAAAAGTCATAACACACTCAAGACAACATAGATGTTGCACTAAAAATGCAGCATCCGACGTAAAAAGTGGAGGGATTCCTAATATCTGTGAATGCACATGCAAACAGGAGCTTCACAACATTGCCTGGCACTGTGTGAAAGCAGGTTTTAGCAAATGCTCTATAAAATCTTTCAATTTAACCATGTGCTTTCTTTTTTTTTGAAATGTGTCAGATGTCTGTAATGCTACTCATTCTCTGAGTACTCTGAGTAGATTAATAGTAACTCTTTGTCTTATTAAAAGTAAAAGTCTGTGGGTTTTCAGGTCATTGCTTGTGATAAGCAGTGATTTACATTTGTGTATCAGGTCTCAGCCCGTCCGAGAAACAATCTTCTGGCATTTCTCAAGGGTAACCTATTTAATATCCTTCACATGTGATGGCTTTTATACAGTCGGCCCTCATTTATCGCAGTTAATCAGTTCCAGACTCTACTGCGATAAATGCATTTCCGCGAAGTAGAATTCTTTATTTATATGTGTCTCCAGCAGCTCATCCATGTCATCGTGGGTCATATCCATGAAACCTTCTCCTCCAAGCATCCGGGCTAGCCTAATTGCCTTATCCACTGCCGAGTTGCTTATATCCTCTGGATGATACTCGCCCTCCTCAAGGATCTTCTGGAACGTGTTGTTCAAGTAGTCCTCTGCTGCAGGCTGGTCAGCAGAGGCAGCTTTTCTGTGGAGAACGACACTCTTCAGATGATACCTCTTCTGGAACTTCTCCAACCAACCCTTGCTTGCCGTGAAATTCAGACCGTTGCAGAACAGGGTCCTGGTTGAGGTTCGTCCGTGGTAAAGTGCTGATAGAGCTGCCTCGTCTTCTCCCAGATGACCAGTGAATCCAACGGGATGTTTTTCTTGCGGCTGTTGCTGATCCAAATGGCTAGGGCAGACTCCATTTTCACTATGAACTTATTACGACTTGTCATGATGCGCTTTGCTTCCTTGTTGAAAGAGACAATAGCTGTTGCACGGATGTTCTTTTCATCTTTACAGATGGAGTGAACGGTAGACTCATTCAAGTTATAATGGCGGGCAACCTCCACGATTTTCTTGCCATCTTTGATCATATCCAAGAGTTTCACCTTCTCCTGGATGGTAAGCATCTTCCTCCAGCGCTTAGTTTCATCATCAGAAGGCTTAGAAGAAGCAGCACGTTTAGGAGCCATCGTGGGGCTTAGATAAAAGTTCTCAGAAATTGCAAACACTTACAAGAGCAAAGATGCTTCCAATGCATAGTGATGTAGAAGCATGTATGAGAGAAATGAACTTGCCTGAGGCTGAGCCAATCAGTTGCCAGGATAGGAAGAGGAGAGAATAGCCAATCAGTGCACAGCACACTCTGGCTTGGTTTCACCACACTTGATTTTTTGGAAAAAAGTTATTGCCCACACATAAGGAGTGGTCGAGTGGTTGCACCTGGCATTGAAGTATTTGCAGGGGTGCTTGAATACATAGGCCTACAGTCCATATGTACAGTAATTTTAATTTTAATTGTAATACAAGGGTGTATAATTGACTCAGACAACCGATCACGCGCTGTATCATTTTCACTGTCTCTTTTTAATGAATGTATTTGGGAAAACCATGACAGAGTGAAGCCGCGAAAGTTGAAGCACGAAGTGGTGAGGGACGGCTGTATTATATTTTGGAGGCATAGATTCTCCAATGGTCATGCAAGTGACAACTAGTTGGCTCTTTTCAGCAGGGATAATTGGGGGCTTATCATGTGGAAAAAGGGCTCTGCCTTCATTTCACCTCACTGGTTCTTTGGGAGTTCTAAATGTTGACCCAAAATAAATCAACAAACAAACAAATAAATAAATAAATGCTGACCCAGGAAGCACAATGGCTATCAAAGATGATGATGATGATGATGATGATGATGATGATGATGAAAATAAAAGCATAAAATATAGCTTCTACCATGTGCCAGCACTGGACAAAATACTTTAGGTGTATTAACTAATTAAATCTTTACAACATCATTATGATGAAATTATAATTATTTGTGTTATTTTTAAATTTTATATGTGAGGAAACTACAGGACAGAGATATTGATTCTTGTGACTATTTTTATAATTATATATTTTAAATACTATTTGCTAGGTGGTAAAAACTTGCACATTTGTTGTTTCTTCTCCTAAGAGTTGTGTCAATCAGGAAGAGGTTGCTAGTTCAACTGCAATAATTGGAAGTGCCTTCTCCATGGATAAAAGGAAAATAAAAAAATAACCTGATTCTGCTCTTAAATACTTCCATTTACTCTTGGTTATGTTATACTGACTTTTCTTGTTTTGTTAAGTTTCATGATGAGCTCTTATTTATCAGGATTTTATTTGGGTTTAAAGTGTCTTTTAAAGAGGATTTGTATGTCTCTACTAAAATCCTGGGGGTATTATCAAAATGTGACCTCTTAAAATTTAATTAACTTGGATTCTTTCAGACCCTCAGACACCAACCCAGCATAAAGTCTTGTTTATAATTTTGACTTCTTAGCAGAAGTTTTTTTTTTCCCCCCCTCGACCACCTAGTGTGAAGGTTTATGACAAGTCTAATTACCATCTTATTGTGTGGAATAGGTTTTTTTTAAAAAATCTTCCTACCTTCATTGAGAGTTTTTACATCTGTAAGTCCATGTGTTATGGTGGCTCTCCATTCTGGCTTTCCATCTTTTACAGGCCCCAAGCCAAGGTTATACCTCTTACATGTTCATTATAATTATAAGTTCTGCTTATTACTTTAAATTTTAGAATTCTGCTATTATTTACTTTTTTGCAAAGTTAGTTAAGTTTAAAAGAACTTATTTTTATAATATATGTGACATATTATACATCAGATAATGTCATATGGTATATAATAAAGCATTATGCAGTAAAACATATATACTATTATATAAATAACAAAGCATTGTCCAGTGCTTATTTTTTACATAGTTAAATATATTTGTATTGGATTAATTTTTGCCACTTAAAATATTAGTCCATTATTATATCACAAAATATTTTAGATAATAAGTAATTTACTCAACAGTCAGTCATCAACTATTTATTGTGTCCCTACTAGGTTTGTGGCAGGATGTGACTTTGTGGATCTTAAATCTAAACAATTATGTGTGATGCCTTCATCAAAACTTATGGGAATGACTAAAACTATCTTGACTATGAGAAGTCAAGAATGAAATCCAGTGGAAATTATAAGAGATCTTGTACAAACATAAGTAGTCTGAGCATATCCTCTACTTAGATGATTTCTTATCTTTCTTAGTGCTTCTTGACTATTATCTCAGTTTATAGCCCTCTATTGCTAAGAATTAGAGTGTATTGCCCTGGCTGATGTGGCTCAGTTGGTTGAAGTGTCATTCTATGCATCAAAAAGTCATGGGTTCGATTACCGGTCAGGGTACATAACGAGATTGTAGATTAGATCCCCAGTCAGGTGCATACAGGAGACAACCCATTGATATTTCTCTGTCTCCCTTCCTCTCTCTCTCTAAAATCGATGAAAACATATCCTTGAGTGAGGATTAAAAAAAAATATTAGAATGTATGTATGTTTAAGCTTACTCTCAAGAACAAATGAGGGGGGATATTTGTTCTAATTATTATTGCTCTCTGAGACCAATGTATTCTTTGTTTTCCAGCACCCAACAGAAACTTAACTCTATTTTCACAAATGAAGCTATCCTTGTGTCTAGTCTGTATTCAAATTATCAGACTTGTTTAGCTACTACTAAACAAGTCTGATAACTACTAAAAATCTAATTCTATGAAGAGCTAATAATTCCATGCAGTTATGGACTTTATCTTCTTGATATATATGAAAAATATAACATTGAAGAGTTGTTTTAACACATTTTTAAAAATATATTTTTATTGATTTTTTTTAGAGAGGAAGGGAGAGAGAGATAGAAACATCAATGTGAGAGAGAAACATTGATCAGCTGCCTCCTGTACACCTCCCACGTGGAATAAAGCCCACAACCTGGTCATGTGCCCTGACCGAGAATTGAACCAGGACCTCTCAGTCCATGGGGCAATGCTCAATCCACTGAGTCACATCGGCCAGGCAAGAGTTGTTTTAATTTTGTAGTTAATTATTTAATGCATTAAGTACATATATCTGAATTAAAGTTTTAAGATTTATATATATACATTTATTGAAGTATTGCTGATAACAATTTTAGAAATAATTTTAATTGGAGTGATCTATTCATTGTTAGTGTGATATTTAGACCTATCAACAATGATCATTACAAATTATATATATATATTTGTTAATCTTCACCCAAGGATATTTTTTCCATTGATTTTTAGAGAGAGAGAGAAAGAGAAGAAACATCGATATGAGAGAACGACATTGATTGGTTGCCTCCCACTCGCATCCCCCTCCCCCCGCCACATTGAGTATCTAACCTGCAACCAGGGAACAAATCCTTGACTGGGAATCAAACCCATAACCCTTCATGCATGAGCAGATGTTCTAACCACTGAGCTACACCGGCCAGAGCTCAAATATGTTTATATATTTTAAATGTCAACATGGTAAAATTATGGTATATGAATTTAAATGTGATTATTCAGCCCTGCCGGTGTGGCTCAGTGGATTGAGCAACATCCCATGAACTGAGAGGTCCCGGTTCAATTCTCAGTCAGGGCACATGCTCAGGTTGTAGGCTCAATCCTTGGTAGGGGGCTTGCAGGAGGTAGCCGATCCATGTTTCTCTCTCATGTCAATGTTCTCTCTCCCTTCCTCTCTCTCCAAAAAATCAATAAAAACATAAATAAAAAATAAATGTGATTATACATCAAATGTGATTATACATAAAAAATGTAGAGAAGTTCTTTAAAATAACCACAACTTAATATTAAATGTGTTTTTATTATGTCAGCTGAGAAAAAAGTTTAGCTTATAAATTATTTTCAAATGCTCTAAAACATTATTTAGTAGAAATTAAACTTATTGTTAGTAATATTTTCTCAATTTACTTGAAAAGGATTTATAGAAAAATACAATATTTTATATTCATATTTATAAAGACATCTAAAAGACTACCTTAATAATAAAATAGGAAGATTAAATTTATCGAAATATTACTGATAGCAATTTTAGAAATAATTTTATTAATGAGAGAGCGATCCATTGTTAGTGTGATATAGACCTATGGGCAATGATCATTATAAATGGCTTTCTAGAGTCCCTAAATCTTTTTGGTGACCTCTTTGACAGGTATTTAAGAGGAGACACATCAATGTTTGCCGATTATCTTTAGAGGAAATGCAGAGTACTAATGCATGTAGACCTTAGATTTGGTTAAAGGAAAAGAGGCCTGGCCCAAGACTTTCTTTGATCTTCAAAATTAAACTAGTGAGATCCTAAAAGAAAAAAATATATATATTTCAAATAGGAGTAAATTGATAGAATTATTTATAGTATATAACAAATTTAAGACACATTAAAGAGGATCAATACATTATACTTCTCAATGGATATGTCAAAGAACTAAAATAAGTAAAATTTAGCATTTCATGTTCTGCTAGAATGGGGCTGGGTTATATCATTGACCAGAAATTTAATGGGTAGTTCTAAGTGATTCTGAATTTTCATATGAAACTTAATAGTAAGTTACAAAAACAAAGATTACCAGTAATTATATTAAACATACATTATAATTTATCATTTTAATCTCTTGTCCCTTTCTTTCTTCTTTATCATGCATAGATAAACACACAAAGCATTCAGGAACTTACTGGATATATAACACAAAATTGTACTAGATATAATATATATTTAGTACAAATATATATTATATACATAATTATTCTTCCAAATTTGGGGAGAGTACATACATAAAATCTACTCAAAAATGAAAATATTTTCCCCATTAAAAATATATTTACTTAAACTTTCACTTCTAGCCATACTGAAATATCATTGATCAGAATTACTCATATACAACTTGACCTCAGGAAAATAACTTCATTAATTTTTAGATATTATACAGTAATCAGTGCCAAATTGTTTTCACTTAGAAGGTAAATAAATGCTGTCATTGCTATGATTGCATCTAATGAGCAATTAATAGGATGCAACATTGTTTCTATTACTCTGTATTTAAGAAAAACACCCTTCTATAATTTTGATTTCATGTATAATCACTATTAATTCATTTTTGAAAAGAAAACAATGTGGGTGAGAATTTTATTAGCAATTGATTTTTGCATACAATTTTCTGTGTTTGTAGTTGCTTTCATTGACAGTAAGGAAAAACTTGAGTCTATCTCCAGTACCTATACTTCAAGTTGGAAGTACCACTGAATCAAGTAGAACTATACAGTTATTTATGTTAAATATACCAGGTTGTGCCCTGGCCGGCTTGGCTCAGCGGTTAGAGCGTCAGCCCACGGACGGGAGAGTCCTGGGTTCAGTTACCGCTAAGGGCACATACCTCGGTTACAGTTTGTCCCCGGCCCCAGTTGGGGTCCTGTGGATGGCAACCACTCCATGGGTCTCTCTCACATCCATGTTTCTGTCTCTCTCCGTACCTCCCACTCTATCTGAAGATAAATGCAAAAATGTCCTAGGGTGAGGATAAAAAAAAAAAATACCAGGTTGTTTTATCTGTCATTTTCTTTTCAACTATACTGAAGTCACATCATTAAGCTACAGCAATATGGTCACAAAAATTAAAAATAAAACAAAGCAAAAAAAATGAGGAA
The DNA here is from genome assembly GCA_030848825.1 of Tadarida brasiliensis. Lineage (NCBI taxonomy): Eukaryota > Metazoa > Chordata > Mammalia > Chiroptera > Molossidae > Tadarida > Tadarida brasiliensis. The sequence goes on along the minus strand of CM061267.1, from coordinate 28,720,888 downwards.
GTGAGAGACAATCAAAGGTTAGTAGACAATCAGTTGTCTAAATTGATAGCTACTAACCACATATATAACATCAGGTCGTGCAAAGAACAAGGGTTTGGTTAAATACTCAGTTTATGTAATTGGGTACTCATTGTGGCAGGTGAGAGGCCGGTTTATCTGCCAGCATCTCTGCTCATGTCCTTCTTTCTAGGCATCATCCTTCTGCTTGCTGACTGTCCAAGTCTGACAACATCCTAGTCACTATGATTGGTCAGCTGTCTCTCCACTGAGATCAAAGATAGATTATTTTTGTCAGTTCTCTTTAAAACAACAATATATAAAGCAAATATTGCTATGACTTAACAAATATAAAGTCCTCATAAATGCTCTTCCAAAATAGTATCCAAAAAGAACTAGCATACATACAATGTTTGATTAATTTTTTTTTAACCACACACATTACCTGAGGGGTTCTACTGCAAAAGAAATCAACAATATAATAAACAATTTAGAGGACATATTTTCAAGAAACATCAGTAAGAATTATTTAGTTTTGAAGAACTCCTCTGATTAGAATTTCCTTTAGAATCACTCAAATATTAAAATTCTCTTCAAAATCTTCAAAAGCTAAGTCATTACACATTTAATGAGAGCTTAATTATTTACATATTTATATTAATAAAAATACAGTGTGTGGGAATATATACTTCACACAACACGTTTTTATGGTGAAAGTTCATTTGTACAAAATGTTTGGATGACAATATATTGTGATTCATTTTGAAGTAACCAAGTTTTAAAGAATTAGGGAATAGGTTCCTGCGCCTGCTGCCGCAGGCGGGGCTGTGTGGGTAGAGCCGGCTCTGGCCCCCTGAGGCTCTGTGGGGGCAGGAGCTGCCTAGGCCCCATGGGGAGCCAGTGGCAGGAGGAGGAGGGGCCACGGCTGGCCGGGAGGAGGATGAGGGCTAACCAGTTAGTGATGCTCAACGTGTACGACATGTACTGGATGGAGTACACCTCATCCACTGGGTTGGAGTGTCTCATTCAGGAATTGAAGTATATGGCAGAGTATTTGCTTATGGTGGCCATCGTTACCCTTTTTCTGGAATATTTGAGATTTCCCCAGAAAATGCTTCAGAACTAGGAGAAACATTTAAATTTAAAGAAGTTGTTGTTTTAGGGAGCACTGACTTCCCAGAAGACGATATAGAAAAAAATTGTAGAACTGAGGAAAGAATACAAAAGCAGTCTCTATCATTTAATGAACAAAAACTGCAATCACTTTTCTTCAGCATTATCAGAGATTCTTTGTGGGAAAGAGATCCCTCCCTGGATTAATCGACTTGCCTACTTCAGCTCTTGTATCCCCTTTTTACAGAGTTGCCTCCAGAAGGAGTGGCTCACTCTGCAGCCCTGCAGCCCAGTGTGAGCCAAGAGCTCCAGGAGGATGCTGTCCCACCGGCTGCCATGGCCAGCACTGCAGCAGGCTCCCAGCAAGGGCGCCACACTAAACTATAAATGTCTCCAAAGTCACACATTCAGAACTGTCTCTGGCAGTTGAATATCACTAATGAAAAGTGTCCTTTGGATATTTTGTATGCAAAAATGGCTCTCCTCCAAATCCCAGTTTTACAGCTCAGGTTTATATTTGTAATCAAATCACTTGGCGCAGGAGAGAGAACTTTTTTTTTTTTTACCCACTTGTAAATTCAGATTTACTCCTTCTGTTTTATACAAGCTCTGTTAAGCCATGTTTACAGTATTTTGTATTGCTGTTTACAAATCTTGCATGGACTCCTGCCACCATGAAAGAAGAAAATCTTCATGTCTTCAAATATTAGGCAGGTAATCTTTGTACACTTCCGACAATTGCCAGAGCTATGGCATAAATAATAGGCACACAAAAAGGTACTTAGGTGGTTATAGTCCTCATCACCTGCTTAAGAATTGTTTTTCAGGTTTGTGTTTGTTTTCCTTAAGGTTTTGGCACCATATTGCAGACAGGCGAAGGAGCACACATAGCCCTGAGGGCTTGGGACCTTGGTCTGTGAGCAGTGGGGCCTGGGACTGCTCCTCTTAGCACTCCGCTCCCTCCCACTCTGAGCCGCACATCTCCTGAGGTTCCCACCAGCAGGCGCTCTCATCCCAAATATCCATCCACCTGGGCAGAGTGGTACATTTTTGTTTGGGTCTGGTTTTAGTACCTCTGATTCTGTAATTAAGATGTTTCTGTTAAAGATCTTCTTCCTAGTAACTGACAAGTGGTTTTGCACATGTGTTGGGGGTGGGGGTGGGGCTTCATTTTTATTTTAACACATATTGACATCCTCCCTGCGCAGGATTTTGTTGATGGAGTAGAAATATCCTAATGGTAGCCTTCTGAGTAGCAGGACAAGTTGACATTCAACTGCTTTTAACTATTCAGGCTGCCTTTTATACTAGACTTTGAAAACTGATCTAATGTAACACACTCCAAAAAAGTAATTCTTTGATATTTCAAACATTTTATGTTCCATATCAGAAAGAGTATGTTGAGTTTGTTAGTTGGTTATGGGAGTAGTTTCACCTCATAATGGAAACCTAGTCTCATTGACCCCTTGTTTAAGAATCACATTTGTATATCTTAACATTCATTTTTTTTCTGTTCTCTTAAATGTCTGTCTCTTACATAACATGCTCTGAGGATGGAATTGTCACCACAGATAAGTCCTCATTAGCAAGGAATCTGTCTGCTCAAGTCTACTCCCAGTTTGACCCCTGGATTTAAGAGCCAAGTCATTACATGTCAAATTGAATTTTTCTGCCTTAAGTATGAATGTCCTACGTAAGATACCGGGTGCAGTGTGTAAACTACCCAAGGCAGTGACTTCAGCTTTATATGTGTTGTTAGTTTCAAAGTCATCTACTTTCATTTAAACTTCTAGACTGAATTGTTAGTGCTACTTCTCTTTGTAAAGATACATTTCAGTAAATTACATTTGTTAACTTTTGCATAAACTGATTTTGATTCATTTTATCAACTTAAGCACACTCTGTTCATAGGGAAAATAAGCCTTGAGTTTTAAGTGTTGACCTGAGGAAAATGAAGCCACTTAACCTAATTTGTGCTTTTGACTGTTCTGTTTCTGGAGAGGAAAACCTTTACAAATTATTCTCAGTTCTTTAGAGGGCAGAGCACTTGTTCTGGGATATGACAGGAAGAAGAAAGCATATATAACCTTTATGAAAAGTTGACTTGTTCGGGTCTAATGTGAGATTAGAATAAAACACTAAGAGTTGAGCAGTGGATTTATTCAAACAGGCCCTACCACCAAATCCCAGGTTAGGGAAAAGTATATAATGCAGTTTGCTTGGGATTGTTTTTAATAATGTGCTGGATTACAGTTTTTTCCAATTCATTGAGATATACATGGTTTAAATCCGGGCTACTGACACCTGTGGAGGAGTGGCCATGCAATAGAGCCTGCTTGCTGAAAAGCAGGAACATCCCGTCTCTGCTCATCCAAAACCCAGCACCGTGGCACACACATGGCTTTATTGTTATTTCATTGTATTTACTTTAATCTGCAGCACTTTGAGTTTTAAAATAGTGTAAAGGGTCCTAGTTTCAGAAATACACCATGGCCCAAGGCCAGTTATAGTAACAATCAGAAGATAAAATTCTGGATGTGATATTGATTACAATCTAATCCTACTCAAGGTTGAGAAATATATATCTTTATTTTAGGAAATCTTGTGCAAGTCAGTTCCTTCTCTACAGCTCAAAATTGAGAATGGATTTAATTAATTAGCACTTGACCAGCTTTTCCTTGCCCTTGCAGGAAAAGAATCTTGCTGTCCTCCTGATCTCTGTTAAGAAAAAGCCAGTCATTGAGATATATGCAATATGATGGAGTCAGATATTTTCTTTGTAGTTGTAACCAAGTGAAGCATATTTGTCGTGGTGGGTTGGACAGTAATTTAATGTTAGAGGGTCTGAAGCTGCTGGGTTCTACTCTTTTAGTTTTTTTTCTTTTTCTTTTTTTTTTTTAGCAGGAGGGAGAGAGGGAGGAAGAGAGAGAGAGAAAGATCGATTCGAGAGAGACACATGGAGTGGTTGCCACCCACAGGAACCCAACCCGGGCCAGGGACAAACTGCAATCGAGGTACGTGCCCTTAGCGGGTACTGGACCCGGGACTCTCTGGTCCATGGGCTGACGCTCTAACCGCTGAGCAAACCGGCCAGGGCTGGGTTCTACCGTTTTGAATGCTCCTGGTGTTTTTTCCCAACCCTACCAAGGGGACATGAGCGTTGGAAAGTGCAGCCTGTGGAGCCTGGAAGGCAGTGAGGCAGTCGTAGAGCCTCCACGGGAAAAGTCCAACCAAGCCATGGCGCTGACCCACAGCAATAGCGCCCATTACCTTCACCAGCGCAGGGAGTCCTGGGTTCAGCCAATGACAGCATCGTGTGCGCGCGGGCGGAGCGTCTGTGCAGCAGACAGCCCGGATATCCACGGCTTTTTTCCATCACAAAACGGGTAGAAGCACATTCACTGCTTCAGGGTTCTAATCAGTGTCTTATGGCTCCATTTCTCTAAGATACTGTGTAATTTTGATACCTGCTCTGTTTTCTTTCAGTGGTTAAGTTCAAAAGACTTGAGTTTTGGTCCGGCCGGTAAGGCTCAGTGGTTGAGCATTGCCCATGCATCAAGAGGTCGCTGGTTCGAGGTGGTGGGCCCCATCCCCAGTGGGGGGCATGCAGGAGGTGGCCAATAAATAGATGTTCTCTCTCATCAATGTTTCTATCTCTCTCTTCCTCTCCCTTCCTCTCTCTCTAAAATCAATAAAGGAAAAAAAAAAAAAAGACTTGGGTTTTGTTCATGCTGCCATTGTAGCCCTCTCTTCCCTATGGTGTTAGAGTGCAGCTATGTCATTAGACTGCTGAGTCCACTGTCTCCTGAGTCATACATACATGTTCGCTGTTTGAAAGGTGTTACAGCTGTTACTCTTCATTAACCTGAAGATAATTTCTTGTGAAGTTGAATGCAAATGCACTGTCATTCATAGTGTTTATATAAAAATACCAGGAATCTTCACTTTTGCTACCTTGATATAGCATTGGGCTATATGTTAACAACATTGAAACACATCAATTCATTAAAAAATACTTTTATAAGAAAAAAAAAGAAGGGAATGTAAGCAGGTCTCATATGGAATCGTCCTAAAAATAATTCAAATTTTTACAGGTTATTATAAATACATTTCTATAATGTTTTAAATAACATTGTTATTGCTAACATCAATTAGCAAAAGGATAAAATAATTGTTAAAGTTTTCTTAACATTTTTTTCATTAAGTTTAGAGTTAATGGCCATTCTGTAAAAGTTTTATTTTACTTTATTTTTTTAGTATGTTTATTAAAGCTGGGCATAGTGAAACAAGGAAGAACCTAGACTAGAAGAACCAATAGGAGTGAGACTAGGCAGGGCTGCTTTGGCTCCCTGGAGAATTAGAGGAAAAGGGGACATGGTGACAGGTTCTGAGGGTTAGCCCAGAGAGCTGCTGCTGCCCATTGATCCCCTGGTTGAAAGTCTTATGGGAACCCTTAGAATTTAGGAGATGTAGGCCTGTGGAGGAAGAAGAGGAGGAAGGGAAAGTTGCAGGCATACTCCTGGGATGGAGAGTGTCTAGTCTTTGAAAATTTTAAAATACAATTCTGTTACAATATAAAAAACAGAAGCCATACCAATCTTGGCATATTTAAGGTGATTTATTTTAGAAAATAGACAATATACTTTGAAATTAATTGCAGTGCTAGCTAGCCATAGAATGGAAGTCACTTTATAAAGGTATATTAGTGTCAATATAAATGTAATGTACTGTTCCCAACACATTACAGGAGTCCACATTACAGGAGTCCACAAATGGCCAAAAGATAGGCAAACCTACTAGTCTTACAAAGCTGACTGAGATTAGCAGGATATGTATTTATCTCCTTAACCAATTCATATTTAGTTAAAACCATGCCATTTCCTATTACCATTTCATACCAGAAAGTACATATATAGTAGCCTCCTTTCTCAGTCAATATAAAGGAGATAAATGATTCTCCAGGGAATTAAAAAAAAAAAAAAAAAAAAGAAAAGAAAAGAAAAGAAAAAATGCTGTTTCTAAAGAAGACATTTAAATCATTTTAAATAATAGATCAATTCAGATGAAAAATATTCTTGGGAGGGGATTAGGAATAACTATTCTTTTTATAGAAAAATATTTAAATCAATATGAAGGAAGTTAACCCTAACAACTGAAAATACTCTGATGAATGTATTTGAATAACAATAGTAAAAATAATGTTTCAAGGTTATGAATCAGTGGCTAGAAACACATAGAAACCACACACTCTGTTATCTGCTCCAGTCACTAGGAAGAGAGCTTTCTACTTATCCTCCATCTGCAAGAATGCTTTCCTATCAAGGTCTGAGTGGATTTCTGAGTGGTGGTTTTGAGCTCAAAATAATTCTGGATTTAGGTTCTCCAGAGACCAACTTGTACACTCACTGTGTCAGGATTTGAGAAGTTCTGAATCATTTGTGCTGACAGTCTCTTGACTTGCCCTTTTCAGGTCCAAGGTTGGTTTTTTTAAGTGTTATAAGATTTTAAATGGTCTTTTTAGAAATCTTCCAGGGACCAATTTGTAGTTCTTTGGTTTGTAAGATTTCTTCACATGAATAAGGGTGATACTGTAGGAAGTTTAAAGTCTAGATTTGTTTAAGGACAAACTATCTATTACTGTTTTCTGTCCCATTCAAAAATTTAATACTTGATGTCTCTAAGATAGAATTCCTTATTATAATAGAGTACTTAATTTTTGTATTACAGGATTATTTTAATGTTTTCATTATTTTACATAAGATTCATAAGTCAGAATTATTTTCATAAGGTGATATATATATATATACACACACACACATATATATATATAATGCAAAAATATACATATGAACTCAAGTTTTGGTTCATAAATTAGGCACCAGGATGAAGTCTGCAGCAATCATACTTCTTTCTGATAGGGAGTGGGCTTCAGCTATCTCTTTGACAAAAGACCAAGTTGAACATACGCTTTTGTGTGAGTTCATTACTTGAGAGTCATATTTAGATAGTTGAGAATAAGACAAAAAGGATAATTTCAACTAGCAATTAGTGATACTGGTTACACCATTATTAATTTTCACTAGTTAAGAGCTTCAAGTCTGAGTTCAGATAGACCAAATTTGAAATCCTGGCTCCAAGAATAAAGAGGCCATGTGGAACTTGCATATGTTACTTAATTGTTTCAAGACACATTTATTTACCTATAAATATATGAAAATAAGTACAAAAACATCATAGGAGTGTTGTGACTCTTGTATTTAAAACAGAAAAAACTGTCTCAGATAAATGTGACTTTCCACAAACCCTGTGGTTGCAGAGTAAACTGTAAGTTCTCCATGTTCAAGTATTAGATTTGTTTATCAAAACAAAGCTATGTTTTGACATTAAAATGGTATTAATCTTTTCTCTCTGAAAACCCCAGGTCTCTGTAAATCATCACACCTTTGCTTTCAAAATCTATTCTATATTAAGATTTCTAACATCTGGTTAGAAGATCAATAACTTCTTTGTTCTTTCTTGGTCCTTTTATCTCTTCTTTCCTAACATGGATGAATAAGTGCCTATGAGGTGATGAATGCCATTGATTCTTATTATAAAAGAAGGATACAAGAGTTATACATTAGTTTGCTAGGGCAAGGCACCACAAACTGTGTGGCTTAAACAATAAAAAAGTTTTGTTTCACAGTTCTAGAGGTTGGAAGTCCAAGGTCAAAGTGTTAGCACTGTTGTTTTCTTCTGAGGACTACTAGAGAGAATCTGTTCCAGGTCTCTTACCCAGCAACTGGTGGTTTGCTGGCAATCCTTGGTGTTTCTAGGTGCATTGTTCCAATCTCTATCTTCATGTTCACATATCATTCTCCTTGAACATGTGGTTATGCCTAGATTTCTCCTTTGTATAAATATACCAGTCATGTTAAATTAGTGGCCTAGCCTACCCCAATATAACCCCATCTTAATTACATCTGCAGTGACTCTATTTTCAAATAAGAAAGCATTCTTAGTCTTTGGGGGCACAGTTCAATCCATGACAGGCTACAAGGACAAAAACTCTCCCAGTTAATAGATTTGTATCTGTCATGCCATGAATCCACTATAGTTTGCTGTAGGCCATGTAATTCTAGCAATCTAACTTATAGCAGAAATTCTGGTTCCTATCCAAAGGGAAAGGGTATTCACATTTATCTTTTAATGAGGAAGCTACACTTACACACATAGGTCTATAGAGGAACTATTAGGTAGAAAGTCCATAATGAAAATATAAGTGATAAAAAATATATGATTCCTATTTCCACATATCAGAAAAAAAAAAAAACTAGCTTTTGATCATTTTGACTATTGAACATTTTTTTGTGTTCCTCATTTATCACATAGTAAAACAACAACAAATTTTGGAAGCATAGCTTATTTCTACACAGATTATCCCACTTCTTTTTCATGATGTAAACACGTTTAAACAGAGCTCTATGTCGTTTGAAGAGTCAAGAGTTTGTTAAGATAATAGCCATTCTAAGAGGTGTGAAGTGGTATTTTATTGTAGTTTAATTTACATTTCCTTGATGACCAGTGATGTTGAGCACTTTATATATACATGTTGATGATTTGTCTGTCTTCTTTGGAAAAATGTCTATTCAGGTGCTTTGACTATTTTTAATTTCTTTTTTGCTATTAAGTTGTAAGAGTTTCTTATATATTTTTAATAAACCCTTTATCATATATATGCTTTGCATATATTTTCTCCCATGAGGTAGATTATCTTTCATTTTATTGATTGTTTTCTTTGCTGTGCATATTATTCAGCCATAAAAAAAGAAGGAAATCCTATTATTTGCAACAACATGAATGAAACTGGAGCTCATGATGCTGATTAAATATACCAGACAGAGAAAGATAAATACTGTGTGGTCTCACTTATATGTGGAATCTCAGAATGTCAGACACAGAACCAGAGAGTAATTGGTGGTTACTCTCTGGTTATAAGATATGGTGGTGACTATAATTAGTAATAATGCATTGAATACTTGAAATTTGTAAGAAAGTAAACTTTAAGTGTTCTCACCACATCAATAAAAAGTAACTATGTGATTGTCCAGCCAGTGTAGCTCAGTGGTTGAGTGTTAACATATGCACCAAGAGGTCACTGGTTCGATTCCCGATCAGGACACATGCCCAGGTTGTAGGCCCCATCCCCAATATGGGGCATGCAGGAGGTGGCCAATCGATGTTCTTTCTCATTGATGTTTCTATCTCTCTCTTCCTCTCACTTCCTCTCACTCTAAAATCAATGAAGGGAAAAAAAATTTTTAAATAACTATGTGAGGTTATGAATGTATTAATTAGCTTAACTATGATATATATATATATATATATATATATATATATATATATATATATCTGAAACCATCACTTTGTACACCTTAAATATATACAATTTGTTGTCAATTACTCCTCAGTAAAACTGGAAAAATAAATTTAAAATAACATTTAAAAAGAGTTTATTAAGAACGTTAAAATAGTAGTTAACTCAGTTTTGCTTTCAACAATGTTTTATATTTGTTATTCATTCTTCTTTAACCCATGGTCTTTGTTAAAATATAAAATACTCTTTCTGTGTATTGTATTACTGAAAACAGTTGGCTTGTGTTTTTCATGTACCTAATATAAAAGTATCTATAATGTTGTGTAATTTTTAAACTATATATAGAATGTGAGGTGCTTATACCACCCTCACCTCTCTGCCAACAATGGAAAATAACTTATAAGGAATATAAGCTAGAACACAAGTTCTATATTTTAAAAAATTGCTATATCTAGTATTTCTGAGGAAAGAGTATGAGGTCAAAACATATTTTAAAATATTTCTAATTTTCCTCATCCTTTTATCACATAAATGAGAGCTTAGATGCACCCAGGTTTCTAGGGTGTTTCTCCCAAGAATTGCTATAATAAGTCACTTATCTTCTTTGAATTGATATTTTGGAGGGATAAATATGTGCCTAGCTTGATTTTATTTTTGTTGAAAGTAATATATATTACTTACTCATATGCATAGAATATATTTTTTGGGAAAAAGTCAACTCAGAAGGAAAAAAAATCATGAACATATTTGTTGCAGCTATTGGGAAACAATGCTCCATAAATATTTTCATGTTTCCTTACAGTCAGGAATTATTGAGTAAAGATTACTGACAACCTCTGTAAAGGATGACTGAAGGAAAGACAAGCTTTTGAAAGAAGTTCAATATAGAGACTTCTGAAAGATTTATAGACAATCTTCCCTGGAATGATTTGTTTAGATTCCAGGGGTTGTAAACCTAGAGACCGTCTCCTCTCTCTGAGAGTATTTATTTATATTTCAGACCAACAACAATTTCTTTACAACTCTAGAGAGGTAGATGTACCAGTTCCTTATATAAGCTCCCAATTCCATAGTTTTGGGGTTACTGTATTTTGATACACAAAGGAAAGGACAAATATTAAAAAGTGCCTGAAGATAGAGTGGGATTAAAAATTGTTTTTATTATTATTTGCATTGTTAGTTTTAAATCTGGGAGAGCATGTGTACATGATTCTTAGAATAATCTAATATAAATAGATGGATTGAAGATATGGCAGCAGGAGAAGAGAATTTAAAGCACAGGAGTCCTGATGAGGTTAAAAAAGAGTATAGAGCAAAAATGGAGATATATTGTCATGAAATCTGAAGAAATCTACTTACACAATTGTAATAGGGCTGAAAGAAGAAAGATGTGGATATATATTTTCAAAATTTATCTTTATTGTTGGAAGTATTACAGATATCCCTCCTTTTTTCCCCCATTGACACCCTACTCCTCCCTCCCACTCCACACTGCCTTCACCCCATTGATGTTTGTGTCCATTGGTTATTCATATATGCATATAAATTCTTTGGATTATCTCTTCTTGCCCCCTTACCCACTTCCCTCTGAGATGTGTCAGTCTTTTCACTACTTCCATACCTCTGAATCTATTTTGTTCATCAGCTTATTTTGTTCATTATATTCTACAAATAAGTGAGATCATGTGATACTTGTCTTTCTCTGGCTGGCTTGTTTCACTAAGCATAAATATCTCCAAGTCCCTCCATGTCTTCTCAAAGGGTAAGAGATATTTCTTTCTTATAAATGCATAATATTCTATTGTGTAAATGTACCACAGCTTTTTTATCCACTTTTCTACTGATGGACGCTTGGGCTGTTTCCAGATCTTAACAATTGTAAATAGCATTTGCTATGAACATATGGGTGTATATATTCTTTCTGATTGGTATTTCAGGCTTCTTACGATTTATTCCTAGAAGTGGGATCTCTAGGTCAAATTACAGTTCCATTTTGAATTTTTTGAGGAAACACCATATTATTTTCCACAGTGGCTGCATCAGTCTGCATTCACATCAGCACTCTTTTCTCTACATCCTCAGCAGCACTTGTTTGATGATTTGTTCGTTGTAGTCACTTAGGCAGGAGGGAGGTGATACCTCATTGTTACTCTAATTTGTATCTCTCTGATGATTAGTGACACTGAGCATTTTTTCATGTCTCTTGGCCATTTGTATGTCCTCTTTGGAGAAGTGTCTATTCAGGTCCTATGCCCATTTTTCAATTGAATTGTTTGTCTTCCATTTATTGAGTTGAATGAGTACTTTATATAGTTTGAAAATTAACCCCTTATCTGATATATCATTGGTAAATATGTTCTCCCACACAGGGGAGTCCCTTTTCATTTTGATGCTGGTTTCTCTTACTGTGTAGAAGCTTTCAAGTTTGATGTAGTCCCATTTATTATTTTTTTCTTTTGTTTCTCTTGCCCTAGGTGATATATTGGTTAAATTTTGCTAAATGTGATGTCTGAGATTTTGCTGCCTACATTTTCTTCTATGATTTGTATTACTTCATGACTTATATTTAAGTATTTTATCCATTTTGAGTTTATTCTTGTGTATGGTGTACGTTGGTGGTCTAGTTTCATTTTTTTACAATGACCAATTTTCCCAACATCCTTTATTGAAGAAACTGTCTTTACTCCATTATATGCTCTTGCCTCCTTTGTCAAATATTAATTGAGTATACTGTCTTGGGTCAATTTCTGGATTCTCTGTTTTGTTCTATTAATCTATATGCCTGTTCTTGTGCCAATAACAGGCTGTTTTTATTACAATGGCTTTTTAGTACACCTGATATCCAGTATTGTGATCCCTCCAAATTTGTTCATCTTTTTCAAGATTGCTGTGGCTATTTGTGGTCATTTTTTATTCCAAATAAATTTTTGGAGTATTTGTTCTAGATCTGTAAAATATGCCATTAGTATTACAATAGAGATTGCATTGAATTTATAGATTGCTTTGGGTAGTAAGGACATATTAATTATGTACATTCTTCCAATCCATGAACATGGTATATGCTTTCTCTTTTTTATATCTTCCTCTGTTTTTCCAAAGTCCTGTTTTCTGAGAACAGGTCTTTTTTTTTTTTTTTATCCTCACTCAAGGACATTTTTGCATTTATCCTCAGATAGAGTGGGAGGGAGAAAGAGAGGAAGAGAGAGAGAGAAACATTGATGTGAGAGAGACACATCATGTGGCTGCCACCCACACGACCCCAACCGGGGTCAGGGACAAACTGCAACCGAGGTACCCTTAGCGGAACCGAACCCGGAAGTCTCCGGTCCGCGGGCCAGTGTTCTAACTGCTGAGCCAAACTGGCCAGGACTGAGAACAGGTCTTTTATTTTAGTTTATTTTTAGGTATCTTCATTTTCTATGTAATGGTAAATGGGATTGTGTTTTTAGTTTCTCTTAATGAGTGTTCATTATTGATATACAAGAATGTCATCAATTTCTGGATGTTAAATTGTATCCTGCTACTTTGCCAAATTTATTTGTTATATCTAGTAGTTTTTTGGGTAGACTCTTTAGGGTTTTCTATGTACCATATCATGTCATCTGAATGATATGGTACATTCACACTGTCATGTGAATAATGACAGTTTCACATCCTCTTTTCCAACTTGGATATCTTTTTTTCTTCTTGTCTGATCACTGTGGTTAAATACTCCAGTACTATGTTGAATAAGAATGGTGGAAGCAGACACCCTGTCTTGATCCTCTTCTTAAGGGAAATACTTTTAGTTTATCGAGTATGATGTTGGCTATAGGTTTGTCATATATGGCCTTTATTGTGTTGAAGTATGATCTTTCTAGTCCCACTTTGCTGATAGTTTTTTCTTAAAAAAGAGTGCTGAATTTTGTCAAGTGTGTTTCAGTATCTATTGATATGATCTTATGATTTTTATCATTCATTTTATTTATGTGGTGCATCACATTTATTGATTTCCGAACATTGTATTAGCCTTGCATTCCTGGGATAAATCCAAATTAGTTATGGTGAATAATTTTTAAAAATATATTGCTGGATCCAATTTGCTAATATTTTGTTGAGGATTCTGGCATCTATGTTCACCAGGGTTATTCACCTGTAGTTTTCTGTTTGTTTTTTTTGTAGTGTCTTTGTCTGGATTTGGAATTAAGATTATGCTAGTTTCCTAAAAGGAACTTGAAAGTCTTCCTTCCTCTTGAATTTTTAGAATAGTTTGAGGAGGATAGGTGTTAGTTCTTTGAATGTTTGCTAAAACTCACCTGTATGCCATCTGTACCAGGACTTTTGTTTGCTAGGAGTTTATTGATTACTACTTCAATTTAATTAGTTCTTATAGGTCTGTTCAAGTTTTCTGAATCTTCCTGTTTAAGTGTTGGAAGATTGTTATGATTCTAGGAATGTGTCTATTTCTCCTAGGTTGTCCAATTTGTTGGCATATAGTTGTTAATAATATTTTCTTATAATCCTTTGTATTTCTGTGGTGTCAGTTGTTACTTCACCTCTTTCATTTCTAATTATATTTGGTTGAGTCCTCTTTCTTTGTTTCTTGATGAGTCTGGATAAAGGTTCATCAATCTAGTTTATCTTTTTAAATAACGAGCTTGTTGTTTCATTGATCTTTTGTATTTTTGTTGTTGTTTTTTATCTATGTCATTAGTTTTGCTCTGATCTTTATGATTTCCTTCCTTCTACTGATTCTTGGTTTTCCTTTTTGTTCTAATTCTTTAAGTTGTAAGGTTAGATATTTTACTAGAGATTTTACTTATTTCTTGAGGTATACCTGAAGTGCTATAAACTTCCTTTTGCTGTGTCCTGTAGATTTTGTGTTGTTGTGTATTCATTTTCATTAGTTTCCAGGATTTTTTTCCCCTTGGTCTCTGTTGGTAACTCATTCATTGTTTAATAACATGGTATTTACCCTCCATGCATTTGAATGTTTTTGAGAGTTTTTTCATTGTAGTTGAATTCCAGTTTTATGCCATTGTAATCTGAGGAGATGGTTGAAATGATTTCAATCTACGTAAACTTCTAGAGGCTTAGTTTCTGTCCTAACATGTGGTCTATCTTTGAGAATGTCCCATGTGCACTTGAGAAGAATGTATATTCTGCAGCTTTGGGCTGCAATGTTCTGTAAATATTAGTTAAATCCATCTGACCTAGTGCATCATTTAGCATCTCTATTTCCTTATTAAATTTTTTTGTCTAAAGTCCCCTACTATAATTTTGTTGCTATCAAATTCTCCCTGAATTCCTCCAGAAGATTTTTAATATATTTTTGTGCTTCTATATTCAGTGCATATATTTTTACCAGGGTTATATCCTCTTGTTGGAATGACCCCTTTAATATTATGTAGTGAACTTCCTTGTCTCTTGTTATGGCCTTCATTTTGAAGTCTATGTTATTATATATGAATTTTTCCATTCCAGATTTTTTGTCATTTCTATTTTAATGGAATTTTTTTCCATCCCTTCACTTTCATCCTGTATAAGTCTTTTGGTTTGAGGTGGGACTCTGACAGACAACATATATATATAAGTCCTCCTTTCTTATCTAATCAGTACCTAATATCTTTTCACTGGAGTATTCAAGTCATTTACATTTAAGATTTATATTGCTAGGTACTTATTTGTTGCCATTTTTATTCTTTATGATTCTTTTACTCTCTCTCTATTTCTTCTTTTACTTACAACAGTCCCTTTAGCTTTTCTTGCAATGCTGTTTTGGTGGTAGTAAACTCCTCAAGTCTATTTTATCTATGAAGCTCTTTATTTCACCTTCAATTTTTAATGATAGCCTTGCTGGCTAAAGTAGTCTTGGATTCAGTCCCTTACTTTTTATTAGTTTGTATACTTTATGCCACTCCCTTCTGGCCTGCAGTGTTTCCATTGAGAAGTCAGCTGAGAGTTTAATGGGAGTGCCATTGTAGATAACTTTCTCTCTCACTCTTACTGTCTTTAAGATTATTTCTTTGTCTTTAATGCTTCCATGTTAATTATGATATGTCTAGTTCTGGGTCTTTTGGGGTTCATCTTGATTGGGACTCTGTATTTCTTGAGTGAACTTGAGTGACTTTTTTCTTCACCAGGTTAGGGAAGTTTTTTGTCATGATTTCTTCAAACAGGTTCCCTATTCCTTGCTCTGATTCTTCTCCTTCTGGAACCCCTATGATGCAGATGTTTTTATGTTTCACATTGTATCAAAGCTCCCTTAAACTATCTTCCTGCTTTTTAATTTTTTTTCTATTTGCTGCTCTGATTTGGTGTGTTTTTTATATCTTCTCTTCTAATTAGCTGATTTGGTCCTCAGTTTCTTCTAATCTCCTGTTGAGTCCTGCCAGGGTATTCTTTATTTCAACTATGTAGTTCTTTATTTCTAATTGGTTCTTATTTATTGTTTCTATATCTGTTTTCATGCTGATGAGGTTTCCACTCAGTTCATTGTAGTTCTTACTAAGTTATTTGAACATCCTTAAACCATTTCTTTGGACACTACATCTGAAAAACTGCTTGCCTCCATTTCATTTAGCTCTTTTTCTAGAGATTTCTCCTTTTCTTTTTTTCATATGGGACCCGTTTCTTTGTTTCCCCATTTTTGCTTTTTCTGTGTGTGTGCGTGTGTGTTTCTGTGCTATAGATAAGACTGCTATGCCTCCCAGTCTTGTGGAGTGACCCTCTTGGGAGGCCCAGTGGAGTAGTCTCCTTGACTTTCTTAGCTGGGTGTTCTGGAATGACCCTTCTGTGGCTTTCCTGTTGAATTTGTGTCTTTATTGCTATTGAGCACTTGCAGGTTGGCTCAGCCCTCAAGGTTGTTGACTCTGAGTGTCAACTCCTACCCTGTCGTGTCAACTGTTATATAGGTGCTGAAAGAACAAAATAATGCAAAACCAGACCAAATCAAAAAGAAGCCCTAAATATATCAGCAACAATAACAAAAGAAAAAGCCTCAGCAAAATTATTAAAAGACAAACAAACAAAATACACACACACACACACACAAAAGAATACTAAAAGTTCAAGACCAAAGGAATTAAAAGAGTGGAGAAAAAAAAAAAAGAATATGAAAGCAAAGAAGCCAGAGACCGGAAATAGGGTAAGTATAAAAAATAAAAGATAGAAAATAATAAATGAAATAACAATAATAACTTTGTTAAGTAAAAAAGTAAAATATAAAATAGAAGTGTAAAAATGGGAAAATAAAAGAAGAAAAAATTGAATTAAAACACACACACACACACAATGACAAAACAAAACAAAAACCCCATGGATCTGCTATTTGTGGAGCTCAGGGGATTTTGCTCCAATGTTGTTTCATCTAGTTCTTTGGTGTGTGAGTCCCTGCCTTCTTGGGCAGTTCTCTGGTGCAGGCTTATGTGAATCACTGTCCCTGAGCAACCTGGCTGAAGCCCTGCAGGGTGGGACCTCATGTAACCCGGTGGGTGGGCAGGGCTTCCCTAGCCTTGAGACTGGGTCTGCTTTGAGACTCGTCCTCTGAATGTACTTCTTCTGGGCTTCTTTCCTTTCCCTCAAGGAACTGCACTCCATGGAATATCAGGTCTGGTCAAGATGTTTTAAACCGATTTGCATTGGAGGTGGTGCCTGTTGCTTGCTGAGGGGGCAGGCAGTGACTTCCTCTCCTTCCAATGCCTTAGCTCTGCCTGAGTTGCTGTGACCCCCTCATCATCACCCCAAGCAGGGGAGGATATATATTTTTTTTAAAGGAGAAAAAAATAAATAAATAAAACAGCCCTGCTTGGCTCTCCAAACTTTCAGCACTGCAGGCTCTTACTGGGCATGGCTTCTGCCCAGGCTCCCACCAGTCCAGTAATCCTAATCCCCAGCACCTCCAGGCTCAGTCACCAGGGTGCTGGTTTCCAGCCCAGAGCTGTTCTATGGGTGGGGGAAGGGACACATCCTCATTGCTCAAGGAGGGGTTGATCGTGCCCCCTTCCTAGGGCACTCTGGTTAGCCACTGTCAAAATTATTTCAGCGAGGAGACCGGAAATGGCGGCAGAGTGAATGGAAGCTACACTGACAATCTCCTAGGACCAAACGGGAATTGCAACTAAAATAAAGACAAATCTTTGGGAAAAAGCAACAGAAAAGCAGCGAGAGAGGATCACACAACCAGGGACAACTGAATGAGCCTGGTAGGATCTGTGGAGGCACGTGAGGGTGGTGGGCTGGGAGCCCACAGACAGCAGTGGCCTGAGCTGTGAGCAGCGGCGGCGCCCGCCCTCGGGGTTAAGAGCCCCAGCTGCTCCACAGCTCAGAGGGCTGGGACAGAGCGCCAAATAGCCACAGCCACTCACCTGGGGCTCCGGCAGAGGGAGGGCGGACTGGACTGGAACTCTGTGGGGACACCTGGGATTTGGAGGGCGCTCAGAGTTTGTGCTGAGCTGTGGCCACAAAGGATGGTGGTGGCCAGCCCCTCCTTCCCAGTGACACAGAACAGCAACCAAGTTTACTCCTTCCCGGAGCTGTGGCAGCCCCTCCCTCGGAGATTCCCAGGTGAGGAAAAGAGGTAAAGAAATGCAAATTGAGGCTCATTAACAAGCAGCATCCGCCCCACCCTTGGGAAATCCTCTCACACTATAAACACCTGAGGGAGTTTCTCATTCAACTGAGATCCTAAGGCTTTTCAAGTAACTGAGGCTAATAGCCTCCAGGCAAAAAGCTAGAGCATAACTGAACCTTTCCTAGGCTTGCAAATCTACCCAGGAAAGTGAGACTTGACAGTGGTGTTTAAGGAGGGCCCTCCACGCTCATCCAAACCCAGTAGAGGGAGCCACAAATAGCAGAACACCAAGACCCACAGGAAAAATTTGGCAGGCTCCAAAACCCACTGAGATAGCAAAAATGGGGAAACAAAGAAACAGATCCCAAATGAAAGAACAAGAGAATTCTACCGAAGATGACATACATGAAATGCAGTTAAGCAAATTATCAGAGGTAGAGTTCAGAGCCATGATCTTGAGGAAACTAAACAGCATGAGTAAGGATATCGACACCATGAAAACCAACCAAGTGAAAATAAAGAATGACATAGCAGAAATAAAGAACACATTGGAAGGACTGACCAGCAGAGTAGAGGAAGCAGAGGATCGGATCAGTGAATTAGAAGACAGAGTAGAAAAAAAAATTAATCAATCAGAAAACCAAAAGGAAAAAACAATGAAAAAACAGGAAGATAGCTTAAGAGAACTGTGGGACAACTGGAAATGTAATAAATTTCACATTATAGGAGTCCCCGAAGAAGAAGAAAATGAGCAAGGGTTAGAGAATATATTTGAAGAAATAGTGACAGAAAACTTTCCTAACCTGGTGAAGAAAGAAGGCATTCAAGTTCAAGAAGCACAGAGAGCCCCAAGTAAGAAGAAACCAAACAGGCCCACACCAAGACACATAATAATTAAAATGCCAAAAATTAAAGACAAAGAGAGAATCCTAAAGGCAGCAAGAAATAAGCAACAGGTTACCTACAAAGGAACCCCCATAAGGCTATCATCTGACTTCTCAACAGAAACACTACAGGCCAGAAGGGAATGGCATGAAATAATCAAGGTCATGAAAAACAAGGATCTGAATCCAAGACTGCTCTATCCAGCAAGGCTATCATTCAAAATAGAAGGTCAAATAAAGAGCTTCCCAGACCAAAAAAGGCTAAGGGAATATATTAGCACCAAACCAGCACTGTAAGAAATGTTAAAAGGACTACTGTAATTAGTAGTAGAAATAGGAAGAAAAATAGAACCACACTGAACAAAAACGGAAATAAATAAGTACATATCAATAATCACCTTAAATGTACATGGATTGAATGCTCTGATAAAAAGGCACAGAGTAGCTGACTGGATAAGAAAGCATGATTCACATATATGTTGTTTACAAGAGACCCACCTCACAACAAAAGACTCACATAGGTTGAAAGTAAAGGGATGGAAAAAAACCTTCCAAGCAAACAGAAAGGAAAAAAAAAGCTGGGGTAGCAATACTTATATATGATAAATTAGATTTCAAATTGAAGACCATAACTAGAGACAAAGAAGGTCACTACATAATATTGAAAGGGTCTATCCAACAGGAAGATATAACCTTGGTAATCATATATGCACCCAATATAGGAGCACCAAAATATATTAAAAATCTTCTGGAGGACTTCAAAGGAGAAATCGACAGCAATACAATCATAGCAGGAGGCTTCAACACCCCGCTGACATCACTGGATAGATCATCTGGACAAAAAATTAACAAGGAAACAGAAATTCTAAATGAAGCACTAGATCAAATGGTTTTTATATATATATATATATATATATATATATATATATATATATATATATATATATATATATAGAGAGAGAGAGAGAGAGAGAGAGAGAGAGAGAGAGAGAGAGAGAGAATTACACCCCAAAACTGCAGAATTCACATTCTACTCAAGTGCACATGGGACATTCTCAAAGATAGACCACATGATAGGACACAAACTAAGTCTCTACAAGTTCAAGAAGATTGCAATCATATCAAGCATCTTCTCAGATCACAACGGCATGAAACTAGAAATCAATTGCAACAAGAACATGCAAAGACATTTGAAGACATGGAGGCTAAATAGCATGTTATTGAACAATGAATCGGTTACCATGGAGATCAAAGAAGAAATTAAAAACTTTCTGGAAACTAATGAAAATGAACACACAACAACACAAAATCTATGGGATGCAGCAAAAGCAGTTCTGAGAGGGAAGTTCATAGCACTACAGGCCCACCTCAAGAAAGAAGAAAAATGTCTAATTGACTACCTAACCTCACAACTTAAAGCACTAGAAAGCAAACAAAAAGAAAACCCTAGAACAAGTAGAAGGAAGGAAATAGTAAAGATCAGAGCAGAAATAAATGACATAGAGATCAAAAAAACAATTCAAAGCATCAATGAAACAAAGAGTTGGTTTTTTGAAAAGATAAACAAGATTGATGGACCCTTAGCTAGACTCACCAAGAAGCAAAGAGAGAGAACCCAAATACACAAAATCAGAAATGAAAGAGAAGAAGTAACAACTGACACCACAGAAATACAAAGGATCGTTAACAAATACTATGAACATTTATACAGCAACAAATTCGACAATCTAAGCGAAATGGACACATTTCTAGAAACATATAGTCTCCCAAAACTGAACCAGGAAGAGATAGAAAACTTGAACAGGCCAATAACAATGAAGGAAATTCAAAATATAATCAAGACCCTCCCAGCAAACAAAAGCTCAGGCCTAGACAGCTTCATGGGGGAGTTTTACGGAACATTCAAAGAAGAACTAACACCCATTCTCCTCAAACTATTTCAAAAAATTCAAGAAGAAGGAAGACTTCCAAACTCGTTTTATGAGGCCAGCATAATTCTAATTCTAAAACCAGAAAAAACACTACAAAGAAAGAAAACTACATGCCAATACCCCTGATGAACATAGATGCCAAAATCCTTAACAAAATACTAGCAAATCGGATCCAGCAATACATCAAAAAAATTATTCACTGTGACTAAGTGGGATTCATCCCAGGGATGCAAGTCTGGTACAATATTCGCAAATCAATAAATGTGATACGTCACATAAACAAAATGAAAGATAAAAACCATATGATCATACCAATAGACGCTGAAAAAGTATTTGACAAAATCCAGCACCCATTTCTGATAAAAACGCTCAGGAATTTGGGAATAGAGGGATCATATCTCAACATTATAAAGGCCATATATGAAAGACCTACAGCCAACATCATACTCAATGGACAAAAACTAAAAGCATTTCCCTTAAGAACAGGAACAAGACAAGGATGCCCACTTTCACCACTCTTATTTAACATAGTACTGGAAGTCTTAGCCACATCAATCAGACATGAAGAAAAAATAAAAGGGATCCAAATTGGAAAGGAGGAAGTGAAACTGTCATTATTCACAGATGACATGATATTATACATAGAAAACCCTAAAGACTCCATCAAAAACCTACTAGACTTAAATGAATTTGGCAAAGTAGCAGGATACAAAATTAACCTCAAGAAATCGACGGCATTCCTATACACTAATGATGAACTCACAGAAAGAGAAACTAAAAGGACAATCCCATTTACCATCGCAGTAAAAACTTTAAGATACCTAGGGGTAAACTTAACCAAAGAAGTAAAGGACCTCTTCACAGAAAACTATAGGTCATTGAAAAAAGAAATAGAGGAGGATATAAAAAAGGTGAAGCACATACCTTGTTCATGGATTGGAAGAATTAACATCATTAAAATGTCCATACTACCCAAAGCAATCTATAGATTTAATGCAATCCCCATCAATATACCAACGACATATTTCATAGAACTAGAACAAATGCTTCAGAAGTTCATATGGAACCAAAAAAGACCCCAAATAGCTACAGCAATCTTGAAAAAGAAGGACAAAGTAGGCGGGATCACAATACCAGACATCAGGTTATACTACAAAGCTATTGTAATCAAAACAGCCTGGTACTGGCACAAGAACAGGCACATAGATCAATGGAATAGAACAGAGAACCCAGAAATTGACCCAAAACATTATGCTCAATTAATATTCGACAAAGGTGGCCAGAGCATACAATGGAGTAAAGACAGCCTCTTTAATAAATGGTGTTGGGAAAATTGGACAGCTACATGCAAAAAAATGAAACTAGACCATGAACTTACACTATACACAAGAATAAACTCAAAATGGATAAAAGACTTAAATGTGACTCATGAATCCATAAAAATCCTAGAAGAAAATGTAGGCAACAAAATTTCGGACATCATACGCAGAAGAATCTTCACTGATATATCACCTAAGGCAACAGAAACAAAGGAAAAAATGAACACATGGGACTACATCAAACTCAAAAGCTTCTGCACAGCAAAAGAAACAACCATCAAAGTGGAAAGGCAACCCACTGTATGGGAGAGCATAATTGCCAATGATATATCAGATAAGGGATTAATTTCCAAAATATATAGAATGCTCATACATCTCAACAAAAGGAAGACAAAAAACCCAATTAAAAAATGGGCAGAGGAACTAAATAGACACCTCTCCAAACAGGACATACAAATGGCCAAGAGACATATGAAGAAATGCTCAACATCACTAATCATCAGAGAGATGCAAATTAAAACAACAATGAGGTATCACCTCACACCTGTCAGAATAGCCGCCCTCAACAAAGCATCAAACAACAAGTGTTGGTGAGGGTGTGGAGAAAAGGGGACTCTAGTACATTGCTGGTGGGAATGCAGACTGGTGCAGCCACTATGGAAAACACTATGGTGTTACCTCTAAAAATTAAAAATTGAATTACCATTTGACCCAGTGATCCCACTTCTAGGAATATACCCTAATAAGCCTGAAACACCAACCAGAAAGAATATATGTACCCCCATGTTCATAGCAGCGCTATTTACAATAGCTAAGATCTGGAAACAGCCCAAGTGTCCATCAGTAGACGAATGGATAAAAAAGCAGTGGTACATATACACAATGGAGTACTATGCAGCTGTAAGAAAGAAAGATCTCTTATCCTTTGCGAAGACATGGGAGGATCTGCAAACTATTATCCTAAGTGAAACCAGCGAAGCAGAGAAAGTCAAATATCATATGATCTCACTTATTTCTGGAATATAATAAACATAACAGTCTGAGGAACAGGGTAGTCCCAGAGATGTGAAAGTAGGGTACAGACTGACAATTGCCAGAAGAGGGGGTGGCGGAGGGGAGCGATGACCCACAGAACTTGTACGCATGTACTCATAACCAATGGACATGGACAACAAAACTGGGGACGGGGCAGGGAGGGAGGGGGAGGAGGGTGACAGTGGGGGGAAAAGGAGAAACATCTGTAACAAAAATAAATTAATAAAAAAATAAAATAAAATAAAATCTGATTTCTAAAATGAAAACTCAAAAAAAAAAAATTATTTCAGCGAATATTCAGCCCCTCAGGTTCACTGGTGGTTATTCTACTTAGATCCCTCTGCAGGTCCAGAGTTCTGCTTAGTGGCCACCCATGCTGACCACAATCAGGGCTAGCTTCCCAGATTGGTGTTGCAACCAAGCACTTACTTTTAGCTGGAGATACTGCTGTCTGAGTCCTCCTGGTGGGCCAAATCACCTCTGATTCCCACTGTCTGTGAGCTCCCCTTCCCTTCTCTGTTGCTCCTATTTGGTAATCCTTATGTGAGACTGAGTTCTCCTGCTCCCAGCGAGCTGCACTGCCACCTGCGGCTTACCAGCAGCTGGAGTTGGCTCACGCACTCCATGGCTTCACCTGGTCCCTCTCTGTGCTTCCTTCTCACAGTATTTCCAATCAGCTATTTTCAAGTGGTTTTTCAAGTTCAGTGTTCTGCAGTTTAACCTCAAGTCTGGTCCGGTACTAGGACCATCTTTTAAAAAGTTAAAGAGATAGGGAGGTGGTTGCAGGTTAAATGTTCAAAAAATATAATGAAGTTTACAGTGGTATTTGTAAATAATTAGAGAGCTAAGTTATGTTTTTAAATAGCAGGATTACCATATTTACAGTCTTACTAAGTTTGATGACCATTATTTAAATAAGTAATCCTCAATGGAAAATATTCTCTCAAAATGTTCAGTATGTTAATATAAGCATGGAGAAAGGACCTCATCACTTTTATATAATAAAAAATAAAAGGGATAAAATGTCTTCAGAATATTGAAAAGAAACTATTAGAATGATAGATATTAATTTCAGGCAGGAAGATGATAGATAAAGAAAAAGTAAAGTGCTAAAATCCATCCATTAATTAGTATCATATTATAATTAATCTTGATACAATCTAAGGAATATCCCTTAGTTTTTTCCTCTTCAATTTTTTCCCTCTATCCTTGGATTGTTATTACAATATAAATTAAGGATTGTCATTATTCTAAGTACCACTAATATGTTTTTGGGAAATTATATAAGAAATACTCTGAGTTTTCAAATTATTAATACAGATTTGTCTTCATTGAGTTTTCATATCCATGAATGCAATATGTCATCTTATTTGGTCAAATTTCCTTTATTTTTTACTATTATTTCCAATATTCTTAATAATTTTTGATACTTCTTGTGCTAAATTTATTTTTATATTCCTTATCATTTTAGTTATAGGATAAAAACTTTTTCTAAATTACCGTTCTGAATTTTGTTGCTGATGTATAAAAATGCAAATGATTTGTATATTTTACTCTTATAAGTACCTAGCTTGCTAAACTTTCTTTGAAATTCTACCTATTTTCAGAATTCTATGTAGGCAAATGATTATTCTTGAATAATGACAGTTTGGTTGCTTTCTTCCTTTTGTTTTGTTAAAATCTTAGTATTATTTTACTTATAATCCAGGAATGATGTCATGAATTTCTTTACAATTTATTTCTGAGTATTATTTTGTCTCTCTCATGATTTCTTCTGTGACTTAGGAATTATTTAGTTGTAGGATACACACACACGCACATAAACATGGACTGGGATGTCAAATACATTTTCATGATATATTTAAATAGGCTGTCTATAGGTTATTTTCTGAATTTTCTATATGCAAAATGTCACTTGTAAATAATAACCATTTTTCTCTCTTTATCATTATTATGCTTTTAAAAAATCCCTGTTTTAACTTACTACTATAGTAAACATTGAGTAGAAGAGTGGATAGAATGAACCCTTGCTCCTTCCAGAATTCATTGGAAAATTTCTCAGTTTTTATAAGATTTTTGTAGAACCTAAGAATCACTGCCTCATTAGTGCAGTTCTTCCTTGCTTGGAAAGCACATAAATCAACATTTTTCTTTGCTCATTGTAAATATTGAGTACTGTCCCCTATCTTTGATGCAAGTCACCTGACACATCAGCTAAATATATATCCTTCAAAGTAACAACTGGCTTGTTACTGGGCTTTGGAAGAAAACAGCTCCCAGCACTGAGCTATCACAAAATTTTGAGAGTTAAAAAGTTATTATGTCATGATTAATATCAGAGAGAAATACTAATCAGGATGGAATAGCTCAGCAGCAACACACACTGATAAAATGGAAACGGTGTATATAGGAACATGCCATCCTAGCAACAAAGGATAGAGGCTATTAGAGTGTTTATTTATGGACAACATTTTAGCTCACAATTTTATTTGGTACTAATGCCAGAAACCATAAAAAAGTTTAAAACACTGGATTATATAATATCTCTAAATTTGATAAATGTGAAAATAATTATTAAAATGACCAAAAATATTTTTGTTGTTTTTTTTTGGGGGGGGGGGGGTGCTATATCTACTGAGGACAGAAATCTAGAGGTATAGGTCAGAAAGTTACCAATTTAATAGATAAAGAAAGCACCTATGCTACTTTTTTTATAGAGACCCTCATCTTCTATATCTGGAGGGCAGACTACACTGAAGACCAGGCAATCATCCTGATTATAACAGTATCATAATTTCAGAAAAGTCTGTATTCACAACTTCAGCAAATTTCTGGGGTAGGGCCCTGACATGAAATGAGTTGGCAAGGGACATACAGATAGGTAAATTTGATAATGCTAAACCCCTAATTCCTATCTGTAATGCCAAAATATGCCAGGTTCCTTCTTAATGAGGTCTCTGGAAATTGCCTTACAAGATAATATTTGCCCTCCTCAAGACTTTCTCCCACTTCTATCTTGGTCACTAGCCAGTGGCAAAGGGTCTTTCATGGTTCAACAGGGAAAGTGCATTCTCTGTTAGGGAAGGAAATAACTAATTCATGAAAGGAACAGCAGTACCTGGTTAGATATACCAACAGGGTCATGTAAAGCATGACTAGGAGTGATCTTGATAGTCCTAGACCAAGGAGAGTAGAAAATAAATCTGAATAAGGGAGAGTTTGTTGATATAGAGACATCACCTATCTTAGTGTTTAATGCCCCTGGAGTCTATCCTAAAACAATGCTGGGATGGCCCTTAAGAGACTGGAAAAAATTATGGCCCACAATGGATCAATGGATGAAATGTAAATGTCAGAACTTCTTTGGCAGAATTGTGAGGAATAAATTAAATATACATTAGAATAAATATGTAAGACTCAAAGACCTACAAGATGACTATGTTCCTTGGGAAATTCCAGAAGACACCTCATTTACTGAAACAATAAATAAATCATGAGTGAGTGAGACAATTACATTATTTAGAAGCTCATAAGTGGTGACAGCTGATGATAGGTGATTTTGTTAAGGAATTGGGGTTTATCAAAGATGAACAAAATAGATATGCAAAATAGAATGAGGCAGGAACCTGACCTATAGAAAGCTAATCTATACCCTGTTCTTTCATTATGAGATTGTGTTGCCTAAAATCTCTTCTCAAACATAAGAATTTAAATATGAGATATCAAGAGATAGTTGATAATGAAAGAAGAAGCATAAAACATACTGACAAGAGCTCATTTACATTAATATTACAGTTAGTTTGGTCAGAATCTTCAGAGGACTGAGAATGATTGTTCAATTAATTATGCTGCATTTTTTTCTGAATTGTCTTTGTGTTCCAGTTCAAATGAGTCATTTCTTTTTTTTTTTTTAATTTTTGTTTTCTTTATTGATATTTAGAGAGAAAGGAAGGGAGAGGGAGAGAGAGAGAGATATCGATGAGAGAGTACATCAATTGGCTGCCTCCTGCATGCCCTCCACTCGGGATTTGGCCTACAACATGGGCATGTGGCCTGACCCGGAATTGAACCTGCAACATCTTGGTGCATGGATCGACGCTCAACCACTGAGCCACACCAGCTGGGCCAAATGAGTCATTTCTTTACTTGGTTTCCCTTTTTTGTAAATGTCCTTAATCACTATTTGAGGTTTTCCTTTAAGGCTATGCTATCACTTTTCTTTACTATCTTCTGTCTGTTACAATTACCCCTCTCCCCATGAATTCTTATCTCTTAAAATACCCTATCTACCACACTGTGGCACCTATTTCTGGTTATAAGTGTTTTGGTAAACTTGATAATGTACCTATCCTAACCGTATGTGTAGGTTAAACAATGATGGTCAAGCTGTAGGTATTTTTACTGTCAGACCCTCACAGACAGGCAATGTGGAGATTCTCAATGAAAAGGTCCTTACAAAAATGTGTGCTGTTGTGTATATTTGTATAAATTTATATACAAATATTTATATACAAAAATTTATAGTTTGAAGCAAACTATGAATTTTTTTTTTTCCTAGAGCAGAGATGATTTTTACATTATAATGAATTAAGGTTTTGACTATTTGTGCTAATTAACTTACTTCCTGAAAACTTTACTTTTGAGAGATTTGACATCTATTGGATAAAAAAAAAAAAGAGAGAAGATTGGGAATTTCACTGTGAGGTGGCATGCACACATATCACCTTCAAACTTATTTGAATACTGGAATGGTATTATGTGATCAAAGTCATCTCCAACATTGTTATGCTGAAGTACTGTGTTAAATCTCTGCTATCACAAAACTGCAAAACTTAATAAACGTGTGGATTTGAAAGACCATGCATGATTCTATGTCAGGAAATTTTTTTTCCATTTGTTTTTTAAAAGTGCTTTTTATATTGTTCTACTTACCTAATTCAGAAACTTTATGTCATATTATCATAGTCTCAAAAAATCTACTTTTATTGAAGTCAAAATTAGTTCATAGCTGCTAAATCAAAATACTTATATAAAGCAAATATTTTTTAAAACAATAGCTTTCTAAATGCTTCTAACATGATTCTTAACATTTAAATTTGAAATTGTTAATATCCATCTTGTATATTTTATATTCTACTTCCACAGTTATGTTTTATAAAATTCATTAATTTCCCTTACTATAAAAAAATGTTGGATAGATCATAAAATGGTATGTTTGCACAGCATTATTTTCTAGCAACTCTTCAGGTTTTACCCACAATCTTATGAAAATAAATTTCTTATGGGTTGCCACCAATACTTTAATTGTTCATACAATAATTGTCTTTGTTTAAAAATTACAACTAAAAATTCACATCACTGACTTTAATAAAATGTTAACCTATGCTCATATTATAACACAGAAAACTGTGCTTTAAAGTTGTTTTATTTCTATTTGAGTTAGAAATGGTGATGACCCTTTCTCCACACATCTCTCACTATGAATGCTCTGTATCATCAAATTGAATCACCTATTCCATGGAAATGACAGATATACTACTGTGGGCTTCATTTGATACTATAAGAATTAAACAATGTGTACAAATAGGTATAAATTTCTGTTTTGAGTATATAAAATAAAACTGGGAAGAAAAATGATCATTTTTAACAGACTTTTACTCAACACTTTCAGTGGTCCCAGTATTACTGTATGGATAATGCAGATAGTTTTTCTGTTTATGTTTTCTATTAAATTGCCTAAGAGATTTTTCCACCTTTTACAATTTAATTAATGAGAAAAATATAAATCACACATTAAAAGGTTACTTAAGAAAGCAACAATAACAAAAAGTCTGATGACTTTTACTTGGCAATAAACTGAGTATTGTTTTTCAATCATACTTAAAAATGCATATCATGCCACTAAATGCATATCATTCTCAGACAAGGTGAACCAAAACCTGAATTTTTTTCCTCCTAAATTGCATATCTCAGGCTGTTTTTACATGATAATCTCAGAGCAGCAAGTAAATGAAAGCAGAAGACCTATTGCTTCTTGACCCCTTGCTGAGAAACAGCATAAAATTTATATCTGTGAATGAAAATAGGTCAAAGCAAGTCCCAAAATCAATGAACAGGAAAACAGTACTCACCTTGTAATGAGAGGAGCTGCAAATAATTTATGGTCATTTGAATCTTCCACTTAAATAGTTCTAAAGATGACTCTGAGCATATTATGAAATAAATGTGAACTAATTAACTAGACAAAAAGAATGGTTAGAGAAAGGGTGTTCTAGTCAGAATATAATAATAAACATATGGTATGTACATAAAAATTAAAGTTGCCTAATTTTAGAATGTCAAGGAAAAAATATGGCATATAATCTTCACAACATGTATACTTTTTGAAGATATGAGAAGTTATTTTGATGGAAGTGTTATTGTAACTGTACTCTAAATTATTAAACAACAAGGAGAGGCCCTGGCTGGTTTGGCTCAGCGGTTAGAGCGTTGGCCTGCAGACCAGAAAGTCCCGGGTTCAGTTCCCGCTAAGGGCACGTACCTCGGTTGCAGTTCGTCCCTGGACCCTGTTGGGGTCGTGTGGGTGGCAACCAGTTGATGTCTCTCTCTCTCTCTCTCTCTCTCTCTCTCTCTCTCTCTCTCTCTCTTCCTCTCTCTTCCTCCCTCTCTCCCTCCCGCTCTATCTGAAGATATTGCAAAAATGTCCTCAGGTGAGGATAACAACAAAACAAAACAAAACAAAAACAAAGAGAGAATGTCATGTGTGATAGCAAGTGTACATGTGTAAAAGAAATAAATGTGATTTTTTTTTCATAAAAAGGAATACTTATATTAAAGGAGCACATTTGTTTCATAACTTCCATCCTACATCTTTCCATTCACTTGTAAAACAAATATCTCAAAAATTCCCCTAGGGCAGAGTTTATATAAATATATCTATAATAAATTCTAGTAAAGTTCCTAACAGAGTAAAGGTTTTAATAAACATTGAGCTTGACTGTAATTGAATCATCACCTTTTTAATGGTAGAAGAACATTCAAATATTCTGAGCAGGTTGTATTATGCAGAAATCAAGCAGAATTATAAAGATAGCCTCCCAAGATCAACTTCCCCTATTGTACCTGCCCTGAATAAGCTAAGATACTATGAATTTGGTGGATTTTACTCAGATAACAAGGATACATTAAATGTCACAGTGAACTTTAAGAAAGGGACATTATCTAAGCAGGCTTAACCTAATTTCATGAGCCCATCAAATCTGAGTCTAGCCCAGCAGGTGTGGCTCAGTGGTTGACCCATGCACCAAGAGGTCACCAGTTCGATTCCTAGTCAGGGCACATGCCCAGGTTGTGGGCCCAGTCCCCAGTGGGGGGCATGCAGCAGGTGACCAATCAATGTTCTTTCTCATCAATGTTTCTTTCTCTCTCTCCCTCTCCTTTCCTCTCTCTCTCAAATCAATAAAGAAAAAATATTAAAAAATAAATAAAATAAAAATCTGAGTCTAGAGATCAGAGAAAGAGGAAGTCAAAGATTCAAAACATGAGGTAGATTCAACAACGTAAAGAACTTTCTCCTACCTTTTAAGATAAAGAGGACAGCCCAGCTGGTGTGGCTCATTGGTTGAGAATCGACCCATGCCAAGAGGTTGCCGGTTCGATTCCTGGTTAGGGCACATGCCCAGGTTGTGGGCCTGATCCCCAGTAGCAGGAGGACATGCAGGAGGTGGCCAATTGATGTTCTCTCTCGTCGATGTTTCTATCTCTGTCTCCCTCTCCCTTATTCTCTCTCTGAAAGCAATAAAAAAAAAAAAAATTAAAAAATAAATAAGATAAAGAGGACAATCTTTTAGTTCACAGAGAAACTGAATCAAGAACCTGAACGGTATACTTGCTTACCTATAGACTGTGAGCTAATAAATTGGTATTGTTTTTAGCTCCTAGGCTTATGTTACTTTGTTACAGCAGCAATAGAAAACTAATATAGCCAGAACAAAATTAATATTACCAAAAGAAGAACTATACTAAAATCATCAATTTTTGTTACTTTATTTTTGTATATTCTATGCAAAATTATAATGGATTTTTAGACTATAAATTAATAGTAAGTTTTTTTTAGACTGTAGTTAAATAATATTAGCCTATTTCCTACATAATTCCTTGTCAATACTTACAGAATGCAAAGCAAAATGTCTGGCTTTCTAAAAGATAACATCAGCTGTCCTTAACAAGTTATGTCAATATTAATTTAAGATGTCTTTGCACAAAGGTTAGTATTGATAAATTGATTTTTGTTCTCATTTATTTGATTTACAGAATATTTAACATAAATCAGTTTAAATTATGTATGTGAACATTTGAGCTTCTAATAGTTATCAATCAGTCACAAGATGAATGTAAATGACAATTTCACAATACGCTTTAGATCTGAAGAACAAAGAAATTAAATCAAATGCACTAAAAATACTACTAAAGACTTGCATTTTTTTTTTTGCTTTATTTTTTTTTTTATTAATTTATTTTTGTTACAGATGTTTCTCCTTTTTTCCCCATTGACACCCTCCTCCCCATCCCCCCACCCTGTCCCCAGCTTTGTTGTCCATGTCCATCACTTATGCATACATGTGCATAAGTTCTGTGGTTTATCTCTTCCCTCCCCCCCCACCCCCTCTCCTGAGGGGTGTCAGTGAATAGAATATGTTTCTTCCCAGAGCAACTACTGAGCTGTGTACTCCTCTCTTCCAATAAATGATTTCACATTAAACTCAACATAGTTCATAATTTTATCATATTGAACACTTATCATCTCCATTTAAATGAGTGGAATTTCTATTCTTACATTTTCCCCAAGGTTCAACTAAATTTTAGCCCCCAAATGAAATGTATATTTTATATCTACCTAAATAAATTCAACTCCTATGTAGTAATATTGATATACAATGTTTAACTATATTACAAATAATATCTCAATACCATTATAACTTCATGCTATAACTTCATGCTACATAATAATTTATTCAAAATTATTTGTAATATAACAATATTTCCTATTTGTTATGTTCAAAATAAGATAAAAAGTTTCAACCTTAAGGAGCTTATATACCAGTGGAGTAAGATGACAATAAAAGGGTAAACTTATAAGAATAATATAATTCTAGACAGTGAAGAATATTATACAAAGGGACAAAGAAAAAGAGAAGATTGAAGAGAAGATATGAGTGGGCTATTTTCAACTGGATGATTAAAGAAGGTCTCTTTGAGGTGTTGCTATGGAATGAGAGACCACAGTTATGAGAAAGAGACAGTCATGCAAAGAAAATTGGGAAGAGACTTAGAGGCACATAATACAACAAATATAAAGGTACTCAGTAGGGAAAAGTTTACAAAAATCAAGAATAGGGGGAAAAAACCAAAAGGCTAAGCCCAGCTGGTGTAGCTCAGTGGATTGAGTGTCCTCCTATGGACTGAAAGGTCCCAGTTCGATTCCTGGTCAGGGCACATGCCTGGGTTGCAGACTGGACCTGCAGTAGGGGGCATGCAGGAGGCAACCGATTGATGTTTCTATCTCTTTCTCCCTTCCTCTCTGTCTAAAAAATCAATAAAAACATATTAAAAATATATTTTTAAAGGCTAGGACATAGTAAGAAAGAGAAAGATTGTTTTGTTATAAAGTCAATATGTAGGTAAGAAACAAATCATGATGGTCTTTGAAAAAGACTTTATGTGTAAATCACATATAGAGTTGGGATGTTGTTCAAATATACTTTGTAATGCTCAGTTGAGCTGCTGTACAGAAAAGAGATTCTAGGGGAAAGAGTTTAAGAAAGGAGATTGTTCGAGACTATTGATATACTACAAGGAATAGAGTTGATGTAGTCCAACCATAAAGAAAAAAGTTTATCAGAGAAACAGTAAAGGGGTGAGACATGGTTGGATTCAGATATATTTTCAAGACAGAGTTGCAGAGAGGATTCAAGCTGATGCCTTGCAGGCAGTTGATTGGTATAAAAGAAATCAAGGATGACTAACTTTGTTTGGTCCCCCAAAAGTAGACTCTGAGAAAAGGATTTATTTCTAGGCATTTTTAGAGTGAATTAACATCACTAAACACATGTGAGAGAGTGAAGACAATGAAATAAGAAAGGAAAGCAAGACAATTTAAGAATGTGTTAATTTTGAGACTTGATTATCTAGGGATCTCTAAAGAATGTACAGAATTAGCCATATAAAGGACAAGATAATGGGCGATTTACCCACCATGTTCTCTTCAACATTGGTTGTCAGTGGTACCTTGGGCTACTCTCTGCTCCACCAACCTATACTCCCTACACTTTGAAGCTGTGTTTACTCTGGTCAAATAGTTACCAGAAGTCATCTGATGTTTTTTTGGGCAGGAGTTTGGGACTCCAATATTTGGAGGTATAGTAGGGGATGTTACCATGGAAAGATGGGAGAGATATCAATTTGTAAAGAGGGTAAATTAAGGTTTCAATTCAGAACATGTTAAGTAGGAGGCATACTAAGTAGATAAGTGTGTATTTGGTTCTGGTCTTGCATGTAGAGATAGAAGCCAAAAATATAAATTTAGAAGTTATTAGCTTATCAATGGTTTTTAAACTTACAGAACTGAATGAGATGAACTACGGAGAAAACATATAGAAAAGAAAAACCACCAGAGAACTGAGGCAAAGAGCAGTGCAATACTTAACGTTAGGGACATGAGGAGAATCTAGAAAAGGAGATTGTGACCTCAATAATGTCAGAAGAAAGTTAGACTAGATTCAGAAGTTACACAAACAAAGCTTTTTAATAAGATTACTGCTGAGTCACTCTGACAGAATGACCACACTCTCACAAAAACCTTCTTCCTCACATTTATACTCTTAATTTGTTTTCATTTTCTTCATAACACTCTACAATACCTGAGATTACAAATTCTATTCTTTTGTGTTCTATGATCTTTTTTCTTCTAAAATATAATTTCCAAGAAGCCACAGATATTGTCTTGATAATTGCACTTTTTTGTTGCTGTTAATCCTCACCTGAGGATATTTTTCCTATTGATTTTTTTTAGAGATAGTGCAAGGGAGGGAAAGAGAGAGAATGTGATAGACAGACATTGATTGGTTGCCTCCCCCATGCATCCCAACCAGAGTGGGGATTGAACCTATAACCCAGGTACATGCTCTTGATTGGAAATCAAACCTGTGACCCTTTAGTATGTGGGCTGATGCTCTAACTACTGAGCAACACTGCCAGGGCTGTACTTTTTTTGTACTGATTTTTTTAGAGAGAGGGGAGGGGGGAAGAGAGAGAGAGAGAAAGAGAGAGAAACATCAATCGGCTGCTTCCCACATGCACCCTGACGGGAAGATCAAACCTGCAACCTAAGCATGTGCTCTAACCAGGAATCGAACCCACAACCTTTTGGATTGTGAGATGATGCTCCAATCAACTGAACCACCAAGCCAGGAAGCTGACTGCATTTTTGTGCCTAGAATAGTGCTTGGCACAGAGTACACATTTACTAAATATTGGCTGAACAACATAACGCTTAAGATTGCTGATGGTCAGTTGTGCTGAAAGCCACTAAAGCAGTCAAAACATTAGAAAGTAAAGACAGTGAGCATGAATAATGTTCCTGAGTACATTTGCTCTGATGTGAAACAAAAAGGAATAGTAGCTAAAAAGGAAGAGTTGAATTTTGCCTCAAGGACTATTACAATATTTAGTGTGTCCTCAGAAATGGTCACATAAAGGGAAAAACTGATGATGAAGTAGAAGAGCTAATTACAGAAGATTCCATTTTATAGACTAGAAAGATGGGGTCCCATTGTAATTTGAGGGTCTATATTTCTCATGAAACTGAAATAAAGGCAGGATTTGTAGGAAAGATGCAGGTAGACAGAGAAATTTGAGGTCAAGAAATTAGATTGTCATGTTACTACTTCTGTTTTCATAGTGAAATGGAAGCATGGTCATCAGTAAGATTATGATAAAGAAATTGTAAGATTGTTAGACATCTGATGACAAAGGAGATTATGTGACAGTGATAAAGACAGAGAAACTAAATAGACTAGGAATATATAACCATTACTCAGAAATAATGTTGAAGTTCACAGCCCAGGAGTAGAGAGCCAATAAAAAACTGAAATATAGTCATAAGATTGTAGAATGATTTCTCTCCCCTACCTTTTATGACCACATCAACAGGGCTCCATTATAATAACAATGGACTATATATAGCTGAAAGAAGTGAAAATCTCCAACACAGTTTAAGAAAGATTTCTTAAGGAAACACAAGGACAAGAGAGGATAAATAAGCAAAGATATTTCACAAAATACCTGACAATTCACCCTCAAAATTGTCAAGGTCATCTAAGAAACTGTCACAGTCAAGAGTAGCCTATGTTCGTACAGTAGCTAAATGTAATAAGGACAAAATATTCCACTCAAGTCACAAGTGAAGTATGAATATAGAAAAGATGATATAGAATCTCTAATCCTGTTGCTTATTCAAGTAGGGAAAAGTAGGTTACAGTAGTTTGTATGGAAAAAGATGTGCAGATTATGATTATTACAATAGCTTTATTAACTCAAAAGAATGTCACAATGGCACAATGCACTTAGATACAATAGCATAAATGCTCAGTTTGCTAGCCTTCATTATTCACACATTCTTGTAGTCTATTTGCTATACTCAGGCACACTTTGACACATAGTTCTTTATTAACTCTGTGTTTCATGTAATCAAAACTGTAAACTTTTTGCTCAGCCTGTGTATATATATATATGTATATGTTAATATATGCACATATTTTATATTGTCATTAAAACATTTGTTTTTATGTATTTCAACTGATATAACAGATTTTAAAAACTTAACCAATTATCATTTGGATTTGTAAATGTAAAAATTACACAGTCTTGGAACATTGAATAGCCTTTACTGAATTAGGCAACAGGGTTAGAGATTCTATATCCACATTTACTTATGACTTGAGTAGAATATATTGTCCTTGTTATAAGTTTTGCCCTAGCATAACTATAATTCAAATGTGTGTATGAATTCTCATATATCTTCAGCATAATACAGGTGCTTAAACATTACTGACCCAGAATTTGGATGAGGTCTCAGTCTCAAATATTTCAGGATTCTTAACAGTCACTAAAACAGTCCATAAAATATGTAACTATTCTGTGGAAAATGTCTATATTTAAATCCCCATTTAAATTTTCTATATTATTTTTCTCCTATTCTAGAAACAAAATGGCAAAACTGTAATTGTCATTCCTTGAAATAAACGTTTTCTCTGGAAGACAGTATGGCCAATACATTATATCTCCCACTGCTTTTATTTAAAGTGTACTTGTTTTGCACTTTATGATTAAATTATGTATGAGATTACAAAATCTGCTCATCTCCATTTTCTCATGGAGATAAAATTTAGAATTCCTTTAATAAATTTTCTTACGTTTAAATCTTATTTTCTACTACTTTTGCATATCTATATATTTTTTCCAAGTTAACAATCAGTTAATCATACACACACCAAACATGTTTCTACTTTGAAGATTTTTTCCATGTAATTTCTTCTACCTTAGACATCTAGATTCTCAAATCCTGCTCCATCCCCTACTCAAATGTTCTCCATGCTATCAGACTCAAATCAAATGTAATCTCATTTCATAAAGCATCTTGATGTGTAAAGGAAGCAATCATTCAGCCCTTTTATCTATTAAAGAACTTTATACCACATTTGTGAACTACTTGTGACTCTTTGTTATAACCTTTGTATTTATATTTCCCATCATATACTATAATATTCATCAGAATAGAGTCTCCCAAACTACATAGTATATTATACTGCATGTAACGGTCACACGGAATGAGTAAGAATAAAGGACTTATAGATATTTAGGCTAGATAGTTTGTGTAGTTCTTGATAAAAATATCTCTAATATTCAGAGATAGAAGTAGCTATAATATACAGATAATTATGGTATATGAGTTGTTTATTGAACACTTTATTTTTAAGGTAGAGATTATCCTATCACATGCCATACATGTAATTATCTTCATTTAAAAAAAAACAAAACAAAAAAACAAGCCCAGCCAGTGGCTCAGTGGATTGAGCATCATCCCATGGACTGAGAGGTCCTGATGAGAGGTCTTGAGTGTGACTCCCGGTCAGGGCACATGTCTGGGTTGCAGGCTCGATTTTAGGTAAGGGGCATGCAGGAGGCAGCAGATTGATGTTTCTCTATGTCAATGTTTCTATCTCTCTTTCCCTTCCTTTCTCTCTAAAGAATCGATGAAAATATATAAAAAAATAAAAATAAAATTAAAAAAAACACAAAAATACTTAAAAAAATTTTAGCCCTTGTAATTAAAAAATATAAATATTTTATATAATACATGTGTAATATATTATATATAATATATTATTTATATTATATAATATATAAACATTACAATTATATTTTACATATAATAAATTATTTACATATAATTTAATTATATACATATATAATATATATTAGATATCTTTGTCCTTGTACAAATGAAATTTAGTCCAACACTCTTTGTCACCTTTCGTAGATAACAGTTGGTCAGAACTGGATTTTTGTCTGTACATAGCCAAGAATAATACATTTCTTAGCAGATTTTTTTTTTTATCACAGTATTTCAGCTGAAAAAAAATAAATAAATAAAACCCTCCTTGTCCTAAAAAACCCACTCCACAAAACAAAATGAAAAAAATGCAATAAACATGTCCATAATTCAAATTATGTTTGGTTGAGATAAAATTGATGCTTTTCTTTGGAACCG
This sequence comes from Tadarida brasiliensis, assembly GCA_030848825.1. Classification (NCBI taxonomy): domain Eukaryota; kingdom Metazoa; phylum Chordata; class Mammalia; order Chiroptera; family Molossidae; genus Tadarida; species Tadarida brasiliensis. The sequence continues at coordinate 28,682,872 of CM061267.1, read as the reverse complement.
TGAGGTATGTGTTAGAAAAAAATTGTTATTTATACCATTTTGTACTGATATGTTAAAGGGAGATATTCCACCCTTGCTTCTTTTTTAATGTGGTCTTAATAGGGTGCTGTTGTGTTTCAGATAGTATCTTAAATCTGACTATGAAATTCTTTTAAATAGCTGTCTGTGCAAATAAAATATAAACCCACACAAAACTTTTTATAACATAGAATGAATTAAAATGGATCTAGGCCCATATGCAAGTAGAAAATGCACATGATTTTAGAAAAATCAGAAAACAAGTAATTAATAAGTACTCTAAAAATATCTATGATGTCAGGCTATCTGTCATTGATTAGGCTTGTTCATATATGGTAATAGTAACTAGCATAATATTTATATTTTTAATGTTTTTTTCCTTTATTGATTTTAGAGAGAGAATAAGTGAGAGGGAGAGAGAGAGAGAAACATCGATGAGAGAGAACATTGATTGGCCACCTCCTGCATGCCCCACACTGGGGATCAGGCCCACAACCTGGGCATGTGTCCTGACTGGGAATTGAACCAGCGACCTCTTGGTGCATGGGTCAACGCTCAACCACAGAGCCACACTGGCAGGACAACTAGGATCATAATTTTGCACAGATTATTAAGTAATCTCTGTCACTGAAGAAAAATTAACCTTACTGGGCTGCATCATGTTCTACAATTAATATTTTAATTTAACAAAATATGTTAATTGTTGCACTGACTCACAAACTTTTATAGCCTTCATAAACTTTTTACAAACCTTTCTACAATTTTCACAAACCTTCTTACCCATTCAGAAAAATAACTATCCTTAGAACAACTCACTTTCTTCCTTTTCTGTCAAAAATGAATTTCCATACCTCATGTGTCCTATTACCAAAACCATATAATTTTTTTCCAACATAATAAGAATTTCTAACTTTTAGAAACCTCAGTTTTCATTGATAATAAAAAAAGTGAGCAATCAGTATTCCCTAGATTGACTTTTATAAAACATTTCATAACCTTTGGAAATATAGTTTCCTCTAATGGCAACTACATCTTTAAGAAACATACCTCTGCCCTGGCTGGTTTGGCTCAGCGGTTAGAGCATGGGCCTGCGGAACAGAGAGTTCCGGGTTCGGTTCCTGCTAAGGGTGCATACCTTGTTTGCAGTTTGTCCCTGGCCCAGGTTGGGGTCGTGTGGGTGGCAACCAGTCGATGTGTCTTTCTCACATTGATGTTTTTCTCTCTCTCTTCCTCCCTCTCTCCCTCCCGCTCTATCTGAAGATAAATGCAAAAATGTCCTCGAGTCAGGATAAAAAAAAAGAAAAGAAACACACCTCTAACAAAACATTAGATATTTATTAACAGCTCCAAATTTACTCCACAGCCTCTCTGCAACAAAAGTCGAAAGCAGGTGAACCCAAGACTTATCTAGCCATCAAGGTTTCAGTATATCATGTTATTTCAACATATCTAGATACTTAATAACTTTTATCAAATTTACACTTTAGAAAGGAATAGCCTAAATAACTTAAACTGATTTGCTTAGATGGCTAAGTTTTTTTTTTTCCCTCTCAGTAAGAATTACCTCCCAGAAACTTGCATTTTAAAGATGGCCCAGATAGATTTGGTGGGCATTAGATTGTTTCTGGAGCCACACCTCTGCCCTGTAAAGACTACATTGTAAAACAAAGACAGCACCTTATTTATTATTTATTTATTTATTTATTTATTTATTATAACTCAACAATTAACTGAAAAATCCATTTACCCATTTTTGGAATATTTCTTCCCCTTTGGGTATATTTTTCTAGTTTGCAGACAGCACACAGCTTAGCGTCACCTCTGAGAGCCATAACTTGAATATATGGAACCTCTCTCCATTTCCCTTAGGAATGGTAAAGCAAGTATAGCTCAGTTTAATTTCAGAGCTGGCATTTTTCTAATGTTTGCATGCAAAAAATTACCTTAGGCACCAAGACTACTGCATTTTGGCCATTTAAAGGTGATTTCATTTCTAGTTAAATCTTCCATTTCTTTAAATCACTTGCAAGTAAAGGCTTCCTATCTGGATTATTAATGAGGGCTGAGTTCTGGAAGTTTCCAGCCTTAGAGGCACAACTTCCCATGTCAATTTTAGGGATATCTATATAACATTTGAGTAAATGTTCTAGGGATGTTATGTAGTGGGTCGAAGTATGCTGCTTATGGGTTGAGCTCCATAAGGCTCTCACTCTTCAAGTCACATTCAACCCACTTATGTGTCTCAGTTTCTCTCCCGGCCATCTGAAACCAATAGAAGGGCTCTCGGTGTGGGTTGACCAAACCTTACGGATATTCCCCTGCACAAGCCAATTAGTTAATTACAGTTGAGTTAGAATTTCCTATGGGGCTCCACAAAGATTCTTAGTCATCTAAGAATATCGGAGATTTGGTGAAAGGGAGGGAGGGTTTGCCCCTTATCTTCAGAGTTGAACAAGTTCAGCTCCCATTCATACAGTAAAGGATTTTTGCTGACTCTCAGAAAGCAATTCCAATTGAAAAGCCAAAATCAAAACCAGCAACCCATTTTTCCTCTTGTCTTGCCTTAGCCTGGGTTCTGCCTACCCTTAACCTCAAGGATTTAAAAATACAGCTCAAAAAGTCAGACCCTCTACCACAAACAAGGGAAGGTCCTAGATCCAAGAGACAATTTACCCAAGATCACAGGATGGGTGGGGAGCCAGTGGGCTCAATGGACCCTTTGCTGGATCCTTGCACAGGGTCCAGGTCTGCAGGGTGGTCCTGAGTGAGCTTCTTTGGAATTCTGCTGACTACGCCAAGTAAATATCAATGTAAGGAACACTCAAACCTGTGAAGAATTTTGTGAGCTTATTTAAGACAAAACTGTGGAGAATTGTCTGGAAGCAAAATCTCAATGGTTTGAAATAATGCTCCAGAGAATGGAAGTTTGCACCTTATTTTACACATTATAATCAAAAGGAAGACTTAAATGATTTACATGAAATCCACTGGTGATAAATTAGGGAGGTGGGAGAAATCTCTGGGATTGGATGAAAAGTAAAAGGATAGACACATATATCTTTTACATAGGTGGGTACAGGATAGTTAACAATTAACATGAAAATAATGACAATGAGAGGATTCCTGTCTCCACCCTGGTGCATTGGTTGTGCCTGAGGGTTTGAAAGATGAGAAGTTACTCTGACATTCCAGAGGAATGCTATGGAGATGCAAAAAGACAATAGGCTCAGTTAAGGTAAAGACTGAGCTTTGTCAGGGAAGCTGATACAAGCTAGGACAGGAGGACCTGTCATAAACTGCTCTTGGTTTTTAATTTCAGACCATCCTTTGTGGTTATTTTAAGTCTTTGAGTTTGCAAGGCCACCACACAGGTTTCCCTGAGCTTGTCAGGTTAGCATGTGGCCCCTTTCATCCACAATACAAAATTCATTTTTCTTGTACTTTATATGCACAAATATGCACTCACACAAAGCAGTGGAATCTCCTAGAAACTTTTCCTTTACTCCATTTAGCTCAAGAATATAAAGTTGCACATATGCATGATTAACACTTTCTAGATATCTACTGTACAACATTTTGCCTACAGCTAACAGTACTGTATTATACACTTAAAAATTTTAAAGATTTTGTTAAGAAATTTGTTCATCTCATGTTGAGTTCTTACCTCAATAAAAATATAAATCAGAAAAAGTAAAGAATATCTATTACTTTTCTTAATACATTTTATTCTCTGCAGAATACAAACTATGAATAAAGATTGTGTTTTAATCAAAAAGCAAAATAAACTTTAATTTTTTTATGAACTATGTCCTCATTTCAAACAATAACCCAGTAATGGTACTAATATCTGGGGAATTTTTAAACTTGTGTTCTTTATGTTTACTTCTACTCTGAGTATAATCAATTAAGTGAATACAAGCTTATCAGGAGAAAAAAATTGAATAAGCCATTTACATTGACCTTATAAATAATCATTTATTCTTAATTCTAGTAATTTAAACAATTTTTATGCAACCTGAAGTGTGCGTAGTTCCTCTTTATATACCTGTCATCCCAACCTAATTTCAATAACCAATTGCTAGTACTTTTTAATTATAGCATTTAATAATAGTATTGCTTAAAATGTCATTATTGTAGTGTGATTTTTAGAGATAATCTCTCTTGTGGCTGACAGAATTGGCAAGACATACAGTGACTGTAGCAATTACATGGATGCCCTTATTAGAAAGAGAAATTGGCATAGAAAGTTTGAAGAGTGAAATCTACTTTATTTGTGATGTGGAACCTGGTGTAACATTTATCTGAATTTATTTTCATTAAGAAAGGGTAAGTGAATATTATTTAGTCTAAACAATAAGAAAAAATAGAATTTTGGCTTAAATTATAACACAGAAGTTTGGAGGAAAGATAATATGGCTTAGAAATTGTTTACTCTTCAAGTAGATTGGGAGATTAGGTAATTGCTATGTGTAGCCATGCTTTAAGTTAAACTAAATATGCATAGGGCAGCTTTACTTAGAGTAAGCATAACATGGTTTCCAGAATTCTGGAAAGCTCAGATGGCCACCATATTTTCTCCCTGATATCTGAGCCATGACATTCATGCTTCAAGTACTGCAAAATGCAAATGCCCTTCAAATAGTTCTTCAGGCCCTGTGTGAAAAACTATTACAATACATTTTAAAAAGTAGTAAGAAGAGAATTAAATTTCAAAGTGGGACATTGACAATATAAAAAAAAAAATTACTACATTTTCTTAATTCTGCCTAAAATTGACACTGGTCTGTATACTAGAACATCTTTCTCTTTGCTTAATAAACTTATATTCAATCTAACTATCTATTTAAGATATATATGTATAATTTAGATATTAACCTCTTGTCGAAGCTGTTGTTTACAAATATCTTCTCCCATTTAGTAGGTTGCCTTTTTTTTTTTTTTTTTATGGTTTCTTTTGCTGTGTAGAAGCTTTTTAGTTTGAAATAGTCCTCTTCATTTATTTTCATCTTACTTCTTTTGCCATTGGAGTCTAATTAATAAAATTGTCTCTAAAATAAAGGTCCATAAGTTTACTACTTATGTTTTCTTCCATGTAATTTATTTTTTCAGATCTTGTATTTACATCTTTGATCCATTTTGAGTTAATTTTTATATGTGGTGAAAAACAGTAGTCTAGTTTCATTCTTTTGCATGTGGCTTTCCAGTTTACCCAGCACCATTTATTAAAATGTCCATATTAGCCAAAGCAATATACAGATTTACTGCAATCCCATCAAAATCCAATGACATTTTTTTTAAAGAAATAGAGCAAAAAAGTCATCGTATTTGTATGGAACCACAAAAGACCCAAATAGTCAAAGCAATCCTGAGAAAAAAGAATGAAGCTGGAGGTATCACGCTCCTCACTTACAATTATACTACACAGCAAGAATAATTAAAGCAGCAAGGCATTGGCAGAAAAGCAGACACACAGACCAATGGAACAGAATTAAGAGCCCAGAAATAAATGCATATGTATCTGGGCAAATATATTTTGACAAAGAAGTAAAAAACATGCAATGGAGCAATGAATGCCTCTTCAGTAAATGATCCTGAAACATGGTCTTTTATGACCAAAATGCTTTACCAGTGATCATTCTTTCCCCGCTAAAAATGTGAGGCTAAGATAATTAGCAAATTGCAATAAAGTTAAAAATATTTATTCTCTATTGTATCTTTTGTCCTTTATCCCTCAATTTTAGAGTTTTTGTATATTTAAGATATGAGTTTTTTGTATTATATGTCTTAAATATTTTCACTTAGTTTTCCAGTTATCTTTTGACTTTACTGTCATGTAAATTTTTGTTGTTGTTGTTGTTACTGTTTTGTTTGTTACTGTCATGTAAATGTTTTTATTTGTTCTATAATGAAAAAATAAATTTCTGTAGGTTTCCAGAGAATAATATACCAGGTTTCTAAAGAATATACAATTGCTCAACAAATAAATGTAGAAAGTAATGTAAGAGATTCAAGGAAATAGTCATTCAACTCTGAATTAAAAAATCACTACACTCTTGTCCCTGTTCATGAATTCTTTCTCTCTTTTTTTTTCTTTTCTGCTCAATCCCTCTACCCCTCCCAGAGCCCTCCCCCAGAACTGTCAGCCTGCTTATACTTTTAAATGCACTGAATACCATTTTATTATTTTCCTTTTTATGATCTAGTTTACCAAATATTTTGGCCATCCTTTAACATCTACATTTTTGTTGTACAAAAAAACTACCTTCTTTCTATTTTCCTCTTTTTCTGTTCCTTCTCTTCCAGTTTTTTAGTTCCATATTTCTACTTTGACCCAATATATAATATCTGTACATTAATATTCCACCATTATCATTCCCACATTTGTCTTATATGTACATGCATATATTTTTAAATGCTCACCATTAGTCTTTTCACTGAAATTTTCCTGATCATAATTTGGTTTGCTGACATTTATCATATAATGGTATTGGCAGAAACTACATCCTGTGGGGCAAGTATGGCCCACCACTTATTTTATGAATAAAATTTTATTGGAATAGACATTCCCACTCTTTACATATTGTCTGTATCTACTTTCACACTAAAAAAGAAAAAGTTGAAGAATTACAGAAGAAACAATTCTGCAGAATTCTCTAAGTTCTTGTATGTTAAAAGCGAATTTAATAAAGCTTTGATATTTAAATTAGAGCTTGGATTGACTCAATGTAAAATGGTACACACTTTCTTTCACTGAGGTTATTTTTTTTTTTCTCGTTTCCTTATGGTATTCCATTTTTTCTTATTTTGATGGTGATATCGAAAAGTCTGGTGCTAGTCTAATTGTTGTGCCTTTGTAGATTACTTTTTTTTTGCTCAGAGGCATTGAATGACACTATATCTTTAAAGCCTAGGGTTTTCTCAGGTTATGGCTTAGAATTAATAATTCTGTTTTTTTTTTTTTTCTATTTTAGAATGTCTTATTGGATTTTGGTGTTAAATGTTAGTCTTATTACATTATTTGATTTTTTCTCTTCACATACTTCAAATAATAAAAACAATCATTCTTTCTTTTCCTGTCTTCTATTTCCATAGATATATGCTTTTATCTGGCATTTAATTCTCTAATTTTTTTTGTTTATTTGATACTCTTATTAAAGTTTTTACTAAGTTAATTTATCTTGGAAATCATAATTTATTCTTCATATGTGAGGAAATTTTCTCTTTCTCTATCACATTTTTTTTCTGAGTTCAATCAACAACATTTCTTTTGACTTCTAAATTTTGTCCATTCTGTTTTTTAGTTTCTGAACATGTGATTCAAAATAACTTTTTATATCCTTATGTGAATGACTTATTTCTACTACTAAGTTGTTTTTCTTGTGGGAAGGGGTAATTTGACATGTGAAACTGTGTTCCCTTGTTTTCTGAAGTACTTGCCATGGACTTTATTTTTCCTTTATCAAATTTCTGATAATGGTGTGTTTTATAAAATTTCTCATTTCATAGCACCTTTTTTTTTGGGTCAGTTTAGCACAGTACAAGCACTTTAGTGATTTTTTTTTTTTTTTTTTTTTTGGTCTGTTTTTGACGGTGAAGGAGAGCTGTCAACAATCACAGAAGGGCTGTGGTTTACTTTGTCTTGAAAGACCATAAAGTTTCCATTTGTTCTTCTTTTCCCTTGTCAAAGTGGTTGTTACTTTCATTTTGCCTTTTTAAAAATCTCTCAGAGCTATGTGTTTGGAAGACAGTTTTTTTAAAACATATTTGTCTTTTAATATCACCTTTTACTATCATACCTCTTCTATTTTTACAGCAGTTTTCTGAGAATATGTGTCTACTCAGATAAATTAGTTTACAACAAAATTTCTATTAATATGGACAAAGTAATTAAGGTGCAATGTAGTATAGCAAAGGTAGTTTTTTAATGGGTGGAACAACATTAAATACTCATATTGGTTTCTCATGTCATATAAATGCAAATTCTTTCCAGTTACCAAAAGTGACTGAATCCATTTTTACCTCTTCAGTGGTATTAATCATGTACCATCTATTTTCCTGTGTGCTTCTTTGATAATCTGACATGCACATGATTCTGGCAGGGCGGTTCTTTTTTAAAATATGATCCTGCCATACAGTTCTTCCTCTCTTTACAATAGTCCCACTGCATTGTGTCTTTGATAGCTAAGATAGTCTTTCAAAATGCATGTTTTTTTAAAAAAATATTTTTTCTTTATTGATTTTAGAGAGAGGAAGGGAGAGGGAGAGAGAGATAGAAACATTGATGAGAGACAACATTGATTGGCCGCCTCCTGCATGCCCCCCACCAGGGATCAGGCCCACAACCTGGGCATGTGCCCTGACCGGGAATTGAACCAGTGACCTCTTGGTGAATGGGTTGACGTACAGTCAGTGAGCCACACTGGCCGGACAAAAATGTATGTTTTTAATTCTATGATTAATGATAGAATTAAATGATAAGACTGCCTAAAGTTTTTATTTTTTTAAAGACAATTAATGTTAATTTAAAAAAATTATTGGTTCACTCATTTGTTTGATATAAAACTGAAGATAAGAAGTGAACATACAAGACAAACAAAATCTCACAGAGACACAGACAACAGTATGGTAGTTATCAGAGGGAAAGGTGGTGGTAGGGTAGTAAAAGATAAACAGAGTAAAGTATATAGTGAGGAAAGATTATTTGGATGGTGGGAACACAGTGAAAATTATAGATCATGTATCATAGAAATTTACATTTAAAACTTGTATAATCTATTAAGCAATGTCACTTAATAAACAATAAAAAATACTTGATGAGATGCTGCCATATAATATCAACACATGAAATCCTACTGTAATAAATAGGATAATTTGAAAAATATAATTTTCAGATAAGCCACATTCAAGAGAGAACAATGCAAGACAATTACATATAATTAAAGACTTCATACATTCTTTCTGAATTTGTTTCAAGTGAATTCTACCTTTACACACATTATTGACATTTTATAAAGGGATATATAGTACATATAAAAATTAAAACTCTGAAAAGATATATTCATAACTTTTTCAAAGGTGGTCATTTTTCATTAAATATGCCTGATTTAAATACAGCATATACCACTTTTAATATAATAAATATACATTTTTGTATTTGAATTTTATGATAAATCAAGTTTGTCAGCACATTTACCCCAATAGTATCCATTAAATGAAATGTAAATTTATTAATAAAGGATATTGAACATGTATTCAAAACGATGTATAAGTTAATATACTAAAAATCATCCCCTACTATAAGAATGGCAGTGACCCCACAGTCACACATATGTCAAAACAAAATGAGAGGGTACAAAATATAGTACTTTTATAATGGTATTAGAAGATTTTAAGTAGTATTTCATTAAAATTTATTAATTTTATTTTTATACAGTTATTATTTTTATTAAAGCAATTTTAGAATTACCATTTATACAATTACATAATCTTTCTATACCATGATTATCCTGCTTATTAAAAAAAAATAATTCTGCTTTCTAGAGGACTGCCCAAATCTGCCTTCCTACTCCCCCTAACTTACCCCACGTCTTTCTTTTTTTCTAACTCTGTCCCCCTCACTCTCCCATGCCTCTTTCATAGTCATTTTTTCAGATGTAATACTTCTGTCATTGCTTTTCTCCATATTTTCTTACTAAATTTTATTTAAAGTTATCTTTGTGTTCCCTTTTTACTGAATATTAGAAATGAGTTCAGAATAAAGAAGAGATCTAAGAGAAAGGGAAGAATATGTGATTATTGTTTCCTGATAATTTAAATATGCTTTATATAATAACTAATTATTATTAAAAAATACCATATAGAGATAAATAAATTTTAGATAAAGACATATCTGGAGTTATTTTCCAAAATTTTAGGTAGGGCATCAAAAGGCATAACAAAAAATGGTATGAGTGAGATTAATGTTAAATTCAATGAATTCCAAACTTAGAGAAAAAATAAATAAATAAAAGTAGAAACATCTTTAATTTTCTAACAATACACTTGAAAATAAGTTTTTCACCTAAACATAAGTTACATATGTATCAGGAAAACTGCTAGTAATCTGTGTGATTAGATTATTATACCTGAGTTAATACAGTGAATCTTGAATTAGAAACAAATATTGGGATAATCAATATAGAAGAGTAATATTTCCTTAACTATGGCCATTCAATAAATCAATATTTAAAAACTTAAGTATAAATTATAATTTTGACCACCAAGTAAAGTTTTTAAATTGTTATACACAAGCTTCTTATTATTGGACTTGCATTTATGTGGTCCTGAAAGTATTTATGTTATCTTTATTCTCTCTTTCATGCATATATTCTTGAGTGAATAATGTAGTGATATTTGGAACAGCATAAATAAAAAGCAAAACAAAACCTCACATATATCAACAACTTGCTAACTATTTCTCTAATTTTTTCTTTCTCTCAATTTCCAGTTGAGCTTTGATCAGTAAGTATGACATTAAAACTCGAGATAAAATCAACACACTCTATCCCATAAGAGGAAGTGTTATTTGATAGAACATTTTTGTTCTAGCAATGTGTATCCAATTTTATTTCTGTCACTATAATATATGTCTTTTGTTTTCTTAAATCCCACCCTTATAACTTTGGTAATGTAAAAGCATGATGACTGTACTTAATAATAGTGGATTTCATATTTAAAATTTGCTAGAGTGTAGATCTTAAAAGTTCTTATCAGGAGAAAGATTATAACTATGTATGGTGATGCATAGTAACTAGACTTGTGGAGATCATTTTGGAACATATGTAAATAATGAATCATTATATTGCACACCTGAATCTAATATAATGTTATATATCAATTATACTTCAATTTTCAAAAAATGGAAGATTTACAAACAAAAATTGAAAAATTTTGAGAGAAGTCTAATTATAGTAAAAAAAAAAAAAAGTTACTCATCCAAAAACAAGGCAAAACAAATAAACTGAAAAATAAATAAAAAATTAAAACCTAGATATGGTAAATATGTTGATACAACAATGTACAAAATTAGCTGCAATATATAACGGAGCTTAAAATATATGTATTACTAAAACTATATTAAATGATGTGAAGTTGAAAAGGGTAAATGAATTTAAACTATTCCAAATTTTTACTCTATTGTTGAACTGGTAAAATGAAATGATTTTTATTGATACAATATTCAAAAGTGTATATTATATGTTTGAAATAGTGGCTCTAAATGAGAGCCAATTTTGCCACTAAGTGGTATTTGTCAATATCTGGAAATATATTTGGATGTCACAACTGAGTGCAATAGACATCTGAGTGAGTAGAATCCAATGACACTCCTAAACATTCTGTTAATCACAAGAGTCTTTACAACAAAGAATTATTCAGACCAAAATATCAACAATGCCTAAACTGAAAATGTCTGCTCTAGACAACCACTAAATTAAAATCATTTCCTAACAACATGTAGCTGGTTGTGGCTTAGTAGAGTCCTGTGTTTTTGAGTCCAAGATTTCATCCCATCTCAGAAAGAAATTCGTCATGAGTCACACAACCCCTCATTCAACAATATTTGTTTAATTTTTTGTTTTTGTTTTTGTGCCAAGTAATCACCTGGTTGCTGAAACACACCAATGGGAAAGAAAACAGATGCAAAAATCTCTCTCCTTTTGGAGATATAGTTTAATAAAGAGATCAAGTGAAGGAATATATGCCCAATGAATATGTATTGAACAATTCCATTTATACAACATTCTAGACAACACAAACCAAACTATAGTGATGAAAAGGAAATCAGTAGTTGACAGAGACTGGAGTAGAGAAAGAATTGACTTACAATTATTAAAGGAAGCTTTGGAGGTGATGTAAATATTTATGTTGATGGTGGTAATAGTTTCATGGGAGTGTATATACACAACAAAATTTACCAAATTGTATAATTTAAATATGTGAAACGTTATTTTTACATTGATCATACCTAAAAGTCAGAGTAAAGCTGTGAATACATAAAGGTAAAACATAGATCAATTTTCTGTTGCATTAAAAAGTTTTATAGTGATTTCTCTGTCTTAAGAAAAGGATCCCAAGTGGAAATACAGAAATGAAAGAAATAAAGAGCTATAAAAGGTAGAAATTTAGATATAAAATCAATATTGTATTAGAAACAGTAAAAATAATATCAACTAGAGCATAAAGTAAATTATAATAACAGACCAGTCAGTCAATATTATATAAAGTCCCAAGTAGTATCTGTTAAGCAGTAACAGTAATAACTTATATTGGATTGTAATAAGGGAAGAAAGTACATGTCACTTTTTACAGCTACTAATTGAATAGTAAAATATAATAATGATAAACTCAATACTCCAGAATAAGGTAAAAGAAGAGCAATAACCATTAACTGGTGAAAAAAAACAAACTAACAAAAAATAAAAAGTAAGATAATACCTATACACCCAAATATAATTACATTAAATGAAAATGATCTAAATAGAATAACATCAGTTTAGCTTTAGAGCATGTTTTTTCCTCATTAATTTATATGATTTAATGTTAAATTATGTTCATAAGTTGGAGAAAGTAATTGATATTTGAGACTACATTGAACAGTTTAGTAACTTCTTATTTAAATATTATATATACAGAAAAGTACACAGATAATAAATATAAAGCATAATGATTTTACACATATTTAACACATTCATATAAGAACTCAGATCAAGAAAAAGAACATTACTGTAAGTTTAAAAGCTATAAGTTTTGATATGTATAATATAATCAATTCAAAACATTTTTAAACAATTTTCATTGTAAATTTTTGTTTAATCCTTGGACTATATTAAAGTATATTGTTTATTATCTATGAAATAGGAGATTTCTTTTACCTTTTTCTTTTATTTATTTTTTAAAATTTTTATGTCTTGTTTAATTTATTTCTGGTCAAGGAACCACATCTGAATGACTGCAAACTGATATTCTTTGAGACTTTATCAGCCAGTATTTGACTTTTCAAAACAATCTATCAGAACTTGAAACAAACTTGAATGCTGTACATTAAATGCAATTTTCTATATTTTTAAATTATGTCAAATTTACTAATTGTGTTAATCATATCTTTTATAAATTTGATGAATGATTTGTGTTTCTATTAAGGGTGGTGCATTACTATCTCATACTATTATTTTATTTTCCTTTTAGTTCTGCCAAATTATAATTAATATCTTCTGAAGCTATTTATAATAAAGATAGGTTTAAGATTGTGATGTCTTCCTGCTGGATGGATGTTGCCTGCCTCAAAATTTTCTGTCTAAATTGGTGTAGCTAAAAAAAGTTTACTTTGTTCAGTGTTTGCATCATATAACTTCTTTTATTCATTTATGATCATCTCTCAGTATTTATATATAAATTACTGATATAGTTGTGTTTATGTCTATCATCTTCTTATTATTCATTTTCTTTTTAATCTATCTGTTAATGGTTCCTTTTTGTTCTGTCATATTTTTATTAATCACATATTTTATTATATTTTTCTATCATGCATTTTTTATTTATATGTATTTTTTGTTAATTAAAAAACCACCTAATTATTTTTCTGTAAGTCATTATATGGTTTATTTTAGACCTAATATAACATTATTTAAAGTTTTAAATAGAAAATATATTTAGGAAGGATATATTGTCACTATAACAATAAAATTTTTCTTATATTCTTCCAAGTAAGAATACCTGTTTAACTTACCTTTCCATGAACCATATTCATACTGGAGAAAAAGATGAATATTTTTTTTTTACTTTTTTTTCATAAATACAAATATCCATGTTAACATCTATACAGAGAATGCTCTGTTTTCTAACTCAAGATAATAGACAACAATGAATGTTTATCATTCTCTTAAACCAGCATGTTGTTTTAAAATGATACATATGTGTTCATATTGCCCAAAATGCCTTCTTTCATCCTTCATGACTTACAATTCTGTTCTCATTTCTCTAATTTAAAACTTATTTATGAATTTATTCTGATGCTCTAGAAGAGTTTTCCTTTTTCCATTGCCATAATTTGTATATACTGATATTGTCTTTAGATTATGAGGTTGTGATATTTGGTCATCTGTGCTATTATATGTTAGGTATCTTTATTTTCTTTCTTCCTTTATTTTTATTTATTTATTTGTTTTTATTTTTGTTACTCTTCATCTGAGGATTTTTTTCCATTGATTTTCAGATAGGATGGAAGGCAGGGAGGGAGAGAGAAAGAGAGAAACATCGATGTGAGAGAGACTCATCGATTGGTTGCCTCCTGCACAACCCCAACTGAGGTGGGGATTGAACCTGCAACCCAGGTTCATGCCATTGACCAACAATTGAACCTGTGATCCTTCTGTCCATGGGCTTATGCTCTAACCACTGAGCTAAACCGGCCAGGGCATATTTTAGGTTTCTTTAGAGAGAAGAATTATTTCTTATTCATCTTTAGATCTTCAGCATCTAGCATTACCTGGCATATATTAGGCTTTTAAAAATAGTTTTTGAATTAAGAATATGCTGAGAAGTGGCTGCTCTTTATTAAATTTCCTGGGGTAGAGAATTCCAAAATGGCGGCAGAGTGAATGGAAGCTACACAGACCATCTCCCAGGACCAAACTGGAAATACAACTAAAATAAAGTCAAATCGTCGGGAAAAAGCAACGGAAAAGCAGCTCGCAAGGACCATACAACCAGGGACACTGAATTGATCCTGGTAGGATTGCGGAGGCGCGAGAGGGGGGCTGGGAGCCCATGGACAGCAGCGGCCATAGCCGTGAGCAGCACACGGCTCCAGAGCGCAGACGGTGGACAGAGTGCTAAAATAGCCACAGCCACTCACCTGGGCTCTGGCAGAGGGAGGGCGGACAGGACTGGAACTGTGTGGGGTCACTTGGCATTTGGAGGGCGCTCAGAGCTTTTGCTGAGTTTCGGCCATGCAGGACTGTGGCCTGGTGGTCTTACTCCATCCCAGGGCTCTGGGGAGAGGAGGCAGCCCCTCCCTCAGAGATTCAGCCACACCCAGTTGGGCCATTGAAATGCAAATCAAGGCTCATTAACTACCAGCATCTGATCCACCCTCCGGAAATCCTCTCATGCTGAACACCTGAGGGAGGTTTTCATTCAACTGAGAACCCAAGGCTCTTCAAGTAACCAGGACTAATAGCCTCTAGGCAAAAAGCTAGAGGATAACTGAACCTTTTCTGGGCTTGCAACTCTACCCAGGAAAGTAAAACTCGACAGTGGTGTATAATGTGGGTCCTCTCACGCTCATCCAAACCCAGCAGAGGGAGCCACAAAGAGCACAACACCAACATCCACAGGGAAAATTTGGCAGGCTCCAAAAACCACTGAGAAAGCCAAAATGGTAAAACAAAGAAACAGATGCCAAATGAAAGAACAAGAGACCTCCGCTGAAGATGAGAGAAATGAAATGGAGTTAAGCAAGTTAACAGAGCTAGAATTCAGAGCCATGATCTTGAGGAAGCTCAACAGCATGTGTAAGGACATCAACACCATGAGCAAAGACATAGAAATATTGAAAATAAACCAATTGGAAATGAAGAATGACATAGCAAAAATGAAGAACACATTGGAAGGACTAAACAGCAGAGTAGAAGAAGCTGAGGACCGGATCACAGTGAATTAGAAGACAGGGTAGAAAAAATCAACCAATCAGAAAACCAAAAGGAAAAAACAATGAAAAAACAGGAAGACAGCTTAAGAGAACTGTGGGACAACTGGAAACATAACAATATTCACATCATAGGAGTTGCTGAAGAAGAAGAAAATGAGAAAGGGTTAGAGAATATATTTGAAGAAATAGTGACAGAAAATTTCCCTATTTGGTGAAAGAAGAAGGCATTCAAGTTCAAGAAGCACAGAGAGTCCCAAGTAAGAAGAACCCAAACAGGCCCACACCAAGACACATAGTAATTAAAATGCCAAAAATTAAAGACAAAGAGAGAATCCTAAAGGCAGTAAGAGATAAGCAACAGGTTACCTACAAAGTAACCCCCATAAGGTTATCAGCTGACTTCTCAATAGAAACACTACAGGCCAGAAGGGAATGGCATGAAATAATCAAGGTCATGAAAAACAAGGATCTGAACCCAAGACTACTCTACCCAGCAAGGCTATCATTTAAAATAGAAGATCAAATAAAAAGCTTCCCAGACAAAGAAAAAAAAAAAGGCTAAGGGAATACATTAGCACCAAACCAGCACTGCAAGAAATGTTAAAAGGACTGCTGTAATTACTGGAAGAAATAGGAAGGAAAGTATAACCACACTAAACAAAAATGGCAATAAGTAAGTACATATTGGTAATCACCTTAAATGCAAATGGACTGAACACCCTGATCAAAAGACACAGAGTAGCGGATTGGATAAGAAAGCATGACCCATATATATGTTGTTTACAAGAGACCCACCTCACAACAAAAGACTCACATAGGCTGAAAGTAAAGGGATGGAAAAAAATCTTCCAAGCAAAAGGAAAGGAAAAAAAAGCTGGGGTAGCAATACTCATATCTGATAAAATAGATTTTAAAATGAAGGCCATAACTAGAGACAAAGAAGGACACTACATAATATTGAAAGGATCTATCCAACAGAAAGAGATAACCTTGGTAAACATATATGCACCCAATACAGGAGCACCAAAATACATTAAAAATCTTCTGGAGGACTTCAAAGGAGAAATCAACAGCAATACAATCATAGCAGGGGACTTCAACACCCCACTGACATCACTGGATAGATCCTCTAGACAAAAAATTAACAAGGAAACAGAGATTCTATATGAAGCACTAGATCAAATGGATTTAATAAATATTTACAGAGAATTACACCCCAAAACTACAGAATTCACATTCTTCTCAAGTGCACATGGGACATTCTCAAAGACAGACCACATGTTAGGACACAAACTAAGTCTCTACAAGTTCAAGAAGATTGAAATCATATCAAGCATCTTCTCAGATCACAATGGCATGGAACTAGAAATCAATTGCAACAAGAACATGCAAAGACATATGACAACATGGAGGCTAAATAGCATGTTATGAAACAATGAATGGGTTACCAAGGAGATCAAGGAAGAAATTAAAAACTTCCTGGAAACCAATGAAAATGAACACACAACAACACAAAATCTGTGGGATGCAGCGAAAGCAGTTCTGAGAGGGAAGTTCATAGCACTACAGGCCTACCTCAAGAAACAAGAAAAATTTCTAATAGACTTTCTAACCTCACATCTTGAAGAACTAGAAACCAAACAAAAGGAAAACCCCCAGAGCAAGTAGAAGGAAGGAAATAGTAAAGATCAGAGCAGAAATAAACGACATGGAGACCAAAAAAACAATTCAAAGGATCAATTAATCAAAGAGCTGGTTTTATTAAAAGATAAACAAGATTGATGGACCCTTAGCTAGACTCACCAAGAAAAAAAGAGAGAGAACTCAAATACACAAAATCAGAAACGAAAGAAGAGAAGTAACAACTGACACCACAGAAATACAAAGGATCATTAACAAATACTATGAACATTTATATGGTAACAAATTCGACAATCTAAGTGAAATGGACAAATTTCTAGAAACACTTAGTCTCCCAAAACTGGACCGGAAAGAAATAGAAAACTTGAACAGACCAATAACAACCAAGGAAATTGAAGATGTAATCAAGACTCTCCCAGCAAACAAAAGTCCAGGCCCAGACGGCTTCACAGGGGAGTTTTACTGAAAGAAGAACTAACACCCATTCTCCTCAAACTATTTCTAAAAATTCAAGAAGAAGGAAGACTTCCAAACTCATTTTATGAGGCCAGCATAATTCTAATTCCAAAACTAGATAAAGACACTACAAAGAAAGAAAACTACAGGCCAATATCCCTGATGAACATAGATGCCAAAATCCTGAACAAAATACTAGCAAATCGGATCCAGCAATACATCAAAAAAATTATTCACCATGACCAAGTGGGATTCATCCCAGGGATGCAAGGCTGGTTCAATATTCGCTAATCAATAAATGTGATACACCACATAAACAAAATGAAAGATAAAAACCACATGATCATATCAATAGATGCTGAAAAAGCATTCGACAAAATTCAGCACCCATTTCTGATAAAAACGCTCAGCCATGTGGGAATAGAGGGATCATATCTCAACATTATAAAGGCCATATATGAAAGACCTACAGCCAACATCATACTCAATGGGCAAAAACTAAAAACATTTCCCTTAAGAACAGGAACAAGACAGGGATGCCCACTTTCGCCACTCTTATTTAACATAGTACTGGAAGTCTTAGCCACAGCAATCAGATGTGAAAAAGAAATAAAAGGAATCCAAATTGGAAAGGAAGAAGTGAAACTGTCATTATTCGCAGATGACATGATATTATACATAGAAAACCCTAAAGACTCCATCAAAAATCTACTAGACCTAATAAATGAATTTGGCAAAGTAGAAGGATACAAAATTAAAGTCAAGAAATCAACGGCATTCTTATACACCAAGGATGAACTCACAGAAAGAGAAACTAAAAAAAACAATCCCATTTACCATCACGGCAAAAAAATTAAGATACCTAGGAATAAACTTAACCAAAGAAGTAAAGGACCTATTTGCAGAAAACTACAGGACATTGAAAAAAGAAATAGAGGAAGATATAAAAAAGTGGAAGCACATACCTTGTTCATGGATTGGAAGAATTAACATCATTAAAATGTCCATAGTACCCAAAGCAATCTATAGATTCAATGCAATCCCAATCAAAGTACCAGTGACATATTTCACAGAACTAGAACAAATACTCCAAAAGTTCATATGGAACCAAAAAAGACCCTGAATAGCCACAACAATCTTGAAAAAGAAGGACAAAGTAGGTGGGATCTCAATACCGGATATCAGATTATACTACAGAGCTACTATAATCAAAACAGCCTGGTACTGGCACAAGAACAGGCATATGGACCAGTGGAACAGAACAGAGAATCCAGAAATTGACCCAAGACATTATGCTCAACTAATATTTGACAAAGGTGGCAAGAGCATACAATGGAGCAAAGATAGCCTCTTTAATAAATGGTGTTGGGAAAATTGGACAGCTCCATGCAAAAAAATGAAACTAGACCATCAACTTACACCATACACAAGGATAAAATCAAAAGGGGTAAAAGACCTAAATGTGACTTATGAATCCATAAAAATCCTAGAAGAAAATGTAGGCAACAAAATTTCAGACATCATATGCAGCAGAATCTTCACTGGTACATCACCTAAGGCAACAGAAACAAAGGAAAAAATGAACACATGGGACTACATCAAACTAAAAAGCTTTTGCACAGCAAAAGAAACAACCATCAAAACGGAAAGGGAACCCACTCTATGGGAGAGCATAATTGCCAATGATACATCAGATAAGGGGTTAATCTCCAAAATATATAGAGTGCTCATACAACTCAACAAAAGGAAGACAAAGAACCCAATTAAAAAATGGGCAGAAGAACTAAATAGACACCTCTCCAAACAGGACATACAAATGGCTAAGAGACATATCAAGAAATGCTCAACATCTCTAATCATCAGAGAGTTGCAAATTAAAACAACAATGAGGTATCACCTCACACCTGTCAGAATGGCCGCCATCAACAAATCGTCAAACAACAAGTGTTGGCGAGGGTGTGGAGAAAAGGGGACTCTAGTACACTGCTGGTGGGAATGCAGATGGGTGCAGCCACTGTGGAAAACACTATGGTGTTACCTCAAAAAATTAAAAATTGAATTGCCATTTGACCCAGTGATCCCACTTCTAGGAATATACCCTAAGAAGCCTGAAACACCAACCAGAAAGAATATATGTACTCCCATGTTCATAGCAGCACTATTCACAATAGCTAAGATCTGGAAACAGCCCAAGTGCCCATCAGTGGATGAATGGATAAAAAAGCTGTGGTAGATATACACAATGGAGTACTATGCAGCTGTAAGAAAGAAAGATCTCTTATCCTTTGAGATGACATGGAGGGACCTCGAGAGTATTATCCTAAGCGAAACAACCCAAGCAGAGAAGGAGAAATATCACATGATCTCACTCATTTGTGGAATATAATAAACATAACAGTCTGGGAAACAAGGTAGACCCTGAGATGTGAAAGTAGGGTACAGCCTGACAACCCTCAGAAGAGGGGGTGGGGGGAGGGAAGAGATAAACCACAGAACTTATACGCATGTATGCATAACTGATGGACATGGACAACAAAGCTGGGGAAGGGGTAGAGGGATGGGGAGGAGGGTGTCAATGGGGAAAAAAGGAGAAACATCTGTAACAAAAATAAATTAATAAAAAAAATTAAAAATAAATAAATAAATAAAATAAAGATATAAATAAATAGATAAATAAATAAATAAATAAATAAATAAATTTAAAAAAATTTCTTGGGGTAACATTGGTTAATAAGATTATATGAGTTTCAAGTATACAATTTTATACTGCATCATCTGTATATTACATTGTGAAGGCAACACCCAAAGTCTAGTCTTCTATCACCATATACTTAATGCCTCTTTACCCTCTTTATCCTCCCAACAACCCCTTTCCCTTTAGTAACTATCATATTGTTGTCTGTGTCTATGAGGTTTTTGTTTGTTGATTTGTTCTTTCATTGCTGTCTGTTTTATGTCCTACATAAGAGTGAAATCATATTGTCCTTTCCCATCTGACTTATTTTGTTTATCACAATACTCTCAAGATTCATCCATGCTGTCACAAATGGCAGTATTTCATTTTATAACTGAATAGTAGTCCATAGTATATGTACCACATCTTCTTTATCTACTCATTTATCAAAGAACACTCTAGGTTGTTTTTATGTCTTGGCTACCATGAATAATGCTGCAGTGAACATAGGGGTGCGTACATCTTTTTTTTTTTAATCCTCACCTGAGGATATTTTTCTATTGATTTTCAGGTAGAGTGGGAGGGAGGTAGAGAAGGAGAAAAAGAGAGAGAAACATCGATGTGAGAGAGACACATCAATCAGTTGTCTCCCACATGACCCCAACCAGGGCCGGGGATCAAACCACAACCAAAGTACGTGCCCTTGACCAGAATCGATCCCATGACTCTTTGGTCAATGGGCCTATGCTTTAACTACTGAGCAAAACTGGCCAGGGGAGTTTGCATATATCTTTATGAACAAATGTTTCTAGTAAGTACCCAGAAGAAGGATAGCTGGGTCATATCTTTATTCTTAATTTTTTGAGAAACCGCCATACTGGTGGTTTTTGTTGTTGTTGTTGTTGTTTTATTTTTTTACATTTATTTTATTTTATTTTTTAGAGAGAGAGAAAGGGAGAGGGAGAGAGAGATAGAAACATTGATGAGAAAGAACATCGATTGGCTGCCTCCTGCATGCCCCCCACTGGGGATTTGGCCCACAACCTGGGCTTGTGCCCTGACCAGGAATTGAAGCAGCGACCTCTTGGTGCATGGGTCGATGCTCAACCACTGAGCCACACCGGCTGGGCCCATACTGTTTTCCATAGTGTCTGTACCAATTTACATTTCCAAGCAACATATGAGGGTTCCATTTTCTCCATATCCTCTTCAACACTTGTTATTTTTTGACTTATTGGTAATAACCATTGTAACAGGTGTGAGGTGGTATCTTATTGTGGTTTTGATTTGCATTTCCCTTATAGCTAATGAAGTTGAGTACCTTTTTATATATCTGTTGGCCACTTGTTTGTTTTCTAAGAAAAATTGCCTCGTGTTCAGGGCCTCTGCTCATTTTTTAACTGGATTATTTAGTTATTTGTTGTTGAGTTGTATGAATACTTTATATATTTTGCATATTAGCCCCTTATCAGAGATATTGTTTGCAAATATCTTCTCCAATCCAGTTTATTGTCTTCTTGTTGTTGTTGGCGGTTTCTTTTGCTGTGCATAAGCTTTTTAATTTGATATACAGCCGTCCCTCACCACTTCGCACTTCGACTTTTGCAGCTTCACTCTATTGCGGTTTTTTCAAATATATTCATCAAAAAGTTGATCAAGACAGTGAAAATGATACAGTGCGTGCTCGACTGTCTGAGTCAATTATACACCCCTGTATAACAATTAAAATTAAAATTACTGTACGTATGGACTGTAGGCCTATGTATTCAAGCACCCCAATGCCAAGTGCAACTGCTAGAGTCTGGAATGGATTAACCGTGATAAAGGAAGGCCGACTGTAGGCCCATTTATTTTTGTATTTACTTCCATTGCATTTGGGGTCAAATTTATACAATCTCCTTTAAGGTCCATAAGGTTAGCACTCATGTTTTCTTCTATGTAATTTATTGTTTCAGGTGTTATTTTTAAGTCTGTTATCTATTTTGAGTCAATTTTTGTGTATGGTGTCAAATAGTGATCTAATTTTATTATTTTGCTTGTGGCTTTACAATTTCCCCAGCACCATTACTGGAAGAGGCATTTTTTTCTCCATTGTATGTTCTTGGCTCCTTTGTTGAAAATTAGTTGCCCATAAACATGTGGGTTTATATGGGTTCTCAGTTCTGTTCTATGGGTCTATATGCTTGTTTTGACTATTGTTGCACTATAGTATAATTTGAAGGCAAGAAATATGATACCTCCAACTTTGTTCTTTTTTCTGAGGACTGTTTTAGTTACTCAGAGTCTTTTGAGGTTCCATACAATTTTGATTATTTATTTATTTATTTTTGTTCTATTTCTTTGAAAAATGCCATTGGGTTTTGATGGGGATGACATTAACTCTATAATGCTGTCGGTAATAAGGCCATTTTAATTATGTTGACTTTTCAATCCATGAACATAAAATATCTTTTTATTTCTTTGTGTCTTCTTCAATTTCTTTTAATACTTTCTTATAGTTTTCAGTGTATGGATCCTTCACATCCTTTGTTAGTTTATTTCTAGGTATTTTAGTATTTTTTTGCACTTGCAAATTAACCTAAGCGAAACAAACCAAGCAGAGAAAGAAAAATATCACATGATCTCACTCATTTGTGGAATATAATAAACATAACAGTATGGGGAACAGGGTAAACCCAGAGATGTGAAAGTAGGGTACAGACTGACAACCCCCAGAAGAGGGGGTGGGGGGGGAGGGAAGAGATAAACCACAGAACTTATACGCATGTATGCATAACTGATGGACATGGACAACAAAGCTGGGGAAGGGGTAGAGGGATGGGGAGGAGGGTGTCAATGGGGAAAAAAGGAGAAACATCTGTAACAAAAATAAATTAATAAAAAAAATAAAATAAAAAAAAAGCAAAAAAAATTGTTCTTTTTTAATTTCACATTCTGAAATTTTATTGTTAGTAAATAGGAACATAGTTGATATTTTTCCATTGATTTTGTAATCTGCAATGTTACTGTATTATTTTATTGTTTCTAATAGCTTTTTTTTCTTTGTTTGTTTTTAATTTTCACCTGAGGATATGTTCTTATTGATTTTTGGATAGAGAGGAAGGGAAAGAGAGAGAGAGAGATAAACATCAATTGGTTGCCTCCCATAGGCACCCCAACTGGGGATCAAACTTGCAACCTAGGTATGTGCCCTGACTGGGAATCGAACCCACAACCTTTTGGTGTACAGAACAATGCTCCAAAGAACTAAGCCATCCAGCCAGGGCTCTAGTGGTTTTTTAAATGGAGTTTTTAAGAGTTTTCTATGTAAAGAATCAAGTCATCTGCAAAAAGTGACAATTTTACTTTTTCATTCCAATTTGGGTGCCTTTTATTTCTTCTTTTTGCCTAATTGCTTTGGCTAGGATTTCCAGCACTATGTTCAATAATAGTGGTGAAAGTGAACATCCTTGTCTTGTTCCTGATTTAGAGGAAAAGTTTTCAATTTTTCACCATTGAGTATTTTTTTTTCCTTTATTGATTCAGAGACAGAAAGGAAGAGGGAGAGAGAGACAGAAACACCGATAAGAGAGAACATATATTGACTGCCTCCTGCGTGCCCTCCACCGGGAATTTGGCCCACAACCTGGGCATGTACCCTGACTGGAAATCGAACTGGCAAACTCTTGGTGCATGGGACAATGCTCAACCACTGAGCCACACTGGCCGGGCTTACCATTAAGTATTATGTTAGCTAAGGGTTTGTCATATATGGCCATTTCTACATTGAAGTACTTTCTGTTAATATTCATTGCACTGAGTGTTTTAATTAGCAATGGCTGTTGTATCTTGTCAAACACATTTTCTGCATTTATTGATATGATCATGTGATTTTTATCTTTTATTTTGTTAATGTGGTATAGCACACTGATGATTTGCATATGTTGAACTATCCTTGCACCCCTGGAATGAAACCCACTTAATCATGATGCATTATCTTTTCAATGTATTGTTTTATTTGATTTGCTAGAATTTTGTTCAGGATTTTTGCATTTATATTCTTCAGAGATATTGGTCTGTAATTGTGTGTGTGTGTGTGTGTGTGTGTGTGTGTGTGTGTGTGTGTGTGTTTTGTCCTTGCCAGGTTTTGGTGTCAAGATATTGTTGATTGAATTCTTCAGCTCCAGGATTTCTGATTGGTTCTTTTTTATTTCAGTCCCTTTGGTGAAGTACTCCCTTTGTCCGTTGATTAAAAAAAATGTTTTCTTTATTGATTTTAGAGACAGAAGGGAGAGGGAGAGAAAGATAGAAACATCAATGAGAGAGAACATCAACTGACTCCCTCTTGCATGCTGCCCACAGGGGATCGGGCCCACAACCTGGGCATGTGTCCTGACAAGGAACCGAACTGGCAACCTCTTGGTGCATGGGTCAATGCTCAAAAACTGAGCCACACTGGCCGGGCTGTTCATTGATTTTATTTCTGAGTTTATTGAACTGCTTCTCTGAGTTTTCTTATGTTTCATTGAGTTTTTTCAGAACTGTCATTTAAATCACATTCTTCAATTTCTTTAAGTTTATTTTTTGAAGATTTTGAAGTTTTTCTTTTTACATTCTCTTGTTATCTTAGTTATTTATTGTGCTTTATGCATTATTTCTCTGCCTGAGCATTTGTGGGAATAAAAACTTTTTTTAAAAAGTATTTGAGCCCTGGCCAGTTAGAGCATCGGCCTGCGGTCCAGAGAGACCCGGGTTCGGTTCCCGCTAAGGGCACGTACCTCGGTTGCAGTTTGTCCCCGGCCCTGGTTGGGTTGTGCGGGAGGCAGCCACTCGATGTGTCCCTTTCATGTGAATGTTTCTCTCTCTCTCTCTCTCTCTCTCTCTCTCTCTCTCTCTCTCTCTCTTCCTCTCTCTCCCTCCCACTCTATCTGAACCAAAAAAAAAAAAATTGTCCTTGGGTGAGGATAAAAAAAAAAGTATTTCATATTCACTATTTAGCAAGTTGATAAATAAAAGTCATTCTTTTGTTATCTAGTGGGTGACAGTGAAGCACAACTTTTATATTTTCTCCTAGCTCCACTGCTGAAGTTTCTCTCTGGGTTGTGTTGCCTTAACCATGGAAAATGCTGCATATTCCTGGATGAGCTAGGAATCCCCTTTACCACTTGGTCACCTTGGTCTTGGGGCACCACTCCTATAGATTAGAAATGATGGGCTATAGCTCTCCTGTGTGTTCCCAGAGACACCTTGTCATTACTAAAAGCTTCCAGTAGGATTTCTGAGTGAATTGACCCAGCTGCCTCTCCAGGCTTCACCACAATGGGTGATGGTTAATTGTGTGGGGGAGGTTCCTGAATCTACAGTTCTGCTTTGCCTCATGGTTTTAGCTGCAATGAATACAAACCACTTAGGATGGAAAGCTTTTTTTATTTCTTCCACAGTGTGCCAAGTGAGGATTTTACTGGTGTGTGGGCCACAGCGGGATGGAGTGGGTGATTTAACACATAGGCAAAATCCTGTGTCCAGTGCTGGCAGGCTTTGGAGTGCTGTGACTTTTTGTATCATTTCTCTGCCCCTGACCCTGGGACCAGCCTCAGTGTGTATCTGCCACCCAGGTTCAACTGCTTTCTCTGTTCCTTCAGTCTGGTCTGCCCAGTGGGGGCTACACCCCTGCCCTTCACTGCTATCACATCCACTAGGGTTGTGGGGAGGCCAGGGCTACATACAACTTAAGTCTCTGTCCTATCTCCACTCTCCACTCTTTGCTCAGGTATGTCCACCTTCAGATGTCTCAGTGTGCATTGTCTCAGAAAATTTTTTGTTGAATTACACCTGTCTAACTTGTTGTAACTTCAAGTGGAGAGACCTGGAGTTCCTCTTATGCCACCATGCTGCTGACATCACAGATACTTTTCCTTCAGACATTTTTCAGTTTTGAGTTACCATCCACAAATTTCAAGTGTGTTCTCCCTTGCCCCTATTAAGATAACAGAATGGTTATTATTCAACCTCAGACACTCAGACGTATAACTAATATCCAAACATTGGGACAAACTCTTACTTTATAGTACCTGGCTGGTTACCAACAAAACGCTCAAGTCTGGGCCACATGTGCCTCTGGACCTGGCAGTTCTGTATCATTTTCACTAGGGTGTTCTTCAGCAAGATAAGGATCATACAGCCAAATTCAGTTCCACACTTGCCTCTTCTCTCTGTGCCTCTAAGAGCACTGTGAAGATTCTAAGAGTTTTCTGTACCAAATTATCAAGAATAAAAAGCATAAAGGGAAAGTGTGACTGTATTTATCACTCTCCACCTGGGCCATCATATATTTAAAAAATCATTCATCTTTTTAAATATTGGCACAACTGTAAATAAGATAGACCAGTTACTTATGCAATGAAAATGTCAGTTATGCATGGAAAACAGACAGATAACTATTTACTATAAATACTTGTTTGTGGGAGGTAACCAACCCAATTAGGTGGGAGAGGTTATAGCAAATCTTGTGGAGGTGCACTGATTACTTTGAGATATAAAGGATGCATAGAAAATGAGTAAAAGTTTATTGTATTGTCACACATAAAGACAATGTTTCAAGAAAAAAAAGAAGCAAGTAAACAAGTGTGGTATGAACACAAAGTGCACTATAAAAGGACTGAGAACAGAGACTGGAGAGGGCCATACATTAATGTTTGGAACTTAGTGATAATAGGAAGACATTAGAGAGTCTTGAGATGACTTACGGTTTGCACTTTAGAAATCCCATGTGTAGAGACTAGTTAGAAGGCTCTTAGCCATAAAATCATCAGTGATGCTGACTAAGGTAGGTATTGTGAAAAGAAGAGACTTGAGAACAAAAAAAGAAAGCTAGAAAATAGAATAAGTAGTAGCTGTTTATTGATTGAGGAATGAGAGACAGCGAGAGTAAATGGGAGAATATATGATGGCGGCCTGGATTCTAGCATGGGGATTTAGTGCTTAACTGAGAAGACATACAGAAAAAGTAAGTTGATAAGTGAGGGTTTGGATACAGCTAATGTGATACATTCAAAAGAGATGCCCAATACTGACACCATTGTAATTAACTAGTTATTAATAATAGGAAAGGAGCAAATGGAAGGCCAGATCTTTGGGCAGCTTCTCCAGGAAACCGCAACTTTGCACTCCCCAGGGAACTACCAGCCTGTTCCCTGCAGATCACTGGGGAAGGGGTCTAAAAAAGAGGAGATAGACACATGCACAATGAAGTTAGGGTGACTAGGAAAGGTGTCTGTCAGTCACACTTGGGAACAGAGATCATTGGCCAGAATGGACACTGCCACTGCAAGCCTGAGAAAATTTGGGAATACATAATCCCCTAAACAAAGGAATTCTCTCTGTTGTGACTCTTGACTCTTGGCTCTCTTGGCTGTTGGCTTGTAGGATTCTCTCTTTCTTGTTTCCTTGCAATTACCTGTGTTTCCTCCATGCCATGTGGCCCTGTGGACTGATGGACTGCAGCAGGAAAAACAAACTAACCTAGCCTGATGCTGGCATGGACTCTGCTTCAACATGGAAAGGAAACACTGGACACTGACTCTGATGCTAGCCCTATGGAAACCACAGTTATACTTCTTTTATGGTGGGACTGAGGGATATGGGAACTTGGAAACTCAGGGATTTAATTCTATACAAATAAAAATCACTCTTTCTTCCATGCAAAACTCAGAAAATTCTTTATCTCGGGATATCGCAAGAATTCCACCCCAATGAGCAAGAGGTGGGAACAAGGGCTTCTCCCCACTTGTAACAATAACAGTGGAATATGTAGGAAACATATAGTCAGTATATTTGGAAATTATGAGATACATATAGTAAGTAAAGTCAGTAACTTATGTGGTTGAAATCCCTAGAGAGAATAAAAAAGTGAGAATATTTGAAGACATAAGGTAGAACCCCAAGAAACACCAACATCTATTTATATGCCAAGGACATGAAGCATTCACGGTTCATGCAGAAGTAGAAACCAGTGAAGCATAATGATGAGCCAGTGTAGGATTATGGAACAACAGAAAAGACAATGCTTTGAGGATGTGAGAGCAGCAAAAAGTGTGTAGACAAGTGGTCCTATAATCACATAACATAAAAATATGCATTAATACCTTTCAAGAAAATAAAACTACTTTTAAGTATAGGTGTAAGATACTTTTACTTTCTCAGTATTTTCAAAACTGCCCCCAAGACAAATCTGGGAAATGAAATTACATTTATGTACACAATTTTTTAACTAAGAAAAAAATCTATGTTGTAAACAAACAAAAAAAAGCACAAATTGATGTTTTAACTTACTTATAAATGGTTAACTGCAAAAAAAAAATCAAGGTGATTTTTAATATTTTGTAGCAAAATGCAAGGAGGCAGATTCATATTTATGTTCTCAACACTTTCTATTGCTTCTACTGATTCTTTTTTCCCCCGATTTTTATCTCTCTGTGAGTTGAAATTCAATTTAAAGCAAGGTAAGAATGAATGAAGCACTGAACCCAGCAAGTGTACCACCAACATACTTAGGGCTTTCAATGACCAATTTTTTTACACTGTTTGAAGGGAGTGAGTTATTAGTATTCATCTCACATTCGAAGTAAGCTGAAAAGGCACAGTTACACTTTTCAGTCTGCTTGTTTTTTATTTGAAGTGCAAACTCACAAACTGTAGTTATAGAGAGGAATACAAAATGCACAGAACAGAAACTGGATTGTTTTCTGTTACATTCAGTATCTATGTACTAGGCATCTACCTACATGGTTTTACTTGGACTTCAGAATGTCATCCATTTTAATTGCTTGATTAATATTCATAAAAGGTATTGGTGTCCTAAACAGATATTATATGGAGAGAAAGAGTAGGGAGAGAGTGTTTCTGTCTTTTTGTTTATGCATCAATCTTTTGTATAAAAATAAGGCAAATATGACATTGACTTTAGTTCCTGAGCCCTGAAATTGATTAATTAAAATAAAATAGGAAAGAAAACCTCATAAAATATTTTAGACTATGCTTTTCAACTTCAAATATCTTTTACCCAATTCTATAAATGAGCATGAAAAATGTCTTAGCCCAATTATTATATAGACTATAAACTTATGGATATAACATATATGAATAGGAAAAATACATCTCTTTGCAGCTTCATTTATGCATACAAATAAACTGATATGAGTAAAGTAAAATAGTGTTTCTTTTTTCTTTATACATCATAACGTGTCCCATTCCATAAAAAAGAAAAAAGTAAAATATGATCATTTAATATGTGACTACTGTCTTTTTTTAAAAAAAATGCATGTATACTTCATGACTAAAACATACTTTACCAAAGTACTTAGTTTGAAATACAATTTATTTAAACAATATCCTGAAAAAAATTGATCATTTTTCTGATTATTGTAAATGAGGAACTCAAGTCAAATCAAACTGTATACAACTAATCAAACACATACTTATTGACTTTCTACAATACATATATATGATTGTGTCAAGCATTAGGGAGATATTAAACAAGACAGAAATTGAGTCCTGTCCTCAAGAAGTTGTTATTCTGATAAGGGAAAGAAATTTTTTTAAAAAAATCCTCACCTGAGGATATTGTTCCCTTTATTTTCAGACAGAGTGGGAAGGAGAGAAAGAGAGAGAGAGAGCAATATCGATGTGAGACACATCGATTGGTTGCCTCCTACATGACCCCGACCAAGGTGCAGTGACCAAACCACAACTGAGGTATATGCCTTTGACTGGAATCAAACCTGTGACTCTTTGGTCAGCAGGCCGATGCTCTAACCGCTGAGCCAAACCGGCCAGGGTGGGAGAGAATTTTTCAAACATAAGTAACTGAAGAGCAGAAAATAAAATAAGTGCTGTAGCAATGCTGCACTGATGACACATAGAGTCTTTATACCTTCACTTAAGATAGATTCTCAAAACCTCACATCACTACTTTTTATTGTCTGAGAGGCTTAATAAACTAAGTTTCTTTGCTTATTTCCAATATAAAACCAAATGCAAACAGATATAAATATTCAGGTTATTTCTGATGATGCTAACATTGGAAATCTTAAATTAATGTCGGAGACAAAAGGATCTGATAACCCCCATCCTTAAATCTCATGAAGACTCTAAGAACATTTCACCTGAGGAATAGTTTGGATCTCCAGAGAAAGCAATTTTTTCCCAGAGTATTGCCTCAATTCAGGCCTAGATGGAGGAGCAAGAAAAGATATATAATTACCTGTCTTTAGTATACCCAACTGGGAAATGTCCTCCATTTCTAGTAGATGTCTAAGAAGGAAAGGGCAGGATACCAAGAAAATTTATGGAAAATGTTTAGTCAAGAAAACAGGATGAGCTGCTAAGTAAGCATTGTCTTGAATATCTCCCAGGTCTTTAATATCTTAAAAAATTGGAATTTAGACTAAAGCCTATGCTTTTCCTTTATGGTATTACTCACATAAAACCAACCACTATTCTCTTATGGAAACTTCATGAAGCATTTGTGGTCAATGTCAGCTTTACCCCCCCCCCCCCACAAAAGACATAATCTATCCTATATCAAATGTTACATTTATCCTTGTCAGAGATTGTGTAATGGAAATAAATGAAAGTGTTAGGATACTTTAAAGACTTTTTTATTGTAGATACATGAAAATGAATATAAGATCTACCCCACTGTGGTATACACAGAAAAATAAAATTTCTAATATTAAAGTTATTAAAAAAAAATGATTCCATGATGGCTGAAAAGTAGGTCGAAGCTACGCTCACCTGTTCCTGGTGTCAAAGTTACAGGTAAATTATAGAGCAAAATCAGCCTGAATAACCAACTGAGGGCTAGCTGAACTGAAATATAACCAAAGGTTTACAGAAGAAGTATATAGAAAATGGTAAGAAGGGAAGAGACATGGACAGGGCTAGTGCCTACACCTATATACAGTGGCTGAGAAGCCAGATGATATCTCAGCTGCAAAAATCTCTCTCTCCAGGAGCAAGGGGTCTCAACCCTATGCAGGGATCCCCAACTCAGAGCAATAAAGAAGAGCCTGCATAACATCTGGTAGTGAAAATCAGTGGGGATTCAGTCTGCCTGGGAGGGAAGGGAGTATGCTAGAGGCCAAGATACCACCTTCCCAGTGTCAAGCACTCCTATTTTTACAGCACCAGCCTGGGCGTGGGGGCGGTGCACTGCCTGGTCCTCCAGCTATTGGTGACACCACTCTACAATGCTCAGATTCTGCAGAGGGGTGTGCTGGCTACAGCCAGCAGATAACTTTGGGGTGCACTTTGTCTAGAGAAGCTATTGGGGGAGACTCTGACAGTGATTGAACCGTGTAGCTTTGGAAAGGGAGCCATTCTTCCCCACTCCAAGCTCATGGCCAGTATACCCTGCCCTTCACCTGTTGAATTACTTGGTCTGCCCTGCCACTCTGTGGCCTCATACTGCTGAGTTCAGTTGCCAGGGGGATCAGAGTGAGTTCAGATATGGGACTTTTAGAACATCTCCAAGAGATGCTTTTGACTGAGAATCAGATGGGTGGATGCTGGGTTATGTGGCTATATTGTGTGTGTGTGTGTTGGGGGGGAGGGGTCATTCCTATCTCCCCTACAAGCTCAGGCTGTGCTGTCTCTGGAAGGGGAATAAGAAGTGCCTGCTCCCCTCATACATGCTAGCTGGCAACACCCCTAAGAGGAGGCTGTTTAGATTGGCCCTTCCAATTTCCAGTGGCCCAAATCTGCTGAGCTTCATTCCACAAGGGGAAGGTTCTGCTACTCAGAGTTGGGGAATTTGGAGTGTGTCTCCCTCAGAGACTATTGTCTTGGGACTGGGACAATTTGCATGGCCTCCTCCTAAAAGCTTGGCTGGAACCACCCTCAATGACAGACATTTTTAGTCAATCCTCCTGAGCCCCAGTGGCTCTACCCTATTGAGCTTGCTCCCACAGAGGGGGTCCCTGGCTGCACCTAACCTGAACCTCTGCTGCACGCCTCCTGGGGGAGCTAGAGTTGGAGACTCTGGCAGAGACTGAGTGGTTTTGCTCTGGAATAAGGGTCACTTTCCCCTCATTGAGTGCCTAACCACACAGCCCTCAAGTAGGGAAATTAATAATCCCATCCTCCTGACCCCAGTCACCCCACCCTACCAAGCTTGTGAACTGTGGATAAGGATCTGTGCATAACAGCCAAACTAGGCTCACTTTATAGTCTTTGTTCAGAAGGCTCTGGAAGAAGACCAGGCAAATTAGGTGGGAGGCAGAGCAGCTGACAGGTAGAGGCAGACATCAGGGAGCTTTGGACCTTTTATAGAACTGTCCCCATCTCTAAGCTGGAGGAAGCCAACCCTTATAAACAGATTGTGCCCTCCCACACACCCCAGACCCAGTAGATGCAGCCACAAACTGTGAATAGTGTGGTAGCCCAGAACCAATTATACATAATGTCTGACATTGACCTGTACATGAACCCTGCCCCAGTGGACCAGAACCATCAAAACCAGTGGTGGGCTTCAAACTATACCAGAGTTCTACCCAACTGGCCACACAGGAAGCATACCCAAAGGAGAATTCTGGTAGGAACCATACCCTGGTGGGAACAACTCTAGCTCGGAAGGCAGCCCCTTCACAGTGACTCAAACACAGAGATAGAGGTTTAACCTTATAGTCAGCAAGACTAAAGAGTTAACACCACCCATGAAAGGGCCAGCAGCATTCAAGACACACTATTACAGGAGGGTGCACATAACTTACAAGAAACATTCCTGAAGTAATGAGCTCAAGTAATCTGGAAGATTGTGCCACTGAGGTCAACAAGACACCTACATCATAAAGCCATCACAATTGTAGGAGTCATAGCAGATCTACCTAATACAATGAGACAAAATAGGGAGACAAAGAAGTTTGCCCCAAACGAAAACACAAGAGAAATCCCCAGAAAAAAAGAATCAAATGCAATGGAAGCAACCAAGATATTAGATGCAGAGTTTAAAACAATGGTTATAAGGATGAACCTTAGGTAAAGAATGGAGAATTTCAGTGAGAACCTAAATGAATAGATAATAAGCATTAAAAAGGACATAGGAAACATAAACTACAACCAGACAGAAATGAAGAATACAATATCTGAAAAGAAGAATACACTAGAAGGAATCAGTAGCAGGTTAGATGAAGCAGAGAATCAAATCAGCAATTTAGAAGACAAGATAACAGCAAGAATCCAAGCAGAAATTAAACAAAATATATATGGAAAGTCTAAGGGACTTCTACAACAACATCAAGCTTAACAACATCCATAGCATAGGGGTAGCAAAAGGAAAAAAAAATGAGTGAAAGATTGAGAAATTGTTTGAAGAAATAATGGCTAAAAACTTTCCTAACCTGGTGAGGGAAAAAGACACAAGAGTTCAGGAAGCACAGATAATACCTATCAAGATAAATCCCAAGAGCTTGGCTGGAATGGCTGAGTTGGTTGAGTTTTGTCCTGTGCAACAAAATGTTGCTGGTTCAATTCCCAGTCAGGGTACATATCTGAGTTGTGGTTTTGATCCCCGGATGGGGCACATACAAAAGGCAACTGATCAATGTTTCTCTCTCACATTGATGACTCTCTCTTTCTCTCTCTCTCTCTCTCTCTCTCTCTCTCTCTCTCTCTCCCTTCTTCTCTTTAAAATTCAATAAAATTGAAAAAAAAGACAAAAAATATGTAAATAGAGATGTACATAGGTATAAAGAATAAAATGCTAATAAATAATTATCACTAGTAACCTTAAATGTAACAGATTAAATGCTCCAATCAAAAGACATAGAGTACCTAATGGATAAGAAAACATGACCCATGTATATGCTATCTACATGAAATCCACCTTAGAACAGAAGATACACACAGACTTAAAGTGAAGGGATAAATATATATATATATATTCCATGCAAATGTAAAAAGCTGGCATGGCATAGCAATATTTATATCAGAAAAAATAGACTTAAAAACAAAGACCATAACAAGAGACAAAGAAGGACATTACATAATACTAAAGGGATCCACACAACAGAACGTTGCAACTCTTGTAAACATATATGCACCTAACATAAGAGCACCTACATACATAATAAAAATCTTGGTGAACATTAAGGGAGAGATTGACAGCAATTCAGTCATAGTAGGGGAATTTCACACCACGTTGACATCAGTGGATA
Organism: Tadarida brasiliensis; assembly: GCA_030848825.1. NCBI lineage: Eukaryota > Metazoa > Chordata > Mammalia > Chiroptera > Molossidae > Tadarida > Tadarida brasiliensis. The sequence goes on along the minus strand of CM061267.1, from coordinate 28,648,203 downwards.
GATCTTCCAGACCAAAAAAAAAAAAACAAATCAAGGCCACTGCAACCATAGAACACGCTGGACCAGATGAATCTAACTGATATTTGTAGAAAATTTCATCCAAATCAGCAGAATATATATTATTTTCAAGTGCACATGGAACATTCTCAGAGATAGATCACGTGTTAGGACACAAAATGAGTCTTAATAAATTCAAGAAAATTGAAATCATATCAAGCATCTTCACTGACCACAATGGTATGAAACTAGAAAATCAAAAAACATTCAAACACAGGGAGGCTAAATAGTATGCTATTAAACAATGAATAGGTTAACAATGAGATCAAGAAGGAAATTAAAAGTCACCTGGAAACAAATGAAAATGAATTCACAACCCCAAATCCGTAAGACATGGCTAAAACAGTCCTGAGAAGAAAGTTCATAGCATTACAGGCCTACTTCAAAAAGCAAGAACCCTACACCTAAAAGAGTCAGAAAAGGTACAACAAACACATCTCTGAGTAAGTAGAAAGAATGAAATAATAAAGAGTAGAACAAAAATAAATAATAGAGAGACCAAAAAAAATACAAAAGATCAATGAAACTGAGAGCTGGTTCTTTGAGAAGAAAAAAAAAAGCACCCCACAGATTGATGAACATTTAACAAGACTCATCAAGAAAGAGAGAGGACTCAAATAAACAAAACCAGAAATGAAAGAGAAGAAGTTGCAATTGACACCACCAAAACAAAGGATTGTTAGACAAACTGGGAAAAAATTGATAAATTAGTAGAAACATACAATTTTCCAAAGATCAGGAAAGATCAGAAAACTTGAAAAGAGCAATTACAACTAATGAAATTGAAGCAGTAATAAAAAATAATAAAATAAAATTAAAACTCGCAGCAAACTAAAGTCCTGGACGAGATGACTTCACAAGTGAATTTTATCAAATATTCAAGGAAAAATTAACACTTATCCCTCTCAAACTACTCCAAAAAGTTCAAGATCAAGAACAAGACAGTGAACTGCTTTCACCACTCTTATTCAGCATAGTACAGGAAGTACTAGCCACAGCAATTAAACAAAAAGAATAAATAAAAATCATCAAAATTGGAAAGGAGAACATAAAACTATCATTATTTGTAAATGACATTATATTTTTATATAAAACTCTGAAGACTCTACTAAAAAACTACTTGACTTAATAAATAAATTTGGCAAAGTAGCAGGATACAAAATTAATATTCAGAAATCAGTTTTTATACACAATATTCAGAAATCAGCAATTTTATACACAAAAAATGAATTATCAAAAAGAGAAATTAAGGATAAATTATTTTTTGCTATTACAACAACAACAACAAAAATAAGGTACCTGGGAATAAATTCAGCCAAGGATGTAAAAGACCTGTACTCTGAAAATTATAAGGTACTGAAGAAAGAACTCGATAAAGATACACATAAGTGGAAGCATATACCGTGTTCATGGATAGGAAAAATTAACATTATTAAAATGTTCATACTACCCCAAGCAATCTGTAGATTCAATGACGTTCCTATTAAAATATCAAGGGCATATTTCACAGATTCAGAACAAATATTCCAAAAATGTATATGGAATCACAAAAGACCCCAAATAGCCTTAGCAATCTTAAGAAAGAAAAATAAGTTGGCGATATCACAATACCTGGTATCAAACTATAATACAAGGCCATAGTAATCAAAACAGCATGGGACAGTTATAAGAATAGGCATATAGATCAATGCAACAGAAAAGAGAGCCCATAAATAAACCTTTACCTTTATGGTCAATATTTGACAAAGGAAGCAAGAACATGCAAGGGGGCAAAGGCAGTCTCTTCAATAAACAGTGTTGGGAAAATTGGAAAAGTACATGCAAAAAAATGAAACTAAACCACCAACTTACACCATATACAAGAATAAACTCAAAATGGATTAAAGGCTTAAATATAAGTCACAAACCATAAAAATTCTAGAAGAAAACATAGGCAGTAAAATTTCAGAAAATTGTAGCAGTATTTTTGCAGATATATCTTCTCAGGCAAGGGAAGTAGAGGAAAAGATAAACAAATAAGACTATATCAAACTAAAAAGCTTTTGCACAGCAAAAGAAATCATCAACAAAATGAAAAGAGAACCCACTGTATGGGAGAATATATTTTTCACTGATATATATGATATAGGGTTAATTTGCAAAAAATATAAAGTACTTCTACTACTCAACACCAAGAAGACAAGCAATCCAATTAAAAATGGGCATAGCCGTGGGACCTGTGGGGTCCTGGGGCAACAGAGAAGCCTGCGTGACCCAGCAGCCCACAAGATAAGCTTGGGGCCTAGTCTCCAAAGGGACAGTGTGATCCAGCTGACCGCAAGATCTGTGGGGAGCCAGGGTTCCAGTGAGACCTCTGCAACACAACTGCCCAAGATACGGGCAGGGAGCAAGATACGGCTCTAACAGTGCCTGAGCTATACAGCTACAGGTGGCACCAGTGACCACCTGGGAACACAGCTCCAGTGGGGCCCACGTGATCCAGCAGCAGCACCTACCAGGACACACCGATACCAGCCCCCAGTAGTCACTCCTCCAGGATCCACAGCAGGCAAGAAGTGATACGCAACAGAACAGTCTGGGAGGCACAATAGCCTTTTTGCTATACAGTGAGCTGCTTACACATCCACACATCCCTCACCAGGTCTAGAGCTACCAGAAGGCTAAAATGAGGAGACAAAGAAACAACACCCAAAGGAAAGAAAAAGAGGAATCACCAGAAAAGGAACTACAGGAAATGGAAGACAGCAATTTGTCAGATAAAGAATTCAAGGCAAAGATTTTAAGGTTGCTCAAACAATTTGGTGAGAACTACAAGCAACTTAACAAGAATTATGAAGAGCTCATTGGGAACTACTTCAGCTTAAAAAAACAGATAGAAGCTATGCATAAAGAGGTAGAAGCTATACATAAAAATCAAGAGGAAATAAAGAATGACATAGCTGTTATGAAAAATACCTTAGAAGAGTTCAATAGTAGATTAGAAGAAGCTGAAGACCTTTAGTGACTTAAATGACAAGGTAGAGAAAAACACCCAAATAGAGCAGCAAATGGAAAAAAAAAAATTTAAAAAGCAAGAGGAAAGTTTAAGGGAGCTGTGGGACAATACAAAATGTAACAACATTCGCATTAAAGGGATACCGTAAGGAGAAGAATCAGAGAAAGGAATAGAGAACCTGTTTGAAGAAATAATGACAGAAAACTTCCCTAAACTGGTGAAGGAAAAAGTCACACAAGTCCAAGAAATACAGAGAGTCCCAAGCAACATAAACCCCAGAAGACCCACAGCTAAACACATCATAATAAACGTGGCAAACATAAAGACAAAGAAAGAATCTTAAAGGAAGCAAGAGAGAGACAGAAAGTTACCTACAAGGAAGTTCCCATTAGACTGTCAGCTGATTTCTCAATAGAAACGATAGAGTCCAGAAAGTAGTGGCATGAAGTGTACAAAGTAATGCAAGACAAGGGTCTGAATCCAAGACTACTCTATCCAGCAAGGCTATCATTCAAAATTGAAGGAGAAATAAAGAGCTTCACAGATAAAAAAAAAAAGCTAAAGGAATTTACCACCACTAAACCAGCACTGCAAGAAATGCTGAAGGGACTGTTGTAAGAAGAAGAAGCAACAGAGAAAGAGAGAGAGGAACACAGGCATAAAATTAAAATGGAAACTAATAACTATCTATCAATAATTACCTTAAATGTAAATGGCTGAAATGCTCCAATCAAAAGACATAGGGTAGCTGATTGGATAAGAAAACACGACCCATATATATGCTGTCTACAAGAGACCCAACTCACAACAAAAGACTCACACAGGGTGAAAGTGAAGGAATGGAAAAAAATTTTCCAAGCAAATGGAAATGAAAAAAAAAAAAAAAACAAAAAAAAAAAACTGGAGTAGCAATACTCATATCAGACAAGACAGACTTCAAAACAAGGGCCATAATAAGAGAACAAGAAGATCACTACATAATATTAAAAGGATCAATCCAACAAGAGGATATAACCCTGGTAAACATATACGCACCAAACACGGGAGCACCAAAATATATTATAAAACTTCTGGAGGACTTCAAGGGAGAGATCAATAGCAACACGATCATACTGGGTGATTTTAACACACCACTGACACCACTGGATAGATCTTTTAGACAAAATGTTAACAAGGACATACTTACAAGACAAACTAGATCAGTTGGACTTCATTGATATTTACAGAACATTTCAACCCAAAGCTGCAGAATATACATTCTTCTCAAGAGCACATGGGTCATTCTCAAAGATAGACCACATGCTAAAACACAAAGCAAGTCTCTACAAATTCAAGAAAATGAAATCATATCAAGCATCTTCTCAGATCACAGTGGCATGAAACTAGAACTTAATTACAATAAAAACACAGAAAAACATTCAAACACTTGGAGGCTAAATAGCATGCTATTAAACAATGAATGGGTTACTAACGAGATCAAGGAAGAAATTAAAAATTTCCTGGAAATCAATGAAAACAAAAACACAGCAACACAAAATCTATGGGACACAGCAAAAGCAGTCCTGAGAGGGAAGTTCATAGCACTACAGGCCTACCTCAAGAAACAAGAAAAATTCCTAATTGACTTTCTAACCCTACAACTTAAAGAACTAGAAAGTAAACACAAAGAAAAACCCAGAGCTAGTAGGAGGAAGGAAATAGTAAAGATCAGAGCAGAAATAAATGACACAGAGTCTAAAAAAACAATTCAAAAGATCAATGAAACAAAAACCTGGTTCATTGAAAAGATAAACAAGATTGATGGAACTTTAGCCAGACTCACCAAGAAACAAACAGAGAGGAACCAAATAAACAAAATCAGAAATGAAAGAGGTGAAGTAACAACTGACACCACAGAAATTCAAAGGATCATCGAAACATACTATGAACAATTATATGCCAATAAATTGGACAACCTAGGAGAAATGGAAAATATCTAGAAACACAGAGTCTCCCAAAACTGAACCAGGAAGAGATAGAAAACTTGAAAAGACCAAAAACAACAACAAAAAATGAAGATGTAATTAAGAAACTGACAGCAAACAAAAGCCCAGGCCCAGATGGCTTCACGGGGGAGTTTTACTGAACATTCAAAGAACTAACACCCATTCTCCTCAAACTATTCAAAAAATCCAAGAAGAAGGAGCACTTCCAAACTCATTTTATGAGGCCAGCATAATTTTAATTCCAAAACCAGAAAAAGACACTACAAAGAAAGAAAACTACGAGCCAATATCCCTGATGAAAACAGATGCCAAAATCCTTAACAAAATATTAGCAAATTGGATCCAGCAATACATCAAAAAAATTATTCACCATGACCAAGAGGTTTTCATCCCAGGCATGCAAGGATGGTACAATATTGCAAATAAATAAATGTGATACACCACATAAACAAAATGAAAGATAAAAACCATATGATCATATCAATAGATGATGAAAAAGCATTTGACAAAATCCAGCACCCATTTCTGATAAAAACGCTCAGCAATGTGGGAATAGAGGGACAATATCTTAACATAATAAAGGCCGTATATGAAAAAACTACAGCCAACATCATTCTCAATGGGCAAAAACTAAAAGCATTCCCCTTAAGAATGGGAACAAGACAGGGATGCCCACTTTTGCCACTCTATTTAACATAGTACTGGAAGTGTTAGCCACAGCAATTAGACATGAAGAAAAAATAAAGGGGATCCGAATTGGAAAGGAGGAAGTGAAACTGTCATTATTTGCAGATGACATGATATTGTACTTAGAAAACCCTAAAGACTCCATCAAAAATCTACTAGACTTAATAAATGAATTTGGCAAAGTAGCAGGATACAAAATTAACGTCAAGAAATCAATGGCATTCTTATACACCAATGGTGAAATGACAGAAAGAGAAACTAAAAGGACAATCCCATTTACCATCACAGCAAAAACTTTAAGATACCTAGGAATAAACTTAACCAAAGAAGTAAAGGACCTCTTCACAGAAAACTATAGGTCATTGAAAAAAGAAATAGAGGAAGATATAAAAAAGTGGAAACATATACCTTGTTCATGGATTGGAAGAATTACTATAACTAAAATGTCCTTACTACCCAAAGCAATCTATAGATTCAATGCAATCCCCATCAAAATACCAACGCCATATTTCACAGAACTAGAACAAACATTCCAAAAGTTTATATAGAACCAAAAAAGTTTATATAGAACCAAAAAAGACCCTGAATAGCTACTGCAAGCTTGAAAAAGAAGAACAAAGTAGGAGGGATCACATTACCAGATTTCAGGTTATACTACAAAGCCACTGTAATCAAAACAGCCTGGCACTGGCACAAGAACAGGCGGATTATCAATGGAACAGAATAGAAAACCCAGAAATTGACCCAAGACAATATGCTCAATTAATATTTGACAAAGTTGGCAAGAGCATACAGTGGAGTCAAGACAGTCTCTTCAATAAATGGTGTTGGGAAAATTAGACAGCTACTTGCAAAAAAAATGAAGCTAGACCATCAACTTACACCATACACAAGAATAAACTCAAAATGGATAAAAGACTTAAATGTGACTTGTGAATCCATAAAAATTCTAGAACAAAATGCAGGCAACAAAATTTCAGGTATGATATGCAGCAGAATTTTCACTGATACCACACCTGAGGCAAGAGAAACAAATGAAAAAATGAACACATGGGACTACATCAAACTCAAAAGCTTCTGCACAGCAAAAGAAACTATATGGGAGACCATAATCGTCAATGATTCATCAGATAAGGGGTTAATTTCCAAAGTATATAGAGTGCTCATACAACTCAACAAAAGGAAGACAAAGAACCCAATTAAAAAAGGGAAGAGGACCTAAATAGACACCTCTCCAAACAGGACATACAAATGGCCAAGAGACATATGACAAAATGCTCAATGTCACTAATCATCAGAGAGATGCAAATTCAAACAACTATGAGGTATCACCTCACACCTGTCAGAATGGCCGCCATCAACAAATCATCAAACAAGTGTTGGCGAGGGTGTGGAGTAAAGGGGACTCTAGTACACTGCTGGTGGGAATGCAGATTGGTGCAGCCACTGTGGAAAACATTACGGTGTTACCTCAAAAAGTTAAAAATTGAATTGCCATTTGACCCAGTGATCCCACTTCTAGGAATATACCCTAAGAAACCTGAAACACCAACCAGAAAGAATATATGTACCCCTACGTTCATAGCAGCACTATTTACAATAGCTAAGATCTGGAAACAGCCCAAGTGTCCATCAGTAGACAACTGGATAAGAAAGCTGTGGTACATATACACAATGGAGTACTATGCAGCTGTAAGAAAGAAAGATCTCTTGTCCTTTGAGACGACATGGAGGGACCTGGAGAGTATTATGCTAAGTGACATAATCCAATCAGAGAAAGACTAATATCACATGATCTCACTTATTTGTGGAATATAATGAACATAGTCTGAGGAACAGGGTAGACCCAGAGACGTGGATATAGGGTCAGACTGACAACCCTCAGAAGAGGGGGTGGTGGGGGAGGGAAGAGATAAACCACAGAACTTATATGCATGTACGCATAACTGATGGGCATAGACAACAATTCTGGGGATGGGGCGGGGGGGATGGGGAGGAGGGTGTCAGTGGGCGAAAAAGGAGAAACATCTGTAACAAAGACAAATTAATAAAAAATAAAAAAAATGGACATAAGACCTTAAAGACACTTCTCCACAGAGAACATATAGATTATATATATATATATATATATATATATATATATATATATATATATATAAATGCTCAACATCACTAATCATTAGAGAGATGCAAATTAAAACCATGATGGCATATCACCTTATGCCTATCAAAATGGCTATCACCAATAAATCAACAAAAAACAAGTGCTGATTAAGATGTGGAGAAAAACAGAACACGTGTGCACTGCTGGTGGGATTGCAGACTGGTGCTGCCATTGTTGAAAACAGTATTGAGTTTCCTCAAAAAATTAAAATTGGAACTCCTTTTGACCCAGCAATTCACTTCTGGGAATATATCCAAAGCACTAATTCAAAGGATATATGCACCCCTTTGTGCACTGCAGTATTATTTACAATAGCCAAATCTGGAAGTAGCTCAAGTGCCGATAAGTAGATGAGTGGATAAGAAAGCTGAGGTACATTTACACAATAGGATACTACTTGGCCATAAAAAAGAAGGAAATCTTACTTTTTACAAAAGCATGGACAGAGCTGGATATTACATTATGCTAAGTGAAATAAACCAGTCAGAAAAAGACAAATACCATATGATCTCAATTATATGTGGAATCTCATAAATGAAATAAATTGACAAACAAAATAGAAACAGAGGCATAAATACATAGAACAGTCTGACATCTGTGAAAGGAGAGGAGTGTTGGAGGCTAAATGAAAGAAGGTGCAGGGATTAAGCATATAACACATAGACACAAACAAGAGTGTGGTGATAGCCAGAGGGTAAAGGAGATGGGGCATAGGTAGAGGTGGGCAAAAGGGAGGAAAATGGGGATGGTAAGAGACTTTGCCTGGGTCGATGGACACACAATGCAGTGTGTAGATGATATTTTGTTGACTTGTACACTTGAAACCTGTATGATTTTTGTGAACTAATGTCACCCCAATAAATTCAATAAAAAATAAATAAAACTAAAATAAAATAAAATTACAAACTAAAAAGTCCAGAGTTTTAAGTCTAAAATTGACCTATCAATAAACATATAAAGAAATTCCCTCTACAATTTCTATTACCATATAAGATATAAACATATTTTTTACAATAGGAACTCAAGGGTAGTTTAATGATAGTACACAACAGCACCAACAAAAGAACAAAAATCCTTCCAGGAGATAGCCTATGTGCAGAGCGTGGTCAAAATAATAAGTGTGTCAGGCTCTTGGTCAATTCTTTCATTTCATTCTGAAAGATAAATTACTTAAGTAGAGCAATTCTCTTTTACAGGAAGTATTTTCCTTGTACTCCATTTCAAGTTTTCTAAACACGGTTGCAGTGGGCAATCAGTGACTAGTCTCCAAATGGAATTTCTATATTCCTAGGGTAGAGTCTATGACAAGCATGTGCACGACTCTTAGTTAGATCCCAGCACTGTTGATATTCCAGGTGGAAGCTGAGAGGAAAAATGTTGATAGAATTGGATGCCCTCCTAAATCATATATTGATGACTTAACCCTCAAAGTGGCTATAGTTTGAGATAGGGCATTTGCGGAGGTAATTAATGTTATATGTGGTCATAAAGCTGAGGCCCTAATCGAATATGACTGATGTTCTTATAAGATGAGGCAAAGACACCAAGTATGTGTACACAGAGAATAGGCCTATGAGGACATAGCAAGATGACCATCTGCGAGACAATGAGAGAGGCTTTAGGAGAAATTTAAGCTTGTAAACCTTGATCTTGGACTTTCAGTTTCCAGAACTGTGAGAAAATAAATTTATGTTTTTAAATCTTTTTTTTTATTTTTTATGTTAGCCTTAGGAAACCAATAAATAAATATTTGGTTGTCTTTGAAAAATCACTATTCTTCATGAAATATCAGAATCAATAAAACCTTTCAGACACCAGATATGTGAAAGGCAGGTTTTCAAGAACCTGGATCAAATCCAAGGTCTTGTGATTTCCTATTATTAACTTTTAATTGATATAAAATATATATGTCTGAAATACATAAGTATGAAATATTTAAGCTAGTAATTTGGGCAAACATATACAGCCATGTAACCAGCATCTTTATCAAGCTATATAAAATTTCTATGAATAAAGTACTTTCTTGTCCCCTTGCAGTCATTTTCTACACTCCAAAGTCAAACACTGTACTGATATTTTTAACACCAAAAATTAGTTTTGCCTGTTCTTGAACCCCATATGAATAATAGCATAGGGAATATTACCTCAAATATCTGAATTTTTTGTTCAACATTATATTTCATGATTTATCGAAATTGTGTAACATTACTTCATTCTATCTCATTACAGAGAAATATTTTAACAAGAAAATGTATCTAGTTGTTAATCCATTGTCCTGTGGTATATTTCAGTGCTATCCCTAGCTTTCCTGAGATAAATTCATTTGGTCATTATTTTTTCTCTATTTTTTTCTGTGCTAATTTTTAAAGGAGTTTTGTGTTCATGCTTATAAATAATACTGATTTGTGGTATCAGTTTTTTTAATGTCCTTTACAGGTTTTAATATTGGTTTTTATGCTGTCCTCATAAATTAGTTTAAACCTGTTTCCTCTGTAAAAAGGTTCTGTAAAATCTCCTCCATATAAAAATTTTTGGAGATTCCAAAATGGCGGTGGAGTGAATGGAAGCTACACAGATCATCTCCCAGGACCAAACTGGAAATACAACTAAAATAAAATCAAATCATCGGGAAAAAGCAACGGAAAAGCAGCTCGCGAGGACCATACAACCAGGGACACTAACTTGATCCTGGTAGGATTGCGGAGGCGCGAGAGGGGGGCTGGGAGCCCACAGACAGCAGCGGCCTTAGCCGTGAGCAGTGCCTGCCCTTGGGGTTAAAGCCCGAGCCGGCTCCACAGAGCAGAGCCGGGACAGAGTGCTAAAACAGCCACAGCCACTCACCTCGGACTCCGGCGGAGGGAGGGCGGACTGGACTGGAACTGTGTGGGGACACTCGGGATTTGGAGGGCGCTCAGAGCTTTTGCTGAGTTTCGGCCACGCAGGACTGTGGCCTGGTCGACTTACTCCATCCCAGGGCTCTGGGGAGAGGCGGCAGCCCCTCCCTCGGAGATTCAGCCACACCCAGTTGGGCCATTGAAATGCAAATCAAGGCTTATTAACTACCAGCATCTGCCCCACCCTCGGGAAATCCTCTCACGCTGAACACCTGAGGGAGGTTTTCATTCAACTGAGAACCCAAGGCTCTTTAAGTAACCAGGACTAATAGCCTCTAGGCAAAAAGCTAGAGGATAACTGAACCTTTTCTGGGCTTGCAACTCTACCCAGAAAGGTAAGACTCGACAGTGGTGTATAACGTGGGTCCTCTCACGCTCATCCAAACCCAGTACAGGGAGCCACAAACAGCAGAACACCAACATCCACAGGGAAAATTTGGCAGGCTCCAAAAACCACTGAGCTAGCCAAAATGGTAAAACAACGAAACAGATGCCAAACGAAAGAACAAGAGACCTCCAATGAAGATGAGATAAATGAAATGGAGTTAAGCAAGTTAACAGAGCTAGAATTCAGAGCCATGATCTTGAGGAAGCTCAACAGCATGTGTAAGGACATCAACACCATGAGCAAAGACATAGAAATATTGAAAATAAATCAACTAGAAATGAAGAATGACATAGCAGAAATGAAGAACACAATGGAAGGGCTAAAAAGCAGAGTAGAAGAAGCTGAGGACCGGATCAGTGAATTAGAAGACAGGGTAGAAAAAAATCAACCAATCAGAAAACCAAAAGGAAAAAACAATGAAAAAACAGGAAGACAGCTTAAGAGAACTGTGGGACAACTGGAAACGTAATAATATTCGCATCATAGGAGTCCCCGAAGAAGAAGAAAATGAGAAAGGGTTAGAGAATATATTTGAAGAAATAGTGACAGAAAATTTCCCTAATTTGGTGAAGGAAGAAGGCTTTCAAGTTCAAGAAGCACAGAGAGTCCCAAGTAAGAAGAACCCAAACAGGCCCACACCAAGACACATAGTAATTAAAATGCCAAAAATTAAAGACAAAGAGAGAATCCTCAAGGCAGCAAGAGCTAAGCAACAGGTTACCTACAAAGGAACCCCCATAAGGTTATCAGCTGACTTCTCAATAGAAACACTACAGGCCAGAAGGGAATGGCATGAAATAATCAAGGTCATGAAAAACAAGGATCTGAACCCAAGACTACTCTACCCAGCAAGGCTATCATTCAAAATAGAAGGTCAAATAAAGAGCTTCCCAGACAAAAAAAGGCTAAGGGAATACATTAGCACCAAACCAGCACTGCAAGAAATGTTAAAAAGACTGCTGTAATTAGTAGAAGAAATAGAAAGGAAAATAGAAACACACTAAACAAAAATGGCAATAAGTAAGTACATATCGGTAATCACCTTAAATGTAAATGGACTGAACGCCCCGATCAAAAGACACAGAGTAGCGGATTGGATAAGAAAGCATGACCCATATATATGTTGTTTACAAGAGACCCACCTCACAACAAAAGACTCACATAGGCTGACAGTGAAGGGATGGAAAAAAATCTTTCAAGCAAACAGAAAGGAAAAAAAAGCTGGGGTAGCAATACTCATATCTGATAAAATAGATTTTAAAATGAAGGCCATAACTAGAGACAAAGAAGGCCACTACATAATATTGAAAGGATCTATCCAACAGGAAGAGATAACCTTGGTAAACATATATGCACCCAATACAGAAGCACCAAAATACATTAAAAATCTTCTGGAAAACTTCAAAGGAGAAATCGACAGCAATACAATCATAGCAGGGGACTTCAACACCCCGCTGACATCACTGGATAGATCCTCTAGACAAAAAATTAACAAGGAAACAGAGACTCTAAATGAAGCACTAGACCAAATGGATTTAATAGATATTTACAGAGAATTACACCCCAAAACTACAGAATTCACTTTCTTCTCAAGTGCACATGGGACATTCTCAAAGATAGACCACATGTTAGGACACAAACGAAGTCTCTACAAATTCAAGAAGATTGAAATCATATCAAGCATCTTCTCAGATCACAATGGCATGAAACTAGAAATCAATTGCAACAAGAACATGCAAAGACATTTGAATACATGGAGGCTAAATAGCATGTTATTAAACAATGAATGGGTTACCAAGGAGATCAAGGAAGAAATTAAAAACTTTCTGGAAACGAATGAAAATGAACACACAACAACACAAAATCTGTGGGATGCAGCGAAAGCAGTCCTGAGAGGGAAGTTCATAGCACTACAGGCCTACCTCAAGAAACAAGAAAAATTTCTAATAGACTATCTAACCTCACAACTTAAAGAACTAGAAAGCAAACAAAAGGAAAACCCCAGAGCAAGTAGAAGGAAGGAAATAGTAAAGATCAGAGCAGAAATAAACGACATGGAGACCAAAAAAACAATTCAAAGGATCAATGAAACAAAGAGCTGGTTTTTTGAAAAGATAAACAAGATTGATGGACCCTTAGCTAGACTCACCAAGAAACAAAGAGAGAGAACCCAAATACACAAAATCAGAAATGAAAGAGAAGTAACAACTGACACCACAGAAATACAAAGGATCGTTAACGAATACTATGAACATTTATATGGCAACAAATTCGACAATCTAAGCGAAATGGACAAATTTCTAGAAACATATAGTCTCCCAAAACTGGACCGGGAAGAGATAGAAAACTTGAACAGACCAATAACAACCAAGGAAATTGAAGATGTAATCAAGACTCTCCCAGCAAACAAAAGTCCAGGCCCAGACGGCTTCACAGGGGAGTTTTACCGAACATTCAAAGAAGAACTAACACCCATTCTTCTCAAACTGTTTCTAAAAATTCAAGAAGAAGGAAGACTTCCAAACTCATTTTATGAGGCCAGCATAATTCTAATTCCAAAACCAGAAAAAGACACTACAAAGAAAGAAAACTACAGGCCAATATCCCTGATGAACATAGATGCCAAAATCCTGAACAAAATACTAGCAAATCGGATCCAGCAATACATCAAAAAAATTATTCACCATGACCAAGTGGGATTCATCCCAGGGATGCAAGGCTGGTTCAATATTCGCAAATCAATAAATGTGATACACCACATAAACAAAATGAAAGATAAAAACCACATGATCATATCAATAGACGCTGAAAAAGCATTCGACAAAATTCAACACCCATTTCTGATAAAAACGCTCAGCAATTTGGGAATAGAGGGATCATATCTCAACATTATAAAGGCCATATATGAAAGACCTACAGCCAACATCATACTCAATGGGCAAAAACTAAAAACATTTCCCTTAAGAACAGGAACAAGACAGGGATGCCCACTTTCGCCACTCTTATTTAACATAGTACTGGAAGTCTTAGCCACAGCAATCAGACGTGAAGAAAAAATAAAAGGGATCCAAATTGGAAAGGAGGAAGTGAAACTGTCATTATTCGCAGATGACATGATATTATACATAGAAAACCCTAAAGACTCCATCAAAAATCTACTAGACCTAATAAATGAATTTGGCAAAGTAGCAGGATACAAAATAAATGTCAAGAAATCGACGGCATTCTTATACACCAATGATGAACTCACAGAAAGAGAAACTAAAAAAACAATCCCATTTACCATCGCGGCAAAAAAATTAAGATACCTAGGAATAAATTTAACCAAAGAAGTAAAGGATCTATTTGCAGAAAACTACAGGACATTGAAAAAAGAAATAGAGGAAGATATAAAAAAGTGGAAGCACATACCTTGTTCATGGATTGGAAGAATTAACATCATTAAAATGTCCATATTACCCAAAGCAATCTATAGATTCAATGCAATCCCAATCAAAATACCAGCGACATATTTCACAGAACCAGAACAAATACTCCAAAAGTTCATATGGAACCAAAAAAGACCCCGAATAGCCACAGCAATCTTGAAAAAGAAGGACAAAGTAGGTGGGATCACAATACCAGATATCAGACTATACTACAGAGCTACTATAATCAAAACAGCCTGGTATTGGCACAAGAACAGGCATATAGACCAGTGGAACAGAACAGAGAATCCAGAAATTGACCCAAGACATTATGCTCAACTAATATTTGACAAAGGTGGCAAGAGCATACAGTGGAGCAAAGACAGCCTCTTTAATAAATGGTGTTGGGAAAATTGGACAGCTACATGCAAAAAAATGAAACTAGACCATCAACTTACACCATACACAAGAATAAACTCAAAATGGGTAAAAGACTTAAATGTGACTCGTGAATCCATAAAAATCCTAGAAGAAAATGTAGGCAACAAAATTTCAGACATCATACGCAGCAGAATCTTCACTGATACATCACCTAAGGCAACAGAAATAAAGGAAAAAATGAACACATGGGACTATCTCAAACTCAAAAGCTTCTGCACAGCAAAAGAAACAACCATCAAAACGGAAAGAGAACCCACTGTATGGGAGAGCATAATTGCCAATGATACATCAGATAAGGGGTTAATCTCCAAAATATATAGAGTGCTCATACAACTCAACAAAAGGAAGACAAAGAACCCAATTAAAAAATGGGCAGAGGAACTAAATAGACACCTCTCCCAACAGGACATACAAATGGCTAAGAGACATATGAAGAAATGCTCAACATCACTAATCATCAGAGAGATGCAAATTAAAACAACAATGAGGTATCACCTCACACCTGTCAGAATGGCCGCCATCAACAAATCGTCAAACAACAAGTGTTGGCGAGGGTGTGGAGAAAAGGGGACTCTAGTCCACTGCTGGTGGGAATGCAGACTGGTGCAGCCACTGTGGAAAACACTATGGTGTTACCTCAAAAAATTAAAAATTGAACTGCCATTTGACCCAGTGATCCCACTTCTAGGAATATACCCTAAGAAACCTGAAACACCAATCAGAAAGAATATATGTACTCCCATGTTCATAGCAGCACTATTCACAATAGCTAAGATCTGGAAACAGCCCAAGTGCCCATCAGTGGATGAATGGATAAAAAAGCTGTGGTACATATACACAATGGAGTACTATGCAGCTGTAAGAAAGAAAGATCTCTTATCCTTTGAGACAACATGGAGGGACCTCGAGAGTATTATCCTAAGCGAAACAAACCAAGCAGAGAAAGAAAAATATCACATGATCTCACTCATTTGTGGAATATAATAAACATAACAGTATGGGGAACAGGGTAGACCCAGAGATGTGAAAGTAGGGTACAGACTGACAACCCTCAGAAGAGGGGGTGGGGGGGGAGGGAAGAGATAAACCACAGAACTTATACGCATGTATGCATAACTGATGGACATGGACAACAAAGCTGGGGACGGGGTGGGGGGATGGGTAGGAGGGTGTCAATGGGGAAAAAAGGAGAAACATCTGTAACAAAAATAAATTAAAAAAAAAAAATTTTTGTATTTAGGTGAAATGGTTATATATCTGAATCCTAACCTACCATGTCACTGTGATTGTGTAAAGTATACAACACCTTAAATATATATTACATATTTCCTTATTTAATATAACAGAAACCCAGTAATATGAATCATCTTCACTCTAGAGGCATATAAATATAAATGGAGATTTAGAAAAGTTGAGTAAGTTGTGAACAGTAGATAGCAAGTTAGAGTTTAAATATATTTCTTCCAAATTCAGAGCCTGTGCTTTTCTAATATATCATGATACCTCTTATATATGCTCATTCATTGAGTGTGAAATGTGTTATATTTCACCACAGATATCAAGGAAAGTTTTGCATATGAAATTTCTCTTTAGTAATTAGGGGAACTAAATTAACTCTATAAATTTAACAAATATTTACTAAATTCCAGTGTGGTGGGCCTTATATAATATATTGGGGTACAACAGTAAATATGAATATTGTATACAACCTTATGGAGTTTATGGTCAAGAAGAAGACACAAAATGTATAAGAAATATAAAAAAGATATTCAATCATTGCTTCTTTGTCTTTATTTTTTGTTAGTTATCAAGTTTAAGTGTCCCCATCTACCAAGTATTGTACTGGATGCTTTTATATATTATTTTATTTTATTTTGTGTAAAATTGGTATTGTTACTTCTAATGAACCCAACTGGGTTCATTGTCATATAAGGGGGTAATCTACAACAATTTAATTTATAAATAGAGATAGGGATATTTAGATCTATTTCTTCTTATGTCAACTTTGGTAAGTTGTTTTATTCAAAGTGTTTTTTCCATTTCTTCCAATTTGTCAAGGATATTGGTATCATATTATCATATCACCTATTATCATTTTACTATTTGTAATTTTTCCTCTTTCTGGTAATTTAGTAATATGTTCTCTCTCATGAACAGTCATTCTAAAGATTTATACATTTTGCTAATCTGTTGAAATATTCAATGAATGGAATTTGGGATTGTTTCCATTACCTGATTGAGATTGAAATCAGAAGAGGATATTAAGTGCATGGCCACTGGTAGACAAAGAACTTAAACTTTTCTGGACAAATTTCATTTTTTCTGAGAAAGAAAAATTACATATAGTGTGGGATGACTTGATCCTATTGACAAATTAAATTTATTTGCATAATTTGCTTCTTGTCACAAAAGATACAGAAATTATGGCCACTTAAATTATACTACATTTTTGTTGAGGTATAATTGACATACATTATATTAGATTCAGGTGTACAACATAATGATGATATATTTGTGTATATTGCAAAATGAACACCATGATAAGTACAGTTAACATCTGTCACCATACACAGCTAAAATTTTTTCTTATGATGATAACTTTTAAGATTTATTCCTTAACAACTATCAAATATAGAATATTATTTTTATCATCATTCTTTTAAATTTATCTTTATTGTTGCAAGTATTACAGATGTCCTCCACTTTATACATACATATATATCAAAATTTCTTTATTCACTTGTCAATGGACACTTTGTTTATTTACATGTCTTGGCTATTGTCAATAATGCTACAGTAAACATGGAGGTGGATATATCTTTGAGAATTAATGTTTTATTTTCTTTGGATAAATACCCAGAAGTAGAATTGTTGAGTCATATGGTAGCTTTATTTTATTAAAAAAATTTTTTAATACTCATCCCAAGATATTTTTCTGTTTCTTCAGATAGAGTGGGAGGGAGGAGAGAGAGAGAGAGAGAAACATTAATGTGAGAGAGACACATTGACTGGTTGCCTCCCACAAGACCCTGACCAGGACTGGGGAAGAACCACAACAGAGGTACATGCCCTTGACTGGAAGTGAACCCACAACTCATTGGTCTGAAGGCCGATGCTCTAACTACTGAGCCAAACCAGCCAGGGCTGGTAGCTTTATTTTTAATGTTGTGAGGAACCCCGATATTGTATTCCATAGTGGCTGCACCAATTTACATTCTCACAAACAGTGCACAAGGATTCCCTTTCCCCCATATTGTCCCCAACATTGATTACTTCTTATAATTTTGGTAATAATCATTGTATTACGTTTTAAAAATATATTTATCTTTATTATTGGAAGTATTACAGATGTCTGTCTTTTTTCCCCACTTGATACCCTCCTACACACTCCTGCCCCCAAACCCTAGATCTTCAACATACCATTGTCTATGTCCCTGGGCAATGCATATATGCATATAAGTTTTTTGATTACTCTCTTCCCGCCTCCTGCTCCTTCTCTCTGAGATTCATCAGTCTGTTCCATGCTTCCATGTCTCTGGATCTATTTTGTTTGTCAGTTGACTCCCCATATAAATGAGATAATATGATACTTGTCTTTCTCTGACTGGCTTATTTCGCTTAGCATAAGACTCTCCAGATAACTCCATGCTGTCCCAAAGGGATGGTTCTTTTTTACAGCTGCACAGTATTCTATTGTGTAAATGTACCACAGCTTTTTTATCCACTCACCTACTGATGGACACTTGGGCTTTCCAGATCTGAGCTATTGTGAATAACACTGCTATGAACATAGGGGTGCATATGTTCTTTCTGACTGGTGTTTCAAGATTCTTAGGATATTTTCCTAAAAGTGGGATCACTGGGTCAAATGACAATTCCATTTTTAAGTTTTTGAGGAAATGCCTACTTTTTTCATAGTGGCTGCACCATCTGCATTTCCCCCAGCGGTGTACTAAGGTTCCCTTTTCTCAACATACTCACCAGCACCTGTCATTTGCTGATTTGTTGTACTTCATTGTCAGTTTAATTTGCATCTCTCTGATCATTAGTGACTTTGAGCATTTTTTCATACGTCTCTTAGTCATCTGTGTGTCCTTTTTGGAGAAGTACCTACTTAGTAATTTATTTATTTACTTAAATCTTTATTGTTGAGAGTATTACAGATGCCCCTCTTATTTCCCCCCTTTGTTCATGGTTTCTATCCCACCCCAGGGCTTCACCACCCTATAGTATGTGTCCATGAGTAATGCATATATGCATACAAGCTCTTTGATTAATCTCATCTCATCATTTCCTCTCCTCTTCCTTCTGAAATTCCTCAGTCTGTTCCATGTTTCCATGTCTTTTTTTTTTTTTGCGCAATTTTTATTAATTTATTTTTGTTACAGATGTTTCTCCTTTTTCCCCTTAGACACCCTCCTCCCAATCCTGCCCCGCCTCCAACATTGTTGTCTATGTCCATTGGTTATGCATACATGCATATAAGTTATTTAGTTTATCTCATTCATCACCCCCGTCCCCCTCCTCTGAGTTTTGTCAGTCTGAACTATACTCCTTTCTATGTCTCTGGGTCTATTTTGTTCATCAGCTTATTTTGTTCATTATTTTCCACAAATAAGTGAGATCATGTGGTATTTGTCTTTCTCTGGCTTATTTCGCTTAACATAATGCTCTACAGGTCCCTCCATGTCATCTCAAAGGATAAGAGATCTCTCTTTCTTACAACTGCAGAGTGTTCCATTGTGTATATGTTCCACAGCTTCTTTATCCACTCATCTACTGATGGGCACTTGGGCTGTTTCCAGATCTTAGCTATTGTGAAAAGTGCTGCTATGAACATGTTTTATTGGATCATTTGTATTCCTTTTGTTAAGTTGCATGAATTTTTTATATATTTTAGAATTTAACCCCTTATCAGATGTATCATAAGCAAAAGTGTACTCCCATAGGGTGGATCCCTTTTGATTTTGTTCATGGTTTCTTTTCATGTGCAGGAGCTTTTTCTTTTGATGTAGTCCCATTTGCTTATTTGTTCTTTTGTTTCTCTTGCCCTAGGCAATGTCTGAGATTTTTCTACCTATGATTTCTTCTAGGAAATTATGGTTTCATAACTTTGATTTAAGTCATTTATCCATTTTGAGTTTATTCTCGTGTATGGTGTAAGCTGGTTGTCTAGTTTTATTTTTGTTTGCATGTACTTCTCCAATTTTGCCAACACTATTTATTGAATAAACTGTCTTAACTCCACTGTATGCTTTTGCTTCCTTTGTGAAATATTAATTGAGTGTAATGTCTTGGATCAATTTTTGGGTTTTCTCTTCTTTTTCATTGAACTATATGCCTGGTCTTGTGCCAGTACCAGGCTCTTTTTATTACAGTGGGTTTATAGTATAATTTGATATCCAGTATTGTGATCCCTCCTACTTTGTTCTTCTTTCTCAAAATTGCTGCAGCTACTTGGGGTCTTTTTTGGTTCCATATAAATTTTTGGAATATTTTTTCTAAATCTGTGAAATATGCTGTTGGTATTTTAATAAGGAATGCATTAAATCTATAGATTGCTTTGCATAGTATAGACATTATAATGATGTTTTCTCCAAACCATTGTAAACCATGTTTACTTCCACTTATTTGTAACTTCCTTTATTTATTTGTTTAATGTTCTGTAGTTTCCTAAGTACAGGTCTTTTACCTCCTTGGTTGAGTTTAGTCATAGGATTTTAATTTTGTTGTTGTTGTTGCAATGGTAAATGGATTTAAAATTTTTTAAATGTTCTCTTTCTGAGAGTTCATTATTGGAATATAAAAATGCCATCAATTTCTGGGTGATAATTTTGTATCCTGCTACTTTACAAAATTCATTTTGGGTTTTTAGGGGTTTCAATGTACAATACCAGGTCATCTGCAAATAATGACAGGTTCTCTACCTCCTTTCCAATTTGGATACCTCATATTTCTTCTTCTTGTTTCAATGTCATGGCTAAGGCTTCCAGTATTATGTTGAATGACAGTGGTTTATGAAAGCAGACATCCTTGTCTTGTTCCTCTTCTGAAGAGTAACACTTTTATTCTTTACCCATTGAGTATGATGTTGGCTATAGGTTTGTATTTATTGCCTTTATTACGTTGAGGTATGATCCCTCTGTTCCCACTATGCTGAGAGTTTTTATAAAAAATGGATGATGGATTTTGTCAAAGGTATTTTCTACATCTATTGATATGATCATATAATTTTTATCCTTTATTTTGTTTATGTGATGTATCACACTTATTGATTTTCAAATATTGTAGTAAACTTGTATCCCTGAACAAATTCCATTTGATTATGATGCTCAATCTTTTTAATATATTGCTGGATTAGATTTCTTCATATTTTGTTGAGGATTTTGGCACCTATCATCAGGGATATTGGTTTGTAATTTTATTTCTTTGTAGTATCTTTAACAGGTTTTGGAATTAGGATAATGCTGGCCTCATAAAAAGAGCTTGGAAGGTTTCCTTCTCTTGAATTTTTTAAAATAATTTGAGGAGAATAGCTGTTAGTTCTTCTTTGATTGTTAGGTAAAACACTCCTGTGAATTCGTCCACACCAGGACTTTTGTTTGATGGGAGTTTATTGATTACTGCTTCAATTTCATTAGTTGTCATTGGTCTATTCTGGTTTTCTGATTCAGTTTGTTTCTAGAAATTTATCCATTTCTCCCATGTTGTCCAATTTGTTGGCATATAGCTGTTCATAATATTATTTTAGAATCCTCTGTATTTCTGTGGTGTCAGTTGTTACTTCTTTTGTTTCTGATTTTATTTATTTGGGTCTTCTGTATTTGGTTCTTAGTGAGTCTGCTAGAAGTTCATCCATCCTTTCTTTCTTTTCAAAGAATCAGCTCTTGGTTTTATTGGTCTTTTGTATATATTTTTTAATCTCTATGTAATTTATTTCTGCTCTAGTCTTTATTATTTCCTTCCTTCTACTTATGCTGGGCTTTTCTTTTTATTCTCTTTGTAATTCCTTTAGTGTAGGTTTAGATAGTTTATTAGACATTTTTCTTGTTTCTTGAGGTAGGCCTGTAGTGCGATGAACTTCCTCTCAAGACTGCTTTTGCTGTGTCTAATAGATTTTGTGTTGTTGTGTGTTCATTTTCATTTGTTTCCAGGAAGTTTTAATTTCTTCTTTAATCTCATTTGTAACCCATTCATTGTTTAGTAGTATGTTATTTAGCCTCCATATGTTTGAATGTTTTTGAATGTTTCTATTGTAATTTATTTCTGGTTTCATGCCACTGTGATCTGAGAAGATGCTTGAAATTATTTCAGTCTTCTTGAACTTGTAGAGATTTAGTTTGTGTCCTAACATGTGATCTATCTTTGAGAATGACCTCTGTGCACTTGAGAAGAATGTATGCTTTGCAGTTTTCAGGTGCAATATTCTGTAAATGTTAATTAAATCTTTCTGATCTAGTGTGTCATTTAAGGTCATTGTTTCCTGGTTGATATTTGTCTGGAAAATATATCCAGGGATGTCATTGAGATTTTATAGTCCTCTGGTGTAACCGTATTGCTGTCAATCTCAGCCTTAAAATCCTCCAAGAGGTGGTTTTTTTTTTTGTTTGTTTGTTTGTTTGTGTTTTTTTTTTTTTTTTAGGTGCATTCATATTGAATGCATATATGTTTACCAGGGTTGTATTCTCTTGTAGGACCGATTCCTTTAATATTTATGTCTCTTGTTATGGCCTTTGCTTTGACGTTTATGTTGTCACATATAACTATTGTTGTCTCTGCTTCTTTTTCATCACCATTGGCATGGAAAAATTTTTTTTTCCATTTCTTCATTTTTACCCTGTGTGAGTCTTTTGTTCTGAGGTGGTTCTCTTGTAGACAGCATATATATGGGTCATGTTTCTTTATCCATTCTTCTACCCTATGACTTTCTATTGGAGCATTTATTCCATTTACATTTAAGGTTATTGTTGATAGGTACTTTATCTTGTCATTTTTATTTTTTACACCTATGTTTCTCTCTTTGTTTATTTATTATTATTACAGTAGTCCTTTTACTATTTATTGCAATGCTGGTTTGGAGAAAATAAACCCCTTTAGCCTCTTTTTTTTTTTTTGGTCTGGGAAGCTCTTAATTTCACCTTTTATTTTGAATGATAGCCTTTCTTGACAGAGTAGTCTTGGTTTCAAAACCTTACTTTTCATTACCTTAAATATGTCATGCCATTATTTTCTGGCCTGCAGTATTTATGTTGAGAAATCAGCCAATAGCCATAGGAGAGCTCCTTTAGGTGAAAAACTGCTTTTCTCTTGTTGCCTTTAAGATTATCTCTTTCTTTTTAATTTTTGCCATTTTAATTATTATGTGTCTTAGCCTGGGCATCTTTGGGTTCTTCTTGCCTGGGGCTCTTTGTGTTTCCTGAATTTCTGTGATTTTTCCTTAATTCAGTTAGGGAAGTTTTCTGCTATTATTTCCTCAAACAGGTTATCTTTTCCTTGCTCACATTCTTCTCCTGCTGGTACTCCACTGATGCAAATATTTTTATGCTTTATGTTGTCCCACAGCTCCCTTAAACCATCCTCCTATTTCTTAATTTTTTATTTTTATTCTCTGACTGAGTGATTTTTTCCTACCCTCTCTTCAAAAATCACTGATCCAATCCTTTGCTTCCTCTAATCTGCTGTTTATTCCTTCTAGTGTATTCTTTTTTCTGCTATGTCCTTCTTCATTCACAATTGGTTGTTTTTCATAGTTTCTATATTTTTTCATGCTGTTGATCATCCTTATAATCATTACTCTGAACTCTATATCTGATAAATTGCTTATCTTCGTTTCATTTAGCTCTTCTTTGGATATTTCTGTTTGTTTGTTTTTATTTGGGGCTTGTTTGTCTTCCAATTTTGGCTGCCTGTTTAGGTTTTTTTCTATGTATTAAACAGATTGCTACCCTTCCCAGGCTTGGTAACATGGTCTTATGTCATGTGGGACCCAGTGGCACAGTCTCCCTGATCATCAGACCTGAGTGCTTTAATATCCTTTGTATGTGTTATGTGGGCCCTTCTGTTGTAATTGAGTCTTGATTGCTATTGGTCTGTTCATGCATGAGCTCAGAACTCAGGCTGCTGGCTGACAGTGAGGTTCAACACCCAACATAGCATACAGGCTGTTGTGCAGGTGCTTATAACATGAAGCATAATTTGCCTCAGTGGGGTTTGGAGACTGCCAGTATCACTCTTTGGATATAATGTTTGTGAAGCTTATTGGATGCTGCTCTGTTGTGTTAAGCTCGCCACTGGGTTTATTGGTTTTGGGCCTCTTTGGAGAGTCTCTGATGCCAATGTTATAATCCTCAAATTCAAAATAACCCAAGAAATTTAAGAAACAAGCTTAGTTTGTTATATCTAATATTACAAGGCACATGTTTCCTGAGATTTTTATAGCTTCTTCTTGCATAGGTAAATACTATCTCAAAGATATGTTAGAAAATGCATATCCTTGAATGCCACTTATTTAACACACAGACCCACAAATAATGTATTTCTAATATCCATAATTTTAATTAAAAGACACTGATATTGATCACATATAAGGATAAATGAAATATTTTGGAAACCACTTATACAGAACTTGCTAATTAGAATGCTAACTAAATGCCCCTCACATATAAATTTCTGATTAAGGCAACTGTGTCTTAGAATAAAATGTAATTTAACTAATACATATGTAATAAATACCACATTGCCTATGCTTACATATTTTAAAGTTTATTGCATACCTCAAAGCATCTACCATTCAGGAATATAATTTTTGAGTTAATCTAAATTGATTAGATAGTAACTTCTGTCACATAACCTATAAAACGAAGGTGATGGGAGGACAAACATTTAAAGGACTGCAATTGGAATATATCATGAATTGAATGCATGAGCCTTTCTAGCTGATTCCTAATGTTCCAAAGAAATTCTAGAAACAAAAAACATAGTTTAGGCAAGATGTTAATTATCAAAATTCCTGAAGCTTCCACTATTTTTTTAGAGATGGCACCATGCCCTGGCCAGTTTGGCTCAGCAGTAAGAGCATCAGCCCACAGACCAATGAGTCATGGATTTGATTCTGGTCAAGGGCACGTACCTCAGTTGCGGTTTGTCCCCGGCCCTGGTTGGGGTCGTGTGGGAGGCAACCAGTTAATGTGTCTCTCACATGGAGGTTTCTCTCTCTCTCCCTCCCACTCTATCTAAAGATAAATAGAAAAAAATATCCTCGGGTGAGGATTAAAAAAAATTATAGATGGCACCATGTAACTTGAAATGTATGGAAGGCAATAGCTCTTGAAAGGAGGAAACATGTCAACAATATCTAAATTATACTTACTACTCAATTTTAGAACAGAAGAAAGCAGTTGGCAGTTCTGTAGCTATCCAGATCTTGATATGAGGAACAACCACAAGCTATGCTTAGATTGAAACTCATCTGGATTAGGTGACTAGAAAAAAATCTATATATAATGTTCTATTGTTACTCAGCATAAGGGCATAAAAACATGTCACAATCTAGGAGATTTTATACCAGTTTTATTCATATTTAGAATTCCATATTAGTTTTTTTTTTATCCCTCAAATCTTATTAAACAAGAAAAATAGAGCAATAAATATATTTTCAATGTAATACATTTAATTTGGAACAAGTTTGCTTAAAGAAAGAGGAAGCAAAAGCCATAGCAAATGTTATTGATTTAACTTCTTACCCATATAATTTACCTTATTAAGGCATAACTTAAATTATTGATTGACTAATTGAATAGTAATAAAGATTTTATTCTTTTTTCTTTCACCCAGAGGAAAAAATAACCATATTGCATGCAGATAGCCTGCTAATGAGTTCTTAGGGTAAAAAACTAAATGCTAATTAAATGCATAGGTTAATGAAAACATCCACACATTTTTTAAGTTATAAAAGCCACATACTATAACTTAAGTAGTGAACTGATTATTACATGTAATTGAGAGTGCCACATTAAGTTATTAAAATAAAATTTATTCATTATTTCCAAAATACACATACTTTTTTGAATCAGTAAAATAAATATAAAATCTTATTATTTGTTTAATCATTTCAAAAAGACACAGAGCTATGTGGTATTTCATAGACATTTTTGATATTCATCTGTGATTCTCAACTCAAAGTGGAATTTGAGATTCTAATAGTGTCTGCTTTTCTCTAAAATCTTTATTTTATGTAGTTAAATATCTGCTTCAGTCTTTTAAGAACCTTTAATTGAAAATCTGTTTCTTAGAACCCCATTGGGGGTAGTTCATAAATACCTCAAAAGACAGCAACAGGTTTATAACATACAGTATATTTCCTGGATGACTAAATACACTAACTTCAATGCTGTCTCTTCATATTAGAATAGAGAATGGTAAAGGTATCCTTACTTACAGTAGTACGCAATAAACCAATTACTTAAAAATAGATTCAACACAAAAGTGTGAATGTAAAATTCAGATGTCATCCATCTCTTCAATTATCATAAATACATAACTCTTATCAGTTACAGGAAGCTCAAACTAGTAATGCTAAATTAACAGTAAGGTTCTCTTTCAAGGCTAAGATAAAATAAAGAAGTTAGTGAGAGGATTTCAAAATGGTGGTGGATTAAGTGGAAGCTTCCCAGACAAGATAAGCTAAGGAAGTTTATTACCACCAAACCAGCATTGCAAAATAATGTCAATGGACTACTGTAATAATAAGAAGAAAGAGAGAAAGAGAAATATAGGTATAAATAATAAAAATGGCAATACATAAATACCTATCAATAATAACCTTAAATGTAAATGGATTAAATGCTCCAATCAAAAGACAGAGGGTACCTGAATGGATAAGAAAACATGACTCATATATATGCTGTCTACAAGAGACCCACCTCAGAACAAAAGACTCACACAAGATAAAAATGAAGGGATAGAAACAAATTTTCTATGCAAATGAAATAAAAAAAAAAAAAAAAAAGCAGGGGTAGCAATACTTATACCTGAAAAAAATAGTCTTCAAAGCAAAGGACATAACAAGAGACAAAGAAGATTACTACATAATACTTAAAGTATTAATCCAACAAGAGGATATAACCCTGGTAAACATATATGTACCCAAATATGACAGCACCTAAATAAAAAAAAAAAAAAATGGAATACTTTAAGGGAGAGATTGACAGCAATACTGTTTTAGTGGGGAATTTAACAGCCCATTTATTTCATTGGATTTATTTTCCAAACCAAATATCAACAAGAAAACAACGACCTTAAAAGAAACACTAGATTAGATGGATATAACTGACATTTATAGAACATTTCACTCCAAAGCTTCAGATTATACATTTTTCTCAAATGCATAGATGATATTCTCAAAGATAGACCACAGATTAGGACAAAACATAATTCACTACAAAGTCAAGAATTGAAATCATATCAAGCACCTTATCAGATCACAATGGAATGAAACTAGAAATTAACTACAATAAAAACACTCAAACACAAGGAGGCTAAATAGCATGTTATTAAACAATGAATTGGTTACAAATGATATAGAATAAATTAAAAACTTCCAGGAAACAAATGAAAATAAACTCACAACAACCCAAAAATTAAGAGACAAAGCAAAAGCAGTCCTGAGAGGGAAGTTCATAACATTTCAGGCCTACCTAAAAAAAAAAAAAAAAAAATTAGTAAAATATCTAACACTACAACTTAAAAAATTATAAAGAGAATAATAAAAAAAAGGTAATAGAAGGAAGTAAATAATAAAGATCAGAGCATAAATAAAGAATATAGAGACTAAAAAATAAAAAATATACAAAAGATTAATGAAACCAAGAGCTGATTTTTGGAAAAGATAAACAAGATAGATGAACTTATAGCCAGACTCATCAAGAAACAAAGAGAGATAACACAAATAAATCAAATCAGAAACAAAAGAGGTGAAGTAAGAACTGACACCACAGAAATACACAGGATTTTAAAAAATATTACAAAAAACTCTATGCCAACAAATTTGACAACTTGGGAGAAATGTTAACATCCATAGAAATATACAATCTTTCAAAACTGAAAAGGAAAAGCTGAATAGACCAATAACAACTACTTAAATTGAAGCATTAATTAAAAAACCAAAAACAAACAAACAAAAAAATGCCTAGCAAAAAAGAGCCCAGGAGCAGACAGCTTCAAAAGGGAGTTTACCAAACATAAAAAAGAAATATTAACACCTATTCTCCTCAAACTATTCCAAAAATGTCAGGAGGAAGGAAAATATCCAAGCTTTTTATGAGCATTATCATTTTAAAAGCATTATCATTTTATCCAGCATTATCATTTTTAAAATTATTATTAATTTATTTGTCTTACAGATCCCCCCAACCTAGCATTGTTGTTTCTATCCATTGGTTATGCATACATGCATATAAGTGCTTTGATTTGTCTCTTCCCTCCCACCCACCCCTCTCTTCTGAGGTTTGTCAGTCTGTACCTTATTTCTATGTCTCTGGGTCTATTTTGTTCATCAGCTTGTTTTGTTCATTATATTCCACAAACAAGTGATATCATGCAATAGTTGTCTTTCTCTGATTGGCTTATTTCTCTTAGCATAATACTCTCCAGGTTTCTCCATGTTGTCTCAAAGGATAAGAGATTTTTCTTTCTTACAGCTGCATAGTATTCCATTGTGTATATGTTCCACAGCTTTTTTATCCACTCATCTATTGATGGACACTTGGATTGTTTCCAAATCTTAGCTATTGTAAATAGTGCTATGAACTTAGGGGTGCATATATTCTTTCTGATTGGTGTTTCAAACTTAGAATATATTCCTAGAACTGAGACCACTGGGTCAAATGGCAGATCAATTTTTAATTTTTGAGGAAACACCATACTGTTTTCCATAATGGCTGCACCAGTCTGCATTCCCACCAGCAGTGTACTAGAGTCCTCTTTTCTCCACACCCTCACCAACACTTGTTGCTTGATAATTTGTTGATGCTGGCAGGTGTGACATGATACCCCATAGTTGTTTTAATTTGCATATCTCTGGTGATTAGTGACATTGAGCATTTTTTCATATGTCTCTTGGCCATTTGCATGTCCTTTTTGGAGAGGTGTCTATTTAGGTCCTCTGCCCATTTTTTTAATTGGGTTCTTTGTCTTCCTTTTGTTGAGTTGTATGAGTACTCTATATATTTTGGAAATTAGCCCCTTATCTGATGTATCATTGGCAATTATGCTCTCCCATATAGTGGGTTCCCTTTCCTTTTTTTTTTTTAATCCTCACCCAAGGATATTTTTTTCTATTTATTTCCAGACAGAGTGGGAAGAGAGAGGAAGAGAAAGAGAGAGAGAAACATCAAGGTGAGAGAGACACATCAGATGGTTGCCTCCCACACAACCCTGACCATGGCCAGGGACAAATTGCAACTAAGGTACGTGCCCTTGGCTGGAATCAAACCAGCAACTCATTGGTCCACGGGACTGGCCAAGGTAACCCTTTCCATTTTGATGGTTGCTTCTTTTGCTGTGCAGAAGCTTTTTAGTTTGATGTAATTCCATGTGTTCATTTTTTTCCTTTTTTTCTCTTGCATTAGGCATTTTATCAGTGAAAATTCTGCTGCATGTGATGTCTGAAATTTTGTTGCTTGCATTTTCTTCTAGGATTTTTATGGATTCACAAGTCACATTTAAGTCTTTTATCTATTTTGAGTTTATTCTTGTGTATGGTGTAAGTTGGTGGACTAGTTTCATTTTTTTTTTGCATGTATCTGTCCAATTTTCCCAGCACAATTTATAAAAGGGCCTGTCTTTACTATATCATATGCTCTTGCCACCTTTGTCAAATATTAATTGAGCATAATTTCTTGGGTCAATTTCTTGGATTTGTGTCCTGTTCCATTGATCTATATGCCTGTTCTTGTACCAGTACCAGGCTGTTTTGATTAAAATGGGTTTGTAGTATAACCTGATATCCGGTATTGTGATCCTTCCTACTTTTTTCTTCTTTATTTCTGCTTGGTGGTTTTTCATTTCCAACTGGTTGATTTTCAATGTTTCTGTATTTTTACTCATGCTGTTGAGCTCCCTCATAATCATTACTCTGAACTCTGCCTCTGATATCTTGCTTAATTCCATTTCATTTATCTCTTCTTCAGTAGAGTCTCTTTTCTTTCATTTGGGATTTGTTTCTTTGTTTCACCATTTTGGCTTCTCAGTGGGTTGTGGAGCCTGCCAAATTCTCCCTGTGGGTGTTGGTGTTCTCCTGGTTTTGGCTCCCTCTACTGGGTTTGGATGAGTGTGGTAGGACCCACCTTAAACACCACTGTCAGGTATTACTTTCCTATGTAGATTTGCAAGCCAAGGAAAGGTTCATTTATCTTCTAGCTTTTTGCCAGGAGGTTATTAGTCTCAGTTACTTGATAAGCCTCGATTTGTAACCCTCAGCTGAATAAAAAATCCCTCAGGTGTAAGAAGATTTCCAGCAGGAGGGGGACTTGCTTGCTATCAGACTCTAGATGTTAATAAGCCTCATTTTGCATTTATCTAGTCTGGCCTGGTGGTGTTGAATATGCTAGGGAGGGGCCTTTGTTTCTTTCAGGTGCTCTGGAAAGAGGCTCTTTGAGTAAGATGGCTACTGTTCTATGAGGTAGTGACTCAGCACAAAATTCCCAGTGTCCTCCCCTCCAGCTCTCTCCTGAGCCAAAAGCCCTGGATTCTCTCCACATAGTTCCAGTCTGGTCCACTGTCCCTCTGCTGGATCCCAAGGTGAGTGGCTGTAGCTGATTTGGTGCTTTTTACAACCTTTACTCAGCAGGAACTGCTCACAGCTAAGACAACCCTCAGCTGCTGTCCATGGGCTCCCAGTCTCCCCTATTGTGTCTCTGCAGTTCCTACCAGGATCAATTTGGCATCCTCTTTCTGTCCCTGGTTATATGGGTTTTCTCCAGCTGCTTTTCAGTTGTTTTTTCCTAATGATTTATCTTTATTTTATTTGTAATTCCAGTTTGGTCCTGGGAGATGGTCTATGTAGCTTCCATTCACTCCACCACCATTTTTCCTCCTCAAGTCCAACATTATCCTAATTACAAAACCAGATACAGACACTACAAAGAAAGAAAATTATAGCCCAATATCCTTGATGAACATAGATGCCAAAATCCTCAACAAAATATCAACAAATTATATCCATCAGTATATATAAAAAAATTATTCACCATGACCAAATGGGATTTATCCCAGGGATGCAAGACTACTACAATATTTGCAAATCAATAAATGTGTTACATCACATAAAAAATAAAAGATAAAAATCATATGATCATATTAACAGATATAGAAGAAGCATTTATCAAAATCCATCACTGACTTTTGAAAAAAAAAACTCTCAGCAAAGTGGGTGTAGAGGAATCATACCTCAACATAATGAAGTTGATAAATGAAAAATCTACAGCCAACATCATACTCAATGGGCAAAAACTAACAGTGTTTCTCTTAAGAAGAGGAACAAGACTGGGATGTCTGCTTTCACACCACTCTTATTCAATATAATACTGGAAGTCTTAGCCACAGCATTCAGACAAGAAGAAAAAATAAAGGCATCCAAATTGGAAAGGAGGTAGAGAAATTGTCATTATTCATGGATGGCATAATGTTGTACATAAAGAACCTGAAAAATCCCACCAAAAAACTACTAGATTTAATAAATGAATTTTGCACGGTAGTAGGATACACAATTATCATCCAGAAATTGATGGCATTTTGTACACCAATAATAAAGTCTTCGAAAGAGAAACTAAAAATAATAATAATAATCCCATTTACCTTTGCAACACAAAAATTAAGTTACCTAGGACTAAACTTAACCAAGGAGGTAAAA
The DNA here is from genome assembly GCA_030848825.1 of Tadarida brasiliensis. Classification (NCBI taxonomy): domain Eukaryota; kingdom Metazoa; phylum Chordata; class Mammalia; order Chiroptera; family Molossidae; genus Tadarida; species Tadarida brasiliensis. The sequence goes on along the minus strand of CM061267.1, from coordinate 28,616,276 downwards.
GACCTGTACTTAGAAAAAAGAAATAGAGGAAGATGTAACAAGTGGAAATATATACTTTGTCCATGGATTTGATAAATTAACATCATTATAATGTCCATGTTACCCATAGGAATCTATAGATTCAACGCATTGTTTATTAAAATACCAGTGGCATTTAAAATACCAACTGATCTAGAACAAATACTCCAAAAATTTATATAGAAACAAAAAAAGACCCTGAATAGACATAGCAGTTTTGAGAAAGAAGAACAAAGTGGTCACAATACTGAATATCAAATTATAGTACCAAGCTATTGAAATAAAAATAACTTAGTGATGGCATAAGAACAGGCGTACCAATCAATGGAACAGAATAGAAAACCCAGAAATTGACCCAAGCCATAATGCTCAATTAATATTTGACAAAGGGTGCAAGAGCATACAATAGTGTAAAGACAGTCTATTCAAGAAGTAATGCTAGGAAAATTGGAGAGGTACATGAAAAAAAAAAAAGAAACTAGACTACCAACTTATACCATTCACAAGAAAAAGTTAAAATGAATAAAATACTTAAATGTAATTCACAAAACCATAAAAATCCTAGAAGAAACAATAGGCAGCAAAATTTCAGACATTTCACCTAGCAGAATTTTCACCAGTACCTCTCCTAGGGCAAGAGGGACAAAGAAAAAAATAATTAAATAAGACTACATCAAATAAAAATCTTCTGCACAGCAAAAGGAACCATGAACAAACTGAAAAGGGAACTCACTGTATGAGAGAACATTTTTGCCAATGATACATCTGATAAGGTGTTCATTTCCAAAATATACTAAATACTCATATAATTTAACAAAATGAATACAAACTATCCAATTAAAAACTGGGCAAAAGACCTAAATAAATACTTTTCCAAAGAAGAAAGATGGCCAAGAGACATAAAAAAATGCTCAAAATCACTAGTCATCAGAGAGATGCCAATTAATGTGACTATGAGGTATCACCTGACACCTGCCAGAATGACTACCATCAACAAATCAACAAAGGACAAGTGTTGGCGAGGGTGTGGAGAAAAGGGGACTCTAGTACACTGCTGGCGGGAATGCAGACTTGTGTAGTCACTATGGACAACAGTATGGAGTTTCTTCAAAAAAATAAAAATTGAATTGCTCTTTGACCCCATGATTCTCTACGAGGAATATATCCTAAGAATCCTGAAACACCAATCAGAAAGATTATATGTACTCCTACGTTCACAGCAGTGCTATTTACAATAGCTAACATCTAGAAACAGCCAAAGTACCCATCAGTAGATGAGTGGATAAAAGTGCTGTGGGACATTTACACAATGGATACTGTGCAGCTGTAAAAAGGAAGGATCTCTTACCCTTTGAGACAGCATGGAGGGACCTGAAAAATATTATGCTAAGTAAAATAAACCAGTCAGAGAAAGACCAGTATCACATGATCTCACTTATATGTGGAATCTAATGAACAAAATAAACTGACAGACAAAATAGATCCAGAGATTTGGAAACATGAAACCAACTGAGAAATCTAAGAATGAAGGGCAAGGGTAGGAAGAAATTAACCAAAAACTTATATGCATATATGCATTACCCATGGACACAGACAATAGTGAGGTAAAGACTGGCATAATAGGGAGTCGAGGTAGGGGAGCTGGAGATGGGTGGAGGGGTCAATTTGGGAAAAAAGAGAAACATCTGTAATACTCTCAACAATAAAGTTAAATTTTTTTAAAAATGTGATAGAAAACTTCTTAAATAAAATAATTATCAACCCTGGTATAACCATACTTAAGTGATGTGATTAGGCAACTTGGTTCTGCCCATCTGTCTTTCTTCAGATATTCAGAAAATATAAGCTGCCTTCAAAGAGTTGATCTGCACTGTACTTTCATAGATTTGATGAACTACCATTTTTATTTATTACTTTTTCTTTTCTAATTTTATTTATTTTAAAATTAGCCTTTGGAACTTTGGAGATGAACAGTGAGAGAGCATAGGGAAATCAGACCATAGATGAATTTTTCTTTAACCAAAGAATACTTTATCTTGCCTAAGAGCATATGGAAACTTAATTAAGCTTCAGTCTCCATCTCTAATGCTCAAAGCAAATATTTTATTTAAAAATACACTTAAATAATCTTCTTGGGAGCTTTGAGGGTCAGCTGTTGCTTCCCTAAGTTTCAAGTCTCAGATAAATGAATGTTACAAAGAAAAAAATTTAAGTATCTTATAAGAATTAATTATCTGTTGTATATAAACCATCTGGAGTTTATAAGATTATTTTCAGGGACATCAGCAAGATGGAATAATTGTAAGCCTCAGGCCCTCCTACCCTCACCCCCACCCCCACTAGGAGACAATGCTTCAACAATACACAGACCAATTTTTTTCCAAATCTGTAAAACAGTTAAGAGGCTTCTGCACCCCTGGTGGGCACAAAACCAACCATATTGAAGCTGATAGGAAAAATGGTGGCATTTACTTGCCATAGTCCTTTCCCCTGGCTAAATGCTGCATGATACACAGGTAGAAAATCCCAAACTCTCAATTTCTTCCTGAAAAGGAAAAGAAAAGAGTGAAACTTAGGTGCATTATAAAGACATTTGAGGAGCTGCGTGGTGCTTGGTTTCTGTCTCGCCTGTCACTGAGTGCTGACAGGACAGAGTATACTCAAAGTGCCTCCAGGCCAGTGAAAACAAGAGTGCTGGGCAGTTTGCTGCTGCACCAAGGGACCCTTGGTGTATATAATAAAGACCCATACAGCTCAGCATATTCATGTGCAGATGGAGGTAAATTAGACAATGCAGCTGCAAATCAAGGAGCACCAGGATTTCTGAAAGCCAACAGATGCTGGTAGAGGCAACAAAAGATTCCTCTTTGGAACCATCAGAGGGACTATGGCTCTGCAATTACTGTTGCCAGAGGGATGAGTGGGCCAGATTCCTCTGACATTCATGGGAGTGGGGCTCTTGTGACATCTTTAGAAAATGAATTTTCTAGGACTTGCACATGGAATTACAACATTTCTAGCATTGTAGCATCCCAGTTCCCGCAGTCCAGTCCTGGAAGAGGGGGCAGTTGTGGATTTAGCAAGGCTAGAGCCCAGAGTGTCCTCTTTATGGTGCAGCTTGGTCCAGAACAGGCATCAGGCTAGATTCAGTCCATCAGTCCATTGTGTGGGTCCCACATGGCCATGGGCCACATGGTGGGTGCAGGGCATAGAAGCCCCGCAAGCCAGGAGTCTGGCTTGAGTGCCAAAAGAGAGAGCAAGAGCAAGTTTCCCTTTGTCTAGGAAAGGGGTAGGGAACGTCCGGCCCACGGGCCTTATAAAGCCTGCAAAATGATTTGGTCTGGCCCTGCCAAGGTAACCACAGATGGACTCAAAATTCAATAAATCTAGGAGCTTTTGTCATAGCAATATAAATTAATATTAAGTGTGGAGGGCGGCTGAGCCAAAGTCTCTTGTTCCTGTGGTGTTTGCACGGACTAGCCCAGGAGCTTCCAATACAAGGGACGAGGCCCTGTGGTGTTTGCACAGTCTCACCCAGGAGCCTTTAGCGCCAAGGCCACTTGTTGATCCTGCATGCTGGTAAGGCCCATGCAGGAACATTCTGTCCAAGATCTCTTGTTCTTCCTGTGTGCCAGAAAGGCCCACACAGGAGTGTCCTGAGCTGCGGGCAAAAACGTATCGACAGTCTGGAGGCTGAGGGAAACATTTGGTGTTTGAGAACAATGAAGCTTTTGAACTCCCCGCCGCCCCCTCAATTGGCTATATAATAAACTGGCTGAGCTAGCTTGGGGTCACCGTTTCTCCATCAGAGAGCAGTGTCCCACCTGGCCCCAGCTTTTCTCTCTAGAATGTCTCCATGTCTTTCTTAGTCTCTGTGTTTTTCTCAGTCTCCCTTCACCTCTCCTCAGGTCTGGTCTGACTAGCCGCGGCAATTAAGTGAATCATAATAATAATGTAAATTTTGAGGAACATACCTTACGGGATAGACAGGACACATACGAGTACATGACAGAAGAGATAAGTATGCTTCTTGTTGGCTGCCCGCGGCCCATCTGCCTGTATTGCGGTGACTCAGAGGACAGTTAGTGTCAGGCAGGCTGGGAATACACACACTGCGAAAGTGTTAACACACTGCGGTGAAACTACAGCAATCCGGTGATGATGACACGAGATGCTATGAGATGATTCCTTGTGACATTGATGACCTTGCCTCCAATGATTGACAACAATGTTGTTGACTTTTTTGTGGACACAGAGGATAACTCCAATCCAACCATTATCCACATGTCCACGATTAACAATCCTCACAAAAACTAAATCTCAGATGAAGGTTAGGAAAATTACAGTACACACAAAAGACCTCAAGAGTCAATGATACAAACTTTAGATATGTTCCAAATTCAAGATGCAGGATTAGAGCAGTCATCAAAGCAAAATGATTGTATCACTGGCAACACACACACACTAGACAACTTTTTAAACTTAAGTGGTGTGACATGCTACAAATGGTGACTACGAAGAAAAGTTGATGCAGAGTGTTGATCTTTCTAAGAGAAATGGACAAATTATTATTTTTTTAGTTAAAGTCAAAGGCAAACCCATGTGCCTAGTTTGTGATTAGCAGTAATAAAAAAGTGAATCTGGCACTATAAGAGGACTTATTTGAGAGACTTGTTTTATCTATGAAAAATCTTGAGCTAACATTTGAAAATTTAAGTGGCCTAACTACAGATGGAGCTCCAGCCATGGTTGGCTTGCAAAAAAGGGTTCATGGCATTTGTCAAGAAAGAACGGAATCGTCTCAGTCTTGTTCCAAGTGATTTAATTATTTGCCACTATATCATACACCAAGAAAGCCTCTGTACACAGTTATTTTGGCTCAACAATGTAATGTCAACAGTCGTGTCATACATAAATTTTGTCAAAAGCAGAGGGTTTAACAGCTGCCAGTTTAAGGAGTTACTGAATGATCTTCTTGACTTTGAATATGGTAATGTCGTTTATCACTGTGAAGTTCGGTGGCAGTCACCAGATCATGCTCATGAGGTTTTATGAACTGCAGGATGAAGTCAAGTAGTTCATGGAGATGAAGGGAAACCTGTCAGGGAACTCAAAGATAGCAAGTGGCTGTGTGATTTAGTGTTAATGGTGGACATCACCAAGTATCTCTCAGAGCTGAACATCATGCTGCAGGGCCTCAAACAGCTTCTCAGCTCTCTGTTTTCAAACATGAAATAATTTGAAGCTAAATTAAAGCTGTGGAAAGTGCAACTCCAAAGGAATAACACGGTGCATTTCCCCACTCAGGAAGGACAAAAGTCTTTTACAACATTTGAATAGGCTGGTGAATGTGAGAAACTAATTGAGACATTTAATGAAAGATTCAAGGATGTGAAAAGTAAAAAGTGGATTTGAACATTTTTGCTGCATTGTTCAATGTGGAACCAGCTCATGTGCCTGATAATCTACAACACAAAATCATTTAGATGCAAAGAGATGATGAGCTGAAAGCTAGGTACAACAACCTCTCACTGCTAGAGTTCTATAAATGTTACATAAGCAATGATGAATTTCCCACTTTGAGGAGACATGCATTGAAATATGCATCTGTGTTCAAAACAACTTACTGTTGTGAGCAGTTCTTTTCAAAATTTACCATCATAAAGGGTCGACTGCACTCCAGGCTGGCCGACACAAACTTGGAAAAGCAGTTTCGAGTAGCAACATCATCAATACCATCTAACATCACATGCTTCTCCAAAAAGAAGCAGTTCCAACCATCACATTAGGGATAAGTTCATTAAATGTTTGACCAAATATAGCAGGCTAATTTTTAAGTTAAATTTTTTAAATATGTTTTTATTGATTTTTAGAGAGAGAGGAAGGGAGAGAGAGATAGAAACATCGATGTGAGAGAGAAACATCAATCAGCTGCCTCCTGAACTCCCCCTACTGGGGATAGAGCCGGCAACCAAGGCATGTGCCCTGATGGGGAATGGAACTAATGACCTCTTGGTGCATGGAATTATGCTCAATCCACTGAGCCACATCGACTTGCCTAAGCTGATACTTATGTATGGCCCTCGAATGATGTTATATATAAAAAAAAAGTTCTCTACCCCTGGTCTAGGAAAATAAATACTCAGTTTTCTTGGGCCTACAGTAGTCATGCCTATTCTGGCCACTGACTTCTTCCCATGTATGTTGAACAGATAAGCACCTCTGACATCACTTAGACCATACTGGGCATGTGTCTAAACTTCCTTCCCCAATTCAGGAAATAGACTTGGAGTGATAAACTAGCTAATCTTCCCTTACACCTTTCCTGTTAAACCAGGTTATTAGAATAGATTTCTCTTGTCTAAAGCCACCTTGTTTGTGGTCATTTATTACAGTAGCCCTAGGAAATTAATAATCTGTAAAAAGCAATGATTGTGAAACTGTGTTGATGGTATATTGGAGGAAAGTTTTATGCTATTGAGTTGAAGTTACTATTTATCCTGTGAATGAAAAGGGGCCACATGCTAACCTGATAAGCTCAGGGAAGGGCTGTTTAGTGGCCTTGCAAACACAAAGACCTAAAGTAACCACAAAAGATGTTCTGAAATTAAAACTTTCTTACTAAAAGCAGTTATGGCAGGTAGCAATGTCTTAGGCCAGCATCTTCCCTGACAAAGGTCTATCTTTACCTTAACTAAGCTTGTCTATTGTCTTTTTGCATCTATGATAACACATCTTTGGAATGTCAAAGTAATTTTCCTTTTTCTGGACCCCTCAAAGCACAGGCATCACTCTGCAAAGACCACAACTCCCCTCACTGTTATTGAGTTAACTGTTGACTGTTAAACTATCCTGTACCTACCTATATAAAAGGTATATGTGTCTATCATTTTAATTATCATCCAATCCCAGAGGTTTCCTCAATTTGCTTTCTCCCCCCTTCCTAATCTATCACTAATGAATTTCATGTAACTCATTTTTATCTTCTCTTTTGACTGTAATGTATAAAATAAGGTGCAAATCTGCCATTCTCTGGAGCATTATCTTATTCCATTGAGATTTTGCTTCCCAGAAACTGTCCATATTGTGGCTCAAATAAACACACAAATTCTTCACAGGTTTGAATGTCTCTTACACTGACAATCCAAACAAGATTTTTAAAAATTAAGATACTACTTGAAAACACAAGTTTTTTTGTTTGTTTGTTTTTTGTTTTTTATTTATTGACAGTAATACAGATGTCCTCCAATTTTCCCCATTTTTACCCCCTCCTCCCAGCCCCTGACTCACCCCAGGTCTTCAGCACATTATTGTCTTTGTCCTTTGGTTATGCATATATGTATATAAGTTCTTTGGTTTATATTTTTCCATCTCCTCCCTGCCCACTCTGAGATATGTCAGTCTGTTCCATGCCTCCATGCTTCTGGACTTATTTTATTGGTCAGTTCATTATATGCACTAGATTCCACTTATAAGTGAGATCATGTGATATTTGTTTTTCTCTGACTGGCTTATTTCACTAGGTATAATAATATTCTAGGTCCATCCACACTGTTGAGAGTAAGAGATCTTTCTTTTTTACAGCTGCGTAGTATTCCATTGTGTAAATGTCTCACACCTTTTATTCACTCATCTACTGATGAGTACTTAGGCTGTTTCTAGATCTTAACTATTGTAAATTATGTTGCTATAAACATAGGGGTGTATATATTTTTTAGACTGATGTTTCAGTATTCTTAGTATATATTCCTAGAAGTGGGGTCACTGGGTCAAAGCTGCATCAAATTAAAAAGTTTCTGCACAACAAAAAAAATGCATCATCAAAATGAAAAGGGAATCCACTCTATGAGAGAACGTATTTGCCAAGGACACATCTGATAAGTGGTTAATTTCCAAAATATATAAAGAACTCATATAGCTCAACAAAAGTAAGACAAGTAACCCAATTATATAATGGGCACATGATCTGAGTAGGCGATACTGTAAAGAGGGCACACAAATGGCCAGTGGAGATATGAAAAAATGCTCAATGTTACTAATCATTGGAGAGATTAAAAATAAAACTACAATGAGATATTACTTCACACCAGCTAGAATGGCTACCATCAATACATCAACAAACAACAAGTGCTGGTGAGGATGTGGACAAAAGGGAAAGCTAGTAAACTGCTGCAGGGATGCAACAGTATGGAATTTGCTCAAAAAAAGAACCATATAATTTTACTCATATTGATGGGGAAGTCAAGAAGTTAAAATTTTTTTAGCTTTAGTAATATAGTAGGTTTGGTAATTAATGCATGTGGAAGTATATTATTCCAAGGACTGGAATATATGACTGGACCTGTCTGACTTCAGGAGACTTGCAAGCAATTCAACTTTTGTGCTTCAGGAGGACTGCAAGTGACCAAGTCAGTATCTGAGCCGTTGTGCTCCAGGGAGACAACATTGCCACCCAGGATACAGATAAAGAATCACCAGTCAGCAGATAAAGGAATGCTCAGAAAAATCACTGGATTGCAGTTTTTATATGATCAACCTTTTTTTCCCTGAATTCCAAACCCATTACTTGCACTTTTTTTCTTATTTAAGGGTTGGCTTGAAATGAGATGTAAGATATTCTTTTCAGGGTACATAACCTATCATCTTCTCAGATTGCCAGACATCTAAATAAAGTGCCCATAAATATTCAATCCTTGTCTCTGCTTATTGGTTTTGGTAGAGACAGGTAGAGCAAACACTGACTTTTCCAGTTTCATATCCTGATGACTCTGCTGGGACAGCTTCAGCACTCTCCAGTAAGTCTGGGTATCTGACGGTAAGCCTCGTTGGCTGCCTGGACTGAGGGACCCCTGAGTGTGGATTTTGAGACTCTCTAGCAGCTGCCAAATGATTTCACTTGGGGATTCTCCTTCTCCAAGTCCCAGCACTCCCAATTGCCTTCCCTTTTAATTGAATTGCTGCACTTTCTGGGTCAGGATTACAGTCCTGGTTATAACTTAGATTAGTCATCAGGAATTAAGGCACCTTCTGGTGTGGTCTGTGTAAAATTACAGAGCTCTGTCTGGTAGAATCAGGGGAAGAGACTCATTCCAGGAAACAGCCCTTTAGGGCGAGTTTTGACTATTGGTCAACCTATGCTTATAAACCTATGACTAAAAAGAACATTATCTTTTTTTTTACTATAAAGTTATATGTTTTCTGTCTAACTAGGGTGTAATATTTTATTTTCCTAAGTAAATTAAGTACTTACATAGATTAAGCAGGATCCTGTGGTTTGAACAAAGTATTTAATATTAAAACAAGTTTAAGTTTGATTGCCATCTTTTAAAGTTCTTACCATGAACTATGTGTTTGTTTTACCTGGGTTTATAAAAAGGTCATGTTATGATCTTTTGGTTAAGTTTGTTTGACAGCCTTCCAAAAGTTTTAATTTTAACTGAGAAATGACTTTGAGTTATTCCAATGGGCCCCTGGAACACCTCAAGGATTTATTCTCTCTCCTTATAAAAGAGAAGGTTTTGAAATAATTAGGTCTATTTAACATGCTTGAAACTACACAAGAAGCTTTGCCAAATAAAATAATAATAATAGTAATAATATTATTACTAATAATAATTATTATTATGTTCTATTTGTATACATATATTTTTATTTAAATGGATATTCTAGAAATTTCAGTCTGCTCTAGGAAGGAACTTGGAAAGATTCAGAGCCAAGTTCAAACAGAAAACTCTCAGGGGTAGCAGGTGTCCTGTCAGTGGCACCAGCAAGCCATGGTTATTGAAACTCTGTTGGCTTATGTATAATCTGGACTCAGGAGAGCACTGCAATTAGAGTTGTTTTGTCAAAGATCAGGGAAGTGGGATGAAATACCTTATGTATAAGATTTTATGCCTTTACATAATAAAGATGCAGGACTATAAAGAAATAGATTAATTGTCTAGAGAAGAGGGAATTTGTCTGTGGTAGATAGCAGAAGCCCAGAAGAGACAGACAAGGAAGATCTGGGTGTTACATCTACTGCGAGCATGGTCAGTGTTCCCATGGCCCCTCCAGCCCTGGGGGGTCTTCCTCCTGACTAGTGGAAGCTGGAGCAGGTGAGCCTGAGCTGATCTCTTCATTCTATACTCACCAGGGAACCAAATTTGGTGGAGGACAAGCCTCTACTGGGTCAGGGCAATGCCCTTTGCAAATATTTCCAGTGGGAGTAGGGACAGATAACCAGCCCGCTAGATATTATTGGGCACATACTTCGTTTTCTACATCAGATCTGTTAAACTGGTAAAACTCAATGCCTTCTTATAAGGATGCTCCTACTAAAATGATTTGCCCAACCAGTGTAGCTCAGTGGATTGAGCATTGTCCCATGGACTGAGAGGTCCTGGTTCGATTCCCGTTCAGAGCACATGCCCGAGTTGTGGGCTCAATCCCCAGTAGGGGGTGTACAGGAGGCAGCTGATCTATGTTTCTCTGTCACATTGATGTTTCTATCTCTCCTTTCCTCTCTCTCTAAAAAAAATAAATTAAATTAAAAAAAAATGATTGACTTAGTTATGACAGTTTTTGCCACCCACCATCCCAATTCATCAAACATACAAGCCTTACTAAATATTTTGCTTATGGGGGATGAGCAGAGGTTAGTATTGGATAACACAAATGAAGAGGCTTGGAGACTGCACCAAGAAATCTAGATGGGGCTCCTGACCTTACTAAGGCAATACCTTTGACTGAGCCCAACTGGGGCCCTTAATGAGAATGCCCTTTCTCTCTTAGAGCATTGTATGAGGTGCATCCTTGAGGGACTGAAGAAAGATGTCCCTAAACAGAAGTCTGAATATGGTACAATAAAAGCCCAAAGATTATCCATCTGAGTTTCTTGAAAGAACCTGCCAGGCCTATAGAAAATATACTGATTTGGACCTATAAGCCCCTGAAAATATTAGAATGGTGAATAATGACTTTTATTTCTCAAAGTACACCTGACATCAGAAAGAAGCTTCAGAAGTGGGAGTGAGGAATAGGCATGAATTCTTCCCAATTAGTAGGCATTGCCTTCAAAGTTTAAAATAACAGAGAATAGAAAAAGGCCGAAGGGGCCACTATTTTCCTGGAACAATTTTCAGGGCAATTCCATTGGCAGGCAAGAGGTGCCCAACCTCTGTCTAAAATGCTTGCCGATGATCACTGTGCATATTGCAAAGGAAAGGGGCACTGGAAAAATGAGTGCCCCAAGCAAGGGAAAAGGAAGTCAGAATCTTAGAACTTGAGAGTTATGCTGGGATAAAGAAATAGCTCCGATGGTTAGTGATAGGACCAGAGGTTCAATTATTACAACAACTATTAAGGTCACCCCCCAGGAACCTGGGGTAAAACTAACATTGTGGGTACAAAATGTAGCCAGGATTGGCCAGCCTGTGTGGGAACTGTGGCAGCCACCTACGAGCTTTTACAGGAAGTTGAAAAGTTTTCCTTGGGGCAGCCTAGCACCATTCATGCACCCCACCAAGTATTGAGCCTCTAGAGCAAAAAGGGAATGTGTGGCTCACTGCTGGAAGAATGGGCAGGTACCAAGCAATGCTTCTTCACAACTCCAACGCCTCCCTCAAAACTTTAAGTAAGTTAAATCCTGGCTCTCTTCACCAGGAGCCTAACTCTGCTGTGCTAATGCATGACTGTGCTGAAATAATCGATGAAATTTATTCTAGCAGAATTGATTTACAGGACCAGCCTCTAGAAGAGACAGACTGGACTCTGTATGCAGATGGAAGCAGTTATATGGACAAAGAAAACAAAAAGGCTAGATATACAGTTGTGACTCTTGAAGGAATAGTAGAGGCCAAGTCCTTACCACCAGGAACCTCTGGTCAGAAAGCTGAACTGATTGCATTGACAAGGGCATTGGAATTGTCACACGAAAAGAGAGTAAATGTGTATACCAATTTGAGGTATGCTTCCCTAATTCTGCATGCACATGGTTTGATCTCACAGGAAAGAGGACTATTAACCTCCAATAAAAAGGAAATTAAGCCTGCAGCAGATATTTTTAAAATATTAGAAGCTGTCCAGATATCCTTACAGGGGGCAGTTACGCACTGCCCAGGGCATCAGAAAGAGGACACTGAAGTGCCAAAAGGGCACAATCTGGCCGATCAAGCAGCAGAAGAGGCTGCTAAAGGAACGTTTATGATGCCTTTGGTGCCTGTTCTAGACTTGTCACAATGTGACCCTGTGTATTTGACAGCAAATGTAGAGAAAACTAAGAGCTTGGGATTTGATGAAGATCTCGACAGTGGATGGAGAGAGAATAAGAAAGGAGTTGTACTGCTTCCTGAACATTTAGTTGAGCCAGTCATGAAGCATTTGCATGAGGCCACTCACTATGGAAGGAATTCATTAACCACCTATATCAAACTGTGGCTCACAGGTCCTGGAATTTCTAAAGCCATGCGAAAAGTAATAGCTAGATGTGTTGTGTGCCAGAAGAACAACCCCAAGACAGAGCCCCATCAAAAAAAGAAGGGAAACAATACCAAGGACAATGCCTATTTGAAGATTGGCAGATAGATCTCACCTAGATGCTGAGGGTCCAAGGGTGGAAATATTTGTTAGTTTTTGTTGATACCTTTTCAGGATGGGTAGAAGCCTGTCCTACTAGAAGTGAGAAATCCTCCGAGGTAGTGAAAGCCTTACTGAAGGAAACAATTCCCCACTTTGGCCTACCCAGCAGCATCCAGAACCATGGTGAACCTGCTTTTGTTTCAGAAATTACACAGAAGGTCAGTAATTTTTTTTTTTTTTATCCTCACCCGAGGACATTTTTCCATTTTTTGTTCAGATAGAGTGGGAGGGAGAGAGAGGAAGAGAGAGAGAGAGAAACATCGACGTGAAAGGGACACATCGAGTGGCTGCCACCCACATGACCCAACTGGGGCCGAGGACAAACTGCAACCAAGGTATGCACCCTTAGTGGGAACCAAACCCAGGTCTCTCTGGACCGCAGGCCGACGCTCTAACCGCTGAGCAAAACTGGCCAGGGCAAGTCAGTAAATTTTTAAGAATCAAGTGGAGACTTCACACAGAATGGAAACCTCAGGCTTCTGGGGAGGTAGAGAAGATGAATCACACCTTGACGAAAGATATAGCCACATTTGTCAAGAAACTTCTTTTCATTGAGATCAAGTTTTACCTATTGCCCTACTCAGGATAAGAGTGTCTTTTAGAAGTGGGATTCAATTGAGTTCTTATGGAATTGCATACGGGCAACCATTTCAGACTATGATTGGGGTGGGAGATATGTATGTAGATCAAGAAGTGAAGGTAAAGAACTATGCACAGCATGTAAGTCAGACCTTAGGTGTAGTTAATGACCTTGCGTGTATTAGAAACCCACAGGTTTGCTACATTCCTTTGAGCCTGGAGATAAGGTGTTACTTAAGACTTGGAAGACAGGATCCCCAGAGAGCTAACTAGAAGTAAAGTGGACTGGACCTTGGGACGTACTCCTCACCACCCCAACTGCTGTGAAATTAGCAGAAATAAAACCTTTAATGCAGCCCACCAGAGTATGAAAAGCACTAGAAGGACAATGGACCACTGAAACACAAGAAGACCTGAAAGTAATCTTTCAAAAACCATGACATATTCATTTTATTACTTTTGTTTAACCCCATGTTATGGAGAACTTATTTCTTTCAAATGAAGTGAAAATATTTGGGTATATTTAGCAAAAAGAAAAAGTTCTAAATATCTGAACATCTCTGACTTTTGTGTTGCAGGAGGAACCTATGTTGAACTTTCACTTCATGTCTTGTAGGTGTATGCACTCCCCTGGAAAGCCTTAGAAATTATTTATTTCAGCATATCAATAAGACCATAATCTACTCTGATACTTATTATTGGGGACTTATATTAATTCTAAAGAATAGACAAATATTTTCCTTAAAAGTCACTAATGTAGCCCCAACTGGAGAGTGTGTAACTTTTATCATTTCATCTTTTTCAGTATCATAGCTTGTTGTTGCATACAATGTGCCCCCTTGTGTGGACCTTCAATTAACTGTATTCCTAACCCACCTACAAGACTTTCTAATGCTAAGATACATGCTCAATAATTACTTCCATATGAAAGTAATCTCACAGACTTAGATAGTTAAAAGCTAACAGTGGGAAATGATGGGGAACTCAAAAAGTTAAAAAAAAATTAGTTTTAGTTATAGAGTTAATAGACTTGGTAATTAATGCATGGAGTCAGATATTGTTCCAGGGACTGGAATATATGACTGGACCTGCCCTGATTTCAGGAGACCTGAAAGCAATTCTACCTTTGTGCCCCAGGAGGACTGCAAGTGACCAAAATAGTATTTGAGCCATTGTGTTCCAGGGAGAGATCATTTGTTGCCCAGGATGCAGATAAAGAATCACCAGTCAGCAGATGAAGGATGCTTGGAAAATTACTGGACTTCAGCTTTTATCTGACTAACCTTTTTCCCCCCCTGAATTCCAAACCCCTTACCTGTTTTCTTCTGAATTCCAAACACTTTACCTACAATTTTCGTCTTCTTATAATAAAAAGGGGCGGCCTGAAACGAGATGTAAGACCTTGTTTTGAGGGTACATAATCTGCTGTCTTCTCAGATGACCAGCCATCTAAATAAAGTGCCCATATAGATTCACATTAAGATTCAATCCTTGTCTCTGCTTATTGGTTCTGGCAGTGACAGCATGAACACCGACTTTTTCTGTTTCAATATGTGGAACATAAAACTGAAAGCAGCCTTGCCGTAGTGGCTCAGTTCATTGAGCATCAATCATCCTGTGCCCCAAAAGGTTGCAGGTTTGATTCCCAGTCAGGGCACGTACCTGGGTTTGGGTTCTATCCTGGTCGGGGTGCTTACAGAAAGCAACAATCAATGTTTCTCTCTTGCTTCAATCTCTCTCTCTCTCCCTTCTTCTCTCTAAGCATGTCCTGAGGTGAGAATTAAAACAAAAACAAAACAAACAAAAACAAAACAACAACAGAAGGCAACAAATAAACAATACAAACAAACCAATAAAAACTCATAGACACAGACAACAGTATGGTAGCTACCACAGGAAAAAGGGGGTATGAGGATAGTAAAGTGTAAAGGGGGATCAAATATATAGTGACAAAAGAAGATATGACTTTGTGTGGTAAACACACAATGCAATATCTAGATGATGTATCATATAATTGTAGACTTGAAACCAATATAATTTTATTAACTAATGTCACCCCAATAAATTTAATAAAATAATTAAAATTAACATTTTAAAATAGGGAATTAAAATGATGCCCTACAAAATACCTGTTTAACACAAAAGAAACAGAGATAAAAAAGATATGAATTATAGAAGACAAATAGCAAAATAGTAGAGACAACTTCTATTTTATCGGAAATTACATTAAATGTAATATAAATGGATTGAACATTCCAGTCAAGAGCCAGAGATGAGCAGAATGGGTAAAATAAAATCTATGTAATATGTATCTATATATGTATATATAAGAGAGAGAACCCTAATGTATCTTTAACTGATGAGCCAAAATATCTATCAGTGCTTTTCTTGTATTTTGTAGTGTCTTGTATTTATCCCCATCATATTGTTTGTCAATCATTTTAATAGCTTAATTACTTATCTACATAATTTATTTATTAAAGATTCTCTCAATAGGATGTATATACACAAAGTTACTTTTTATATTTGTCCTTCAATACTACTCAACTACTCTCTCCGCTCATTATTTCCTGCTCTGGAATCTAAACTCAGGTAGGTGCTATAGTTTTTTTTTTTTAGTCATTATCATACATTAAAAATTTTTAACATTCATTAAAACTTTGTATTTTGTAAATAAACTTTTTAAAGTTGCAAAAATAATAGAGTTCCTGTATGCCATTCATTCTGCATTCTTAAATGTTACATCATACATTAGCATGGTATAATTATCAACATCAAGAAATTTATATTAATAAATACTATTAATACATTAGGGGTTTTAAAAAAAATTTACCGATACCTGTGATATGTTGTTTCTGATCCAAGATTCAAACCAGAGTCCCATATTTTATTTAGTTACTGTCTTCTTCTTCTCTAAGCCTCTAATCTTTGGATGTCTTTCATGAACCTGATGATTTTGAATAACCTGGCTATGTGTTTTATAGGATGTTTATATATTTGGATTTTCCCTCAGCTGCAGAAAAGTGGGAGTTTTCATCAGAGCCAAGTGGAGAAATTGAGGAGTGGAACATGTTTGAGGTGAAAAATCAGTTTATTGTGACAGAGGCTAATCTTGGAATGCCTATGGATAAACATATTGATTTTCTTTGGCTGCATATAAGTTACCACACATGGCAGGTAAAATAAAAGTATTTTTTTTGTCTTACATTTTTTGTAGGTCAGAAATGTTTACACAACTTAGCTAGATTCTCTACTCAGGATCTCAGAGAACCATAATTGAAGTGTTGACCAGGTTGCTTTCTCACCTGGGGATTTGACTGCAAAATAATCCATTTCCAGGCTTATTCAGTTGTCAGAATTCATTTTCTTGTGGTTCTAGGGCTGAAATGCTCAGCTGCTGGAGGCTGTCTGCAGTTCCTTGATGCAGGGCCCTCACTGTAGGTCATCTCACTTAGGGAAACTTCTTCAAAGCCAGCAAAGAAGAGTTTTTTTCTCTCCAGATTGCTAAACACTCATATTGCATAATGTAATCATTGAAGTGTTATCTCATAACTTTTCCTTTATAAAATGACCTAACTAAGGAAGAGAGCTCATCAACTTTACATATTTTCTCAGTTAGAAGCAAGTCACAAGTTTTTTCCACACTTAAAAGAAAGGGATTATATACAGGCATGGTCAGCAGGAGGTGGAATTATTGGGAGTCACCTTAGGGTCCCTCTGTGAAAACAAACAAGGTACTGAATTACAAGTTACATTTTTAAAAACTTGGTGTTCATAGGAGAATTTCAAGTTGTTGATATAGATTTTGGAATTATCAGTATTTGAAAAAATAGTATTTTGAAATCAAGAGGTCACCAAAAAAAAAAAAAATCAGTATATATTGAAAAAAGGAACAAAGAGTAGAACTCTACTCACTCCAACATAAAGATAGAAAACGAATAAAGAAACAATCAGTGAGTTAAGAATTAACATAATGTCTGAGGCAGAGAAGAAAGATCTTCCATATGGGAGAAAGTGAGCTATTGTGCCAAAGATGCTTGAGTTAATAGTTTACTCAAGATTAAGTTAATAGTTAACTGTAATTGATTGGCAACATTGAAAGGGACTGGTGTATATGAGTGCAGCTAATGAATAGAAATGGATTTTTAAGAAAACAAAAAGAAAGGGATTGGAGAAAGTAAGAATAGATAACAATTTCAAGAGAGTTGGTACTAATGGAGGAAACGGAGTGTCATTGGAGAGGAAATGGGGTCAAGAGAAGGATTTTGTTTGCTTCGTTTAAAAATAAAAGAAATTATAACATGTTTATATCTGTAAGTATAATCCAGCAGAGAAGGAGATTTTGATAATTGCTATATCTGAATGTGTCTCCCCAAATACACATGTTGAAATCCTAACCCTTAGAGTATGATATTCAGAAGTGGGTCTTTTGGGAGGAGCTTAGAGTATAAGGGTGGAGACTTCATAAATTAGATTAGTGTTCTTATAATTTTTTTTAGTGATTGATTTGAGAGGGGGGGAGGAGAGAGAGAGAGAGAGAGAGAGAGAGAGAGAGACAAGCATCTGTTTGTTGTTCCACTTAATTACGCATTCATTGGTTGATTTTTGTATGTTCTCTGACCAGGATTGAACCCACAGCTTTGTTGTTATCAGGATGATGCTTAAACCAACTGTGCAACCCAGCCAGGGCATAGTGTTCTTATAAAATATCCTTCTTCACTTTCACTATTTGAGGACATATCAGAGAATAAGCCTGCAATTAACCAGGAAGAAGGTCTTGACTAGAATACGTCAATGCTAGTGACTTGATCTTAGATTTTTTGTTTGTTTCTATATTCCACAAAAAGTGAAATCATACATTAGTGATATTTGTCTTTCTCTGTCTGACTTATTTCACTTAGCATAATGCCCTCAAAGTCCATCCATTGTGTTCTAAATACTAAAATTTTATTCTTTTTAATGGCTGAATAATGTTTAGATAGATACATATATATCTTATATTTTCTTTATCTATCTATTCACTAATGTATACATAGTTTACTTCCCTGCCTTGGCTATTTTATTTTATTTTTAATCTTTAATGTTGAGAGTATTATTGATGTCCCCCCTTTTTTCCACATGGCCTCCCTCCTCCTGATTCCTGTCCTACCCCAGGCCTTCACCACCCTATTGTCTGTGTCCATAGGTAAAACATAGATGCACAGAAGTTCTTTGATTAATCTTTTCCAGCCACCCCCCCCAAGATTCATCAGTCTGTTCCATGTTTCCATGCCTCTGTTTCTAATATAATAATCAATTTATTTTATTCATTAGATTCCATATGCAAGTGAGATCAGATGATATTTGTCTTTTTCTGACTGACTTATTTCACTTGATATAATACTCTCCAGGTCCTTCCAGTCTGTCTCAAAGGGTAATAGATCCTTCTTTTTTACAGCACATAGTATTTTGTTGTGTATATATATCAAGTTTTTTTATCCACTCATCTACTGATGGGCACTTGTGCTGTTTCCAGATCTTAGCTATTGTAAATAGCACTACTATGAACATAGGGGTGTATATATTTTTTCTGATTGGTGTTTTGGGATTCCTAGGATATATTCTTAAGAGTGGAATCACTGGGTCAAATAGCAGTTAAGTTTTTAATTTTTTGAGGAAATTCCATACTGTTTTGCATAATGGTTGTACCAGTCTACATTCCCTCCAGCAGTGTACTAGGGTTCTTTTTTCTCCACATCCTCACCAGCACTTGTCATTTTCTGATTTGTTGACGTACTTCATTCTCATTTTAATTTGCATCTCTTTGATCATTAGTGACTTTGAGCATTTTTTGTATGTCTCTTGGCCATTTGTATATCCTGTTTGGAGAAGTGTCTATTCAGGTTCTCTGACCGTTTTTAATTGGATTGTTTGTCTTCTTTTTGTTCAGTTGTATGAGTACTTTATATAGTTTGAAAATTAAGCCCTTATCGCATGTATCATTGGCAAATATATTCTCACAAACAGTGGGTTCCCTGTTCATTTTTATGCTGGCTTCTTTTGCAGTGCAGAAGTTTTTTAGTTTGATGTAGTCGCTTTTTTCTTTCCTTTGTTTCTTTTGCCTAAGGTGATATATCAGTGAAAATTCTGCTACGTCAGATGTCTGAAATTTTGCTGCCTATGGTTTCTTCTGGATTTTTTTTGGTAAATCCTCACCAGAAGATATTTTTCCATTTACCTTCAAATAGAGTGGAAGGGGGAGAGAGAGAGAGAGAGAGAAACATTGATGTCAGAGAGACACATAGATTGGTTGCCTCCTGCACGACTCTGACCAGGGCCATGGACCAAACCGCAAATGAGATACGTGTCTTTGATGGGAATCAAACCCATGACTCTTTGGTCAATGGGCTGATGCTCTAACCACTGACCCAAACTGGTCAGAGCTTTTCTAGGATTTTTGTGGTTTCATGACTTACCTTTAAGTTTTTTATTTATTTTGAGTTTATTATTGTGTATGGTATAAATTGGTAGTCTAGTTCCATTTTTTGCATGTACATATCCAATTTTCCCAACACCATTTATTGAAGAGACTATCTTTACTGCATTGTATGCTTTTGCCTTCCATGTCAAATATTAATTGAGCATAATGTCTTGGGTCAATTACTGAGTTCTCTGTTCTATCTGCCTGTTTTTGTGCCAGTACCAGGCTGTTTAGATTATAATGGCTTTGTAATATAACTTGATATCCTCCTACTGTGTTCTTCTTTCTCAAGACTGTTGTGGCTCTTAGGGGTCTTCTTGGATCCAATTTTTGGAGTATTTGTTCTAGATCTGTGAAATATGCCACTGACATTTTAATAGAGATTTCACTGAATCTATAGATTGCTTTGGGTAGTATAGGCATTTTAATTATGTTAATTTTTCTAATCAATGAACGTGATGCATTCTTCAACCTATTTATATCTTCCTTTATCTCTTTTTCCAACATCCTGTAGTTTTCTAAGTACAGGTCTTTTACCTCCTTGGTTAAGTTTATTCCTAAGTATCTTAATTTTTGTTGTTGTAATGGTAAATAATTTTTTTTTTTTTTTTAGTTTCTCTTTTTGATAATTAATTATTGTATAAAATGCCATCCATTTCTGGGTGTTAATTTTTATCCTGTTACATTGCTGAATTCATTGATTAAATCTAGTCATTTTCTGGTGGACTCTTTAGGGTGTTCTATGTACAGTTTCATGGCATCTGTAAATAATGACAGTTTTACTTCCTCCTTTCCAATTTGGATGCCTTTTACTTTTTCTTCTTGTTTGATCATTATGGCTAAGACTTCTAGTATTATGTTGAATAAAAATGTTGAAAGCAGTCATCCTCTCTGGTTTCTGGTCTTAGGGAAAATGCTTTTAGTTTTGCCCATTGAGTATAATGTTGGCTGTAGGTTTGTCATATATAGTCTTTGTTATGTTGGGGTAAGATCCCTCTATTCCCATCTTGCTGAAGGTTTTTATCATAAATGGGTGCTGGATTTTGTCAAATGCTTTTTCTGTGTCTATTGATATGATCATGTTTTTCTTTTTATTGTTCAACTTGTTTATATGATGTATTATATTTATTGATCTGTGACTATTATATCACCCTGGCATCCTTGGAATAAATTCCACTTTGTCATGGTGTATAATCTTTTAATAAATTGCTGGATCTGGTTTTCTCATATTTTGTTGAGGATTTTAGCATCTATGATCGTTAGGTATATTGGCCTGTAGTTGTCTTTATTTGTAATTCTTTATCTCATTTTGGAATTAAGATAATACCGGCCTCATAAAAAATACTTGGAAGTCTTCTTTCTTTTTGAATTTTTTGGAGTAGCTCAAGAAGCACAGGTGTTAGCTCTTTGAATGATTGGTGAAACTTCCCTGTGAAGCTATCTGGACCAGGACTTTTGTTTGCTGGGTGTTTGTGTATTACTGCTTTAATTTCATTAGTTGTTATTGGTCTGTTCAGGTTTTCTGACTCTTACTTGTTGAGCTGTGGAAGTTTGTACGTTTGTAGGAATTCGTCCATTTCATCTAGGTTATCCAGTTTGTTAGCATATAGTTGTTCATAGTATTTTCTTACAGTCCTTTGTATTTCTGTTGTGTCAGTTGTTACTTCAGCTCTTCCATTTCTGATTTTATTTATTTGGTGAACTTTCCTCTCAGTACTATTTTTACTGTGTCCCATAGATTATGGGCTATTTTGTGTTCACTTTTATTTGTTTCCAGAAAGTTTTTAATTTCTTCACTTATCTCATTGGTAACCCATTCATAGTTTAATAACATGCTATTTAGCCTCCATGTTTTGGTTGTCATTGATTTCTAGTTCTATGTCGTGATTCGAGAAGATGCTTGATATGATTTCAATCTTTTTGAACCTGTAGGGACTGTTTGTGACCTAACGTGGTTTATCTTTGAGAATGACCCATCTGCACTTCAGAAAAATGTATATTCTGCAGCTTAGGGGTGAAATATTCTGTACATAGCAAATAAATCCATTTTATCTAGTGTGTTGTTTAGAGTTCATGTTTCCTTGCCTATGTTTTGTCTAGAAGATCTATCCAGGGATGTCAGGAGTGTCTTCAAGTTCCCTGCTATGATTATATTGCTCTCTATCTCTCTTAAAGTCATCCAAATGATTTTTGTTTGTTTTGTTTTTAAAATATATTTGGGTGCTCCTACATTGGGTGCATATATGTTTACCATGGTTATATCCTCTTGAATTGATCCCTTTTGTATTATGAAGTAACCTTCATTGTTTCTTGCTTTGGTATTCATTTTGAAGTATATTTTGTCAGATATGAGTATTGCTACCCCAGCTTTTTCTTATTTCCATTTGTATGGAATTTTTTTCCCATCCCTTAACTTCCATTCTGTGTGAGTCTTTTGTTCTGAGGTGGGTCTCTTATAGACAGTATATATATTTATATGGGTCAATTTTTCTTGTTCATTCAGCTACGCTGTCTTTTTTTTTTTCATATTAACTTTTTATTAATTTATTTTTGTTCCAGATGTTTCTCCTTTTTTCCCCGTTGACACCCTCCTCCCCATCCCTCTAGCCCTTCCCCAGCTTTGTTGTCCATGTCCATCAGTTATGCATACATGCGTATAAGTTCTGTGGTTTATCTCTTCCCTCCCCCCCACCCCCTTTTCTGAGGGTTGTCAGTCTGTACCCTACTTTTACCTCTCTGGGTCTACCCTGTTCCCAAGACTGTTATGTCTATTATATTCCACAAATGAGTGAGATCATGTGATATTTGTTTTTCTCTGCTTGGGTTGTTTCACTTAGGATAATACTCTCGAGGTCCCTCCACGTCGTCTCAAAGGATAAGAGATCTTTCTTTCTTACAGCTGCATAGTACTCCATTGTGTATATGTACCACAGCTTTTTTATTCATTCATCCACTGATGGACACTTGGGCTGTTTCCAGATATTAGCTATTGTAAATAGTGCTGCTATGAACATGGGAGTACATCTTTTCTTTCTGATTGGTGTTTCAGGCTTCTTAGGGTATATTCCTAGAAGTGGGATCACTGGGTCAAATGGCAATTCAATTTTTAATTTTTTGAGGTAACACTATAGTGTTTTCCACAGTGGCTGCACCAGTCTGTATTCCCACCAGCAGTGTACTAGACTCCCCTTTTCTCAACACCCTCGCCAACACTTGTTTGACGATTTGTTGATGGCGGCCATTCTGACAGGTGTGAGGTGATACCTCATTGTTGTTTTAATTTGCATCTCTCTGATGATTAGTGATGTTGAGCATTTCTTCATATGTCTCTTAGCCATTTGTATGTCCTTTTTGGAGAGGTGTCTATTTAGTTCCTCGGCCCATTTTTTAATTGGGTTCTTTGTCTTCCTTTTGTTGAGTTGTATGAGCACACTGTATATTTTGGAAATTAACCCCTTATCTGATGTATCATTGGCAATTATGCTCTCCCATAGAGTGGGTTCCCTATCTGTTTTGATGGTTGTTTCTTTTGCTGTGCAGAAGCTTTTGAGTTTGATGTAGTCCCGTATGTTCATTTTTTCCTTTCTTTCTGTTGCCTTAGGTGATGTATCAGTGAAGATTCTGCTGTGTATGATGTCCGAAATTTTGTTGCCTACATTTGCTTCTAGGATTTTTATGGATTCATGAGTCACATTTAAGTCTTTTACCCATTTTGAGTTTATTCTTGTGTATGGTGTAAGTTGATGGTCTAGTTTCATTTTTTTGCCTGTAGCTGTCCAATTTTCCCAACACCATTTATTAAAGAGGCTGTCTTTGCTCCATTGTATGCTCTTGCCACCTTTGTCAAATATTAGTTGAGCATAATGTCTTGGGTCAATTTCTGGATTCTCTGTTCTGTTCCACTGGTCTATATGCCTGTTCTTGTGTCAGTACCAGGCTGTTTTGATTATAGTAGCTCTGTAGTATAATCTGATATCTGGTATTGTGATCCCACCTACTTTGTCCTTCTTTTTCAAGATTGCTGTGGCTATTCAGGGTCTTTTTTGGTTCCATATGAACTTTTGGAGTATTTGTTCTAGTTCTGTGAAATATGTCACTGGTATTTTGATTGGGATTGCATTGAATCTATAGATTGCTTTGGGTAAAATGGACATTTTAATGATGTTAATTCTTCCAATCCATGAACAAGGTATGTGCTTCCACTTTTTTATATCTTCCTCTATTTCTTTTTTCAATGTCCTGTAGTTTTCTGCAAATAGATCCTTTCCTTCTTTGGTTAAATTTATTCCTAGGTATCTTAATGTTTTTGCTGCGATGCTAAATGGGATTGTTTTTTTAGTTTCTCTTTCTGTGAGTTCATCATTGGTGTATAAGAATGCCGTTGATTTCTTGACGTTAATTTTGTATCCTGCTACTTTGCCAAATTCATTTATCAGGTCTAGTAGATTTTTGATGGAGTCTTTAGGGTTTTCTATGTATAATATCATGTCATCTATGAATAATGACAGTTTCACTTCTTCCTTTCCAATTTGGATTCTTTTTATTTTTTCTTCAAGTCTGATTGCTGTGGCTAAGACTTCCAGTACTATGTTAAATAGGAGTAGCGAAAGTGGGCATCCCTGTCTTGTTCCTGTTCTTAAGGGAAATGTTTTTAGTTTTTGCCCATTGAGTATGATGTTGGCTGTAGGTCTTTCACATATGGCCTTTATAATGTTGAGATATGATCCCTCTGTTCCCAAATTGCTGAGCGTTTTTATCAGAAATGGGTGCTAGATTTTGTCGAATGCTTTTTCAGCGTCTATTGATATGATCATGTGGTTTTTATCTTTCATTTTGTTTATGTGGTGTATCACATTTATTGATTTGCTAATATTGAACCAGGCTTGCATCCCTGGGATGAATCCCACTTGGTCATGGTGAATAATTTTTTTGATGCATTGCTGGATCCGATTTGCTAGTATTTTGTTTAGGATTTTGGCGTCTATGTTCATCAGGGATATTGGCCTGTAGTTTTCTTTCTTTGTAGTGTCTTTTTCTGGTTTTGGAATTAGAATTATGCTGGCCTCATAAAATGAGTTTGGAAGTCTTCCTTCTTGAATTTTTAGAAATAGTTTGAGGAGAATGGGTGTTAGTTCTTCTTTGAATGTTCGGTAAAACTCCCCTGTGAAGTCATCTGGGCCTGGAATTTTGTTTGCTGGGAGAGTCTTGATTATATCTTCAATTTCCATGGTTGTTATTGGTCTGTTCAAGTTTTCTATCTCTTCCTGGTCCAGTTTTGGGAGACTATGTGTTTCTAGAAATTTGTCCATTTCGCTTAGATTGTCGAATTTGTTGCCATATAAATGTTCATAGTATTTGTTAACGATCCTATGTATTTCTCTGGTGTCAATTGTTACTTCTCGTCTTTCGTTTCTGATTTTGTGTATTTGGGTTCTCTCTCTTTGTTTCTTGGTGAGTCTAGCTAAGGGTCCATCAACCTTGTTTATCTTTTAAAAAACCAGCTATTTGTTTCATTGATCCTTTGAATTGTTTTTTTTGGTCTCCATGTTGTTTATTTCTGCTCTGATCTTTACTATTTCCTTCCTTCTACTTACTCTGGAGTTTTCCTTTTGTTTGCTTTCTAGGTCTTCAAGTTGTGAGGTTAGAAAGTCTATTAGAAATTTTTCTTGTTTCTTGAGGTAGGCCTGTAGTGCTATGAACTTCCCTCTCAGAACTGCTTTCGCTGCATCCCACAGATTTTGTGTTGTTGTGTTTTCATTTTCATTGATTTCCAGGAAGTTTTTAATTTCTTCCTTGATCTCCTCCATAACCCATTCATTGTTTAATAACATGCTGTTTATCCTCCATGTATTCAAGTGTCTTTGTATGTTCTTGTTGCAATTGATTTCTAGTTTCATGTCATTGTGATCTGAGAAGATGCTTGATATGATTTCAATCTTCTTGAACTTGTAGAGACTTCGTTTGTGTCCTAACATGTGGTCTATCTTTGAGAATGTCCCATGTGCACTTGAGAAGAATGTGAATTCTGTAGTTTTGGGGTGTAATTCTCTGTAAATATCTATTAAATCCATTTGGTCTAGTGCTTCATTTAGAGTCTCTGTTTCCTTGTTAATTTTTTGTCTAGATGATCTATCCAGTGATGTCAGCGAGGTGTTGAAGTCCCCTGCTATGATTGTATTGCTGTCGACTTCTCCTTTGAAGTCTTCCAGAAGATTTTTAATGTATTTTGGTGCTCCTGTATTGGGTGCATATATGTTTACCAAGGTTATCTCTTCCTGTTGGATAGATCCTTTCAATATTATGTAGTGACATTTTTGTCTCTAGTTATGGCCTTCATTTTAAAATCTATTTTATCAGATATGAGTATTGCTACCCCAGCTTCTTTTCCCTTTCTGTTTGCTTGGAAGATTTTTTTCCATCCCTTCACTTTCAGCCTATGTGAGTCTTTTGTTGTGAGGTGGGTCTCTTGTAAACAACATATATATGGGTCATGCTTTCTTATCCAATCCGCTATTCTGTGTCTTTTGATCGGGGCGTTCAGTCCATTTACTTTTAAGGTGATTACCGATATGTACTTACTTATTGCCATTTTTGTTTAGTGTGTTTCTATTTTCCTTTCTATTTCTTCCAGTTATTACAGCAGTCCTGTTAACATTTCTTGCAGTGCTGGTTTGGTGCTAATGTATTCCCTTAGCCTTTCTTTGTCTGGGAAGCTCTTTATTTGACCTTCTATTTTGATAGCCTTGCTGGGTAGAGTAGTCTTGGGTTCAGATCCTTGTTTTTCATGACCTTGATTATTTCATGCCATTCCCTTCTGGTCTGTAGTGTTTCTATTGAGAATTCAGCTGATAACCTTATGGGGGTTCCTTTGTAGGTAACCTGTTGCTTAGCTCTTGCTGCCTTTAGGATTCTCTCTTTGTCTTTAATTTTTGGCATTTTAATTACTATGTGTCTTGGTGTGGACCTGTTTGGGTTCTTCTTACTTGGGACTCTCTGTGCTTCTTGAACTTGAAAGCCTTCTTCCTTCACCAAATTAGGGAAATTTTCTGTCACTATTTCTTCAAATATATTCTCTAACCCTTGCTCATTTTCTTCTTCTTCAGTGACTCCTATGATGCGAATATTATTACGTTTCCAGTTGTCCCACAGTTCTCTTAAGCTGTCTTCCTGTTTTTTCATTGTTTTTTCCTTTAGGTTTTCTGATTGGTTGATTTTTTCTACCCTGTCTTCTGATTCACTGATCCGGTCCTCAGCTTCCTCTACTCTGCTGTTTAGTCCTTCCAATATGTTCTTCATTTCTGCTATGTCATTCTTCATTTCCAATTGGTTTATTTTCAATATTTCTATGTCTTTGCTCATGGTGTTGATGTCCTTACACATGCTGTTGAGCTTCCTCAAGATCATGGCTCTGAATTCTAGCTCTGTTAACTTGCTTAACTCCATTTCATTTCTCTCATCTTCAGCGGAGGTCTCTTGTTCTTTCATTTGGCATCTGTTTCTTTGTTTTACCATTTTGGCCTTCTCAGTGGTTTTTGGAGCCTGCCAAATTTTCCCTGTGGATGTTGGTGTTGTGCTGTTTGTGGCTCCCTGTACTGGGTTTGGATGAGTGTGAGAGGACCCACGTTATACACCACTGTCGAGTTTCACTTTCCTGGGTAGAGTTGCAAGCCCAGAAAAGGTTCAGTTATCCTCTAGCTTTTTGCCTAGAGGCTATTAGTTGAGGTTACTTGAAGAGCCTTGGGTTCTCAGTTGAATGAAAACCTCTGTCAGGTGTTCAGTGTGAGAGGATTTCCCGAGGGTGGGGCAGATGCTGGTAGTTAATGAGCCTCGATTTGCATTTCAATGGCCCAACTGGGTGTGGCTGAATCTCCGAGGGAGGGACTGCCGCCTCTCCCCAGAGCCCTGGGATGGAGTAAGACGGCCAGGCCACAGTCCTGCATGGCTGCAACTGAACAAAATCTCTGAGAGCCCTCCAAATCCTGAGTGTCCCCACACAGTTCCAGTCCAGTCTGCCCTCCTTCTGCCAGAGCCCAGGTAAGTGGTTGGCTATTTTAGCGCTCTGTCCGGACCTCTGCACTGTGGAGCCGGCTCAGGCTTTAACCCCGAGGGCGGAGCACTGCTCAAGGCTAAGGCGGCTGCTGTCCGTGGGCTCCCAGCCCCCCTCTCGCACCTCTGCAATCCTACCAAGATCGATTCAGTGTCCCTGGTTGTATGGTCCTCGCGAGCTGCTTTTCCATTGCTTTTTCCCGACGATTTGACTTTATTTTAGTTGTATTTCCAGTTTGGTCCTGGGAGATGATCTGTGTAGCTTCCATTCACTCCGCCGCCATTTTGGAATCTCCTACGCTGTCTTTTGATTGGAACACTTAAGCTATTTACATTTAAGGTTATTATTGATAGGTACTTATTGTTGCCATTTTTATTCTTTATGCCTGTGTTTCTCTTTCTTTCTCTACTTATTCTTCTTACCACAGTCTCTTTAGCATTACTTGAATTAGTGGTTTAGTGGCAATAAACTCCATTAGCCTTTTTTTTTTTTTTTTTTTTTGGTGTACTAAACTCTTTATTTCATCTTCAGTTTTGAATGACAGCCTTGCTGTATAGAGTAGTCTTGGATTCAGGCCCTCAATTTTCATTACTTTGTATAATTCATGCCATTACTTTCAGGCCTGAAGTGTTTCTATTGAGAAATCAAATGATAACCTTATGTGATCTCCCTTGTAGGTAACTTTCTGTGTCTTTCTTAGTACCTTTAAGATTCTTTCTTTGTCTTTAAAGATTTCCATTTTAATTATGATGTATCTAGGTATGGATCTTTTTCAGTTCATCTTCATTTTGACTCTGCACTTGTGTGACTTTTTCCTTTACCAGGTTAGGGAATTTTTCTGTCATTATTACTTCAAACAGTTTCTTTATTCCTTGCTTGGATTCTCCTCATTCTGGTATCCCTATTATGTTGATATTGTTAACTTTCATATTGTCCCAAATCTCCCTTAAACTATCCCCTGCCTTTTCATTTGTTTTTCCATTTGCTTCTCTGATTAGGTGTTTTTTCCTACCTTGACATATACTTCACTGATTTGATCCTCAGGTTCTTCTAATCTGTTGATTCCTTCCAATGTATTCTTTATTTCAGCTATATCATTCTTCGTTTCCAACAGATTCTTATTCACAGTTTCTACATATTTTTTCATGCTGATATAGTTCCCACAGGGTTCCTTATAGTTCTTATTAATTTGCTTGTAGTTCTCACTAAGTTGTTTGAACACCCTTATAACCATTACTTTGAATTCTTTCTCTGACAAATTGCTTGCCTCCATTTCATTTAGTTCCTTTTCTTTCATTTGTGGTTGTTTCTTTGTCACCCCATTTTAGTGGTCCAGTAGTCCAGGGCCATGTCATGGGTGCAGGTTGATGTAGCCAGGGGCATCAGATGTGGCAGGTCCATGTATGCTGGATTTTGGATCCAGTCTAGTCATCTGAGGGCACTGGCAGCTCATGTCTGTGGAGGTGGCTGTGAATGGGCCAGAGGGCTGACTGCTCTCTGTTGTGGTGGGGCCGGCATCTGTGGTTGTGCCTATGGTGGGACCAGTGGGTCTGGCGAAGCCACTGGCTCTCTGCTGTGGCAGGGCTGGTGGGGCTGGAAGCTCCTGGCTGTGGCAATGGCAGTTGTAGTGCCAGTTGGGTGCAGCAGCAGCTGCAGAGCAGCGGGTGTGCAGCAGTTGTGTTGGAGCCAGGTACACCTGTCTGTGGCCTGGAAGCACTGGATCTTATGTCTTAGCTATTTTAAATAATGCTGTGATGAACAAAAGGGTACAGGTACATTTTTGAGTTAGTGTTCTTGTTTTCTTTGGGTAAATACTCAGAAGTGGACTTGCTGGATCATATGGTAGTTCTATTTCAATTTTATGAGGAATCTCCATGCTGTTTTAAATAGTGGCTGCACTAATTTACATTCTCACCAATAGTGTACAATGATTCCCTTTTCTCCAAATCCTCATCAACATTTATTTCTTGTCGTTTTGATAATAACAATCCCAACAAATGTGAAGTAATATCTCATTTTGGTTTTGATTTGCATTCCCTTCATTATTAGTGATGCTGAATACCTTCTCATGTGCATGCCAGCCACATGTATGTACATTTCAAGAAAATGTCTGTTACAGTCCTCTGCTTTTTTAAAAATTGGGTTTTTCTATTGGGTATATGAGTTCTTTATGTTTTTAGGATATTAACCCTTATCAGATATATGATTTGCAAATATTTTCTCCCATTTGGTAGGTTGGTTTTTTGGTAGGTTTTGCATTCACTGTCATTTTAAAGTAGTTTTTTTGGTGAGACAGTATGTTGAGTATGTTGATGTAAGACAAAGTATGTTGCTAGTGTGGCTCCACATTTGCCTGTTGTGTGACCTTTAGTAAGAAACTTAAAGTTATGTTCTTGTTTTTGTTGATGAAACAAGATTGCTGTAGATGGTTTCAAGGTAAGTTGATAAACTTGCTTCTTGGGGAAGAAACATGCAGTAAGGCCAAGAATTCTGAAGGAATGTATGTGCAATGCATTTCTAATTTTCAAATATTATATTTGTATCAAATTTCACAAGAATAGCAGATGGAGATACATTTATAAAACACAAAACCTCTATATATTTTGGAAATTAACCCCTTATCTGATGTATCATTGGCAATTATGTTCTCCCATATAGTGGTTTCCCTTTCCACTTTGATGGTTGTTTCGTTTGCTGTGCAGAGGCTTTTGAGTTTGATGTAGTCCCATGTGTTCATTTTTTCCTTTGTTTCTGTTGCCTTAGGTGAGGTATCAGTGAAAATTCTGCAGCGTATGATATATGAAATTTTGTTGCCTACATTTTCTTCTAGGATTTTTATGGAATCATGAGTCACATTTAAGTCTTTTATCCATTTTGAGTTTATTCTTGTGTATGGTGTAAGTTGGTGGTCTAGCTTCATTTTTTTTGCATGTAGCTGTCCATTTTTCCCAACACCATTTATTAAAGAGGCTGTCTTGACTCCACTGTATGCTCTTGCCACCTCTGTTAAATATTAATTGAGCATATTGTCTTGGGTCAATTTCTGGATTCTCTATTCTGTTCCATTGATCTATGTGCCTGTTCTTGTGTCAGTACCAAGCTGTTTTGATTACAGTGGCTTTGTAGTATAACCTGATGTCTGGTAATGTGATCCCTCCTACTTTGTTCTTCTCAAGATTGCTGTGGCTATTTGGGGCCTTTTTTGGTTCCATATAAACTTTTGGAGTATTTGTTCTCACACAACTCAACAAAAGGAAGACAAATAACCCAATTAAAATATGCGCAGAGGACCTAAAGAGACACCTTTCCAAACAGGACATACAAATAGCCAAGAGACATATAAAAAAATGCTCAATGTCACTAATCATCAGAGAGATGTAAATTAAAACAACAATGAGGTATCACCTCACACCTGTCAGAATGGCCACCAGCAACAAATCATCAAACAACAAGTGCTGGCGAAGGTGTGGAGAAAAGGGGACTCTAGTACACTGCTGGTGGGAATGCAGACTGGTGCAGCCACTATAGAAAACACTATAGTGTTACCGCAAAAAATTAAAAATTGAACTGCCATTTGACCCAGTGATCCCACTTCTAGGAATATACCCTAAGAAGCCTGAAACACCAATCAGAAAGAAAAGATGTACCCCTATGTTCATAGCAGCACTATTTACAAAAGCTAAGATCTGGAAACAGCCCAAGTGTCCATCAGTAGATGAATGGATAAAAAAGCAGTGGTACATATACACAATGGAGTACTATGCAGCTGTAAGAAAGAAAGATCTCTTTTCCTTTCAGACAACATGGGGGCACCTGGAAAGTTTTATCCTAAGCTAAACAAGCCAAGCAGAGAAAGACAAATATCACATGATCTCACTTATTTCTGGAATATAATGAACAAGGTGGTCTAATGAACAAAATAGACTCAGAGTCAAAGAAGTAGGGTACAGACTGGCAATCCTCAGAAGGGCGTAGAAGGAAGGGAAGGAATAAACCACAGAATTTATATGCATGTATGCATAACCGATGGACGTAGACAACAAAGCTGGGGACGAGGTGGGAGGGGATAAGGAGGAGGTAGTCAATGGGGAGTAAAAGGAGAAACATCTGTAACAAAAATAAATTAATAAAAAAAACACACAAAACCTCTGGTTAATAAAATGCATCAATTTAAATTGTGCTTTTTGACCTTTATCACAATTTGGAGAACATTAATGCTTGTGGCTGATAATAAGTCAATCATTTATGTAATGATAACAATTAGACCTCATGAGTACCAAAGGCATTACTCACATCTATTAATTCATATCAAGGGTTTTAGTTAAACTTAGCTAATAATCATTCCCCTGTGCCACTATTGTCATTAGTAACATATTACTCCCATAATTCAGACAGTTTCCCAACAAACCTCGGCAATTGTTTGATATGTGCTACCTCCTTGGCATTATTAAAGGGTGCTGTTTTAATATTTATATATACAACCTAATTGTTTTTCAACTGAGAGCATTATACAAATAAATCTGTCATATAAATGTATGATATAACAAATAACTCACAAATGTTTTACAGGAATCAGTTCGCCTGATTACTCTAAGGATAGTATATGACTCATAAAGGGATTAACAAGGTCTATACCCCTTCTAGTTGCTGGACTAAGGTGAGTTTTCAAACCACTTACCACATTAGAATTAGATTTGATCTTTCACAAATATTAACAGAAAGCAGAAGTGGAAAGTAACTATTAACAAATATTCAACATATTTTCTACACTTCTTTGTAATTGATGGGTGTACTCCTACTAGGGGAAAGAAATGAAAATTGGATAATGGTGACCCTAATAAACACAGAGAAGAACTGATGAAGTATTTCTCTTTAGTACAATTAAAAATGTATGAAAGTTAAAATCTTAAAAATTAAATGGAAGAACTGTGGACTATAGTTTATAAGTCTATGTGGAAGTAACTAAGATCCCCTAAAATTTTTTAAATGGATATCTTAAAAATTATCACTATAAAAGTCATATAATAACCTTACCACCTCCACTGTGCTTCAACCAATCAAAAGAACAGATTTCAGTAATGATAATATGCACTGCATCTTACCCTGCTAAATATTTACTTGCATTATTTCATGTAATCTCAGCAATTCTGTTTCATGTGCTTTCTTATTATCCATGTTTTATAGATTAATAAACTGAAGTTTAGAAAAGTTTAAGCTCACACAACTGTTGATAAAGTTGGAATTCAAACTCAAATCGTTCAAAGTTGAGAGCCAGAGAACACTACATTATTCTAGCTAATCAATCAAATTCATACACTTTGACCCAGTAATTACAATTATGATAACATAACCAAAGAAAGTAATAAAATATATTGAAATAGTTAAATAGTTGAATCAACTAATTTTAACAACCATGTCACCATTTAATAATTTTAAAAACTAAGTTATTTAAAAATCTAACAGTGCATAAGGAGATAGTTATTTTTTGAAAAAAAGAATATCATTTTTTAAAATATTAAAATAAAAATTTTGTGCATACATTATCTTTATTGAAGGATACACATTTTATTGAATCAATATTGGTCACATAAATACATATTAACAGGTAAAATGTGATATGATCCATTTCTTTATCCCATAGCCAGTTAAACATGATTTTCCCATTTGTATATTAAAAATTGTTATTCTCAGTTAAAGATGTTATCATTTTTTTTGCATATCTCAAAACATAAATGTTTAAAACCCTTTGTAGCCAAAACCAGAATATGTTGCACATAGTAAAAATTCATTTTACATGTTCAGCTATGTTTGAAAAAAAGTATGAAAACATGGAGGGTGGGGTAAGGTAGGGTTAATAGAGAGAAAGACCAGATTACTATCAATCTCTGGAGCCACTGCTTTGCCTGAGGCATCAGGAAATAGGTACATAGAATACTATCTGAAACAGTCAAGGCTGGTCTTGTAAGAGCACATTTTGGAGTACTATGAATGAGGATGTCATATAAAACCAGAACTGCAAAAGGGCAAAAATCACATTGGGATGGGTGGAGGTACAAAAAAAAAACCCAAAACTTTCTAGCAAAACTTGCTTGAGGTTAAAAGGAATGAGGAAAAGTCTAAATCTTCACAGACTGGCCTTCACCTATTTCTTGGTTTATTTAAGAATATTCCCATGTCCCAGAAATACTAAATGTTGTCAAATACATGTAGAAATTGAAAACCTAAGAAAATAAAGTGATGACAAAAAAAGTTTAAAAATATGTTATAGATTAAAATTATAATCACTAAAATTTAAAGCATGTTAGATACAACTTAAAAAATAATGAATCAAGCACTTCTTTAATTGGCCCTGGCAAACATATGGGGAGATGGAAATTTGCCTACAAGAAGTTTGTTGGGAAGTAATCGCAGGATCAACCTTGTCAGGGGTGAGAGGAGAATGGTGGATTAGAGAAAGAGGTTTAGCTGAAATACAGTTGACATGCAACCTCGCAGGATCCCATAAATTCTGAGGCTAAGAAGGCCCTCTAAGGAGTACTTAATTGAGTCAAGATGTCCAGAGTTGTCACATTCACAGGTCATTTTATGTAGGTGACCCCAGGTAGTATAACCTTGGGGAAGGCTGAGAATAATTTTTGATGAGTAATGGACAACCCTTCCAACAGCTGGAGGAATGATTGTCTTATTACAGCAGCCACTATTGTCATTATTGTCCATTTCTCAGGTGTTCCTGACAAGGGAGGTGGGACACTCCTTTCTTTATTTACTATATACTAATGCATGTATATGCAGATATATGAATAAAAATAACAAAATATAGATGCATATATAAACACATTCATATACATGCAGTGGATGCGTTATTATTATATATATGTGCTTATGTATATGTATTGTTAGGTGGTAATAACAAATTGAAACAAATTTCTCTTTGAAACAAATAATTCAGTTTAAATACCTCTCCTTGGCAACTGCAATCTCACTTGTTAAAAGAGGTTCTATAGTACAAACTTTCAAATTTATGTTTCTATTACCTAGAAAAGAAAGTTGATCTGTTGCTTTGCATTTACTGTAGTTCAATGCTGAGAGTATATAAATTCCAAATTCATTCATAGACTGTCACCTTCTTTCTAAAGGTCTTTGGGAATAAGTACAGAATATTATTTTAATGGAAATGAAAATAACTAGAATCTAGTCAGTTGGCATGTTTTTAGGTCTAACAATTTATTTCAATCCCAAAGAGAAGAAGAAATATCTTTGGCTAAACTAACTTTATAACAAGAAGTGTTCATAAAAAAGTTTTATTACACCAATAAACAAGTTTATTTCTAGAGGTGGACACTTTAAAAAAATGTTTTGAAGTGCAGCAACATGCAGTACTGCCCATAATTAAGTTAAGCAATTTGATATATTTGACATATGTATACAGTTTGAAATCACCATCATAATAAGGAAAAATAATTCCAAATGTTTCTTCCTGACACTTTATTGCTTAAGGGTTTATTGTATACATCTCTAATGTATTACCATCTACACTCAAGTGAAATTATATCATTCTATATATAAGAATCTCACAATGATATACTTTCTTCCTCTCTACATTTGTTTTATCATTGTTATGTAATCTTTTTCTGATCAATAGTGCTAGAGGTTTATAACTCTGGTTGAAAAAAACATGTATTATATCGTTGTTGGACAAAGTGTTGTATAAATATCAATTAGGACAATTTGGCTTATTTCAGGATTTTTTTCCTGATTTTTTCCATGTAGGTCTTTTTATTGAAAAAGAGAAATGGAAATCTGCTGCTATAATTTTGGATTATTCATTTCTTTTTGCACTTCTATCAGTATTTGCTTCATACTATTTTTTCCCCACGCAGTTCACATATACGCATGTATCGATGAGTACTCAGATGACTATTAGGAATTCACCTGAACATTTCCCTAGAGGTTCTCCATGCAGATACCCTGTTTGTGCTTTGCTTGTGTATTCTAGCTGCTTCCATTACCCTGGACTCTCAGTGTCTGCAGTGCTCTGCCTGGTCTTCCCCCATTTTTTGATGAAAACTGAAGAGGAAAAAAAAAAATCTCACAAGGCAATTAGCTATGGCAATCATAAAATTTCCCACATTTATTTCTTATCTCTGAAGGATAACTGTTTTCCATAGCCTGATATCCTATGACTTGCATCCCAATGATTCATTTATTTTGTCTGTTTTATGATTGTTTTAGGAAGCAAAGTAAATCTAATTCCTTAAATCCATCTTGTTCAGAAGCAAAGGTGAGGACACATTTATACATCTCTGGGCCTCTGTCTTCTCTATACTCTATCTATCAATGCATGTAAGTATCTGAAACACTTCGATTACCACTCACAAATTTTTTTCTGTTTTAATCAAATGAGAGTTATTAGTCTTTAGAATGTTGTTTGAATTGACAGTTTTCTTCATGGCCTAGTATATGAAGATTAATTTATTAATCATTCATTTGATACATATTTATTTAACTCCTGTCCTGTATCATGCTGCCATTGGCGCTGGAGTAAAGCATAAAAAAAAAATCAAATGGAACCCCCTACTAAATGAAAGCTTATACTTAGGAAGAGGAAAGGGACAGAAAATACATGTAAAAAATGAATAAAATAATATATTAGATGGTGATAAATACAATGGTAAAAGGGGGAAATGTTAGAAAGTACATACATTTTTTATGACTTTAGGTAGAAGAGTTCATAATGGCCTCACAGAGAAGCTGACATTTGAATAAAGACCTAGAGAATGTAAGGAGGTAAACACATGGAGATCAGGGAGCGTTTTCCTAGGAAAGGCCTTGTCTTCCTGAGGAAAGGATATGCCTGGCCTAATTGAAGATTAATTATTAGAGATTGTGTCTAAGCCTGGTACTCACAGTAATATTAAAATAGACAATTTTTATTGAATTAAAAATAATTTTATGGGTCTTTTTAGATGTTTGTGTTTATGAATATAAGGAAATTTTTTTTTCTAAACTACCAGCAAAACCTTCTATTGATAATGTATTGTTAAACAGTGAAAGGTTAGAAAATTTAGCAATCTCACTCAGTTAAGAAGCATCAGATCCAAGATTTTAACTCCAGTCTTCCGCTCTGAGAACTAGTGTTATTTCTGCCCCATCATGTTGTATCATATTGTTCTGTAATCTTCCCGCAACTGTATGCCAGTGATAAATTTATGTATGTTAAATATTTCTGCAGCTAAGGTACATACCCATTAACTAAAGAATTATAAAGAAATGCTCATACAATGATAAGTATGTAGAAATGTGAACACACCACTATATTTGGTCCCATTACTAAAGCTTTGCATTGACAGCCTGTATTTTGTTTTTGTTTTGTTTTTTAATTCCTCACTCGAGGATACTTTTCCATTTATCATCAAATAGAGTAGGAGGGAGGGAGAGAGAGAGAGACAGAGAGAAACACCAATGTGATAGAGCGATATCGACTGGTTGCCTCCTGCATGACCCGACCATGGCCGAGGACGAACCACAACCAAGGTACGTGCCCTTGACCAGAATCAAACCCGCAACTCATAGGTCTGCAGGCTGAAGCTCTAACCGCTGAGCCAAACTAGCCAGGGCAACAGCCTGTTTTTAAGAATTGAATTCCTTCAGTATATAGAAAGATGATGCCTGATTACAACAAAATATCGTTTCTTTTCTCTTAAAAATATTAGACTCACTATTACATTTCTTCATTTCCTGTTTTTTGTTTATGTCATTCTTGGCTGATATGAACATTATATAATGCTTAGCCAAGTGCAATTTGCAGTCCTTTTTAATGTTTACATTTGAATGTATTTATATTCCACTTAACTTCTGTAGCTCATTAAAATTTATATAAATGTGTGTATATGATTTCTTTATATATAGGATGGTTAATGTATATTAAAATGTTCTAGTTGCCATTGTGTTTATCATTCAGAATTATAGAGAAATTCAGGTATCTCATTTACTTCTATATAGAAATGAATCGTTCACATACCATTGATAAAAATAATATCAATATTCCTTTATTCCAAAAACTTTTATAAACATTAAGTGATACCTAATTCATAGCATAATTCTATTAAACAAAGGTTTCTTTCTTTTTTTATTTATTGATTTTAGAGAGAGGGAGAGAGAGAAGTTGATTTATTGTTTCATTCATTTATTCATTCACTGGTTGATTCTTGTATGTGCCCTAACGAGGGATCGAACCCACAATCTTGGCATATTGGGATGATGCTCCAACCAACTAAACTACTGGGCCAGGGCAAACCAAGGATTTCTTAAAATTGTAATCTCCAATGTGTATTCTTCATAGATGTATATGACAGCTGAATAGGTGCTTCAGCAGACAAGTTAACCAAAAGATGCAGGTTTTTAGATTTACCTCCAAGTCTAATTAGAATAAGAAGGTATATAAGAAAACTGTTGCAGTATAACAGGGTAATTGTACAAGATAATAATCATTTGATTAGGGTTTTCTCCACCCTAGATTTGCACTAAATGTAAGTTTTTAAATAACTTGTTTCATGTTATATTTGATTCTATATGGTTATAATAAATTTTGTTTTATGATCCTAGTACATTATATGATTATTTGTATAAAGAATATTGATTTATAGATATATGTTTTTATACATGTGTCATTAGATTATAAGTTTTTTAAATATCATATTAAGTATAGTCAAATATTTTAGTTGACTCAGTTATTATTTTGAGAGTTGCTACTCAATATATCTTACCTCACCTCAGTGATTCACATAATACTTGGAAAGTAATGGCAGGCACTTGATTTATATTTCTTCAATTGGAATTCTGAATTTTTTTTTCCTGCTTGAGAAAATGTATGTTTATTTAAGGTCTAGCTAATCCATTTACAACTTTTTAAGAACAAAAATGGGTCTCAGAAATGGAACAACACATTTGCAAGTCTTGATAAAAAAAATAGTGATCTATGAACATGAAGCATATAAAACATAAATGTAAAGTGCATTAGATTCCCTCAGAATAACACAGAGGAGTGTCCAGATCTGGGATCTACATTTATATAGAGAGTGGTTAGATCAAAGGAAATTTGAAAGTGCACTTATAACCCTGAAAGTGAGTGAATTACATTCTTTTTAAAAACTACTTTATTGAGGTATAGCTGACATGTTAAAAGCTGTACCTATTTAATGTATATAACAATGAATTTTGGAATAAGTTCAGTATATAGTCATTAAACCATGACCACCATCAAAGCCATAAACAATTTGGTCACCTACAAAACTTTTCTCTTGCTCCCTCTATTGTTTGTGTGTGTGTAGTAAGAACAAATCACATAAGATCTACCCTCTTAGAAAATTGTAAATATAAAATAAAACATTGTTCGCTATAGGCACTACACTGGATGGTAGGTCTCCAGAGCTTATCGTGAAAAACTGAAATTTTGTACATTTTGACTATCATCTCCCCATGTTCCCCGCAGCCCAGCAACTGGCAACTGCCATTCTACTCTCTGATTCTATGAGTTTTACTGTTTAACTAAAATTGTCTTTGAACAACCTAACTCAAAGAAAAGTGTACATCACACTAATAATGATAATGGGCAATTTCAGATTTACTGTATAAAATTAGAGTTGTGATGATTAGAAAACATTGTTTAGTAATTGCAGGAACAAGTAGGACAGTAGGTAGAAAAACAAGTTAGAGTTCCCAGAACTTAGATGGAATGGAAGCTTAGGAGGAAAATGAAAAGAAAAAAGAAAATTTTCCACTATAAAAAATGTATTGACTTATGGTAAAATCAGACCTCTTTCTTGTCTAGTTCTCTTTTTCCAGTTTACAGGTTTCAGAGACTCAGAGGATTTTATTACTAGTCATTACCTTGAAATATCAAAACCTTAAAGCAAAAATGATTACAAATTATAAAGAAATTTTCATAACTCCAATAAAATACAGCAATCCTTTTCCCGTTTCCTAACCAGGTTTCTTTTTTCTTTCTAATGTCCAACTTAATTATTTTTGCTTTTACTATTATAGCACACTGATATTTTCACCTTAGATGTAGCTCACTTCTTATGCGCCTTAGACAAAAAAGTCATTTATTTCTTAGTCTGATATTTTTTCTTATACTTTTGCCAACTTACGGTTCATTTTAATTTCAAAGTCATTCAGCTCTGGCTGGTTTGGCTAGAGCATCAGCATGCCAACCATGTTCATGGGTTGAATTCCCAGTCAAGGGCACGTACCTCAGTTGCAGGTTTTATCCCCAGTAGGGGGCATGCAGGAGGCAGCCAATCCATGTCTCTCTCTCACATGGATGTTTCTACCTCTTCCATCTGCTCTCTAAAAAAAAAAAGGTCAAGTAATTTCAAAGTCATTCATACAAAAACTATAAGTGATATAGAGTTAGATATAAGCCTTTATCTCAATTTATTTATTTTTGTCATAGATGTCTCTACTTATTCCCCCATTCATACCCACTTCCCCACTCCCTTCCCCCACTCCAACTTCACATTATTTTCTGTGTCCATTGGTTATGAATATATGCATATAAGTTCTATGGTTTATCTCCCGCTCTCCCACTCCCCTCCCTCTGAGGTTTATCAGTCTGTTCCTTATTTTCATGTCTCTGGGTCTATTTTGTTCATCAGATAATTTTGTTCATAATATTCCACATGAGATCATGTGATATTTGTCTTTCTCTAATTAACTTATTTTACTTAGCATAACACTCTCCAGGTCCCTTCATGTCATCTCAAAGGCTAAGAGATCTTTTTTTCTTACAGCTGCACAGTATTCCATTGTATAAATGTACCACAGATTTTTTATCCACTCATCTACTGATGGACACTTAGGCTTTTTCCAGATATTAGCTATTGTAAATAGTGCTGCTATGAACATAGGGGTGCATATATTCTTCCTGATTGGTATTTCAGGCTTCCTAGAATATATTCCAAGAAGTGGGATCACTGGGTCAAATGGCAGTTCCATTTTAATTTTTTGAG
The DNA here is from genome assembly GCA_030848825.1 of Tadarida brasiliensis. NCBI lineage: Eukaryota > Metazoa > Chordata > Mammalia > Chiroptera > Molossidae > Tadarida > Tadarida brasiliensis. The sequence continues at coordinate 28,575,541 of CM061267.1, read as the reverse complement.
GAAACACCATACTGTTTTCCATAGTGGCTACACCAGTCTGCATTCCCACCAGCAGTGGATTAGAGTCCCCTTCTGTCCACATCCTCACCAGCACTTGCTGTTTGATGATTTGTTGATGGCAGCCATTCTGGCAGATGTGAGGTGATACCTCATAATCATTTTAATTTGCATCTCTCTGATGATTAGTGAGATTGAGCATGTTTTAATATGTCTCTTGGCCATTTGTACGTCCTGTTTGGAGAGGTGTCTATGCAGGTCCTCTGCCCATTTTTCAATTGGATTATTTGTCTTCCTTTTGTTGAGTTGTATGAGCACTCTATATATTTTGGAGATTAACCCCTTATCTGATGTATCATTGGCAATGATCTTCTCCCATATAGTGGGTTCCCTTTTTATTTCAATGCTTGTTTCTTTTGCTGTGCAGAAGATTTTTAGTTTGATGTAGTCCCATTTATTAATTTTTTCCTTTGTTTCTCTTGCTGTAGGCAATGTATCAGTGAAAATTCTGTTATGTGTGATGTCTGAGATTTTGATGTCTACATTTTCTCCTAGGGTTTTTATGGCTTCATGACTTACATTTAAGTATTTATTCATTTTGAGTTTATTCTTGTGTATGGCATAAGTTGGTAGCCCCCCCCCTTTTTTTTTTTTTTTGCATGTACCTGTCCAATTTTCCCAATACCATTTATTGAAGAGACTGTCTTTACTACATTGTATGCTCTTGACTCATTTATCAAATATTAGTTGAGCAAAATGTCTTGGGTTGAATTCTGGGTTCTCTGTTCTATTCCATTGATCTATATGCCTGTTCTTGTGCCAGTATCAGGCAGTTTTGATTATAATGGCTTTGTAGTATAACCAGATATCTGTAATTGTGATCCCTTCAACTTTGTTTTTCTTTTTAAAGATTGCTGTGGCTATTTTGGGTCTTTTTTTTGTTCCATATAAACTTTTGTAGCATTTGTTTTAGAACTGTGAAATAGGTCATTAGTATTTTAATGGGTATTGCATTGAATCTATAGATTGCTTTGAGTAGTATGGGAATTTTAATGATGTTGATTCTTCCTATCCATGAATATGGTATATGTTTTCACTTTTTAGTATCTTCTATTTTTTTTCAATGTCTTGTAGCTTTCTGAGAACAGTTCTTTTACTTCCTTGGATAAGTTTATTCCTAGGTATCTTAATTTTTTGTTGCAATGGTAAGTGGAATTTTTTTTTTTTTTTTAGTCTCTCTTTCTGTGTGTTCATTATTGGTATATAAAAATGCCTATGCTTTCTGAATGTTAATTTTATATCCTGTTACTTTGCCGAATTCATTTATTAAATCTAGTTGGGTTTTTTGGTGGAGCATTTAGGGTTTTCTATGTACAATATCATGTCATCTGCAAGTAATGACAGTTTCACTTCCTCCTTTCAAATTTGGATGCCTTTTAATTTTTCTTACTATCTGAGTGCTCTGGCTAAGATTTCCAGTACTATATTGAATGAGTGGTGAAAGCAGACATCCCTGATTTGATTCTGTTCTTAAAAGAAATATTTTAAGTTTTTGCTAATTGAATATGATGTTGGCTGTAGGTTTATCATTTATGGTATTTATTATGTTGAGGTATGATCTTTCTATTCCCATTTTGCTGAGTTTTTATAAAAAATGGGTGCTAGATTTTGTCAAATGCTTTTTGGGATCTATGATATGATCATATGATTTTTATCTTTCATTTTGTTTATGTGGTGTATCACATTTATTGATTTGTGATATTTGTACAATCATTGCATCTCTTGGATACATTCCACTTGGTCATGGTGTATATTGCTGGGTCTGATTTGATAAAATTTTGTTGAAGATTTTTGCATCTATGTTCATCAGGGATATTTGCCTTTAATTTTCTTTTCACAGTGTCTTTATCTGATTTTGGGATTAGGATTATGCTGGCATCATAAAAAGAGCTTGCGAGTCTTCCTTCTTCTTGAATTGTTTGGAATAGTTTGAGGAGAATAAGTGTTAGTTCTTTTTTGCATATTTGGTAAATCCCCCTCTGTATCCGTCTGTACCAGGGCTTTTTTTTTTTTTTTTTTTTTTTTTACTGGCAGTTTATTGATTATTGCTTCTACGAATGTCCATTTCACTTAAGTTGTTGAATTTTTTTGCATATAAACATTCACAGTATTTTTTTTTATTATTCTCACCTGAGGACATTTTTTTTGCATTTATCTTCAGATAGAGTGGGAGGGAGACAGGGAGGAAGAGAGAGAGAGAAACATCGATGTAAGAGAGACACATCGACTGGTTGCCACCCACACAACCCCAACCAGGGCCGGGGACAAACTGCAACTGAGGTACGTGCCCTTAGCGGGAACCAAACCTGGGCCTCTCTGGTCCACGGGCCCACGCTCTAACCACTGAGCCAAACTGGCCAGGGCCACAGAATTTTCTTGTAATTCTTTATATTTCTGTGGTGTCAGTTGGTTCACTTCTTTCATTTCTGATTTTATTCATCTGCATCCTCTCTCCTTGTTTCTTGGTGAATCTGGCTAAAGGTTGATCAATCTTGTTTATATTTTCAAAGAACAAGCTCTTGGATTCATTGATCTTTCGTTTGTTTTTTTTAGTCTTTATATCATTTATTTCCACTCTGATCTTTATTATTTACTTCCTTCTACTAACTGGGTTTTTATTTTTGTTCTCTTTCTAAATATTTAAGTTGTAGGGTTAGATAGTTTATTATAAATGTTTTCTTGTTTCTGAAGATAGACATGTATTTCTATAAACTTCCCTTGCAGGACTGTGCTCATTATGTCCCATAGATTTTTTGTGTGTGTGTTCATTTTCACTAGTTTCCAGGAAGTTTTATCTTTTTCTTGATCTCCTTGGTAACCCATTAATGCTATTTAGCCTCCACGTGTTTGAAAGTTTTTGAGTGTTTTTATTGTAATTGATTTCTAGTTTCATGCCATTGTGATCTGAGAAGATGCTTGATATGATTTCAGTCTTCTTGAACTTGTAGACTTATTTTGTATCCTAACATGTTGTCTATCTTTGAGAATGACCTGTGTGCACTTGAGAAGAATGTCTATTCTGCAGCTTTGGGGTGAAATGTTCTGTAAATGTCAATTATACCCAGCTTATCTTGTGCATTGTTTATGGTCTCTGTTTCCTTATTAATTTTTTGTCTAGAAGATCTATCCAGTGGTATCAGTGTGGTGTTAAAATCAGCCACTATGATTGTATTGCTGTTGATCTCACCCTTGAAGTCCTACAGAAGCTTTTAAATATATGTTGGTGCTCCTATATTCAGTGCATATATGTTTACCAGGGTTATATCCTCTTATTGGATCAATCCTTTTATTATGTAGTAACCTTCTTTGTCTCTATGGCCCTTGTTTTGAAGTCTATCTGGTCAGATACTGCTACACTAGCTTTTTTTTTTTTCTTTTCCATTTGCCTGGAAAATTTTTTCCATCCCTTCACTTTTACCCTGTGTGAGTCTTTTGTTCTGAGGTGAGTTTCTTGTAGAAAGCACTTATATGGGTCATGTTTTCTTATGTAATCAGCTACCCTATGTCTTTTAATTGGAGCATTTAAGCCATTTACATTGAAGGTTATTATTAATAGGTACTAATTTATTGCCATTTTATTCTTTTTACCTGTGTTCATCTTTCTATCATTATTTCGTTTTTTTTCTTTTGTAAAGGGACTTACAATAGTCCCTTTAGCATTTCTTACAATGGTGGTAGTAAATCCTTTAGCCTTTTTTTTTTTTTTTTTGCCTGTGAAACTTTATTTCACCTTAATTTTAAATGATAGCCTTGTTGAATAGAATAGTCTTGGATTCAGTCCCTTGTTTTTCATTACTTTGTATACTTCATGCCACTCCCTTTTGGCCTGCAGTGTTTCTATTGAGAAATCAGCTGAGAGTCTAATGGGAACTCCCTTGTAGGTAACTTTCTGTCTCTCTCTTGCTGCTTTTAAGATTCTTTCTTTGTCATTATCATTTGCCATTTTAATTATGATGTGTCTAGGTATGGGTCTTTTTGGGTTCATCTTGATTGAGACTCTGTGTTTCCTGGACTTGTATGACTTTTTTTTTCTCACCAGGTTAGGTACGTTTTTTGTCATTATTTCTTTAAACAAGTTCTCTATTCCTTTCTCCAATTCTTCTCCTTCTGGTACCCCTATGATGAGAATGTTGTGTTATGTGTTTCCCCAAAGCTCCCTTAAACTCTCCTCCTGCTTTTTAATTTTTTTTTTTCATTTGCTGCTCTATATGGCTATTTTTTTCTACCTTGTCTTCTAATTCACTGATTTGGTCTTCAGCTTCTTCTAATCTATTACTGAATCCTTCCAAGGTATTTTTTATAACAGCTATGTCATTTTTCATTTCCACTTGATTATTAGTCATATCTTCTACCTCTTTTTTATGGTAGTGTAGTTATCATTAAGTTGTTTGTAGTTCTCACTAAGTTGTTTGAGCACCCTTAAAACCATTTCCTTGAATTATTTATCTGACAGACTGCTTGCTTCTATTTTATGTAGTTCTTTTTCTGGGGATTCCTCCTTTTCTTTCATTTGGGGGTTATATCTTTGTCTCACCATTTTAACAGCCTGGTAGTTCAGGGTCCAGGTGAGGCATGTTGACCCATGTAGACAGGTCAGTGTGCATTAGATAAGACTGCTATGCTTCCCAACCTTGGTGTGGTGGCCTTCTTGTGGTACTCAATGGAGTCGTCTCCTTTATCTTCTGAGCTGGGTGCTCTAGGAATGACCTTTGTGTGGATTATATGGGCTCTCCTATTGAATTTGAGTCTTGATTGCTGTTGTCTGTTTGTGGGTGGTCTGAGTCCTTGGGGTTTTTAACTATGAGTCTCAACTGTGACCCTGTTGACCCTATTATGCCAACCATTATATAGGCATTCACAGAACAAAACCAAAGCAACCAGACCAAACCAAAAAGAAACCCCCCAAAATACCAGCCTCAACAATAATAGAAGCAACCACGTCAACAAAAAAATTAAAAGACACACAGAGAAACAAAATACCTACTCACACACACACAAGGAACACTAGGAGGTACAAGACCAAAATAATTAAAAGATGGAGATGAAAAATAAATAAATAAATAAATAAATAAATAAATAAATAAATGTAAAGAAGGCAATGCACTACCAGACTAAATAAAAAATAAAAAAGAATCTGAAAAAAAAAAATCAGCTTCAACAATGATACAAGCCCCATTCTCAACAAAAGGATGAAAAGAAAAACAAACTAAACACACACACACACACACACACACACACACACACACACACATACATACAATGAATAATACTAAAAGGTGTGAGACTGAACAAAAAAAGGGAGAGAAGAAAAAATTGTATATGAAAGTAAAGAAGGCACGGCAATAGCAGACCAGACCAAACCATAGAGCACCTTGAACAAATATCAATATCAACAATGACAGAAGCACCCACCACAACGAAAAGCTTAAAAGACAGACAAACAACCAGAAAACACACACACGCACACACACACACACACACACACATGCACACAAAACATACAAAAACAAAAGAATATAAAAGCAAAAATATCAGAGACCAGAAATAAGGTAAGTATAAAAAATAAAAAGTAGAAAACAATGACTGAAATAAAAATAAAAATTTTAGAAGGTAGCAATGCTAAATTGAATACAATATAGAATAGGAAAGTAGAAAATTGGAAAAAAAAAATGAAACAGAAAAAAATTGAATTAAAAATAAAACAAATTAAAAAAACCCCACACACCAAAACAACCACCACCACAACAAAAACCTTGGATGCGCTCTTTATGGAGCTCACTGGATTTTGTTTCACTGTAGTTGGATTCAGCCCTTTGGATGTGGGTTCCTGTCCTCTTGGGCAGTTCTCTGGGATAAGTCAATGTGAATTGCTGTCCCTGCCTAGTCCTTGGCCTCCTGGCTGAAGCCCTGCAAGACATGGTCCAGGTAGTCCTTCCTATGGGCTGGGTTTCTCTAGCCCAGAAGATGGGTCACCTTCAGGGCTAGCCACTTGCATGTATTTGTTCTGGGCTGCTTTCCCATCCCCCATGGCATTGGGCTTTGCATGATATCAGGTCCAGTCAGGGTGGTTTACACAGATTTGTGTTGGGGGTGGTACCTGTAACTGGCAGGAGAGGCAGTCAGTCTCTTCTTCTCCTTCCAATGCCTCAGTTCTGCCTGTGCGGCTGGCACCCCCTGGTCACCACCCCAAGCAGAGGAGAATAGACAAAAAATAAAAAGGCGGGGGGGTAAAGAAAATAATAGAAAATAAACACAGTTGGCTTGCGCTGGGCAGGGTTTTTGCCCAGGTTCCCTCCTGGCCAGATGTACGAATCCTCAGTGCATCAGGCAATGTCACTGGGGTGCCAATCTTCAGCTCAGTGCTGTTCCACGAGTGGGGGGAGGGGCTCCTCCTCTTCTCTGGAGGTGGGGAAAAAAGGGCCTCTTTCCCAGTGCACTAAGTGGGCTCCCCTTTCCTTCTTTGTTGTTCCCATTTGGGGATCTCTGTGTGCGGCTGAGTTCCTCCTTTCCCAGGGGGGAGGAGCTGTGCCATGGCACCTCCCCTCCATCTTTCAAGCCGCGCCACGCAGCTGCATGAGTTTGCTCACCTACTACGCCATCTCTTCTCTCCTCTCCAAGACCTCCTTGCTCACAGTATTTCCAGTCAGCTATTTTCAGGTGTTTTTTCAAGTTGTATGTTCTACAGTTTAGCCTCAGGTCTGGTCCTGTGTTTGGACCAAGTGGACAGACTTCATTGGGCTTCAGCCATCTTACCTCCTCCTAAGCCTTCATTTTTATTTTTATTTTTATTTTTTATTATTAAAATTATTACAGATGCCCCCTCTTTTTTCCCCATTGACCCCTTCCTTCCCACTCCCACCCCCCTCCTGCTTTCCCCAACCTAATGTCTGTGTTCATTGGTTGTGCATATATGCATATGTTCTTTGGTTTATCTCTTCCTACCCCTCCCACCTCCATCCCTCTGAGGTTTGCTAGTCTTTTCCCTACTTCCATGACTCTGGGTCTCTTTTGGTCAACAGCTTATTTTGTTCATGATGTTTCATAAGTAAGTGAAATCATATGGTACTTGTCTTTCTCTGATTGGCTTATTTCACTCAGCATAATACTCTCCAGGTCCCTCCATGTCATCTCAAAGGGTAAGACATCTTTATTTCTTACAACTGCATAGTATTCCATTGTGTAAATGTACCACAACATTTTTATCCACTCATTTACTGATGGACACTTGGGCTGTTTCCAGATCTTAGCTATTGTAAATTGCGCTGCTATGAACATAGGGGTGCATATATTCTTCCTGATTGGTGTTTCAGGCTTCCTAGGATATATTCCAAGAAATGTGGGTCAAATGGCTGTTTCATTTCTAATTTTTTGAGGAAACACCATCTTGTTTTCCATAGTGACTGCACCAGTCTGCATTCCCACCAGCAGAGTGCTAGAGTACCCTTTTCCCCACATCCTCACCAGCATTTGTTATTTGATGATTTGTTGATGGCCACCATTCTGGAAGGTGTGAGGTGATATTTCATAGTCATTTTAATTTTCATCTCTCTGATGATTAGAGATGTTGAGCATTTTCCCATATATCTCCTGGTCATTTGTATGTCCTATTTGGAGAAGTGTCTATTCAAGTCCTCTGCCCATTTTTATTATTATTTTTTAAAATATTTTTCTTTATTCATTTAAGAGAGAGAGAGATAGAAACATCGATGAGAGAGAACATCGATTGGACACCACATGCATGCCCCCCACTGGGGAATGGACCTACATGTGTCTTGACCAGGAATTGAACCGGCGACCTCTTGGTGCATGGGTCGACGCTCAACCACTGAGCCACACCAGTCAGGCTTTCTGCCTATTTTTAAATTGGACTGTTTGTCTTCCTTTTGTTGAGTTTTATGAGTACTTTATATATAATTTTGAACATTAACCCCTTATCTGATGTATCTTTGACAAATACTTTCTCCCAGAGAGTGGGTTCCTTTTCCATTTTGATGACAGTTTCTTTTGCCATGCAGAAGCTTTTTAGTTTGATTTAGTCCCATTTATTAATTTTTCCTTTGTTTCTCTTGCCCTAGATGATATATGAATGAAAATTCCACTATATATGATGTCTGAGATTTTTCCGCCTATTTTCTTATAGGATTTTCATCTAAGCCTTCTTTTTTAAATAGACTTTTATTTTTTCCCACACTGTACAACCCCCTTCAATGCTCACAGCCTACACATAAGAAGGGTGGTCAATGGTTTGAGGCTGCAGTTTAGTCTGGCATGGGTAAACAGCCTTTTTGGTTTTCCTGTTTTAAAGACTTAATTTTCTTCCTCCTTCACTCCCCAGTTTATAGAGTCAGAAAGTTAAATGTAAATTTAAGTCACTTCAGATAGATTTTTACAAAGTAAAAGTAAGTCAGAATTGTCCTATGATGAGACACTTACCATATGGTACCAGTCATCCTTGAATATTTAAAAGTTATTTTATTAATATCCACAGATTGATGGTGGGGAGGCTTAAAAACTTAATGAATTGACCCAAATGGTGTAGGTCAGTGGACTGAGTGTCATCCCCTGGACTGCAAAGTCCTGGTTCGATTCCTGGCCAGGGCACATGCCCAGGTTTTGGGCTCGATCCTCAGTAGGGGGCGTTCAGGAGGTGGCCAATCAATGTTCCTCCCACACATCAATGTTTCTATCTCTCTATCCCTTCTTCTCTCTCTAAAAATCAATAAAAACATATTGAAAAAGATTTACAAAATTTCATAATTGAATGTATAAATCCAGAAATAAGATATGTTAATTTATAATGATAAATACAATCAAGTGTATCACTTGACTGACCCAGAACATTCTGTTTGTTTTTTTTTGTTTGTTTTAAATATGTTTTTTATTGATTTTTTAGAGAGAGAGGAAGGGAGATAGAGATAGAAACATCAATGTGAGAGAGAAACATCTATCAGCTGCCTCCTGCATGCCCCCTACTGGGGATAGAGCCCACAAGTTGGGCATGTGCCCTGACCAGAAATGGAACCAGTACCTCTCAGTCCATGGGACACCACTCAGTTCACTGAGCCACACCAGCAGGGCCCAACACATTCTCTCTGTATAGACAGACTACATGGGAAACTAAATGATGCGAGTTTTGCTTGGTTTATATTGACTCACAACATTGTAAGTATGTGAAGGACATATTAAATGTGACTTTATAAACTTCTCTTTCATATACACTGTTAAGCACTTCCTCTCCTCCCTTTTGATACATAGTCATACTTCTGAGGTATTGTGGATTTGGTTCCAGACCACCTCAATAAAGCGACTATAGCAATAAAGTGAGTCATAATGCTTTTGCTGGTGAAGGATCTTTTCTTCAACTTGTAAAAAATGGAGCATCTGTGAAGTGCAATATAAAATGAAGTGGGATAAATGAGGTCTGCCTTTATACATACACATACATATACACATACACACATGCAATTTGATAAAATTCTTAAGGTGGTGATAGCCATAGCCTGGAAGTTATTCAAGTTATATTAGGCATATTTCTTGCTATAGGCTGAATGTTTGTCTTCTCCAAATTTATATGTTGAACTCCTAATCCCAAATGTGAGGTTAATAGGAGGTAGAGATTTTGGGAGATGACTAGGTCATGAGGGTGGAGCCCTCATGAGTGCTATTAGTGCTCTTATAATGAGACTCTGGAGAGTCACATACTTCCTTCCACCACGGGAGGTACATGTGAGGTACAAGAAGTCTGCAACACGGAGGGCCTTCCCCTGATCATACTATTCCTGTGGTCTTGGAATTCCAGCCTTCAGAACTTTGAGAAATAAATTTCTGTTGTTTGTAAGTCACACAGTCTGTGGTATTTTGTTATAACAGCCCATGTGGACTAAAACATTTCCGTATTTTAACTTCAATGCACAATTGTTTTTCCTTGTTTCCAAGATCATGGGGAATAGCCACCTTGTGATCGAATCATCCTGACCACAGCAGTTTTGTTTTTATATTTTAAATATTATTTCTTCCTCTCTATCTTCCTTTTTGCTTATTTTGATTATTTAATTTATGTTGTACTGGATACAAATATTGCTAATATAAAGGTACACTAATATCAGCAAGTGAACTGATTTCATGCCATTAACCTAATACAATCCATGCACATATAAACTCCATCTCAACAACATTCTACTTTTGTAACTGTGATTGTTATTTTATTTTAATGTTTAGTATTTTAGTAGAAGGAAATTTCATATTGCCTTTTTTTCTTTTATATTTTAAAATCTACTTAAAAGAAATTTAATTTACAACTTATTATGGTGATAAGTGACTATAATTCAGCACAAGAGAGTAATTGCTAGCAGTGGTAATGTTCTATCTTTATCTGGAGGATTGTTATATAGGGGATTTTTTTATTCTTTGTAAACATGTACCAAGCTGTACAATTAAGATTTGTACATTTTGTGCATATAAGTAATACTTTAATAAAAATATATTTAAACACTTTTTGTGGTGACCTGTAATTTATACAATGAAACATTTCTAGCAAACATTTTGAGATTTATAAACAGCATTGTTAATAATGTTTAAAATGTACATTTTTTATGGATATTAATAGAAGTAATTATATTTAGATTCATATGTTTGCAGAATTTTTAAAGGTAGAAAGCACTAGAATAATCTCTTTCAACCCCCAAATTATATAAAACAGAAAAAGGGACTTGTATAAAATTATAGTGTTAATTAGTAGAAGAACTAGAATTAGAAACTGGCTCACTAGATAATAATTCTTTTTTGATGTATTTAAACACAACATCTGGGTCATTCTGCAATTAAGCTTTCTTGAGAAACAATCAAAGAGGCACATCAAAGGAGATAAATAAAAGCTTAGATAAGAAACACATTCTGAAATAGTTGGTTATCTTTAGTTGTTTAAACCTCATTTTAATTTATACTTCACAATTGTGATATTCTTCATGATCTGGAATTTTTTACATCATGGGCTGCCACAAAGTATTATAAACAATTATGAAAGGTAACCATGTCATATTGTCATCAATGTCATGATTATAAATAATAATCTAACCCTGGCCAGTGTGACTGTTAACTGGCCATTGTCCTGTGCACTAAATGGTTGCTGGTTTGATTCCTGGTCAGGTACATGCCCTAGTTAAGGGCTCAATCCTGGGTAAGGGGAGTGTAAGAGGCAACCAATAAATGTTTAACTCTCACACTGATGATTATTTCTCTCTCTCTCTCCCTCTCCCTTCCTCTCTCTATAAAAAATCAATAATAAATAAATAGTAATCTGAAACATAGGTGACTTTACCAATTTATTAGGCTTACTGAAAGGAAATGCACCTTGTGTTGAAGGTGCAGTTTTTAATGTGTATATTGGTTGCATGTAATTTAATTTAAGTTAATTCCATTGATAAATTTATGGATTTAATTTTCATTCTATTGCCTTATCTTCTATTATAAGCCATAATGTCTACAATAAAATTAGAAAAAGTCAGGGTGACATATAAGCTAGCACTCTTTCATCTGGGACACTCAGAGGTCACTATAACATTGTAATCTTTTATAGAACGATATATAATTAAACTAGAACTTTTTCCAACAGGATATTATGAGATAAAATACTTAGTAAGTTTCCAAAATGATTAAACATTTATATAAGAATAGCATATGCTAGGCTAAAAATAAATGCTATTAATAAAAGCCTTTATGCAGTATTGCTGTCATCAAATCCATCTGTCCCTGTGAGGACTCAACATGTTCATTCTAATGCCAAGATAGCTGTCCTGCATTGCAAGGACTTTGAATGACCTACCACCCATGAACACAGTCATTTCTCTCTGTTCTTTCAGTTGGGTGACAGTGTCCTAACAGAAAAGAAACTGTCCTTTGAATTGACTATCTTTATTCTAGTACTATTCTGTTCATATATATATATATATATATATATATATATATATATATATATATATTTAAGTTTCATTGTATCATTTAACCAGCTAATGCCTCAGCTGCTTTGTCAAGAAAATGGGGCTTTCGATTAAACTGGCAATTTTTTGTGCTATGAGGTGATTTATTTGAAAGCACAACATAATTATATACTGGTTTTAGTACTTTGAAGAATAGAGTCTTTGAAAGATAAAAAAGTATTGAGAGAATTCATTTCAAACTTCTATCTGATGAATAAATCCTCTCTACTACTTACTCATGTTTATTCATACATGGAATATTTATGGCAAGTTGAATTTCATTCTCCAAAGTGGTCTATTCTATTATTAGCTACAATTATTAGAAGTGTTGTCTTTTATTAATTCAAAACAATAATAATTGTTTCTATCTAATATTGTTAGTTTAAATGCCTTAGTTCACATAAAACAAATTTTAACTTTTTTCAACTGGAGTTAATAATCATTTATTAAATATTAATTAGATTATAAAAATATACCTGATATGATCCATATCTTAAATGGTCTAAGGTGGGGGACAGATATGAACATCAGTCATTAAAATACAATAGACTAAGTGCTATGTAAGACAGCACAGGGTAGTCAGACAGGAGGAATAGTGGCCCCTAAATAAATCTGAGAGAGTTAATGATGGATATAAAGTGGACCTCATACTCTGTTAAGAATGAGAAATCACATTAAAAGGTGTAAAATGGTGCTCTAACAGGGAAAAGAGTACACACAAAGATGTAGGGTCAGACTATATTCAAATACTTTAAATATTTTAAACTACTTATACATTATTAATCATTTTTTTCCTGAAATCCAAAGAGCACAAATTCATAAGTTTGTTTTGTTTCCTTTACCATGTTTTTACATTTATTAACCATTTAGGAGCTTTATTATTATTATTTTTATTGTATTTCCCTCTTAATTTGGAAACATATATGGTAGTTCTTCCCTGGCATTGGTTGGTGTAGAGGGAAATATATAATCATTTGCATTTGAATTTGAAACAAACACTAAAACATGTGGTGTAGTAACATTTAATATTTTATGAATGCATATAGTATTATGCAAAAATACAAATATATAGGTGATTTATTATCATTTTTATTATCTTTAAGACTTTTTATATCCAATTTCTGAGTTTTGAGTTCAAATCAAATGATAAGTGACTGATGAGAAGAAAAGCTGAAATCTATTTATTTATTTATTTATTTATTTATTTATTTATTTATTTATTTATTTTATCCTCACCCGAGGACATTTTTCCATTTTTTGTTCAGATAGAGTGGGAGGGAGAGAGAGGAAGAGAGAGAGAGAGAGAGAAACATCGACGTGAAAGGGACACATTGAGTGGCTGCCTCCTGCACAACCCAACCAGGACCAGGGACAAACTGCAACCAAGGTATGTGCCCTTAGTGGGGACCGAACCCAGGTCTCTCTGGACCGCAGGCCGATGCTCTAACCACTGAGCAAACAAGCCAGGGCTGAAATCTATTTAAAGTGATATTAGGAAAAGAGTCTGGAATCTTTTTTTTAAATTTTTTTTCTTTATTGATTTTAGAGAGAGGAAGGGAAAGAGAGGGATAGATAGAAATATCGATAAGAGAGAATATCGATTGGCCACCTCTTGCATGCCCCTCACTGGGGGTTTGCCCAAAACCTGGGCATGTGCCCTGATCGGGAATCAAACCGGCAATCTCTTGGTGCATGGGTCGATGCTCAACCACTGAGCCACATCGGCCAGGCAGGAGTTGAGGAATATTAAAAGCATCTGTATTCATAAACTCTAGGCTACTAAGAGGTGTATATGAGATTGACTTTAGTACAGATAAAAAGCAATGTAATTAAAGTTTCTAACTTACTGTCATTTTGATTTAGAAAACTGTATTTCTTTCTAATCCTTCTCTATCATAATTAGATGCTTTTTAAAATATGAAATACATTACTTAGTAAATTTTGTAATGTTTTATTTATTTTTTATTAAAATGTTGTTCACACCATTTATCCCCTCTATACCCTCGTCTACCTCCTTCCAGCCCCCTCCCACCGGCAATCACCACATTGTTGTCCATGTCCATGAGTTCTTCAGTTTTAGAAGGGGATTGGCTTTATCGGATAGGTGATTTTTTTGTTTTGTTTTTTTTTTTGTTTTTTCATGACTATAAGCCGGTTGGCAATTTGGCACTCAAGTTTCATGCAGAAATAGTAAGTGACTAAATGTTCATCAAACTGTCCATCAAAAGGGAAATAATTCAAACAAACAAACACCCACAGTGATTTACATGTTTAATATAATATGTGATTTACATGTTTAATATAGTATGTGTTTGTATAAATGGTTGTCCAGTTTAGAAGTGATATACAATGTATTCCTGAGGATTGGTTCTCTAGGAATCTGGGCAAGATGGTGAATTCCTTTTACTTCTGATACTACAGAAATAGTAATATACCCATTTTGTTTTGTTTAGTTTCTTTATAATAGTCTTGGGATAGAACTAATTTATTTTTTTAATTTTATGTATTTCTCTTTAAAAATATGTTTTATTGATTTTTTAGAGAGGGAGGAATGGAGAGAGAGATAGAGACGTGATATGGAAGAGAAATATCAATCGGCTGCCTCCTGCATGCCCCCTACTGAGGACTGAGCCCGAAACTTAGGCATGTGCCCTGACCAGGAATTGAACTTGGACCTCTCAGTCCCTGGGACAATGCTCAATCCACTGAACCACACCAGCCGGGCTAGGATAGAAATAATTAAAAATAACGAAGGGAGAGAAGAAAGAACTGAACCTTTTCACAGAGATGGGTGTTGGAGAGAACAAACCCTGTGGCTGGAGGAACAGCCAAAGTTGTATCTTGCTCAATGTTATTTAAACATGGGGGTCCACAGATTTTGAAAAAATTACCAAAAAAGGGTGGATAACTTTCATGTGATTTTATTTCTTTGATATTTGGAGGATGAGCTCAATGTTTTGGCAGGGTTGGTGAGTGAGTGAGGACGGGAAGGAGTCAGGTCACGCGGACAAGGGCTACCACTGCCATGTCTATCACTGCAGTGTTTGCATCTCAATGTTCTGTATGACACCTCATGCTCTGCCATCATTAATGATGATGATCACTGATGAAAAGGTGATACCAAAAAGAAATGCATGTGTTCTGATAGAGGATGGTTCTAGCATGCATTCTATGTTTCAACTTTAAAGAATTATTTACTGTAATCTACCTTTCCAGTGTATTTTTATTTCATTTTCATTATACAGGATGATGTTATCCCAGTTTTTAAGTACACTGCAACACTTCCCACAACTATTTTACATATTCATAAACAAAAATATGAATATGCAGGACATGACAGAAGAAAGGCTACAAGGTGGAGAAAAAGTCATAGAAAATAATTCATAAAATTATTTGAACGAGTTCATTATGGATTTAATTTATTGTTTTGTAATAATATATTTATGTGCCTATCTTTCCTAGCCAATTTCAAAATCCTCCTAGAAGGCAGCACCCTTATCTTAGTAGTGTTTGTATCTTCAGTGCTACATAGAAAGCTTTCAATAAATATTTGTTAAATGGATTTATATTACTTGATATAGAACTTTCAGGAGTCATTTTTAAGACTATCATTGATTACAGTAGAACATTCTATTTAAGTCAAACAGACTTGACACATGTCCTACCAAAAACATATTAAGATTAAGCATTGGGAATTCTAGAACAATATCCAGAGTAAAAAAAGAAATCATGAATTTTGATTTAGCTTTTAAATCATGAATTTTGATTTAGCTTTTTACAACTGTTTTGTGTTGCATTTAAGTTATTTTACATAAATGTAAAATATATAGATTTGGTAAATCTCTTTTCTCTTTTTAAGAACAAAAATGTAGAGACAGAATGACAGTTTCAATAAGTACCTTGATTAAAATCCCAAGATAAACCAAAAATAAATTGAGGACCTTTGAAAAAATTATTTTTTACCATTTCTTGTTTTACTTTCTTTTTAATCCTGTAGATTCCTAAAAGAACTAAAAGAAAATTTGATACAAACATTTTGTAGGCCATATCTTTTGCAATTAGGTGAAGCTATGATTTGGAACCAAATAACTCACAAGAGCCATAAAGGTCTGTCTACTTACTCTGTTTCTCCTCAGTCTCATTTTGCAAAATTTCCCAACTGTGTCCTATTCTCCTTCCAAGATGTAATTCCTTTCTGCTCCCTGGACATGCCAGGCAATCATTCTTGCATACGGTTCTCTCTAACTTTAATGTTCTCCTATTTCTCTGTTCCAATCCAAGTCTAACTCTTATCATCCCCTCAAACCCCATACATGCTTTTCTGACATTCATATTCTTTGCCAAATGAAATCTCCATTCTCCTTTCAGATTCAGTTTAAATGAAACCTTTCTTAAAGGCTTCAAGCAGGAGCTGTTTTTCTACTCCCTGAGCCTACACTTTGTATTTAGCATGTAAGCTAAATACCATCATTAGTCCACACCTCTTTCTCAACTATTAGACTTGGACTTCTTAAGAATAGAGAGTGCTATGTTATTCATCAGTTCTTTCCCAGACTCAAGCACAATGTCTAGACCACAGTGGCTATTCAGTTAGTTGTGAATGCTTGTGTGAATAAATAAATTGCAAAGCGGAAAGGGTAAAAAGCCTGAAACTTAAATTAAAACAACCCAAGCAATTAAATAATATAGTATATGGGAAGAAAGGACCTGAAGAAATGGGTTGAAATGAAAACATTATTATTATTATCATATAATATTATTAAACTTGCCAATTGTTCTTGCTTAAGGGAGTTAGTATATGTAGATGAGAGTCAAATGTATATATTACTCACTTAGTATATATCTTTATATACTGTCTATTATTATTAAAAGATGTCTGAAGGCAGTGATTTTCAACATTTTTCATCTCATGGCACACATAAACTAATTACTAAAATTTTACGGCACATCGAAAAATATAGTTTGTGCCAATCTGACAAAAAAAAATAAGTATAATTTTTATTCATTCAAACAGGACAACTATTGCTGTCATTTTTTTTTTTTTAATTTGACCATCTAAGGGAAAAGAGGTCTGTGCCCCTGATTAAATAGTCAGGTATTGCATGTATTAAAATTCTTGTGGCACACTGGTTGAAAATCGCTGTTGTAAGGGCTTTTCTTCTTTAAAAGCATTTTGTAAACTCCTTGAAATTAGTGGAGATTTCTCATCTATTACTACATTTCTGTATTTCCTAGAATGTGACTGAACATAAGAAAAACTTCCAATTCATAACTTCAAATTCAGAAGTGGTTCATTTCTCTAAGGAAGTCACTTCAAAATTTTAATGTCATATAAGTATAATGTGGGTTGAATTATGTCCCCTCCAACCTCCCCACTCCAATTTTTATATGTTGAAATTCTAACTCCCAGTATCTCAGAATGTGACCTCATTTGGAGACAGGGTGTTTCACAGAGGAAATTAAGTTAAAATGAGGTCATTTGAGTGGGCCCTAATCCAATATGACTGGTGTCTGCATAAAAAGGGGAAATTTGAACAGACAGATATGAATAGAAGGAAGACAGTGTGAAGAGAGGTAGGGAGAAGATAACCATGTATAACTTAAGGGAATCCAATAGAACTGGCGTCCTTATAAGAAAAGGAAATTTGGACACAGAGGCAGAATAGAAGGGAAGATGATGTGAAGAGAAACAGGAAGAAGACAGCCATCAACAAGCCAAGGACAGAAACCTGAAACAGATTCTTTCCTCACAGTTCTCAGAAGAAACCAATCCTTATCAACATCTCAGTCTTGAAATTTTGGCCTCCAGAACTGAGAGACAATGCATTTCTGTTGTTTAAGCCAGCCATTTTGTGGTACATTGCTATGGCAGCCAAGCAAATGACTACAGTAAGCAATGATAAACTAGCTAAGTGATATAATAAATTCCAATTATTTGCATCTTGCCTTGTTTTAGTAATGACCTCCCTATCTTATTTTAGTCATCTAGAGTTTATCTGTATTTGTTCATATGTGAAATATTACGTGCAGATATTTTTCTTTATTTTTTTCTCTTTTCCATTTCAACATGCAAAATTTGATTTTTAAAACTTTTTCTTATTTAGAAATATGAGCATAATGACCCTGACATAACAATGTTTTCAATAGACTTTGTTGAAGATCCTTAAGGAGAAAGGCAATTGAATAAATCAAATGGAAGTCAGACATCTGGAGTCCTCAGGGATTTTTTCATGACTTGTGAAAGTCCAATTATTTCTTCCTTTTTATAGACATGTTTCTCTACCAGAAAATGATAATATTTTTTCTTTAAATGACATCAATTGTTATTTGCAATGGAACAGTATTTCAAAATTATGACATTATAAAACTCATTAAAAGCCACTTCTCTGTTTAGTTAATATAGGAGTTGGATTAATCATGAAATAAGTTATATAATGATATTTATTATATTAGTAGATGTATAAACTGTTGACACCTAACTTTCATCTTTTCCCAAGATACTGTTAAGATGTCATGGAAAATATGTATTTATACAGTAACAAAATACAGCCTATTGAAATGGCTTTTGATAAAGCAATTATTTTTAGTAACATCAAAAAGTGAATTAATAAAGGAGTGCTTTAAAATGTACTTTTTCTTCAATCCCTTGAATTTTTAATAAGCAAATAATACTTCTCTTGAGAATATGTATTTCTAGTTTAAAGGCTTTTCTGCAAAAATGCAAATTGAATATTTTATTGAAGAATACAAATCATATTACAAAAACACCTGTTTTAATTAATTATATGAGATATAGATGGGTTGAGATAAATAGATTATTGGTCTTGACTAATCCTGATAAACCTCATTACTTTGGCTTTCCATTAGCTGAGAATAGGCAGAAGTAATTCTCAAAATTAGTCTGGGATATGGTGGTTGTATTAATTTACTAAGGTTGCCATAACAAAATTCTACAGATGACAATTAAACCACAGAAATTTATTTTTTCACAGTTCTGGAGGTTAGACATCCAGATCAAGGTGTCAGCAGATTTGGTTTCTCCTGAAGTCTCTCTCCTTGGCTTGCACATGACTACATTCTTTCTGAGTCGTCACATAGGTTTTCCCTGGTGTCTCTCTGTGTGTTCAAATTTCCTCTTGATAAAAATACCAGTCAGATTGGATTAATTCTCACTCCAATGGCCTTATTTTAACTCAATCATATATTTAAAGATTCTGTCTCCAGATTTAGTCACATTCTGAGATCCTCAGAGTTAGAGCTTCAACATAGGAATTTGGAAGAACACAATTCAGCCCATACAGTGGTGAAAAGGATTCTGCAACTTCTCTTTATTTTATATAAAAGGTTAATTTACTTCTCTAGAACTTCATGTAGCAATTTATCTGCTTACTAACTGACAAATTCATTAATAGGCAGTAATAGTCCTTAGAAAACTCTTCTTATATTTGGTCTTAATGATTAACTTTGTTTTTTTCCATTAGTGAAATTAGGAAATACTTATGTTCTTCAATTCTTTGCCTATAATATCTCTTCTCCAAAATTTCCCCAACTATTTCCAGTATAATGAAACATTGGTTCTATAGAATTAAAATAGCTCTTTGTTATTATAATAGTTTCTATTAATGAGATCATAACCAAATTAGACATAATCTCTGACCTAATGAAGCATGCAGTCTTCCGCAATAGAAAAACATTCTAAAAACCACACAAATAGATAAATGAAATAATAATAAATATTATGATGTAAGCAATCAGGGTGATATGAGATCTCTATTAATAGTCAAATGTACTGAAATTAAAAGAATGATATTTAGAGATAATAATATCGATAGATCATGGAAGAAGAACACTCTAGGCCCAAAAAGAACATAGACATAGAAGATTAAGATGGATTAGTTAATGAGATATTCAAGGAAATATCAGAAGGTCAGCATGGCTGGAACATAGAGAGTCTAGAAGATGAGAGGCTGAAATAGTAGGCAGATTATATATGCGTGGCAGTTTAAGTAATATTATACACTTTGATACATTATTAGACCAACTGGGAGAAATGATGGTCTATAGGAATAGCTGTTGTTTCTGTTAATGATCAGAGGTGAACAGATCCATGAAATATTTAGAAAGTAAAATAGATTTGACTGATTTGGCAATTGAATTTATGGGATGAACATATGGAAGTTTCAAGGGGAACTTTTAGAATTTTGATTTATGAAACTAGTGGTATTTGATTACATTCATTGACTATTGAAAGTTCTGAAGATGAGCTATTTTTGGTGGAAGATCAGGCATAAGTGATGCTTTGAACATGTTAAATTTGGTGTATTTATTAGATATTTAAGTATGAGGTTCAAGTAGATAGATATATAATTCCCTTAAGGCATAAATTTGGAACTGTTAGCTTGTTTTTAAAATACATAATTAAAGTATGTATTATATAAAGATATATATAGGGTGGGGCAAAAGTAGGTTTCAGTTATTCATACAGAAAATAATAAATAATGATACAAGAATAAACTCGGTGTTTCACATACTCACAACTGTAAACTCACCCTGTATATATCATATAAAGGTACATATTATATAGAGATACATATATATTATATAAAGGCATTTATATATTATATATATGGACTCTTACATTATATAGAGGTGTCCAGAAAAATGTTTTAAATATGTGGATTGAAACTCAACAAGAAGATGCCACTACAATGAATACCATCAGATCAATACTTAAATAATGGGGTTATTCTTCAAAATATATAGAGAACTTATACAACTCAACACCAGGAAGACAAACAATCCAATTAAAAACTGGGCTAAGCACCTGAATAGACACTTCTCCAAAGAGGACATACAGATGGCCAGTAGACATATATAAAAATGCTCAGGGTTACTAATCATCAGAGAGATGCAAATTAAACTACAGTGAAATATCACCTCACACCTGCCAGAATGGCTACCATCAATAAATCAACAGACAAGTGCTGGTGAGGATGTGGAGAAAAGGGAAACTTAGTGCACTGTTGTTGGGAATGCAGACTAGTGCAGCCACTTAAAAAAAAAAAAATAAGATGTAGTTTTCTAAAAAATAAAAACTAAAAATGAAACTACCTTTTGATCCAGCAGTCCCACTTCTGGGTATGTTATCTTAAGAATCCTGAAACACCAGTCAGATAGAATATATGCACCTCTATGTTCATAGCAGTGTCATTTACAATAGCTAAGATCTGGAAACAGCCCAAGAGCCCATCAGTAGATGAGTGGATAAAAAAGCTGTGGTACATTTACATAATGGAATACTATGCAGGTGTAAAAAAGAAGGAACTCTTACTTTTTATGACAGCATGGATGGACCTGGAGATTATTATGCTAAGTGAAATAAGCCAGTCAGAGAAAGACAAATACCATATGATCTTACTAATATATGGACTCTAATGAACAAAATAAACTGATGAACAAAAGAGAACCATGGATACATGGAACAGACTGACAAATGTCAGAGGGGAAGGGGTTTGGGGGAACTGGATAAAGGATGGGGAAGGGATTAGCCAAAGAACATATATGGGTAACCCATGGACAAAGGCAATAGTGTGGGGAGTGGGAAGGGGGCTGAGTGGAGGAGGGCAAAGTGGAGAAAATGGGGGACATCTGCAATAATGTCAATAACAAATTTAAATTAAAAAAATAACGAGTTCAGTAGATTGATGATTTTTTAAAACGTTTTTATTGATTTTTTTTTTTTTTTTTAAGACAGAAAAGGAAAGAGAGATAGAAACATCCATGTGAGAGAATCAATTGGCTGCCTCCTGCCCACCCTGTACTGGGGATTGAGCCCACAACCAGGGCATGTGCCCTGCCCAGGAATCAAAGCAGGAGCTCTCAGTCTATGGGACGACGCTCAATCCACTGAGCCAGACCGTCTGGGTGACAATCTTAATCAACAGATCTTTTTTTTTTTTTTTTTTTTGGGGGGGGTACGTGCCCCTAGCGGGAACTAAACCTGGGAGTCTCTGGTCCGCAGGCCGATGCTCCAACCGCTGAGCCAAACTGGCCAGGGCAACAGATCATTTCTTTTTAATCTGAATACTTTCAGTCTGGCAGAGTATTTTTATTCATGTTTTGTATACACGGTAATACAAATCTGCATAGATGCTGTGACCTGCCAGGTACAGTAAGTAGAAGGGGCTTAAAGAAACAAAGTGGTGCCCTGGCTGGTTTGGCTCAGCGGTTAGAGCGTAGGCCTGCGGTCCAGAGAGACCTGGGTTCGGTTCCCACTAAGGGCACGTACCTTGGTTGCAGTTTGTCCCCGGCCCCTGGTTGGGTTGTGTGGGAGGCAGCCACTCGATGTGTCCCTTTCACGTCGATGTTTCTCTCTGTCTCTCTCTCCCTTCCACTCTATCTGAACAAAAAATGGAAAAATGTCCTCAGGTGAGGATAAAAAAAAAAAAAAAAAAAAAAAAAAAAGAAACAAAGTGGTACCAAACCTGAAAACTTTGGTTCCCTAACTATGCACAGTGTAAGTAAATGATAGATTAACATAAATAATAGTATATATTTTCTATAAAAGTAATAGTATTACTTTTGCTTGTGGCTAATTCTAATCTATGTAAAGTAGAATTAATAGGTTTAAAATATTTCACAACATTGATTTAATTGCATCAGTGGGAAGGAAAGAAAAACAAAATATATGCTTGGTGTTGAAAGTGTTGGAAACATTACTGAACTCTCTTAAGTCCATTTTTATGGAGTATTATAATTTACTTGGGCATTTAGACAAATTATAATATAGTAAGGTTCTTACCAAGAAGATATTTATAGTAAAGGAAACAATGAATTCAAATATAACAGAATGTACAATAAAATTGATAGATTTATAATATATAACAGGAAGTGACATTTAGATGGCATTTTAAAGGATGTATATTTATATGGGTTAACATAAAGGGATTCACTTTAATAGGCCAATGTATATTTAATTGACACCTAAATTGTACATTTCCTTGAGATACTCTCCATTTCAGGAAGGCAAATAGCTGTGCAAAGACATAGAAATGGGAAAGAGCATGATGTTTTTGGTAAGAGTAAGGTCAGTAAAATGTGAAATTAAGGAAGGGAGCAGTGGAAAATGAAGTTGGTAACTTGCAATGAGGCCATATTTTGAAAAGCGTTTTCCTATTATTTGATAACTACTTAATACCTGATGTCAAGTTTAATTTCTTAAAGTAGGTGAAGATTCAAAATTGCAAATATGGTTGATTGTCTGAAGTTAATCAGATAAGGGTTTGATGTAGTCACAATAGCTTCCCAACAACAGTCATCCTTCTCCCCACCCCCCATTCCAACAGCAGCTTCTTTACTCTCAGAACTATGATGTGATTCAGATATTCTGTGGAACATGCTTATAAAAGGAGAGCATAGCCACAGGGTATATTGTATTTACTATGACAATCATTGTAATAACACACCTTGTTATCACTGATTAAAGTGATCCAGTTTTGCCCTGGCCGGTTTGGCTCAGCAGTTGGAGCGTTGGCCTGCGGTCCAGAGAGACCCGGGTTCGGTTCCCGCTAAGGGCATGTACCTCGGTTGCAGTTTGTCCCCGGCCCTGGTTGGTCGTGCGGGTGGCAGCCACTTGATGTGGCCCTTTCACGTCGATGTTTCTCTCTCTCTCTCTCTCTCTCCCCCCCTCTCCCTCCCACTCCATCTGAACAAAAAATGAAAAAATGTCCTTGGGTGAGGATAAAAAAACAAAAAAAACAAAAAAATAAAGTGATCCAGTTTTTTTTTTTAAGTGAAATCCAAGGGAAAGCATGTTGGTGAGTTTTTTGAGTAAGCTTTTTTTTTTAATCTCTGATATAAAGAGGGCCAGGTGCCCTCTTTTTCCTTTCTGCTTTTGGGTGTCACTGAGTGAGGACATGATGTTAAAAGAGCTCCGGCCCTCTTGTGACCATGACAAAAGAGTCACTGGTATACTGAAAGTGGCAGTGCAGATAAAGGGAAACTGTATGGGTCCTTGATGACATCACTGAACCTCTGAACAACTGGTGAACATATGCTTTCTAATTTATGGCACATGATATTAGCAAGGAACTATTATTTAGTGATTAAGAATATTGGCTCTGAAGCCATATTATTTTAATTTGGAACATGGCTTTGACATTAGTAGCTGTGTAACCTTAGGTAAGTTACTCAACCACTCTGTGCCCTAAAGAGGAAATAGCATAACAGGTCTATTTCACTCAGGCCTTGCTCATCTCTGTTACCATTGTGATAGTCCTTTGTCAAACACGGAAAACTAAACCACTGGAACGTTCTCATAATTACATGGTAATGATGGTTTTCTACATTTCCAGAGAAGCAGATCAAGATAAACCAGGTTGCTAGCATGTTTAAAGCGGAATATGAAAGTTTATTACGTGAACCTACTGCTGGTTTGGAGATTTGCACCATGAACGCTCTTTATTCCCACTCAAGTGAACTTTCCTGGACCAAGACATCTCACACATTTCCCTGTATTTTACAGCTAGAGAGAAAGATGTGTCCATGAAATCCCTACAGAGGAATATAAGAAAGTTCCCTTTTGATTTCTCTAGCCTAAGCCTATGTATATGTATATATTTGCCCTGCTTTTCCTGCAATAAATCTTAGCCATGAGTATAATTTTATGTTGAGTCATGGCATTCTGTTCAGTGAATCACTGAGTTAGTGGACAGTTGTAGTAAGGTAGATACAGCCCTTGATTGAAATTATGTGACATAAACCTAATTTTTGTATCTATCTCACAGGTTTATTTTGAGAACTAAAATAATTAATATATTTAAGATACTTATTAAACAATTGTCTTACAAATACAAAATAAATATGTGTTAGCTATCATTACATATTTTAAAACTTTTAACGTGAATTTTGGTGGCTATTCACTTACTCAAATAGGAAACACCCTGCTATTTAAGGATCCCTCTTTTAAAAATTTAACTAGCTGAGCTTTCTAGATGATTTGCCTGAAATAAAAGGGTCCATTGATGCAGAATGAGCACAATGGGACAGAGCTTCAAAGTATATTTATAATTAATGAATTTATGTCAGAATTAATTTTTTTAGTTTAGGTTTGTTTTTGGTTGGCAACATAGAAATGGTTTCGCTATATGATGTATGATGCCTATCCATGAAAATATGGTACTGCTTTAACATTGATAAATTCAGAATTTTGCCTTATAGCAGTTAGACTGTTAATCATTTAATTAAAGAACACAAAATGTAATATTCTACTGTAATGAAGTGAGCAGGTTCTTATACCATAACTAAAACCGTACACATTGCAATGCTGACAAGAGCTGACTGAATGAAATAAAAATACCATCTGTGCAGAGAAGACATATACCAGTTTGTATGATTTTCATCTCAACAGCCCCCTTTTTTACAGTGTAAGTGAATTTATTTCTCTATAAAGTGTAAGTTTACTACTGCAGAATTCCGTAACATGGGAAATAGACACATTGAAAAACCTAAGATTGTCCTTGTAAAAAGCAGAAACACAGCATGTGCCAGTAAATATGTACAAAAGTTCAGAAGGGGTAAACATATATTTACATTCACCAGAGGTTCAGTCTTAGATTATATGTCTGGGTGGTCACATCAAAACATTCTTCATATTAGAAAAGTTTAAGATGACATAACCTAAAAACCAAAGATAAAAATACCGTTTGATTTTAAATTATCTTGTAAGACATAAGTCATCATCCTAAGTTACTGTCTCCTAATTAGGAGATTTATAATACAGTAATAGTAAGCAGTGTTGGGGCCTGGGAAAGTGGCCTGTTGTTGATAGGGGCCAGTTTGGGACATGACCCGAACTGGCTGCGCAGGCGCAGACCACGTTACTGTTATATAAACGTGACACAGCTAAAGCTTAGGACGCATGCACCATGCACTGTCTCATGCACCCGGTGCAGAGTATCCCGCCTCACCAGTCAAGAAAAGCCATTAGCTGTATTGAATAAAGCTGCTTCTGCCGCTAATGAGAATAAAGATGCTGCTGCTGGTTGTTGACCCCTCCTGATGTCAGCTCCACGTGCTTTCTTTACCTTTGGTGTCTCACTCCCAAAACCCCCCTTGAAACCCCCGGTCTCTGACAGCAGTATCTGCTTATTGTCTTGCACTGTATTTCCACATTCTATACTATATCCCAGGATGGTTAAAAGTATTAATATTGACTGAGAGTGTACTGACTACCAGACACTGCACATTGTACTGTGTGCTCTTCATGATGATAATGACAATGATAAAATAATAAAAACAAGAGGTACATACTCCGGCCACGCACTGAGATGCATTTAACACCTTTAGTTTATGAGTCTATCATTAATTTAATACTCACGATGATCACAGAGATTAGGGAGAACCAGTGTTACCAAGTTTTGTGGGGTACTTCTTCTGACTCTATGTTCTGCTAGCCCCTACCTCTTCCCTCATGCTCCCCAGTGCTAGGAGGGCTAGCTTCCTCCTGGAGTTGTTACATCTGGGTCCATGCTAGGATCTCATTTGCCCTCTAACACCTTACTACCCAAGTCCCTATATAAAATCCCTTCCGTTGAATTCCTAGTGTGGTTTCCATTTTCTTGTCTGGTCTGTGACTGTTGTAGACACACATGACTGAAATCATACATTCCTTTTTCAAATTCAATTCAATTCCATTTAAAAGATATTTAGGGCATAAACTGTCAGGCACTATTACCAAAGTAAAGAAAACACAGTCCTCAGATTAGAGAAGCTGAAAGCAGGCTCTCCTGAGCAGACCACCAGCTGCCTGGTTCTCTGCTCTTATTTCAAGCCACACCTCTCAGTCATCAATACCTATAATAATCCTGTATGCAGTTCTCAGAGCCTGAAGCATAGTAGCTAATTATCGCCACTCAAAGAAAATATTTTAATTTTGTTTCTTCTAACCACAAAATTTAATTTTATTCTTTGCTTTGTGAGGATATATGTATATGTGCTTTTCACCTCAACTCCTTTAGGAAAAATATTAAATCTATTTTAGCTGAGAGTCTACCCATCCAGAGAAGAAAAGTAATAAAGGTAAGCATTAAGGGAAGATTTAACAGTCTTTAATTGGGCATAATTAAGGTAAATATATATGTAGGTTTAAGCAATAGTTTTGAACTATTGTCCCAACTTAACATTTTCTAAGATTTTATTATCTTTATTAATACTGCATTAAAATATATTTCTCTCCTATGCCATGATCTGTTAGTTAGTAAAGCTATATGAAATAAAAGAATGCTTACTTTAAAATATGTTCAAAGATGGCCAGCAAATAGCTTCCTCTTTTTTCTGATTCTTTTAAAGCACAGTTTCTGATAATTACTTTTCAAGTTCAACATGCAAAGTACATGCTGAAAAATGACTTATTTTGGATTCAAATGGCTAGAGGGAGCTGTTTCCAGTATTCAGCGGTGGCAGGAAAATGATTTGATATTGCGTTCTTGCCTGGTCACTTGGAGTACCAGCCACTTTGATCATGTCATAATTGGTCAACTAAAGCTTCCATGCAGCCAGCTGGCATTATAAATAGGAAATATGGTAAATTATATCTCAGATATATGTGAAATAATTGTAGGAAATAAATTGAGTTGTATGAAAGTCCTTGCTATAATAATTTTGTAGTTTTATATAAAGTATGCTGTTGATGTTATTATTTGGAAACAATTTTATTTTGCAATGATAGTTTTTTGTAGTAATTACCTCAAAAACAGGAAAATCATGTTAAATGTAGATTTAAATACCAAATTAAATACTCAAAAAGTTTGATGATGGACATATAACTTGAACTTATTTATATTTACCATTCTATATGGGCATACATGATATAATTTATTCATGAAAACAAGATGTCACAAATCTTCCTAAAAATATTTATTTCATAAGCTCACAGTTTCAGAAGGTTCAATTATATATCACTATGTGAAGCATTATTTTTCAAGTCAAATGGCTATTCTTCTAAACCAATTTCACTGCTTTCTGATTCCACATTTTCTTATATATGTAGAAAAACTGTAAATGTTTTGGGTCCATTAGATGAGAACCTCATATACAGCTGAATGATGCATTAGGTATTTTGAAATAGTTTCTTTGAATAGTTTTCCCCAGCTGTGGTATAGATTAGAGGAGAGAAAAATCCCTGAAGTAGAATAAACTATAAGTGGGATAAGGGGTAGAAAGATACAAAGATTGACTAGATTAGTATTCCAATAAACACCTGTCCCCACTGAGAAAATCATTAGTTTCTCCATCTCACTTCTTCCCTTCCATTATCCTGCAATCTTATGAACTGCTAAATCCTCTCTATATCATCTCCTTTTCAACAGTCATCACTTATAACTTTTATTAACTTAGGTATATGCTATTATGTCATCCAAATATTCATTGACTATAATTAAAATGGGAATAATGGCAAATAACATAAAGTCAGTGTAAGTGCCTGACTCACAATGGATGTTGATCAATATTTGGTGAATGAATAAAAGGGAAAAAGCAATGTTGTAGAAAATTAGACTTAAGAAGAATATACAATAAAAATACTCTAGTAAGCACAGTATCAGAATCGTTGATTTTAGAGCTGAAAGAGATTGTAAATCAGTGAACTTATTTTTTTTTAATCCTCACCTGAGGATATTTTTCCATTTATCTTCAGATAGAGTGGAAGGCAGAGAGAGAGAGAAACATTGATGTGAGGGAGACTCTTCAACGGGTTTCCTCCTGCACAACCCGACAAGGGCTGGGACTGAACCGCAACCGAAGTAAGTGCCCATGACCGGAATTGAACCCACCAATTTTTGGTCTGCAAGCCTACGTTCTAACCACTGAGCCAAACCAACCAGGACCAGAAATTTTTTGATTTGTACAAATTTTGTGTACATGTAACATTTTAGAGTCACCATAATTATAAATAATTTTTATGAAACGGCTTAAAAACGAGGACCCATTTACAAATTATAAAATCTTATTGCTCATTTAGTTATTTGCTTCCTATGCATCCATTTTCACATAGCCATAGATATAGTCTACTTACATATATTATTAAATGTCTCATTCTCTCTCTATAGATTGAGATTGCTCTTTCCAAACTAGGGGAGATGGTTTCCTGACACAGCTCCTAAAGTTTTGATAATCCTGTACCAAATACTAAAGCTTGCCTCTTAACCTTCCATGTTCTAATTAGCAAATCATTATTACTACATGTGGATTTTAATTCTGATGACCATGCATTATATTTATTTTTATTGTGAAAACTGTGAGCAGTATAAGCTCTTTTGATAGAGGTAATTCATTTAAGTGAAGATTTACATTCTTGCTCTCTCAACATAAATTCTATTCCCTTCATCTGTCCATTTAAGTGAAGATTTACATTCTTTAATCTCACAACATAAATTCTATTCCCTTCATCTGTCCTTATATCTTTGGATCTTACAGTAATATAAAGTCACAACCAACTACTGGCAAGAATAAATAGATGTCAATTTTTTCTGATCTCAGAGGAAAGGATATCTATTAAATGATCTGAAGGTCACCACCTCCATAAAGTTTTTGCTGGTCCCCTAAATCATGAATAATAATTCCTCCAAATTCTGGTCTTCATTTTTATTTTTATCTTAAGTAAAAGATATTAGGATGTTTTCTTTATTTTTTAAATTATGACTGTTCATTTGATAATTTTAACTAAGTATAGGATACATATAAGAAGTCACTTCATTTTTAATTCTGTTGAAAAATACACGTGTGTAGGACTGAAACTAGGTTCATATATCTATGTTCCTCTCTCATATCTATGAAAATAACTTTTACATATTATCTACTAAAAGCCTTTCTTGAATTAATAATTAAGTCCACTTTTAAGAAAGGCATCTCAGTTTAATATTTATAACTCTTAATAAGAATTATATACATTTTTTTAATTTTTTTCTTTATTAATTTTAGAAAGAGAGGAAGGGAGAGGGAGAGAGAGATATACACATTGAGGAGAGAGAACATCGGTTGGCCACCTGCTGCATGCCCCCCACTGGGGATTGGCCCACAACTTGGGCATGTGCCCTGACTGGGAATCAAACGGGGGCAACCTCTTGATGCATGGCTCGATTCTCAACCACTGAGCCACACTGGCCGGGTAGTATGGACATATTAATGATGTCGAATCTTCCAAACCATGTACATGGTATAATCTTCCACTTTTTAAATATCTTCCTCTGTTTCTTTTTTTCAATGTCTGTAGTGTTCTGAGAACAGGTCTTTTACCTCCTTGGTTAAGTTTATTCCTAGTTATCTTAATTATTTTGTTGCAATGGTAAATGGGATTGTTTTCTGAGTTTCTTTTTCTAAATGTTCATTATTAGTGTATAAAAATGCCATTGATTTCTGGATTGTTAATTTTGTATCCTGCTACTTTATCGAATTCATTGATTCAATCTAGTAGTTCTTTGTTGGAGTCTTTTAAGATTTTCATTGTACAATATCATGTCATCTGTGAATAATGACAGTTTTACTTCCTCCTTTCCAAATTGGATACCTTCTAGTGTTTTTTCTTGTTTGATCGCTGTGGCTAACACTTCCAGTAATATGTTTAATAAGAGTGGTTAAAGTGAACATCCCTGTCTTATTTCTGTTCTTAAGGGAAATGTTTTTAGTTTTTGACAATTGAGCATGATGTTGTCTGTAGGTTTGTCATCTATGGCCTTTATTATGTTGAGGTATGATCTTTCTATTCTCACTTTGCTCAGGGTTTTTGTCAGAAATTGGTGCTGGTTTTTGTAAAATGCTTTTGCAGCATCAATTAATATATTTTTATCTTTCATTTTGTGTATGTGATGTATCACATTTATTGATTTGCAAATATTGTACCATCCTTGCATTCCTGGGATAAATCCCCATTGGTTATGGTGAATAATTTTTTGATATATTGCTTGATCCAATTTTCTAAGTTTTTGTTGAGGATTTGAGCATTTATGTTTATCAGATATAATGGCCTGTAATTTTATTTCTTTGTAGTGTCTTTGTCTGGTCTTGAAATTAGGTTATGCTGGCCTCATAAAAGGAATTTGGAAGTCTTCCTTCCTCTTGTATTTTTTGGAATAGTTTGAGGAGAATAGATGTTAGTTCTTTGAATGTTTGGTAAAACTCTCCTGTGAGGCAGTCCAGACCAGCAATTTTGTTTGCTGGGAGATTATTGATTCCTGTTTCAATTTCCTTGGGTGTTATTGGTGTGTTCAGGTTTTCTGAATCTTACTTGTTGAGTTTTGGAAGATTGTATGTTTGTAGGAATTTCTCCATTTCACCTAGGTTGTCCAATTTGTTGGCATATAATTGTTCATGGTATTTTCTTATAATCCTTTGTATTTCTGTGTTGTCAGTTGTTACCTTACCTCTTTCACTTCTGTTTTTATTTATTTGGGTCCTTTCTCTTTGTTTCTTGGTGAGTTTGGCTAATGGTTCATCAATCTTGTTTATCTTTCAAAGAACCAGCTGTTGGTTTCATTGATCTTTCATATTCTTTTTTAGTCTTTATGTCATTTATTTCCACTTTAATTTTTATTATTCTTTTCCTTCTACTTATACTTGATTTTTCTTTTTGTTCTGTTTCTAATTCTTTAAGTTGTAGGGTTACATACTTTATTAGAGATTTTTCTTGTTTCTTAAGATAGGCCTGTAGTGTTATGAACTTCCCTGTTAGGACCGCTTTTGCTGTGTCCCATAGACTTTCTGTTGTGTGTTCATTTTCATTATTTTCCAGGAAGGTTTTATTTCTTCCTTGATATCACTGGTAACTCATTCATTGTTTAATAACATGATATTTAGCCTCCATGTGTTTGAAAGTTTTTGAGTTTTTTAAAAATTATAATTAATTTCTAGTTTCATGTCATTGTGATCTGAGAAGATGCTTGATATTATTTCAATCTTCTTGAACTTGTAGAGACTTAGTTTGTGCCCTAACATGTGGTCTGTCTTTGAGAATGCCCCATGTGCACTTGAGAAGAATGTAAATACTATAGTGTCTGGGTGAAATGCTCTGTAAAAATCAATTAAATCCATCTGATCTAGTGCATCATTTAGGGTCTCTCTGTTCTTTTAATTTTTTGTCTAGAAGGTCCATCCAGTGATGTCAGTGGAGTGTTAAAGTCCCCTACTATGATTGTATTGCTGTCAATCTCTACCTTAATGTCCTCCAGAAGTTTTCAATATAGTTTGGTGCTCCTATATTGGGTGTATATATGTTTACCATAGTTATATCCTCTTATTGGATTGATCCCTTTAATATTATGATCCCTTTAAGATTGTTGCCTTCTTGCAACAAATGAGTTTTTATGTTTTCTGTGTGTGGTTGTGCCAAGCCTTTGTGCAGCTTTTTTTCCCATACCTTTGCAAGTTGAATTGTCCAACACCTATTCCAAACCCCTTCTCTCATTTTTTTTTTCCCTGCTTAGAAACTGAAAGTTAAGTACATAATGTTTCAATTTCTCTCTTCATTGAAAGGTAGACATATGATATAATTTTAGTAATGGGATATAAACAGTTGACTTCTGTGATACAGTGAAAGTTTTCTTTCCCAGCTAAAACATACAGATGCAGCTGAGGTTATCGTTTTGACTGTTCATTTTTATTCCTTCAAAATGGCACATTATGGTTGGAACTCCAAGAGAATCTTGTGACAGTAAGGTCCTAGTCATCAGATGGAACCAAAAATGATAAAGAGCTTCAGTCTATAATGGCATCATTGAACAACTGACCCAACATCAGTAATTGCCTCCTTCAGACATCTTATATGTGAAGAAAATACAATCCAATTTAGTTAAGTCATGAAGGTTAGGGTTTCCTTTACATGCGGCTGAGCACATTCCTGATTAATTCATAGTACAATTGTGTATAACTTGTGTTTTTTTTTGTTGTTGTTGTTTGTCTGTTTGTGTGTTTTTAAATCATTTCACTCAGGTGAAATCACTAATTCACTTTGTTAGAAAAATATAATTTTGTCTTCTAAGATGTCTTCCAATTTATTGGTGAAAACCACATTTTGTATTTTAAATGTGTTAGAAACAAATTAGGTCCAAATATGTGAGTTATAGGCAGCATTCCATAAATACACTAAAGATATTTTAATTTGATATATTGAATTGGTGGCAGATTTCATTTCTCCTTATAATATAACGCTTATTGAAAAAATAACAAGAAGTGCAAATACAATTTGACTGGCAATATTTTTCTCTTCCCCTGTAAGCCATGATGTGTGGAACTAGAAGCCAATTTTTCTTCTGTACTCAGAATTGAAACTGGACAGCTAGAGCTGAGCACATTCAAGCAGAATAAAAACGCTATGCCATGAAAAAACTCCCAAATAAAACCTTAGCAAAAAAAAAAAAATGTGTGTACAAGGCCTATGGATTTTCAATACTTATAGACTTATAAGGAAGTAAGATTTGAAAATGTATTTTTGATAGAAGAGGGAGAAGAGGAAGATGAAGAAAGATTACATTGTTGTCAAAGAAAAAAATAGTCTAAAAACACTAGGCTTTACCTTGTTATTTGTATTAATTTAAAGCAAAATTATATTTAATAATCTTTTAAATATACTACTGTTAGAAATTTTGAACAGAGTAGGACTCTGATTATGTAGTGAGTGGAAATTGGTCAGATAACTTAAAAAGTATGTACTAGTAGTGACTAATAAATATTCATCAAATATCTTAAACATAAAATATGAAAATGTAGGTATTCTTATCTAATGTAAACATCGATATCAATTTTCAAAACTAAAAATATATTTTTCAGTTTTTATCCATAATTATTGGCTACCAATAATAGCAAATTATTCAACCTAATTTGCATTAAATAAGAACTCTTTTTCTCTATTCATGTTTATCAATTTAGTTATTCTTTAATTAAAGTTCATGATTACAGTAATAAGGATACTTAGTATAAAAGGTTTTTCATGAAAAAGAACATTCTTTGAATGTATGTATGTGATACAACTTGGGGTAGCATTGTATACATGGACATGTAAGTAAGATTATCTTATAAATTATTGTCCAAATTGGACAATTATGAGAATGAAAGGGGGTATTAAGTGGGTGGGGCATTGGGAGGCAGGTATGAACTGTGACAGTACAGGTAAATCTGGAAGCATGTTTACCCTATTAACTCATGGAGAGGCTCTATTAATTTATTATAGGGATATGGGGTTACAAGATCTGTTACAGGAATTAGGAAATACACGTAAAATGTACTTTATTGTTGAGTATTGTTATTTTCTTTTATGTACATAGAAAAAGCTTAATAAATGGGATTATATACATTTATGTACAATGTGTATTCTGCTCACATAAAAAATATATGTTCGAACATAAATAGTATTTCAATTAGACCACCCCTTTCAATCAATAGCATTGACCTAAAATTTAAAACAAATAAAAAACATTTAATTCATACTCCTAAAATGCTATGAAATCCTATGAAGACCTTTCTATCCCTTCATTCAGAATGTAGGTTACTTTTTCTAATATCAATTACTATGTTGAAGAGGTTTTGTCCTGCTCATGAATTCATGAGCCTCATTCTATCCAGGAAAAGGATCTTACTCCATACATCCTAATTCCATATATCCAAGAGTCCAGAACAACATGTTCCTGAAGACCATAACAGATTAGGTAGATTATATGTATACACCAAATTGACTAGAGTCTATACAAAAGCTGTAAGACAATTTTAGTTGAAACTAAGTTGAAGCACTTGTCTTAGGATTGGCACAAGTCAAATTTCTTTGCCATTTCTTTCAATTTTCAAACTTTCTCATTTCAAGATTTTTACTATTGTTGCTGTTAAGGTTGATGTGTTATAAAATGTAAATTGCACTGTATTAGATACTGCTTTTTTGTATTTTGGTTTTTGTTTTTTGTTTTTTTTTTGGAGGGGCGTTCTGGCTTGAATAGTGAATAATTATGAAAAGAATGCATAATGAATTAAATATTTGTTTTAATTTTGTCTCCTTAGAAGAGTGGAGTTTTCTCTTCAAAGTATAATTTAGTCTCTCTTTCGGAACAATTTAGAGAGAAAAAAACTACAATTTTTGAAATTCACCATTCCAGATTTTTCTTTGTTTTTCCCTCATCATGTTAAAAACAACACTGAATGTCATTTTCTGGAGAAATCAAGATATTAAATCTCTCTTAATCTAATTCCCATATTATAGTTCAGTTTATTTATTCAACAACAGATAATTCTGAGGCATCATTTTATTTAAAATTAAGTTCAAATCCTAAAAGAAGGGAAGACTCTGTGTTTTAAATATTTCAATTTTTTCATTATTTTCCTCTGTCATTTATATTAGAATGTCCAAGATAAATTTCATGTGTCTTTGTCTGGTAATGACCATCCAAGTCCATTTTGTAGAAAATGTTCCTCTAAAACTAATGAAACTAGAATAAAACTGATTATGAATAAGTCCAAAAGAAATAACTTTACCCAA